>FR990068.1:3845755-5127673 GCA_905404285.2 Erannis defoliaria | reverse complement strand
CGTGTCAGTGATCCATGGGTACGAATGGTCTTTGATAAAAATTGTTCTCAGTGGGGCGTGAAGATCAAATAATGATACGACACAGTGGTTTAAAGCGTTAACCATATTGTTAACATTGCCAAGTGCCGATATTTGGTCCCATTTTACACTTTGCACATCAATATCAAAGTGATCTTTAGAAATTTTTGCAAGCGGTCGGTAAGTAACCTTGTAAGGAGCCGGCTTCACACGCTTAACATTAAATTGACAGACTATGAGGCAGTGGCCGAGAAGAGATCCTACGTGATCCGAAAAAATTGTTGTAGGACTCAAATCAGTGCAAATTAAATCGATTAAGGTTTGACTCGTGTCTGTAAAGTGAGTCGGGTCGGTAACTAGTTGACTAAGTTTAAAACATGACAGAAAAGTAAATATTTTTTCTATATTAATGTTATGTTTATTCAATAAATTTATATTAAAATCTCCCATTAAAATCAAATTGTTATAATTGGTGAACGAGCTAATAGAGTCAGTTATTGCATCCAAAAATAAATCTACATCCAACCACGGCGGGCGATATGCTGTACCAATTACTATTTTCTTTCCGTTAAGGGCTATAGTAAGCCACATTTGCTCAACAGACTTGTGTGCAGGATCCACCGGGTGAGGAAAGGTGCGAACGCATACATTCCGTTTTATATAGAAGCCCACTCCGCCGCCGCGCGAGCGCACGTCGGTTGAACGCGGGATGTGACGCAATCGATAGCCCGCAGGTGCGGGGGCGCGACCCTCCTCGCCCGCTCTTAGCCAGGTCTCGTTTATTGCAAGTATGTCGATATCGTTACTAGTAAGAGAGGCAACAAAATTGTCATGGTTGGTGCCGAGGGAACCTGCATTGTACAAACCTATTTTTAAATGTCTACTATTCATAATGAATTTTGTTTAAATAAAAACACAAGAAAACGACAACAAAAAGCACAGTAGTGCTAACAAGATAGGTTGATAATAGATAATACATAACATAATAACACCAATGATTATATTTACATTAAGTAATAAATAGCTGTATTTCCACCCTTCCAATGTATATGACTATGTTTAGACTAAGAAAATAATTGTTTATCTTATTATAATAATTAATAACAAAAACAGGAGAACTGAAATAGTAAAATATTAAAAATATGTTATCTAAAAAGCCCGATTTATACAATTCCTTACCTAGTACTTCAAACGTTTGCAGGCATAAAAATACGACTGAAGTCAAGTTCAGCGCGGATCTGATGGACCTGCTGCCCTTCGGCTCGGCGCACGAAGATTCGGCCTCGCTTCGTCCACGAGTATCGCCAATGAAGCTTACTACATTCCTCGCGGACGCGGTGGAATAGCAGACGGTTGGCCCACGTCAGCCGCTCGTTGACGTAGACCCGGAGCGGCGGCCCAGGCAGGCCCATGTCTGCCGTGGAGAGATTGCGGCGAACGCGAGCAGCGCTCAGCATCTCGTCCCGCAGCTGGCGGCGTGCGAACCGCACAATGACGCGGCGCGTGCGCCTCGTACCGTCTTGGCTGCTCGAGCTGGCCGCACCCGCACGCTCCGCGAACACGATGTCGCGCTCATCCAACGTAATCCCGAGCTTAGCAGCCAGGACCGTCACCGTATGCTGAACATTCTCTCCCTTATCCTCCGGAAGATGACCTATGTCCAGATCAGACAACAAGGCGTCCTGGTCACGTTCGTTCTGCTCGTGTCGTAGCTGAACGACAGCCTGCTGCAGCTCAGAAACCTGATCGACTGAGGGCGGCGCGGACTCTCTTTGCTCAACCGCCTCGAGTCTTCTCTCAAAACCGTCCATCCTCTCTCTCATCCCGGACATGGAGGCACGAAACTCTTCGCGAAATTCACGCAGCTCGGACATCAGTGCATCAAGCGTCAAAGGAGGGAGAGACGGAGAGGGGAGGATTTCTTCCGACCCGACTACTCCGGCGGTGGCAGATTTAGCAACCGGTGGCGAAGCCGTGGCAGCAACTCCACAGACACCCTTTACAGGAGTGCAACTGTTGTCGGACTTACGCTCCTTTTTTTTGCACTCTGGACAGACCCAGTCTGAGGCCACGGTCGAATAATCAGGTAAAGCCACACAAGCTTTATGAAACAGATAAGGGCATGTCGAACAACAGGCGGCACCTGACGGCGACAGAAACTTTCCACAAGCTGAGCATTTCGCCATCACAGATCTCGAAAGTCGATCGCAACAAAGGTAACGAAATTTGATATGGTGGTACACTCGCTAGACACTAGATGGCGCGCATATAAATAAATATGCCAAAACAGATATTTTCGACTTCAATGATTGTTTTAAAATTCAAGAAGGTACTTTTGAAAAAACTGTCAGATGTGAACTTAAGAAATTAATTGATTGATTGATTAATCCACCATCCAAAGGAAGCCAGTGCATGCGAACACTCACACAGGTTCGCCAGTCACAGGAGCACACAATCGTAACACAGAAGAGACAAACTAGTGGCGTTTACTATTTTAAAAATTATAAATCAACGTACGTACCCTGTCGGTAAGCCGTTCGTGACAACATTGCTATTAAATCGAATCCTATTCTGTTTATGTGTCAATAATTTCAAGATACGTCAGCGTCCGATGGACTAACACAAGAGATCACCTCCTATATTAGGGCCAAGAAAGTGCCCTATTACACTGAAAAAAGTACGTACAATCTAACTACCTAATCTAGTTAAACATCAACACAGAAACAATTGGATTGCTTATAGATTAATGTGTCGAGTCCATCAAAATGCAGTTTCATTGCGCACAAAACCTGAGCGAGAACAAGAAACCTGAGAAACCTGCAAGGGCCTGCTTGAGCACTAGAGAAACGTCACTGAGACCGGTAGAGTTAAGAGTTCCCTGCGTGGATACTTTTTTTTTTTAATACTTTCAATTGACGAGACGAACAAGACGCTCGCCTGGTGGTAAGCGTCACGCCTGCCACTAATAGCAGTGCCAGAATTATGAACTTACGAACACAATCCTGCGCCGCACTGCACTGCGCTCGTCACCCTAAGATATTAGATGTTAAATCTCATCATACCCAGTAATTTCTCTGGTAACATTGCCCTTCAAACCGGAACACAGTAATGCTTGCACACTACTGCTTGGCGGTTGAATAACTGACAAAGGTGTGGTACTTCCCCAGTCGGACCCTGCAGTGGAGTCTAACCACTACAAAAAAAAATGTATGTATTTAGCTACCTTCAAGTAGTGCGTGTGCGAGAGATGCGTGCCGGTGCGGAGCGCGCACTCCTCGTGTTCGTACTGCGCCTGCAGGAGCTTCGGCAGCGCGTGTAGAGCGGGCGGCGCGCCGCGCTCGCCCGCCGCCACCACGCCGCGCAGCCGCCGCATGCACCACACGCGCCCGCGCCACGCTGGCAAATAGCCACCACAACTATCAACTCATGGGCTCTCAACATCTCATATGAAACACACCCAGCCCACACGCCAACCGGCTGTGATGTGGTCGCGGAGAACGGATGGGTCGTGTTCGTCTCGGTTGTTTCTTTGGCATATTTCTCAGGCAAGCAACTGGGACTTGCGCACAAACATTGACTTCCTACTATATAGAACCGAATATAGGGCAGGTTATCATATTGGCAAAGACAATTTTTCCGGCCTAACGACTTGGATAAGAGCTTTATTTGCGTGGACTATAGAGCGTCTATATAGTAACGAAAGTATATCGAACGGGTTTATAAATGAAACATATATATATATCGGTGGACATTTTTCACACAGCGCCATCTAGCCCCAAACTAAGCAAAGCTTGTAATATGGAAACTAGATAGCTGATATTATACTTATTATACATCACATAGATCTTTGAAAAAAGACGACGATGAGAGAAGAGAAAGAGATGACGTATTAAAATGAAGCTAATCAAAAAATTGCTGATACTTACACAAAGTAGGCATTTGTGCGCATATCGCCAACGCTTGCGCCAACCGCGGCGCAAGTTGGTGGTCATTCGATATAGACGTTAACAACGGCCCGTCCAACAGTCGCCATGCTAGTTCTACTGATGGGCAGGAAAGCACATAGCGATCTGACCCGCTGTCCTGAAATCATAATAAGTTTGAATTTAGGTCAGCATAGAAAAAAACACTTGATACACCAAAAAAAGGTAACTAAAATAGTTAATTCATATGTTAAAATTACTACGTAATTTTTCAGTATTTTTAATTTTTTTAGGTACACGTGACGATTTTGCTAAACCCCTCTAGTATAGAGGAATATTTTCAGATGTAGATAGAAATAAGCTAATGGATGTCAGTGATAGTCAATCATGTCGATCATAGGGAGGCTCTAGGATCAATGTTCAACTACAGAAAAAAAAAATAGGACTACAATGAATCGTTAAACTTTAATCATGAAAACAGAGGGCATAGTTACCACAATGCATTGTGACGGCAGAATAGGGTGGACGGTAAATCTCCAGCCCCAACCGTTGACAGAACCGTCACTGGTGAATCTCCAACGTATTTCATCACCTAAGAATAAAAGTTAGTCATGTTCAGTTTAGCATCAAAAGGCATCCCGAGCTTTCCTCGACCAAGTCAGTTTGGTGATATTATTATTATTATTATTATAATTATAAATGACAAAGGTACTTGCAAAGTACACTTTCGAACCACGTGACTAGAACTATAGAATGACATGATTATAAGTTTACTTTATTGGAGAGTATACAAGCTGTTGTTTTGCATTCCCGCCAAATTTACAGAGGTAGATATACTCAACTCTTGTAGTTATGAACCACTTTTACTATGGGACCAACCCTGAAATCGCGAAAAAATTACAGCTGTTCCATACAAAAAAGTTCATTGACCTTGAACAAAATGTATGGAACAGCGGAACAGCTGATTGTTTTTTCGCGATTTCAAGGTTGGTCCCGTAGTAAAAGATGTTCATTACGATGAATATATCTACCTCTCTCAATTTGGCAGGAATGCAAAACAACAGTTTGTATAAAGCCCAGATTCAAAGCCGCGACTAAAATCAAGGCATGTATCCAATAAAACAGCGAGTTGTTCCGCCGCTCCTTGGAGTAACAAGGTTCATAGAACCTTATCATTTCCTTGACACGTTTGTCTGAATTATGTACGATAGAGTACGCACCGTTGACTATGATCTCTTGCGACCAATCAGCGGGCTCCCTGCCGGAGCGCGTGGCGAGCACGCGGCCGGAACCGTCCGATATTGTGAGCGGATCATTCCGTCGTTCCGTGGAGCAACCCTGCTCGAACGAAACTCGGAGGGACGACGCACCCGGGATTTTCACAACACCTACATAAGAGACATAACTTGTTCAAGATAGGCCTGCCTTGTTAATTGCAACTGTGATGCCAATATTAAAGCAACATAGTAACCGAAAATAACACATAACCATGATATAAAGAACTTTTTTTCATAGAATGAGTGGAATACAACCAAACGGTTCACCTAATGAAAAGCGAACTGCCGTCAGAGCGGACACCTGCAACATACACATACTATTATGTCTGAGCAAAACGTGTGTAGAAATGAGGCAAAAGGCAAAGATTTGTTTGGTTTAAATAATGAATAAAACCGGTATAACGCATGTTCTGTGTATATTTCTACTGGCACCCATTTCACAGATCAACATAGAATGGAAAGAAACACACGCGTAGACACAGGCGACGCGCAGCGTAGGCTAAGTAATGGGCTCTTGTTAGCACCATAGGTGTATGCCCTTAGAAGTGTGTACCTGATATGTCAGTGTCGTCAGCGTACGGATGCGGGCTGTCTACGGTGACTGGCTGCGGGGGCGCCCGGCCCCCGCCTGCGGCCGCCTCTTCCAACTCACACACGCACACTTCCACCACCATGTCTGCGACGGCCGGCTTGCTAGCGCACAGAGCTATAACAAACACATCCGTCAAGTGAGTGTGACGCTCTGGTTTAATCACATCATCAAAAAAGTGCTTAGGGTTCAAAGTTGTTTGCGGTATGTGGTTTGAACTTTGTATTTAGGTAAGCAACTTGGTCGGTTATATTGTCGATTTTTCATGTATAGAAAAAAAAACACAATATGACTTCTCTACGCTCACTCTGTTGGTACCCACCAATAATACGTCCACCGGATTTCAGCACAAAGAGCTTAATTCTAAACTAAAAAATAATGTATCTGTATCTGTTATTTAAATGATATGGATGCAAAAGATTAGAGAGCCTTCAAATACATATTAAAATAAATTCTAATTGTAAACAATGTGTTTTAATTTCAATAAAAATGTTGTGGTCCCAAAAAAAACCCTAGACTATTAATGGAATCACCACATCACGTGCCCAGTACATCACTAAGTGCGTTGCCTTCAGACCTTGAAGCGCTGTAGCGCGCAATATACCTGTGTTAGCTATATTTTATGACCCAAGGCTTGCCTTGTCATTGAAAGCACCAACACTTGATAAAGAAAACATGGTCTATTTTTAATCTATTCAACAACATACCCATTAGTACATCTGTTATTATCTTAACAGCGTTGTTCGAATCAGGAATCCTTCCCGCTGCCGCCAGTTTGAGCAAATCTACGAGCGCTCTCGCGTCAGATTCGCCCAGTTGAGAGGTAAAGTCGTCCAGTTCCATCTAGACGATAAATAGTGAAATTTGGTTAATAATTTAAGTAAAGTAGATCTTATTTTATGGCTGATTGCTTTTAAATGAGCGTATGTTTTGGTCGTTTAAGACATCTTGGTTTTTTATTATATATTTTATTGATGTAGTTGTCGCAGTAGTTGTGTTCTATCGCCGGATATCTTCCGTGCCTTCATCATCAGCCACAAGACTTTCAATGCTAAACAAAGGCCTTCCCCTTAGACCGCCACACTTTACAACAACCTGCCATTGGCTTCCACCACCGGTTGCCTGCGACTTTCACAATGTCGACACCTCACCACTTAAGAACGGTTCTTCCCCATCGGTTATCACTTGTTCTAGCGATGTGTCCTGCCCTTTGCCACTTCAACTTGCAAAACCTGAGGGCTATGTCGGTGACTTTGGTTCTTTGGCGAATATCTTTGTTCCAGATTTTATCACGCAAAGAGATTTTATCGCGCCGTATCTGTTTTTATAGCTTAGTAAGGAGTTATTGAGAAATGGAAAATGTTATTTTATTAGGTTAATTTATTATGTATCCATTCCTTATTTATATTTGTAGTTTATGATATAAGACCTTAGACCGCCACACTGTACGACAACCTGCCATTTGCATCCGCGACTTTTACAATGTCGTCGGTCCACCTAGTGGGAGGCATTCCTACATAATATATAAGTATATATTTACAAAAAAAAGTATAATATAAGTATTCTATTAGTTATCTGGTTCCCATAGTACAAGCTTTGCTTAGTTTAGGGCTAGATGGCGCTGTGGAAATGTCCAAATTTTTTTTTATGAGTTATAAACGGTGTTTCGCCATCCATGTTTAAGCTGTTGGGAAAATAAAATATTAAGTTTGACGGAAATACAACCTTCACTAACATTACCTTTGGCGCTTCAGATTGTGCTACCGTCATAGTGGCAGCGGCGACAGACACAGCGCTTGACGACATTACAGCGGAGTGTCGCGAAGAAATAGATCCGCTTAGAGGACTACTCGCACCGCTCTGCAAGATATAATGGTCTGAAAAACTACTACGTTACTCTAGTCGAGAGAGGGATTATCATGTGAACTATTTTAACTATGGAGTCTATGGTCTATCACATCGATATGGCGAAACAATATTAGATGTTCCATACATTTGATCGAATATAAATGACCTTTTTAAACATATATAATTTTCTACATTATTTTTTATTTTTATTTTTTGTTCTAGGAGTTACTCTGGTAGGTGTAACAATACTGAAAGATGCTGATCTACTCATGGAAATTAACAACTTTTAGAGTGCAAGGCTAAATTCTAGAACAAGATAACGTCCCCATACAAAATGACAATTCACGTGATTCATTTTGTACGGGGGATTTTTTTCTCGAATTTGTGCACTAAAAGCTATGCACTTTGATGCGTAGATTAACATAATTAGATGAAACATCACGGTCTAGCAATACTATGTCGGGTGGGGTAATAATGTGGGGTGTTCCCTGTACATCTTTACCGGTAGGGTTGCCCTGTCTGCGGGCGCTTCCCCGCCGCCGGTGCGTGCGTCTCCGTCTGCGTCCTCATCTTCAGTGTCGATGTTGATTGGCGCGGGAGCAGCGGACGAACATGCCTCGTGAGCGCGCAACGATTCTACTAGTAAACTGCGAGCCTGTACGAAGAAAGATAATATTAGCCCTGTGATGTGGCGCCATCTATCAACAAGCCGCTGTCCTATGTTTATGCTAATTTATAATAATTGACGACAACGTTCCCAGGCCCGTACCAAGGTGCTCCATGGAGTTTATGTACGAATTTTCATACCACTTCGCCTTTGCGGTGAAGGAAAACATCGTCAAGAAACCTGTAAACGACCGAAGAAGAAATTCAATAGCGTATATGTGAAACATTTAATTTAAGATTAGAATTTTATTTTAAATGCCTTAAACATTTAAGGCATTTAATATAGACCAATCGTCCTTCAAGGGTAGTACTAAGCCCAGCAATGGACTGCTCAAATTAGGCTGGATATGATTTTTATGATGATGACAGATTATTGAAAATGTATATTGAATTATAATAATGACTATAGATGAAGTAATCATCATCATCATCAGCCCGGAGAAATCCACTGCTAAACGAAGGCCTCCCCCGTAGACCGCCACACTGTACGACAACCTGCCATTTGCATCCACCGGTTGACCGCGACTTTTACAATGTCGTCGGATGAAGTAATCATTATGTTATAATATGACCTACTTTATTGCATACCTCTCAGACTGTTCTACCATCATTCTCCAATAAATATCTCGATTCTTGAATCTATGCTATTTAATTTAAATCGTCAACTACGTTGACTATACGAATTACAATGTGAAATGTAGGCCCTTACAGAATTAAATTATCTCTTCTTAACAATTAGTTTTCTTACTAAGTTAATGTAATATTCTTCGAAAAAAATAATACAATCTTAAACCCTTAAAGCTAATTACAAAAGGCTAAGAAGAAGTTTCCACTAACTTGTGTGATGTGCAAAGCTAGTAGTATCAAGGATAAGGCATGTTGCACCGCAGCGGGGGGCTCCAGTGAAAGCGCCGCGGCGGCGAGAGACGGACGCGGGCCTTGAGGCTCCTCCACTGTCGTCTCTTCTGAGTACAGACCTGTAATTTGTCGACAAATAAGACACGAGTTTGCTAATCACACATTTTAACACAATTATGGTCAACTATGTTAATATTGTTTGCAGTTCCATGATTATTTACGGTGATTATGTTGTGTAAGCTCCTGAACATGGTGCATGCAACTGCGTCAAAATATCGACAGTTTGTGTCACAAAATAGTCACTGTAAATATCACGTAAACAATAATAGAACTGTTATGAACAACCGTCATAGTTTAAAACTATGTATTTTTTCTTCAATTTTATTATTATTATATTGATGTGATAAGGTTAGCTAAGGTACAATTTTCATTCGACTTTTATTTGTAGCCAATTACCATACACCTACAACTGTTTTTTTGTTAATTGATTAATGGGTTTAAGCTCGCAGAGCACGCTTGCCTAAAAGAAGACCCTTCACTCGCGAATTGAAGACATTCATATTATATCTATCGTTAAACACCCAATCGGGTAGCGCATTCCATTGATTAGCAGTTCGCACAAAGAAAGTGGAATCAACAGTTATTTTTCTTTGTGTTCTGGTATAGCTACCTAGACTTTGCGCTCCAAGCGGGTCTTTCAACACCGGGAAGGGCAGCGGCGTGAGGTGCGGTTCGGCCGGGGAGGGTGTTCGCGCCGCGCGCAGGGCCCAGGCGGCGGAGTGCGATGACCCCGCGGCGGCGCGGTGCACGCCCTCTACTCCGGCCACAAGCGCGGGCCGCCGGTTCACGCAGGTCGTACCGTTGCCTTGCTGACCGTGATCATTGTCACCCCACGCCCACACCTGGTTAAAGAAAACAAGCGTTTTGTTTTATATTAGTACAGGTCACCGTATCTTCACTCAAGATCAGGCGAGTTAGCGGTCAAACATCTCAAACAGCTCAACCAGTGTTTTTATGCATCTCATAGTCTGAAACGTTTATAACTTTGATACAATCGGTCGTTCCAAACTCCAAAATACAAATACAAACCTGCAAGTCGCTAGTGACGGCGAGGCAGTGCAAAGCACCGACAGCGACGTGAATAACGCGACGCCCGCGCAATGCCTCCACTAACGTCGGCCGGCGGACGTGCGCGTCGCATCCGTGCCCGAGCCGGAAGTAATCGCCTTTACCCCACGTCCATACCTATAATAGTGAAGGGAAAAAAATATAAGAAGTTTTTATGCTGGAACGGTACTGGCAGGTATCTTAGCCTTCCCACTTAGACCCTTAGCACATTATAAGTGATAATATTTCAAACGACTGATAGAAATAAGCAGAAGAAGTAGGGACTGAACAGCCACAGCAAAAAGAAAATAATATATTATTAGTTTTACTTACTTCGCCATCTCTCGTCAGCGCTAAGCTAAACTGAGCGCCGCATTCGACTTGGATGACTCCCAGTGAGTTCAGCCTTTCGATGTTCATAGGCACTGCGCAACCGTCAGATCCACCGCGTCCTGAAATTACACCTAACTATGACAGATTCTTGAATCAAACGGGGTTTACTTATCAAAAGAATGTTAAAGAGCAAAATTTTTCTTTCCGACATCCACAATAGTAAAATAGATTTTTACTTTCAACCATTTCATCTCTATATACAACTATTGGAAATGGAAAAACATTGCGAGACGAGTGGCAGCCCTTGGGAGGGAAGACGACGGCGAGGAGTCTACCTGTACTATCGGCGCAACCACGACCACTCTGCCAAGAGTGCACAACTAAGAAGATACAACTATTATGGCATGGCGTGACAGAAATATGGACTATACTTCTATAGCTCAGCTTGTGCTCATGCTTCAGTTCCCAAAACGTATGTTATTTTTTTTTCATTTTCGTTGTACATCATTACAGTATGCCGATTGTACTTTATCGTCATTCATTATTTTTAATTTTAACAGTTTAACACCCTGCTCAGGATTGCATTTACACTCATTGCCTTGAGACATCTGATGCTAATTTATTTATGCCCAGATTAACAAAATATTGACGGGTCGAATAAGTATCCAAAGTGTGGCATTTCCTCAGATTGACTCTGAAAGCTTATAGTGTTCAGAACCATATAATATTTATATACTGCATTCGGTTTAGTAAGGACCGTAGAATCTTACCTAACTTCCCGAAATCGCCGTCACCCCATGAGAAGACCTTCCCGCACGCGGTGAGAGCCAAAGTTTGAGCGTCACGTGACCCGCACGCTACTTGTACCACCCTGAAATTGGCTATTGCTTCCACCTGAAATATTATCATTCATCAACGGACTTCGCGTCATTGCTTACATGCTAGTGATAGAGTAACTAATGTACTCTAGCCAAGGACTAGACCTCTTTGGATCTCAGAAAAATCTCAAAAAAATTCATATCGCGTCAGTGAGTGAATTCATCCAATCATTTTCCTCGGATGTACTGCAGGGTTGCTAGTATTTAGAACTATTTGCGAGAGTGGCGCTGGTAATTTCGACTCTTTTTTGCCAGGCTATACTAACCATTTTAGGCTGCAGCTGCGTGGTATCATCTCCGTGCCCCAGCCGTCCATACTCGCCCATGCCCCACGTATAGAGATGCCCCCGCGCAGTGACGCACGCGCTATGTGCAGACCCGCACGTTATCCCGACCACTCTCTCACCGGAGAGGGTTTCTATAAGGCGAGGGGTGTCTAAAGTGAGTCGGTTGCCATGACCGAGCTTGCCGTCCTCGCCTTCGCCCCAGGAATAAACCTGTAAAGAGCGTATTGTGTAAAAAGTAGATTTTTTTTTACGAGTGGCGATATTTTTGATGCCATTTGCGAATAAAGATGATTCAATCAGTAAAATAAAAAGCCAAGAAAAGTTCACTTTGTTTTATTTATACGGTAATACTCACGTTTAATTAAATCGGATACTCCGACTATAGTTTCGATCACATCCGGTGATCTTTTTCAAAGAGTGAAAACAGAAACGTCAGTTTTCATAATAAAAGAAAGGTTCAGTTTATTGTTTGAGTACGAATGTTCGTGTCGATTTTCGACAAAATGTTTACTTTTTTTTAGAACAGAGAAGTCTGCATTATGCTCTTGGTTAACGTTAACCTACCGTTAACCGAGAGGACGTTGTTGCCTATCTTCCGGTGGTTCTGGTTGGTAGTTTAAGGACATATCCAATAAAGAAGACTTTTAATCGTTAAAATCGACTAATCGTTTCGTTGCGTGTCGTTTGAACATTATATACTTTTTTTAAATATTGAGAAAACTTAATCCGTTTTTTTGTCCCATTGGTGCTCCACCTTAAAACTATCAAATTTACACATGGAGAAGTCTTAGTTCATAAGTCTCAATTTCATAAACTTTATTTGAACAGTATCATTCGGAACAGACAAGATTTGTTATTTCTGAATGTCCCTTTGTGGGGACAGGACACACAGCACTCTCACACACAGGACAGAGCACAGGCAGGAATAACTCTCATTGTTTCTGGCAGATGTTTGACAAAAAGAAATCAAAATTATTAGACGCTGCTATTTATAGATTGGACCTAGGTATGTTCTAAAACTGCATCCAGAACCACCGGGCAGAAGCATCCTCTTGGTTAAAGGTGGTGAGCATTCTGCGATCCCCAAGCCGCCTGCCAAGCGTGGGGATTATGGCAACACCCCTCTATTACGAGGGAGGCCTACGTCCAACAGTGGGTGTTTTATGGCTGATGACGAAGTCTGCATTTAACCACCGACTCGCCTGTTGGTAAGCAACGATGTGGTCGAAGATGAAGCTTGCAGACTTACAAGATGCCTATTTACTCTGACCTTGAAAGATCTAGATTACATCCCTCAGGAAAGAGGAAGCCGGCAACTATAACGTTCCTTGGCTTTACGAATAAGATAATATCTTAAATGTCTGCAGCCTCTCAAAACTGCATCAGCGGAATGATTTTATTTGCTTTTAAATTTGAATTTTTAAATTATTTATGACTTTAACTAGGAGTACCAAAGTAACAAGTAAGTTGGTAAAAATTGAGTGGCTAGCCTTGGTCTGAGTTAACAAGTTGCCAGAACGCCTCTGACATGGGTTGACGGTAGTAATACTATGTAAGCAATAATACGTAAAAAATCGAGCTTCGAATTTCAATATCACCTTTCCATCAGCAGTAAGCGCGAGCGCATGCTTGCCTCCGGAATGTACGGCCACTTTGCGCACCAATACGTGGCTGAGGTAAGGGTTAGCGCGGGGGGTGGACACGTTGTTGCTATGACCCAACCCGAGGCGGCCATTCGTGCCTTCGCCGCAAGCGTACAGCTGAAATGTTTAGAAATAATTAACCCGATGTTGAAATGTTTACCTACTTCCAATGATAGTCTCTTTAATCTGCACACTAAAATTGCACATATCAACTAGTAGATTTAAAAAAGCATTTAAAAAAAACAACCGATTTCAAAGAATCATGGGACATCCTCGAGCGTCCGAGCTTCGTTAGTTTTTCATTCTTACTCTTAAAAAGCAAAATCTATCTATCTATATTGCTTATCTGAATACAAAATTTCATCCAAATTAATAGGACCTTTTGCGAGATACACGAAGTAAATGTGAAATAACGAATTAAATTATACACAAGAATTTCTCGTTTAAGTTTATTAGATTATTATAGGATTAATCAAGTTTCATGTGTCTTAGATAAGGTTTCATAGTATATGTTACAGTAATTTACAGAACTTACCTTTCCATCATGTGAAACGATGAACAACGTCTTCGAGCCCCCAGCGATACAGATGGGTCGTAGCGCGCTTAGAACGGGAGAAAATACTGGCACTTTGACCTTTGACCCTTTTACGCCCCCAAGTTGATCTTTATCGTTCAATCCCCATACATACACCTGTAAATAAAAATCGACTATAGCACTACCGAATTCAAGATGTATTTATTTTGCATCTGTATCTCAATATTATTAATATTCGAAATTGGGCTTACTTTGGGACAGTCGCTAGGTAAAGTTGGTGGATTATTGTCGACGGAAACAGCACCATTTGGAGTGTCTTTTTCCGTCCAATCTTCGGCAATAAAATTCATGTTCTGAAATGAATAGTCAAATCAGTCTTATGTACATCAATCATTCAACGTCAATCAATCAATCAATGTCAATCAATCAACGTCAATGTCATCGGCCATCAGTTGCAACAATTTTATAGCTACGAACACCCTCCTTAACACATCTAGAAGGGTGAATGTGCTCGTTAGTTTTTTTTTCTTTCTAAATTAGTGGCCATGTCAAAATGTTCACCCAGTTTTGTGGTCTAATAAAAAAAAAACACATTATCTCTACACACTCTCATATATATATTATATCTACCACAATATAATATAAAATCGCTCATACAATTTGATAGCTACTATGAGCAACTATCATTATTAGCAGCTATATAACTGTCTGTCACAAAAACACCCCCCTATTAAGGGGGAGGCCTTCGTCCAGCAGTGGACGTTTAATGGCTGATGATGATATAACTGTTTGAAATTTCATCATCATCGTCTACAGCCCGGAGACGTCCACTAGTGGATGAATAGAATAGAAATAGAAGAATAGAATGGTGAATAGGGAGGGGTTGCCATAATGCCCACGATCGGCAGGCGGCTTGTTGCGGTTGTGGCGGTTTGAAAAATGCTTACCATTAAAACGTCAGTGTAGAGCGGGTTGGGCCTGAACCCAGTGATGTATAATCCGTGAACGCGAACATCTGCATTCACGTTGCGGTTTTGTTTTATTCCGATTTCTATACAAGGGTAAAACTGAAAAGAAACAAATAATTACACATCACTGATTCTGATAATACTACTGAGGTTTCAAATCTGTATCCTTGAAGAAGGCGTTATTAAAGCCTTCCACTCGAACCCTTTCAAACACATTTTGGAAAATGTTTTACGTTCAAACCTCGTTTGACTTTGACTTCTTTGTAAGCTAGTTCCCCTTCTACATACCTGTTTACAATCCGACAAGAGCTGTATTTGCGTGAGCGGCGTCACTAGGTTGTTTTTAGTCGGTGGCGCGTGCACACACGGAACTACGGCTATGGAGTTTAGTGCCGCCTCTTCGAAGCTAGTCCCGCCGCGTACGGTGAGAGTGCCTGGCCCGTACGGACCGCTCGGTACGCCGAGTCCGAGCCTGCGTATGCGCACGTTGTTGCGCATCTCCACTCGGATCCAGTGCTGAAAATAAGTGGCGTTATTTCTTCACGCGTAGCAAGCCAGACATTGAGATCCAGGTTCACTACTAGAAATAAGAGACTTTTGACCAGATTGCATGGTAAGGAAATGTATAAGGCATAGCGGAGACTGTCGACTTGCGAGTTGATGACGAGCCTCGTTATTAGACTATGATAATGTAAGTAGCCTTCGAGGATCAAGGTAATGCAAGCAATACTAGTGAAGTAACAAAAAGTACCGATTAGGTACAGACACCACATGGTTATTACCTGTCCGGTCCCACTAGAGCTTTGCCAGTAGGTGTGCGGCGCTGCGTCGAGCAGACGGCGCGCGCCGATGCCAGCGCGGCACGACGACACGCGGACCGCTCGCACCGCCCCACGCCACCCCACAGCGCACCCACCCGCATGGGACCCCCACTCCGCTGCAAGAACACGACACAGCCAATCATGATTGAGATGCTCCTGTTATGGCAACAAATTAAATAATCTAACGAGGCTAACAGTCGCCAAAAAGTAGTACAACACGCAAAAACGCCTAATGTGCCCCATGAAAAGCTGGGTCCAGTCAGACCAAGAGAGGTTCGTGTAAAGCAGAAATGAAGAAATGTCAGACCTTCCTCACAAAGCGAGGTAAGCGAAAATTAAGATAGTCCACGAGGAATGAGCAATGACAAAATTAGGATGGTCTGTGATGTCTTTCAACATCTTACTTTGCCGATGAATATGGTTAACCGTTAACTCGAATTACGTCCTTACTGGTTGAGCCACAAAGTCTTTCTAGATCCGGATGATGATTCTGCGATTTTCTCTCTTTCCCAACCTTTAATATTTAATGAAGACTGATGAAAGAAAACTTACATTGATCGGTGACGAGCTCCATTTCGCTGACTTGCCCGGTCCATCCAGGTTGTTGGGGAAAATCGACCGTTAAGTCACGACCATTAGCCGATACACCTGTAACATGTCAATTGCGATGTAGTCCTTTGTAACGCATTATCATCAGGTTTCTATTGTCTAATGTCCGAGACGTAAACCTCTCGTGATGGTCCTCACTGTATTGTGTACTCAGTAGGCATATTTCTGCTTTTGGATGGTCATCACTCCAGTTGGCTGTACTTTGTCCTATGTCTCCACTTTCAGCGGTTCTTCGGGACATGTGACAGGCTCTGCTTATTAATGCTATGAGCATCGGCATGTTGTCATCTTACATTCTAATCATAAATCATAACTAGCACCGCCCAGCAGTTTCACCCCCCCCCCCCTCTCCTTCAGAAACCGTTGTTATCCTGTACAAAAAGTAGCCTAAGCTGTCACTCTTCGACCCTTCTTCACTCTTCTACATCCTAGCCAAAAACAACGTCAATCCTTTGCTGTGTGAAAGAAGGACAAAAAACCAACGACCTCACTTTTGATTTTTGTAAAATAAATTAGTATATGTGTATATTTGGTTACCGGTGACTGCGCCAACGCTGGTGTGGTCGATGCAGCCCCATTTGTATCTAGGCTGCGTGACTGCAGCTCGCACGCGAACCTTATCACCCACGCAGAAGGGTGGAGCGCCAGACACTACTTCCGCGTGGAGTGCGCGCACGCCAGAAACACGGCCCAGGCCACGCCATTCCACCTAGCAGACAAAAACACGCTTCGCTAGTGACAAAACGAGCTTCACATATTGGCAATAGTGATTTCTTTTTGTGACGCGCACCATAACAATATATAAATCACATCAACAGCCAGAAGATGTCCACTGCTGGCCTTCCCTTTAATATGGAGCCATAAATATGCCATAATCCCCACGCTTGGCAGTAGCTTGGGGATCGCAGAATGCTCACCACCTTTAACCAAGAGGATACTTCTGCCCGGTGGTTCTGGATGCAGTTTTAGAACATACCTAGGTCCAATCTATAAATAGCAGCGTCTAATAATTTTGATTTCTTTTTGTCAAACATCTGCCAGAAACAATGAGAGTTATTCCTGCCTGTGCTCTGTCCTGTGTGTGAGAGTGCTGTGTCCTGTCCCCACAAAGGGACAATCAGAAATAAAAAAAAATGTCTGTCCTGAATGATACTGTTCAAATAAAGTTTATGAAATTGAGACTTATGAACTAAGACTTCTCCATGTGTAAATTTGATAGTTTTAAGGTGGAGCACCAATGGGACAAAAAAACGGATTATGTTTTCTCAATCTTTTTAAAAAGTAAATAATGTCCAAACGACACGCAACGAAACGATTAGTCGATTTTAACGATTAAAAGTCCTCTTTATTCGATATGTCCTTAAACTACCAACCAGAACCACCGGAAGACGGGCAACAACGTCCTCTCGGTTAACGGTAGTGATCATTCTGCGATCCCCAAGCCGCCTGCCAAGCGTGGGGATTAAGGCAATATCTTTATTTGAGGTTGATAGTTTATTTTTCTCCATTGATGTGTTTCCTAACTTTTCTTTACTAATCCGAGTCACAGTAGATTTTCCAATGCCAATCGTTAATCATTTGCATACTCACATGCAGAAAGACGTTTTGCTTTATGTCCCTTTCCACTTTTTGGACTTGACCAACGTCTCCCAATGCTACCTGAAATAAAAAGTGATATTATTTACATTTTTATTAAAATTAATAATTGGACTTTGTTGAAAGATGTAACTAGACAGAACTGGATAAAATGTATTTTTATTATTATTTATAGGCTTGCGTTTGACTGCCATCTCGTCTGATGTTAAACGAAATATACAGTTAGCGTGGGTAAGTAATAAAATTTTGATAATGTCCAATCAATGTTTGTCTTGGATTTTTAAGTGTGCTTATACTTACTCCTTCAAAAGCTTTGCAGCACCGTACAGTCATTCCCGGAGTGATGACATCAGACAAATACTGCGCGTACTCTTCTTCAGAGGCAAAACAACTGCGCCAACGGTACGGCATCCTATTCTTCTCGTGTTTTTGTACGGGGGCTGGTTTTATCTCGAACACTGTGTCATCCATGCCTTGTTGAGGCAGCTCTAGTAGGTGAGCAACCAAAGACTCGACTGATGGAAGACTGTTTCCGCCTGTTGTACATACAAAAAAATTCGCCTGTCGATACGATCAGAGATAAGATAACCAAATGAATTCAATAATACCCTGTATATCCATAATACAGGTGGTCGACGGGAAGTAAATATTACCCCTGGTACACCCACTTCAAGATAGAGCTGGACCACGGGCAGAAAAAAATGCCCGTGGTACAGCCAGGTGAACAGTGTAGGTGGACCACGGGCAGGAAGTGCCTAATAAATTTGACTTGGTCCCATCTACCCCGGTGCCTTTGCCCCGTTACCGAGGCAGATAGGAAAAATTTTTTGATCGACTCGGTAGCCTCGGTGACGGCGCTTAACGGGGTGGATGGCACAAATTAAGTATTATTTACCCCAGTATCGCGTATAAAAAGCACGAAATGTCTTTTCTCAAAATGTTATTTTCCCGAAATGTTCTTTCACAAAATGTCCTTTCTCGAAATTTCCTGTCTCAAACTGTCCTTTTCTTTAAATATCCTTTTCTCAAAATGTCCCTTTCACATTTCTTACCAATAGCCTGAATAGCCGCGTAAACTGCCGTCCTTGAGAATCCCATCTCAATAACCTGCTGCACTTGTGAAGAGTTAGCCCACGTGTTGAGATCCTTACGAGCTAAAAACAAATTAGAGTCAAAAGACATTTTCATCTACGAATGAATCGAGACATCATTCATACAGTAAAATAAAAATAGAGACCAGTAGTAGATGTGGTGCAGTGGGATGTAGTTTGTGCTATTTATTATGGCATATATAGAATTTATTTATTTTATAACTTACACAAAGACGCGGTGCTGGTAGAAGGTCCGACTGAAATTTGCATCACGTTGCTTTTATCTATCAGCGGCATTTCGGGTGGTATTTCGTTATCTTTCTCTTCTGTAAAATAGAAACACGAATTCATAAAACATATCAGTGGAAATATTAGTTGACGTTTGAAGAACAAGAGTTGTTTTCGCGTATAGATAAACGAACACTGGATATGTGATCCAGCTGAATTTAGAAGCAATCTCATCTTACCGATTCGGGCCAGGGGGCGGAGTGTTTAGTTTAGCTAATCCAGAATAACGTTTATTAAGACTGCCGACGTCTGTGATTGGCTCAAAGTATTTAATAAATTTAATCAATCTCATATTAATCCTTATTTCAAAGACGAACTGACAGTACTTGCGCCATTTGCAGAATTCTGCAAGTGAATTTTTGGCTTGAGGATAAAGACGTAATTATGGTAACTACCATCAGTGAATAGGTTTTATTATCTTTTATTTAGTAGTGGTAGGACTCTACTGCAGAGTCCACCTGGAGAAGTACCACACTTTTGGAAGTTATTCAACCGCCAAGCAGTAGTGTGCAAGCGTTACTGTGTTCCGGTTTGAAGGGCAATGTTACCAGAGAAAATACTGGGTATGAAGAGATTTATCATCTAACATCTGAGGGTGACAAGCGCAGTGCAGTGCGGCGCAGGATTGTGTTCACAAATTCACAATTCTAGCACTGCTACTGTTAGTGGCAGGCGTGACGCTTACCACCAGGCGAACTTATCTTCTTGTATTAAAAAAAAAAATTACATTACGCGTCTTTTGGGTGTATATCAACAGTAACTGTAGCGACGTACCGTTGTAGACGTGTGAAGCGAGTTGTTGCACTATGGACAGCGCAGCGGCGGCGAGGTCGCGGGGCGCGAGCGACGCCGCGAGCGGGCTGGGCCGAGTGGCCAGCGCCAGGAAGCGCCGGAGCAAGGTGCCTTCTGTACCCAGAGCCGTGCCTCTATCGACAACACCTGAAACGGAGTTTTGGCGGGAACACGGAAAAAACATGTCGTTGCATTCTATTATTTTCTGAAGCTTGTGTTTTTTCGCGATTTAATGATTAACAATGGTGGTGTTTTATTCATTGAGTGTTCAATTACATGCACGAGTGTGGGCAAGTAATATAATGTGGTGAAACGTGTCTTTTCGTGTTGTTTTCAAAACTCCGTAGAAGCTCATAGTAAAGTCGCCACAACTTTACTAGGGCATGACTTGGACTCGATTATGACTAATTTCTTGTGACTAACTGTGATTTCATGACATATTTGACTAGATTTTAATATAAAAGCTTGAAAATTCATAAACTCTTTGACACTGGCAGAATGCACAACGTGCGATGCCAATAACTAGGGAAAAAAAACACCTGAAACATTGGATGTTATTTTTTGGGCGATTGGAATAGGGAATATGCATGTGTTTCAATTATTAAAAATAATATGATAAATGGAGAGTTTAACTAAATCGGATATTTATCCGAAAATATAATTAAAATCGGCTGGTAAAGTTCTGAAATATAAGCTTCAAAGTATTCGAGAGAGAGTCATCTATCCCTTTATAGCAAAACACGTGCTAGTATAGAAATTGTTTGGAATCGTGTACTTTGACGTCATTAGTCACTTTAGTGCCCTCCACACGAACACACGAAACACGAAACACGACGACGTGTGTCTAACACGAAATAAATTGTTTATAACTTCATTATTTGTACACATATTTAAATTTTATTTTAGATGGTTTGTTTTGTTGAGAGTCAGTTTTTTGTAAGTCAATTTAAAAAAACCATGCATTTTTTTTAGTACTTCTTGGGTTATAGCTTGATAATTTAAAATACTGAAAGTTTTGTTTACCTGTATTATCTGGAGGCTGCATTAAGACTTTTCTTAACCTTGTTCGCGTCGTCAGCAGTCCTCGTACGGCGCATAAAGTTAACAGTTCCATCTGCTGCTTTCTAAGACCACACACGTCTAATTCAGCTGAAAATTCAATAGACATAAAAGATAAAACACGGGGGAACTTCTGCCCAGCAGGCTAATCATGTAACTGTTCGGGATCGTGATTCGGATCACGATTTGTCATAAATGTCACTTGTCACTGTCACAGCTTCACAGTATCATGGAGGGATTTTTCTCGCTATCGTTGTCTAACAAATGCATTGATATCCTTAATTAAGTTAAGCAAATCCGTCGGTCTTTTGGCGTTTCATCCTGCGCTGCAGGGTCAAATGAGTTTTGGCAGTGACAGTGACAAGTGTCTATTTTTGACAAATCGTATCCGAATCGCGATCCCGAAAAGTTACATGATAGCCCCGATTTGCAGTGCAGCACAGATTTTACAATTAAAAAAATTAAAGCGTACTTACTCCCAGAACGGAAACTATCGAAAAATACATATTCGATATAAATGTAAATATTTCATAGAAATTAGTAAGGATGAAATAGTTTCCCTTTACGCCCGATACCAGGGCGCTGTCCTTGACAACTGGGACAACATATGGAATTCGAAGACGTAACACGTATTTTTCGATACGAGCCTGTGCTACGTGTTTTTTTGATGAGTTGATAAGTTTTTTTTAGTTTACCGGGTAAATGATGCGGATGCATAGGGGACGCCTGTGGTCCGGCGCCCAGTAAAGACGCACACACTCTTAGCGCGCTTTCGCCGCCACCTAGCGGCTGAATTAAGCGCTCGCTCTCTGAGCTTTGTATGCCGCTCAATTCACTCTGTAACACGAAACGCATTAAAACTAATAATGAGCAAAACATCATTTCATAAAATCAACAAGTAACTTTAAAAAAAACTCTAACGACTTCAAATTAATATGGAGGACCACCTCGGGAGTATACATTTTCAAATAAAAAAAAAACATACATAGAGTCGAACATAGAACCTCCTCCTTTTTCGAAGCCTAAAACAATGTCGAACGAGGTGCACAGATTTAGAGTTAAAAAGCAAATTAATTTACGCCGACAATTTGATTCTCTTTAAAATTTTCTTTTTACAGTAAATTTAAGCAGCAACAGTTAACTACTTGTCCTATAGAAGCTCGATAGAGCGAATTTCTAATTGCCCCCAATGTTTTTCTTTTTTCATTGTACTTAACATATCAAATCAAAATTCAATAATAATACATTATGATACAAGTGTGCTATGTTGGTCATTACACTAGGCGGTATTATACGCGCGAGTCGCAGGCGAGCGCGATAAGGAAGCCGAGAGTGTATTGAAACATAGCACAAGAGTTTCATACGACTGTTTTCGTCACACTTGCGAGGAAAAAACAAATATTTTTTTATAATAATCTACCACACAGCGAAAACGTCAACAAACATTTGCGGAAAATGGCGCCCAAATCACTAATGCGCGCGCAGGTTGACATTTACTTCATCGGCATAAGAACTCTTTGCTGGTATTACAAAAAAAACTGTAAGTATTACCCGGCTATATTAAGAGTTCTTCATATACGTACGTCTAATTGCAGTCACGTACAAACTTGACTTTACCGGGTTATACCTATTACCTATAATATATAGCACCATGTGCTGTAATGTAAAGTAAAAAGCACGTGTGCGTAATAGCTTGGATTATGAGCCTAAAACCGATGCAATAAGATCCACTTCAAGTGTGATGAAAAAAAGATTTACGGAATTACCACTACGATAGTAATATTCGTACAAGTTTATAAAGATGAATTATTACACCAACCTTTGTAAGAGTGTTGTCGTCATATATCAATGTGATCTTCGCTCGAGGCGACAACTGCGTGACTATTGCGTTTCTCGGCGGCGACCCTGTCGTTACTCTTTGGCCCATTCGTATCCGCCACTCTACACCTCCAACTACGCCCAGGGCACCAGCTGGAATGTATTTTAGACGTTTATTTTAAGCGTGTTAAGGTTTCATTTAGAATAAACGTCATTAATTGCTCACCGTTGTGTTCTATATTAGAAGAATAAAACAGTTAACCAAATCTAACAACGGCGGCAGTAATTAAGTTTATCACCGAGACTTAATAACGCACAATATTTTTGTTTATTTAACTCGACGTTTCGGCCATTTTTCAATGGCCGTGGTCAAGAGCTGACTGAAGAATATCAGAACTTAAAAAAAAACAGGAAATCTCTTGGAAAATCAGGAGACAAGATAACTGTGTCTCATCACGATCAAAGTTTATAAACTAAAAAAAAACATCAATGACAAGCACCAGCGATGGTGGCGCCATCTGAAATTAATTTGTGTTACAATAGCGAAAGTTTAAAAGTTTCAACGGTGACAGTGATCAGAAATTGTGCTCTTTAAAGGTACTCACCAATGAGACAGGTTTCTAGTGAAGGCGGGGTGGGTTTTATTGTTTGTGTCATATCTTGATTGCTATTCGGCCACCAATGCCAGTCACTTGTTACCTGAAAAAAAACACAGTATGTACATTATAGGAAATAATGATACAAATCGGTTAGCGCCATCATTATCTAAAATGAACACCAAAACTTTTCCATTATAAATCTATATGCCCGGAGACGATTTACTTTCCCTTTAAATATTTTTTTACCATTTGTGCTGCTAGCTGCAATTTGTCCAACAGCAGGGCGGTGATTGGTCCGTGCCAGTGCGGCGCGGAATGAAGCTGTCGAATGAGCTGCACCAGCGCTGCGCAGTTTGCACCCGTGTAGCTCGCCGTGGCCGGTGCGCGCCATCTGTTGTCTGGAATCACGAAATAGTAGATTGTTTACCAAGGGAGGAAACAACTTTAAGCTCGAGTACTTTGAATCCAGAGCGTAGCGAAGGATTCAAAGAAACTCTCGCCTTAAAAATTGTGTTGATCCCGAGGGGGACACTCTGCTTTTTATACTACTTATTCCTTACTTACTACTATTACTTATTACTTATTTTCTCATAGAGCACCCTCTATGAGAAAATAAGTAAGTGCAGCTTATGAATAAGAATAGTACCTACGTTTATTTCATTCTCACTACTCACTCTCACTGCTAAATGTTTATTGAGGAAGATACACTGAGTAAAATAAAACAAAGTAAAATCCGAATTTGAGTAAACAATTACGAACGACGGCGGAAAACATTTCGCGCGTTTTTGTTTTTTTCCCAAACTATTTTTTTTTAAGCGCGCCATCCTTTTTCAAACAGACTGTTACTTGTTCATACAATGTCCGTGGTTGATCTCTTTGGTCATTGGAACTTTTACTAACATCCACATTCCAAATTCAATTCACCGCTCGGAGGGAGGAAAAGTTATTTTCCTCCCAAGAGCGGAAAAGAGCTAAATTCTGCCCTGTTTGCGAGGAACAAAGTAGGTCTTTTTGAATAGATGTGATAAAAAGATAGATTTTGACGTATACCCAGTAGACATACATAATTATTTAATATAGTTAATATAGTCTGCGCTAGCCCAAGAAAAGTCAAAAATAAAACCTGACAGGGTAGAACCATGTAGACTAAGACCATGTGTCGAATTATGTGAATCGCCATTGCTATGTGCTAATTTTTGTCCCATAAGAAACCCTTAAATCCATTACTTGAGGCTGGTAGACCATAACTCCACCTAAAAATCGTGAATCTGTGGAAACAGCAGACGCGTGATCGTATAATCTACATTTGAATACTCCGCCACTGACCGACTTCCTCGTCGTCCGGCGCGGGCGCGAGCATGTTGTAGTTGAGCCGCAGCACGGGGTCCAGCGCGTGCGTCTCGAGCCACAGCCGCCCGACGAGCGCCACCAGCTGCGCGCCCACCGTCTGCCGCCACTCGGGGGCGCCGCCGTGCTCCACCAGCACACGCCGGAGCATCCAAACGGCTTGGATCTGGAGGAATCAGAAATTTACCAGAATATTTGGAATAGAATAACCTGCCGGCTTTCTTTTTTTTCTTGATACATATTTTAAAGGCCGAAATGTCAATAAATTGACAATTCGTTAGACAATTTATGACAAAAATTATATATAAACACTATCTGCGCCCCGCGGTTTTACCTGCGATTGTTGGGATAATAAGTAACATTTTGCCCAAGGTCGAAGAACTTTTTGTACGGAACAGCAGATTTTTTTTCGCGATTTCGATGTTGGCCCCATAGTAAAAGTTGTTTGTTCTGATGTACAGAATATGTCCTTAAAAGGATGCTAACCGACCTATAATGTAATAAAACCTAACCAAGTACAGTAGGAAGTAGGATATTGAAAAAAATCATGTACACTATAATGAAAGATATTATTCGTTTTACCTTTTGCCACAAACCGGGCCCAACACAGCATGATGCTGGTTGAACAACTAGTTGTGGCTCTCGTTGCTGGAATAGGAATCATCTAATTGTGCGTGCTTATCTTGGAGTGTACGTCGCTTACCAACAGGCAAGTTATTGGTAAAGCGGACTTATGTATGGTATGATAAGAGGACTTACGTCCGCTTTGACCACGTGTTAAATTATATATTTAGCAAGATAATGCTATAAGATATTGTTAAACTCACTTGTAAATATATGAGATCCTGTGTGATAGGTTTTTCCACGGCGGAAATAATACTGTAGCAAAGCTCGAACCACGAGTCCGTGCATAACGCCAAGCGCATTTCAGGGCCTTGAGCACTTGCTGAAATAAAAAACAAATTTCAAAATGGTATTCAGGTCACCATTCTAAAACTAGCTTATAGCATTGAGTGCGCCCTATAGCTGGTCCAGAATATTCTATCACGATGGCAAGAACACTTGCATGTGTTAATTTTGCTCTAATGCCACGTACCTCTCAGAAGAGCGAGCGCCGTATGGTACGCGGCGGCAAAGGCGGTAGGAGGCGGCGTGGCGTGAGCGTGCGCAAGCGTCAACAACCGTCGCTGTAACGCAGCTACATTCCTTCTTGCTACCGTCCCCGCTGCACCGCGCACGGCGCCCACTCCTGCACATATCGCTCGAATAGCGTTCGTCACGGTTGCGCGCACCTCGCTCACTGGCCACCACTCCACCACGTTTTCCGTCACTGGGAAAATTTAGTTTAGTCATAAGGAGACACTTGGATGAGATGATACATGAAACAAATATTCTCAAAGCGAGGTTGGACTCCCTACGTCAAACATACAATGCGTGTTAAACATAATTAGGTATATTTTTAGCATCCTGACCTAAGCTCATACGATAGCTTTGTGTTTGCTTGGGTCTTTCTATCTGACGATTATACTCATCGTGTTTTCCCGATCCTTTTTTCGTTGGTGATTATACCGTTCGCCATTTAGAACAATATCTGTCCAACTAGGGGTTTACATAATCTAGGGGGTTTGAACATTAATAAGAATAGAAATGAAGTAAATAGGTACCTTACAAGATATAAATAAGGGAGTTGACGGTCAAATACAGAATTACAAGCCGTAAAAAAAACTTCTAGCGTCAAGTATACGCAATTTGATAAACTTACCCGTTCCGTGTACTGTTTCGTCTACAGAGGGCGGCGGCGAGGGCGACCGTGCCAGTTTGAGATCATATTTCCCCTCCTTGCCCATTCTATATGAGTTAGTTCCCCCTGCGTCCCACGCCACTCTGACCCACCCATCTTCGCCTAGCTCGCCGATGACGCGTCCTTCACCACCGGGGACCCCATCCTAGGACGAAAGAGGAGATACAGCAATCTCGTGTAAGAAACTTAGAAAGGTTAAAGCTTAGAACATTGTGAACGCGGCCGAGTGGTGAGACTTTCACATAACTGCAGCTACTAGGTCAAAAGATCCTATGCCTTTATAGTTATCCGTTGCAGACACTGAGATCATGATATTTGGTTACAAAATAAACTTTATGATACCGCTTGCCACTTAAAGTAATGCGGCTGTGGACAGGGTGAAATTTCATGAAAAGCAGCTTAAAAGGGAATGGCTTACCTGATCGCCCCATTTCCAATCCTTGCCTCGTACAACTCTAGTGCCTATTTTCATTAGAGAAGCGAGTTCCGGCCCTGACAGCGACGCACCCCTAGCTCTGGCCCCGAGCCTCTCGTCTTCGTATATCACTAAGCAATCCGCTAGGAAACAAAAGAAATTAATCATGATATTGTCGTTTGATGGACCTGGGTATGTCTTAAAACTACATCCAGAACCCCCGGAGGACGGGCAGCAGCGTTCTCTCAGTTAACAGTGGTAAGCTTTCTGCGATCCCCAAGCCGCCTGCCAAGCGTGGGGATTATGGCAATACCTCCGTAATCAGGGGGAGGCCTTCGTCCAGCAGTGGACTTTTCCCGACTGATGATGTGATGTGATTGCAAAATATTAAAATAATTGCCAAGCATGTTGAACAACATTTGACTTACATTTGCATTTAATACCAGCGCAAATAAGAGACGCGTTCTGCGCAGTCTCCCCTCCAATCTGTTTTAAAAGTGTAAGACACGAACTTAGCGCCCCTCCATTGATTAGCTGCTCCAATTCCGGCCCATGACAACCTTCGGTTAGGAGCGATAGCAAATTGACTAGAAATCTGTAAGAAGAAATGAAATTTGGCATTTCGGAACTTTCGAACTTTTTTTATGTACACAAAAAGACCTAAATCTAGCCACCGAAGATGCGGTGGAGGTGTTCTCTATGACCTATTTTTTATATCTAAAAAACATATAAGAATATAATTAATTAATTTCTAATATAATAATAATTTGTAATTTGTACTAATATGGATCTCTGTGTCTGAAAATAAATGTGTTTTGATTTTGATATAAAAGAAAAGTAATTGCAATACGACCTGTTAGATTATAGAGTCGATCTTTGAAGTAGCTTACCTCGCTCGTGAGGGCCGATTCAGCAAAGCATGTGCTCCACAATTCGCACTCATTTTCAACGGCATGTTCTGACTTGTCGGAGAGGTGACCTCTCCTTCCAACACTCTCGCTTTTAACTCTATCATTAAAAAGTCCAACAATTTTGCTCTCTCTAAAAGTATCATATATTTCGAGTACGGTATCACAGATTCGATGCCTTTCAACGGCGACGTCAGTGGAATGGTTGGTTTTAAAGCTACGTAAGGAACCGCGTCGGCCATATTGGCGCCTATAATGCCAGTCAGTGCCGCGTATTTCACACTTTCCGACATCGTTTGAGATGAATATAGAATACTGTTTATAATATCGTAGCCAGCCTTTCTTATTTCCGCTCTTTGTACCTGAAAAGAAACATCTTGTCTAAAGTAAAACGTTTCAATCTCTATTAGCTGATATACCTCTTTTAACTCTTTTACCTGGCAATACAAAGCTCTTCGTAAAATATCAATATCACAGGGTACTTCAGTTATCACAAAATCAATTATAGACGCAGTCAAACTTTGCTGTTCAGGCTTCACTTCTTCTAGCATCCAATATAAATCTGAAACACATCCATTGTTAACAATTATATAAGTGCACACAGAAAATGGCGGTGGGACTTGGGTATGTCCTTAAACTGCAACCAGAACCACCGGAGGACGGGCAGCAGCGTACTCTTGGTTAACGATGGAGAGCATTCTGCGATCCCTAAGCCGCCTGCCAAGCGTGGGGATTATGGCACCCTTAATTATTTATATTAAGGGGAAGGCCTTCGTCCAGCAGTGGGCGTTTTATGGCTGATAACGACACAGAAAATGTACAAGCTCTTTTTCTATCAAAAAAAGTAACCAAATATACTGAAATTTTATTACAACAAGTGTTGATTTACCTTTCTCATCACACGCAAGTTTAGATACCCAAGCGTTAACAAACTTATTCCTTTCGGAATTATCATCGTCCTTCTCCTCATCAGCCATAATCAGATCAGTCTTGAGATCGTCAGCGAGGTTCATCACTTGTTTTTCACTCTCCATAGATTCCTTGAGCACTGACGCTTCAGTCATATCGTTTAAAGAACTAAATGAGATCTCATTGGTGGGCGTTTTGTCGTCTAAAAAGTCATCCCTATCCATATCAGGCTTTTCGCTTCGCCCTTCGTTCAGTCTTGTACTACCACTGTTTGATGCATTCTTCCTATCTTTCTCTAACTGTTCATTCTTTATCAATACTCGTGTCTCCTTCTCTCGCGGCTTCAACGGGTTCTTCGTTTCTTTTTCTTTCGAGTTCGATTGCGTTTGTTTCTTGTCTTTATCGGCAGGTCGTTCGCGGAATTTGATTCGTATTTTTGTGGTCGGTATCAGAATACAATGATCTCCGGAAGCGTCGGCTTTTTCGGGCTCTTTAGCCTTTTCAATGACGATGCTGGGAGGTTCTTCGGGAGTTTTGCTTGATGCGTTAGCTATAGATGACTTTATTAACAACGCGTCGCCTTGTAACAAGCTACCGGTTGTTTTGAGCATGCTCTTGCTTAGACTATTCTGTCTATTTCGCAGTTCCTTGGTGGTTTCGAAGCATTTGTTGAAGGTGGGTGCTTTAGCAGCGCGGGCCACTTTCTTGAATGTCTTTTTAGCCGTGCACGGCCGCCGGAAAGGAGGTCGTTTGTGTAACGCCGTCACTGCGGGTGACATAGCTGCTCGAATTTCGTGTAGAAGGAACCTAGCTCTTTCTAGTGGCGCCGCACAAACCTAAAACAAAATGTTATAAAATCTATCGAAATCCCGTTCTTTCGCTTTTTTGCAGGGGTATTCACAACTCAATCGGAAAGGTTGAATGAATGTAGATCAGTATTGAATCAGTCATCTTGAATGTAGATGACTGGGGCGGATAATGTGGATCCGAACGGAAACCTTTCCGAATGAGTTGTGAATACCCCTGCTGGACTAGTGTATTAGGTACCTACCATAAAAATTACACACCGAAAACAAATGTATTACGCACCTCTTTGTATCCACGGGATAATTGCTGCCTGGTTCTCATCAGAGTCCATTTACATTGCTGTACGGTCTTCACTATTTCTGACATTGCAGGGGAAAGCTTTACTTCGCCTTTTTGCATTTCTACAATCAAATTATAGACCTATATGTACTTGACAAACAATTCACGGGATCGTGATAAAGCTATAAAATGGATACGTCTGTCTCGTTTCTGAGGGGCAAAACAGTGGATAGACTTTTATCACGGCTCGCGTGCTAGGCGGGCTGTAGTCCTACACAAACTTAGCCATCACAAGTTCCCTGTTCTACGATACAAAGTCAACGCTGGCGAGAACTGTCACGTACAAGGACGAGATAAGACATATTTTAGCTTGAAAGTTTGTAATCAAGGCCGGTATCTTTTAAGTCACTTACCAGCAGTAGCGGTAGCTAAAGCGTGCTCCTTTAAGCCAGAATGGTAAAGCAAGGCGGCTAACAATGCTCTTCTTAGTTCTTCTAACGGATGTTCAGGGGGGAAGTGGGGGGCGCAACCTTCGCGCCTTTCGCATGCCCACCACAAATGTAGAGCTAGGGGATCCTGTATTATAAAAGTATAAATTACAATTACAAAACGTACAAATATACAACTGAACGTTTATAGTTATTTCCAAAGTCCATGATAAAAATTTTGCTCTGAGCACAAAAAAAAACTCCACAATCTCCAAGATCTTCGGGAAGGCACAGGAATCGAGGAGCGAAAACGGGCCGCGCTACCCGGCATTAAGTGTAAATGCGTTTAATGGCAATTCTACCAATATACATGTTTTTAAACTGAGAATACTCTAAAAGACAATTTAAATAGACGCGTAGGAAACCAAACCACATTGCATCGTTATTAGATTTGATATTAGAAAAATTTTATACGTAACCTATACAAATACAAATAATGTAACTTGATAGTTGTAAGTACTTGTTGGTTAGTTAAACTCCTATGATAGCTTTGTATTCAAAATACCTACTCTAGATTATTTTTTAAAATGTTGGTAACCATTGCTTCGGAATTATAAAGGTTTCATTAATTAATCATGCTGTTTACACATGCTTAGGCACATAGTATGGCTCGAAATTATACCTAGCTAATAATGTATATGTTTTGACTATGTTCTGTTTTGTGTATCAATAAATAAAATAAAATAAAATAAATTCTAATCTGTTGCAAAATGGCATTTCGAGTGTTTTACTTCAAATGCGCGACCATTGATTGGCATTTTTTCATCGTAGATTCTATACAATTATGTGTGAAACTGGCGACAGCGGTTTTCCATACAATTATTTTACAATATTGTTTTGACAGCCGTTCTACCTAAGAAGTAGGGCTTTCGCTTTTCTGTGATACCAATAACTGTCTTCAGATCTTCATGTGTTTTTGTATAAATTAGTGTCCACTTACGTGCAGTTTAGGTTCAGCAAGAGCATACAACAAGGCATCAGCGCGAGCGGCTGAAGCTGTGTTGATTTTAGGCGGAGGTTTGGATGCTCGTGACGTAACTGGCGCCTCACTAGCCGGACTGTTGCCGCCTGTCGACGACCCGCTCCGAGCCTCGGCCTTTTCTTCGTCAAACGGATTGGCCAGTTTTGAGACCTATGAATAAGAAGATAAGATATATTTTCTTTTGGATCTTATGACACAAAATGAGAGATGTCGAAAGAAGATTGATGAGTAAGTCCTCCTAGTTACAAAAGTAAAATAACATGGTCCTTCGAACGTCAAATTCAGGCCATAACCGCTAAACCACCATTTTCATTAAAAATAAACGAGTTCAGTCAATTTTTAATTCTAAAAGTAGTAAGCAAGTTCGTATAGGCTGAGTGGCCAGCCCTAGTGTCGGAGTGCCACCCGAAGGCCTTGGACAATGGACATGGCTTGACGGTTGTTGTGACAGATATATAAAACAAATAATTAAAAAAGAAAAATGTTATAAAATTTATGTAATATAACGTAGAATTTGCAAAACACATGTCAACACCGTAAACAAAAAAAGAACGTTGCATGAGGTGCACTCAATAAAGATTTTTTCGAGGACGTCGATGGATTTAGTTATGTCGAATGTCATATAAATAGTACTTGCCTGTAAGCCACCTCTAAGAAATGCAGCGGCCGAGTAAGGCGCCGCGTTTCTCTCGGCTTCTTGCACCGGCAGCGAACGAGCAAGCCTCGCGCCGCACTGCGACATCCCTAGCGCCAAGTGGAATGCGCTTGACGCTAGGATGTGAGACGCGCGCAAGCTTGCACCGCTTTCCTGTTAAACAGAGGATACTTTTTCGATTTACTTTAAGCAGGCGTTTGCCTAAAACCATAAAGTTTAATCAGCAAAATGCTTAAAACTGATATTGCCGTAAATGTTCAGCTTTTAAAATTGATGTCTCAAACTCAAACTGCTCCTACACACACAGTGTTAGCACAGTGTAATGTTTAAAAAGGTACAATAAAACATATGCTTGAATAAAAAATAATAAAAAATAGTGTCTCTAAGGCTCAAAGACAGTTTTATCTGTGTAGACCAGCCAAACTAAGCTACAAGCATTTAAAGAACACAGCAAGAAAATGCAAGAAGTTATGGCACTCGTTGGCAAATAAAACGGTCTTTCCGCCGCAAGTAAAATGACTAAGTGACAGTCGAAGCTTGTTTCGTAGTATTTGGTTTGATCAAAGAAAAAGAGGGCGTTGCATTAAAATCCCTCCGTGGCGGCAGTTTGAAAGCAATTCGGTGACGTTCAGCTGTCGCATGTCGTTTAGGTTGAGAAACCCAATCACTTACTTTGCAATTTTAGCCTTATCCCCTTAGCTTATAGTTTATTTTTGTCAAGGTAGCTAAAATGTGCCAGTATTTTGGCATTGTCATACAATAAGAGATACGCTCATGCATCATTTCTTAAATCGACGTCTCTTTGAGCCAGTTTCCGTACTAATTAGCCAATCGTTCAAAGTATAAGATGTTTCTTTACATAGCAACAGGAAACAAAACTAGACTTACATTACAGATACTGTTCTGTATCTGATCTGCATACATCCCCATGCACTTCTCCGTGATTTGCGACAGGTACGCGGCGTGCGGGGCGACGCTGAGCGCGGCGGTCGCGTCGCAGCCGCGCTTCTGTCGCACGACCTCCACCGTCTGAGCGTTGTCGCACTCAAACTCGGCGACGTCGAAAATGAACCCCGATATTATGATCCACGAGCCGCCTTCCTTTATGTGGTTTGTGAGGTCACACCTGCGCGTAATGCGAGTAATTTAATATACTAATCACAAGAAAATGATTTGTATGCTCGAAAGCTTCTTCTTTCAATTTCTATAGATTAAAGTGCGATCTACTTATCCGCTAAACTCCGCTTTTGTGTAGTCTCAACAGCCAGAATACGTCCACTACTGGACAAAGGGTTCTCTCTCGATTTTGGGTAGTGGTAGGACTTTATTGCTGAGTCCGCCTGAGGACGTAGTGTAGTGTGCAAGGATTACTGTGGAGCGCTCGTGGCGTATCTTGACTAGGTGATTCTAAACAATCACCGATGTTAAGCAACGGACGGCCCCGTCAATCTTCGGATGGGTGACCGTGAGTGGTATTTATTTCTGAGCGCTACCGTGGGTCGGATGACACGTTAAATTGTTTCGGAATGATGGAGCTACAACATAATACCTACCGTAGCTATACTTTGTATCCTATCCGTAAACTAATACATAAAACATTCCATTCTAACACATATATGCTCGGCTAAATAAAAAAAAATAAAAAAAATAGTTAAATAATATAAAAAATAATAATAATAATTCATAAAATGTAAATCCTTTATTGGCTGTCAGTTTCACTATTAGTCTCATTGTATTATTTTTAAGAGCTGTGGATTTTGTAAATAAAAAATAAATAATAATAATAATAAATATATGAAATCGCTTAATATACGACTTACTTTCGTATTAGCGTGTTCTTGGGCTGACTTATCTTCGACACCAATCCAGGCCAGCCCAGCACGTCGGCATCCATTTTGGCAGCGGCGGGCAGAATTTTTGCGGACTCGTCGCATGCGCGCGCGATTGTAACGAGCGAGTTCATACATTCGGCGAGCGCGTTCGGCGAGCGAGACGCGCATGCGCACACCCATGCGCTCAACTCGGTTACTACTCGACCTGGTAGACGAATGAGCATGGAATTAGAGTAAGTATACAGGGTTAATTTAATTTAATTTCAATGTTGTCCCATAGTAAAAGTTGTTTGTTTTGATGTACAGATAATGCCCTTAAAAGGGGTCTAACTCATTAAAACTAACCCTGTATATATTATGTAACATCTTATTAAAAACCCGCATATGATTGATAATAAGGCTATAAAATATATCTGTATAAACACTGTTTATGGCGAATGTTGTATACGCCTGTAAAAGGTGATCGTATCAGATCCTTGTATTATGTACCTACTTTAAGAATGTGTAATATGTTCACTGTTGGCGTATCTCAATAAATAAATAAATAATATATAATACGCTTTAAAAAAAAAAATACAACCGACTTCAACTTCGTATACCTGGATGACATCTTCATATTTTCTAGTAATTTTGATTTTATAACTAAACTACTGAACCGATTTCGATAAAATGTATATGGGACCACCTCTGAAGTATTACCTACCAAACAAAAAAATAACCATCTAAATCAATTCATAATTGGCGGAGTAATCGCGTAACATACATACAAAAAAAACAGTCGAATTGATAACCTCTTTTTTTGAAGTCGGTTGAAAAGAGGGGCAAAGGTGCGAAAGGGGTCACTTTATTTTCCTAGCCTCTCAACTTTATTGATGGATTTTTCCTCACACACCGCTTAGCAGCTGCCTGGCACAATTCTGGTGGAAACGCACCTTAAGCCTCGGTTGTACTTCGCTTTCATAAAATAAAATAAAACACACTTCTTCATCTAGCCCCTAACTAAGCAAAGCTTGTGCTATGGAAACCAGATAGCTAATAGAATAATTATATACTTATTTTTGTACATACTTGCTACACCCAGACACAGAACAAACATCACATAACACACACAATTCGTCACATAATTTTTTGTCCTGGGTCTCCACCACACCCACATCAAACCCACGCCCTACAGCTCAGAAGGCAGGCATGCTGATGCAACTGATCTATAAGGCAGTGCAGTCGGAAATTTGGGTAGATATTCGAATGGAAGCATTCGTGTCAAAAATTTGTCATTTTTCGGAATCGGTTTTCATGACTCACCGACAAGGCCGTAGGCAGGGGGGGTGTTAGGTGGTCCACCCCCCCTCCACCCCCCGAAATGCCTTCGCCAACACACCGTTTTATACATACCTATTTACGTATAGATCGTCGTCGTCTTAAAGTTGTTATTTATTGTCTCTGGTCCAGAGGGGAGGCAATAATGTACGACACAGACAATGTACGGCATGATATTATACAGCATAATAATGTACAGACTGATATTTGACGTCACGAATTCCTTATTTGTATAGCAGTTAGGTTCAGGTTATATTTTTTTATGACAATTTGAGAAATGGCTGTACAATATAGGGCCGTACTTTATAGACACGAGCCGATAATGGACGGCCAGTATTGTACGACATGGATTGTACAGCATGATATTCGATGTACATGTACACCAATTATCATACTGTGCATTATTATGCCGTACATTATCGTGTCGGCAAATATCATGTTGTACATTATAGACACCCGTCCAGAGCTCGACCCCCCGAAATGAATTCCTGGCTACGGCCTTGCTCACCGACGATGTCTGCAGCGATGAGATCGCACAGCGTGGCAAGCTGGTCAGTGTCGGCGGAGCGCGCCGCCCGGCGGAACAGCGCCAGAGTAGACTGCACGTGCTCCGCTAGCAGTGAAGTATACTCCGTAAGTAGTGCACGCACGCCACCGCGCGTACTCCTGCCGCCTCGCGACCACATCGCTTCGCAGAATAGTAACCTAGAATACAAGTTAGCTTTGAGACAGATTGTAAATAAATGGGGATCCACACTGCGTTTTTTTCCCGCAAGGTGGCGCATCGTCGATGCGACCGTAGTCAACTGTCAATATCATACATTTTGTTGTTTTTTTCTGCAATTTAATGGTTTTACTTTTATTATACTCGTATCGCCAGGGAGAATTTGTATTATACTGGTTTGTACAGCAATCCTTGGCCATGCTAATTAAAGCTCGGTCCTAAATAAAATGTAATAACTATCTAACCTACAAATCTATTTTCAGGCCGTCAACGCTGCATACATTCTTAAAAGGCACAGTACCCAGTATTTTTCATTGGACTAGATTATCGACAACGCCCTCATCAAGAGCAAATATATATAAGCCGCAGATATATATAACACGTCCGGACCGCCGCTGGCACCATCAGCGAAAAGATTTGCATGTGGACCTCACTGAAAAACAAACTTATCAGCAGAATGTCTATTTGTAACCGAGTTAAAAAAAGAAGGAGGTTCTCAATTCGGTTGTATTTTTTTAATGTTAAAGCCGTCACAGACGACGAAGATGCTATAACATTTCATGTTATCATAGAACATATTTCCATATCGCTACTTATACATTTTATTAAAGTGCACAAACGACGAAGATAATATATATTTTCAACGCCCCCAACTTAATATAATGAACTTTTTCTGAACGTATGTTAAAATGCCCATATTAATATGGGTAAATATGATCGTAAGATACCACCTTAACATACGTAAGCTCATTTTAAGATAAATACAGGTTGATTTATTTAGGGTATTCTTTTTGGTTCCTTGCAAGCTCTGTGACATTTGTCACTCTGATTTATCTTCAAATGTTGGAAAGTATTATAATTTTATCCATTTCCTAAAACACGTTTTAGCCTAATCTTGACATGGGACCAGATCGGGTTATTATCTAATAAAAGCTGTAGTGTTATTAATTAGCTGAAGTGGAATAAAACTTACAAAATTACATTGTTCGACGCGACGAAGTCGCAAGTCGGTCCCCTCACAGACAACAATTGGTCAACGTGGAAATATAAACTGCATAATGCATTCTCTGTGAACTAGTTGCAGTGAACAACGGAGAGACAGGGCTGAGATAAAAAGGAGAAGGTTTACGCCACAGCCAGTGCCGACAGCCAGATAGTACTGCACTTTTGGGGATAACGACGAATCTATCAGAAAAAAGTGCTACAGAAGGTTATAAGGTTTACAATAGCTAAGGAAGGCTGGCCGGAGCTACATCCATTATAGGAGGGCGTGTCAGAAGATAAAGCATACGACCTATGTTTGAACTTTTCTGAGTAGGTAACAATATTGGTAGTCATTTATCAGTCATTCAATACATTTGGTATGAACTGTCAAAGAAATCTGAAACAAAATACGAGCTGCCTGAAATTATCCTGGCATGCAAGATAGTGGACTCTGCCAGAAGAATACTTTACCTTCAAATCAAACTGGTTATTAACGATGATGGAATTACGAAACCGTTGTTTGAGCTGAGACTCCAAGCTATTAGTAAGAAGATAGGAATGAAATAAGAGAAGACATGCAAAGAAGAAGGTGTTAGAATGAAACTCCTCATAGTTTAATTCTTTGTTATGCCTTGCTAGCTCGATGACATATGTCACTCTGACCTTTCTCTAACTGTTAGAAAGTATAAAAAATTATCAATTTCTTAAGTTTTTATTTAATAGTTTTTCTATGTGTTTAGCCCATCTTATCAAAACATTGATGACGAATTCAAAATCAGAATACTTTTTCTTAACTATTTTTTTTCTGAAGAACTGTCAATTATATCAAGTAGTAAAGTTTGTGTACTCAATGTTCCAAAACAACCTGTATGTAGATTTCCATGCAAACACTTCTGACACTTAATGCTTGAATGTCGAAGGAATCAAGGGCGGATCCGGCGGGGCGGTCATAACCCCCCTCCCTGGGCTTGGTTATAAGTTGACTACTGATTTTTCTTCTAGTCTCATAGATAAATAAAATAAATGCTTTGTGTATGACTATGATGGTAAACACATGCGCGAATAACACGCATAATAATGATGTGCTGTTATTACAATTTGTATTTTATATTATGATGCATCAGATCACCATCTTCAACTTCTCCACGTTCACAAAACCAAGTGGAGGAAGTCATAACTTGTTTCGCGAGAAGACAAAAGAGAAAAGTTGGTTTTGTTATTTGATTAAAATATTTTGACGTGTAACAATAAAATACTATGTCATTATAGCTAGCTATATAACTATTCATTATTGTAATCGAATTAGAGCCTGACCTAACTAGACCTCGTCTCGACTATAGTATGACCCCCTTCCCCCCTGACCTAAAAGCTGGATCCGCCCTAAGAAGGAATGAGAATATTTTATTATCGTATCTTAATTTTTAAGGTAGGTTAAGTTAATATAATATAAAGTGCTTAAGCTAATATAAGATGAAATATTATAGCTTCTTCGTCGTGTGTGACGGCCTTTACTTACCTCAGAAATCCGTCATTTATAAACTGATATGGCAAGTTTATTAAAATCGGTTCAATAGTATGATTTTAAAATACAAAAAAGAAACTCCAATTAAACGAAATTGCGTATTTTGCAATATACAATTAAACATTATTACCTTTGAAACCGTATGAGTAGATCGCAGCTAGGACTTGCGGCCTCGTCTAGTTTAGGGTCATCGGTTTTGCTTGTATCTCCTTGCTTAATTGCGTTTATGTGCATTTTCGTTTGGCAGCTAGTGTTTTTAATCAAATGCTTCACCTGGGAAGAATTAAACTTTTTAATTTCATGATTACTGAAACGAAGTGATTTTGTAAAAATATAAGCTGCGTTTTGTGGTTTTACTCATTTTTATTAGTTCAGTTTTTCTTCAGTGTTCTAGGTTAGAAATGTGAGTGTGTGTCCTTGATAATACATATATACGGTTACTACCGTTACACTTAAACCTGCAGTCCAAAACCTTAATATATTTTGTTTGCAGGGTTGGCCGCGTTATATAGCTTGTTCACAATGGGAGTATAATGAACTCTTTTCGATTAAGTACCACCGTTACGCGTTACCCAATATTATAACATTAAAACCAAAACCATTACACCCGCTTAGTCGCGTTACGGTAGAGATATTAAAGATAATCCACGTTCGCATGTACAATATGAGTGATTTTCAGTAACAACTTGCCTGACACAAAACAGATCTGATCACAAAGTCTTACCAAATGCATAAGTGGTACCGAAGCGCCCTTTTCAGCCGGTGTCACGTTATTCAGCTGATATTCTTCTTTGCACCCTAAAAAGATAGACACCAAAAATAATAAAAGACAAAAGATTGTTAACGTGCCTGCGGGCCAAAGTGGCTACTTTAGCCTCGCCACGCGGAGCGAAAGGAACCACTTCCTCCCCGCAGCGGCACGTAAAATCGTATACACACCACGGGAGCAAGTAAAGAAGCCTCAGATATCATGTTAATCACCCTTGGCTATGCCTCGGGTGACAATATACATGAGATCCGAGACATTCTTTACTTTTACTCCCTAGCTAGGTGAGTAATCTACTATTTATTTTAGCAGTATCTCATTGTATGTTTACCTGTTGCCTCCGATTCTCCAGTGTTGGTAGATTCAGTGCAATACTGACCCGTTACTATATCGATTTGATCGTGATCCCTAAAAATAATAAACATAATATATCAGCAAATCGGATGTTAGAAAGAATAACGTGTAAAAAGAGCAAGAATAATATTTTATAATCAGGGGGTTTAAAAGTACGTAATTAGAGTCAAATGGGATATTGTATGAATTCTACCAACAACAATCGAATGTTAGAAAGAATAACGGATGCGACAAACTGGATGTTAGAAAGAATAATAAACGTGTAAAAAGAGTAAGAGCAAAGGTTAACACATTTATATTCAGGGGGTTTTAAAAGTACGTAATTAGAGTCAAATGGGATAATGTAAGAATTCTAGCAATAAAACGCACATGCGTAAGATGTTATAGTGAAATAAATCAATACGAAACATATAAATAGTGAAGGCATTTTGGGCAATTGTATGAAGAAGCCATGGTAGCCTTATGGGGGGGAGATCACTCCACTAGAAACCTTGAAGTCAAGGGTTCAAATCCCGTGCCCGTATCATTAATGAGCCCTCCTGATTTTATGTACGGATTTTCATACCATTAACCACGGTGAAAGAAAATACCGCGAGAAATCATGCAAACGTCCAGAGGAGTAATTCAATGGCGTATGTATGTATTCTCACCATATTCGGTGAGAGAAGAGATAGCGAAGAGAGTGTTTGCAATCTTCGAGCACACATACAAATGGAGGTGGGAAGCCAAGGAGTACCCCTCTGCCAAAAGTGTGTATTGTGAGTTTGTTTTAGTGTGCGTTAATACGAACAGGAGTTTGTCTTATTGGTGTGAAAGTTTACTTGAATGTGTGCCATGCGTGTTAACTTCGTCCCCCGCAAAAAGTGTCAGAAAAGTATGTAGGCAGATTATCGCCAATGGCTTCTCTACTGGTTTATCCTCTAAGTTTGGTAACTCACACGTCCAGCTGTAAATGAGTGTAGACATCGCCGGTGTGCGCTTGTAGGGCAGTCCGCAGCGCATCGCGCAGCCCGCCGCCGCCGAGCAGTGACCAAACTAGCAACTCTGTCATGAACCTCGCGCCCGTACTCGACGGCACCGACCCTGTCGAACGTCACATTATCACACTAAGTAACTATAGTCATCAACAGCCGGAAGACGTCCACTGCTGGACGAAGGCCTCTCTCTTAATACTCCGGGGGGTTTGCCGTATTCCCCACGCTTGACAGGCGGCTTGACGACCGCAGAATGCTCACCACCATTAACCGAGAGAACGCTGCTGCCCGTCCTCCGGTGGTTCTGGATGCAGTTTTACAGATCTGAGTATGGTCTATTAACTATAGTGGGCCGTTTAAATGACACATCGCCTACGTGCTGCAGGGGCGCGGGGGTATATGTCAAAGGAAAACGAGGGAGGAGCGGGCGGCAGGCCGCTTGAGGCCGGTCCTTTCTCAATGTCGATGTCACGACGCTGCGCTTAGAGCGCACCTTGTTGCCACACCGGCCCGCCCTTCCACTAGCGCCAGCGGCGCTAGTTGTATTAAGGATCGATAAGTTGACGGCTCAAACTCATCGGTGGGCGCGGCTAAAAAGCATGCTCTCTTCATCAAACAAACTGTGGGAAAGGGAGAAAGAAAGATAAATGAGCCCGCAAATTTATTTTGTCGACCTTTGGCTGCAGTAATGTGGTTGACTAAACTCTGAGTTAATTTATTCCAACTTAAGTTATTTGAAATGTTTATGGACTAAACTATGCCGCTTGATTAATTATTTTAGAGTTTTCGTATTCCTTATGTTATTTATTTACGTCCAATGTAGCGTTAAAATTGAGCTAAAATACAAGATGTTTCCTGGCTCATAACTTTCATGTTTATTAACTTTTTACTTTCGTAATAATTTACAATCCTAGATAATGAAGAGATTAATCGATATAATACTTAGTCTTGGACCTACAAAATTACATAGTGGAGTAGTAATACTACCGCGTTTCTATGGAGAAGTGACCAACTTGTCTACTCTTAAAGACGCTGCGCCACTGACACCATGTATCTTATAAACTAGAACACAAAGAACACTTTCTTGTAACCCCCACTTACCTTATGTTAGTAACGTGACGAGATTATGGGCCCGTATCTGCGGCGTGGGTAGCAACAGAGGCCACGCTGCGCTGAGAGCGCGCCTCGCCGCCATCGCGGCCGCTGTCTCGGCCCGTCCTTCCACAAGCGCCACTGATACCACGTACCTTATTACTAGGACATAGAGGGCACTTTCTTGTAGCCCCACTAACCTTGTGGTAGTAACGTGACGAGATTATGGGCCCGTATCTGCGGCGTGGGTAGCAACAGAGGCCACGCTGCGCTGAGAGCGCGCCTCGCCGCCATCGCGGCCGCTGTCTCGGCCCGTCCTTCCACAAGCGCCACTGATACCACGTACCTTATTACTAGGACATAGAGGGCACTTTCTTGTAGCCCCACTAACCTTGTGGTAGTAACGTGACGAGATTATGGGCCCGTATCTGCGGCGTGGGTAGCAACAGAGGCCACGCTGCGCTTAAAGCGCGCCTGGCCGCCGCCGAGGCGCTGTCTCGGTCCGTCCCTCCACTAGCGCCATTGATACAGTGTACCTTTTTACTAGGACACAAAATACACATTCTTGTAGCCCCCACTAACCTTGTGGTAGTAGCGTGATGAGATGATGGGCCCGTATCTGCGGCGTGGGCAGCAACAGAGGCCACGCTGCGCTGAGAGCGCGCCTCGCCGCCGCCGCGGCCGCCGCTCCGGCCCTTCCTTCCACTAGCGCCACTAACGCCGTGTGGACGCCGCTACACCACGATCGACCCTCTAGATCACTTTCGTCTATATCTGTCCTTCTGGAGCATTGCCATGCGTGTACCTAATAGGATAAGATTTACGCATAAAATATAATAAACTATACCAGTGCCAGCGAGTTTTATACGATCAAGTATATTTTGTTGCCATAGTTATATGAATGAATATTTTTATATGAAGTGTTTCCACACTTTGGTTATTTCTTCAAGAGACTTCTGGAGCTTAATTGGCAAAACAGTTGGGACGGAAACCCAGAGATTGGTCGTATGCAGGTTCAAGTCCTGCCGGAGGTTATATTTTTTCTTACTGTATATGCTTGAAAACATAGTTGTATGATCCCTACTAATGTTATTATAAAGGTTGTTCAGTAGCTGAATTAGGAAAAGGCTGAAGGTTCCTTCCGTTTTCTAACATCAAGGGTTAGAAGAAGATTAAAAAGAACACCTGAATTGTCCCGCAGATTCTGACATTACAGTGTAACTAAGTCTGAGGTCAATAAAGTGTAATCTTGTGAGTTCGCGTAACAGTCGATTCAAAGCAACAGATAACAACTCATATTACATCGTCGTGAGCCACAAACTGAGCTTTTGTACGAAACCGAATGATGCAAATATTATAGCACACACAACTCAACTCAAAGTCTCTCACAACTCACAAAATTACGTTCGTTTAGCTTTAAATTCGACCGGTGCACACAATACTAAGCTAAGCTTTCGTCTGTAGGCGTTTTGACAAAACGTAATTGACAAAAAAACTGGAAAAGCTGCGTCATTTTCAGTAGTAAAAAATTGAGCGTACTTACTTGTAGCCGTAAAAGATTTAAACACGCAATCGCAATGCATTCGTTTTCTTTTATCGGAGTCGTACCGCATTGTTCCACAACCAGCCGCAGCAGCCTTTCCAAAAACCTACAAATCAAAAACAACTTTATTTCAACCTGTAAAGTGCTAATTTTCAATAGATAGAACGTTCATTATAGTCCAGAAACTTACTTGAAAGTATTATCAGAGAGATCGATAACGAACGGCATAGATGAAGGCAGATCCCTAGGGCTTTCTTCACTCCATACTATTATCTGAGAAGCACCACTAGTTACTCCTGCAAAGGACACAGCCTATCAGTACAGATATAACTAGTTTGTCTAATGCAGACCCAAAATGTCTCTCAAAATATTAAAATAGAAGCAATTAGGCAGTAATTAGGACCAGGGGCCGTACTGTGAACTGCTAATAGCGGAACCGAATAGGTTCAGCTGCCGACACTGCGCGACCGCGAACCTTAATGCGAGGCGATAAAATTTACAGTCGCACAGCGTCGGCAGCTGAGCGTATTCAGTTCCGCTATTAGCAGGGACCGCTGGGCATGTCCTAAAACTGCAACCAGAACCACCGGGAGACGGGCAGCATCGTCCTTTCTGTTAACGGTGGTGAACATTCTGCGATCCCCAAGTCGCCTGCCAAGCGTGGGGATTATGGCAACACCTCCCTATTAAGGGGGAGGCCTTCGTCCAGCAGTGGACGTTTTCTGTCTGATGGGATGGGGATGTGAGGCAGTAATTATTGGCCACCATTTCAACGTTAAATACGACTAGTGACGGCATCAAAGGAGCCCATATTGTACTATATTACATTATACTGTCGTATTAGTAAGTTAGTGGGAACGTCCTCGTTAGATCCACTGCTTTCAAAACTGTATCTTATGGGAAAAAAGTTTAGCGCTAGATCCATCAAAATTAACAAAAAAATGGATCTATCGGGAACAAAAAAATCTCATCAGATACATTTTGTATGACATCTTTGCAAACGGATTCAATGAGAAAAGAAAATCTCACTAGATCCATCGTGGATCTACTAAGTTTTTTTTATACATGTTTATAGGCTTGCATTTGACTGCCAACTCGTCAAATTGATCCTTCTTCTTAGTCGCTACGCTCTTGGCAGAGCGGTCGTGGTCGTCATGAAGTATTATTGGCAGGGGCAGATGTGATGCGCCTCACGATATTTCGCCATTTCTCCCTGTTAGAGCTCAATCGAGTACACTCATGCACGGGACCGCCCACAGCCGATTTTATCTGGTCAGTCCATCGCATCGCAAATTGATCCTAAAAGGCGCTATATTTCTCTAAATTGAACCAGTTCATGCCAACTTAGGAACTTTCACAAGAAATGCTTGATTCAATCCATTAACACCATATACTAATATAAATTGACCTCTGATGGATGTCGTCGTCGTCAGCCATAAAACGTCCACTGCTGGACGAAGGCCTCCCCCTTTATAGAAGGGTGTTGCCATAATCCCCACGCTTGGCAGGCGGCTTGGGGATCGCAGAATGGTCACCACCGTTAACCAAGAGGGCGCTGCTGCCCGTCCTCCGGTGGGTCTGGTTGCAGTTTAAGGACATACCCAGGTCCACTGATGGACATTTAAAACTTATTCTTACCATTGGCTTTGAACGAGGGCCCCAACACTTGCAGTAATTGGGGTACAGGCCTGGTTATCTGAGCCCGCTCATGCGTGCCCCACGCGTATAACGCGCCTTCGGATGTCAACGCAACACCGTGCGACGCTCCCAGCGACATGTCTACCACTTTTACACCTGCAAAACATATTTAATTCAGCCATATGTCTCCAGAAACAAAGTTTAATTTTCAACATTAGTAAATTGGCAATTTTTTACCTTGAAGCCCTTCGAGTATCTTTGGTATTTTGACGTTTTCTAAGTTGCCGTGGCCGAGACGGTAACCATCGCCTTTGCCCCATGTGTACACTTGACCACTATAAAAATAAATAGCAAAAATAGGTTAAACTGCTTTACATACACAATGACGTCTAACATTTTTACATGCGGCCAAGATCATAACTTATTGCATATTAAAACGAATTCTAAACCCTACTCTATACGATTTAAGGATTATTATACTAACGCGTCGGTAAGTGCTGCGTGCCAGTGCTCTCCCGTGTAGACCCTGGTTATCCTCAAGACAGACAAGGATGAAAGAGTACGTGGGGTGCCTCCTTCACTGTCACCAAACACTTGCACCGCCCCTTCCCATGTACAGCAAAGAGTTTGGCTTTCTCCCCAACCTGAAATAGAATTGGTGATATAGTAGTACGCAGCGAACTGAGCCGTCGCGAGCCCCTTGACCAATTTGCCTCATATTTGAACTTGATAATTGTATTTGCCGAAATACTTACATACAACATTTCGTAAAGATTGTATCAACGCCAACGGTTCACAAGTTATCGTAGAAGAAATATACATACAAACATACTTGTAAACGCCAATCTGCCCCAGTATCCTCAAACTCAAAGACCTTCTCGCTTCGGTCAAAAATACCCCCGACGCAAACAGGTGTGTTTGTAACAACGTAGCTCCCAAATGGTTGAACCGATTTTGGTATAGTTGTTATTTTGTTTGAACGGTTACTTGATCGAGATTGTCCATCTGTCTATAGCTACAACTTACAAGCTAGGAGTTTTTTAAATTGTAACTTTAATGCTATTGAGATAAGGGTTTCAACTGTATGTTATGACATGATAATCTTACCTAGAGCTATGTCGATGACTCGTTCAATGTTATGCGTACTGAAGGACACGGGTTGAGGTGTGAGGCAGTTTTCTATAGTGCCGTGGCCAAGACGACCGTGTAGACCGCGACCCCACGTGTAGAGAGCACCTCGGGCTGTGATCACCGCGCTGAAACACGAAGTATGTTTAAAACTAATATTCTTGTAAGAAGAAGGTTTTTGTCTGAAAGCTTGTGTGGTGTCTATTGATTCTTGCGAGAAATAATAGGTAGTAGTTTTATGGGCGCATTTCGTATGTATTATACGAGTAGGTGCACGCGAACGCAAGCCCTTTAAAAAGAAACGTACCGCTTAATTGATGTATTAAAGAAGAAATACCTAAGTATTTCTATTTGTTAATGTTTTATTTGATTTCTTATCAGAAGAAAAACAACAAAATAATCTGTGGCAGAATCGAATTAGATGCAAAGAGACGATGAAACAGAAGGTATAATGGGAAATGGTGCTATAAAATTAAGAAAACCGATATAAAAAGACAGGAGAAAGATCCAGAAGAATCAAAAACACAAACATAGAACAAGGTAGGTACGCAACAACCCACCTGCAAGCGACTCCAGCCGACACCTTGACGACGTCGTGGTGATGCAGGTGGTGTATGGCGGCAGGCGCGTCCCGCGGCGCCGTGTCCCCGTGACCAAGCCGCCCGTCTTCCCCCGCGCCCCACGACCACACCCCCCCGCACGCGGACACGCACAGGTAGTGCCGTCCGGCCGCGTGGCATGATACTTGCGTTATCGTCTTGTTCTCTAGGCCTGTGACATGCGATAACAGTAGTAAGGTTTTTATTACTAGTATATGCGTGGCTTGACAAGACTATAGCGTGCGTTTCCACTGGCGCAAAGACGTGCAGGAATAAAGTAGATGACTGATGCTTATATCGTTGAAACTTATAGCTTTGATGAAGAATTTAAGTAAATATAGTAAGTTTATTGAAAAAAATATTTAAATCGAATAATAATGTTCTGATATATAACCGTTTAAAGTTTTTGTTAGAGACAACTCTGTCCCTTTCCCACAAAACAAAAAATGACGTCCCGCCTTACTTGTCAGAATAGAATTTATATGGCGTACAGAGAAGTGACGTCACGATTTGCTGTTTCGCCTCTCTGTCTAGCATGATATTAAAATGCTTATAAGTTGCTTATTTTCATCAGATTTTCATTTTGTTTTCATATTTGTGGGCCACATTCTAATAGGACAAAAAAAAACCAGTCATCTAGCCTATTGACCAATTACAAAAAAAATAAAATTAATTCAACAAATGCGATGAGTCGATCGCTGCACGTCTCTGTTCGTCTCCGCTTTGGTGGAAATGTACCCTTAGTCCCTGCGTAGTCGCCGCAAGGGAATATAGTCCTTATTAAAGTAGTTATAGGGAAATCCCAAATAACAATTTTCTTCTGTGTTTTTTTTGTTATGGTATAAGACTTTAGGGAATTTGGAATCGGTACTTGGCATGAACTGGCGCGAGACAGTAAAAGGTGGCGGATAATATCAGAGATCAACACACATTTTGGGTCATTGCGCCAGTAGGTAGCAGAAGTAGTACAAATTTTTTTGCTTACAAGGACCGAGAAACGTGCGTGCAAAAAGGTGGGAATTAAATCTCCACGCTAACGAGTATGTAATGAGTTCCGCGATAGTATACCAATGTAATTTTTGTCTGATTGTTATGGATATCACATTAACGACATTATGACTCATTGTTAACTTCAGAAGCTTTTTCTTTTTAACCGACTTTAAAAAAGGAGGTTCTCAATTCGGGTGTATGTTTTTGTATGTATGTTACGCGATTACTCCGCCAATTATGAACTGATTTTGATGATTCTTTTTTATGTTTGGTAGGTTCAGAGGTGGTCCCGTATACATTTTATCGAAATCGGTTCAGTAGTTTGGTGTTAAAATCAAAATTACTAGAAAATATGAAGATGTCATCCAGGTTTTCGAAGTTGAAGTCGGTAGTATATATTTTTTAAAAGCGTATTATATTTGTGACTACATCGACCATTTATAGTAAAAACAAAACAAACATTCTAGATTATTTTAAAGCTCTGACAATGATAGAGAGGATATAAATTGTCAAAGGATAAACAGTTCATTCACCTAACTGGCTAGCCGTCTAGACTACAATAGAATATGCAGTCGCTTAGGTCATTCCCGCCATGTTATAAAATCTAAAATTGCATTTTTGTATGAGCAAATCCTTTGTTTACGAGCTACATATTAAAATGTAAATAGTATCTTCTCCAGTTAATTTTGTTACTTGAGTAACGTTTGTAAATAAACCAAAACAACGTACAAATACTCTTTTGTAATAACCTTTCTGTAATGTCAATAAAGTGTTATTGTTTTGTAATAATATTCTACAACTTATTATTTTACTACTTTTTGCCTATGGCTTTGCCTGCATTGTGTACTATCGGACGGCCAGGACCTCGAAAAAGCGACACCGCTTCATGGTTGATATACCGAAAACTCGTACGAAGCGGTTTGATTCCACTTTCTTTATTCAAACTGCTAAACAGTGGAATGCGCTGCCCGAGTGGGTGTTTCCCGATAATTATAATCTGGGTGTCTTAAAGTCGCGAGTGAATCGGTTTCTTCTAGGCAAGCGCACTCCATCGTAGACTGCACCTTCATTTCACATCAGACGAGATGGCAGTCAAACGCAAGCCAATAAATAATAATAATAGATAAATAAAAGAACATAGTCATTAGACCCAAGGTAGCGCTCATTTTTAAGTGCTACTCGCTGGCATTCATCTGAATACAGCTAGACCAGACTATATGGCTTTTATTATACATATTAAAACTGGTTGGCTTATAGTGTTACAGCTAAAATAAGTCTGCAGAATTGTAGTGGATGTCATCAAAAACTTTAAAATCTTTAATTACTTGACACTGGTAGAATGCACAAAGTGCAATGCCAAAACCGAAGAATAATAAGCCTACACTTTAAAAAGTATATTTAGCTAAATCTTACCGGGGACTAGATGCGGTGTCGTGGTATCGTAGGGCATAGTGTACACGGCGCCGTCGTGCGTCAGCAGAAGTGCCAGTTTTTCAGCGCAAGCGATCTGTTGTATCCTCAGCGTTCCAAGTGGCACTGACCCAGAACCAACTGATATAACTTCTTGTGCTGATTCTGTACACTGTGAACGACAACCATAAAAACTTAACTCCTTATTTAGATTTCAGTTGAGTACTATTGTGTTATCATTACAATGTAACCATCGCTCGGGTGGTACTTGGCAGCAGGCGACTTTGCACCTTAACAATGTTAAAAAAAGCTCAAAATACTCACAGTGACAAATCCTTTCAGAGGCGGTAGCAGAGGCGATCCAAGACGATCTAAATGGCATAGTAGAGCGATACCAGCTTTTCTAACACTCATCAGACCGTCACCAGTTGGTATATTTAGATCTCTGGAAAACAGAAACATGTAAGAACCATGAAGCTTTTTTGTGAACTGAAATTGTGATAAATATTATTATTAATGTTGCCCCTAATGTATTAGTTAGTAGAAGTGGTAACTACATAGCAACGGCAACATACTGGTGAGCATTTTCAATTATTAATAAAAATCAATTATTAATCTATATAATTAATTATACCAGTATAATTATATGTCTAAAGATAGCAATCAAAAAGATGACCACAATATGTCTAGTACAGCATTTTTGGCGTTACCCTATTTGCTTTTTGCCGTTGTCAGGTCATTTTTTTGTTTCCGATATACATTTTACACACTACGATGGCTTGTTTTTACAAAATAATCATAATCATATAAATCTAGAATACCTTTCTGTGATAAGCAAATGAGCAATGGTTTCTCTGAGGTGATAAGCTTCTGTGGGATGAATATCAAGTCAAGATTCAGCAGGCTAATCATGTAACTGTTCGGGATCGCGATTTGTCATAATTGTCACTTGTCACTGTCACAGCTTCACGGTATCTCGGAGGGATTTCTCTCGCTATCGTTAACGAACGAATTGTGTTGATTTTCTAATTATGTGAAGCAAATCCGTCGGTCTTTTGGCGTTTCGTCCTGCTCTGCAGGGTCAAATGAGTTTTGGCGTGACAGTTATGACAAATCGCGATCCCGAACAGCAGGCTAATCATGTAACTGTTCGGGATCGCGATTTGTCATAAATGTCACTTGTCACTGTCACAGCTTCACAGTATCACGGAGGGATTTCTCTCGTTATCGTTATCGAACGAATGCATTGATTTCCTTAATTAAGTTAAGCAAATCCGTCGGTCTTTTGGCGTTTCATCCTGCCCTGCAGGGTCAAATGAGTTTTGGCAGTGACAGTGATAAGTGACATTTATGTCAAATCGCGATCCGAATCGCGATCCCGATAAGTTACATGATAGCCCCGCAGGTCGCGTCCTGTAAAACGAACGCTGGATGAAAGTAGAGGGGGTGTGTTTGCGCATGTGTACACTTGCGCACAAAAGTACTAGGCCTATTGTTTTAAATAATTATTAATTAGCCTTTTGCTCGCAGCAATCAAAATTTATCTTCGCTTCGGTTATTGCTAGGTACCACCTCATACCACCAAATAGACCGATAAATCGCCTACTGCGCAGCTTAACCGCCAGCGTTCTTTTTACATGACGCGACCTGTACACAAGATTAGTCAGCTGTTTATCTGGAATTGTATCTGTCCTACTATGTAGTTTATGTTACTTACTTTAGGTATAACTCAGTAGGATTAGATTCGGTTGAAGGTTCGTTGTTGACAATCGGGCTAGGCACTTTGGCCATTCGCCGCAGAAACGGCCCCAGTGGTGCAGTGCATTCTTCTAACGTTATTCTAAAACAGTAAACAGTTTAATTTATTCATGTTACATACTGTCACTCTAGTTTTATTATGAGGTTTCTTAAACAACTAGATTTACAGCTACACCGCTATCGATTCCGTGATCACGAAGAAGCCTGATTTTTTTATTAGTAGTGCATAGTAATGATATTATATATATAAAGAGGGAGAGATGTCATATCGCGCCCTCAAATGGCCCCGTGAAAAACGGCCCCAGGGACTGTCTCGCCTGTCTGCGCTCACTAAGCGAGACGCGCGCTATCCCTTTTGCTCTCATAAAAGTGCTATCTTCTTTCGCACTCCGGCGCAACTCGTAAGCATGACGGCACGGGAGTAATTTTCAATCGTTGTTTTATTACGCGATGCCGCATCTTTCGTAATGTTTGGTAGTATCAATGATAATTAATCTATAGCATTATTTTTTTGCATACACGTAACGCAATTTGACGAAATTTTGGTTTTATCTGTGGGAGTATAAGTCCAAGTCTATTTTAAGATTTACCTGTTATCTGGCTGCCTTTTCTGCTTGGGTGGTAAAGTGACTAACACATCAGCTGCTTTCAAAATCGCGGGCAGCTCAGCGCGCCGCGCACACAGCTCCACCCACACACAGAGCGAGATGCGCCAGTCGCCTAAAGGGACGTTGCACCCTAAGTCACTGTATGTAGGACAGAAAAATGTACATTGAGTAACATTGAAATGTAGCTTCGACTTCAGGGTCCAGACAATGGCACGCCGCGCCGTGGTCACGATGGCGCTTTTCAACATTAATTTCTTATTTACGAATTTAAAACATTGCAACATACAACTAGATAGCTTCAATTACATGTATAGTAAAAAGACAACAGCTCATCCTTTCGTCATATTATTATAAAGAAGGAAGACAGATGTTAATGGCGCTCTGTAAAAATGTCCACCGATATTTATTTATTTTAGTTCTTTGTCCACATGCCAGTTTTCCCCAGGTTCACACATATCATGCAGGAGTAAATAACCCTATATATAGTTTGCTATAGATATGTGTGTGCAGTTCTATCCTTAATAGAGCATCATCATCATCATAATCAGCCTGTCATAGTCCACTGCTGGACATAGGCCTCTCCCAAGGCACGCCACTCAGCCCGATCTTCAGCTATCCGCTTCCAACCACTGCCAGCTGTCCTACGTATATCGTCACTCCATCGAGTCTCAGGACGTCCTACCCTACGTTTGCCGATACGTGGCCTCCACTCTAGAACACGTCTACCCCAGCGGTTATCGGTTCTGCGACAGATATGACCAGCCCACTGCCATTTCAGTTTACTAATACGCTGAGCTATGTCGGTAACCTTAGTTCTCTGGCGAATTACTTCGTTCCGGATACGATCCCTCAGAGAAACACCGAGCATAGCTCTTTCCATAGCTCGCTGAGCGACTTTAAACTTGTGGACCGATCCAACTATGAGTGTCCATGTTTCAGCGCCGTAGGTCATAACGGGTAGGACGCACTGATTGAAAACTTTCGTCTTGAGACTTTGTGGGATGGGTGACGAGAAGACTTGACGTAGTTTCCCGAATGCTGCCCAGCCCAGCTGAATTCTTCTTTTGGCTTCACTCTCAAAATTGTTTTTACCTAGTTCGAGCGTCTGCCCTAGGTAAATATATTTTCCAACTATCTCTAGAGTGAAGCCATTTACGGCAACCGGTCCCGGAACAACGTACTCGTTGAACATGACCTTGGTTTTATCCAAGTTCATCCGGAGACCGATGCGTTGAGAAGAACTAGCTAGACCGTCCAGCATCCATTGAAGGTCCTCCAGCGATTCAGCCATTATGACGATGTCATCTGCAAACCGTAGGTGTGATATGTGCTCGCCATTAATATTAATGCCACGTCCTGTCCAGTCCAGCATCTTGAAAATATCCTCCAATGCGTTCGTGAACAATTTCGGGGAAATAACGTCCCCTTGCCTCACGCCTCGACGCAGGTGGATATGTTTCGTCTGCTGGTTCTGAACTTGGACGGCCATTGTTGCGGCGTCATACAGACATCTCAACACCTCGATATATCGCCAATCGACTTGGCATCGCTGCAAGGACTCCAGAACAGCCCAGATTTCGACCGAGTCAAAAGCCTTCTCATAGTCCACAAACGCCAGGCAAAGAGGCTGATTGTACTCTTTGGTCTTCTGTACAATCTGCCGTACTGTGTGAATGTGGTCCATGGTGCTGTACCCACTTCGAAACCCGGCCTGCTCCGGGGGCTGAAACTCGTCGAGTCTTCGCGCAAGACGATTCGTGATAACCCTAGAGAACAGCTTATAAACATGACTCAGAAGCGAAATCGGTCGATAGTTTTTCAGCAGGGTCTTATCACCCTTCTTGAAAAACAATATGACCACACTTCTGTGCCATGCCTGTGGAGTTCTCCCGGTAAAGAGGACGGTATTAAATAATTCTTGGAGCTCTTTAATTATCGGCGCTCCACCGGCCTTTAAGAGCTCTGTCGTAATCCCGTCCTCACCCGAGGCTTTTCCATTTTTAAGCTGCCTCAGGGCTAGCACGATCTCTTCCGGGCTGATGTCAGGCAGATCTTCTGTGAAGTGGCGCGTCAATGCAGCTCTGCCGTCCTCGGTGCCAGGTTGGAGATGAGGAGCATGCGATGCGTACAACCGGCCGTAAAAGTCTTCCACTTCCGAGAGGATCTCTGGTCTGGAAGCGACGACTTCCCCAGTCGCGGTGGTTAACTTCGTCAGGTGGCTTCGACCAAGGGGCTGGACGAACACTTTCGACCCCCGATTTTGCTCAATTGATTTTTCAATCAAGAGCGTGTTTAATGATCGGAGGTCACGCCGTACCAGCTTGGTGATTTTCTTGTTAAGTGCCACTTGTTCTGACGAAGTTAACGAGGGGCTATCTCGTCGTTCTTCCATTAATCGCAGAGTTCCTCTCGAAAGTTCTGACTTTCTGCCTTTGCGTCGCAGTTCGCAGAATTTTGTGCCCTCATCTCGGAGGACGTCCACTACTGTGTTGAGTTTCTGGTTCACATCATCTGTTGTTTCCAAGGCAGCGAATCGGTTTTCCAGCTTTAACTGGAACGTTTCAGATCCAACTACGGTTTGGAGAAGGTTCGGACGGAGCGTTGACTTCATCAATCGGACCCGCTCAAGCTTGATGTCGATATTCAGAGAGCCTCGTACCAGTCTATGGTCACTTCCGGTTTGGAACCTAGTGATCACCGAGACATCTCTGAATATGCGCTTTTTGTCCGTAATAATGAAGTCTATCTCATTTTTTGTTCGTCCGCCGGGGCTTTGCCACGTCCACTTTCTTTGGGGCTGCTTTTTGAAAAACGAGTTCATCATGAAAAGCCCCTCTTTCTCGAGAAAGTCGACGAGCATTTGCCCCCTGTCGTTCCTCCTGCCAAAACCGTGTGGTCCTACTACCGATTCGCCGCTAGTCTGTACTCCCACTTTAGCGTTAAAATCCCCCATAACAACGTTGAAATGGGCTCTGGAGGTCCTGTGTAAGGCCTTAGATATATCCTCATACAGAGTTTCCACCTCCGAATCTGGGTATGAATCCGTGGGTGCGTAAACCATCACTACCTTGAGGCTGTACCTCTCGGTTAGCTTTACAACTAGGTACGCAACCCTCGGAGACACACTTGCGATTTCTAAAACGTTGTTACAGAGGGTTTTATGAACCAGAAACCCGACACCGCCCTGGGACAGCTGATCACCCTCTCTGTAGTACATAAGATGGCCCGATTCCAAGGTTATGGTGTCCTCTCCCTGTCTTCGGACTTCACATAACCCGAGAATGTGCCATCTTATGTGCCCCAGCTCCTCTTCGAGCTGCGCGAGCCTGTCGTCGTGCCGAATCGTTCGTCCGTTATACGTAGCCAGAGTCAGTGGGGGTTGGCGGCCGGATGCGGTAGCCCGGTGATTCTTCGCACCCCTCGCCTTGCCGTTACCATGGCCGCCGCCTTGGCCAGGAATAGCAAGGCGGCCGGGAACTCGGGGCCGTTTATTTATAGGACCTGTCATGGGAGGGTTTGCCCATAGTCGCCACGCTGGACATGCGGGTTGGCGACCGCAGGGGGCGTAGCTTCTTGCACTGGTGACGCTGCTGCCCGTCACTAGTCTGGAATTTAGCTACGCCATTAATAGTGATGGTTATACCGCCATCAGTCGGTCCCCTTTCAGTAGGCTTCTACTACAAGCAGGGGATACCAGTGCCGTATTCTAAACGCCCCGGCACCAGGGCATAGTGCATGCCAACCATTTATAAAATGCTTTCTCTGATAATTACCCGGCCACAACTTGGTTCAAGAACTTAGCAGCACTGTCCACTACTTCGGCCCATATCTTCTGCGACTTGGGTGCTGGTCCGGTACCGGAGCCGGAAAACAGCGCCGCGTCGGGTAGCGCCCGTACGGCGTCTAGCGCGTCTTGTAACAGAGCCGAGCACACGTCTGCGTCCTCACCGCAGCGCCACGCTCGTCTCACCAGTGACAGTGCGAGCCGTAGCGCGGCTCGGGCGCCCACTCGAGCTAGGCCTAAAGAGCTGAAATAATTAATTAGTGATTAGCATTAATAAAGTATAAGTATATTTAGATTTTATATTTTTGTATAAGTTAAATTCATAAAATGTAAATCCTTTATTGGCTGTCAGTTTCACTATTAGTCTCATTGTATTATTTTTAAGAGCTGTGGATTTTGTAAACTGCTGGATGTAGTAGCATATGCAGGTTTCACCACAATGTTTGCCTACACCGCAAAGCCAGTGGTATGAAATCTGTACATAAACACAAAAGAGCTCATTGGTATGGGCTTCGATTTGAAACCGCGACCTCACAATTTCAAGTCCGATGGTATCCCGAATAAGCCACCACTGCTATCATTTTGCAAAGTAATTCGCGAATTGGTGATTACTATGGTTGAATTGCTAATACTAGAAAATTTTTAGTATCAAAATGTACATAGTCTGATTTTATTAACATAGAGACTGGCAAGTCACCATAAGCTTGCCAAATCAGAAATGTTGAACGAAAGCGTTTATCTAGCAAAAGGATTCACTAGTTTAATAAGAACAAAACGTAAATAAGTTTGTCATATTTTTTTGTTTTTTGTTTACATTCAAGTGACGAGACTAGCAAGACGTTCGGCTTGTGGTAAGCGTCACGCCTGCCACTAGCAGTAGCAGTGCCAGAATTGTGAACTTGCAAACACAATCCTGCACAGCGCTCGTCACCCCGAGATATTAGATGTTAAATCTCTTCATACCCAGTAATTTCTCTGGTAACATTGACCGGAACACAGTAATGCTTGCACACAACTGCTTGGCGGTTGAATAACTGGCAAACACACCTTTGCCAGTTATTCAACCGCCAAGCAGGCCCCAGGCGGACTCCGCAGTAGAGTCCTACCAGTACTAATACACTAATAAATAACAACAAATATAAGTTTTAATGTGCACTTGCCTTTCAATATCATCAGGAGCTTGTTCCTCTCCTTCATCAGGTGTCTCACTGCTTAGTTCAACTGGTTTGTTCAGGCTGCTAACCACATTGTTCAATGTCCTATTACTAACTGTGTGAGGTGGCTTCTTATCTACTTTATGTTTCTTAACTTCTTTGCTATCATTTTGATCCCTGAAAATATTTACACATTTATGTATTACTAGCTGAGCCCGGCGGTTTTACCCGCGATTGTTGGGATAAAAAGTAGCCTATGTTTTATTCCAAGGTATAAGCTACCTCTATACCAAATTTCATCCAAATCACTTCAGTAGTTTTTGCGTGAAAGAGTAACAAACATCCATACATCCATACATACAAACTTTCGCGATTATAATATTAGTAGGATAGTAGGATTTTGATCGATGGACTAAATCAGGCTAGAAGACTGGTTTTTTTTATTGTCATTATAAAATGTGGCCCATAAATATAGCTGATTAATGAAAACAAAATGAAAATCGGATCAAAAATAAGCCACTTATATGCATTTTAATATCATGCTAGACAGAGACGAGATTATGACGTCACTTCTCTGTATGCCATATAAATTCTATTCTGACAAGTATGGCGCACAGAGGCGTGACGGCATTTTTTGTTTTTTGGGAAAGGTTTTCTTTACCAAAAACAGTAAACGCTTATAATCAGAACATTAATAACAGATTTAAATATTTTTTTCAAAAACGTATTATATTTACTTAAATTCTTCATCAAAGCTATTGGTTTCAACGATATATACATCAGTCATCTACCCTATTAGGAGTACTTATATGACAAATGATGTATGACGGATACAATACAATAACACTTTATTGATACCATATATAAAGCACATTACAAACATAATACTCTATAGATATGCCAACAAGGCGGTCTTATCGCTAAAAGCGATTTCTTCCAGACATCCCTCAGATTAATAGAAAAAGTTAATATGTGAAATATACAATCAATCAATTTATTTATTGACACGGTAGTGGTAGGTACATAAATACTTATGAAGCCACTGGTTCCCGAACTAGTGTTACACTGTATTTCGGAGACCAGATGGAGTGTTCTTCCATTTTTAGTGCAAAATACATTCAAGTCAGCAGGAATGAAATGAAAATGAAATGAATCTCAAATCAATCGATTAATATTCTCCTCTCTTCTAATTTGCTGTGCCCGACGGGGTCCGTTGAACTTAGGTACCTACATACTTTTATAAACACCATGTACTGAACGGAATGGCAATAAATATCTGAATCTGAAAAAAAAAATGCAGCAAACTACCCACATTTATCTATATCTTGAGTTTTAAGAAAAGTATTTAAACTGTATTGTAGGCAATCTCTAGAAAAATGAAGTTATGATAGAATACTTTTCAAAAATTCTAAGTTGTGAGCAATTTTGATGCTGTGCCTACATATTGTTAATAATCTGAAGGTTGGTTGTTATCATCCCTTTGGTGAAAAATTAAATAGTAGTAAATAAGTTCTTCACTTACTTTTATTAGATATCGAAATATAGTATGTATGTTGTTTCGGCTAGAAAATAAAAATGAACTTGCAAAGTAAAGTTCAATTAACCTCATATAAAATAGAATGTTTTGAAGCTATAACAACAGGTAGAAGTTATATCCTATTTACCATTCTATCATCACATGAGTATGAAACTAACCCATATGAACATTAATAAAGTACTAAGTACAGAATAAGATAAAATGGAATACCTAATAACAGCAACTAGATGTCTATTGCAGAGCACTATCAAACGACGAATTTGTGATATAAATGGACAAGTGACAGCCACAGTGATGGCTCTAGTTCGCTGCTCCCAGATAAGTGATTCCATAAGGCTTTGCAGGCATTCGGGACCTAATAAATAAAATAATCAATGAATAAATTACTATGACTTGTACAAAATATATGTTAACATCATGGAACCAAAGGTAGCTACTGTAAATATGTATTATAAGCTTTTTTTAACATTGCTTACCTATTTATTACACAATTATGGTATTTATAAACATAGCCAATATGAAACTTTAAAATTAATTTGTGATAATAAAGAAATACAAAAGAAGAGACAATAAATTAGCAATAGATTCACGAATCTAAATCATGCAGTTAATTAAATTGTTTTTTTTAGTACATTTACTTGTAAACTAACCACGAAGAATATAATACGGGCTTTTTTCTGTAATTGTGATTGGTTATTATGCAACAGTACCTACTGATCAAAAGTGCACTCACCAGGATCCAATTTCCACTTTAAGTCATCTATCACCTGAGTAGAGGGTGGAGGTGCCATCAGTTTGTTCTGAATAGAGATACGAAGCTCCTCCTCTGCAGACAGAGATGTGCATGGTGGGCATGCACACCCTGAGTGAGGTCCACAAAGGCCATCACAACATGTGCAATTGAGAATCTACAAAGAAGTAATCATTTTTTAAGAGCTCTATCAAGTAGTGACATTAGTTTTTTTTTTGCCGTTGCCCTTAAGTTATTTGAATTTTGCTATAACTAGTGTAATAAGGCGAATGGGACACTAAATAAAATAATAATACTACATTAGCTAGAGACTTTATAAATGATAATGATAGGACGAAAAAATTATCACATAAACTAACACTATTAAAATTTAGTTTTAAATGGATACCAATCATTAGTCAACACTTCAACAAACCCTAAGACCACAGTAATATTTTCCGCTGTCGCCGAGCTTTGCAGTGATTCCAGCTGCATTCACGAGCCCACTTCCAGCATCATAATATACTTCTCTGTCTTGCAACAAGGTGTTAAAATGGGCACAAAGGGCTTCGGAGCTATGAAGAGTGTCTTGTAAGTCAGGATTAAGCCATTTTGCATCTAAATGTTGCTGCGGACGAAATATGAAATCGTCCTGTTCGTCAGGGACAGACATTTTCGCAACCGGCGCGCCTTCGTCACTTTCATTTACACATTTTGATTGAGAACTTAACCACAAAACGATTAAATTAGATAGAAAAGAGAGAAGTATTCGTAATTATTCATACTAAAATCAAAACAAATCGAAATTATATTCAAAAGCTCGAAAAACAATCCGAACTCCCAACAAATCAATGAAAAGTCAAAAGCAATTATTGACCATTTCAAAATACATTGACAACTGTTCATTGACTTTGACATACTGTTAAATTTGAAGTAATACTTTGGCGTCTAGCACTTGATTGATGTATTTTGCCAGCTTTGTAAAAGGACAGAAGCCGAGTTTTAGCGGGAACCCAAAAAGAACAGACTTGGCTTGATCGTGCAGTCACAGTCAAGTCCAAGTCTCTTTTTTTGGGGACTTTGCATGATTTATTTGCCTGAGTATTATCAAAATCATGCAAAATCCATACAAGAGACTTGTAGAATGCACAAAGTGAGATGCTAAAAATTAAGAAAAAACAAGGAGGACTTTAATTTGACATTACATTAATTTGTTTTTTGTGTCAGTGTCACTGTCAGACTGGCTCTGTCCGCAGCTGGTCCGCAGAACTCCAATAGCGCTCACTACGCCATGAGATTTAGTTAGGAACTAACTGAGACAATATGACGGATTTACGGATAAGGGTCGTGCCGGCCGGAGGCCGTGTTGGTTCTAACTAGCGGATAAGTGTACTTGGCATTATTACCACATTTCAGACCATGTGTTGAATGAATTGGATGTGATTATTTTGATCTCGTCATTATTCGTCAGCACACACATTGTTTATTGAATAAATTTTATTGTGATAAAAACTCATAAAAAAACATTATTTACGTTTTCATGGGTCTAAATATTAGCTCAGATGGATGCGGATATTCTGATTGAGAACAAAGACTGTTTTTACGGTAAGATTTTAAAAATTATTACTTTATTTGGAAGGATCCGGTGGACACAAACAATGTGCTTAATGCTCACTGTGTAGGTAAATGTTAACGACCCCTATTTGTATGCACGTGGCCTTGTGTACACTTTCAGTTTTAGTGCAAACAAACTAAACAAATTCACATCCGAAATCAATAAGCACGATTCTGTTATGAAATACATAACTAGGCTAGGTACACACATTATGTTTTCATACTTATTAACTCGTATCCTCGAAATAACTATTCGTTTATCTCAGCATCGATAAACCAGTTTTACTGTTGTTTGTTATCTTTACGTATGATCTTATCATAAGCCATCCGATGTGTGTCTGATGTACCTAAACTGCAGCGCGAGTACCGTTCTATGTTGCTAAATTTGAGGTGTCGGTATAGCAGATTTATTTAGACGAATTTGAGAATTATTTTTATATCGAATTTTACCGATTTAAATGTCAAATATAACGATCGTCAAGAAGGGCACTCTCTCTGCTGACAAGAGATTTCACACAATCCCATATAATACAATAGTTTATTGATAACACCAAAGTTACATGTCAAATTTCATTAGGGACACTGATTCCATCTAACTAATATAAAAAATGCGGAAGTTTCTTGGTATGTTTCACACCAAAACATTGAAATTTGGATTTGGACGAAACTTTGAATGGAGTTAGCTAATTTCCTGGATATAACCATTTAGACGCAGCTAGTAAGGTAGTATAAACTGCAGTAATAACTTATTTGCTTCATTTTAGGAGATGATTTTTTTGACCAGCTGTTGGCTAAGGAATGCCAGTGGTCATCTTTGTTAGATGCAGCAGATGCATCACCAAGTGAAATTCTAGCAGATGCAGTCCCAATACTGGTGCCGCCAATTTCACCAGACTTAAGTGTTAAGTCGTCACCCAGTAGTAGCGTCTCTGACTCTGGCAGCGAAGATGACTCTAAGAAGTATGTACCCTAGTCATTGAAGTCTCTTAGTAAATATAGCTGCTGTCTGTAGCATTAGTAGCCCAGGAAAGTGAAGGTTTGACCGCGAAATAAAATTGTCACGCATTCTGATTTCTGGATGTTATAATAGAACCTACCTCTCATATAAAAAGTAAAAAATTAAGGAATGTCTTTCTGAAAACCCTTTATTTAAAATTTTCAGCCCAAAAATATTAACAGTAAATAATGACAGTGCTGCAATTTATTCGACTACATGACACTTAATTTAAGGGTCAATTAGTTTTGGCTTATTAGAAATTGATAAAATACATATTTTCATTTATTTATAAATAACCTATCCTGGCTTTTTTTAAATTCCTATCCCAATGCTTAAGGCCAAAAATTACTGTATATGACAAATTAAAATCGGCCCTGCGGCATTTTTGGATGATGCATTTTAGTAATATTATTGTTAAAGGTCATATTCCTTAATGATATTTTTTACTGTTTCTCTGTCAACAAATGAAACCAACCTCAATTAATATTTGATGACGAATTTATGAAAGTAACGTCATACTAAGTCTCGTAGATTGACTGGGTTATAGCTGTAATTTTACAATTTTAATTCAAAGGGGATCAACACTAAAATTTTATCCCGCTAGGTGACGCACAGTCGATATGTCCATAGTCAAGTGAAAAAATAAATAAATAAGTATATAAGTATTCTATCAGCTATCTGGTTTCCATAATACAAGCTTTGCTTAGTATGGGGCTAGATGGCGCTGTGTGTAATAAATGCCCCCCAATATTTATTTATTTATTTAACTGTCGATCTTATAGATTTTGTTGATTTTTTCCAACATTTTTATGATTTTACTCTTATTAGATTTCAATATGACTTTGTGTTCCGTACCAGGATGTTCCAATCTTGGTAAACATCTGTTCTCAAAAAACCCCACTTTGAAATACGCAAGCACGAAATATCAGTGTGTTTAAATCCTCTTTGTATCAGAGTTACCAACCGTTCGACAAGGTCCGCTTTTTTCCAGATACTTTTCCTCCTCGTTTCTTTAACTCTTCTTTGAGTTTCGCAACCTTCCAAGTTGAAAAACATGGTGGCAGACGGTGGAAAAATAAGCCAAACAAAACTGGTATTCGTAAAATACACAACAACACAACAAAGCTTCAGATTACAATTTGATTGTCCATAGATTTTCTTATATTAGTGTTTTTTCGCGAATTGATGATTAAAAATGGTTGTGTTTTATTCATTAAGTGTCCAATCACACGCACAAAGTGTGGGCAAGTGATAATTATAATATGATGAAACATGTATTTCCGTGTTGTTTTTAAAACTCCGTGAAAGCTTAAAGTCGCCACAACTTTACTAGGGCATCACTTAGACTCGACAGTGACTAATTTTGGGTGACTGACTATGATTTTATCACTTATATGACTTTATACTATACAAACTTGAAACATACATTTTTATACTTGACACTGGCAGAATGCACAAAGTGCGATGCCAATAACGAATTACACTTATAAGTAAAATACGGTGAAACATTACATGTGTTTCCGTGTTGTTTTCAAAACTCCGTGAAAGCTATAGTAGAGTCGCCACAACTTTACAAGGACATCACTTGGACTTGACTGTGACTAATTATGATTTTATCACTTATTCTTTATAACTGCAATAAACAAATTGAGTATTGAGTATTTGACTTGATACAATAAAAACTTAAAAAAATAATTTACTATACTTGACTCTGGCAGAATGCACGAAGCGAAACGAAAAGAAAAAAAAAATTAACAGTTGGTTTTGTTGACATTTTCACATGTCCAGATCGCTGCTGACGCCATCTGCGAAAAGTTTTGCGTGTGGATCCCCATTTCATCGCTTTTATCAGAGGTTCACTTTTTGTTCTGTTATCACTTTCTTATTTACTTACTAATGATCCTCACTACCTCCTTGTCTTAAATATTGTCTTTCTACTCTAAAAAGTAAGTAAGTTCGTATAGGCTGAGTGGCCAGCCCTTTTGTCAGAGTTAATGTGCCGCCCGAAGGCCTCTGACATGGCTGACGGTTGTTGTTATTAGAAACTAGAACAAACAACCGGGACCAACAATTTAACGTGTCATCCCACGGTAGCGCTCAGAAATAAATGCCACTCACGGTCACCCATCCGAAGACTGACCGGACCGTCCGTTGCTTAACATCGGTGATCGTTTAGAATCACCTAGACAAGCTACGCCACTTTCTACTCTTAAGATAATAATAACAACATCAAAATAACCATAGACAGATAGAGAAATTAGTGTCATATAAAGAATGAACTCAGAAAATGCAATATTTGTAGTTAAATCACTGTTACAGTCAGGTAACAAAATTGTGTTATTTCTTTGCTGAAAATGTACACATTTTCATGTTATATATTTATTTCAGTAGTTCAAGTGGCACTTCAGCTAGGCAATCATCCCAGTCACCATTTGACTGGATGTCAAGTTTTGAAGATGAACCCACAAGTAACTTGAACTTGGAAGATGTGGAACTGTTTTTGCAGAAATCAGGTAAAATGAGCCTGTTCTATCTACATTAATCAACTTTTATTTAAAATTGAGGTAATGATTTAACTATTTATAAATATGTAAATTTATATACACTCGCGTGCAACTAAATCGACTCACACAGACAATATGTACAAAAATGTATTTTTTTCAAAGAGGGTATGTAATGTACATAATGTCGTATATTTTTTGAATACCTAATATTTAAGCTTTAAAATGATGCCATTATTTTGAAAATCTATCCAGGTTAACCAAATTGAAATGAAAATGAAAAAAAGTAAAGTTAATGCAAGTAATGTTAAAGGATAATTAAAATCAAAATAAAATACAAAATTAATAAAGATAAATACATTTTTGTTTTATTTATACGGGAATACTCACGTTTAATTAAATCGGATATTCCGACTATAGTTTCGATCACATCCGGTGACCTTTTTCAAAGAGTAAAAACAAATATAAATAAAACAAAAATGTGTCAAAACCACGTCAGTTTTCATAATAAGATAAATACAATTTATTTATTGAATATTTGGTGTTGCCTCCCCTAGCCAATAACAACTCGTAAGCGGTTTCTCATCGACCTGATGAGTTTTTTTATTAGGTCTTGAGGAAGCCTTTCTCCCACTCCTCTTCTTGAGCTGTCTTCAGCTCTGTGATGGTTGTAGGGGCCGGATTTCTGGCTCGAACTCTCCGTTCATAGATGCTCGATGGGATTGAGATCTGGACTTATTGCTGGCCAATCCATAGTTTGAATGCCAACTTCCTCCATGAACTGACGAGTGACTTGTGCAGTGTGGCACCGGGCGTTGTCGTGCATGAAAAGGAAGCCATCCCTGAGGAAACCTTCATAAGGCACGACATGGTCCAGAAGAATGTCCTCCACATATCGCTCGGTAGTCAAATCGCCTCCGCGGCCTCCACCTCTCCTCTCGCGGGCTCGAACTCTCAATTTTAACACGTCCCATAGATGCTCGATGGGATTGAGATCTGGACTTATTGCTGGCCAATCCATAGTTTGAATGCCAACTTCCTCCATGAACTGACGAGTGACTTGTGCAGTGTGGCACCGGGCGTTGTCGTGCATGAAAAGGAAGCCATCCCTGAGGAAACCTTCATAAGGCACGACATGGTCCAGAAGAATGTCCTCCACATATCGCTCGGTAGTCAAATCGCCTCCGCGGCCTCCACCTCTCCTCTCGCGGGCTCGAACTCTCAATTTTAACACGTCCCATAGATGCTCGATGGGATTGAGATCTGGACTTATTGCTGGCCAATCCATAGTTTGAATGCCAACTTCCTCCATGAACTGACGAGTGACTTGTGCAGTGTGGCACCGGGCATTGTCGTGCATGAAAAGGAAGCCATCCCTGAGGAAACCTTCATAAGGCACGACATGGTCCAGAAGAATGTCCTCCACATATCGCTCGGCAGTCAAATCGCCTCCGCGGCCTCCACCAGGAACGAAAACGTTCTCTGTTTTTCCTTCTAGCGAAATGCCCACATCATACGCGAACCACCGCCGTACGACACTGTTTCAGCAAAATAGCACTGCGAAAAGCGCTCGCCTGGACGCCTGTGGACCCGAGCTCTCCTATCACTGCCATGCAGACACATTCTGCACTCGTCAGTGAACAGGACTGATCGCCATTGCTCAGCACTCCAATTGATGTGTTCGCGAGCAAATGCAAGGCGCGCTTGTCGGTGAGTTGTGGTCAGCGTCGGGCCTCTGGCAGGTCTTCTTGGAGTGAGGTTCGCTTCTCTTAAGCGTCTTCTGACTGTCCACTGGCTGACAGCTACTCCTCGAACCCCTCTCAGCTGCTGTTGGACGGCAACACTGGTAAGATGGCGATTTCTGAGACTTGTCGCGTCTATGTAACGGTCGTCTCTCTCGGAAGTATGCCGGCGACGATTGGTATTTGCCCTTCTAGAGTAGGAGCCAGTCTCTTGAAATCTTCTATTGACCCTTAATACAGCAGATTGGCTCAGGTTTAGTTGGCGAGCGACTTCTCGCTGGCTAAAGCCCTGTTGCAGCAAAGCAACGACTTGAGCGGCTTCTTCTGGCGCAGTATCCATAGTTTCTGCTAATCGGTGATCGTAAATTGCGGAGGTGTGTTCAGGTCAACGTCTGATAAGTGACTGATAAAGGTGCTCTGCATGCCTACATTTTTATAGAGGTTTGAAACTCGCAACTCGCTCCTACCGTACACAGTGCATTTTCGATACTTCCATTTATGTCAGGATATTTTAAAAGCTACTGGGTAGATATTCAAAATAATGGCATCATTTTAAAGTTTAAACATTACTTTTTCAAATAATTTATGTACATTACTTCAGTATTTTTTAATTAAATACACATTTTGTAGGGGTGAGTCGATTTAACTGCACGCGAGTGTATATCTATATATTGTAAAACTAACATCCAAAACAAAAAAATTTGGTCATCTTTTCTCATAAGATGTTTGTGTCAGACTTTTCTGCAGCATCAGCATCTGATGCTTAATGTAGCACAAACTAATGTAATCTTTAAAAATTGTTTACAGGGCCAATTGATAAGTTACCACAGCTTAAGGCCAATGAAAAGAAAGGCCCTATGGTATCCATTGAAAATGGAATCATAAAGGTATACTATACAAAATTATTAACTGTACTACATCCCGCCTAGAAAGCATGATTGTATATAATCATAATAATTTACATTTCAGGGAATAAAATTGGTCACACAAAAAAATTATAAGTCCTCAAACCTGTCACAAATACACAAAGGTATTGATTGTCCAGCAGTATGAAAAAATAGTATAAGTACATCTTTAATTAAGCTTGAAGACTGCTCTATATTGCATCATGGTTGTTTTCTTATACTGTCCAGTGTCCTGTGAATATATTTTCAACTAGCGGCCCGTTCCGGCTTCGCACGGGTGGACATTTAGTTTTTACGTATATACAGGACATAAGTAGGTAGTTTTTTTTTAAATTACTATTTCCCATTTCCGTCCCTATTTCACATTTTAACTTTTTCTTTTCATCCGAGAGTTGTCTGGAAGAGATCGCTTTTAGCGATAAGACCGTCTTTTGTGCTTATCTGTAGTGTATTATGTTTGTAATGACCATTCTATGGTGTCAATAAAGTGTTATTGTATTGCATTTATAATTTACATTTATATATTTTTATCCATAAACCAATTTTTATTCTCATAGTTTTTTACGTATTATTTAGGTACATTGTTTTTCAGTTTTATGTACTTAAGTACTAATAATTAGTAAGTAATACTAATGGTGAAAGAATTTTTGAAATCGGTCCAATCGTTTTTGAGTTTATTCATTACAAACATACAAATCTTTCCTCTTTATAATATTGGTGTAGATATGAGAAACTGTTGTTAGAGGTTTTGTATTATTTATACGGGAATACTCACATTTAATTAAATCGGATACTCCAACTATAGTTTCGATCGCATCAGGTGACCTTGAGCGCGAAGCAGGACGCGGCCGCACTTGCGTTCGGCTCTGTTTTCACTCTTTGAAAAAGGTCACTGGATGTGATCGAAACTATCGTCGGAGTATCCGATTTAATTAAAACGTGAGTATTCCTGTATAAATAAAACAAAAATGTGCCAAAACCACGTCAGTTTTCATATTAAAAATAAAACGATGATTTTATTTATTATTCGAGTATTCTTTGTATGGAAATATTTACACTTGTGCCAACAGTGTTGTATTTTACTTCTTGCTTCGTCCTTCGAGATTAGGTATACATTGTAGTAATACGTGTTAGGTATCGCCTTTCTACCACTAATTTGAAAGCTAAAATTCTTCATTTTTTATTTTTGTATGTAGGTAGGAGCTGCAGTCTACCCGCTCTGGCTGCCTGTGGCATTATTCATTCGCGTTTTAGTGCCTCGCCGATCACCACGTTATTCCATTGTTTTTTTTTTAAGTGTAAAACGATGCCGAAACGTAGCCACAAAAACAACGATAGTGATTATTTAAGAAGAAAGTTAAGGAATAATGAAAATAAACTTGCGAAACGTGAAGGATTATTTCACGATCAAATTTCTTCCTGTACTTGCAGTGTATCAACGAATGTCTCGTCTGAATTACGGCACTCTGAACCGGAATATGAAGGTTTGTTATTTTGTTAACAAATTTAAAGATATTGTGAATAGTTAATAGGACTATTTCCGTATCAAACTTTTGAGTTGACGTCACTCTCCATACGAGTGTTGTGTTCATCTTATGGGGATGGTACCTTCACATCAATTGAAGTTCTGAAAAATTGGTCAATTAGTGATTGTGTACATTTTATAAGGAATGTAACCTTCACGTTATGTACGCCAGTACAGACATTACTATTGTGGATAGTTTTGAAGGACTATCACCATGATGTCGTCTAGGTGAATTACCTACCTACGCTAGTTTTTATTCGAGGTTAGTTGGCAGTACATTGGGAGCATATCGTTACAACGGGCTAATATAACTAAAATAAAAATAATTGTTGGGAAAAACATCTTGTACCCAAAAATTTCACAAAATGTGACGCACCAAGTTAAATCCAGACATAGAGGCTGCTTTATCGGATTTACTCATAAAAATGCCTAGGCTTTAGAAAATAAGCAGAAGCAAAGTGCTGCAAGTATATCTTGTATCAGTGAAGCTCTCACTCAATAGTTCTCTTTAGAACACAGATATCAGACCGTAATAAAATTACTGGTCGAGGCTAGTCGACTAATGTGTGATACACAATACTAGTCCGTGACAAGAAGGAGCTTTATATGCTCCACAACACAATAAAGAAGTATATTAAGGAAATAGACGGTTTCCTATTCGGTGAAATGTTGGTCGACACAATAAAAGCTGCAAAAGCTATCAAAATCAGGTGCTGAGATGAAAATCAACACAGCTGCAAAGAAAACTAATTCGACTTAGGAACCGAGACCGGCTTCTGACCAGACTTTAAACCAGAAGCCTCCGCTCCCAGCAGCCAGGCAGGTGGGAGGAGCGAGGAGGTTCGAGCCCACGCCAAGCGCGATCCCCCGCCCGTGGCATCCGCAGCAGCAGCGACAGCCACCGCGCTCGCAGCACCAGCCGGACATGCGTCGCTAGACCCGGTACGTTACACAGGACGCTTATCCTATTTTTATGACCGGTGGCGACTGATAACTAATGACTCTCATATAGTCATGGCTAAAAAAAATACGAGATTCCATTTTTTAAACCCGTTTCTCAATTATACGAATCGAGTTTGCCTGTATTCTCATCATCTGAGTCCTTTAAATACAAAGTGGCCATCGCTGATCTTGTACGCAGCGGAGCTATATCACAATGTGAGTCATGCAAAGGACAGTTTCTTTCTAGTTACATCCTTATTAAAAAAATCCAATGGAACAAATAGATTTACATTCAACGTAAAATGTGTTTACTCCGGTCTCTAGGTTATTTATCCTCAATATATTTAGACGTTATTTGTTTGTCTCTAAAGATTATAAAGATTGCGTAAATAATGTTTTACATACAAAAAGTATTTTAGAGTCTTTAAGATTTATTATCAATACCGAAAGGAGCTGTATGACTCCCAGTACCACCTGTATATAAATACCTCCTTCTTGATAGATACAAAAAAATATATATAAAAGAAACGATATTTATTTAAACAAGTATTACGGTCATTTCAAGTTGTTGTAAATTAAAACAGTTTGCGCGCTTGGTTGGACTCGTCGCACATATCGCTCCCGTTGTCTCTGATTTTGCTTGGTGGTTAAAATCTATTGAAGTATAAATCAGTAAATCTCATTAGACAGGACAGCTACTTACTGCCTAGAATAATTGTATAAAGAAAGAAAAAAAAAAAAATGTCGTGCGGTGTCCTGACCGCTAGTGGACAGTGGAGCATTGCCGAATCTGCTAAACATATTAACAATCTCGAACTCTATTTTTTTATTTTTTAGGTTTACAAACATTTGAAAAAGAATTTAATAAATATCAGATCTTACTGCGTATCGACACCACCACTGCTATTTCGTATACAAATCGTATGGGTGGGGTTAGATTTCCACACCTCACAAAAATAACAACTTTTATACGGCAGTGGTGTGAAGCTCGGGCTATATTCGTCTTCGGTTCATAAATTAGCTCAAAAGAAGACGAAATAGCAGATTCGGAATCACGAAAAATGCCATCCAGATCCAATGGGAGCTAAGAGATTAAGCCTTTGAGGAAACTACAAGTCTTAGGACAACCTCAAGTGGATCTTTTCACATCCAGAATAAATAATAAGTGCACCAGATAATATGTCTCATGAAATAGAGACCCGGAGCATTCACCGTAAAGGAATGCTATTCTTAAATTGGAAACTGCAATTTTTCTACGCTTTTCCTACTTTTGCAGTTATTTAAAAAAAAAACAAAAAAAGTACATAGCAGGCGAGGGTGGGTATAGTTGAGGTTCCATTATGGCACACGCAGCCGTGGTTCTCTCTATTTCAAGCCCTTCTCTGTTCGGAGTTGTTTCAATTAGGACAATTATGATAATGTTTTATGATCTATTTCCAACTCACTCCAAGATCGCGTTGGTTGCGTGGAGTTTATCAGGACGGCACTACTGAAGAGGAGCGTGCAACCTTCAGCGTTAAATTATATTGATAGTTTCCTTGTCAAATAATTCAATTGAGCAGTACGACATCGCAATAAGACGTTGGGTTAGCTTTTGTAAAGTTCACAATGTAGATATACGAGTATATAATTTTGAGGGGTCAACTCCGATGGTAATTTATTTTTTGACAGAATTAATTCAGTCCGGCTTAAAATATGGGTCATTAAACAGTCATCGTTCCGCTCTAGCTTTGATCCTAGAATTGAGAGCGGGGTTTGATGATCGCGTCATTCGGTTTTTCAAAGGTTTCTACAGACACCAAGATATAACATAACATGGTGCATAGTTTCTAAATATTTAGTAATTATGTTTTTAGGTCGCTGTTAGTTTCCCGAATAAAATAAATAAATAATAAATGGGATCCATCTAAAGAACCCATCTATAGTCTTAAATTTTTTTTTGGCGAATTGGTACCCATGTAACAACTTAAATTTAGAATGCATGACTAAAAAGATTGTCACTCTACTGATTCTGGTGACTGCACATAGAGTGCAGTCTATTAGCAAAATACATAATAAAAAATATAACTGTCTCTAATCTGCAAATGATAGATGATTTAATAAAAACATCGCGACCAGGCTCAGTTCAACCGTTTTTAGATATTCCGTTTTATAAAGACCGACCGGAAATGTATCCAGCAGAGACGCTGGAAGCATACTTGGCTAGGACGAAATCTTTAAGAAATAGTGTAAATGCCCTATTCATAAGCTTTAAGAGACCGAATAAATCAGTATCTACAACATAGTATAATTCTATAGATAAAAGTCACGTTAGTGGAATTGACACCTCTATATTTTCCGCCCACTCTGGCAAACACGCAGTGAACTCCGCGGCTCACAGAGCTTGTATTACTATTGTAAAAACTAAATACAGCAGGCTGGACTGGCAACTCTACATGGTATTTGCCAGGTTATATCGAAGTGATATTCAGTGCAATTAACTCAATCAGTTCACTTAATCGATTCTAAATACTGATTAATACCTAAATATTCTAATTTTCTGTTTAGAAGATTTATAATAATTGTTGTACTACCTACGTAAGTAGGTAAGGTTAAGGAAACAGTTATAACCTTTAGGATTTTAAAGTTTATTTTGGTAAACGCAATTATGTGAGATTTCATGTTATTATCAAATCTAAAGAAGTGGTTCAATATTTCACTATCTTTCAAAATCTACAATGTATACCTAATCTCGAAGGACGAAGCAAGAAGTAAAATTGGAGATTAAACGAACTTACCTGAAGTGAAGTTCTATCCCAATTATACGAATTGCTTCGTCCGAAGAGATTAGTTCCCTCCCAGCCCTAAGGCCCCCAAATCAGTGAAATATTAAAGTTCCAGGCTTTCAACTAAATGAATAATGCCACAGGTAGCCAGAGCGGGTAGACTGCAGCTCCTACCTACATACAAAAATAAAAAATGAAGAATTTTAGCTTTCAAATTAGTGGTAGAAAGGCGATACCTAACACGTATTACTACAATGTATACCTAATCTCTTCGGACGAAGCAATTCGTATAATTGGGATAGAACTTCACTTCAGGTAAGTTCGTTTAATCTCCAATTATGAAGCTATGATGCAATGTAGCATAGTCTGAAAGCTCCTCATATGTTGACACTTCTTAAATGTTGATTATGGTTTTCTTGGATACCTATAGTAAAATTTTCAGGTAACGGTGTCACACAAAATTCATACTTTAAAGTTGTTAATGAGCATGCTCCAACAAATGGTGTAACAAATAATGAAAAGCCTACCACAAATCAAAATATCAAACTGGTTATTGAACCAAAAAAGGTTCCGAGCATATTGAAAAGGCCTGAAAATGTATGTAGCCCACCAAGACTTGTGATACAAGCAGATAGTACAAATGGAGGAAAGATTGCAATAGTGCCAGTAGCTCGGAATAAATCCACTGATGTCAAAGATGTTAACATTGTTCCAGCTAAGGTAAGAATACATGTCCTGGTATTATGATCCTTAATGACAGTAAGCTAAAATCTCCTATGGCGAAACTCAAAAAGGGAGATTAAACTACAGCACTGTGCACATTTAAGTACAAATTTTATATGACCTTGTCTTTGCCTTTAGAATTGCCGGCCCAATCTTTGCTACATTTTTTTCTGTGACTAAGGAACTAAATTAACTTGATTAACTTGATGACGTGGATTCATAATCATATACAATATGAATAACACGCTATTAAAATACACAACCGACTTCAATTTTGACTACCTGGATGACATGTTCATATTTTCCTGTTGCTTTGATTAATTCCAGTAATTTTGATTTAAAAACCAAACTACTGAACCGATTTCGGTAAAATGTATATGGGACCACCTCAGAAGTATCACCTACCAAACAAAAAATAATGATCAAAATCAATTCATAATTGGCGGAGTAATCGCGTAACATACATACAAAAAAAACATACTGTCGAATTGAGAACCTTTTTCGAAGTCGGTTGAAAAAGAAGTAAGAAACTTTATATCCTGAACCAATTTAGCAAATTGGTCATATCAAATGATAGGCGCAGTTAATATAGCCAATTAGCCATACAGTTTTAAAGGATTTAATAAGAGAAAATCCGAAATCAGATTAAATCCTATTAATTTAAGGTTTTATAGGATTTAATCTGTTGTTAGGGGGAGCACGGATTTCTGATGTACAAGCTACATGTAGCTTAGTTTGGAAATCCTGGGCTCACAATTTAAATGTAGCTTTAGACATAAATATTTTTTTTTCTTCTATCTCCTTTGTAAATTATTATGCTACTGTATACTATTTTTGTTTCTGTGACAATAAATTATTATTATTATTATAGTTTTATGTATTATTATCATATGTCATCAGCATGTTTATTTGTTCTAGGTGTCATCTTCTAGAAGCAGCATTGAGCTTAATATGAAATCTGTGCCAAACTTACCTGCTTCCCAAGTAGTGCAAAATAGTGCTATACCTTCTACAGAAGTGGACTACTCTACATTTGAGCTCTCTAACTGCAGCGACGCTGAGCTTAGAGCTATCAAAAAGCGACAGAGGATGATCAAAAATCGGTAAGTACGAGTATAATAGCAAAAAAGTGGAGGAGAAAAATGTATCCCTCATGACACTACTGCCCCTTAGCACGCGCCGAGGACTAATTGGTATTTCTCCGGGCGGGAACGTGATAAAGCTAGAATATGGATACGTATGTCTCGTTTTCGCGGGGAAAAAAGAGTGGATAGACTTTTATCACGGCTCGCGTGCTAGGCGGGCTGATAGTGTTAAGGGTAATGAGTGGGAAAAAACTAGAAGAAATTGATACATGTATTTTTAACCCCTGATGCAAACAGTGGGGTTAGTTCATATAAGTTTAAGCGGGAATCTGGCCAATGATTCACCATACAAAAATTACTATAAAGATATTTGAAGCGTTATTTTTTTTTTGCATTTAGTTGCTGAAAAAAGTAAATGACAGAGACATCTCTTCAGTAGACATAGTTTTTTTTAAATTGCTCTAGAGGCATTATCCAGGAAGAAAATAGGGACATAAATTGCCATACCCTCATTTGGGTCATTATGTTAGTAATGTTAGTAACATAAACAGCATAATTTGTAGCGCTCGTGGCGTAGATTGTCTAGGTGATTCTAAACGATCACCAATGTTAAGCAACGGACGGTCCGGTCAGTCTTAGGATGGGTGATCGTGAGTGGCATTTATTTCTGTGCGCTACCGTGGGTCGGATGACACGTTAAATTGTTGGTCCCGGTTGTTTGTTCTAGTTTCTATAACAACAACCGTCATCCATATCAGAGGCCTTCGGGCGGCACGTTATCGCTGACACTCAACCTATACGAATTTACTTATGTGCAATAAACAATTTTGACTTTGACATTTAAAATAAAAATAGGCAAAATCGGTAAAATAGGCACTCTCAGCTAAGTACCTATTTTACCGCACACTCCCATGTATAGCGCCGTGTGTAAACTTTACGGTATTTTTTTAAATTCCATAATAATAATTTAAGAACTCCACCAAAGAGCTTCACATTAAGAGAATAAATACGCTGAATGATGGAACTTCCTTGAAAGCGCTTTTGCTCAATACTATAATATATATAGTATAGTATACTATACATATATACTATATACTATAGTATTAAAATAAGACGTTTGTCTTATTTAAAAAAAATGTGTTTCATAATGTGTGTTTCAGAAAATGTGACGAAAGAAATTCTCACTACAAATTATAATTTATTTCTTATTTTCACCACGCGCACGTAGCGCCATTTGTTAATTAGCGCCATTTCATCTTTCCTCCTAAAAGGATAATGGCGTCGCACGTTGTGCATTTGCCAGTGTCAAGTTTTTGATAATTTTCAAGGTGAATGAGTCTTAAGTCACAGTCAAAGTGATGTCACACTTAGTAAGTCACAGTCATGTTTAGTTATACTCCAGTAAAGTCGTGGCAACTTTACTACAAGCTTCTTCGGAGTTTTGGAAACAACACGAAAAAACACTCATATTAGAAACGTTTTAACGAAGACAAACTTTAGAACGAAGCTTTTTTTTCTTTCCTCCTAGGAGGATTATGGCATCGCACTTTGAGCATTTGCCAGTGTCAAGTAGGTATTTAGTTGCGACTTTCCGTCCGATATAATAAGAACAAAATAATAAAGTTTGCCTCATTGTCTATTGTAAGTACTTCTGTTTTCTGTTTTCTCGCAAATGTGTTGTAAAACGTTTTATGGCACTCGTGCGGTATTGGTTTTTACAAACTCGTGACTATGGCAAGGGCAACCCCTCAACTTCGTCTTGGGCTTACATTCGTCGTTCAGTCGTACTCGTTTGTAAATACCAACTTACCGCACTAGTATCAAAAATTAGAAAAAGAAAGTAGTGGTGAGAATTTATTTCATTACATTTTCTGTTTAATATTAAAGTAAGACAAACGTATTGAGCAAAAGCGCTTCCAAGGAGGTTCGATCATTCAGCTTATTTATTTTCGTAATGTGGAAACTCTTTGGTGGCGTTCTTAAATTAAAATTATGGAAATTTAAAAAATACCGTAAAGTTTACGCAATGGGCTATACAAGGAAGTGTGTGGTAAAGGCTTTTCCGCACGCTCCGTTGTATGGTGCGTAATGTTTAACTTTCGAACGATGTATACAGGCTTCGTAAATGCACTTTTTGAACAAATGTGTTGTAAATAACTATTAAAACATCATCGTTATTTGTTAGATGATATTGTTTATATGGAGTGCAGCTTTTATTATATTACGACTGTTCGCCACGTAAAAATATTGTTATGATCATGTTTCTAATAATTCTTAAAATTTTATTCGTTTCTCTATTTCTATAATGAAATGGAAAATAATTCTTTTAATTCTTTGGTATCGGAAATGTTGGAGACGTAATCCATTATGTGACAAATTTACCTTTTAGAACATTAGAAAAAACCCAATTGAAAATATACAAACACCTAGCTAACTTCTAAAAATAGAACGATATCAGCTTTTATAGCAGCCAACAATCATTTTACCTCAGTTAACGATCAATTATTTTATTTTAGCTAAAGTCTCTGATAAAAACTTAATAGGGTAGATGACTGATGTTTATATCGTTGAAACCAATGGCTTTGATGAAGAATTTAAGTAAATATACTATGTTTAACGAAAAAATAATTAAAATCGGTTAATAATGTTCCGTTATATGAGCGTTTAAAGTTTCCGTTAGAGACAACTCTGTCCCTTTCCCACAAAACAAAAAATTACGTTACGCCTTACTTGTCAGAATAGAATTTATATGGCGTACTGAGAAGTGACGTCACGATTTGCTGTTTGCTGCTCTGTCTAGCATGATATTAAAATGCTTTTAAGTTGTTTATTTTTGATCAGATTTTCTTTTTTTTTTCATTAATCAGCTATATTTATGGGCCACATTTTAATAGGACAATTAAAAAAAACAGTCATCTAGCCTATTATTTTATAATGATAAAAGGTGAAATACCAGATGTTCAAACAATAAAACGTAATATTGATACAGATGCTTTTCTATTAGGCAGCTGATGTAACAAATACCTATTTACTGGTATTTATACATAACTGAGAAAAATAAGTTGGTCACCTTTGCACCTGGTACGATTACTGCTGGGTTATTTATTTAGTTTAAGGCTTTGTTATGTGACATTTTTTTTTATTTTTTTATTTCTGACATTGCATTTCTGAGTATAAAAAACATATTAGACAATAAAAAAAAATTGCTTGACAGTATATATTATCTTTTCTTGAAATGTTTGGTGTTTGACCACAGCTCATCTAATGTCAAGTGAAGATGTGGTCGACTTAACCTGGATTGGGATATGGATCTCAAGTACGAATTGCAATCCCGTAGCTCATTCAATCCGGCGGGATTGATATGCGGGATTACTCAATCCCGCGCGGGATCACACGGGATCCCGCATCTTACAAATTATGTTATAAAATCAAATTGAAACTACCGATTTTTGTGTAAAAAGCAACTTTTTACAAACATTTCTTACATTAAGCAACATAATTTATTTATTTTCTATTAATTATGTATAAGTAATTAGTAATCTGTTTTCTTAGATTCATCTTTATATGTTTGGCATAGTAGTAATAATTTTACTTTAATTACCTACCAAACAAAAAAAGAATCGTCAAAATCCGTTCATAATTGGCGAAGTAATCGAGTAACACACTTAAAATAAAATAACATACTGTCGAATTGAGAACCTCATTTTTTGAAGTCGGCTGAAAATAAATAAACAACTTTGTCCTTAAAACAATCGTTTCCCACTAAATCATGGGTGCGCGGGGCGCAAGTACCTCCGAACTTATTTGTCATATATTATATCGGAATCAGATTTTACTTTAATATACAGGCAGTAAGTTACATGTAACATATTCTAACGACACACGATTACAGTCTTTGCAATTTATCTATTCAGTGAGTCGGCGTGTCAGTCCCGGCAAAAGAAGAAAGAATACGTGTCTGCTATAGAACAGCAGTTACTGGAAGCTCAGCAGGAGATCGCAAGACTGCGGCTCGAGAACAAACTGCTGCGCAACCAGCTAGATATCAGCGGGAGGGGGCGGAAAGTAAGTATACTTAGTTTATATTTACTTAGTTTCTTTAAGAAAGGCCTATAACACGAAACAGTATATACGGGGTTATTCATCATCATCGTCAGCCCACTGTTGAACGAAGGCGGAGCCGACTTTCGAACGATATTATCGTTCTCCGCGCGCATGCGCAACTTTGCGTACGATTCAAAAATAAGGCCACTGGAATCTAGTATCTATCTAATATCTCTAGTATTCTGACACATCTTAAGTGAGCTTGAAAACATTCTTGAGAAATAAAATTTAAGGGTTTTATTGCTTCCTACTTTTAACAATATTTTTTTTTTACTATACCTATTTGGAAAATTACAAAAAAACAGTCTCAAAGTGTCTTGAACATAATTTACAGTAAAAACGCAATACAGACAATTTATATGCAAATGAACTTGCGATGTTTGTCCTTATCTCTAGGTTAAATAACAGTATTTACATAACAATATGTTTATTATTATAATGATGTATACCTTGTTCGGCTGCAATATACCTACACCTACAGAAACTTTCATCATGTAGACCATACCATTATAATAATTTACACCATGATTGTAATATGATAATCAGATGCAACATGATATTGAAGTAGATAACTAGAAATGTGTTTTATCCGGCATTTTTTTTTCCTATGTCACTCTCTAGATCGCGCTCTCAAATGAAAGAATATACATAGTAAAACAAAAAAAAAATTACAAGGAAAAAAGGAAAAGGACGCTATGCAGTGCGCCGACTTTTTAAACGACTTGAACTACGATAAGACACAAGCGCTTATGCATACATTGAACACTATACAAGCGACATAACGTCTAAATTCGAACAAGAGTGAACTTTATAATGCACGTATATCTATGTATAACGGCATTCGGATGTTTTTTGACTGTTTTCACTTACAGATTGTGACTCTTTAGATATTAGCTCAATGGTTTAAAGCCAAACGTTCGTTGATATAAACCTGCACCAGACAGCCGCGGCGAGAGCTAGCGGCACAAATGCGGCTGGGTTTCGTGGCTAAGCCTGCTCACTCTACGGCTCGTTTTCGTAGTAAGCGTTGAAGCCTGCCTCACATAAGCACGGCCTGCAAAATTGATAGCTCTTCTGCGTACTAGCGTGAAGCATCTAAAAACACTAACGCCGGCAGGCGCTTTGTCATATCTTTACCTCTCAAACACGCTTGTATGTGGACTGTCCGTTATCGTGTTAAATTAATTTGTTTATTCCTCTGCGTAATGTACTGCACTTTTTCTTTCCAGATACCTCGATTGGACACATCACTTTTCATACCCAAGAAGAATATTGCTGTATTGTTTGCCATGGTGTTCATGGTATCGCTCAACTTTAATGTTTTAGGGTAAGCGACTCTCTATATACTGGCAGCATTATTTCCAAACTTATACAATCTGGGGATCTTCAAACGAAGATTGAATAGTTATTTTTTGGGCAAGCGTGCTGTACCTCAGACCTTGTCTACGCCTCGGCGAGGCAAGGTCAAACGCAAACCTAACCAAAAAAAAAGTAAACCTAACCGAATTCGTTCAGTATTAGCCGCTTAATATCAGATAGTCAATGTAAACATCATTGCATTCTGGTTTGAAGGGTATCGTAGGTAGCGTGATTATAGGATTAATAATAATTATCTTCGTATGCTTTAAAGTAATAAGCGTAAATGCAGTGATGTTCCAGATTTAGTTTTGTTACTCAATCAAAAGACATGATACTAACCGCTGTAATGGTTATGAGTAGACTTTATTATCTCTTATAATAAAAAATAATGAACCCCTTTTGTTTATTTTTATTAGTCTTTTGACCTGGGTATGTCCCAAAACTACATCCAGAACCAACGCAGGAAAGGCAGCAGCGTCCTCTCGGTTAACGGTGGTGAGCATTCTGCGATCCCCAAGCCGCCCGCCAAGCGTGGGGATTATGGCAATCCCTCCCTATTAAGGGGGTTAGCTTTCGTCCTGCAGTGGACGTCTTCTGGCAGATGATGATAAACCTTTTGACCGCCACAGCATAATTGCATCGCCGGGACGTGGCCTAAAAAACAATTTAGTATTGGTGACATTGGCGTTAAAAGGTTAAAGCTGCAGCGCATCGCCTTCGTAAAGGCGCCCCTGTAGTGTGCGATGGTCTATATAAAAGGTACAAAAGTTAAGCTGGAGCAATACAGTTCAATGCATTCCGTCGTGGGCTACCCTAATGTGCGTCAGCCTTAAATGTTACCTTTTATCGGACCAAAATTACCATTGTAATGGTTGGTTGCATCGAAATGTAATAAAACATATCATAATTCTTCCAGGTGGAATTCTAAACCGATCGTTGGACCTTCTGCACCTCACACAAGCTCGAGGCATCTCCTTTGGGCTGAAGAAAATTCTTCAGAAATGGTATCAGCACCAGGTTTGTACAATCATACAAACACATAACATTTTCCTATATAGACAGGTTATAAATACGCCGACGGAAACGGCTCGATCCGACGATCTGGGTAAAGAGTCCCTTATGCTTCAGCCAACTAAAGTACTGGGTGTGAAGAGATTTGACATCTAATATCTCAGGGTAACAAGCGCAGTGCAGTGCGCCGCCGGATTTTGTTCCCAAGTTCCCAATTCTGGTACTGCTACTGTTATGGACAGGCAGGCGTGACGCTTACCACCAGTCCGCCTAGCACGCGAGCCGTGATAAAAGTGTATTCACTCTTTTTTCCCCTCGATAACGAGACAGATGTATCCATATTCTAGCTTTATCACATTCCCGCGCGGGGAAAGACCAATAAGACTCCGGCGCGTGCTAGCCCGACAGGAGGAGGACGTCTCACTAGTCTCGTCAGTAAGCCATACTGCCCTACAACGGCCGTTTCCCTGCCTGCTGCGAATTGTGATTATTATAAAAATCACACACTACACACACACTGGGTTATAGGCTTGGGGTGTACTAAGCCGACCCGGGCTCGTTCCGAACGTCTTTTAATATGGGATGACTTTTAATACAAAAAAAGCTAAAAAATACAGCTGTACAGTTCTTCTATACAGTTTATCAAGAGTCAATGAAGTTTTCCTAAGAGACAACTTGGGTTGACTCCAAAGTAAAAGTTGTTCAGAATGATGAGTAAAATTACCCTCTTTCAGCTTAGGGACGCCAAGCCTGTAACCCATTATAGTTGCTACACCTTGAAAACGCAATCGTTCATTACAAGTTTCGAAAGCTTTTGAGCGCTAATCTGAAATGTAGTTTCAAGTATCTTATCTTCGTTTGAATTTCAGAGCTCGAGCAAGTGATAAACTCGACATACGGCACCGACTGTCGGAACGCCACAAAGATCGAGGTGGCCATCAATCAGACGGAGAGCATGCGCATCGCGGGCGAGCTGAACCGCTGGATCGGCGGCGGGAAGACTCTTAACTGGACATACGACGCGCCCAGGAGAAGGCGCCACGTCTACCTCAATGAGAAGATTGATAGTGAGTTTTAATAATGGTTATTTATGATACTAGTGCGTTAAATTGGTTTTGTGTAAAAACCAACCCGCACGAGTGTCATACAAAATTTTACTACACATTTGCGAGAAAACAGTAATAATTAAACTAATTAATTAACTAATTAAATTAATAGTTTTTATTAGCGCTGTTAGCACATTTCAGACTCCCATAACTAGATATAGACCACAGTCATTCATCATTCATAACAAAATTTGTTACAGATGGGCTCCTAGAATCATATAAACTGTTCAAGCAACTGAATCTAGACCCGAACCTGATAGAATTCCCCACCGTTAAAAACTCGCGCAACATTCGAGACAAATCGCGACTCCGTCGTTTACGTCGAAGAGATATCGACTTTCCTGAGAACGTCCTAAACTTATACGATAAGCCGTTGAAGAAAACCATAGATGACTTCGATATTGTCGACTTTGGGGAGTGGAACGCGTTGCTTCAAGCCTTGCAAAGGCGGGACGACACGTTCTATGTAGTCGGAGTGGGAAAAGGCGAGCATCTGTTGTTACCGGCTGTGACGCACAATGAGACGAGACCGCCGAAGATGGCGCTTATTCTGCCAGCCGCTTCAGGGAACGGTAATTAGAACTTTTAGTATTCTATATGCAAAATTGGAAATGCGGCCTTCGTATCATCAACTAGAAGACGTCCACTGCTGCACTGAGGGATCCCCCTTAATAAGGGGGTTTGCCATAATCCCCAATTCCCCACGCTTTTGTTTGGCAGGCGGCTTGAGGATAGCAGAATGCTCACCTACGTTAATCGAGAGGTTACTGATGCACGTCCTCTGGTAGTTCTTGATGTAGGGCAAAACCAGTTCCAAGAAATACGGCCTACGCTTCTATTCACGCTTAAGGGCTAATTAGGTTCAATGTTAAATAGAAAATAGACAATACACAAGATTTTATTTATTGAAAAAACACACTTGTACACAAGACAAGACAATGGAAATGCATAATAAATGTAAACAATAGGTACAAAATAGTTTTTTGCCACAAATCGGTGCCAACTCAGCATAATGCTGGTTGCGAACAGCCAGCGCTGGTCTGCCGTTGGAACCGTTGGTGACGTCACACACTGATACCACACGAAAATACTGATGCAGTAATAGTAATAGTACATTATGATACGAGTGTGCTATGTTGGTCATTACACTAGAGGCGGTATTATACGCGCGAGTCGCAGGCGAGCGCGATAAGGAAGCCGAGAGTGTATTGACATGAGACATGAGTGTGAACATTTTTTTTTTGATAATAATCTAACACACAGCGAAAACATCAACAAACATTTACGGATAATGGCGCCCAAACCAGCAATGCGCGCGCAGGTTGACATTTACTTCAGCGGCATAAGAACTCTTTGTTGGTATTACAAAAAAACTGTAAGTATTACCCGGCTATATTAAGAGTGCTTCGTATACATACGTCTAATTGCAGTCACGTACAAACTTGACTTTACCGGGTTATACCTATTATAGCACAAGTGGCGTAATGTAAAGTAAAAAGCACGCGTGCGTAATAGCTTGGATTATGAGCCTAAAACCGATGTAATAAGATCCACTTTACGAGCAAGTGTGATGAAAGTTTATTAATGTTACTGTTTCATTTCAGACTCTATAATGAACGACCACGTGACACTCATGCAGATTGAATGCTCCGTTGTAAACACAACTCTAGTCCAGCTGAAGTCCGACGCTCTCCCAGAGAGCCTGAGAAAGAGAAACAACGATGAACTGATTCCATCCAAGCAACAATTGTACGAGAACGTTAAACCAGCCGGAAACGTAACGAAACCACGTCTCTATGACGATGCTAAGCCAAAATATAATACCAGTAAAAGAACAAATAAGGATAAAGTTGATGCTAGTCTATCTAATTTAGAAAACTCCAACGTTAACACGTCTAGTTCTCATCAGCTAGCTAAAATACATAGTTCAAAAAACGTCGATATGAGCAAAGATGACTCCTTCGCAAATTATCTATTTTCCAAGCACGACACTTCGAAACACAAGTCTGTTACTTTACAAAAAAACAATGGCTCGGTTTTACCTGATTTAAATGTAACAAAGTTAAATGGTACAAAGAGTCCATTGTGAGTATTTTTTAACAGTTATAGCAGGGGGGTGTCACTCCGCAGTTTAGGTATGTTCGGCCAGCGCTCTGTCCGGGAGGACAATGCAAGGCAGAAGTCAGTGGCCGCCCGCACGCTAGCCTCGTCGCACGTAACTAAGCATACGTGATAGAAAGAGAGCGGTACATCTAGGTGAATATAGCGAGAGTTATCCAGCGCTGTGCGAGTTGAATTGCTACTTTATTGCCTAGTAGATAGAGTCCTTATTTATTTCAATTTGTTTGCGGAGTGAACTTTCTGTACATAGTACTATTGTTTATTCTGTGGTCATAGGTATCAAGGTATTTTAGGGTTTCATATAAAACCAGGAAGTCTTATACATTCGCCATGTCCATCAATCTGTCTGAAGATGTGCATGCGACCTATCTTATTGTCAAAAACTATGGGATAGACTATTCGAAGCACACGTATGCGGTCACATTTGTTAATACAAGTTTATTTACCCACCAGCACAGGGTACTTTGGACGCTACATATCTTATGGGTTGAATGCATCGATGATGAAATGGACTATAGCAAAGCTATATTCCATATCAAAATAAAAATGTGTCACAATAAAGGTACGAGCACATTATGCCGGGCGCGACGGACCGGGCCGCATCACGACGCATAATGCTTACATAGCGCATTTGATGTGCCAGGCCGCAACGCATGGACGGATTAGAAGTTAAGTATTCTCACTTACATTTTATAATATGAAGTATCGCACCCTATAGAGGGGTGGGGCGGGACGCATCGCACTCGTGGATATCCGTCGCGCAATAATCCGACCCGCTGCGGCCCGGCATAGTGTGCGATAGTTCATATAAAATGTACAAAAGCGATCTGCGCGGATTGTAGCGATGCGACCCGCCCGCTGCGGCCCGAAATAATGTGCTCGTACCTTAATTTGCAAAAATAACTTTGCACTGTAAGAATTTGGCCTTTGATGGTAGTAGTCATTTGTTTCTAACATAGCTACCATAGCAATGTTAGAAAAACCTTTCCATGAGCGTTTCACTTTACAGACTTGGCAGACTTTAAAAAACTTTGTTGTGTTTGAAATATCTGTTAAACTCATTAATCTTATTTTTGTTGTTGTATATACTTATTTATAGACATTTTGTATAATATGTTTCCTACTTCATTAAATTAAATTTTTATTTTACCTCACATTGTATGATATGTAATAATAATGATTATGTTACAGTGTGGGACTATACTTATGTATCTAATATAGTTTTTGAGTTTGGGGTTTCACAAAAATACTTAAATAATTCCAGTTATACTAAAATGTTTTATGTATACTAAATTAATTATGATAGATCTCATGATAGTAGTTATACTTATTTTAATGTTTTGTGTTACCATAATGCAATAAGAAATTACAAAACATGTATAACAGTATAACAGTTTTATAATAAAATAGTAAGGATGTACATATAATATAATATGTTTATCTTTATACTTACATTATTTTTATATATATAATATAATTTTACTGTACCTGTGTATGTCACTGAACTCCTCCGAAACAGCTGGGCCGATACTATAAAAAATATGTGTCCCTGGATGGTTTAGATTCACATTTAGACCCGGTAGATGGCGTTGTAATCGGATTCCAGGTTACTTTTTCAGGCCAGGTCCGTTAGTAAAAATACTTATTTGATTGGAATCTTATTTAAAATTAGTAACAGGCGTGAACATTAATTTTTAAATTATACCACGTGATAATACTGCACTGGCACAAGTAATTCATGGCCATAGCTTTGCTTAGGTTGGGGCTAGATGGCGCTGTGTGAAATGTCCAGCAATATTTGTTTTGTTATGTTTTTATTTATAGTTTCATATTATTTATGATTATTTATTGGTATAGTATTATTATTTATATTTATACTATTATATATATATAGGTACTTAATTGTACTATTATTATTTAGTAAGTAAAATACCATACTAGTATTATGTAAAGATACATATAATACATAGGCTACTTTTTATTCCAATAATCGCGGTTGGAACCGCGGGCACAGCTAGTTCTAATAAAATAAAAACCGACTTCAATTTCTATTACCTGGCTGACATATTTGTTCCAGTTATTTTGATTTAAACCCAAACTGCTGAACCGATTTCGATAAAACTTTCATGGGATCACCTCTGAATCTGAAGTATGACATACCAAACACAAAAAAAAGAATCATCAAAATCAATTCATCAAACATTAAAAAAAACACCTTCAAATTTAGAAACTCTTTTTTTGAAGTCGGTTGAAATGATTTTATAACAATCTCTGCGACCGTGTTCTACTTAAAACTCTGCAAAATCAATCTTGCCAGTGCAGCAGCTTGCGTTCAGGGCCCTCATTTTTTTATGTTTCGCATGAGTTTACGCACAATAAATATATTGAATTTCGAACGATAACTCGTGCGAATATGTATTCGAACGATTAAAAAATGAGGCCCTTAGAGCCGGCCCATGAACGCTTATTGCGGGACCGAATAGGCTAAGCTGCCAACGCTGCGCTAGCGCGAACCGTATTGCGGGGCGATAAAATTCACAGTCGCGCAGCGTCGGCAGCTGAGCCTTTTCGGTCAAAGGTACGGCCCCTGTTCGGTCATGTTGATGTCTTTCGAGTCGTGACGAACAGTCACTTACGTTGCATAGGTATACCTACATCTTATCTAACTTAGCTAGCTAAGTTGCTTATAAATATAATATACACGCTAAAAATTAATCGCATGGCGTGGTATCTTGTTTTTTTTTTATCTAAGACTAATATCACAGTGAATGTTACTAAATTTTGTAGAAAGCTACTTGCATTATCCTAGGCCCCGTTTTATAAAGCTAAAAGTACAAGCTTCTTGTACCAGTAACTACAAGTTACCAGTTACAGGTATATGGTTTTTCCTTAACTTATATACAAGTGCTTGTACTTGTAGTTTGTACACTGGTTGTCTTGTAGCTTTAGAAATCGCCGTACTCAATTTTTTTTTGCGGTGTTGCCAGTTTTTCACTACAAGTACAAGACTTGTAGCTTTATAAAACAGATCCCTGAAGTGTTATTAGTCGCCGAAGTAGTTATTTTTCTTACAAAATACTATGTACCTATGCCGGATGGCTGTGTTATAATAATATTGTAATCGTACTATGTTGTGTACTTGTAGATAGGTAAGTATTTGAATTCTTAGTCAAGCAATAAAACTAGATTTTATATATGTAAAAAAAATGTATCACTATCAGTGTATGAGTTAGCTAGTAACAATTTTATACAAAGTACATTGAGGGCTCGGTATCACAAAATTACTTACTATTGTTTTTCAATCAAAGATTTATTTTAAGCTTGGAGTATTTAGCTCTCTCTCTCTCTCTCTCTCTCTTATTTCAAAGATTAACCTTTTGACCGCTACGGCATAATTGCATCGCCTTGCCTCAGACGTCACGGCACCAAAAAAAACGTATTGAAAAAAACGTAATTATATATCGATAATTTTACGTTTATATAGGCCATATTTTTGTCACCCTTAGATGTCGTTGGCGCACAGGGCCCACAAGCGCCTGTCACCTACACAGTTGACTGTGGCGGTCAATAGTTGCCAGGGCACATTCACTCATAAAGAAAACGCGTCTAAAATAGATACATCATCATCATCATTTATCATTATCAGCCAGATACATACTTGTAATAACATACCTTTAACTAAAACAATGTCATATTCAATGCAAGCTAATTTGTACTTTATGTGTATACGATAGCGTCTCGATTTTCCACTTGCGCTTGGCTCGTTGAAGTCACGCGGTTCCCGCCGGTTGTGCGCGCGCCTCACCACTACAGTAGAATATCGACACTGTCCTATAGAGTACAAATTGTCTTGTACTGAGTATGACATGATTTTAGTTTTAAAGTTAGTTAAGTTGTAAAGTTATTATATTGATGGAGATTTTCAAGGCACATTATAATTCTAGAATCACTTAATTTTTATAAAAGTAACTGGTGATTAAACTACGTTTAGACGCGTTTTCTATGAGAATGAATCTTCTGTACATTTTGTGATCTAACTTCTTAACTTACTATACAAAATGTACTTATTTTTTGGAAGGTATAGTTTAATGTTAATGTTTTCTTCTGATTACACACAATATTCATTCTGTATTCAGTCTACACAAAACCTTACTCTTAATAATTATATTATGGTGAAATAAATTTAAAACTGAATTTTTATTTATTTAAAAATTCTGGTTCTTAAACTGCAACACAAAATTCAGAAGTTTCTGCTATGAAGATCCGCTTATAGCGGGACCGAATAGGTTGAGCTGCCGACACTGCGCGACCAATTTTTTTCAATTTCAATTTCAAAAATTCTTTATTAATAATGATAAACACAGAAATGTACAATCACCAGTGTTTGTAATATCCTAGTGGTACAGCTAAGGAGATAAGTTTCGTTTTACAAGCTCGCAGGCTTATTTAAAACTTTAGACCGAAGATTGAAGCTATGATGATACATGTAATTCTAACCATTAATATTTTTATTGCTAGGTTTCATGCAGGAACATAAGCTTTAGAACGAGCATTACGTTATTTTAATTTGTAAATAATTTTATTTTAACTTTTTAACTAAATAGAACATGCCATTGGCGGTAGGCGCTAAATTATATTCGGGCGGTTTAAACGGTCAGCCGCTGGCGCACGAAGCAACAGAAACCCGTTGACGTTGTGTGTTGGTCACACGTACAAGCGCGCGCGGACCGCCGCGCGTCGCGCGCGCCACACCGCCCTCATACCGACTGGTAATACGGGCGAGAATGGCGCGCGCGGCAGCGTCTAACGGCCCGCACACGCCTACACCTGCGACGCTGTCTATTCATAGCACTCTAAGAAATAGTGATGCGGTAACCTATAACGATTATAAGTATCGATGTATGGTAGGTTATTTCTGCGTGATACACATGAATTTTTAATCAATTCATTTTGATTGCGAGGGATTTTTTCTAAATAAAATTTTTCTGACAATTTATATACGTACACATCAATTTTGGGGAGGCCAATCTTTAGGTGCAGATCATGTAGGTTAGTTCGAAAAGGAGTACTGAAGGCATACTTTAGAGCTTTATTTTGAATTACCTGGAGTTTTTTATAATTGGTCTGACAAGTGCTACTCCACACAGGGCTAGCATACGTAATGCAAGGTCGGACTAGGGTGCAGTATGTACGTAGCTTAGTGCTGGGGGTTAGGCAGGAACGTTTATTTAGAATGGGACTTAGAGCGTTTAATGCTTTGATGCCTTTAAGGTGAAATTTTAAAGTGTTTTCAGACCAGTTTAGTTTACAATCTAGCGTTACACCCAAATACTTGACTGAACGGCTCCAAGGTATAGGATATCCATCAATTTTAAGATTTTTAGCTGGCAAAGTTCTTTTTCTTGTGAAGAGAATGGCCTCTGTTTTTGAGGCATTGATTTTTAGTTTCCACTTATTGAAATATTCTAATAGTCGGTCAATCGAGAGTTGGAGGCGCCCTATTATGAGGTCAGTATCCGGGGATGATGTAAAGGATGCTGTGTCATCAGCAAAACAGGCTATGTTGGTCCGAGGCTGAACTGGTATGTCATTTAGGTAGTACAAGAAGAGTTTCGGCCCCACGATAGACCCCTGTGGAACACCTGCTGGCACTGGTTTAGCTGAAGATAAGAAGTTTGCGATATATACACAAAAACTCCGACTTGATAGATAGGAACTTATCATTTTGACTAGCCAAGTAGGGAAATTTAAGTTTATTAGCTTGTGTAGAAGAGCTTTATGCCAAACTGTGTCGAACGCTTTTTCAACGTCTAATAGGAACATTCCGGTGGAGTGTTTTTGGTTGAGGTTATGCGACACGGTTTCAGCAACTCTGGCTAATTGATGAACTGTTGAATGGCCTTGCCTAAACCCATACTGTTCATTTATAAGGAGCCTTTCAGATACAAGGACCAAGCGCCTGAGGATAATTTTTTCAAAGAGTTTACCAAGACAGGGCAGGAGACTGATTGGACGGTAAGAGGTCGGGTCTGCAGTATCCTTGCCGGGCTTGTGAATTGCTATAACTTTAGCTGTCTTCCAAGGTAATGGGAAGTAATTCAGCAATAGACAGGCATTGAACATTTTGGTGAGCAAGACAATGGCCTTTTGGGGTAGATTTTTAATTAAAAGGTTTGTAATCTGATCTGGGCCAGGGGCTTTGCGTGGTTTCAAACCAGTTATAATTTTTTTTATCTCTAGCGGTCTAACCAACAAGATACGGTCATCACAAGTGTCAACATCTAGGTTGGATACAGAACACTCAACTGCTGCCGTCACATCACTGGACCAATCATGCGTTAGCAACATATTATTTAAGAATGTATTTGCTAGTACGTTACATTGGGTTTGCTGGTCGGTAGTAAGGGAGCCATCTTCCATTTTGAGTGCCGGTATAGCAGTTGCATTGGTGGAGCGTAAACTTTTTACCAGTCGCCACAGGTCATTACCAGGGTTATCAACCTTTTTTAGTTTGTTATTCCACATCTTGTCGTTGTGCAATTGTAAAGCTATACTAATTTGAAGTTTCAGATGGTTGACTTTTTTCATGAATATTTTGCGCAAAACTAAGTCAGTTTCTTTAGCAGCAAACCTACGTAAGCGGTTTTTATCGTCAATCATTCTTTTTATATTTCGAGGCAGTGTAAAAAGGTTCCAGGGCTTTATATTTGTGATTGGTACAGAAGAATCTCTGCTCTCTAAAATTAGGCGTTGGAAATCAGCAATCCCAGTGTCTATTTCAATAGAAGATTCATACATTTTAGAGGACAGTGAAATACCATTATTAATGAGATTACGATACTTTGTCCAATTAGCTTTGTTGTAATTAAATTTATGAATCGGGTTACGAATAAACTTGCTGTTTAACTTGACAAAGACGGGAAAATGATTGGAAGACAATGATGGGACCGTGACTATATCACTAGGGGCGCAGAGATTTTTCGCTAAGAGTATGTCAGGTATTGACGGAGCGTAATCAGCACAGTAGTGAACAAGAGTAACGTCTTGAGGCGCATAGATAACGTACTTGCTGTCAATCATGTGCTCGTAGAGAGTTTTGCCGCGTAAATTGCTAGGTCCAGGAGACCACAGAGAATGTTTTGAGTTCAGATCACCCATTGCTAGAACTTTGGTACCAGATGCCATGATGCTATCAACATCACTTGGAAGTATCGGAAGATTAGGGGATTGGTAAACTGAATAAATTGTGACATTATTATTGACTGAAGTCAAGGAGATACCAATAGCTTCAAGGTTCTGTGTTCTTGGAAATGGGACAAGTTTATGCTCTAAATCAGAACGAACAATTAATGCTACACCCTGACCAATACTATCACGAAGCTTGTCCCTGCGATAGCAAACATAGCCTGGAATGTTCAAGGTAAGTCTGTTTGTTAACCTAGTTTCACAGAGTGCTATGATGTCAACATTAAGTCTACTCACTGCAAGTTCTGCGAGTTCCTGTTGCTTCTTGTGAACGCCATCCGCGTTCCAGTACAATACGCGTAGTTCATGGCAACTAGACATAATGTCCAAGATGAGTCAGTATTAATATGACTTTCTCCATGAAAGTTTTGGACTTGGTGAACTCCTGTTTGATGGATTGGATCGTTTTAAGTATTTCCAGCATTTCCATTGTTTCAAGATCATGACGGAATTCACCAGTAGGCGCTCCAGGACACGGCGTCGGCTGGGCTTGTTTCATGAGTGTAGTAGATTTTATGGGCTGGAGTGGCTTAGGTAACGACTCAGATAAGCCGTCATTAGGTTTAGCCAGGACTTTAGCCTGATGATTTGTTTTTTGCTTACCATTAGGACCAGATTTTACAATCTCAGACCAGGTATTCGAAGCAGCCAAATTAGATCGAGCGGATCCGGAAGCTATGTTTTTACGTAGTACGTCGCGTCTGGACTCAATTCTGTCTATATATTTAAGCCGTTCTGTGCATTGAGCATAATTTGCAGGATGGTCTAATTTACAATTGCAACAGCGAGCAGGCTGTTCTCTATCCTTTTTGGTGCATTCCCAGGTAGGGTGGGCTTCGGCGCATTTCACGCATCGTGGTTGTCGGTTGCAGTTTCGCGCGGCGTGTCCAAATCCTTGGCACCTAAAACACTGCGTTCCTTTTTTTTTGCTGGGTTTGAATCGTTGGATGTCGATGACACAATTGGAGAGATACTTTATTTTTTTAAGTTTTGACATGTCAGTACCACTCGGCAGTTGGACTATTACAGGTGGGCATTCTGAGGGGTAGACTGTCTTAAGCTCTAAGACATTAGCTCCAGCGAACCCCAAGGACTCTAATTCCGCAGCTATGTTTCCATGGGTGTATTTTGGCAGTCCTTTTACGACAGCTTTGGGAAGTTTCTCGTCTTTACGCGTATATGTATGATAGACTACTCTTGCACTAAGCAAGATATCTTTGAGTTGTTGATGGTTCTTGGCAGAATAGCACTGTACTCTCAGCAGCTTTTGACCTCTGCACTGCATGTGGAAGTCCTTACTGTGTTTTTCGATTAAGTCTCTTATTTTCTGATGAGACCAATCACCGTCCAGCTCAATAATGATTGGGGGAGTGTTATTAGCTGCCTTCTTCTTACATGCGTTGTGGAGTAGATCCGATTCTTTCTGGTCAGCGTCAAGCGGTAAATTCTTAAAACGGTTTTCTGTAGGTGTCTCATTATTCTTAGAGCTATTTGAGGGGTTTAAAACAAACTTCTTTGGCTTCCGCCACTTGTCCGGAGACACTTCGTCATCTCTCGGTCTTTTAGAGGCCAAGTTAGGGTTCGATGTAGATTTGGACAAAAACTTGTCCATGTTGGACTAAGATTGGATCTATCGACAGGTAGTCGATAGCACCTTAGCCCAACACTAATATGCACCGGTTTGGCAAATGCGGAGTAGATACTGAACGCGTGCGGTCAGGATGAGAACCGAGCGCCGACACTGCGCGACCGCGAACCTTATAAATCGCGAGGCGATACAATTCAGTCGCGCAGCGTCGGCAGCTGAGCGTATTCGCAAAATCTATCGAAAAATACGCATGATATCAAAATAAGTAATAAACACATTGATTGTCTCAAAAGATCAATGTGTATTTGATTCATGCGAGCCACTTCACTTTTATTGACGAACAAACATTAATGCAATCGCCACCGATTAGTTCCCGTAGTCGAATTAGCCTAGCCGCACATGCGACATAACAAAATACCCTGCTATATATAATAAGCTACGGAATCTAGTTAGCATACAATTTACAAGAACTCGCTGCAAGTCGCCGCACACGGTAGAGTGGCAGGTGCTTCCGCTTCTCAGAAACCGCATTCAAGTTTCAGGCTGCGGCTTTTTGTGGTTGTGGCCCGTGTCCCGTGTGCTAGTAGCCTTATTCAGAGTTTCGTTTCGCTCGGAATACTAAGTTCTAACTACGAGCATCACCACACCACACAAGGCAAAATTTAATCTTAACTGTGATTAAAGGCTTAGGACATTTCCCATGCGCAGGTGGCCTAGTGGTACAAATTTCCCAAATTTCCTTGTATTAACTAGGCCAAAATGTTATTCAATTATTATTCCGTTATTTCAATTTTGTATAAATAAATTAATCACTGTTTGCAATAAAACATTAAAAATGATGACACTAACTAATAGTGTGCTCGAAGACTGATGCCAAAACTAAAGAAAAAAAACGAAACATACGTCAAAATGAGATCTCATGACATGAAGACGTCAATGTCATTGTTACCATTTGACAATGACAAAAAAACTCCACCTAGTGATGTCATACTATCGATAGTATTAGTTTTTACTTTTAACAATACTATCGATGGACACTTAAATATGATTATAAGTATCGCAATAGAACTATAATCTAATAATAACTAATAGTCATCATTAATAGTATTTAACTGGTTACTATCGATGGTGTCGATGTCTGTCAATAGTATCGATACTATAGTACTATAGTATCGATGCTGGGCTCAGATACATCACCTTTTGTAAACTGCTCATAGTATCATAATCGGCCTTACTTAAAAAAAAATCTCAACCGTTAGTCACTGCTTAAGATGCTCTGCCATCTTCTCTCTGACGTGAAGTTGCACTTGCTAGAAAAGGACAGAGAAGTTTAAGCAGTGACTAAGAGAATCGAGATTATTTTAGGTAAGGCCGAATATATCTGACCAACGATAGGGTTAAAAATCGTTGTATCGTTGTTACTGACGGACGAAACAATTTGATAATCTGGCAATACTATCGGTTGTAATGCAGCCGATGTCGATAGTATTTACAAGGTACTCTGTGATAGTATCCATAGTTCTACAACCGACAGGTTGAGTTTAAGCAATTATTATAATAATGTAATATAATTATTATTTAATAGGGATTAGGCATGTTTTTTTTATTGACACACAAAAAAGGTGACGCGCAACAAAACAAGTTATCGAAAACAATTTAAATATGTACACAAATAACGGAGTTATAAACATTTTAGTTTCATGATAGACAGGGAGGGCACTATAGTGGCTAATTACGTAAAAGGCCACGATTCCAAAGAAATTCTATAGGTACTGGCACGTGTTTTGCTAGAAAAGGCTTTTGCTTTAATTTGTTAGGTACTTTATAAATATCTATATCTACGTTCGTTATTGTATCATTTGTCATGTGTGTTTGCAATAAATTTGTACTGTTATTATGTATTTTTTCATGTATCTATTTGTATTGTGTATTACTTATTTATTTAAGTAGTAAGTTTATAGATAGATATATATATAAATATGTAGATTATATTTATATTTTATATTTTTATTTATTCATGTGTATATTCTTTCGCGGCCTTATCGCTTTTAGCGATAAGGCTGGCAATTGTAGCACTAGCTCATAAGGTTCTTGTATCTTTCTCTATTGTATTTTTTTGGTATGCACAATAAAGAGTTTCTATCTATGTAAAAGGACAGATGATTCCCACGCAAATACTTTGAACGCTTATATTTCAGAAAAATACCAGCCGAATTCAATTATTTTTTCGATATTCATTTAAACTCTTCTAAAAAAAGTAAATTACGTAAGTAAGTAAACTCTTCTATTATCCTATTATTTTTAATAATTGAAACACACACATATTCTCTATTGTCGATACTTTTGTCAAAAGAAATTGAGTTGAGTAGCATCTAATATTGATGGTACTTCTCTGACCATCAAATAATTAACGCAGAGTTCATGTGCGCTGACCTTTTATGTAGGTTAGAAATAACACAGAAAATATTGTAAAAACATTATATTGGAATTATTTCTACAAGCCTTGACAACCGCTTCGTTGTCAATTAATACTCTAAATTGTTTTAAATTCAAAAGCCAAAGTTGTCTTTTTAAATCTCTATCAAAAAGCCAACCTGCCTTTCGCATTGACATTAAGGTTACACATTTCGTAGCAACACCTCTTTGCTCCAACACTCCTCCTTAACCTTATGTCCATTCTCACTCCTGTCATGCTTCTCAAACACACATACCCATACCTCTCACACACCACTCAAACTTCCCTCTTGGAAGTGGTTTTGTTAAACCATCTGCTATCATGCATGCTGTCTCTTTATATTTCAGTATGACATGATCATTCCCAATTGCTTCACGCACGAAGTGATATCTTACATCAACATGCTTGGTACGTTGGTGGTGCACTGGGTTCTTCGCCATAGCGATGGCAGACTGACTGTCAGAATAGATGGTCATGGCATCATCCGATTTATAGGCCTGTCCATCAGATATCTCTGCGATAAACCTCCGCAGAAATATTGCTTCCCTAACTGCTTCTGACAGGGATACATATTCAGCCTCTGCTGTGCTGAGAGCTACAGTTCGCTGTTTGGTGCTCTGCCAAGAAACAGCTCCACCTTGAATAAGGAATACTGATCCAGAATATGAACGACGATCGCTGTCTCCAGCGTAATCGGCATCAGCGTATCCTTCAATCAATTCTTGCTGATTTCCTCTTGTGTATCTCAAACCCAAGTCTTTCGTACGTTTGAGATACCGCAGCACTCGTTTAGCAGCAACCCAATGTTGTTCCTCAAAACATTCATTGAATTGGCTCAAATAGTTCACTACGTGAGCTATATCCGGTCTTGTACACACTGCTAGGTACATGAGTGAACCTATTAATGCTCGATAAGGAATCTTATCGTCTACTTTCTTGCCATGTACAGGCTTGTCTAGCTTCTGTCCTGGTACTGCAGGTGTGACCACTGGTTTGCACTCTTCCATATTGTATGTTTTTAAAATTTTATCTACATACTTCTCCTGATGTAGCTTAATCCCAGTAGCATCTTGCACAATATGAATTCCCAACATCAATTCAGCCTTACCAAGGTCTTTCATGTCAAACCTGGATATCAATTCTTTCTTAACCTTAAGCATCTCTTCCTTGTTATTCCAGAAAATTAAAATATCATCGACATACACAGCGATGATGATTATTTTGCCTTCTTGTGTCCGCATATAGACGCATGGCTCATTCTCTGATCTCTTAAATTTTAAGTTTATCAGCTCCGAATGAAACTTTGCGTTCCATGCTCGTGGAGACTGCTTCAAGCCGTACAATGACTTTTGTAAAAGACATACATATTCTTCTTTGCCTTTTGCCTCAAACCCCTCCGGTTGTTTCATGTACACGACTTCATTTAAATTTCCATTTAAAAATGCCGTCTTTACGTCCATTTGATCAATTTTCAATCCCATTTTAGCTGCTAAAGCTATCAGCACTCTCAAAGAACTGTGTCTGATAACGGGTGAAAAAGTATCAAAGTAATCAACGCCTCTACGTTGACTGAAGCCTCTCGCAACGAGTCGTGCTTTGTAACGAATCTTTCCCCCCGCCTCTTCTTTGATTCGAAATAACCATTTCGAATCAACGATGTTGCTCGATCTCGGTGGCTTCACTAGTGTCCAAGTATTATTCTTCTTTAGAGCATTTATCTCCTCCTCAATTGCTTTTTTCCACTTCTCTTTATCACTGCTAGATAAAGCTTCACTAATCGTACGTGGAGAATCACTTTCGAGTGCTTGGTATGTTATATGATCTGGAAATTCCTTCTGTTTCCTCTCTCTTAACGGATATCTCCTCTCTATGGATGGTTCTGGTTCTGGTTGCAGTACCTCTTCGATCTCTTCATTGGGTTCTAACTGCAGATCCTCTGGTTCCTCGTCATCTCTCCCATCAAGAGATTCCCATTCATCACAACTTTCCGTTTCATTGTTGTTTGATGCTTCATTAGGATAAGAATGTGTACTTGTTTCTCTTAAAGTCTCATTATGTTCTTGAGATTCATCTTCAGTTTCCATATGAAACTCATCTTGTTGATATTCAATGTCACTCCGTGTATTTTCTCTTTCAGTGTTTGTTGATTCTACTGATAGATCTTCATGTTCAAAAATCAAAGGAGTCTCATCCCTTTTCGAATCTGAAGTTCTCTCAATTGAGTGAAATTGGTTTTCAAAGAAAACAACATCTCTTGCTTTATGAACCAGCTTGGTTTCTGGATCAAACAAACGATAAGCTTTAGAATCTTCGCAGTATCCAACATGAAGCAACTCTTTGCTCTTCGGATCCCATTTTGTGCGTTTTTGATTAGGGATGTGCATAAACGCTCTGCATCCGAAAACTCTGATAAACTTCAGATTTTGTTTCTTTCCAGTCCAAGCTTCTTCAGGAGTTTTATTCCTAACTGCTATCGTCGGTGACTTATTTTTCAGATAGACAGCAGTCTTCACAGCTTCCGCCCAAAGCTTATTACTTAATCCAGCTTCTTGGATCATGCTCCTTGCTTTTTCAACGATTGTTCGGTTTGCTCGTTCTGCTACACCATTCTGCTCAGGTGTGTATTCGACGGTTAGCTGATGTTTCATTCCGTACTTCTTCATGAACTCCTTCATGCGAGTATTGACGTATTCTTTGCCATTATCGGACCGAATTGTGATCAATTTCTTCCCAGTCTGTAGTTCCGCAAAGGTCTTAAACTCTTCAAGTTTATCAAATACTTCACTTTTACATTTTAGAAAATAAACGAAGGTTTTTCGCGTAAAGTCGTCAATAAACGTAACGAAGTATTTAAATCCGCTGAATGACTCGACATTCATTGGCCCACAGACATCTGTATGTACCAGCTCAAGTACATTGTCTGCTCTGTTAGCTTTACTGCTTTTATTAAATGGCTGTCTGGTTTGTTTTCCCTTCAGGCAAGCTACACACTCTAGTGTAATAGAACTGTTGGAAAAACTTACCCCTGTTGCCATACGATCACGTAATAGTTTTAGGTTACGTACGCCTAGGTGACCCATCCTTTTATGCCATAGCTCCATCTCACTGACAGCAGCAGTCGCCAACGCAGTGTGCTCCAAACTTTGCTTCAATTTGTACACACCATTCTCCTCTACACCTGTAAGTAAAGGTTCACCAAGTATACTGCAGTTACTACTTTTTACTATGTTAAAACCTCCTTTGAAAAACACAACATTCAGATCTTTCTTAGTTACAGCACTCACACTGAGTAGGTTTGAGGCTAAACCTGGAACAAACATCGCATCAATCGTAACATTAGGTTTTTTACTCACCACTGTTCCACTTCCTACACCTTGCAGCCTTTCTCCATTCGCACAAGCCACAGTCACGCCCCTTTCATACTGCTTCAAATTGTGTAACCATTCGCGTCTTGAAGTCATATGGTTGGAAGCTCCAGAGTCTACAATCCAAGAATCTGAAGTTGAAGTCGCCAACGCCAAAGCCACAGAAGCTGCATCGGTCTTCTTGCTTCGATTCTCTGGACAGTTTCTCGCTTTGTGCGGTCCGTTACAAATAAAACATTTCAACGTCTTCTTTTGTTTTTGTGCAGCGCTCGAATTCTTCTTCTTCGATAAAAGAGCTTGACTATTTGTACTCGTAGCTGTATGTGTATCCTCCATTTGGTACAGTTTTGTTTTAACATAATCTGTAGTAATCTCAATATTTGAATTTTCAATTGCCAATCTCATAGCTTGAAAATTTTCCGTTAAACCTTGAAGCATTAGGGCAGCCAATAATTCGTCGTCGATCTCCTTTCCGAGGTCACTCAGTTTTTGTGCTGTTGTCATCAATGCTGTAATATATTCTCTTATAGTCGGGAACTGCTCCAGTTTTAGACTCACAAGCTTTGATAGCAATCTGCAACGACTATTCAGCCCTTTATCTTCATATGCTTTCTCTAAAGCACACCAAGCCTCTTTGGCTGTTTTAGCTTGACGTACATGAATTAGGCACTCGGGTTTTACCTTCAAGCAAATCCTAGCTCTTGCTTTTTGGTCTCGTTTCTTGCCTATCTCATCTGCGGGCGTAGCCTGCGTGTACTCCCATAAATCATCATGTACTAAATATAATTCCATCATAAATTTCCATGAGTTGTAGTTATTGGCGCCATCAAGTTTTTCAAATGAGGCCAAACTCATACTATCGTTTTTACTTACGATTTCTCCTGAGTTATATTCTCTGCTGCTTATTTCTCGACGCGGGTCCATGACCATTGATGGTACTTCTCTGACCATCAAATAATTAACGCAGAGTTCATGTGCGCTGACCTTTTATGTAGGTTAGAAATAACACAGAAAATATTGTAAAAACATTATATTGGAATTATTTCTACAAGCCTTGACAACCGCTTCGTTGTCAATTAATACTCTAAATTGTTTTAAATTCAAAAGCCAAAGTTGTCTTTTTAAATCTCTATCAAAAAGCCAACCTGCCTTTCGCATTGACATTAAGGTTACACATTTCGTAGCAACACCTCTTTGCTCCAACAAATATATTTTTACAAATTTTTCGTTTAAGACTGATTTTGGAAGATTAGATCACGATTCTATCGATTGACTATATCATTAACTATCATTACAACACTACTCCAAAACAGCAAATCAGCTGTTTTCTTCGAGAGGTTTTTTTTATTACAAAATTGAAATTAAATTAATTAAAAATGTGCTGTTAATTTCCGTTTACGTAATAAAAATATACTGTTAAACGTTTAAAATGAATTGCATGAGATTATTAAGGCTCGCTGAGAGACAAACAGCCAATATTTTAAAAATAACCTCACCTAAATATATTTCTCATCACCACATCAAATATATGGAAACACAGGACAGGTGGAGAGAGAGAGATGGTTTGAATAAAGAGTGGGAGTTGATCTACAAAGCTCCCATGGACAAAGTCCTCAAATTTGTGACTACTTACCTGACAGTATCTACAGCGACAATTGGTGCCTCTGGACTGTACTATGGTTTATTCGTTTTTGATCAATCTGATTTGAACACTCCCGTATTGCTGGGTGAAGACGTAGTAATAGCAAATGGTGCTGCCGAGTGTCTAGTCTACATTGGTGCTTTTATGGCGTTTCACACTGCTGTAAAAGTGCTGTTGTCCAAGTTTGTAGTTAGACTATATCAAAATGGTGATGATTACCTAGCAATCTTTAGAGGACACATGTATAATTCAATACGGACTCACAAATTCAATTTGAAAGAGTTTAAAAAACTGAACCCAACATTCGTCGTGTCATGGGGAGATGCAAGGTTTGGACTTGGCAAGAAACATGCAATTTTATTAGAAAACTACTTCAAGACCCCTGAATATTTTAACTATTTACTGAAAGGTTTTGGTGAAAGACCAGGAAGAGGTGAATGAGAAGAGTCTGTGTTTGTAGATAGAGTTCAAGTACCTAGTTTACTATTAATTTGTAAGAATGTAATGAGTAATCTTTAAATAAAATTTTAACGCGAGTATTATTTTTCGAAGATTCCATATCATGTAAAGGTACAGATTGATTCAAACTTAATGGTGTCTGTGAAGTACGCTGCAAGCGTGACTGTGATTATATGTATACTGCACCTCATTTTTGCTAGTGAGCAGTGTCACACCTAACTCCACAGCTGCTGTTATGTTTGAATCAGTCTATATTCAAATGTCGGCCTGTATGTCATAGTCCCTATAATTCCTTAAAAAAACACATATTTAATGATCACAGCAACACAATTAAATACAGATTTCAAGGTAAACCTACTTTAACTTTTTATCACCACTAATACTATAGAAGTACGAGTTTTTTGTGCCCTCAGCCACAAAGTTTTTTAGTGCCTTGGCATACAGGGCATGTTTAGGTATGTTCAACGCTCTGCTCCGAGGCAGAATGTGAAACCGAGCACGCTAGCCTTGTCGCACGTAACTAAGCATACATATAGCGAGGGGTATCCAGCACTGTGCGAGTTGAATTGCTACTTTATTGCCTAGTAGATAGAGTCCTTATTTATTTCAATTCCTTTGCAGAGTGAACTTTCTGTACGTAGTACTATTATTTATTCTGTGCCATGGTGCAGTTATCAAGGTTAAAAATAATAAAAAACATTGTTTTAAACTATTATGATTTTTCACTGAATTTCTATTATTATTCATGGAATATTTACCATGATTATGTTGTGAAATTAGCTCCCAATATTTCGGCGCAGTTGCATGCACCACGGTAATCATCCCTTAATCACGGTAAATATCCCTTAAAAAATAATAGAACTGGAATAAACATTTTATTAAAACAACACAATAAAATTATTACTAAACTAATTATCTACATTGTACAGTGAGATATCAATTAAAAGCCACCGCCGAATGCATTATTCCATTTGTGCCGTGAATCTTTCTTTATAGTGGTGGAGTCCATTTTCTTAGCATCATTATCAAATTTCTCTAAAGCTTCAATTTGTTTTGGTGCTGGTTCCAATTTTTTTATGACCAAGCAATCTCCGTTTTGTTTAAGGACAGTGTAATTGATGTCATCTTTACTGGGTTCTCCATATGGAAACACTATTGGAGTCACTTTGATTAAATGCTTGATTTTCCATAGTTTAGAATTAACTTCAGGAATGTTTTTTACAATTGCCACTCGGTTCTGCAACAAAATCATTTAAAGGGGATAAATAAATATGTTAATAAGTATTCATTAAATGTACTCGTTTTAGGTGACTATTTTTTAATAACTTACTTCTTCGAGGATCTTTAACTCTTTTAAAATATTTTTTTGCCAATAAGGTTGATGTTTTGGAGACTTGATTCTTTCTACTCTGAAGAGTTTGGAAGGAGTTATTTCAGGATCCTTGTGGTCTCCTGATCTAAAAGAAAAATTACATAAAGCTAGTGGTTTCAGTATCTATTGTTATTGGTACAGTAGTATCTATTGGTACTGTATTGGCCATTAAAACAGGTTGGTATTCACATGTACATGCAGTACACCATAGCATTTTTTCTTTCAAGTATAAGTAGCGGCACGTAAGTCTAGCGGTGAGCGAGCGGTGACTCTCTTTCTCGCATAGGGTAAGGGTGGGGTGAGTGAAAGAGAGGTACCCCTCGCTCAGCGCTAAAGATACGTGCCGCTAGCTATAATATGTCTTGAGTAAAATACTTAACATCTCATCCCTTTTGCTGGTAGCTATTTATGTGTCAACTACAAGGACAAAGCAGTGAACCAGGGTCTCCAGATATAGTATGTGAAATTTCCCGAAATCACATTAAATTTTTCTCCAAAAAGATACTATTTCCAAGAATTTTCCCAAAATATTTTTGGTTTGTATTTACCTTACTTTATTTAGTTATAGTTTTTTCTTTATATCTTGTAATAACATAATATACAATGTGTAAAAAAAGGGTAATTAATACTGAATGGTATGAATGTACTCATCATTATGAACAACTTTTACTAAGTGGCCAGCCTTAAAATCATGAAAAAAAAGAGCCGATCCATTCAAAAAATTAATTGACCTTGGACAAAATGTATGGAACAGCTGATTGTTTGTTTTCCCCGAACTTCCCCCAAAAAAAATCTGTTCCCCAAACATTCCCCACAATTTTAATTTCCTAATGTTTTTATTTTTCCCCAAAATGGGGAAAATGCCCCCAATCTGGAGACCCTGCAGTGAACAAAAAGACTGTTTTGTACGACATATTAAGCAGTCACCATGTATATTATAATTTTGTTTTAAGCATCAACAAAACAATATCCTCACCTTGGATAATACACAATGCCCCCTGGATAACGAATGCCTCCTGGATGTATGTAGCCACCCTTTGATCGAGTGGTTGATATTAAAGAACTGAATTTTTTTAGTAATTGCCTATTCATTGTTAGGTATTTATTAACTATCCTAAAGGGTATGTATTATTTATGATTCAATCTTTGTCCGTAAGCTAAAATATTATTTACTCAAAACATAACCTCAAAAGTTATTTTTTCCTAGTTTGACTTGATATTGACAGTTGGTTGACTGACATTTGACAGAGACTGATAGAAGTTTTTTTTTTTTTTTTTCTTATTTTTTGGCATCGCACGTTGTGCATTCTGCCAGTGTCAAGTTTATGAATTTTTACATTTATTTGTTATCATCAAGTCATATAAGTCATGAAATCACAGTAAGTCACATGAAATTAGTCATAGTCGAGTCCAAGTCATACCCCAGTAAAGTTGTGGTGACTTTACTATGTGCTTCTACGGAGTTTTGAAAACAACACGAAAAGACATGTTTCACTACATTATATCACTTGCCCACACTCGTGCATGTAATTCAACACTCAATGAATAAAACACCACCATTTTTAATCATTAATTCACGAAAAAACACAAGGTTAAGAAAATAATAGAATGCAACGACATGATTTTTCCGTGTTCCCGCCAAAACTCCCGATAGAAGTTTTGTAGAAGACAGTCATGATATCTGACACATTTTTATTTTATTTTGGTATATCACTTTGTGCATTCTACAAGTGTCAAATGCATTTTCAAGTTTTTAGAGTATCAATATATTTTTAGAATATAATTTGACTAGACAATATTTCTTGTAAGTAGGCGTGCTAGATCGTAGACTGTGAAAGTCAAATACAAACTTATTCAAATAAAAACAATTGTCAAAATTAACACAAAATTAATAATTAAAATTAAATTAAAACAGATCCTTATCTGACTTATTTGACTTGTATTATAAATATTATATATAATAATATAAGTCAAATATGTCTCAAAATCTTATTTGTGAAAGTTGAGTCTAAGTCATGCCCTAGGAAAGTTGTGGCTTTACTATGGGGTTTTATGGAGTTTTGAAAACAACACGAAAATATATGTTTCACCACATTAGCGGCCTTACCTAAAATAATCTCGTTAGTCAATGCTTAAGCAGCTCTCAGGTGAGAGATCACTCGCCCACTAGAGATCACTAGATCACTTGCCCACACTCTTGGCGGGAACACGGAAAAAGATTGTCACCGCATTCTGTTATGTTCTTAAACTAGTGTTTTTTCGCGAATTAATGATTTAAAATGGTGGTGTTTTATTCATCGCGTGCATGTATGCACGAGTGTGGGCAAGTAATATAATGTGGTGAAACATGTATTTTCGTGTTGTTTTCATAACTCCATAAAAACCTATAGTAAAGCCACAACTTTCCTAGGGCATGACTTAGATTTGACTGACTAATTTTGTGTGACTAACTGTGATTGTATGACTTATATATTTGACTTCATACTTAATAAACTTGAAAATGCATAATACACGGCCTCAATGCACAAAGTGCGAAGCAAAAACAAATTATACAAAAATATAAAAAAAATACGTGGCCCGAAATACGATAGCTATGAGTTCTTAGGAGTGATTGTGATGTCGAGGGCACTCAAGGGCAATCTTGGTATATTTCGGACCGTATATTGCGTTCGTTTTGTTTTGATTTGAATTTACGTGTTTGTTAACTCTATGTTTGTTAAATTAAATTGTAATTTCTAATTTGATGGTAAATTCTAATTTGTATGTTTTGAGCATTTTGATATAAGGTGTTTATAAAGAATAGAAGCATTGAGCATTTAACTAGAAATAGAAGTAGCATAATACCTATGTATAAAGCTGCTTATTACATTGGTAAATACCAGTGGTCGTTGTCATTTATTTCATTTATAAATGTAACTATTTAACGTTTTCATGAAGAAGGTGAGATTTGAAAGTTCTAATAAAATGTATTTATTCAATATGGATGACTCGGAGTGCCACTCTCCTCGTCCTTTTGTAGAGCGGGAGCCACGGTCCAGCCCCCCTGTGCTAGTACCAGATTATCCCAGAGTGCTTACTTACAGCAGTGACCCAATACAAAGATATGAATGTAGCAACAGCAGTCCATATCCAGTTGTAAACAGGACACAAGTGACTTGTTTTCCTGAAAAAGAACCCTGTTGGAAACCTTCCGATGATCTCAACCTGAGCTTGCTTGATGCTACAAATCATGAACCTCGACAGCCAGCATTCTCTAAATCTATCCTAAAAGATAGTGTTCAAACCAAATACTATGGTGCTAATGCAATTCCAAGCCCTGAAAGGATACAACAACCATTACGACTCGCTACAGTTGAAAGTAACACTATGAGTAATCCTCCTAACTTATTAGTAAGAGATAACAGTTTCTTTATTAAGCGAGATAATTTAAATAAGTATCATTTCAATGTCAACCCACTACAAACTCAGTTAAATACACTAAGTCTTGGAAAAGAAAATGATCCATTTGCAAGGAAAGCTGAAATTATGAAGACTGTTGCTGGTGCGCCTCTAAATAATCCTATGCACGTTAAACCTTCTGTGGCTGTTAGTTCCACAGTAAGACATGAATGCAGATGCCACCATTGCATCAAAAATGTAGAATGTGTGCAAGTTCTTCAACCTCTAGTGGAAAATGAAAGATCAGCTCAAAATTATCAAACAAAAGAACATCTGGACCAGAATTGTATATGCTCAACACCTGTGAATCAAATCTGTTCTCATTGCCGTCACATTAAACCACCTCTACAGCAAAATGTATGCAAAGCTTGTAGTTGCCACAGCTCAAAACCTTCAAGTCCTATACCCCAAAATGCCGTTGACCGTAAGACATGGGCGATAGAAAAGTATGAACACGGCCAACAGTCAAACAGCATGGATGTGGAAAAACACAGCATGGATGTTGAAAAACACAGCATGGATGTAGAAAAACAAAAGAATGTGACAAAAGAAAAACGCGAACCAACTGTGGCAGATTTGTTCAAAATTATAAAACTACAAAATGAACAGCTCCAGCTGCTGCAAGAGAAAGTTGATAAATTCATGACAACAAGGCAAAATGTGCAACCAACTCTGACTTGCTCCACAGAACATGTTTCTGTTAATTCTGTTGAGAGCAACTCACACAAAATGTCTGTAGGTGTGATGACAAGCTTCGAAATGATCAGGACTTCAACAGTTATAAACAAGGAAGTTGTAACTCAAGGTAATGAAGCACAGATCCAGTGCAATCAATCACAAATTAGCATAAAGGAAGTGGTATCCGATCCGGTAAATATGAATTTTCTAGATGGAATAGTACATACAAATGACAGACAAAAAATCCAGAATGGACAAAATAATGGAGTTAATGGAAAGCCAGCTGATAATGTATGTGAAGAGAAAACTCTAAATGAACTTAGTTTATACAATGTAGAAGTAGATAATGCCACTACTCCATTGTTATCTCCAGAGCAAACCATGTATTTGGATGTTAGAGACTATAGCGAGTAAGTTTTCATCGGAGCTAGATTAAAATGTGGCTATTTTCTATTGTGCGTGTTCTCTAGACAAAGTAATGAATTCTTATCTCTTTAATTACAGTTCTGAAGCAAGCAGCAATGACCAATCTAATGTTGGATGGACTTACTACAATAAAGTTATGGTAAGTTGAGACTATACAATGTTGACCTGGGTATGTCCTAAAACAGCATCCAGAACCGCCAGAGGATGGGCAGCAGCGTCCTCTTGGTTAACGGTAACAGTCTGCAATACCCAAGCTGCCTGCCAAGCATGGGGATTATGGCAACCCCTCCCTATTAAGGGGGAAGCTTTCGTCCAGCAGTTGGCGTCTTCGGGCTGATGAGTGAGACTATACAATGAAGTTACAAGACAAAAATAAAAACTTATACATACCTTTAAATAAATAAATATTGCGTGGACATTTTACACAGCACCATCTAGCAAACTAAGCAAAGCTTGTACTATGGGAACCAGATAGCTGATAGAATACTTATATAACACTTTTTTTTGTAAATACATACTTATATTACATACATAATACATACAACACCCAGACAGAACAAATGTCTATGTTCATCACAAAAATGCTTGTCCTGGGTGGGAATCGAACCCACGCCCTACAGCTCTGAAGTCAGACGTACTACCAACTGAGCTATAAGGCAGTCAAAGTATTTTGAATGCGCAACTCTTACCTAGGCTAGTGATGTAGCACTTTAGGAATTTACACAGCTCAAATCTCTCATAAAAAAAAACTTTTTACATTCTTACTCATACAATTTTTCTATTTCAGACCCATGTAAATGGCATGTTGCAAGACTCCGAGATGCCTTCATCGGCAAGTGCAATGTATAGGAATATGAGACAGCAGCGAGTCCAAATGCACATTGACACGACCAATGTCAGTGTCACTAAGAGGTATACACAATATTTTATTTGCATGCCGACTATCGTCTTTCTATACTGATTGGGTTGAAAATTCGAACCAGATGATCAAAATTTTACCTGGTTTTACATTACTATTGCAATGCCAATTGTACCCAGAACTTTGGGTACCTATCAAAACAAAGTCGAGTACATCATCGATTTATCGCATTAATTTGCAATATTAATTAGTCCTCTCTTTCACTAGCTATAGTATCCTGAAGGATGCAATCAGAATAAAAAAAAAGCTTTTTCATTACACTTTATTCATATTTATTTAATACTATAAATGGGAAAGTTTGTCGGGATGTGTGTGTGTGTGTGTTTATGTTTGTTACTTCATGCCAAAATGGTTTTACACCGACATAGTAGTTTACCTACTGATACAGATATAATTTATGTTTTTTATAGATAACAATTATTTTTTTACAAATTACTCGTTTTCAGAGTAAAGTTCGGTGATGACCCGCTGGGACTGCACCAGCCTCATATCTACACCCCGGCGACAGAAACCAGCCTCAAGATGAACCAGCTAGCAGCCAAGTACCTGAAGACTGCGCCTGCACAAGTCATTCCACGGCCCGCGCCTCTCACCCCCGCACCTATCGACATGTCTTTCGCGACTAGGAATTATATGGAGAAGCATAGGTTGCTTCAAGGTGGGTTGTTGTATGATGCTAAACTATACTAGAGCTGTAGGGCGTGGGTTCGATCCCCACCCAGGACAAAAATGTATGAGACGAACTTAGGTATGTTTGTTCTGTGTCTGAGTGTATTATACGTATGTATTCCCAAAAAAATATGTATATAAGTATTCTGACAGCTATCTGTTTTCCATAATACAAGCTTTGCTTAGTATGGGGCTAGATGTCGCTGTGTGAAAAATGACCACCGATATTTAATTATTTTATTCACTTTTTTGTTCAAGATAGTTTTCTGTTTGGAACACTTACTGCCTAATAAAAGTAAAGTTCGTATAGGCTGAGTGGCCAGCCCTAGTGTCAGAGTTAATATGCCGCCGGAAGGCATCTCACACGGCTTTACGATGCCTAATTTTAAGCAATAACATAGTCTAGGAACCCCATAAGAATCATCTTCCTTTTGACTGTATGATTACCAAACAACCTTCTTACCTATCAGCAAATGTACTACTATCAGGTTCCTTCTTACGTCTCTCGTGTTTTATCGCGTATTTTGCTTTTTCTCGAGATATAAGTAGGATTCTTTATTTCCCTGTCGGTTTTTTCATCAAAATCAGTTCCGCCAGTGGCGGGAAACGGCTGTGCGTAAAAAGTATCAAACAGATCCCATCATGATTGATTTTACTTGAGAATTTGAGATATTCAATAAACGTTCTCATTACAGGTCTTCCAGCGCCATCCAAGTCGCCGCAAGTAGGTGAGATACCAAGATTTCTAGATATAACTGCATTGAAACAACAACCCAAGTTTCTCTAGACTTCATTATATTTTTGACAAATGCAATTTTGCCGCATAATAGGGTTACTGGTGGTAAATTTGTCTTATAGATATTTATTTATAGATTATAGATAACTACATACAAAATCTCATTTGATATGAATGACTACGTAATATATTTTGTAACTATTTAATTAGGTAAAATAATTTTTACTATGAACCAATGTTTTGGATAGGTTTTAGGTTTGAGTAAGTGTGTTTACTTCAAATTGTTATTAAAACATACAAAACTATTTTTTAAGCTACATTAAGAATGATCTACATATTATTTTTTGTAGTTATTTAATTAGAAACAATAATTTTAACTGTTGACCAATGTTTTAGATAGTTTTTAGGTTTGGGTAAGTTTTGTTTAATGTTAATAAAAAACCAGATCTTGAACAGACATTTATTTTAAACTTTAGAGAAAATAACAGTAAATTCCTAATTTTTACAAGTATGTGTTGCACATAGTATTTATTTTAATGTTCTTGGAACGTTTTGTCTGTACATTTCACACTGAAAACATCCATATTGCGTAGTTGTTTTATGGTGCATTTTTCAAGGTTACTTATCCTCAAAACATAAAACCTACTTTCGATAGGCTTCATTTATCACATTATCCAAACTAAAGAGTTGCCAGGCCTACTCACAAAAATAAAATATCTTTATTCAATAAATATAATATTTTCAAATATAATCTAATATTTTAAAGAGGTATTCTCTCTCACAGTAAATTGTACTTCTTTCACTTTGGTGTGCCTGTAAATATATTCGTTACCCATATGATTGAATCTTAATTTTATTCAACAAACACATTTTTATCTAGGTACATGTAATTGTAACTTGAATTGGGTTTCCAAATTTTATGAATTCCACCAACATTTTAAACATTTTATACTCAGTGTATATTCTGGGATAACATTCTTAAATTGATACAATGCGAACTTTTATAACTATATTACACTTATCGCTCAACATGTGCTTACCTAAATTATATTATCTTTGCCTAAAGTAAAAGTGTAAGTTTCATGCTTTCATGATCACTTTACTTAATTAGATGTTCATTAACTTTGTGCTGTCTGCAAATATTCATTCAATTTTATCTTATAACCTATCAGTTTGGTTCATTTCCTTTGGTTTAAATTTATTACCTACTTGGCTACTTCTGACTTTCTTACTTCATTCACTCCCGCTTTAATTTTTTTAATATTTTCCGTTCATCCAGTTTATGGGCTGCCGCAATAGCCAATATACTGGCTCGTCTTTGTCAACCGTGTATACAGGGTTACGCGTATTTGTATTACTTAGCCGGAAGGTCATTGTACTCATTATTGTAAAAAAAACAACTGTTCCATAGAAAAATATCATTCACCATTGATGAAATATATGGAACAGCTGATATTTCTTCACGATTTCAGGGTTGGCTCTATAGTAAGATTTGTTCACAATGATAAGTACCATGACCTCCTTTCAGCTTATTAATACCGAAACTGGTAACTCTGTATAGGTATACCTTTCTTGCTTCTGCAGGTGCAACATAGGAATTACACGAACAACATAACATATACACGAAATAAATTATACTTATTTCTTTCTTTATATTTTTTTCTTTCCATGTCGTCAATGTAATTTGGGAATGCCATTATGTTGCTGAGTATAATATTTTACTAAGAGCCTCCTTTGAATACATTACGAACATTTACAGATCTTATTCTGTAAACAACACCAAATGATTCTTATTAGACTACAACACTTACTACAAAACTGTTTACAATCATTTACTTTTATTTTTAGACTCACTTCACTATACTAAAAATACATAATCTATTTACAGTGAAGATAGATTGTATTAACACTTAAATAAGATTTCAATTCTCTTGCATCGCAAATTATTATAGTTTTACACTATTACACTAGTAAGATATTCAAATAATTGGATGGCACTTATTTTCTTGTGTCAAGTAGACATTGAAGTGTAAGTATAGTCACAGTAAAATGAGTACATACAGTTCAGATATTCCGAGGAAACGATTATCTAACAATTCTTATGTGTGGCTGTAGTTAATTCTACTAATTAGTGCTCGGTGATTATTTTGATTCATCGCCACGTAGTTTAGTTTTGGTGGACTGGAGACGGAAGTGGCGTCATTTAATGCTAGTAACGTTTGTAGAGTGCATCGTTTTTTTTTTAGTTTTTGTCTTCGCACGTTTTGCATTCAGCCACTGTCAAGTATTATGCATTTTCAAGTTAATTTATAGTATCAAGTTATTTAAATGTGTCATCAAATCACAGTCAGTCACAAGAAATTAGTCACAGTCGAGTCTAAGTCATGCTTTAGTAAAGTGGCGATTATACTATGGGCGTTTACGGAGTTTGAAAACTACACGAAAAGCCATGTTACACCACATTATACCACTTGCCCACACTTGTGCATGTAATTCAACACTCAATGAATAAAGCACCATTATTTTTAATCATAAATTCGCGATTAAACACAAGTTTAAGAAAAAAATAGAATGCAGCGACATAATTTTTCCGAGTTCCAAAACTCAGACTGCATCTTACTGTTGATGGCCGGTCGATAGCGGCAACCAATTAGACATGAGGAAAGTTTCTGTGAGAGCTCGGTAGAGGGACACCGGTATAGGGCGCTGACAAGTTGTCGAAGAGCACAGTCAATAGGGAATGGAATATGCATGTGTTTCAATTATTAAGAATAATAGGATAAATGGAGAGTTGTAACTAAATCTGATGCTTACATCGAAAAAATAATTGAAATCGGCTGGTAAAGTTCCGAAATATAAGCGTTCAAAGTATTTGGGAGGGAGTCATCGGTCCCTTTCTAGCTAAACACGTGCATAGTATAGAATTTGTTTGGAATCCTGAACTTTGACGTCATAAACATATTATAGTGCCCTCCCTCCCTGTCTAACATGAAATTAAAATGTTTATAACTTCGTTATTTGTGCACATATTAAATTACTTTCGATGATTTGTTTTGTTGCCAATCAGCTTTTTTGTGAATGAATAAAAAAACACACGCATATTGTGGATGGTCGTTGAGAGCAGTAACATTATTTTCATTACTCATACTCGGAAAGTAGGTCTGAAGTTGCCTGAGGAGCGGGTTGAAAGTAATACATTGCAGCCCTAGGGAGAATCACTTTCAACTGACAGTGACAGTTAAGTACCTTTTATAAGTAGGCGACCATACTATATTGTACTTAGAACCCACGACAATGATAAGATGAATGGACTGGAAATAAGCGCACGGATTTTGAAGATTATATGTTGAGAGCCGGCTCTCCACTCGCTTCAGTCATACTCTGCCTTTGTGACATGCGAGCCGTACGATACGACAATACAAACTTCTAATACATGTGTTCTCTTTTTGTCATGCAGTAATTAAATCCGTTATCTCTATTTTCCGTCAAATGCATACTTTTAGCTAGGTATGCTTGATTGTGTTGACTTGTTAATTTTGTTCGATTTGCAAGCGCTGGGCCCGTCCATTCCATTATCACCGTCGCTGCTTAGAACTATTACCTTTTTATTCATCGCTGCTATAATGTATGTGGAGCTTTGTAAATACTCGTTGGCTTCGTTTCTTCGGAATACCCTACTTTATAGTACACTGTGGTTTAATTCAATTTTAAACAGACATTTCATCGCATCCTAAGCTTAAAATTTACACCTATTTTACATCACTTTCTTGTCTTATACATTGCACATGATCATGTGACTAGAATATTTAAAAGTACCTACTTATATTTATATTTACTTACTTCATTAGATAGGTAGGTAGGTACTATAGAACAACAGAAATGAGATTCAGTTATCATAATTATTAATAAAATTACCTGCCTTAATAATTTTATCAGATTTTTTATAAAATTCTTGTAGACTTGTGATAAAATTTCATATGCCTATGGCAGCGTTGGAAGTATAAATCCTACTTTGGACTCAATTATTCTAAACTGACTTAGAAATGGTATTTTTTCAAACATTGTCCCTTTATTTCTCGATCCCGCTATTTATATAACCAGCCCATTTATTTTACACCAATCTGTAATTCTGTATTTTGCTTGGTAGCGGGTAAATCGTTAGCGCGTTCTCTAGCTCTAAGTCGTGGATATTAGGAACGCGTACTCCGTCCGTCCGTACTCTGTCCATTATGTTAATCGTTCTATAATGACAGCTCATAAGAAGTTGACGACATAACTTTGTAAAGCGTCTAGCAAATTATATCTCATAGAAATAAATACGTTTGATACGCTTTACAAGGTAACGTCAACTTTGACGTAACTTTTGACGTAACCTTGTAAAGAGGTAATGCTTATAAATGCGTATTTTTTCTAAGGGATAGAATTTGCTAGGCGTTTTTATGAGCTGTCAAAAAGCGATTAACATAATGGACAGAGTATATGGAGTATTATTAGTCTCGCATAAAAGGCCCTGACCATGTTCTTTAGTTTACTATAGAATGGAACTCTTATTTTTGGTGAACTTTTTTTTTACTTTGCTTTTAAATGTTGTTTGCTATTAAAATGGGATTTTAATAATTTTTGTTTTATACTTGTCTTATAATTATATATGTCATCCGTCAGCGAATAGACTATAATATGATCATCATTTCAACCTGTAGTCGCCCTCTGCTGAGCATAAGTCTGTCTGCTTGTACGCCGCTCATCGCGGTCCTGTGTTAATCTTATCCAAGTTGAACCCGCGATTTTTACGATAAACGTCTAGGTAAAATGTTGTATAGTACCTACTTCATTAAAAATCATATTTATAAGGTCTTAAAATTACTGTAACGACATCTGATAAATATACATACACATCGTTCACAAACACTAAATATAAATTTTGGTAATCTTTACTTAGGTATATTTTTTCATTTAATAACAGTATTTCTATGAACTATCTAAGGGCCTTTCCACACTGGCGATTTGACCGGCGATTTGTCAGCGGGGCAAGACCGTGGCGTGCACGTGGCGAGCTCAGGCGTTGTCAAGACGTTTTATAGACGCGGCAATACCGCCGCGCAATCGCTACGCGCTCGCAGCGTGCACGCCGCGTGGTCGGTAGCATCTTCGTCGAATAACCAGATTGTATGGACTTTTATTAGAACTTTTAAGTTTGTAAAGTAGCGTAAGTTTTTTGTTACCCAGCCAATTTACAAGGTGTTGTTTTGCATTCCCGCCAAATTTACAAAGGTAGATCATCTCACTCACTCATCGTTATGAACAACTTTTACTATGGGGCCAACAATGAAATCGCGAAAAAAAAATTTGCTGCTCCATACATTTTAACCAAGATCACTGAACTTTTTGTATGGATCAGCTGTTTTTTTTCCCGCAATTTCAGGTTTGGCCCCCCCCATAGTAAAAGTTCATAAGGTTGAGTAAATCTTCCTCTGTAAATTTGGTGGGAATGGAAAACAACAGCTTGTAATTGGTCGTTCTTGTTAGAAGCTGGTCTGAGCGAAAAGTTCAGCTCAGCGACATACGGCTGTGCTTGGTCATTACTCGTGTACTGAAGCTGCGACAGACTGAATACACAAAACGTTAGCGGGGGTACTTATTAAGAAATCGCAGCGTGCACGCTGCGAGCGCGCAGCGAATACCCGTCGATATCGCCGCTTTAGCGCGGCCGCACATTACATTACACAAGAAAAATCCGTTAGAAAAACCGGACGGTCGCGCCTAAAGGCGCTCCGTGCGGCGCGGGCGCTCCATTTTGTACTATGAAACGTCGCGAGCTTGACGCGTGCTCGTCGCGTGCACGCCGCGGTCTCGCCCCGCTGAGAAATCACCGATCAAGACGCCAGTGTGGAAAGCCCCTAATAAATCATAATATGTAGTATGTATCTATATATTAACACCGTTAATCTGTTATTCTAAAAGCTACATTAATCTTGGACTGGTAATATAATTTATACTTTACCAATGTTGAGCATATTTTTGCACAACTATTCACAATTTTGTATTAATCCTAGTACTTATTTGTATTTTATATTCTTCAATTAGTAACAATATCATATTAAATTTTACTCAATTCATATCCAATTTGACACATATTTTTGTCCTATTATGCCTCGCACGCAATGTCTGTTAAAAAGAAAACATACCTATGTAATAATATAACGAATGGTCTACATATTTTATACTACACTACTTATAAACAACATGATTATTGAACATAGTCAATACTTTGGTTATCTCTATTATTTCAAATTTGTACATCTTCGATTTCAAAACGGAGACTTTCCTATTTTACATTTATAAATACAGAACATGTAACAAAAAGGTCCAATAATACTGAAGGGTATGTATGTACTCATCATTATGAACAACTTTTACTATGGGGCCAACCCGGAATTCGCGAGAAATTTATCAGCTGTTCCATACATTTTGTCCAAGGTCAATGAAATTCTTGTATGGAACAGCTGATTAATTTTTCGCGAATTCCGGTTTGGCCCCATAGTAAAAGTTGTTCATAATGATGAGTGAATACTTACCCTTCAGTATTATTGGACGTTTTAGTTACATGTTGTATAAATAAATATTGGTGGACATTTCACACAGCGCCATCTAGCCACAAACTATGCAAAGCTTGTACTATGGGGACCAGATAGAGCTGATAGAAGACTATACTTTTTTGTTGTGTGTGTACAATATATAGAACACCGAGACACAGAACAAACATCTATGTTCGTCACATAAACGTTTGTCCTGAGTGGGAATCGAACCCGCGCCCTACAGCTCTGATTCTGAAGGCAGATATTCTACCAACTAAGCTACAAGGCAGTAAAACCAAAACCTTAGCTATCGAATACTTACGCAAATATCACTTCAATTTAGATGTTCTGATTTTTTATTTAAATTGTTGGTGGCACAGCGTTTGGTTTTAGGGGGGCATTTGGCCCCCTTTGCCCCCCACTTCCGCGGCCGCTGTATAATTAGTTAAAATTAAACACGTGAACTACGCTTGTTACGAGCACTGTACCGACCAAGTAGTTTTGTTTTTACTAATCATGGCCCTGTACACAGTACATACAATATGGCTATTCTGACATTATCTACAGGTTTTCGTCATCGCCTCCGCCTCTCGATTTGCTGTCAAGCCTTAATTCGGCAAGCCTTTGTCTCATGCTGTTTGGCCTGTAACAGTAAAAATTATAATTTTGGTCGGCGCCCTTAAAGTTTACAAACCACTGACTTAGATAAACATTAAGATAACATTAGGGGCGGTTAATGAGATCAATATTTTTTTTAAATTCCTTGTACCATTTTTGGCGGAATGTTAATTAGTGTCCATCAAAAAATAGGCAGTGATTGATTTAAAATTTGTCTGTTATTACAAAAAGTACTCGATCTTGTATAATAAAAATTTACCATAAAATGTCTGTATCCATTGATCAAAGAAACAGAAGGTAAAGTGCGCCGTAACTAGTAGATGATATATATATATTTTTTTTAATAGTGGCACATTTTAGCTACTCAAATAAATAGCAACTGTAAGCTAATAGAAAATAAAAAGTAAGTAACTGTTCGTCACGACGCGAACGACTGCCGGACGTGGCCCAATTGCACGCAAAGTACTGCAGCGCCGGAGAGTTCTACGAGTAGGTAGGTGTGCCGCGGTCGGGCGGTAGGTGCAAAATCGTTTGTTTCTCTGATCGAAGGAATCAAAGTCATACGTACATAATTATAAAATAATGTCTGCCCTAGCCACCAAACTGTACGTTAGCCCAAATTAATGTCAAAAATCAGAAATCTTGGCAGTTGAATGTAAGTTAAAAAGCTCCATTTACCTGACGTACCTGGCGAGTCGGTCGGGGAAGTAGGAGGTGACGACCTGGTCGGCCGACACCGACTGCCGCTGGTACGCGCCCGCGCTCAGGTTGCTCGCCGGGATGCGGTAGATGCGCACGCAGCGCCCGCTGTTCTCTGGCAACACTGCACAACGCGCTACTGTTACACGAATAACACTATATTATACATTACAACTTAGTGTTCCTAAGGCGAATATAAACAGGATTTAGTCTAGAACATATTTTTTGTGATGACATTTTATTATTCTTAACATTTATTTAATTTTGTCTATCGCGTGCCTAGTGTGCTTTCGCAGCAGACCTACACTCAGATTACAAAAATATAGTCTTGACTACCTTGATGCTTTGATTGACGGGGTTTTACATGGTGATGACATTGAATTCATAGGCATTATCTTAGATGGTCATTCAACTCATCATAATGAACAACTTGCCCCATGAAACCCTAAAATCGCGAAAAAAAGTCAGGTGATTTTTTTCGTTCGTAAAAGTATTTTGATGGGACAGCTGTTTTTATTTCGCGTTTTCAGGATTGGTTTCATGGGACAAGTTGTTCATCAAGATGAGTTGAATGCCCATGAGTTCATCATCACCCCGTATAAACCTCAGCGGTAAAATCATTCCCACGGTATTCTTATGTCAGCGCACCTTGCGGGGATGTGGGCGGCGAGACCGGCGCCATTCTCTGCAGCGGTGGGCGGATGTTCTCCTGCTCCGAGGATATGGAGCTGCTCCGGCTAGACGCTGAGTTCGTCTCCGAGCTCCGGTTGACTGGATTGCAGTTCTCGCCCCTGAACACACGATCTCTTTTTGAACAGATACCTAATGTTTACGTTTTATTCACAAAAATCACCAAGCAGTTAAACTTACACAAGATACATGTGTCAGAGTATATACATATGTATCTTTTTTTTAAACGTTTTTATCGATAAAGTAACTACAGAAGATAAGAATAAGAATATATTTTTTGTCAAAAACACGAGGAACAACACTAAAATAAAACATAACATCAATCTCTATCAACATCAATAGATCAATCTCTTTTTCTGTTTTACGTTTACACGTGGGATATAAGGCGCCAGCCTATGAAAATATACACATAATATTTATCTACATTCATCATTATCTCTGGTCACCTCATCAACCCCACCAACCTCATCATGAACCTTATCCACCGACCTTCGGCTAGGTAATCTACCTATATATTGTTCGTTTAAGGTTGTTTCTGTTCGGTCTACTAAATTTTTACTATCCCCTTATATGTATTCCTACTTGCGCCATTAGCTCTACTAGACCTAAATAAGCAATAAACATAAACACATCCAATTTTCCCCCATTTTTTTCCGCTCATGCATTTTTATCTGACATTACTGCGCGCCCTTCCGCGCAGCTAATAAATAATGATCGTGTACTTGTTGTCGTGGTTGTCGTCTTCGTCCACGGCGTATGGGCCGGCTTGCTTCATCTGGCGCGCTAGCTCGTAGTCGAGGCACGGGTCCAGCTCGCGTCCCAGCGGGATGTACTCCGGCGCGCACGCAACGTAGAATATGTCCTATATCAGGAAACAGTAAAACTCATATGCTATTACAGCAAAACTCATGGCTGTCTTTTACTGGGCAATGACCTCCATTAAACAGTTTTTAGTTTCGGGTGTTTCCTGTTTTTATCAATTCGATGAACTTGAATTATTTCTACTAGGCGGAAAATTTAAAACATGTTTCGATTAGATAATAATTTTCATGACGCAAGTTTATACGAACACACAGAGGTCGTATACATATTTACCCTTTGCTTCTGCTTTAGTATTACGGATTTGCAAAAAAGACCACTTTCTTCAAATGACCAGCTATGTTGTTCATTACACTAGAGGCGGGATTACGCGCGCGAGCCGCAGGCGAGCGCGATAAGGAATCCGAGAGTGTAATGACTACCATAGCACAAGAGTTTCATACGACTGTTTTCATCACACTTGCGAGGAAAAAACAAATTTTTTTTGGTAATAATCAACCAAACAGCGAAAAAGTCAACAAACATTTGCGGAAAATGGCGCCCAAACCAGCAATGCGCGCGCAGGTTGACATTTACTTCAGCGGCATAAGAACTCTTTGTTGGTATTTTAAAAAAAACTGTAAGTAATACCCGGCTATATTAAGAGTGCTTCGTATACATACGTCTAATTACAGTCACGTACAAAATTGACTTTACCGGGTTATACCGTTATACTGTTATAGCACTACAATAGTGCCGTAATGTAAAGTAAAAAGCACGCATGCGTAATAGCTTGGATTATGAGCCTAAAACCGATGTAATAAGATCCACTTTACGAGCAAGTGTGATGAAAAAGTATTAAAGTAACTTACTGTTCGACCACAAAGTAGCTTCAGCCCGGGTATACAGGCTGCATGGACTAATGACCCGTTTGCGACCAAACGTATTTCCAGAAGATCTTCAGCGAACGCCATTATGTACGGAAACGCACACACTGAAACATCAAATGAACATGGTTAGTAGATTTGATAATACAAGATATTGTATACCTTGAAAACTTAAGGTTTCTACAGACAGAAGCCGGCGGGACATGACGGCAGCTTCGGTTTGTCGAGAATCATGAACGTTTGAGTCGTATTTTCGTATCACACGAAGCTTCGACTCAAACGTCTAGCTTAGGGCTTTTGTCTGTAGAGGCCTTTGTTCGAAAACATACCGACAGCAGCAGGTACGGTCGTCCAATGGAAATCATATTCACCGTCGCTCTCTAAACCTTTGCTTGTTAATCGTTCAAAATGGCACGTATCTGGAAGTTTACCAAAATAATGTTCGATATCAAATAGTCAAAAGAAATGTAGAGTATGGAATAAGTACATTTTAGATTTTTTATATATATCAGAATTTAAAAAAAACTGGGCAGGATGTCTTATTTTATTTTACAATATTTAGAAAACTAACAGCTATAATTAATAAAATATAGTAAGAGGATTATAGGCAATAGCCATAAAGAGTTTTCACTTATAGAAACTAACTAAATGTTTACATTCAATATTCGATAACTTAAAAAACAGAGATTTATAATGATAACAATATCCGAACAGATTACTATAGTATAAATACTGATCACTTATGGCTGACATTGTTAAAAGATGGACTTACGATTGTAACAAAGAACTATTTGTCCATCCCTTTCATCTCCGATACGTAATGCGTTGACCAAAGTCCCCCGTCTGACACCCGAGTCTTCTGAGGTTTCAGCCCTCTTCACAGTCTACAAGCAGAATAAAATTAAAGTGACAATAAAATCTTGAGCAGCACAAAACGTTAACAATATTAAAATTTTGAACGTCTTTAACGCATTGTTTGAAGGGTTAAAAGGTCAGCAAGTCAATTTCCCTTGACCTTTGGGTAATAAATCACCTAACTCATACCTTCGGACTGCGTGCCTGTTAATTGCATTTCGCAGATCGCTTTAGATTCTTAAAACTTTTAGAAGCCTACGACTGGGATGGAAATTCATTTAGGCACAATTTATTACTGAAATAATACTAATACTAAGAAAAAGCTTTTTATTTAAATCCTGATAAGAGGCAAGCAAGATGTTCGCCTGTAGTAGTAAGCGTCACGCCTGCCACTAACAGTAGCAGTGCTAGAATTGCGAACTTACGAACACATATCCTGCGCCGCACTGTACTGCGCTCGTTACCCTGAGATATTAGATGTTAAATCTCTTCATACCCAGTAATTTATCTGGTAACATTGCCCATCAAACCGGAACACAGTAATGCTTGCACACTACTGCTTGGCAGTTGAATAACTGGCAAAGGTGTGGTACTTCCCCAGGCGGACTCTGCAGTAGAGTCCTACCACTACAACTGGTGGTACTTTTTTAACCGACTTCAAAAAAAGAGGATGTTCTATGTTCGACCGTATGTATGTTTTTTTTAAATTGTGTGTTCTCCGTCAATTATAGACCGATTTAAAAATTTCATTTTTTGTATCTTTTTTTCTCCTGAGGTTATCCCATATTGAAGTCGGTTGTTTTTTTTTTGAAATGATACTTGTCTTACGTATAGATGTAAGAATAAACTTACCTGTCCATTACTAGATTCTAAAACTTCCCAATGATGTTTATATCCGACTACCATTATTCCTACTTCACCATCCATTAGTTTAATCAGTACAGGCGTCTCACTAAGCTGAATATCCTGAAAAAAATAATTTATTACATTAAACAAAATAATAAATCTATAGGAAGCCAATCAACGATGGCTTACAAAATCTTGCAGCGTTTCGAAATAAATAATTGATTCTGGTCTTACTTTGATATGTGTATATTCAAATCCCATTTCGCTATCAGTCTTTGTTTCTTCGGTCAGTAGCATTACTCTTCTACCGATCGCTACAGCCAAGGTTGTTTTTCCACCTTCACCTGTAAAACAACACTTGGTTGCAATTTCTATCTGACGATATCTACTGGTATAGGTCGCGTCATGTAAAAAGAAGGCGGTTAAGCTGCGCAGTAGGCGATTTATCGGTCTATTTGGTGGTATGAGGTGGTACCTAGCAATAACCAATATACTAAGCTGTGAGCAAAAGGCTAATTCATAATTATTTAAAACAATAGGCCTAGTACTTTTGTGCGCAAGTGTACACATGCGCAAACACACCCCCTCTACTTTCTTCCAGCGTTCTTTTTACATGACGCGACCTATATCAACACGGTTTTTATCTGAGGTGAGCACATCAGGTAATAATCAGATCTGCTTGAAAGACTCTTTTTCATACACGTGAAAATTCCTTAAGATTATACGTTATGCCATGTTTGGGATGATCAAGCTTTGAACGTGGAGTTCTGATTCTGAAAGTCATCGTTATCATCAGCGTTCAATAGCTTACTGCATAATAATGATTCCGTTTGATTGTCATTCTCTTCATTCAAGAGTCATGTAAATGAATATTGAAGACTACGCACTCCATTAAAGGACCAACTGTTGCTTTCTCATGTATATTGAAGTACTTAATCGTATTATTTGCTTGTTGTGTCCTTGTTGGCTAAGTTACCAGCCTAGGTTATCTTAAAGCTTGAGTTAGCCGGTGAGATTACTTATTACCAATGTCATCATCATCAGCCCGGAGACGTCCACTGCTGAACGAAGGCCTCCCCTTAGACCGCCACACTGTACGACAACCTGCCATTTGCATCCACCGGTTGCCCGCGACTTTTACAATGTCGTCGGTCCACCTAGTGGGAGGCCTTCCTACGCTGCGTCTTCCGGTTCGCGGTCGCCACTCAAGAACCTTTCTTCCCCATCGGTTGTCAGTTCTTCGAGCGATGTGGCCTGCCCATTGCCACTTCAACTTGCAAACCTTGCGAGCTATGTCGGTAACTTTGGTTCTTTGGCGAATATCCTCGTTCCGGATTCTATCGCGCAAAGTAACTCCGAGCATAGCTCTCTCCATTGCCCGTTGCGTGACTCTGAGTTTCTCCAAAAGTCCAGCAGTTAAAGACCACGTTTCTGTTCCATATGTCATCACTGGCAACACATACTGGTCGTAGACCCTTGTCTTCAAACACTGAGGGATTTTACTAATGTCACCTTAGTAATTTTCGTCCTGTGCGTTCCTAAATTTGGGAGCTTGACCTGACCACTGTCTATTTGGCAAAAAATCGCCCAGGTCACCTCGGTAAAGACGCTTGTAAACTCAGCTTTCTATCACAGGCCGCTTAATGTCGTGTTACTTACCAGTTTCGAGTATATCGAAGCAGTGCGCAGTTTTAGTCCTAGGCAGGCGCGCGTGCTTGCAGTCCTGCAGGGGGCGCATGGCCCACGCGCCTGCGCACAGCTCCTGTATCGGCAGCGCGTACAGTCCGGCCCCTCCTGCGCCCCCCGTGGTGGACCCCCCGCCGATCGTCACCCTCGCTCCGACCCTGAACAGCCCTGCCCGCTCGCTGACCCGGGCTGCTCTCACACAACCTTCCCATCGTAGGACTACTCTAGTTGTGCCACTTTCTGTACCAACAGAATTATTAATTTATTATCTTATTTTAATGTAATAAAAAATAAAAATAACACTAGTGTAAAGTTAATACATATTATTAACCTTCGAAAGTAATAAAAAATTAATAAGTATGTACAACAAGATTTAATTTTGAACGGCCTATAAGTCTATATCCAAAAAGTCTGGATCCAGAATTTGAAGTGGGAGTATTTTGAATCTAAAAGCATCTATTGCACTAATCATATTACATTGGAATTTTGTTTATCACACATTCACCTTCGGACATCGATCATGTCCAATCGAATGTCTCAAAGTAACGTGCCGCCGATGCAAGAATGCTCTGCGGACTTTATTGTTCAAAGTTCTGGGTGCCGCTGGAATCGTCATGGGCAGGCGTCATTTCTAGGAGAGCGTCTCCTTCGTTTCATTACTTGATACCATAACACACTCGTACCTTCTAAAATGTAAGTATTGGAAGTAGTGGAGAGCAGAAGCCTCCCTTCGGTCATCTGTTCGGCGCAGACCGGTGTCGCCGGCAGCGGGGCCGACCGCCACACCCGGCCTTCCCATGGCGCTCTCCGGGAACCACCGCACCCTATTTATCAACGAATTAAATTCCGGTGGAAGAGATATAAGTCCGTATATTTAGTTAGTGCATATTGGCTGAGTGGCCAGCCCTAGTGACAGAGTTAAGAGACTGACTTACCTTGACGGTTGGTGTTATAGGAATATGGATGAATCAATTCAACGAAGTTAAAGTATTGGTTAACGTTTCGGACAACTCCTATTTGATTTAAATTGGTTAGGAATACAATAATTAGTGCAGTACCTACTAGCTTTAAATACGTTACTTCTGTCGCTCATTTTACCACAGCCGCTTGTTTATTGTATGGAAATACTTATTATAATGGTAGGTCGGTTTACCCATAGAGACGAGACTAGTCGGAGCGTCTCCTCTCAAGACTGCATCCAGCTTTAGAGCCTGTCCCACGTGCAGGAATCGCTCCGTGCGCGCCGCGCCCGCGCCACCTGCGCCTGCGCCTCCCGACCACACGTCTGACAGCGCGCGCCGAGACAGCATTGGCTACAAGTAAACAAAATTATCGCAACTGGGTATGTCATAAAACTGCATTCAGAACCATGCACCGGAGGACGGGCAGCAGCGTCCGTCTGGTTAATTTAAAACATTTTAGAATTAACTAATTGGCAAAAATGCAATCACATCATCAGCCCCAAAGACGTCCACTGCTGGACGAAGACCTTCCCCTTACTAGAGAGGGAATGCCATAATCCCCACGCTTGGCAGGCGGCTTGAGGATCGCAGAATGCTTACCACCGTTAATTAATAACGCTGCTGCCCGTGCTCCAGCGATTCTGGATGCGGTTTTAGGACATACCCAGGTCCCAAAAATGCAATATTGCCTGAACAACATAGCAAAGTAACAGTGCAAAGTGCAAGTGAGTCTATGTGACATAAAGTTTGGGGACTTCTGGCACTATTGTTCTCTACTATTGTCCTCTGTGTAAGACTCATGTCGTCATAGATCAGCAGCGCCAGTACGGTTCTATATCGATATTATATCGTCTTCGTAACGACTTGACTCAATCCGAAGTTGGACGTTTAAAACGTCTAAATTACAGCTCATCGTAATTATATCGGGGCCATAATGATTTTAGAAAGCTCCGTACTTGCACTGTTGAACTTTGATCGAAGAATGTCATCCACGAATTCTCCGATAGCTCCTGCAAGTTCTGTAGCTAAAGTTAGGTAGTGTTACATTCTCTTGTTACATTCTCTTTGAGATCTAGATGTCAGACTCATCCACCGGTGCGTGGTGGTTTGCCAAATGAAACATAAATAGGCGGTTTCACCCATATGTTTACCTTGTAATTGATTTAGTCTACTGCTGGTGAAATTAGTCGATTTCCGCGAATATCAAGCTTACGTAAGCAAGCTTTTCCAAAAAACGATTCGCTTTCAAACATTCAAAAATACATAATATGTACCTACTAGAGGTCCCCTGCGATTTCATCCGCGTACGGAAGAAATTCGGGCCGCTCCCAAAATTCACCACTTTAAATCACCCCGAGCAAATTTTTTACCCCCTCCAAATTTCAAGTCTGTACGACCAGCGGTTTGGGCCGTGCGTTAATTGTCTGTCAGTCAGTCAGTCAATCAATCAATCAATCAATATGTCAGGACAGAGCCTTCTATATAGATATATATATATATATATAGAAGATATCATAGGAAGTTTTTATTTCAGTTTCCTATCAAAGCTCATAATAATAAATATTTAAAGTTATTAGTAATAAACACGTGCAGGAAATGCGGGAATAGTTAACAAACATGTTAATGCAATATTCCATATTGCTTTCAGTCTGGTGCCAATATTGACTGAGCGGAGTTTCCATCGAGATGAAGAAAGTTTAGTTCTATTATTGCTTATGCATCTTGTTTGACTTCCTATTCTGTCATTGAGAAAATCTGGTGAACAATTTGGAAGATCGGGCTTAGTGGTGTGTATTGAAAGAGGCTCAAGTCTTTCTGAGCTGTGAGTTAAGGTATGATGATGATGATGATGATTGTTCTTACCACATTACAGAGGTTTATATACTCATCGTTATGAACAACTTTTAATATGTGAAGATGTGTTAAGAAATCGCGAAAAAATAATCAGCTGTGCATAAATTTTGTCCTAGGTCAATGAACTTTTTGGACGGAACAGCTGGTTTTTTTTCGCGATTTCAAGGTTGGCTCTTTAATAATTGTAATTGCGAAAGTTTGTCGGCATGTTATGTGGGTGTGTGTGGGTATGTTTGTTACCACTTCAGGCTGAAACGGCTGAGCGGATTTGGATGAAACTCGGAATGGAGATACTTTATTTAAATACCCGAACTAACAAAGGTTACTTTTTATCATCATCATCATCTCCGTTTTTCATCATCACGCGGGTGAAATCACGGGGCGCTGGTAGTATAACATATTATTCTTATTAGCCTTTGAGTTCGTTTTCCTTGAAGGTGGTTCGTTGAAAATAATTGTGTTCAAGTTTGGCTGTGTGGGTTAGATAGGTAATATTAGTAGAGATGAAAAAAGCATTTATTAGTTCAGCAATTAAATTCTAAACATGTAGGATTTTAGGTACCTACTTCATACATTTGCAAGACGGTATACGTAACTACGAGTATGTTGATTTGGTAGTAATTGGTAGATACCTATACCTACTTAGTGTTAATTAGAAACGCGCACTCAACGTGTTAGAAGCTTGAGCGTGAAATTCTATGACAGTAAAGGTCCCTCTACACTTGCAGTTAACTTACCACTTTGTGGTCTGAGCAGTGCTCTGCATAGATGTCCCGGATGAGCGTGTCGAGGGTCCTTTGCCGTTTGAGCGCGAACGTTGGCGTTTGAAACGCCGCTTTCTCTCCATTCATCAGTTTTACCTAAACACCAGGGATTGCTTTTAATTACTGTATAATGGAATAGAAGCAACAGAATTAAAATTATGTTACTCAGTTTGAGTCAAAGGTTTTCGAAACTCCAGACAAGTGAGTTCCTACTTACAGTGCCTACGGTTTTTTCGTGTCAGTAGTTCAATAACTATTTAGGTTACAATACATAAAGGACCAATAATCGTAGCTATATAGAGCCGTAATCTGTTTAATATTAACCGTTTGAAACCGTGAAATTTAAGTTTTAGACGGAATTACACGGAAAAGTTAAGCTGAAAGAAAGTAATTGTAGGTATATATCATAGTCATAATCAGATAACTGTCAAAACTTCTCCGTCGCCGTACTAACCAGTAAGAACTCTCTAAAGAGCTGTGGGTCGTTGAAGACGGCGGGGCACGGCAGTGATGGCCCGAAGGGTGGCACAGTGTCGTCACTGTACACGCTCAGCCGGTAACCTTCGCCTTCCACTTCTGATACCACTGCGAATATATCTGAACGTCTTTTAAGGAAAAAATTGGGTGGGGGCTGTGTCGGGGCACACGGCCGTTGGTTTTAACGTGAAATGTTTTTGTGAGCGAGTCGCTTTTAGGGTTAAAGATTGAACCGAAAATAATATACTACATTGCTTGTGAAGCGTGCCTTGGCATCTTTGAGACGCTCCCAAAACCGCCTCGCTTGCTCGGCGTCGGACATGGCCCAATGCGTGGCCCATAACCCCTTCCTTCTGACGATAACCGTGATTTATATTTCTTGCTGGCTCTTGCACGGGATGAGGCCGACATATTGAATCGTAACATTTTTTACACGGCTTGGTTATTTTGATCTATATAAATATTTTCCAAATTAAACTTATTTTTATTTGGATCGGTTGATTTAAATAAGCTCTATAAAAAAACAAAAAAATTACCGCGCTGATAAGTGTGTCGTGAGTTACACTAAATATAAAGAAGCGAGAGCGCCGGTTTTGGCCGTTTTGCGTAGTGGCCCTCCCTCGCCGCCCTGCCTGCCTGACCCCAACGCAAATTCCCAGTGAGCTGATTATATAAGCTAAATAATGACACTAAATTCATGCTTCTAAGACTAATAGTTTCGTACTTATTAAAGTAACACGATATATACCATTTGGTTACGGTCCACTTTTCTAACCTGGTTTTTTAACCCGTATTTCAATGTGATTTTAAAGACGTTTCACGTCAAAAACGCTTTTAGAAGCCAATTTTTTTGTTTTTTTTTGTACAATAGTGAACAGGGCGAGACTAGCAAGACATTCGCCTGGTGGTAAGCGTCACGCCTGTCACTAACAGTATTAGTGCCAAAATGTTGAACTTGCGAACACAATCCTGAGATATTAGATGTTAAATCTCTTCATACCCAGTAATTTCTCTGGTAACATTGCCCTTCAAACAGGAACACAGTAATGCTTGCGTGTGCAGTAATGTTACTGCTTGGCGGCTGAATAACTGGCAAAGGTATGGTATAGAAACTAGTATAATAAATAGGTACATTCTGAGAATTAAACTTAATTTCTCCACCAATTCTAAGTAAGTTTGACGTCGTCGGCTCTAAACAAATTTTCTTTAGTTTATTTTTGCTTTCGCGTAGGTAGGTAGGTGTACCACCTACCATTGTTACTGCAGCGATCTTATATTCGTCCTACTAAGTAAACAATCTACTCTAATTCGTTTAATTTTTTTTTTACTGGCATAAGCCTTTATTAACTACAACAAACTACAATGACTACTTAGCCTACTACACAACAAAAAACAAAAGGATTGTATCCAGACCGATGAAAGTCTAGAGACAATCCAAATGCTCAAACCCACTACCAGTCGGCAGCGTACCCAGCATGCTGGCGGCATTGCCACGCTGGATGGCAATGCTTATGCGTTGAGCCAAATAAACGCCAGCATTTTGATCACGCGTCGAGTCGACCAGGCGCTCGGATATGTTTTTGAAAAGATGATGAGCTCCCGGTCCCCACGGACCCAATGTCTCAACACCAAACGGCTCAAATATGTAACCTCTGCCGAGGTTAGCATATTTGCGCCGCTTGTGCCGCTCCGCCGAATTTGCCGCCGCACCAGCCCTACTCTGTGTCTCAGGAAGATGTGACGGTGCCAAAGTATCAACGCAAGTTGCGTCCCATACAAGGGGCCGTCCCATCTTCCAAGGCACAAGTGTCATACCGTCAGGTCTTTTGCCATCGTCACGCGCAAGGCCGCTCGGTTCGAGCACAGCTGCAACATTGGCGGTGGATAAAGCCCGGCGTATGACATCATTCAGGCTAGCGTGGCGGCCGATCCGACCAGCGCTTCTTGAGCAAGAGAGACCATGGTGACCGAGCTGATCGAAAACAGTACCACACTGGCAGCGATGGGCCTCACAGCACCTTGCACCCAAGCGCAAGCTGACAGCTAGACGAAATGCAGTTGGGTCCAAAAGGCTACCAGTGTTAAAGGAGGGAATAGCCTGCAACCAAAGACCTGATTCCCATACAGAGACAGCAAGGATACGAGCGCGATCTGCGACGCTAGTACACGTATCTAGAAGAGATTTCCGTGCTAGTTCACAGATCGGCCCATCCCATAGTCTCTGCGAAGACAAAGTCCTCGGAAAATCAGTATTTGGGCAAGCGGGAGGCTTGCCCAAATACTGATTTTCCGAGTGATTCGTGATCCGAATGATTTTCCAAACATTCTTGGCCTCATTCAAATGAGCTACTACTACACCGGAATGGCATAAAGAGGGAAGAAGGATTTTTTCAATTAATTTATGTGTACTATGAACTGAGGACAAGAAAGCTGGTAGAGCTACACTTGAAATTTTGCGGATCCCTAAGCCTCCTAACCTTACTGGTAGTGAGGCTTGTGACCATGTCCTGTCATTCATGTCAACATTCAAAACCGATATTAGTGTTTCCTTTACGACATTGTCTAAGCTCGAAAGGAGCTCACCGTGTTTCCACAGTGGACTACATCGTAAAGTGTATATAAATTTTGGCACAAACAGACAATATTTGATAATGGTAAACGCCATGTGGGCGTTAATATTGAGTAACCTCCTGGAGGCACTCATAAAATTTTGAATTTTTTCTTCTACGAAAGGTGAAAAAGACTCATCTAAAATCGGTGAACCCAGTAGGCGAAGAGAACATCTATCCACAGATTTGATGTTTGGAGCCAAATCATTAAATTTTGCAATAACCAAATCTTTGTTCGGACATGAATCGCAAACATAGAGTTCGCATTTTGAAAAATTTAGTTCTAAGCCAATAAGACGAAATTCGTCTATGAGAATTTGCAAATCATTTAGGACAGTGCTCACATCACCTCCTAAGGTTCCGTCATCCAAATACCAAACATTAAGTTTGGATTGGAGACGTTGAATAATTGGATGAATGGCCAGGCTGAAAATGGCGGGACCGAATGGATCACCCTGTTGGCAGCCTACTGAAGATAACAAAACATTATTTTGGTATGTTAATTTTGTGGGATTGCCGTAGCATTGCCAAAGAAAGTTGAAAACGTCTGGAATTTTGTCTTTGATTTGTGTCAACAGGGCGCCTCTATCGACCGAATTAAAAGCATTTTTGACATCCACCTTTAGTAGCACCTCTCCACAATTTTGATCCAAAAAAGTCCGGAGAGAATGAACAGCAGCCTCACACCCACCTCGCGAACCAAAACCAAGCTGTATTGGTTGGAAAAGGCTACTCAAAAGAGCAACCTTTTGCCTACAGCCTGCCTTGGCCGCGAGGCGACGGTATGTGGTGCCGACCGCAATAGGCCTGATACCACCATCTTTTTTGATAAGTGCGCATATATTTGCGCCGTACAAAATTTCGATAACGTCACTATTGACTCGTCCCGACAACATAAGACTTACCAAAGCTGTAAGGTCTTTTAAGAGGGTCTCGCCCACCTCACCAGAGCTAAAAGATAGAAGATCTTTTAGATGTTGAGGTGTTAGGCCATCAAGGCCGCCAGCTGAGCCACTCTGAAAAGACGCCACAGCCGTTGCAATCTCCTGAGTCTGGACATCAATGGCAACGTCATCAGGTTGTGGTGGCTCAGGGAGGTGGAGGTTTGCCGCCGCAGGTGGATGTTTGTCACGAAGTGACTGAATCGTTTCTAATGTGTGGGGGGCAATGGTGTCGCTCGAGAACAAGACACGTGCGGCGCCTTTGATATCACCATCACTCATTTTGTTCTCTACTAATTTAAAAGTAACCGAATCGTCAGATTTTTTTGAATTTTGATTATTACGCCTTTTAGGCGGAATAATATTAGCAAGACCTAAAAGGTTCTCTTCCGATACTTTGTACTTTACACAGTTTTCCTTTACTCTAGTGGTAAGGGATTTTTTGTTAGACGGGTCCTAATGAACGTAAAGCACATTGTATGGAAAAGAGAGGAGATGTTCCCAGGCCTGCTTTGAATTTTGGGTAACGGCATTCCGAATAGCAAAAGATAAACTTTGGGCAACCGAAATTCGAGCACCACGCGGGATACGTTTTAAAATCGGAATAGAATTTTTTTATGAGCTTAAAACCCTCCCAAAATGGTTTGGCAGGAGTAGCAGCGCTCATTGAACTGCTACTGGCTACGTTTGAGCCTGAAATTGGAGCCGAAAGTGGAAAAAAAAAATCTACTCTTGTAAAATCCATTTCGTCGTAATTTAATATTCTGAGATATTTCCAGTGGTTTCACGGATTCATTTAGCATTAAATTCGGTGAACCGATCTGTAATTATTCCCATGGTAACGCAGAGTAGACAAGAGACAAGCTCAAGAATTTAGATGAAAAAATTTGCTTGATTTGTTTTTGCGGTTTTACGGTTCGTAATATTTTAGCGCCGTATTAAAACAACGTCTGTGATTAATCCGGTCAATTTTAAATGTACCTAGACTGTGTTATTGTAGTGGTAGGATTGTATTGCAGAGACACCATGGAGAAGTACCACGCCCTTTGCCAGTTATTCAGCCGTCAAGCAGTAGTGTGCAAACGTGTGATGGATTGTATCAAATTGCAATCGTCCTTCCCAGATCTTGGGATTAATATTTTTGTTCTATTTGTGAAAAAAAAAGCAGTAGTGTGCAGCATTACTGTGTTTCGATCTGAAAACCAATGTTACCAGATCTCAGGGGCGTCTCAGGGTGATCAACGCAAGTTCACAATTCTAGTACTGCTACTGTTGTACGGGCAGACGTGCGTGATGCTTACCACCAGGCGAACGTCTCGCTCGTACACCTAAGTAGGTAAATATAATTTGTCTCACATCGAAGCCATTAGAACTGAAAAAAAGTCTATTTTTTTATATTAATTACTTAGGCAGTGAAAACTGAAAGAACATTAAATTAGGACAAAAGGATCTAAGTAGGAGCATGGATATTGTTGTATCTATAGTTAAAAAGTAGATACCTACTATTCCTAAATTTAACTTGTACATTTATGTAAACTTGGGACACTTTTTCCGTAATTTTTGGACTAGACTCAACATCTTTGTATAGAAGATCGTCATTTTCTTGAGTTTCTCAAAAGTCATACCGATACATACAGAAAAAAAAAAAAAAACCATCTCGATAGATAATAACATAAAAAGATACCGTCATGTAGGTAGTGCCAGTTTCGTACAAAACTTATCGATACAGTATTTTGTTGGCTAACAAATAAAAGGATACGAGTGAAGTGGCTCTTGACACACTGTGGATTGAACGTATTGTGCACTGAGTCGTCCGTGAACACAATGTTGACGATGTCGTTGCCGATGTGGCGCTTCCTCTCGAGCTGAGGACAAAAATTTTTGTCACAAGGAGAGCCGGCTTTAGTACCTATAATACTATCCGCGCATTTTGCAAGATTTGAAAATGCCTATGGGAAGGATGCAAAGGATGGCATTTTACACCGCTATGGAAAGCGAACATACACACAATGTAACTGAATGTTCCATCGCTATACAGCGCGGTAACGCGGCAAGTGTGTTGGGTACGTTTGGGCGGGTGCTACGCGCGGGAGGTAATATGATATTGATTTTTGGATCAGTTTTAAATTAGTTTAAATTTTTAATTAGTGTTAATTTTAAACTTCAAATTAATTGACAATTGTATTATTTAATTATGTTACTGAACGACGAAATAGGAATCATCTGTTTGAGATGTTCTGGGTATGAATGTAACATGGTTCCGACAAAAAGTTAAAAATATAAACCTATCCTGCTGTTAGTACCTACATTAATAAGAAACTGACATGTTTATTATAAAGTATTTTTTGTCTCAAAACTAACTTGAAAATACTTACGAGTACTAATACCCTCAAATAATAATTTATATTCAGTATTCAGTAATCATTTATTACTTTAGGCATCAATAATAGTTTTATTTACAATTCAGTCCCATATTTCATTAAAAAGTCTCGTTTTATCTTACGACTTCGAAAATGTTCTCTGAAATTTTCACACAAAGGCAGATTAAATATCTTAGAAAATAGGTAGGTACTTGAAAATCCGCAGACAACATCACAGTGTTTCGTAAAAACTCGTGTCGTGTTTTGCGACAAAAAGGAAAGCACTTAATGCCTGAAGTCTGGGATCGATAAACCATTCTCGAGCGACGAACGACCGACGTTGAAAAAATAGAGCTATTTACGACGAATTCTTTGTAAGCGCTCCTAAAGTTTAATGGAGTAACTTTTGTCATTTCTAGTTCGCGAAACACGAACAGAATAATCGACGAGTCGTTAAATTTAATGTCGTTATCGAGATTAACCTCACCTGTTGCTTGTTGTCTTTGGAGAACGGAAGCAATGTAGATACGTGGAACATTATTTCGTGTCCTTGGTGCATCGTGTATATGGAATGGCTGCCAGTCATGTCACCTGGAAGGGAAGAGTGCAATTTAGATGAGACGGATAAGATAGTATTGTAAAAACTACCCTGTTTACATTTATGTAACGTCGTGTTTCCTTGAAAAGTTTATATTAATAAGTTTATATTAATGGATGTTACCTTTGACGTCGAGCCCCCCTCTGAAGCGGTTCCATCCTCGTAATCGAATTTTATCTCCCAGAAGTGAAATAAATCGGTCCCACTTCTCGTCGCCTTTCTCTGAAAGGTTTCAAGAAATTCAAATGATTCACAAAAAAAATTGTAAATATAACTTGTTACATACATTTAATGACAACGTTACAAAACCCATTAGGCATCATAAAACGAGTGTATCGTATGTTTTGAATGTGTTAAAAGTCGTTGGAGCCTTTCTGTACCTTTCTCAACAATTACCTACCCAAGTAAGTGTTAGTAAAGACTAAATAAAGTCTAAGTGTAGGGCCAGTTTTTCATGACAAAATTGATACTTAAGACAAACACAAATCACATGAATTTACTGTTATATTTCCATAGCAGTATTCACTATGGCGCAAACTGCTGACGCGATACCAAGACTCTCTATGCTATAGTATGTGAAGCTAAACTAGGTGTAGTGACGTGGGGCACTACAAATCATTAATATGCCGTTAACGTGGATATTCAATGAAAGGCTAGCATGTTCATTTTAATATCAATCAATATACGAGCGTGTGTATTAATTTTGTATTTTGTCATTATATTGCTAATATGTTGGATTTCCAATCAAAAATATAGATTTACAATCAATGTATCGGCATTTAGAATTATGTTCGCCATTTAAGATCTAGGTATTTCAAATTGAATTGCTTCCTGCTACGTAAAAAAATATTTTCAATGTAAAGTGTTTTTGACTGCCTTCAGAGCTGTATGGCATGGGTTCGATTCCCACACAGGACAAGCATTTTTGTAACGAACATAGATGTTTGTTCTGTGTTTGGGTGTTGTACGTATTTACAACAAAAAGTATATACCTACGTTGGTACTCTATCAGCTATCTGGTTTCCATAGTACGAGTACAAGTTACTTACGACGAGATACGAGTTGCATAGTTTGGGACTAGATGGCGCTGTATAAAAATGTTCACCAATATTTATTTATTTATTTATATATAGCGCCATCTCTTGGCAACGCTGCATTATCTTCATGTTTTCGATAGCTGACTTACTCGCTTTCAAGACAAATATAGCCAAATATGTAACATTTTTTTTTGTATTCTGTTTTCATTTGTATTTTGTTATGACAACATTATACACATGCTAGTATTTTGAATTAAACATACATTACAAATGAAACTAAAAATGTTACCGTTTGAGAGCATTTCGTCGTCAGTCTTCTGTCCGGGATTCATCAGCATGACTCCAATTTTAAAGTTAACTGAACCCTCTTGTTCTTCCAGCAGCAAAACGTCCTTTTGTAATTCAGCACACGTGATCTGAACGACAGAATTATCATAGAAAGGGATATTAAATGGATATTAGGTCGCGAACTGTCGTAAAAGCTGAGTAAAGTTACGCAAACCAAACGCGAATTCATATGTTACTATGTAGCTTTTACAGCTTTTGAACGCTATATATGGTTATTGGATCGTTGAAATATTAGAATCGGTGCTTTACAGTGTCGTTGGATATAAAATGTTTCCTCCTTACCTCTCTAGGCATTTTGTCAATTCTATCTACCGCTGAGAACTGCGTTAGTATCTGTTTGACGGTGGGTCTAGTCGCTGTTTGGCCACTAACGTTCCAAGCACTGGGCGGCAAATAAATCTTGTGGGCACCCTGAAAAATTTTAAGATCATAAGCATACGTATTCCGCTTGACTGCATTTATTCCAATACGATATTTTATTATTCGAAAAGAGTCCGTGAACGCTACAATAAACAGACCTCGCTTTCGAATATGTACGGCTTTGAAATCGAAACCGTGGGAAATATTTCTGTTTTCTATTTTTACGAGGATCTAACAACGTTTATGAGTATTTTTCCAGTTGCTATGCACTGCGGTGATCATTTTACAAAGGAAAACGTTTATAAAACTTCAAAAATATAAACGACTCATTTAAAATGTGATGATTTATTACAATCCTCAGGTACAAAATGCTTTTAGAACTTTGTGATGTGATTTTAATTTTGCTACCATAAATGTCAGGGACATGAAACGGAATGGAAGCTGGACGCAATCTATTTTCCAATTAGTTGCAGATGCTCTCACCATTTTGTTGAAGAGTATAGCCCGGAGCAGTCCGGCCCCGCCCTCTTGCACAACACTCAGTAGGTAAGGTTCCCTTGACCCGTCCACACCTATGTAATTTTGGTGCACTGAAACAAAGGAAAAAGTTACAGATTCGAATATCTATTTGTTGTTACGATTTTAGCAGTTTTCTTGAATTTAATGGTGTGGTTACCATCTGAGACCACACAGTTACTATTAAATAAGCTGTGGTCAAACAACTATGTCTATAGCTTGTTTAATAGTAACTGTGTGGTCTCAGATGATAATCACACCATCAAATTCAACGCCAACTATAAAAAATATATTAGAAGGGACAATGCTTCACTCTCAGTCATCATCATTCATAATAAGCATGTTAATAGTCCATTGCTGGACACAGGCCAACACTCGAAGAGCAATAGGCATGATGACTAATTTTTTTTTAATACCTCATAAAAAAGCTGATCATCAATAGAGCCTATCAACGAAAACAAAAATTAAAATAATTCATAAATAAATAAGTTTTAAGTATTTTAATTTCAAGCTAGACGGAGAGCGCGCTATACTGAGCTATGACGTCAAGCCTCAGGCGCGGCATACAAATGCTATAATAAACGTGCTTTGCGAGAAAGGGAGAGCGTCCCCTCTCTATCCTCACCTAAAACTTTAAACGCTCATATCTCAGAGATTTATCAGCCAATACAATTTATTTTTTCAGTATGTGTAATGTATTTAGTTATATTCATCACTAAGCCTGTTATTTGTCATAAATTAAACATTAGGCCACACGCCTATTGAGCCATATCCGCCACGCTGGCCCAATACTTATGGGTTGGTAGATTCACATCGCCATTGAATCCGGGTGTGTGCAGATTTCCTCACGACGTTTCCTTCACCGAAAAGCCAGTGATGTGAATAATGAGCAATTTGTTTATCGTCTCTAAACATTATTCATCCAGAATAATAAGGAATCATTAATTTGTACATTTTTTTCTCCTAACTTTAGGCTATTTACTTTAGGTAAATGGGCTAAATAAAAAATAATACGCTTTAAAAAAAAACTTGACTTCAATTTCGACTACCTAGATGACATCTTCATTATATGCAGTTATTTTGATTTATTCCAGTAATTTTGATTTAAAACCCAAACTACTGAACAGATTTCTATAATATATGGGGCCACCTCTGAAGTATCACCTACCAAACAAAAACAAAATGTATCAAAATTGATTCATAATTAGCGGAAAAGTTAGTAAGTAAGTAAGTCGTATAGGCTCAGTGGCCAGCCCTAGTGTCAGAGTAAAAAAATTACGGAGTAATTGCGTAACATACATACAAAAAAAACATACAGTCGAATTCAGAACCTCCTTTTTTGAAGTCAGTTGAAAATTGTACAATTGCCTAAACTTACTAGGAAACCAAAATCCAAAATCCCTCAGTATCTGAAGACAAGGGTCTACGACCAGTGTGTGTTGTCAGTGATTACATATGGAACTGAAACGTGGTCTTTAACTGCTGGCCTTTTGGAGAAACTCGAGAGTCACGCAACGGGCAATGGAGAGAGCTATGCTCGGAGTTACTTTGCGCGATAGAATCCGGAACGAAGATATTCGCCAAAGAACCAAAGCTACCGACATAACTCGCAAGGTTTGAAAGTTGAAGTGGCAATGGGCAGGCCACATCGCTCGAAGAACTGACAACCGATTGGGAAGAAAGGTTCTTGAGTGGCGACCGCGAACCGGAAGACGCAGCGTAGGAAGGCCTCCCACTAGGTGAACCGACGACATTGTAAAAGTCGCGGGCAAGCGGTGCGGTGGATGCAAATGGCAGGTTGTCGTACAGTGTGGCGGTCTAAGGGGGAGGCCTTCGTTCAGCGGTGGACGTCTCCGGGCTGATGATGACTAGGAAACCGCAATCCGCAAGGCACTTCGCAAGACAAACAATTTGGAGCACTTGATTTAACAGCCGCCTGGTACGACTGAATTCTATCAACAAAACAAACTTTACCTAGGACCAAGTAAACAATTTAGGAGAGTGGTGTGCCTTACGCATCACTAAACATAATACTTCTAACCCGTTACATAATCAAGCTCTTTTCGGCCTGTTTGGTCCGAACAAACAATTTATGATTCAATTAAGTGAACCGCACAGACCTATTAACGTAGTCTTATTTTATGGGACTTGGGTAAGTGTTTATCAGAGAATATTAAATGTTGCTGACATTGCTCGAAATCTAATAAATTAGTAGAGCTGCTACGCGAGAGAAACAAGAATATCATTTTGTGTAAGTAAAAAGGGTAAACGCACCTGGCTAAGACCACTGGCGTCCATTCTACAGTACTGCTCACTGAATCTTATTAATCTGATGTGACTAAAATCCATTGACGTACACGTACTGGATGAGCCCATAATGTACAAATAGCTTCGAATGAAGCAGATTTTTGTACATGCGGCCATAGTTATAGGTAACGAAATTTTTGACAGAAATCGACAATTAATTATTTAATAGCAATCTTACTATGACTTGCTATTTTAAACCCATGTAGTCTACATCTATAATTGTGATGAAGTTTAGCTAGTAACTGCCCTGCCTTCGTTGGTGTGCAATGACGTACATCATGTTGGTGTTCTTAGTAAATAAATAAATAATTGACGCCGCCACGGAGGACACTGATTTTTATCACAAACCGCACATCCAGATAATCAATGCTGAACTCAATGTGCTGTTTATTATAAAGGGTGGCTCTGAACCTATATATTATATAACCTATATTGCCGTCAGCTGGTGACCGATGTCGTTATTTTATACTCCATTGGTATAAAATAGACAAACTAACTAAAAGATAGAGCAGTGGCATAGAGAAAGCGGGACGTGTCAAAATTTAAAAACAACGAACTATAGATACTATTTCGGGCTCTTTCTTTCTTACGTTTGGAAAAGAGTGATTCTATTGTCATCCTTGTTTTTCCCACCAAAATGATTTGCGTCTTTTTTCATATATTAGAAAAGTAATTTTCTACAATAGGAATAGGCATGATGACTACTATTTTTTTATTACCTCATAAAAAAGCTGATCATCCATAGAGCCTAGCAACGAAAACAAAATTTAAAATAATTCAAAAATTAATAAGTTCTAATTATTTTAATTTCAAGCTAAACAGAGTGCGCCCTATACTGAGCTATGACGTCAAGGCTCAGGCGCGGCATACAAATGCTATACTAACACGTACTTTGCGAGAAAGGGATAGAGCATCCCCTCTCTATCCCCTAAAACCTAAAACTTAAAACGCGCATATCTCGGAGATTTATCAGCCAATACAATTATTTTTTTCAGTATGTGTAATATATTTAGTTATATTCATCACTAAGACTGTTATTTGTCATAAATTAAACATTAGGCCACACGCTTGTTGTTCAAACTGATAAAATAAGTAATTTAGAAATATACAACAAAATCGATATTAAGTAATATTTCTATTTAATCGATAATTTCCGTGGATACCGTATAAATGATCTATCATATCTTTTCAATTTGCAGAATGAAGCTTTTAAAGCCATTGTTATTTTAATCTCACATTTCTTATTATAGCCTTGTTTATACGTGCCCGATGTTCAGAATCATATTTTCTGAAATAATGTTTTGAGCTTTCATTCTAAGAGTCCTACGCCGTGTATCGCCTACGAAGCTCTCTATATTTTGTTTGCTTTAGATATCGCCTTCTAAGACCTTTTCAGTAATTAGGAATTATAGCTGCGATAAATTTACCTGTTTGTTCCTTTCGTGGCAAAAATAGGATAGATATACCAACATCTATCCGCTATCAGCTATCAGCTAGTACGATTCGATCTAAACATAGAGCACTAAAATAAGACAAATGCCTTAATATATCCCACTAAGAAAACAAACTAGAAAAATATACTAGTTCCAAACATAAATCACCAACACCTATATCATCGAGTCACTGGACAGTCACAGTATTTGTATTTAAACAAACGATCCGGCTTCGATAGTTCTGGCAGCCATCTTACTATATTCCAGGCTAGGTAGGTATGTTTACAATCTTCTATTACTAGATGAGCTCTAGTCAGGCAATCATAAAAAACCAACCAAATAAGAAACTGGTTAACTAGGAACAATTACAATGCAGCGAAATGAGATATACTCGTAGTTGTCCGTTGGAGCTTTGTCTTAGCAAACACGTGTTAGCCCAAAATAATGCGGATATGGTGATCTAATAAGAAAACATTTGCGTGGACGCACCTCTGGATATTACTGGAAAGAAACTTATAAGTAAGTACCCGCGGCTTACTGACACATGCATGCTTCGCTTGGTCAACGAGTCAGCACGCTGTGATTTTCTAGTGAAACGTTGCGCGTTGGCTTGAAAGAGTCGCTCTTTATTCGATGGCGATTAATCTTTTGAACTGGTTTCTTATTAGTTTCTCAGTTAAGTTCTCGGTTAAGTTATCTGTTAAGTTCTCTGTTAAGTTCTATGTCAAGTTCTCTGTTAAGTTCTCGGTTAAGTTATCTGTTAAGTTCTCTGTTAAGTTCTCAGTTAAGTTGGAGATAGACATAGGATGGAAATTCCGTCATTCCTAGGTTATAAGATCGAGTCCTTCATTATGTGCTCTATGGCATGGCCTCCAGCTAGAAACTCAACAAGATGGGTTAGAATAAAATAAAGTCCTTAAAACTTTAAAAGCTTCAGCCGAGGCGATTACAGATTTAATTAAATTTAGATTGTACTTGAGAATTCTAAATCTTTTTGAGGTTGTCGAAGTTGGGAGTTGAATTACAAAGCCGAGGCTTAGTCTGTCGTAACCTTTCCAGAATTCAGAAGACAAACTACTTTCGATCGTTCTTCGAAGTTCCAACCAATTTATCGAATACTTCGGCGGTAAATAAGTAATTTTATAGGGCGGAAATGAGTGACTAGGCTGGCGTTCAGGAAATTTCATAAAAGCAATATAAACCTACTTTGTTCGTAGTAAATAGTCAGATAAAAAAAACGATTTTATTCAATGCGATTGCGAGTAAGTATATAAAATGCTATACATTATACACGTATACCCACAGAAAACCGAAAACCCTACTTCTTATGTTAGAACGGCTGTCAAAAAAATGTTGTAAATCAATCTGTGAAATCAATTGTACGGAAAACCGTTGTCGCCAGTGTCACACATAATCGTATGGTCACTACATAATTATGACGTAAAAGCCAATCATTGGTCGCGCATTTGAAGTAAAACGCTCGAAATGCCATTTTGTAACAAATTAAAATTGATCTATTAATTACATTGGTTTGGTTTTCTACGCATCTATTTAATTTGAATTTTTGAGTATTGAAGTCCAAAAACATGTATAAGTAATAATTACTTATAATATAATATATATAACTTATAATAGTACTTAGTATTGTCACATACGTGCATTTGCAAGTATGCCCGACTAGCGCGACCCGTCACTTTTCACTTCTCTCTCTCTTCAGTTCATACGGCCCATTTTTTCAGGCTAAATAGATAATTAGCCTCGATGATCTAGTTCGCCTGTCCAGCATTTTACGAGTGCAACCTTGTGAAGTTACGAGCTAAATAAAATAGGTCTATGTCCTCAAAAACTACTAACAAGCAACTTAGGTAAGCAAAATAATATAAGCAAATTGAGTTGTAGGTGGGGTAGAAAAAAAATATTGTAAAAGGCTTCACACACAGTACTTATCTTCTACCCATTTTCCACTTACAGATATGTTTTCTAGTATTAATACCGCCCTTTAGCCGCCTACAAGTAGATTGCCTAAACAAGTTTAAGTAGGTCTAAAGGTATATTATTATTATTATTTATTATATGTATAAACACATTATAATAATGCAATATATGAATATTCATATACTTAGTATCATAGTTTATATCCTAGTATCTTAGATTAAATATTACTAAGCCTAGTATTGTATTATAATACCTATAAGAAGGGAGGGACCTATAAGGGGGAGGCCCTCGTCCAGCAGTGGACGTCTTCCGGCTGATAACGTGACGTGATGTGACGTGAGCTATAAAAAGCAGGAGTTGGAGAGTACACTTACAAGCATTCTAGGCATCATTAGGCAATAATGAAAATATGACAACGTATAGTTTTTCTTGCAAAAAAAAGAGATTTACGAAAGGTAGGAAGGAAGTGTTGCGGTCTAAAGTTTATTGGCTAAGCCTAAAGTGGCTATTTTAGCCCCGCTACGCGTAGCGTAAGGATCCACATCCTCACCGCAGCGGTAAGTACGTAAAATCGTATGCACACCACGGGAGCAAGTAAAGAAGCCTCAGATCTCACGGGAGAGATCTTTAGGTGAGTAATCGACTATTATCGTATCATTGACAACACTATTACGTTTCAATCGATATCTTATTCACTGACGAGTAATATCTAATGTCGCATTGTCACCGCGGGGAGCCACATTGTTTAGGACTCGACGGGCATCTGTCCCAGACTGGGTCAATACTAAACCTTGTTACCTTACACAAGCATTGAGGAAACTAACCGAGATAATAAACATTGTTTTTGTCAGATTATATCTACAGGACTAGTGTTACATGAGTGACATGTTTACTTTGGGGTTAGATATTAAATTGGTAAACAGCTAGGCATTTTATTTGGTCAACGTGGGATTCAATTATATCGTGCTTGATTACCTGTATCTACGATCAATTCTATCTAACCCAAATGATATAATATAATACGCTTTAAAAAAATATACAACCGACTTCGACTTCGAATACCTGTATGACTTCTTCATATTTTCTAGTCATTTTGGTTTTAAAACCAAACTACTGAACCGATTTCGATACAATTTATATGGGACCACCTCTGAAGTATCACCTACCAAACAAAAAAGAAACATCAAAATCAACTCATAATTGGCGGAGTACTCGCGTAACATAAATACAAAAAAAACATACAGTCGAACTGACAACCTTTTTTGAAGTCGGTTGAAAATACAGAATATTCATGTTTTTATAGTAAATATTAATTTAGTTTTGGCAGTTTCAGGTGTCAGTCGTCTATCGTAATTTAGATTAGGTAAGTAGGTGGTACAAAAGCACAAGTTAGGTCGCCTGTGACCGCTGCGACCTCGATTCGCCCTCACCGCCATACACAATGAATAGAAATCAAGCTTTTTGCCGGTACAAGGGTGGAGCCGGCGTCCCCCACATACCCACGAAGACTATAAAATATAATGATTCGCATTTCTTTCTGTTAGGCATAGGTCGTTAATTCAAAAAATATTTTGTACGAATGTACTAATATTACTAGTTCTGTGGTTATTTAATATTTCAAACTTTGCGATGGAAAATAATATGTAGGTATGAAAACTATAGACCAGTACTGAAGTAGACAAAACCATTACAAGAAATTGTATAAACCCAAGCGTGTCAGATTTTTCATACCTATTACGACGTCACAAGAGCAATTTAGTAAGTACTCTACTTCTGACGAAATATCAGGTTTCAGACACGAAGAGAGACAGTTAATTGACCGAAAAGCTGTTTATTTTTCCCAAGTATCTAAACTGTAAGCAACTGTCCCGATGACCTCAATAGTACCTAGTACGTATTTTCAACCCTTCGATCCGAAGATACTACGCGCAGATAATAAAGCCGCAAAGTTGGCAAACTGCGCAAGTTGTGCACGGAGCCCGGTAAAGTCACGCACCAGCTTTAACGGTTCAATCCACAGATATAATATTCTATAGAGAGATTCGGGGCTTATATATTTCTAGTGATAGTTCTGGTCTATAGGATTTACTCAAAATCGCCGCTTAAAGCTAAGTAATTGACGTTAGTTAGTACCACTTAATTTTTCTATTGCGTAGTTTCTTAACTTAAGCAACATTTTTTTTATTTATTTATTTAAGCTGATGTTAATGTATAAACTTTTATTTTTTTGTGGGCAAATTACTACAACTAACTACCTACACCAAAATACTTACAATTTAACTAGGTACTTAATTTACTCGTACTTAACCTACTACACAAAATCAAAAGTATTGTATCCAGAACGATAAAACTCTAAAGACAATACAAATGCTCAAACCCCACTACCAGTCAGTCTTAGCTTTACTTCTGTGTAATCAAATGATAAATGTATTTATGTAATATGTACCAAAACACATAAACACATTTTAACACATAACTACAGACACAGAATAAATAATAGTACCTACAGACACTTATTGCAAAGTTGCTACTGTGGTGATTTTATGTTTGCAAACAGAAGTGTACTAAGTTTTAACATATTGTTGACTCCCGTGCCGATTCTTTGGGCCTCTTTTAAAAATATTATCTCTGTGGTTCAAATTCTATTCGAGTGCTAGGAATGTCTGAATATAACTGTCTACCAGTTCAGTTAACCAGTGTGCTGGCGACCAGCCACCTTCGCTAATGGCTAAAACCGACATTTGATTCCGACCACTTACTGCGGTCTATTAAGCTCTGAAAGATATTGGTGTAAGAATGCCCTTCATTTGAAATAAGATTATCTAAGCTCGTGTTTTCTTAGTTTTCAGCGTATCAGAAATATTGGCCGTAGTGTATTAGTGTAAAAGATTTGAACAAGTCTATAACTTCGAAATTTGTCTCGTACTTAAAAATTGTGTAAAAACTGTAACAAAAGTTGTCCTTATGGCGTGATTCACGGGCCAGAACTAGATTAAATTTAATTATCGTTGTGCGAAGCTGAACCCCCATGTGAAAGCTACAGCTACGCCTATGCTATTTTCTAGATGGGTGACCGGGAGTGTTATTGGTGGGAGTGGATATACGCTGAGCTGGGACCGGGTTCATGACGAAAATATAGATATACTAATCTCTTTATCTATTTATTTATATTTGTTACACAAGTATTTAATAACTTTGACATTTAAATAAAAACTAGACTAAAACTACCTAAAGAAAATATTAAATATATATTATTAATCGAAAAAATAACGGTGTCCGTGTGGTAAGGTCCCAAGAACGCTGGCTACATTACCGCGTTGAATATCTAAAGAAATTCTCTGCGCGAGGAATGAGCCAGCTCTCAGTGGCGTCGACCAAGCGTGGTGATATATTTAAAAAAAAAACAATTGCTGGACCCCATGTGCCAAACGTTTCGACGCCAAGCGGCATGAAAATGTATTCGCTAGAAAGAGAATAATACTTGCGCCGCTTGGCGTCCTCTGCAGCCTCCGCCGCGGCTCCGGCTCTTTGGGCTGACCCGCTGAGACGAGAAGGGGCTATCTCTTTATTATTATTTTTGTGTATGTAACTTATCTTTGCTTTTTATGTATGTGTATCTGTCTTTTTAATGTGAATAAATTATTTTGTATTGTATTGTATTATTATGACTGACTGCTACCGTGATTCAGAGGTTCATTCGCGCGGTGGTCGGTCCCCGTTGTTAGTCCTATTATAACAACAATTCCCAGGTCTTCGAATTACTTAAAATGTCTAATACCACGCAACAAATAAGATATATTTTTAAATGAGCTTATTCCTTTATGCTGTATTTACAAGCAGCGACAGTGATAATGGAATGGACGGGCCCAGCGCTTGCAAATCGTTCAAAATTAACAAGTCAACACAATCAAGCATACCTAGCTAAAAGTATGTATATTACATTTGCCAGGAAATAGAGATTGCGAATCTAATTACTGCATGACAAAAGGAGAACACATGTACATAGATGTATTAGAAGTTTGTATTGTCGTATGGTCGTATCGTACGGCTCGCATGTCGCAAAGACAAAGTATGACTGACGCGAGACGAGAGCTGGCGCTCAACATGTACTCTTCAAAATCCGTGCGCTTATTTCCCGTCCATTCATTTTATCATTGTCGTTTACAAGTAACTTTAAAAAAAAAAAAACAACAGATTTCAAATTAATATGGGACCACCTCGGAAGATACCCTTTCCAATAAAAAGAGAATTTTCAAAATCGTTCCCCAATTGGCGGAGAAATCGGTGAACATACATAAAAAAAAACATACCGTCGAACATAGAACCTCCTCCTTTTTTAAAGTCGGTTAATTAAAAGAATACTATTTATTCTCTAAATCGTCAAATCACATTATATATCACACTAAAAGTTGGTCAGCATATGTGCGTGTTTGTGTGTGTGTGTCTGTTTGTTACCCCTTCCCGCCAAAACGACTGAACGGATTTGTATGAAAGTCGGGATGGAAATAGCTTATTTGCCGAAATAGCGTATAAGCTAGTTTTTATCATCCTCATCATCACCATTTTGCATCATCACGTGGATGAAAACTTGGGGCGCAGCTAGTAATAAATAAATAGCAAAGTTTTATGTCTAAGCTGCATGTATGTTCCGTGAAATATTGCCCGATCGGGTAACAAGCGCTGTTCCATGGAACCGATGCAGAACTACGTCAATGCCCGACTAGTCGGAGAGCTACTTGTACAAAAATTTTAAAGAGAGAATCCATTTTTTTTATTGTATAGTTGTTCCTCGTGTTTTTGGCAGTAAATATATTCTTATCCTTATTCTTATCCGGTTTGCGATTCTCCACACAAATGTATTCCCTTATTTTCCTCCTACGTCAAAAAAAGGAAGATTTTACGCATTCCATATTTAATAATTTAGTGTTTTGTTATGTACGTATTAGTACATACCCAATTATTTACCAAATTACGTTATAATAAAACGTAAAGGAAAGTCTTGATAGAAAATTGAATTATATTTGTGTCATAAGATTTTTTAACCAGCACAAAAAAAAACTTGCACCTAAAGTAAGTAAAATGATTAAAGTAAGTTTTTTCACAATTACTAATCCAGTAATTTTATTTAACTTAGGTACAACAATAATTAGCAAACCAAAATCTTATAAAACTTAAACATACTAATACAGAATCTATATATATAAAAATGAATTGCTGTTCGTTAGTCTCACTAAAACTCGAGAACGGCTGAACGGATTTATCTTATCTTAGTCTTGAAATGTTCGTGGAGGTCTAGGGAAGGTTTAGAAGGCAAGAAAAAATCGAATAATTTAAAAATAAAAAATACTGATTTCAATTTTTTTTGGACAGTGTACGATTTAAGTGGGGGGGGAAGGGGGGGAATGCTGTATGGAATGTTCTTTGTTTTTAAAGTTATAGTGATGAAAAATGGATATCTGGGTAGTTCATTCAAAGGGGGGAAGTTGGGGGGGAGTTGGTAGAGTCGGTCGAGTCGGCAGACTCGATAGAGTCAGTATAGTTGGGAGAGTTCGGGGAGTTGTGGGGGCGGGCAAAAAAAAATGTTTGGGATGATTTAAAGTGCTGAATTTTGGGAGCGGGCCGAATTTCTTCCGCACGCGGACGAAGTCGCGGAGGACCTCTAGTACATTATAAATTTGCTAACCCAAACATTGTACAACGCATTACTAAAAAGAAAACTTTGACAATATTATAACGTCAAACCAGTAGCACAAACTGTGATAACTTAACCGCTGCCAAAAAATATTAAAAAGATTCATCGATGTTGAAAAGTATTTTTTTAAAGTTAAATAAATTAAGATGAAAAATATCGAGTTCATCACAAACATCCAATATATCATTATAAGATTCACACATGCGATGAAGGGGATTGTTACGCCCTATGTTGTTTTTTGTAGGTGGAATACTAAAGATCGTAATAACGTCGCATGTAACATATTATACAAGGAATAACAGGAATAGTCACAGTCTAAGTTCTAGGACATCTAAGTATGTGATAGTTAGACTTTGCCAGTTATTCAATCGTAGTGCAGTCAAGTAGTAGTGTGCAAGCATTACTGTGTTCCAGTTTGAAAGGCAATGTTATCAGAGAAATTACTGGGTATGAAGAGATTTAACATCTAATATCTCAGGGTGACGCAAGCGCAGTGCAGTGCGGCGCAGGATTGTGTTTTCAAGTTCACAATTGTGGCACTGCTACTGTTAATGGAAGGCGTGACGCTTACCACCAGGCGAAAGTCTTGCTTGTCCCGTCACTTGACTGTACAACAAAAAAGTTAAAATTTTAAATCATGCTGATTTAAACTCGACATGCATCAGTAACAAGGTCTCGCTTTGACTCCCAACCTACAATGGCGCCATCCATATGTCTGGCGACTCCGAGCGGATACAAAACTGTAATCAAGCTTCGAACTGAGCCCGACTGAATCCGGAGATCTACTTACTGATACAACCCGAGTAAACGAACCTTTATTTTGAGACCTCCGTAAATACGACGCAGGCTCCTTGTTTACATAAAACTCAAAGTTCGTTTGATCTGATGTAAAGTTACAGCGATTATATAGTTTCTAGTATGATTCCATGGCTTTTATGGCTTTTGTATTTTAAATAACAGTCTTACTAAAAATAAAACACGCTCGTATGTTGTATTATGAAAACGGACGTGGTTTACACACATTTTTGTTTTGCTTATATGTTTGTATCCAGTATAGGTACAACCAGTTCTTGATAACTATTTATTACACTTTTAAATTCAGCTAAACTTATACACTGCTTGTACACTGTACAGTAATAAACGTGTATAGTATACAGCGTGGCGCTAAGGTGCCGACATTAAATTAACACACGTGTAGGCTTGATAAAAAAAGTAAAAAAACTCGAAAAAAAATCTGATGAAAACCATACAAAAAGTTCATCGACGTTGGACAAAATGTATGGAACATCTGATATTTTTTTCGCGAATATTTTTTTTACATAATTTTTATGGTTACTGATCATTAACCCTACACCCCAAATTTAATGGCGGCACCGTAGCGCCACGCTGTATACATTTTAGCTCTGTGGTTTGAATTTCATTCATTTCGACACGGTTTTATCCAAAAGCACCTTGTTGGTAGAATGTTAGTACATTTTATTTAAATATTTAGAAAATATCCGAGACCGCTCCTAACACATATTAACAAAGAAAACACCTTCGCATTACAGGTTGAGATGTTTTTATTCAGACTGAGAGTAACTTAAGTACAGCGGTATCTTAAGAGGCGTCTTTGTTAAGCATCGTATTGTCCTCTGTACCGTGTTCTCGTTTGAAATAGAGGCTTTAGAGATTTCGGCTCGAGTTTACGTTTGAATACTGGAATGTTACACATGAAACTTGAGAGTAATAATGCTCAATAGGCCCTTAGTCGTACCATAATGTACACCTATGGTAAAATCAAATGGTATAATCAAACATACGTTTTGCCTATTTCGTACGTTTCTCTCTCTCACTTTCTCTCTCTGTCTCTCTCTATTTGTTTATGCCAGAAACGAAAGTTTTTTTAATCTATTTTCAACCGACTAAAAAAAGGAGGTTCTCAATTCGATTGTATGTTTTTTTTTGTGTTTTAATTACGCGATTACTCCGCGTTACTAATTATAAAATGATTTTGATGATTCTTTTTTGTTTGTTAAGTAGGTAATACTTCGGACTTCAGAGGGGTTCCAGATAATTTTTATCGAAATAATTGAGTAGATTGGTTTCTAAATCAAAATTACTGGAATAAATTAAAACAATTGGAAAATATGAAGATGTCACCCAGGTAGTCGAAATTAAAGTATGTTATTTTTTAAAACCGTATTCTTGTTCTGACAAATCTAATCTAGTCAACGTATGTAGGTAGGTAGAGTTATCTTGGTTAAGACGTCAAGCCTTAGAGCCCCTGTCTCGGCTGTAGTTCATCCAACTATCTAGTTAACTTATGCAAATTGGCCGCTGTAAACTTCAAGTAATATTGCACGAGTTGACGCTACTCGTACAAAGTTGTGTGACAACAAAGTAGTACGCGAATTTAGGTTAAGCTAGAGGTGGTATAACTACAATGTCGTGTGAATACAATCGAAGTTGTTTCTACCATTAAACAAAATAGACAACAAAATAGTGTGGTTAGGGGGCGTCCATAAATGACGTGAGGTGTTTTTTTTAATTTTCTGTCCCTCCCTCACCCCCTGGTGAGATGTCGTGAGATTTTATTCAACCCCCTCCCCCATCCCCAAATCTCACGTGAGATTTTTCAAAATGTGGGTTTCTTACGTAAACGCGTTGAATTGTTATTGTAAAAAGAAAAACAAATTTTGCCATTTATTTTGTTTCATCAGAAAAAAAAATGCGTGATATTTGCTGAGGCCCCCCCTCTCTCCAACGTAAGATTAGATGAGATTTGACTCGACCCCCTCCCCCCCTTAAACATCTCACGTATTTTATGGACGCCCCCTTATTAAAATGGATATACGAAAATGATATTGATGATGTAATATTATAATATAATTCAAAATGTCACACGAGTATTTTGTGAAATTATAAGTAAAGAATCTGTAACCCCTTAAAAGTTTTATCGTAATGGCTGATTAGTAAATCAGCGGTTAATTAATTTTTCTTTTTTCAATTCTTTTTGCAGAACAATTTAAGAACTGTTGTGGGATTCGAGTTTTTTTTATACATTCAAGAGACGAGACGAGCAAGACTTTCACTTGATGGTAAGCGTCACGCCTGCCACTAACAGTAGCAGTGCCAGAATTGTGAACTTGCGAACACAATCCTGCGCCGCACTGCACTGCGCTCGTCACCCTGAGATATTAGATGTTAAATCTCTTTTTTTTTAGATTTAACATCTCTGGTAACATTGCCTTTCAAACCGGAACACAGTAATGCTTGCACACTGCTGCTTGGCGGTTGAATAACTGGCAAAGGTGTATACGTACTTCGTACCACACTTCCTATCACTTCGTGAGTACGCGATTGAGCTAAATTATAATACTATCTGCGCCCCTTATATTACCGATATATTACTGTGCTACCCAAGCACTTGGGTAGTTATTTATTTTAACATATAGAAACCCGTCTTTTATTTTCGTTATCAATAGCTCCCAATTCTATTATACTTTCGAATAGTTTGGAAATTAGGTAGTTATTAAAAAAGGCGCTACGCTAGAGCATTAAACCCAGAAATTCGCAATTACCGTATAGGTCGCGTCATGTAAAAATAACGCTGGCGGTTAAGCTGCGCAGTAGGCGATTTATCGGTCTATTTGGTGGTATGAGGTGGTACCTAGCAATAACCAATATACGAAGCTGCGAGCAAAAGGCTAATTAATAATTATTTAAAACAATAGGCCTAGGACTTTTGTGCGCAAGTGTACACATGCGCAAACACACCCCCTCTACTTTCTTCCAGTGTGCCTAGTGCGAGTTTTACAAAAAAATTCAAAAAACTTCACCATCGCGTGAACAACTTTTTGATTGATAGTGTAGTAAAGTATACTCGAAATTACGCGTCGAACGGTCAAAATGCTCATTCGCACTCGCAAAACGCTTGAAACGACCAATCACGAGCGCCAACGTTTGCACTTTAGAGTGAAGTTCTTGCTCGATGGTCGATAGCGACGACGTAAAAAAACTCACACTCACATATTCTGTTTGATATGTTTGACACTAGGTGGCGCTGCTCTTATTTCATACAAATTGTAGTTTACGTTAACGTGAACGAATACCTAAACGCTCTTGGAAAATCTCGCACTAGGCACTCATTCTTTTTACATGACGCGACCTATAACAAACACTAACTTCAACGCAAACAGCTGTTCTCATAAGCAGTTACCGCATGCCACGTACGAGTCGGAAACGAGAATTGTTTTCTTATTTCCTTTTATTTTATTCGTCCTCGTTGCGTGAGCGATTCGCCGAGATCTCGTAACGACTCTATTAGATTTGTTTAGTGAGCACCTATACTATACTTATTTGTTTCTGTTGATGAAATGCGGCAGGCACAAGTTGTTGGCTGTTCCACGTACTTTGGAGAAGTCTTCTAAGTTGACGCATATCATGGGCCCGACTGTTTACAATCACCTGCCGATAGATATCACTGAAGCTCACGTCTGCACTTGTTTAAAGTGAAATTCAAAAAATGTCTTGTCGAGCAATCTTTCTATAAATTTTGTGAGTTTTACAAATGTGACATTTAATTTATTGTATTGCGGCTTTTTGACATGTTATTTTTTTATTTTTTTGTCCTGAATGTATTAAGTAAATTAAATGTAAATTACTTATTTTTTATTTTTTCATTGACGTTAATTTATTAATTAATTTAATATTATGATAAGATCATTAATAATATATACCATTTTTACACACATTGTAAGCAAATTATAACGAACAATATTATTTGACTTATAAAATTATACTTTACCAATAAATATGAATATGAATGAATATATGAATATGAAAGAATATCGCTAAGTCTGATATGCACGAAGTATGTAATTTATTAAAGGCATGTGACATTATGACCTAGTTTATACAAAGAAGTATGGGACATTTGGACCACTAGGTCACCTGCGTATGGGAAATGTCCTAAGCCTTAGGTTAGGCTTGATTTGAACATTCCGGCTTTACGACAAAACGCCGTTTAAACTTAGTCACTGCTTAAACTTCTCTGTCTCGTTCTCGCACGTGACTTTTCACGTCAGCTAGAAGTTGTCAGAGCATCTTAAACAGTGACTAAGGTTTGAGCGGCGTTTTGTAGTAAGGCCGAAGTTTTGATTACTCATTACCACTAGGCAACGCCTTCACTTCCTGTTGTTTGGTAGATCTTTTTAATATTATAATAAAACCCTCGGGGCGCAGTTAGGCTACGAGGGTTTCACTCCCGTGATGTTGATAATTAAAAAAAACCTTATAAATTATTCCGCCGTTCCATCCATCGTCGTTCATTCTATGAAGAAATAAGCTTACTCCATTTAGAGTTGAAACCAAATCCGTTCAGCCGTTTTGGCGTGAAGAGGTAACAAACAAACCTACACATGAACATACCGTAAAACTATCGCATTTATAATATTAGTGTGACAAATGTCAAAGTTTGTATGTTTATATGTTTTTATACTTATTCACGTAAAAATTACTTAGAACGGATTTGGATCAAATTTGGTATAGAGTTATACTTTGGAATAACACATAGGTCACATAGGGTACTTTTTATTCCAGGCAGGAGTCGCGGATGAAACCGCAGGGCGCTGCCAGTTTAAAAAATGGTCGTGTCATGTCATGTACTGGTGTATGTAGGTATTAGGTATAGGTATAGCTATGTACTTATAAACGTATCAATTTTGAAACCAGTGGGCTTGTTATTAGGATTCATACAAGACCACCGCTTGACATAGACTGCCTCGAAAGGCGATTGGGCCATATCCATCACGCTGGCCCAGTTGCAGGTTGGTTACTTTGACTAACTTGACTTGACTTGAAATTCATCTAAAACTCGATACATAAAAATACTTGACACTGGCAAATGCACAAAGTGCGACGCCATAATCCTAGGAAGAAAAAAGAAAAAAAAACACTGGGCTACAATTTCCTGCCTGTTTTATTGTTTTGCACCATTATCCCAAAGTAAGTACACAATTACCATGTCATTATCGTCGGATTTGAAAAACATGAACAAGCTGAAAATATGTAGATTCATACTCACTTTTTCCGAGAAAGTATTTGAAGTACCATCTCGTCTGGAATTCAGGGTTCTCAAGTACGGGCGCACTCGGCGGACCAAACAACTGTAAACAATGTAAGAATATTAAATACGGGTTTTACGCTGTTCAGTAGGTACATCTTTATATTTATTTTCTGTTTTTTTGTTTTGTGTGAGAAAATTTTATTTTGGCCAAGTAGGTAAATACAATATGAGAGATTAACACCACTGTGCCCGTCCGTCTGTGTCCGTGTGTTGCGTGCTAAAGGCGATATTACACGATTCACTTCTGCTTTTCAATTTGGATGAAGCAGCAAAATTTACACACGTTGTAAATACTAGCTGCGCCCAGCGGTATCACCCGCGATTCTTGGGATAAAGAGTAGCATATGTACCTATTTTTCTAAGGTTCTAAGCTACCTCTATACCAAATTTAATCCAATTCCGTTCAGCCGTTTCAGCGTGAAGCAGTAACAAACATACACACATACACGCACACACCGACAAACTTTCGCATTTATAATATAAGTAGGATGAAAATTAACAATTTAATGACATTATATTTGTACATTTCTGTATATCTTTTACTTAATATTGCCTTAAGCGCCTTTAACGTGGACATGGAAAACATTCTAATCTTTCACTAATGCCTGTCTAGAATCTGCTGCAAGTTCTGGCAAATTAATTTTAAAGATTTCATAACCATCAGCTTAATTTGTGCTCAATTAATACATGCAAATCAAGAGAAAGGCCTAAGTATAAGATATATAGAAAGCTAACTCCTCCACGGACTTTGAGAAAAAAAGGCGGTGGATGATAATGACGAATCCAAGTGCTATCAACAAAATGCTGCTTAGATTACTTCTGTTCATAACAAGCCTAGATAATAAGTAGTTGAACACTTATTAGTACCAACCTTACAAAATCCACATTTCATCAACAGCCAAAAGCCGTCCACTGCTGAACGAAAGCCTCCCCCTTAATAGGGAGGGTTTGCCATAATCCCCACGCTTGCCAGGCGGCTTAGGAATTGCAGAATGCTCACCACCATTAACAAAGAGGACGCTGATGCCCGTCCTCCGGTTCTTCTGGATGCAGCTTTAGGACATACCCAAGTCCACATTTAAGAAGGCGCAAATTCAAAGATCTCTTATTCACACCCTGCTATAAAAGCAATCCTTTTTAACTAACTTAAATTTATTCCAGTAACACGAAATACAATTCAAATTTTATAATAAATGAAAACTACTGTTCCGGACATCCTGTTGTATTAAATTCACGCTCTCATTTCTCGTCCCGATTCGGGGCGGACATATCCGTCAAGTCTTCCAGTAGAATTTGGTGTTTTTATTTTACGGATATGTTTTTAGCCTTATCTGCAACGCGAAACTCGAAACTCAAAATTGGAATAGTTTACTATTTTAGGAAACGTATAAACAAGGTGCTATTTACTCGGCTAGAGCGGTCCTGAGCATGTTCTGTACAAGATAACTAACAACTTTTGTACTACGACATTGAAAATTCACGTAAAAAAACAGCTGTTACGTACATACAAAAAAAATATTTAATGATCTTGTGATAAGTATTTGGAATACTTAGCTGTTTTTTTGTTCGTGAGTTTTCAAAAATCGTTCAACATAAGTTGCTTGTTATCTTGTATACAACATCTTCACAATCGCTCCCTATAGCCGATTAAATAGCAGCTTATATAAACTTTCGTAGATCTTAATTGAATATTAGTGCTGTAGGCTCTGGTGCGTTTCATCGCAGAATCCAGAGCCTTTCGTTAAGCTGCCCTCGGCAAGACACCTTGGGGGTTAATGATTACAATCCCACATGACCCGACTGCACTCCAAGGCATATTTCGAATAATAAAAATCTACTTTTAGCAACAAAAAAAAACTCTAGCATACCTAATTGACAAAGCGAAGAAAATTCGGTCTAAGGTAGTAAATCAGCGTTGCTCGTTTGTTCGTGTGTATATTTGTTTGACTAGGTAGGTAGGTTTGACCTACCTATGTATACGTATATCTAAGGTATATTTGTACAGTGAGAAGTTGCGAATCCTCGATCCGATGTTATGAAGTTTTGGAAGAAAGTCGTTCATTCCAATACGGTATTTAAGTTCGAATTTGTGCGAGTTGCGTTCAGTTGCGCAGATAAAGAGATCGGGAGTTGGATTGGGGTAGTGTTTTAGCTAGCGTAACGTAGGGCGTCCTAATATAAGAATTAAGGGAGTTGAAGTGATGCTATACGTAAGATACCACCAGGTATTTCCAGTTGCTGGAAGCTAAGAGCCGAAGATCGAACTGAGTAGGGTGGCGTGCCCTGAGAGAGGCAAATGTCCATTATGTCCAATAGTACGTAGGCTATAATTGACTGATTATGATAATTGGAATTGCAAGGTCAGAAGCTCATTCACAGCAGATAATAAATTTTATTGTAGTACGTACATAGGAAGTTATACACTCCCGACATAGCCCTCAGGTTTTGCAAGTTGAAGTGGCAATGGGCAGGCCACATCGCTCGAAGAACTGTTATCCGATGAGGAAGAAAGGTTCTTGAGTGGCGACCACGTACCGGAAGACGCAGTGTAGGAAGGCCTCCCTCTAGGTGGAAAGACGACATTGTGAAAGTCGCGGGCAACCGGTGGATGCATACGGCAGGTTGTCATACACTGTGTTTAAGGGGGAGGCCTTCGTTCAGCAGTGGACGTCTCCGGGCTAATGAGGGATGTAGGAAGTAAAAAGGTTTAAAGTCATCATCATCATTGTCCCGTTTCCGTCTACAAGCGATGATTTATGTAGCGTCCGAAGTACATCTGCGCTGGAGCAGACGCGGTTACGTTTTTTGCAGATGTATTACGAAGAGGTTTAAAGTAAGTAGGATTGTACCTCATCTTTTTCTCCGAGCGAGTTGCCGTTCTCGAGTCGGTACCGCCGCGCCACCGCGTCCAGCGCTCCTCCCGGCTCGCTGCTCGCCGATAACTGAAACAATTCATTTACTATTTCAACCTGTAATAGTGTGACGAGACGAACAAGACGTTCACCTGGAGGTAAGCATCACGCCTGCCCATACAGTAGCAGTGCCAGAAATGTGACCTTGCGAAGAAAACCCGGCGCCGCACTGCACTGCGCTCGTAACCCCGACATAATTAGATGTGAAATCTCAAAATTGATCAAATGTCATAATTAAATATCTTTATGACACTAATTTCTCTGGTAACATTGCCCTTCAAACCGAAACACAGTGATGCTTATTATGCTGTTTTTTTTTATTATAGCACTTATTTTTTCGTTATTACTTCGAAATAGAAAGTCATGCATTTTAGGACACAGGACAATTATTTACCATATATTTTTATTAGTTCTTATAAAGACTCCTAATAAACAGATATTTAATACACATAACAATCTTCCCTAATTTAACTTCTTTATTCTTCCATAATTTTCTCCTTATAATAATCGCCTGTCTAAAGCCTGTATTACAGACCAACCGAAAAGCTTTACAAAACATATTTACATTATAAAAGGTTACAGAGGACGATCACCTTTTAAGTAGGGTGGAGCAATTTTCATTTTGATTCTACGTTTCGATAATAAAGTATCATTGAAATTAATTTAATTAGAGTAAATTGTCTACTGAAAACATTCGATTTTCATTTTATAAAGATCAATTTAATATTAAGCTTGGGATATAAATATAGACCTTTATTCAGCTGGTTTAGGCGCACGAGCCACTATACTGGGTTATAAGTTATAAGGACTAAGCTCAGTTTGGTGGCTAGGGTCAACATACTATAACATGTATATTTCTCTAAGACAAAAAATATATATGAAATTTTATCCCACTAATATTATATAATATTAACACTAATAAATGCAAAAGTTTGTCGGTGTGTTTGTGTGCTTGTTTGTTACTCCTTCACACTGAAATGGCTGAACCGATATGGATGAAATTTCGTAAAGAGGTTGTTTATATCTTGGAATAAAACAAAGGCTACTTTTTATCTTAAGGGGGCGGCTAATGCCAAAAGTAAGTAAAAGGTGTATTTTTAAACACATCGTTTAATGATTAAGAACGTAAATATTCAGATTAAAAAAATACTACAGGTAGGGGAAAACCCTATAGAAGCATTAGGGCGGGTGAAACCGCAGGGCGCAGCTAGTAGTAAATAAAATAATGTTGAAATGTGAATATAGAGAAACATTGATGAAAATTTTACTAACGGGTTATTTTTGTATATCTTGCTTGGTTATACACGCCCAAAAACTTATTTTATATTTTCCTAAATATTGAATAAATATCATTAATAAGGTAGAAACTAGAGGTAGCACTAAGGTTGAAATATTAACACCTACTATAATTTTTATAATGTATATCTAGTTTTCATAGATCATTAGATCATTCATTCAAACATTCATTCAAAGCATATTAAATGTATTAGGTACTGCTGGCAACTACGTTTCCTCTAGAGCTCGTAGTAATAGAGCACTCGTAGCTTTTCGATATAGTATGGCTACGACAGCTTTTAGGCAACTTTGTAAGTACACTACTTGGATGGCTCTATTTAGAAATCCTGACACAAAAATATGTGATTGGATCGCGTTTAAATCACCGCCTCGTAAGACTTTCAGGCATGGTTTTACCTATCACATATTTAAGTAATAGTATCTGTAACTACCCTCAAAATGCCAATTACTTTACTCGACGGCTTAACTTTGATGGATGACGATTACGTACCCAATATACGCAATTAATGGATATATTTCGGTAACCCTTGGAGTGTGAACTACCCTTGAAATGACACGCGTTTCTGTAATCTTAGACTAATTGCTATAAGAAGTTGGTGTTAGGTGTACCTACCTACTAAGAAGAACGACTGAATGTATTAATTCTTACCTATGTATTTTTATATCGTGTACACTAGGCATTTTTATTTTAATGTAGTTATTATGATCCTATCTACATGATTATATGTTTTTAAAGCTTAAGCAGGAAGAAAAATTATGACTTCCGGCAGGACTCGTACCTGCATGCGAGCAGTCTCTATGGGTTTCCGTCCCAACCGCTTTGCCAATTAAGCTACAGAAGTCTCTGCCTTAGATGCCAAATTTCTCAACCTGTTATAAGCTACCAACTAAAGCGTTGGTGGTTGGTGGAAAACATGACTATACTTGGTTGTATCGCACTATTTCCACTGAAAAGTTCCATGATGTAGCGTTTTTTTTAATCTTTAGACTGCTGCCCGTCTTTCGGTGCAGTGGATGCAGTTTTAAGACATATTCAGGTCGTACTAAGTACTAGTTATAGTTTAATTCAAGAACTTTAGTTTATACTTTAACTTTAGTTTATACTTTTTAACAAAATAAAATGCAATGGCACGTTTTGCACCACGAGAGGTTTACGGGCATTGCTATTTCACTTGTCGGATTAAAAAGTAGGACGGCCCCATTTCGTAGGTCAGTTACGGGCTGAACCTCCCGCTGTTGTTGTTGGGTGCCAACCGGCAACTGGATTACCCACAATAAAACATAGCCTAGAGCGTACTTACTACTTATATCTATGAATACCTAGGCTTAAGCTTCGTACCTTTTAGGTGTACCTAGGTATCTACACAACAATTACACTTTGACAATAGACTGCAAGTATTTCGTGGCTGTACTGGTTAATGTAGAAAAAAAACTCTCCACAAGATCTAATATTAATGCAATCAATAAACATTTTTTTTGTTTTTTTTTGTTTAACCTTGTTGTCCCTCTGCTGGGCAAAGGTCTCCTCCAATTTCTATATATACAGTAAACAATATATAAATATAATATTATATATACCAGGTGGAAAGGCCACCAACAACGAAGACAGATGATAATACTGGTGACTACGACTGGTGGTAGAAAAAAAAAAATGCTGACGTTAGAGGTCATTGATTATATCAGTTTATATTTTTTATATATAGTTTGTTAAATAATACTTACAGCAAACGTAAAAAAATTAAGTAAGTAGTTATTTTTTCCAATAACTGTTTTATTGCTTCTTGCGTGTTCAAAGCTTGTGTATCTAACGTTAGTGATAATAATACGTTTTTTAAAGTAAAAAATCTAAATATTTTCTAGTAATTTTGATTTTAAAACTTAACTACTCAACCGATTTCGATAAAATTATTGTATGTATGTTACGCGATTACTCCGCCAATTAAGAACTGATTTTGACGGTTCTTTTTTGTGTGGTAGGTAATACTTCAGAGGTGGCCCCATTTTTTTGAATCGAAACCGGTTTAGTATTTTGGTTTTTAAATCTAAATTACTAGAAAATATAAAGATGTCATCCAGGTATTCGAAATTGAAGTCGGTTGTATTTTTTTTTTAAGCGTATGTTATTGGGAGCAGTTTCCTAACACCAGGTACTGCATACTGTGATTACTTTGTGCATGTCTAGACAAATACAAGTAAGATCTTGTAAGGCAGGCGTCGGGAAAGTGTTTTCCTATGAGAATGATCGTGTTTATCCCAGCTACGAGGAAAAGAGAAATGTTTTCATAAAACTTCCCTACATCTTTATTGTTATTGAGCTGTTTTCTTCCTGGAGCAGTTCCAGATTATTTGTAACTACGTAACAATGGGGTCGGTCGCTATTAGAAATATTAAAAAGATTATGTCGAACGGTTCCACACAAAATATCGGTCGAATAGCGAAAAATATGAGGAAGCCATTCGGTACAAAATTAAATTGAATGCCGGCAAAGGCGTATCGTCAGTAAATGGCGAAGGTATTACGCTCGTTAATAGCCAATTTCGGCAATAACCCGTTGATATAACTACTAAAATTTTCTCAATCATACACCCCATATACCTCGATAGAATGACAATATGGCTGTTGAGTACGCACTTCAATATAATATTAATACTGAGGATCGCAGTCGTAAAATTCCATATGAAATATGATTAAGAAGATTCAGAGAGCACCTGTGTTTACCTGTAGTTATAGACATGACGTAGAGATGTTATTATAGGGGTTTGTGTTGCGCAATAAATATTACCCGCAATACTTTCCTTTCTTCTTTAATATAAGCTTTAGGGTGGATCTAATAAAGTGGATGGAGAGAGTAAAAAGCTCTGAAAATATTAGTAGGTACGAGCACAGAAGAGCGAAAACTTTACTTTTCTCTCTCTTCAAAAGGTACGAGTAAACCTAGCTATAAAACCAAAGTTTTCAAGATACAATAGCGTTGTGTAAGGGTTATAAATAAAACTTGGTTCTTGGATAGCTGCAGACTTATTTTCAAAGGTGCAGCATACTTCCGTCACCTTGTATATACATTAAAAACATTTTTATTTTTACCAAAGAATATCCTGATTATTTTAAGAATCGTAGTGAAGTTTTCACGTTCCAAAAAATAATCAATATCACCAACGATTTGTGCCTTGATTTGTACAAAAGAAATATTCAATTTCAATTTATAACAAAACACCCAATAACATAAAAATTTTGAACGGCAACAAATTAAAAGTCTTTGACTGATTGGCTTCTTAGGAATTGTTTCTATAGTGCCAAGGAGATTGTAGTATAGGTAACAATATTTTTTACATATTAAGATTAAAATTTAACGATTATGTACAATAAAGTTGTTTGCACGTCTGCTAGCAGAATGAATACGGTTTTCCAGAGAATATTAAATTAAGATCTCTAAATTGTACCTACTTGTATTCTTGCTCATAAATTATTTGATTTACTTGATATGATCTGAAAAAAATTGTTTAAAATTTATGAAAAAATCTAGCAGTTAGCTAATTCGTTTTTATATTATGATAAAATACCTATTCAAAATAGGTTGCGTTTGACCTCACCCGGCCTGATGTTAGGCAACGGTAAGTCTAGGATGGACCATGCTTACCTTAAAAGGAACCTATTTGCCTAGATTAGAAGACACCTATATATACATTACGGGAAACGGACTCTGGCAGAGAGTTTCACAACGTCGCTGTTATAAATGTTTGACAAAGCTTAATTACTGGGAAATACTTCCAAACACAATAAAAATAGTTTTCTTCAGATAGATAGCGCAGACTATATAAGTGCCAGTCAAAACTTACGGTTTTCCAAACACAATTAAAATAGTTTTATTCAACTCGATAGATAGCGCAGACTATATAATTGCCAGTCAAAAACAGCATAATTTTTTTTTTATTTGGCATGTGTTATGTGGGGTTATGTGGCACACGAAAAAAAATAAAAAACTTCACATAGACTGCGCAGTCAGAACTCAGAGCTATCTCCAATGAGTTTTTATTAAATTGCCTGTCAGCAAATCTCCCATTGTACTAATTGCGTATCTTTTGAACAACTTAATCACACCCTATAATCGATCTCTGAAACTTTTTCCGTATTGCCGAATTTCCTTCGTCGAAACTATCAAGAACAAGTCAATGAAGACAGCGGCTTTCACACGCAGATTAACGGTTTACCGCATTATTTCACCTGTTCAGCAACTTGCCGAACTAAAACTCTAATTCCAGTTACTCGGGAATAGTAACTCGCCCGCAAACTCGCCAAGCGAGGGGAACTTATAAAGGTCACTGAATACCGACCTTTCGTAGTGGAGGGAACTTAAGAAACAGCACCTTAAATTTATACAGACCGTATGTACCTACTCGTAGTTTATAGTATGTTTACCTAAGTTGAAAGTACTTCGCACTCCATCACCCGGATCATTGTCTGGGTTCAGTCCATCATAATACGCTTAAAAAAACAACCGACTTCAATTTTGACTACCTGGGCACTGTTTTATAAAACTACAAGTACAAGTTTACAATTGTACTAGTATCGTCATCTATTTATATTTAGCTTTTTATTTGGCTAGGTACATTCCTCCTAAAGTTCCGCAATATGAGGCTTCTATGCGATATGATAAAGCTACACAGTTTTTCATTCTGAAGAGTTCCTTAATTAGTTTCCCTTTATGATGAAACTGACAAAGGGATTTTTTCGCATTTTGGCTACAAAGTGCCTTTACAGAGCCGCTCCTTTGTACGCATCTCGAAAATGTGGGATAATTTTACGCTTGTTTGATAAAAGAACCTAATCATTGGTAAGCCTTATGTTGTAATCCGTCTGGTTTGTTAGAAGACCTACTCCTACCTATTTGAAGAACCTGCTCTTCCATTAAAGATTTTTCCATTCTGGCAAAATGTGATACACATTACAGATATTACACATACATTACAATAATATTACACTTACATTACAGAAGATGCCTGAGAGACGATTTTTATGCCCTTACAAAATACAATCAAGATTTGTAGTCCGACTTGTTACAACAATCCAAGACCATTTAGCACAGTCAATTTTGGCTTTATGTGAAGGTATTGATAGTACTATTATTTCTTCTGTGGTATTGAGCCAAACTATGGGTTAAGATGGCTTGGACATCTCGGTACAGCTCATGGATTGACTCTCCCAATCCAAAATCTTTTATCTATTAAGGCTACATTATAATGGGCCAGTAGTATGCACTCATTAAAACGTTATCATTATAAATAGGCTGCTGATCCTGGTGTTCCATGCGTTAGATCCGCTATGCACTAGTCCCGATAAGTGGGTTAAAAATACCTACCCAAAAGTGCCGCTATGCCTGAAATTTCAAAAACAATACAACAAGGAACTTATATTTATGTCCCAGGACCTGGGTATGTCCTAAAACTGCATCCAGAACCACTGGAGGCAGCAGCGTTGTCTTGGTTAACGGTGGTGAGCGTTCTGCGATCCCCAAGCCGCCTGCCAAGCGTGGGGATTATGGCAACCCCTCTCTATTAAGGGGGAGGCCTTTGTCCAGCAGTGGACGTCTTCTGGCTGACAAGTATCTGCAAGAATAAATTATTGCCAGCAGGCTTAATCTAAAAATTATATTAAGTACCTCGATTTTATATAAGGCGCCGTGAGATTCGATTCGGCGTGCAAATTATGCGGGTGTTATAGAAGAGACTATACACTGTAAAGCAATTTCTCACATGCATACCGGGTGTTAGTTTGAACACCGTTATCCTTCTAGGATATCATTGTACTCATCATTATGAACAACTTTAAATATAAAAAAAAAACAGCTGTTCCATACATTTTGTCCAAGATCGATGAACCTTTTTGTATGGAACAGCTGTTTTTTTTTCGTGATTTCAGGGCTGGCCCCATAAAAAAAGTTGTTCATAATGATGAGTACAATGATATCCTAGAAGGATAACGGTGTTCAAACTAACACTCTGTATATATAATAACAATATATCTCTCTATAGCGTCTACTTCTATTCAAGGTCGAAGCACTACTCCTGCACTCCTTGTGCACTCTAACACACACTTTTATAAATTGGACGTGTATAGTCTGGCCAGTTTATGAAGACCTCATGTTGTTTATGTTCCGGGCTGTCTTGCGAAGGACCAGCCGGCGTTAAGGGTCGCAGCAAGATAGCAATATACGGCCCTATAACAATATCGGTTTCTCCTAAGATGTTTCATAAAGGCTTCAAACTTCCAAGCCCGGGCAATATCAGGGATATCTTGCAAGGCCAATCCCTTTCATCACGTTGCGTATGTACGCGGAAAACAAATGAGCAAATACAGGTCATGATCAAAGACAACCGATAAAGGCCTGTGAAAGCACCACGTGAAATAGACCTATTACCCTTTCGGAATGGAGGTATCGCATTAGCTCCGGCATACCTTCGAAGCGCTCAGGCAAGAAATGTTGGTATTCTTTTGTTTTCAGCTAATGCTCCTGAGCAGGTTATAAGCATTTATATCTGAAACATACCCTTGTTACAAGTTCATTGAGAGATCATTCGTCGGTTGCAGGTTCAATTGGGTAACTGACAAAACACGACTTTTCAGTAGAAGCATTTAAAGTTTTTTTCGTGATAAATTTAACGTAGCTTTTTTTGTGTGTGGTTTTTGGATCTGTTTTGACAGAATAGCTTAAAATTTACCAAATTTTCAGCCTTAATATGAAATTTATTCATAATTATACTCTCTATTGACCTATTGACCTGGGTATGTCCAAAAACTGCATCCAGAACCACCGGAGGACGTGCAGCAGCGTCCTCTCAGTTAACGGTGGTAACCATTCTGCGATCCCCAAGCCGCCTGCCAAGCGTGGGGATTATGGCAACACCTCCCTTTAAGGGAGAGACCTTCGTCCAGCAGTGGACATCTTCCGGCTGTTGATGATAATGTGATACTCTCTATTTTCGAAAATAAATTTCAGTTACACCATTTCGTTTTCAAACTTATGGCAGTACCACTAGTTTGATTTCAAGAGCTCAAGACTTCCTGAAATATTTCAGGTCTGTGCCACACACACACTTCGTTTCTGTCTGTGACACACTAACTCTAAAAATATTGGGTCTAGAATACACCAATTTGACTTTTGCAAATGGATAACATTTGGTTACAACAATATTTCGATGGAAATCTGAAAGTACACGGCTAAAATGTGTGTTGTAGCCGATGTTATTTTAACACTAGATTTTATTCGAAAGATCACATAAAACTGAAAAAAACCGTATACTCAACAAATTTTACGAGTTTTTTCTCATGACATTTTGGAGAAAACCACTCTTTTATGGATTCATGCTATTATTACTTATTACACGCCTCGGCTTTCATATCATAAATGCGAAAATTTGTCGGTATGTTTGTCTATTATGTTACCTCTTCACGCTAAAACGGCTGAACGGATTTGGATGAAACTCGGAATGCATTCCCGGAAGGCTACTAGGCTACTATTTATCAACATGATCGCCATTTTTCATCATAACGCAGGTGAAACCGCGGGGCGCGGCTAGTGTACTATAAATCGAGGTCAGACATAAACCTGAATATTCATAATAAGTACTAAACTACGCTTAATCGCGACACAGATCTAGTAGTAGTAAAAGCAGAGCTATAAAACGACTCTAGTCTACATTAAAGACTTTCCGTTGAGCGATTTTCCATATTTTTTTTAAAATACAATTAAGTGACGAGACGAGCAAGATGTTCGTCTGGTGGTAAGCGTCACGTCTGCCACTAACAGTAGCAGTGCCAGAATTGTGAACTTGCGAACACAATCCTGCGCCGCACTGCACTGCGCTAGTCACCCTGAGATATTAGATGTTAAATCTCTTCATACCCAGTAATTTATCTGGTAACATTGCCCTTCAAACCGGAACACAGTAATGCTTGCACACTACTGCTTGGCGATTGAATAACTGGCAAAGGTGTGGTACTTCCCCAGGCGGACTCTGAAGTAGAGTCCTACCACTACAAAACCATAAAAACATATTCCCCTATTTTCTTCCTGGATATTGCCTCTAGAGCATGTTTTTATGAAGTCCAGGTCTGGTAGTACATCCCAAAGAAATACAACCTTTTAGTAATCTTACGTTTCGTTTTCTCATAGTAATCTTTGGAGTTTTGGATTTTCTTTAGCAATTAGTTGCTGAAAAAAAAATACAGAGATATGTCTACAGTAGATCTAGAATTTATAAAAAAAATGATTGCTTTAGAAGCATTATCCATTATATAGGAAGAAAATAGGGGAATTCGTTTGTATGGAGAATCGCACTTCAGATTCCCCTCTTAACAATATGTCTAATATATGAGGACAACACAGTGTTGACACAACGTGTTTGTTCAAAAAAGTTAACCTTATTTTATTAATTTATCGTATCTACCAATTCTACATTATCTAGAGTTGAGACACTTACAAACATACAAATAAACCCAGCGGCCAGGTGAAGTGACGACCTAGAATATCGTTTGGCGAAAACTTGACACGGAGAACTGCCATCCGAGCGCAGTGCTGTACATTAGAAGAGACCTACATTAAATTATGATGAAAGCTATACACCCACAGACCTATGTATCGGTTATTTATATTAATTTAGTTAGCGTTACAGTACATCAGATTCAGGCTCTAAAACAGCGCGTCAGTGTTATTAAACTTGACGTCAGAGTTTTGGCGGGAACACGGAAAAATCATGTCGTTGCATTCTATTATTTTCTTAAACTTGTGTTTTTTCGCGAATTAATGATTAAAAATGGTGGTGTTTTATTCATTGAGTGTTGAATTACATGCACGAGTGTGGGCAAGTGATATAATGTGGTGAAACATGTCTTTACGTGTTGTTTTCAAAACTCCGTAGAAGCTCATAGTAAAGTCACCACAACTTTACTGGGGTATGACTTGGACTCGACTAGGACTAATTTCATGTGACTTACTGTGAGTTCATGACTTATATGACTTGATGATAACAAATAAATGTAAAAATTCATAAACTTGACACTGGCAGAATGCACAACGTGCGATGCCAAAACCAAAGAAAAAAAAAAAAACTTGACGTCAATGTTATTGAACTTGACGTCAATGTTATTGAACTTGACGTCAATGTTATTGAACTTGACGTCAATGTTATTGAACTTGACGTCAATGTTATTGAACTTGACGTCAATGTTATTGATCTCGACGATAATGTTATTGATATTTCTTATGTCACAAAAATCAAACATAAACATTGGTGAACCGCACTAGTTATACTATTCATAAAAGCCCAGCCATCGATTAATTGCATTACGAAAATTCTTGGCTCGAGCTACTCGTAGTGATGTCCTATGTGCGGCGAGGAGACTACATTAGTGTGGGGCAAGCTACTAATCGACTAGTCGTGGCTCCTTGAGTTTGTTAAAAAATGTGTTTTTCTGTATGCTGCTTACCGATTAATTCCGTAGCGTACGTGACGTCATCTGCCGGTCCCAACAGAAAACCAGCGCTGGTTATTTATAACCAGCATCACGCTGAGTTGGGACCGGGTTCATGACGAAAATATAGATATACCTACTAATCTCTTTGTTATAATTTTTGTGTATGTAACTTATTTTTGCTTTTTATGTATGTGTATCTGTCTTTTTGTTTTGAATAAATTATTTTGTATTGTATTGTAAAATAGTGGCACAATTTAGCTACTCAAAGCTAAGAGGCGATCATAAGGGTAAAAATGCAAAGTAAGAATAATCAATGATGGCTGTGATTTTACGCATAGTATAACTCGTGCGGTTCACCAATGTTTATGTTTGAATTTGTGACATAAGAAATTTCAATAACATTGACGTCAAGGTCAATAACATTGACCCCTTGACATTCAAGATCAATGCCCCCCTGTTTTAGAGCGTGAATGTGATGGTGCAACGCCAACTAAAATGACATAAATAACCGATAAATAGGTCTGTGGAAAGCTCTCATCACAATCAATATCTGCTAGTAACGGAGGCTGCAAGTTCGATATGTAGCTAAATTTATCCTAATTGTCTTTTTATAAATATACCTATAGGCATGAATGCGAAACTTGCATTAATTCATTCGGAACAGTATTAAATCAAACAATTCACAAATAGAATATAGAATTGTGAATTGCATGATTTATGAGTCAGCGAGCAAATGGTACCTATGTCCTTGTGCATTGCTGACCTGATTTCGTGTAGTTTCGAATAAAGCATGTTGTCCTAGGATGAGTTATTGACATCATAAAAGGCTTTTCAGCGAAAGGAACTCGAGTGCGCCCTATCTTGCTTCCTCATTATTTCTTTTTTTTCTTGCCCGTGTAAATATGATTGTCCCGTAAATAAAGGCGCAGCGGGCTTCCTTTATCTCTAGCTATGTTTGTGGTTTATAACCTTAACCATCTCTAACTAACTAATACTTATTTTGTTTTCTCATTCAAAACCACCGGAACTTATTACAATAATTATATCACCACTTCCATGTGCGTAAATCGATACAATCAATAAAACGACAACACCAACACATAAAAAAACACAGGATTTGTAAAATTCAGATATATAATCGACGTCATGATTTTTTCGTGTTCCCGCCAAAACTCTTCAATTGTTTTTCATGTCTCTTTTTTTAGTTTTAGATAAAATTAATTAATTAATGTACTATGAGGGTAGGTCACTGACCTCTATTATACAAGTAGGTACGCTGGACTTCTTATTGTCGATAGCAAATTGAAGCTATTTGTTTTCGCCATTTTAGCGCGGATAGCCACAGGATAGCAGTGTGAGCGTCCATGGACCTAATATTTCGTAATACTATTATTGACACAAATGACAATTTTAGCAGGGGGTGTCACTCCGCAGTTTAAAGTATGTTCAGCCGGCGCTCCGCTCCGAGAGGACAATGCAAGGCTGAGGTCAGTGGCCGCCGGCATGCTAGCCTCGTCGCACGTCACTAAGCATACGTGATAGAAAGAGAGCGGTATATCTAGGTGAATATAGCGAGCGGTATTTAGCGCAGTGCGAGTTGCATTGCTACTTTATTGCCTAGTATATAGAGTCCTTATTTATTTCAATTCCTTTGCGGAGTGAACTTTCTGTACAAGTACTATTATTTATTCTGTGATTTTAGTAGCAGTGACGCTCGAATGAGCGCTTCAAATCGGCACAAAAAATATTGACATTTCTTAGACAATATTTTAGCCCAGCGTACTTGTATAACAGAGGTGGGGATAGTAGGAGATAGTAGTGGGGTAGGTAGTAGTGCTATTACTTATTCTGTACCATGAGTAAGTGATTTGTTGTTCGTAACTACTGTCATACGATAAGTGCCACTCAACAGACGACAATAATATAGTTATGGTACACTGCTCAACAATGCACCCATTGTTTGAGCCCTATTGTTGTTGACAAAGGGTAGTTAGGCTAAATTGATACATATATGCTGAATCACTGAACATTCGAGCGTGTAGGCATGATAGCGTAGTTGAATAAGGCTTGGGTCCTAAAAACAAACCTGAAAAGACAACCTACCTAATAGCTATGTACTTTCAACCGACTTCAAAAAAGGAGGTTCTCAATTCGAAGGTACGTTTTTAGGGTTCCGTACCTTAAAAGGAAAAAAGGAACCCTTGTAGGATCACTCCGTTGTCCTTCTGTCTGTCTGTCTGTCAAGACCCTTTTTCGTCTGTCAAGACCCTTTTTCGTCTGTCAAGACCCTTTCTCGTCTGTCAAGACCCTTTTTCTCTGGAATGCCTGGAGGTATCAAGTTGAAATTAATATCAACGGTCCACGGTCCCTTGGATCTGTAAAAAAGGCAAGCTTCTAAGTCAACGCAAGAAAAATTGTTGTGAGTTTTTAGAGTGAACTAAATCAAAATTCATAGGGTACTTCCCGTGAACCTAGACTCATGAAATTTGGCAAGAAGCAATAGGTCACATAACAGAGCTATGAGAAAAATCCGAAAATTGATAAATTATCGATATATCGTTATTTATCAAGCCAAAACTAAAATGGTTATTTTGTTTGTTTCTTTAGTTCCCTAAAAATTACTAGATAGCGTTCTACATCGTTAAAACGCGCAAACGTTTCGTTCGTCGATTTTAAGGGCGTTATGATCGCAGCTGCTTCTTACAATTGTACGACTAACTTATCCCTACAGATAGGCGAGGGAGCCACCAGCGTAGGTTTTGAAGAAAACTGACAGGTGCCATTGAATTGTTTTAGTTCTTGCATTTTACCAACATTACAAATAAGTTGGAGGGCTACAATTCAAAATTCAAATGTACGTCTTGAAAATTGTAGAAAAGAGTTTTACAAACTAGTTAAAACCTGTTCTTAGGCCATATTCTTTGCACCTTAAAACCTACGGAGAAAAGTAATCACATAAAAGTTTAAACTTTTTCTTATGTAAGTAAGTACATCGGTGTCAGCGTTTTTTTTCTTATGTTTTGGCATCGCACCATATGTATTCTGCCAGTTTCAAGTATATGCATATTACAAGTATTTGATAGTATCTGATCATAAGTCATAAAATAAAACCATGGTCAAGTCCAAGTTATGCCCTAAAATTACCTAAAACACCAAGCAGCGCTGGGTGTCAAAACTTATAAATGTTTCGTTCGTCGTTTTTAGGTCGATGGCAGTCGGCTCTTTTATATCAGACTAAGTTTCCTTTACAGATGATACGAGGGAGCCATCATCATAATTTTTGATCAAAACTAACAGGTCCTTTTGAATTCTTTTAGTTCTTCCATTTGACAAAAGTACAAAATAAGTTTGAAGGGCAATTCAAAATTAGCTCTTTAGAATAAAGGAATTGATCAACTCCTTTCTTCTAAAGAGTTTAGTTTAGTTTTTAACCTTTACATTGTTAAAACTTTTTCCCAAGTTGGTATCAGTGTCCCACTTTTTCTTTCTTCATTTTTGGCATCGCAATTTCGTGCATTCTGCCAGTGTAACAAACATTAGACTTTTTCAAGTTATTGATAGCATTATATTAGCATATAGCATAATTGATGTATTAATATAAGTTTTCATCTCACATTTATTAATTATTTTAGGGTTCCGTACCCAAAGAGAATCCAACTGTACCCTATTATTTAGCCGCCTACCGTGTCTGTCTGTCTGTCCATCTATCTTTCCGGTCTTTAGTGACCTATAATCTTGTGAATCATGATAGATAGCCGGTTGAAATTTTCACTGGACATTCGTTACTATCGCGGATTACCCAGTACTTGTGGTGGTACGGGACCCTCGTTGTCCGAGTCGTAAGAAAGAGTCAGACTTGACGGCTTTATTTTTTGTATGTTACGTGATTACCCCGCCGATTATGAATTGATTTTGATGATAGTTTTTTTGTTTGGTAGGTGATACTTCAGATGTGCTCCACTATACATTTTATCGAAATCGGTTTAACACTTTGGTTTTTAAATCAAAATAACTGGAAGTTATGAAGATGTCCTTCAGTTATTGAAATTAAAGTCGGTGTATTAAAAAAAAGCGTATTATGTTGATAGAAATTTAACCGTGTAATTTATTTACGTTGTGACCTGACTTATGAGAAAACTGGATAACGAGGCATACAAAATTTCGCTAAATTTAAAGAGGTCCTTTGTAAGACCTGATAAATGTTTAAGAATAGAAAAGCAGGCACCGACGGTACCAATTTTATAGCTGAGAACAGCTGAATCAGCGAGAAATTTTAGCGAATATCTGTAACCTGGGCTTAACTTGAAGAAAGTAATATGAAATACATTTTACCAAGGCAGACTCAGTCCAGAGATTCAGTTCATTTCAGAATATACCGAAACGGCAGATATCTTGCCAACTCTTTTGTTAAAATGTATCACTGACCTGACCTACGTAGTACAAATAATTGTATGAGAGCCAGTTACAATTTGTGGAAGTTAGTCAAGTCAGTGTTTTGGACTGTTCATACTTGTACTAACATTTATTCGATAAAACATATTTTTAACATATATTTCATGGCATATGGCATGGCATATTTTTATTTTGAATCAACCGGCGCTACCGGCCTACTTTTCATATACAACGTGTTACAAAAAAGTGAAGGGTATGTATGTGTCGCAGCCGAATTGTAGAACTCGCCGTATTACCTAATGGCGCTATTTTACAAAACCGAGCCTTTTTGTAATACGGCGGATTAACGTTTAGCCGGATTGTCATTGCGATACGTTCTACAATACGGCGGCCTATGCTTAGCCGTATTGTAATAAATTTGCAAAATGCTTACTGAATACGTACATATCCTTGAGTATTACTACACCTTTTTGTAACACGTTGTATCTACCGGAAGTGCATAACACAAAGGAAGACATAGGGAGTTTGCTATTTGCATTTTACACTCGAGAGAAATAAAGCTCTTATAAAATGCAAAATCGATGGGGTGGTACTAAAATAGAACAATGAAACAAACCAAAGCATCAGTTCAAATAAGTATCACTATTAAGTTTTCTGTGGTTCAAACACAGATTATAAGTAGGTAATTATATACGTTCAACTAAATTTTTCCTACGTTTACAATAAGTGTAAACATAATAGACCTGGGTATGTCCTAAAACTGCATCCAAACCATCGCAGGACGAGCGGCAGCGACCTCTCGGTTAAAGGTAATGAGCATTCTATGACCCCTAAAATTTTACTTCAACCCCTTCTTTCCTTGAGAAGCCCTTTTATGAGAGAGGCCCTAGCCCAGTAGTAGACGTCATCTGGCTGATGATGTTGATGATGATACAGACACGAACCGGGCGCTATGGTAATATTGGGAAGCCTTCAAAATTGGTAACCCTAAAGGTTTCACCGATTTCTACTAAATATGGAAGGAAGCCGGCATATAAATTTAATTGTTGTTTTTCCCTTTCAACGCTCAATTTGCTTGTTTGTATTTTTATTTCCTTATACTGGGCGCCAAAAATGTAAATCTGAAGCCAGGGTTGACGAGCTCAAATTAATATTGTTATGCCGAAACCCACGGCCTTGATAAACAATACCTCACAATAAAAAAACATCGTAGCTCATTAAAGGAAAATACATGTTATTCTACTCGGGCGCTTTTTGACCTTTGTTTTTCTTGCTTTTGTTAAAAGTGGATTTTGGGACGGAGATAATGTAACGAGATTTAACTTCAGTTAGTATGTTGTTATCATTAAGATGGAATCTGATCAGCGATTATCACTACAAATGTATTCCCCTATTTTCTTCCTGGATATATATTTCCCTCTATACAAGAAGTTTTTTTTTTTAACTTGAAGTAGTTTAACTGTAGTCATGTCTCTGTCATTTTTTTTTAGCAATTAGGGTAACCAGTACTATTGTTGGCACCCTTGCAGTGATTGGCACTTTGAGTTTAAAAAGCAAATATCAAGTGTTCCAAGCAATTAAAATGTTAACAAATTTATATAAATGATGGCTACTTTCATTCACGATAGAACTGGCAACCCAGTTTTTAATTTTCTCGCTTGGCAATACCATAAAGAAAATAAATTTTAGGCGCGAGTCGAGTGCGACAATATTATCTCGTGTTTTTAAAGAAAATTCGTCTAGCCTCGGTAAGTTTTTGCCTTGTAACTTGTGTTTTTGTAATGACAGGTGCTAAAGAGTTGTTGTGTACTGTTGGTTATGATTGTTTTTTATGATATCTTGCAAAAATATGCATTAAATCTTAAAGGGAATTATTTTAAAAGGGTGCCATTCATTGTAACCTGCGTTTGTATGGAGGACTAATTCATTGGCACGAGGGCCAATGATTGAAAAACCATTTCATAATTGGCTGTCTTATTTTAAGCTTTAGATCGTATCAGACTAGAGAGATATTTTAAATAATTCAAGTATTATGCTGATAATCACGGTATAAGTAAATGTTGGCACCGCCAATCATTGTACTTTTTGATCTGTTGGCACTGCCCATGATTGTACTCAATAAGGGGCCAATCATTATACTAGTACATGATTTCATACAGTAGTGATGTGCTTTTACCTAGGTCAGTGCACAATGGCCTAGGTATTATCTGGATTCTGGTGTTCTGACCTACCTACCCTCTTATTTAACAAGTCTTATAATTGATTATTATTAAACGAGCAAGACAATCTGAGGCGTGCTATAGCCTAGTAGGTATCTATACTTAGATAAGTGTTTCTATTTTTAATTACAGTTCAAATATGCCAAAGCCACCCGAAGGAAAAAAATATACCGAAGAGGATATAACGCAGGCAAATAAACAAATAAACAAATTGAAAATATTTTTTATCCTAAGTAGGTACCTAGGTACCTCATACCTACTAATTAAGCATTAATAAAAACTGAATAAATAAGTACCTAGATAATTTCACCTCAGTTATTTTTTATTTTCATTTCCCAACACTATTACCTTTATAGGTATATTTCTTGGCACATTACAGATACAGTAATTGGCGCTGCCAATCATTATACATCTTCGAGTGACAATGATTGTGCTAGAGGGGGCCAATAATAGTGCTTTTGGGTGTTTTTTGCATTTCTATAATATTTTTAAAGGAAATCATATCAAAACATTTTGGAATTGGGTATAAAATTATTGTTTGATATTATGAGAATGCTATGGCAACATTTAACAGTCGATAACTGGTTCATTTTATTTTCTACAAGCTTCCAAAGTTAGAAATTTCCTTAAGGTGCCAATCATTGTACTGTTTACCCTAATTGCTTAAGAAAATATAGGTAACTCTCCAAATATCACTATGAAGGTTTTTAAAGGGTTATATCTACCTAATATTTCACACCACCTGCTCGACAATGTCCAATTACATATCATGCAACCTCAACGTAAAGTAAAGCATTATCTCTTAAGGGATATAAAGTTGTATGAAACTCCCTAAGGAATAAAGTGATTTGAATTTGGAACGTCAAATTCGTGTGGAAACTCGTGGAAAACTCTTAAGTAAAAAAATGCCCCTATGGCATTGTAAAGAGGTTTGTTCGAAAATCGAACTGGCCACCATAAGCGGAACTCAAAAAAAAGGTGCGTTTACAAAGAATGTGAAACAAAAGACGGTGTTTGGTCCTGTGATTATCAGTGAATTTTAATTTATGCAGCCCTGGCTTTTTATTGTCACGCAGAAGGTGTGAAAAGTAGATTTTACTCCTCTGGAATAAAGCCTGTTTTCGTGCCTGCCAGCTTGAACCCCTTGCTTCACCCAGGACTCTGTTACACTCAGGGTTCAATATGCCGCCCGCGACGTAAGACACTGCTTTATTCCCTTAGTGCATAATCTACGAAGCTAAAAAAAGGAAATGACGGAGTATACACAATACTTAAATGTTCGTGATATAGCACTACAAAGATAAATAAGACCCATTTTTTTGACAGCCTGTAAGTTTTCTAACAAAATAAATATATTAAAAAAATCATCATCTGCATGAGCAAAGTATTAGAAATTGCCCATTTTTGTTATGAAGTTACAATTGCATATTTTCGTGTCAAAGTACTAACCTACTAACGATCTTTATTTATTCAGATTTCAGAGACCCTTGACCAAATTGGTGTAGATATGAAAATAATAATACAGTTTATAATTAAACTGCCTTCGGAATGTTGTCCCTCAAACATTTCGTGGAAGGATTTTTGGTAAAATTGAGCTTTAATTATTTTACGAGAAAATAAGCGGCGGAGTGCTCTGCAACGAAATTTCACCTCGAATTTTAGTAGATAGATATTATATAGTATATTCATATTCATATTCATTTTATTGCGTAATTATTATTTACATGTCAAATTAAATTAAAATAATTATAATTATTAAAAAATTACACATTTAGGTATATAATGTCAATTAATTTACTTAAAATACAACAGTACAATCGTACGTTCACTCGTATGCAAAGAATTCCTTGACGCTGTAAAAGGTGTGATCGACAAGCCAGCGCTTTAGGCGAGACTTGAAAGAAGTCAGGGTAGGTATACCCATGGGTATACCTAATATATATAGTATAATATACGTTGGTAGGTATTCGTAACTTTCTATAAAATTTAAAGAAATAAATACCTGTTCGACGGATCCATATTGCCGTCTCGAGAAGACGCCTCGTCTCGATATTAGTTCACTGGCTGACGAGCTGAAACAAAGAGAATATATTTTGTAGAGCATTTGTTATTTATTACCTATTAAACATAAGAACCTACCTACTTATCTAAATTAACTTTAAATAGAAATATCACACTTCTCTCTCACTTAATCATAAAATACCTACGGTGACATTTTATTGTGTTAGACAAGTCAAAAATTCACTTTCATAAATAAATCTGACGATAGACTCAGAGGGAGTAATTAAACTACGCTGACGATTATCTGACGATATGATAAAGGAAACTTATAAATGCCAGTGTTATGTGCGATCTGCGATCAGAAAGGTCGATTTAATCTTGTACTAAGAACTACTTAGATGGTCACAATCAGTAGTAAAAGCATAATAATAGCTTAAAAAAAAACCGACTTCGATTTCGACTAAGTACCTAGATGACATTTTTGTAATTTTATTTATAAACTAAACTACTGAACCGAATTCGATAAAGTTTATATCGGACCACCTCTGAAGTATGAATCATCAAAATCAATTCATAATTGGCGGAGTAATCGCGTAACATACATATAAAAAAAACAACATTCGAATTGAGAACCTCCTTCTTATTTTGAAGTCGGTTAAAAATAGAGAATCCTTCATTGATGAAATGAAATGGAGAATAGGCTTCAGATAATACAACTTGAATCCCGTTCATACGTAATTATTATTCTACACGCACGTCAAGTCATAACATAGGTAGGGCGCGTTTCCGTTCCGCCATTAGCTGCAATCTGACACGAACTTTACTAATTACTCCTAACTGCTTCACTAAAAGGTCAACCACCCAGTCACCCAGCATCCCAGTTCTAATCAAACTACGTTGGTACTGAACGTGTTACACAAACTCAATTCTCGTTACTGAATCACCGCAGCTTTTGCAATAAAAGAAGCTCCATGAAGGAGCTTGGAGCTAGAGAGCTTAGAAAATCGTCTGCGTAGTCGCGTAGTCATAGCGTGAGTTGCCTGAAAAAAAAGCTAATTTTCGCGTCATATATCTTGTGGATTTTCCGCCGTTTTTGTGCTGATGTTGAATTTGTTTTCTTTTTTTCAATGCGGCTTTTGCTTGAAGATTGCACTACATTTGTAACATTTTGTACAGAAAAATTTGTGGGATATATTGGATAAGTATATTAAACAGGTTTTTTTTAAATATTCCGTTTTTCGTCTTTTCCTTTTATTGAATTTTGTAACTTGGTGGTTAAAGACGGATTAACTATTCCGCAGCTACTACATGTTTGTTAACAAGGTCTTGTCTGCATAACTGTAAATATCTACTATCAGAACATAAATTGTTATCTTTGTTTATTTATTATTTGCCACATATAAATGATTCTCTATTGTCTATTGATTGATTGTCTATTAAACACTTAACTATAGTTACCTACTTTTTAAAATTTATACTTTGTGAGTAAGTCTGCAACTAGGACTATATTACAAGGCTTATCGAAGTTACCTCTAGCCATATATACTTAGGTATCTAGATAGAGTACCTTGCCCTCACCTAGATGTGTTGATATAGATGTATAAGACCACTCTGATTGTTCAAGTTTCCACAGGTAGGTATAGGCATCCTTTCTAATCTTACTAACAGGCAGATCTTGTCGTGAAAGTAAAGCAATCTACCGATTGAATTGGTTTCGCTTGCGTGACGAGGAGTGACGTGACCGGCCCTGAACTGATGTCCCTGTTTGTGTACCTATAATACCTACATATACATAGTTCATAATTCTTTATTTGTAACAGAAGATGTTATATGTCAATAAAATAATGCTTATAAACTCATAGTATTAAAAATATATTTTATATTTAGATATGTAATGAAAATAATTTAATTTCATATAATTATTATTAGTAGGTACCTCTAGGATAAAGGTAAGTACTCATGTCAATAAATTGAATTAATCAAATCTATATATATAAAAGGCTCTGTCCTGACTGACTGACTGACTGAGTGACTGACTGACAACGCACAGCCCAAACCGCTGGTCGTACAGACTTGAAATTTGGAGGGTGAGAGGTGTACAAATAAAGGTTTTTTTTAATTCGACCCCCAAGGGGTGGAAGGGGGGGGGGAGATTGAGGTTTGAAAAGGATCTTCATGAGCCTGGGTTACTCTCCGGACCACTTCTCTAGCGAGAGCGGTCGTAGATCTCCCGGTTCGGTACGCGTATTGCCTGTCACTTAACGACTGACATTGAACCATGCGTACCGTGAACTGCTTATAGCGGGACCGAATAGGTTCAGCTGCCGACACTGCGCGACCGCGAACCTTATTGCGAGGCGATAAAATTCACAGTCGCGCAGCGTCGGCAGCTGAGCGTATTCGGTCCCGCTATAAGCAGTTCACGGTACGGCCCCAGGTACTCCATCAGCCGCGTACTTAAACCATGTTCAAATATTTTGGCTATATCTATATTTATTTATTTCTTTCTTTTTCCTTTCCCCTTTAAATAAATTATACCTAAGTCTTTCTTTTCCCCCTTTTTTACCCCTCCCTGTTAGAATGAAATAAAGAATATATAATATGTAATAAATCACAAAGAAATTTTCTCTGATAAATCGGATACTTCGAAAAAAATTTTTCTTAGTTATTGGCATCGCACGTTGTGCATTCTGCCAGTGTCAAGTTTATGAATTTTCTAGTTTTGTTTATTAAAATAAAGTCAAATATGTCATGAAATCACAGTCAGTCACACGAAACCATGCAGTCATAGTCGAGTCCAAGTCATGCCCTAGTAAAGTTGTGGCGACTTTACTATGAGCTTCTACGGACAAACAACACGTAAAAACATGTTTCACCACATTATATCACTTGCCCACACTCGTGCATCTAATTCAACACTCAATGAACAAAACGCCACCATTTTTAATCATTAATTCGCGAAAAAGCACAGAAAATAATAGAATGCAACGACATGATTTTTCCGTGTTCCCGCCAAAACTCAAATCTTCTGACACCTAAGAGTAGCGCCTTCGCTTTTCTGTGCTTCTGACTATAGTCACAGAATAATAACTAGTAACAGAAGCTTTACTTCGCAATGGTTTTCAAAGAAATATGACTCAATCTGATAAACAATATGATTTAATTTAGCTCGCGGTCCAGTCGAGCACGTGTTCATTTACATACCTACCAATTTCTTTTTGAAGGAATATGGGCCTTAATTCACTATACTACGGTTCATAATAAGTTATACATGGTTATACGTATTGAAAGAGCCGCCGAGCCGAGCCTACTAGATTGGCCCTTGCGCAATGGCCGCCGTCCGTAGGTATGTTTTTAATACCTACACGCGGAGTGACACAGGCCTGCTATAGTTTCGATCACATCCGGTGACCTTTTTTTTTTATCGTACAAAATCCACGTTTAAAGAGCTTTGTAAAAAGCTACATTTTACTGAGTGTATTTAATAATAAATTATTTAATATTTTTCTACGGGAGAGCTGTTTTTTTTTGCAAAAAATTACATAAATTCTATACGAAAAGTAATTTCCATCGATATTCTCAAACTACTTTTACTCTTACATTAAAAATATATATTATATACCTACCGTTTTTTTGTAAATGCATACTTATATTACATACAACACTTAGACACAGAATAAACATTTATGTTCGTCACATTAATGTTTGCCAAGGCAAACCAAGACAACCAACGATTCCAACACTTGTGTTGTTGTTGGGTTGTGTTGAACCTACACCCTACAGCTCTGAAGGCAGAGATACTACGAACTGAGCAATAACGCAGTCATACATAGTCAACATAGCTGTAGTAGCGCTCGTGGCGTAGCTTGTCTAGGTTAGCAAGCTAGGTCTAAGCTAACGGCCTTACCTAAAATAATCTCGATTCTCTTAGTCACTGCTTAAACTTCTCTGTCCTTTTCTAGCACGTGCAACTTCACGTCAGAGAGAAGATGGCAGAGCATCTTAAGCAGTGACTAACGGTTGAAAAGTTTTTTTAAGTAAGGCCGTAAATGATCACCGATGTTAAGCAACGGACGGTCCGGTCAGTCTTCGGATGGGTTACCGTGAGCGGCATTTATTACTGAGCGTTACCGTGGATCGGATGACACGTTAAATTGTTGGTCTCGGTTGTTTGTTCTAGTTTCTATAACAACAACCGTCAGCCATGTCAGAGGCCTTCGGGCGGCACATTAACTCTGACACTAGGGCTGGCCACTCAGCCTATACGTATACAAAATTACTTACGAACATAGCTTGTGTTAAGTGAAAGTACTCCAAACAGCTTGGCTAATGGAGGCTCCATGCGGCTTAATTCAATTCTACTCCATATTGGATGAGTTTACATTCCGTATTGGAAAAACAAGCGCGCTCACGTAAACACTTTATTAGACCTGCAAACACTCAATGAGAATAATGGTCGCTATTGCCAGGTATAGGAATAAATATTAAGCTCTTTTATAGTGTTAGGACTCTACAGCAGAGTCCGCCTGGGGAAGTACCACGCCTTTGCCAGTTATTCAACCGCTAAGCAGTAGTGTGCAAGCATTATTATGTTCCGGTTTGAAGGGCAATGTTACCAGAGAAATTGCTGGGTATGAAGAGATTTATCATCTAACATCTCAGGGTGATGAGCGCAGTACAGTGCGGCGCAGGATTGTATTCGCAAGTTCACAATTCTGGCTTCTTGTTATGGGCAGGCGTAATACCACCAGGCGAACGTCTCGCTCGTCTCGCCACTGGATAGCATAAAAAAAGCTTTCGCATTTGAAACTTCTGTAAAGCATGAGATATTGTAATAATAGACCGCTCGACGTGTAATCGTGATGTGTCGGGCTCAAATTCATGCCCGTACCACTGAGCTTTTTGGAGTTTATGTACGGACTGCCATACCACTGGCTTTTAGGTGAATTAAAATATCGCGAGGAAACCAGGAGCTGTACCATGAACGCTTATTCCGGGACGGAATAGGATCAGCTGCCGACGCTGCGCGACCGCGAACCGTATTGCGGGGCGATAAAATTCACAGTCGCGCAGCTTCAGCAGCTGAGCCTATTCGGTCCCGCAATACGCGGTTCACGGTACGGCCCCTGGTAAGTCCGGAGCAGAAGTACCTTTACCGCATGCTCAGTTGTATAATGTATAACGCCGTGTGTACTGCGTATCATTTTTTTTATAAATATATAAGAATTCCACCAAGGAGTTTCACATTACGAGAATAGAATGAGCTGAATGATCGAACCTCCTTGGAAGGGCTTTTGCTCAAAGATGTAGGTAGTTCTAATTTTCACCACGCGCACGTGGCGCAATTTCACGCTATTTTCATACTAGGAACGTCAAAGTTTTTTTTTCTTCTTTCCTCTTATTAGGATTATGACATCGCACTTTGTGCATTGGTCAGTGTCAAGTATTTAGTTGCGACTTTCCAACTGATATACTTATAAACAAAATAATGATCATTATCTATTGTATACTGTTTTCTAACAAATGTGTTGTAAAATATTGTATGACACACGTGTGGAAGAAAATTGGTATTTACAAACTCGTGACTATGGTAAGGTCGAGGAAGAAAAACATTTTTCAAAATAAATATGTTTTTTTCGCAAACTCCTGGTATAGTACTTACCTAAATAAATTAACTATAGAGTTAACTTTAACTTTAATTAACCCTATCTACATTAAATTGCGATGTGGGTATGATCTGAGTTAGTATATTAAGCAAACTCAACTCGTTATTTTAATAAAGTTTTGCTATAGTCGTTTGTGTTCTTAAGCTCCGGGGTTTATGGACGGCTTTTGACGGATTTATAACTTTAATAATGCTTTGTGCTGGGTTTACTTATGATTAAAAGCTAAAAAACCCTGCAAGGTAAAATGAATCTATTTCGTCCCGTATCAGTGTTGAGAAAAACCAAATTAATTACTCACTATGAAAAAAAGTTGAACATTTTAGGAAAAATACTAGAATTGGATAGACTTGGGATAGTTGACAAAATAGGTACATAGATCCAGCGACGGTGATAATGGAATGGACGGGCCCAGCGCTTGCCAAGACAACACGATCAAGCATACCTACCTAAAAGTATGCATATTCCATTTGCCGGAAAATAGAGAAAGCGAATCTAATTACTGCATGACAAAAAGAGAACACATGTACATGTATTAGAAGTTTGTATTGTCGTATCGTATGGCTCGCATGTCGCAAAGACACAGTATGACTGAAGCGAGTGGAGAGCCGGCGCTTAACATATAGTCTTATCTTATCATTGTCGCTGCAAAGATCTAGTAAAAAAAGGAAGATGAGATACGCTCTAATGTCAAGCAGCAAATTGATATAATTTTATTATGGACTTTGATTATATACCCAGCCAGCTAGATCCTCCAAGATTATGGAGGAAAGGAAAAGTTTGCATTGACGCATCATTGACGACTTACATTTATATTATTATTAACAGGATATTTACCATGATTATGTTGTGAAATTAGATCCCGATATATTGGCGCAGTTGCATGCACCATGTTCACGGGCTGACCCGACAATGAACAACAGTGATTAAAATTGTAATCGGCGGAATGTGGCCGGGTTAGAAATGTAATTGTAATTCCAATTATAAAATTCAAATTTTTATTTCATAAGATAACACTGGATCCATTTTTGTTAGTTCACACAACGACGATATGTACACATAAAGAAAACAAGCTTATAAACAAACTAGTGTTAGTAATATTCTAATAATAAATGAGTGGGTAAATGAATGAGTATGACATGTACATGTCCTAATGTGTATTAACTATTAATGAGTCATGTACATGTAATGGTATGTCCTAAAACTGCATCCAGTACCACCGGAGGACGGGCAGCAGCGTCCTCTCGGTTAAAGGTGGTAACCATTCTGCGATCCCCAAGCCGCCTGACAAGCGTGGGGATTATGGCAACTGGAGAGGCCTTCGTCCAGCAGTGGACATCTTCCGGCTGTTGATGCGTACATGTAATGAAACCATGATAGTTTAAAACAGTATTACTAAGCCGAAACGAGATCATTGTTGTATTGTTGTGTTGTGGTTGTTTGTTGTGTCATCGTGATCAACTTTTACTGTAAGGTTAATTCCAATATTCCGAAAAAAACAGATGTTCCATACATTTTGTCGACCGAAAATGTAATTTTTGTATGGAACATCAGATTTTTTCGCGATTTTAGGGCTTTGTCTCCTGGTCATATACAATGTGTAACAAAAAGGTTCAACAATACTGAAGGGAGGGTATGTATGTACTCATCATTATGAACAACTTTTACTATGGGCCAACCTTGAAATCGTGGAAAAAATCTGCTGTTTCATACAAGAAGTTCATTGACCTTGGACAACATGTATGGGGCAGCTGACTATTTTTCGCGATTTCGGGGGTTGGTCCTATAGCAAAAGTTGTTAATTATGATGAGTACATTACATACTCTTCAGTATTGTTGAACCTTTTTGTTACAGATTGTATTATAGTAAATATTAAGGACGGTCCTTCGAAGGTTCAAGAGGGATCGGGGCTCAAGCTTCGTGGATCTAGAAGCTTCAAGTTATGTGAATTTCTATTCCCGACCGTAATCTTAAATCAGTTGTGTCAATGTTATTTCTACAGTTTAGAAACTCCATCGTGATATATGAAATCTGTTTGAAGCCGGCTCTACAAACAAACATTGTTCGTTTTATTAGAAACCGCTTCTTGTCGAACAACGAAGTGAGCGTGCAATAACAATATTCATATCACAATATATTTATTTACTTATATTAATATTTAGAATACACGTGTATTATATCAGTTCTAGTACAAAATTACAATAAACTTATGATCTATGACGTAAGTAACGGCTTTATCGTTTTTTTTGGCTAGATTTATGATATTAAGCAAGTATTGTAAAAAGGGGCTGGCATAATCGCATAGCACCTAAAGCCAAAAAAAAGTAGTCGACTACTTCTAGTACGCAGTACTATTATTTATTCTGTGCTTCTAGGTAATCCTAGGCGCGTTTTCTCACGAACCACTGCCCGACACGATTTACATAGTCACGATACATGACAGACGACAGGCTACAAACGACGTGTTGTGATACATATTCACACGAGACGACACTACAGCATTGCATGGTAATCGCCGCTTGGTAAAAAAACGAGAGCCGAATGAAGTGTCTTGTCGAGGTCGTGCACGACACCGTGAGCAGTCATGCTTGTTCCCACAGCCGCTAATATCGTGAGAGTAAAAAATCAGCGGCACCGACGATATAGTCGAAAATTTACCGAAAAACTTGTGCCGTTCAGTGTCGTGTTCTTGTTTGAGAAAACGGTGTATACCATACAACACCAATACCCCACACCACACCACATCAATATTTCCTTGATTTCTGTCGTATTTTCGGTAAAAATCGATGTGAAAGTTTGAATGAGAAAAAAACGCGCCATAACGCGATTTGGATTTGGTCACACCAAAGTAAACAACAAGCGAAAGAAAGCGATCAAGGCATAGATCTAGTAAAAGAAGGGGTTTATGTAAGAAATATCTGTGGTAACTCACTTGAAAATAGCTTTATTTCACTGTAACTAATCGTGTTGAAAATGCACGTTAGATCTCGTTGTTTACTTCGGTATGACGTCATTAAAGTTGCCACCAATCACAGTGTTTCGTATCACGTGACCAAACTTCAAACTAAATTTTATTTTCGTTTTTTTTGCACTAAATAACCTTTTTTTAGAGTTCTATTATTATTAACGGGATATTTACCGTGACTATGTTGTGAACTGAGCTCCCGATATTTCGGCGCAGTTGCATGCAGCATGTTCACGAGTCTCGTGAACATGGTACATGGTACATGGTACATGGTGCATGCAACTGCGCCGAAATATCGGGAGCTCATTTCACAACATAATCACGGTAAATATCCCGTTAATAATAATATAACTTTCGTAAGCAACCGTGATAGTTTAAAACAGAAACTTATTTTAGTCTAAAAATAAATAGATATGTTTTTTTACGCTGCAATTTACTAGGATTATATTAATTTGTAGCATATTTTCAATAGTGTCAAATAGCCTATTGTATGGCGCTCGGTATCGTTACCATAATTTACGGTGTCGTGTGTCGTCACCGTTATTTACGGTGTCATCTCGTGGAAAAACAGGGTCTTTTCTATGCGTGAGTGACGAGACGATCGAGACGTTCGCCTGGTGGTAAGCATCACGCTGCCCATAAGTGTGTTTTCTCATGAGATGACACGACAACACTGCACAACACCGTAAATTACGGTGACGATAAGTGCGCAGGATCGTATTCGCAAGTTCACCATTCTGACACTGCTACTGTTAATGCGTTTTCACACGAGGCGACACGACAGCACTGTAGGTACGACTCCGTAAATTATGGTGACAATATCGAGCTCAATACATTTCTATAGACCGTTTTCGCACACAGCGACACATTTGTCGTGCAGTGTCGTGTCCATTGTGTGAGAAAACGGTCTACTTATATAAATGTATGGCGCTCGGTATCGTCACCATAATTTACGGAGTCGTACAGTGCTGTCGTGTCGGCTCGTGAGAAAACGCATTAACAGTAGCAGTGTCAGAATGGTGAACTTGCGAATACGATCCTGCGCACTTATCGTCACCGTAATTTACGGTGTTGTGCAGTGTTGTAGTGGTAAACGTTATTCGTCTATACCGATTCTAGTGATTTTCCAATTTCCACCGAGTTACGGGGAGTTAGCAAATCTTAGCCAGAATCTATTTCTTATAAAGTGATCGTCTAGTTTATATGTGAAAGTATGGTCTAGTAAATTCATTTAAAGTGATCGTCTGCTCTCAGAGTAGGCTTATTGTATTGTATTGACACGGATGCGGTTAAGATGGTGGTTCCTTCGTAAGGATCTGCATGTCTACTGACATTGATAATTAATAGTACACCTATAGTGATAGAACACCGCGGCTTATGCTCAATTGTGAAGTTATACATTCAGGCTTGTAGACCATAGAACAATATTAAAGAATAGAGTAATGGTCAGAGCAGGGAGCTCGTTGAGATGAGCAATGAGGAGATTTTAAGGTTTGGTACAAGTGACTGATTTGTGGTAACTTACACAATCGGCAACTGACATTCACTTGACTCACTCTGTTGCGAGACCTAAGATCCTTTAAAAAGGAGAGTACCTAGTACTGCTTTGGCGGACAGCAAGCCTGCGTGAGAACGCATTAAAACAGCAGCGCACCTTAGGGTGCGGGCTTTTCGTATGAATACGAACCATGGATTTAACAGAGGTCAGCGGCCGCTGACAGTGGCAGTGACAGTCCGCGATGTATTGCTGTGCATTACATCAAAGGGGAGGGCATGTGTATGCAACCAGAGCCACAGCAGAGTGTCAGGCTCGGGTGATTTATACTGGCGAGTCGGTATTCCCAACCTAAAGGTGTACTAACTAGAGACATAAAATAACTTGATGTGTTCTTGGAATATAGTGTATATTCCAGTTGATCACCACAATCGAATCCACGTCAATACACTACTTCAACAAGTAATAGCCTTACACAGCATCGAAGCTACGTCTTCGTTAACCTGTCTAATTGACAATACATATTTACATATATATGTACACATTCATGTTTGTACATATGTGTATACATATTTACTATGTAAATATATAGCTCAAATTCGAATGAATTGAATTATCAGAAATAGTTCTGTCAGTAGGTGGAGTGAGTCATATAATCACATCCCTAGTACATAGCCTACCTATCTGGGATCGAGGCTTATAGATAACAGAAGATAAAATCAAACAATAGGTTTTAGGGCAAGAAAATAAATTATATTTCCCAAAGATCAATAATCAACGAGTAATTACATAAGTGTGCTTGGACGCACTTGATCAGATCTAAATCAGTAGGTATAAGTTTATGTATTTCGCTTCAGATGTGAAACGTGAAAATACAGTAATTAAGTAAGTAAGTACCTTTCGTCTACTAGCGCACGTGCTTCTCAGAAAGCGAAAAGTACAAAGCGAAAACTGAGAAGGCGCCTAGATAAAGTAGTAAACGTAGAAGCTTACATTACTCGTGATTGCCCTTATAAATTTTATTCATTATTTAATCACAAGATTATTTATATTTGTCACTGTATCCTGAGAAGTTTAATCGGCATTTATTCAATTACTTTTATTATTAATGATAATCATTTATGTCATTTTATACACATTAATTCCTTGTTAAGGGAATAATAAATGATACTAGTTCAGTTGCGAGTGAATTGAACGGCACGGATAACCGTGACAGTACTATCTATGCATACACAATATACTTATGTATTCGCGCTCAGGAGATACAGTAGTTTTGGCAGATTGACTTAAATAGACAATAACTTTTGCATAGATGGATAGGTACATTTATAGAAAATACAATTCCTTCGATTGATCCAAAAGTCACACTGATAATGCTTTATCCACATTTGTTGATAAGATCCAGACCTTACAGGCCAGGATAGCAAAGTGTTAATTGATATTAACACGATTTATAATCAGTGATGAGATACCCTTTATAATGATCAAAGTTATGACTATTCACAGTTGCAATTGGATCAATCGTTTTGAACGATACAGTGTACTTAGCTGTTTATACAGTGACCTGGAACCCTCAGTGTGCACTTCCATGATTTTAAACTGTTTTGCACAATTGATTTAACATTTTGATCTGAGTGACTTCATGACACAATCACAATGAATAGTCTGAGTACAGACTTTTTAGCCACCAAAGTGGTCCACGACCATCCTTTATAATCCTGAAAACTTGAGTGACGCTTAGGGACGCAAAAATGCTAAACGAGCCCCTCTTTCTTGATGATGAAACCACGCCTTTTCCTTCGGTTAAGGGAAGCTCGTGGGAGCTTCTGATTGGCTGGAAAAACGGCGTCGCTTGCGCAAAGCCACCCCCGCGTTGGTCTAGTGAAACGGCAATAGGTCTCAGCCGACAGCCAGAGCGAGATGGACGATGGCACCTCCGATGCGTTACCATGGAACATGAGAAATATACAGTTATCTCCTAGAACAATTTGTGACTAAGCCTCCTGTAATAAATGTACTGTTGTTAAGTAGTCTGAGTATTCAGCCTTCCCTTAACTTCCGTTGTCAAGGTACAAACGTGACAGTAACCATGTCTCATCATGTCTAATCATGAATTATTACTAACCGTGATTATTTACATGACTAAAATAATCACAGTCAGTGCAATTATATGATAACTCGGACAGATACATTCCATTCTCACAGCCCGAAATAGACATCTGGTAGCATTTAACGATTTCCAAGAACGTGCAGCAAAACTCTTCTTCCGAGCCATAAACGCTCTTTGTTCTAAATATTGGTAGAAATCCTGCTTTAAAACGACATATATTATATGTGCCAGAGCTCTGTCAACTTTGAGCTTTATGGATATAAGAATGCGGTCAGTTTTGCTTATCTATTCAAAGTTTGTGATTTCTAAACTTTCCATTGAGATAACACGTGTGAGAGAACGACGACGAAGAGACTTCATAGCGACGCTTTGAGTGTTTGCGTTCGCAGAACCCAAAAAAAAACATAGGTACCTGAGGCAGGGTCACTTGCCACTACAGTGTTGTCGTGTCATCTCATGAGAAAACACACTTATGGGCAGCGTGATGCTTACCACCAGGCGAACGTCTCGATCGTCTCGTCACTCACGCATAGAAAAGACCCTGTTTTTCCACGAGATGACACCGTAAATAACGGTGACGACACACGACACCGTAAATTATGGTAACGATACCGAGCGCCATACAATAGGCTATTTGACACTATTGAAAATATGCTACAAATTAATATAATCCTAGTAAATTGCAGCGTAAAAAAACATATCTATTTATTTTTAGACTAAAATAAGTTTCTGTTTTAAACTATCACGGTTGCTTACGAAAGTTATATTATTATTAACGGGATATTTACCGTGATTATGTTGTGAAATGAGCTCCCGATATTTCGGCGCAGTTGCATGCACCATGTACCATGTACCATGTTCACGAGACTCGTGAACATGGTGCATGCAACTGCGCCGAAATATCGGGAGCTCAGTTCACAACATAGTCACGGTAAATATCCCGTTAATAATAATAGAACTCTAAAAAAAGGTTATTTAGTGCAAAAAAAACGAAAATAAAATTTAGTTTGAAGTTTGGTCACGTGATACGAAACACTGTGATTGGTGGCAACTTTAATGACGTCATACCGAAGTAAACAACGAGATCTAACGTGCATTTTCAACACGATTAGTTACAGTGAAATAAAGCTATTTTCAAGTGAGTTACCACAGATATTTCTTACATAAACCCCTTCTTTTACTAGATCTATGCCTTGATCGCTTTCTTTCGCTTGTTGTTTACTTTGGTGTGACCAAATCCAAATCGCGTTATGGTGCGTTTTTTTCTCATTCAAACTTTCACATCGATTTTTACCGAAAATACGACAGATCTCAAGGAAATATTGATGTGGTGTGGTGTGGGGTATTGGTGTTGTATGGTATACACCGTTTTCTCAAACAAGAACACGACACTGAACGGCACAAGTTTTTCGGTAAATTTTCGACTATATCGTCGGTGCCGCTGATTTTTTACTCTCACGATATTAGCGGCTGTGGGAACAAGCACGGTGCACGGTGTCGTGCACGACCTCGACAAGACACTTCATTCGGCTCTCGTTTTTTTACCAAGCGGCGATTACCATGCAATGCTGTAGTGTCGTCTCGTGTGAATATGTATCACAACACGTCGTTTGTAGCCTGTCGTCTGTCATGTATCGTGACTATGTAAATCGTGTCGGGCAGTGGTTCGTGAGAAAACGCGCCTAGGATTACCTAGAAGCACAGAATAAATAATAGTACTGCGTACTAGAAGTAGTCGACTACTTTTTTTTTGGCTTTAGGTGCTATGCGATTATGCCAGCCCCTTTTTACAATACTTGCTTAATATCATAAATCTAGCCAAAAAAAACGATAAAGCCGTTACTTACGTCATAGATCATAAGTTTATTGTAATTTTGTACTAGAACTGATATAATACATGTGTATTCTAAATATTAATATAAATAAATAAATATATTGTGATATGAACATTGTTATTGCACGCTCACTTCGTTGTTCGACAAGAAGCGGTTTCTAATAAAACGAACAATGTTTGTTTGTAGAGCCGGCTTCAAACAGATTTCATATATCACGATGGAGTTTCTAAACTGTAGAAATAACATTGACACAACTGATTTAAGATTACGGTCGGGAATAGAAATTCACATAACTTGAAGCTTCTAGATCCACGAAGCTTGAGCCCCGATCCCTCTTGAACCTTCGAAGGACCGTCCTTAATATTTACTATAATACAATCTGTAACAAAAAGGTTCAACAATACTGAAGAGTATGTAATGTACTCATCATAATTAACAACTTTTGCTATGGGGCCAACCCCCGAAATCGCGAAAAAAAGTCAGCTGCTCCATACATGTTGTCCAAGGTCAATGAACTTCTTGTATGAAACAGCAGATTATTTCCACTATTTCAAGGTTGGCCTATAGTAAAAGTTGTTCATAATGATGAGTACATACATGCCCTTCAGTATTGTTGAACCTTTTTGTTACACATTGTATATGACTAGGAGACAAAGCCCTAAAATCGAGGCGACACGACAGCACTGTAGGTACGACTCCGTAAATTATGGTGACAATATCGAGCTCAATACATTTCTATAGACCGTTTTCGCACACAGCGACACATTTGTCGTGCAGTGTCGTGCCCATTGTGTGAGAAAACGGTCTACTTATATAAATGTATGGCGCTCGGTATCGTCACCATAATTTACGGAGTCGTACAGTGCTGTCGTGTCGGCTCGTGAGAAAACGCATTAAAAGTAGTAGCAGTGCTAAGAATTGTGAACTTGCGAATACGATCCTGCGCCGACACCCTGAGATATTAGATATTAAATCTTTTCATGCCCAGTAACATAGCTGGTAACATTGTCGTTTATTAGGGTAGGCTGATTAAAAAGGGCTGATTATGTAACTTTATTCGTGGTTGTGTAACCACCGTTGTGTGGCGACCGGAACGGTCACCGTCACTGGCCACAGAGCAGCAAAAGGTTCAGCAATATTTAAAAGAGCATTAAGAGTGCTTTTATCTCAGCTGCCGTGTGAAATTTCCAATAATTTGGAGTGTCGGTCCGCTGTGAGGCTGTGACCTCTCAAACGGTCGAGGGAGAGCGCCATTGAAAATATCGCTTACTTCGCTCCCCTGCAGATGGCACTCGAAGCCACCTCGCTGACTCCACACCGCGCTTGTCACGCTAATAACAATATCTTGAGAGGCCTTCATTGATTAAACTCTCTTATAAATTCTGCGTGTTCTGGATTTCTCACATATTTTTTATGAGTGGCTATTTCACATTAAATTAGGGCCAGAAGGTTTACTCCCATAGAAAATGCGTCTAAACGTAGTGAAACCTCAATATATCTATAACTACAAACAAGTCATATTCAGTGCAAGCTAATTTGTATTAAATTTTTATAGAACAATGTCGATATTCCATTGTAGTAGCGAAGCAGCCGTCTGGGTGCCTTTGCGTAGCGTAGGTTTTGGTTACAAATCGACGCACTGTCTCTTATAAATATAGTTCAAATTAGCTTGGGCTGAATATGACATTGTTGTAGTGACGGGCGTAGCTATAGCTTTTATATTACCGAGGGTACTTCTTGATTCGACTATTACATAATACGCTTTAAAAAAAAATACAACCGACTTCAACTTCGGATACCAGGATGACATCTTCATATTTTCTAGTAATTTTGATTTCAAAACCAAACTGAATCTTTTTCGTTAATAATTATATGGGACCACTTCTGAAATATTACCTACCAAACAAATAAATAATCATCTAAATCAGTTCATAATTGGCGGAGTAATCGAGTAACATACATTTTAAAAAACATACAGTCTAATTGAGAACCTCCTTTTTTGAAGTCGGTTGAAAACGATGCCTTTAAATTTGAATATATTGTGAAGAAAAAACCTCGGAGGAACTAGCTCTCTTTCTCTCTATATAATCAAAGGAAAAAACCATAGAGTAAAATACATAGAGGGGTAAACGTCATATGATCGTGCAAAAAAATATGGAGCCGTTTTTTCAAAAGTTTTTATTTTCTTTTGTCGTTGGCCAGTTTTAGCGCAAACTTGATATCGAAATCGATGTTGCCTACCTGATGAAAATTTTCCCTAAAACTTCTGCTACGATATAACATGATATCGAATACATATTGCAGTTTAGTACAAAAAAAAGATTCACATTTTTTTTGGAACATTAATGTTATTAAAATTTACTAACAAAAACACATTTTCAGTTTACAAAATATTTTCAGTACATACCATAAAGTCAAAATGTATTCGTCATCAGCCATAAACCGTCCACTGCTGGACGAAAGCCTCCTTAATAGTTGCCATAATCCCCACGCTTGGAAGGCGGCTTAGGGATCGGAATGGTCACCACCGTTAACCAAGAGGACGCTGCTGCCCGTCCTCCGGTGGGTCTGGTTGCAGTTTAAGGACATACCCAGGTCAAAATGTATGTATGTAATGTGACCGATCACCATTTTAGTACCTCAACAAAATGTATAGCCAAAAAAAATCTTAAGGTCGAATATCAACGGTTCGCAAGCTATCATCGAACAAATAATTAAACATTATTATGATCATCATCATCATGATGTCATCGAACAAATGAATACAAACAAACATAATTTACATACATACAAATGCCTCATCGTTCAAGAGTCGGAGACTTTCCTATTGTTTATTAGGGAATATGCATGTGTTTCAATTAGTAAAAATAATAACATAAGTGGAGAGTTGAGCTGAATCTGATCATCGAAAAAATAACTGAGGGTTAGTATTGGATTGGCTAGATCGCAAAATGACTACATCTCAAAGTATCCGAGTAGCAATTTGACTTAATCGATGTGCGATGTGGTAATTTTGCGAATTGGCCATTTTAAGATGTGGAATAGATGTGATTTAGTCAAATTGCGACTCGGATATTTAGAGATGTGGCCTAAATGAAATGTAGTCATTTTGCGATCTAGCCATTCTAATACTAACCCATAATAGGCTAGATGACTGGTTTTTTTTATTGTCCTATTCAAATGTGGCCCATAAATATAGATGATTAATGAAAAGAAAATTAAAATCTGATCAAAAATAAGCAACTTATACGCATTTTAATATCATGCTAGACAGAGAGGCGAAACCGCAAATCGTGACGTCACTTCTCAGGACGCCATATAAATTCTATTCTGACAAGTAAGGCGTGACGTCATTTTTTGTTTTGTGGGAAAGGGACAGAGTTGTCTCTAACAAAAACTTTAAACGCTCATATATCAGAACATTATTAACCGATTTAAATAATGTTTTCAATTACCATACTATATTTACTTAAATTCTTCATCAAAGCTATTGGTTTCAACGATTTAAACATCAGTCATCTAGCCTATTGAAATCATCTGGTTTTTCAGAAATATAAGCGCAAAATGTATTGATTTTACTGGAATTAACTAGAATTCAATAGGCTTTGACTTTAAAATACTTGCGAAGAAAGGCTACATCACTTTGATTTAAGAAGTAAACCAATTAAGAAGGCAATTTAAGCAAATAAAAAATAAAAAAATCTCCCACATATATGGGGAAAACCAAAAAAGGATTTCCTGGCAGCACCGAAAGCAAAATGATATGACACATAATTTCGAAAATATTTTTACGAAAATTTGCAATAAGTTGCAGTAAAATACGGATATTAATAGAAACTAACATGTGGAAAGAAATTCCATGGCATCTGTTGTGTGTTCGGAGCACGAGTCACAGCTTTTTACGACACATTTACTCATTTTTTAGATTTTTTTATGTTAGACATATGAACCGAATTCATCGGCAATAGAGAATGATAGACGTCAAAGCTTGAATTAGTTGTCAAGCTTATTTCAGGCGAGGCTTCCTTGAAGCGGAAACTTCAGATCTAGTGAAACATATAACATCATTGGAAAAAACAAAGCAATAGTTATTTGTTAATCAAGGCTGCAAAGTTGTTGTTTTGCGCAAGTATACTTGTATTGAAATCTGAGTAAAGGAAGGATTCTAGGATAAATTATAGAATTCTGAAACGCGTAGTGTGTAGCGTTTCAAAGGTACGGGACGCCGAATAACTTTGCTGCCAAGCGAAACACACAATTTTTAAATAGCGAGGAAAATACTTTGCAATAAAAATAGCAAAAATTGGCGTATTGTACTAACATGAAATAATTATTAATTAATTTTCAGTGGACTGGACTGGCGGTATAGAAAATTATTGAATAGAAAGGTAAAGGTACGAATTAAAAAAAACTTTCCACGCTTGCCATAGACGTATATAGGGGCGTTGTACTTTGGTCGAAGAGAATTAGTTAAAAGTTTTATTAGCTTATGCGTATCAATTGGTATAGAAATCATTGACGCTTGCGGATAAAATTCACTTTTGCAATCAGATTTCGAATGTGAAACAGAATCTTTCTGAGCTTGTGAGGTGAAAATATTATTTGCTACTATTGCCACATAGGAGTGTTAAATTCTCTTTGACATAGGTCTTCTATCCGTCTTCGAGGAAGAACGCAACCAAACTGTGCCACAGAATACTTATAAGTAACAATCCCACACCTTACTCCGATTGGGTTGCTTGCTATCAATCACAATGTATATCAAATCGCAGCCAAAGCCAGCCAAAGCTCTTTGAAGAAATACAAACCCGATAGTACGAAGGTATATATTATTTACGTCAGTCAGTAAGTAGATATACTACCTTGACACGACACGATGGCACTCTGTCAATGTAGCAAAACGTCTGTCTATTTTGGTTCGAAAAGGTTCTATAGTTACGCATGACTGTGTTCATACCTGTATCAGATTTGTGAGGGCCGAAATCAACCCAAGGGATAATTGATAGATTTGCGGGAAATAGCAACGCTTACGCTATAAATTGTTTACTTTTTTGTTAGGTTTATTTTACGGAATAAGGATTTTTATTTCACTCTACCTTGTGTAAAAACATCTTAATTATTTTGATTTATTGTTCGTTCGCTTTCGAATAAAGCTGTAATTTTTTTTATACAATCTAGTGACGAGACGAGCAAGACGTTCGCCTGGTGGTAAGCGTCAGGCCTGCCACTAATGCCAGAAGTGCCAGAATTGTGAACTTGCGAACACAATCCTGCGCCGCACTGCACTGCGCTCGTCACCCTGAGATATTAGATGTTAAATCTCCAGTAATTTCTCTGGTAACATTGCCCTTCAAACCGGAACACAGTAATGCTTGCACACTTCTGCTTGGCGGTTGAATAACTGGCAAAGGTGTGGTACTTCCCTAGGCGGATTCTGCAATAGAGCCCTACCACTACAAACTACTACTGATACTTGCAGTTAAGTGCACGGAATAGATTGTAAATCCTATGTTTTAATTTGAAATGGTAGTTACTGTGTCGTGTATAAAGGTACCTAATCGTTAACAGCCATAAACGAGTAAGTAAAAATGTACTTATTGATAATTTCCAATCAGCGTTTCTGCAATTTACTGCATATTTTTTTATTGAGCAATGGGTTTGAATTTAACCACCATCACGCCTGATGATGCAATCAGTCAAATATAAAGTCTGAGTGAAAGATGCATTCTACGATGGAGCACGCGCTTGGGCGCGCAGCCTTCTCTGATATGTCTGTGATCATATGATAGCGAACGCACAGATAGTTCTATGGTTTCTGTTGTGAATCAACAGCCCACTTGACGCAAGATATTAAGTACTAGTTCTGTTTTTGGCTTAGTATCAAATGCCTGACCTACCACTACGTTATTGAGTCTTGCCAAAAAAGTACAAAGTACCTACATCCAACGGGTAAGCAAGTTGGTCGCTTGTTCGCAACCTTTGCGCATACTGACGCATAGGATATTTCAGCGTACCAACTTGTATCGGGCAAAGTCATCTAAGAAACTTAGACTATTTGCGGACTTCTTGCGGCATATCAGCATTGTAACTTCTTATAAGTAAACAGATTTTTTGCCTTGTCTTCGCGATTGTCTGCGACAGCCAGCAAAGGACGAATCCATACCTAGCTTGTTCACAACGAGCCAGACGTTAGCTACGAAAGCATTCGCTTCGAGTGGCACTGTAAAACCATAGAAGAAATAATAGGTTAAACCTTTAAGTTGGCCAATTTTCAAACAAAATTATTACCAACTTCCTATAAATTGTGGTAATACCTACTTTTAGCAACTACTGCTACTGTTATAGTCAGGCGTGATGCTTACCATCAGGCGGACGTCTTGCTCCTGTGGCTCGGATCGTCACTCGATTGAATAAAATAAATAACTGAAACTAACCTGTATGGACAATGGAATATACAAATGCGTAGATGCTGGTGTATTCCGGCCTTAGCTAATATTTATCTGTATGATTACTTGCAACGGTAAGTACGTATTATTATATTCTGTGGTATTAGCAAACGCTGATACCATTTGATTTTAGGCACGCTTTAGTTTGGTAGATCTCTTACTACATTTACAGAAGAAATAATAGGAAAAACTTTTAAACTTGGCCAATTTTCAAACAATATTATTACCAACAACCTATAATTTGTGGTAATACCTACTACAGTTACGCATAATATCTAAAAGTCCACAAAGGTTGCAGCTAATATTGAAAATAATTCAACGTAACAGTAGTACTGGACCTGGTTATGTCCTAAAACTGCATCCAGAACCACCGGAGGACAGGCAGCAGTGTCCTCTCGGTTAACGGTGGTGAGCATTCTGCAATCCCCAAGCCGCTTGCCAAACGTGGGGATAATGGCAACCCCCCAATTAAAGGGGCCATCAGTGGACGTGTTCTGGCTTATGATGATGATAATAGTACTAATAATATTTTACCAACCTGAACTACGTCTCGTTTTGTACGTGACCGATATGACACTGAAGACTTGTGAAAGTCACTACCATATTTACTGCGCTAGAAAACTTTCTATACGCAATATAAATGCCATAAATATGTGATGAAGTGGGAGTAACATGGAGCTAAATGGCGTTTCCACGCTTCCCGCAACCTACACCGTGACAGCGGTGCTTAATAGATTTTTTCTGTTAGCACTTAAGGTTGATTAAGCATGCGCGAGTAATCTGACCACAAAATAAATAAAGTTTTGATTAATAGATTTTTAAGTTTGTTAAGGTAATTTTTATTCATTAGTGTTAATAAATAAATTATCCTATATTAATTTTAAAAAAAACTTTCATTTTAGTGTAAACCTAATGTAATCACATTAAATTTTGGTTTATTTGTAAAAATATTTTCTAGAAATGAAAAACATACTGATTGTTTGAATACTAAGTCAGAAGTTACCATAGTTATAACACACAACGGAGATGCTGTCAGGTTCGTAACAGTGGTAAATCTGTACAAATCAAAATTATTGCCAATAACAATTATTATTTTATCTTTAAAATACAATTAAACTATTATCTCTACTTTAGAAAGAGCATTATAAGACTGAAGAAAAAAAAAGTATAGCTTTTTTAGTATACATATCAGTCAGAAGACGTCCTCTGCTGGACAAAAGCGTCCTCCATATAGGCCCTCCCTATATGGAGGAGGTTACCATAATCCTCTCGCTTGTCAGGCGGCTTCGTCCTACGGTAGTACCGACGTTCCGTAAAAAAAGCTATAACAGTTTGTAAAAAGCCACTAAGGTTAGAAAGTAACATCTTGCTTGTCAAAAAAAATTACAGTTTTGCAACTTATGTAGGTATATATTAAAATTAAAAGCCTGTGCAATGTACGCATCCAAAAATATATATCAGACGTTTATATAAAATGCTCTTGGCTTGCAGTCGCGCCGTTTGCATAGATGTGAACGATTTATTCCTTGAATATTACTCGCTGTTTCTTTAGAATACGATGTTATCGTGATATCAAACTTCTTCAAAGACTTTTGAAATAATTGAATAAGTACGTAAAAGAAGATCAGAAACAGACGGATGTTATGTTAACTTTTCACTTAACATTTTGTTATTTAGGCGAACGCTGTTTCAAAACTCATTAATTTGTGCGCTTATTTAAAGCTCTTTAGCGTCTACAGATATGTCTTTCGATAGATTACTGTTTAAGAAGTGGTTGAATGGTTTATTAGTAAAATCTAGCTTCGCCCCGCGGTTTCGCCCGCGTGATGATTAAAAACGGCAATGATAATAATAAAAAGTAACCTACCAGTTCCGGGAAATAAGCTATCTCAATTCCGAATTTCATCCAAATTCGTTCAGCCGTTTTAGCGTGAAGCAGTAACAAACATACACACACACACGTGTAACTTTCGCATTTGTAATATTAGTGTGTTTCAAAGGATATGAAAGATTTACCTATCCAACATACATGTATGGTAGTTAAGGGTGAAGTCGGTGAAGATAAGCGGAGAAGTGGCGTGGATTAATCAACAAATCAAATTGGTTGAATTAGAATGAATTTTTATATTGCGATTGGTTGCTTTGTGCAAGTCTCCTATCACTATTTCGATCTCCGGTTTCAGTGGAAACGAAACGGTCTTTAATATGTCCGAACGTGCAAGCTAGATTTGGACAGGCAAATGGTCGACAAATATTAGTTACTAACGCCGGTTTACACTCCTCTACCACTAACACGTGTAGATTTCCAATATTCTTTCTGTTCCACGTGCCTATCTTGTAATGGGTGTCTGGGTAATTAATTAGCTTTGTGACTGCAGTTGGTACTTAAGTATTCGCCCATAAATCTCCCAAAAGCGACCACTGCTACAAAAATTGACAACTAGCTGTTGGAAGCTTACATTCAGGGAGTTTGTAAACTTCTTGAAGCTTTGGTAACATGTAACTTTACTGCATACTTTAGTTAATAAAGTGAATTAATTAAAGTGAAATATAATAGTAAGAATGGCGTGTTAATTGCGTTGTGACAGACTTGCTATGATACGGACAGTTTTACATTTGTAACTTCTCATGTTGCACTTCAAAGATTGTGCTTCGGATGAACACATGATTCTAACTCACCGTTGCCTAATTTATTTATTATCGGACGGACAACACCTCGAATAAACGACACTTTTGTCATTCAAAGAACCCGAAAGAAACGGTCCGATTCCACTTTCATTCGGCAAAGCTCTGATCTGATAGTTCTGATATCTCCCCGGTCTGGCAAAGACGCCAGGATTATTAAAAACCTGATGTCTCCCCGGGGGTGGAAATCAGGGGAGACACGAGTCCGTCACCGTTTTTATAAGTCGCCAGTGAATCGGTTTCTTCTGTCAGTTTTCGTGATGCATCTATCTTAGGCCGCATGTCAGACGAAATGGTGGTCATATGCAAGCTTTGATTAAGTATGTAAAGACTCTCCAAGAACGCAAGCCGATCAAACTATAAGTAAGAAACTTTATGCTTACATGGCACTTATTGTCTATGCTTAAAATCATCAGCACTATCAACGTTTCCCGAGCTTAATCCATTGTACGAGTTTATTCACTCAGGATGCTAAGGTCACAGTGGGTAATGTAACGCAATTGACTCCATTGTCCAACATTTCCGTGAAAGCAAAATTCATGAGCAGACCCTCGACTTAAATCTTAGCTCGCCCTTGAATTGTAGATCTCGTATACTTGGCCACGATAAAACTGAGGCGCTATCACATTTCTGTCTAAAGAAAATATTCCAGTCTAAGAAACTAGTCTGGTGTGGATTATTGTCATTACAATTTTTATGCTAATTTGAAGCAAGTCAAGCAGTTTCATCGTAGCATATACATAATATATCCGAGTAAGTATTCATCTATTCAGCTACCTATATATAGGTGCCTGTAAATTAGTAGGTTAGCTAAAGATCAGGATAGGTCGCAAGGTGGTGTTCCATGAAATAAGCCTATGTCCAGCAGATGACAATGGATTGGTTTTATTCTTATACTAGCTGAACCCGCAACTTCGTTTGCGTGCTTGAAGTGTTAGTAAGACTCTCCGGACTAAATCACTGGCATGCATTAGTGATCACAGAGCTTATCTGTAAACAATATTATTGGTGACATTACCTGGAGCACACACAAATAAATTTGTGGCATCGCTCACTCTTGACAGGGCGACGTACAGCTGGCCGTGACTGAAGCAGCTGGTGGAGAGGTCTACGCCTGCGGTGCGCAGCGTCTGTCCTTGAGCCTTGTTTATAGTCATGGCGAAACTAAGGCTCACAGGAAAAAGCACGCGCTTGAAGCGGAACGGGAAGTTGTTGGGTATTAGTGGCGTTCCCCGGCACCACTCTCCGTTAGGACCTCGGCTTCGATCACGTTTCGCTGCAGGCCTGTAACTCTGAGTCGGGTGCCTTTGCACAACTTTGGTGGGCTCAGGTTGCGTAACAGAATTATCGGTACCTACTCCGAATTTTAATTGTATATTGTGCGCAGGAAGCCCAGGCGCAGACAAAGCATTTAAAAATTAAACTACGAAAGATTAGTCCTCTTTCTACCACGCATATTGGCAATTATCACAGGGACAATGTGATTATTAATTTCCAATCATTAGGTACTTACTTAAAAAATCAGAGCAATTAACGGGGGATTATTAAACGGGACATCACTTTAAATTTTGAATGAAATAAAAAAGGTTTTTTGGAAAAAAATGTTGAATAGCCACCACGAAAAATCCACCACGCTGGCCCATCTGCGGGTTGGTGGTTTACATACGCTATTGAATTTCTTCTTTAGACGTATGCAGGTTTCGTCACGATATGTTTCCTTCAACGAAAACCCAGTGGTATATAAATTCGTAAAACACTAAAGGGCACGTACAAATTGACACGGCCACAGGATTTGAATTTGAACCTTCCACCTCGCCCTCTATTAAGGGGGCCTTCGTCCAGCAGTGGACCAGCAGTGACGTGACCTCACGCTTCCGAACTTAGTGCTCTAGGCTACCACGGCTTATATGAGAAATGATACCCATGTATCTGATAGATAGTTAAGACTAAGTTGCAAAGTCGCTAACGGTTTGGCCGTAGACGCCGTAGTCAACACTTGGTATAGCGGGTGACCTTTCAGCGTATTTTTTGTACCTTAAAGGAACATTCCTACTTCAAAAGATCCATTTATAAGTATTATGCGTGGTAAAGAGTAAAGACCCAAAACTTCACCAGCCACGGCTATGAATCTCATGAACATGTATGAGTGTGTCTGATAAGGAGATTAGTCGGGAATGTTTCCTGCTCGAGTAGCTTTCGGGATTTAATTTACATACAACTCAGCTGGAATTAGATCAAAGCGATAGATACCCAACACTTGCCTATTTATTATATGTTCTACTAAACAACTTATAATGTACTTTACCAAGTGATTAAATGATATTGGGAAATAAAGTATCGACCAATATATCGCATAAGTTCAGTATCCCTTTTAAAAATAATGCCATCAGAATATATGCAATCTTTAAGCTGAGACTGAAGCCTACTGTAATAGGCTGCGATGTGCTATGCGACTGGAAGAGCGAAAATACTACATTTTATGCGAATATTTTAAATGAATTTGCTTCAATTTCGCTGATTGGTTATGTAGCCAATGCCGTGATTACACTAATATTGTTACTATCGCGTTAACAAATCAATGATCGCTAGCGATATGGTGTACAGTGTAGCCATGGGCGTGAATATCGCTAGCGTATCGCAGATCGCGTTGGTGCCTACTGTAGCCTCGGCCTCAGTATGATCAATAAAGAATTAATACAGAAAAAGAAAAATACCATGTTACTATTACAGTTTAAGCTACTGAGGATCCCTTTTAAGCAAAATATGCATAAGTAAATGAACAAATTAGTGCTTAAATTAATGCTTAAAGTATTAACAGTCCCTGCTCTTCTTCCTATATAAAGATGAACAGACAGATGGACATGGATATTAGTAATAATAATAACCTTGTTTATCTGTCTGTCCATTTATTTATTCTAGCTAGATTTCTATCTAGACTATTCTAGCTACGCCTTGATATTATATTATAATGGTTACTTTATTACGAATAGCTATTTCCAATTGTCCATCCGTAGCATTATAATATATGTGGAGACAGCGAAACTATAATGGTTCTTTGGATTGCTCTGGAACACTACAAAGACATAAATGCGGTGTAAGCTAAAAAAGTTGGATTTATAAATTATCTAACTGAAACTCCCGACAGGCATCCGCTTGAAATTTGATCCCCCTTCATTCCGTGCAGGTGTTCTACAAACAGAAAGTGACGTTGTAGAAAATTACGGATTCGTTACAAATCCCTAGAGCCGGAGATTTAATTTGGAAAGATCAAACTTAACGTCAAGTCACGCCAACATTCAAGTTGTTAGTCTTCAAGGGAAGCCCCACGAACGTGCTGCGTTAAGCCAATACAACTTAGTTTGCAGTTATATTCTGATAAATAATAATATATATACTAAGTAAGATTATGGAATTTGCAAGGATTTATAGTACCTATACCTACTTGTATTTTAAATCCTTGTTACCTTTTGATCTTTAAGCAACCTAGATCCTCCAAATTGTTACCTATAACCAACTTTACCTTTTTGCTATGTCCTTTGATTATATACCCAGCCGCTATGTCCTTGTGTTGTAGTTATATATATAGTCAATATTTTATCTAATAAATTAAAAATCTGTATTCCGCAAAAAAAACAGCAAACTCATTATAAACACTGGTTGACGCGGAAATTCACAATTTTAAGCACTTACTGCATGAGACTTAACAATTAAAGAAAACATTTCCCACCGATGATTTACTACGGAGTAAGTGCGATGAACTTACAATTAAATATGCACTGGAGTCGAAACTGTACACGATAGCAAACGACCTCGACAGTTGGTTCCGTTCTAACGGATTAGCTCTTAATATAAGGACAAGACCTGCTTCCTTACATTCAACCTCAATGGCCTTTGGAATTTGTTTTATGATATTAAACCTTATTTTAAAATAAGAGATTATTAACCTATTTTTATAATTATTATTTAATTTTATTATTTGATTATTTTTTGTGACATACTTAATGTAATTTGACTTGTAACTTTGGTGTTATCAATAAACTATTTGTATTTTGTTTGTGTTTTGTACTTCCTTTTTATATTTTATTACCGAACAATTCGAAAAAAAGTTGAACATCGACGTAAATACACAAAGTGTGGTAAATTTTAAAGGTTTTAGTTGACTGTTCTAAACTAATTAAAATATTGCTGTTACTTTTTTACTAGGCATGTTAGGGACAGTAATACTTTAGTTAGTTTAGTTCTGCCAATATCGACCATATTATCTAATTAAGACAGGCTGGTCTCTTAGAATACTTATGTACTTTAGGTATGTGTTATTATTATTGTTATTACTGGCATAAGCCTTTATTAACTACAACAAACTACAATGACTACTTAGCCTACTACACAACAAAAAACAAAAGGATTGTATCCAGACCGATGAAAGTCTAGAGACAATCCAAAAGCTCAAACCCACTACCAGTCGGCAGCGTACCCAGCATGCTGGCGGCATTGCCACGCTGGATGGCAATGCTTATGCGTTGAGCCAAATAAACGCCAGCATTTTGATCACGCGTCGCGTCGACCAGGCGCTCGGATATGTTTTTGAAAAGATGATGAGCTCCCGGTCCCCACGGACCCAATGTCTCAACACCAAACGGCTCAAATATGTAACCTCTGCCGAGGTTAGCATATTTGCGCCGCTTGTGCCGCTCCGCCGAATTTGCCGCCGCACCAGCCCTACTCTGTGTCTCAGGAAGATGTGACGGTGCCAAAGTATCAACGCAAGTTGCGTCCCATACAAGGGGCCGTCCCATCTTCCAAGGCACAAGTGTCATACCGTCAGGTCTTTTGCCATCGTCACGCGCAAGGCCGCTCGGTTCGAGCACAGCTGCAACATTGGCGGTGGATAAAGCCCGGCGTATGACATCATTCAGGCTAGCGTGGCGGCCGATCCGACCAGCGCTTCTTGAGCAAGAGAGACCATGGTGACCGAGCTGATCGACAACAGTACCACACTGGCAGCGATGGGCCTCACAGCACCTTGCACCCAAGCGCAAGCTGACAGCTAGACGAAATGCAGTTGGGTCCAAAAGGCTACCAGTGTTAAAGGAGGGAATAGCCTGCAACCAAAGACCTGATTCCCATACAGAGACAGCAAGGATACGAGCGCGATCTGCGACGCTAGTACACGTATCTAGAAGAGATTTCCGTGCTAGTTCACAGATCGGCCCATCCCATAGTCTCTGCGAAGACAAAGTCCTCGGAAAATCAGTATTTGGGCAAGCCTCCCTCCAAACATTCTTGGCCTCATTCAAATGAGCTACTACTACACCGGAATGGCCTAAAGAGGGAAGAAGGATTTTTTCAATTAATTTATGTGTACTATGAACTGAGGACAAGAAAGCTGGTAGAGCTACACTTGAAATTTTGCGGATCCCTAAGCCTCCTAACCTTACTGGTAGTGAGGCTTGTGACCATGTCCTGTCATTCATGTCAACATTCAAAACCGATATTAGTGTTTCCTTTACGACATTGTCTAAGCTCGAAAGGAGCTCACCGTGTTTCCACAGTGGACTACATCGTAAAGTGTATATAAATTTTGGCACAAACAGACAATATTTGATAATGGTAAACGCCATGTGGGCGTTAATATTGAGTAACCTCCTGGAGGCACTCATAAAATTTTGAATTTTTTCTTCTACGAATGGTGAAAAAGACTCATCTAAAATCGGTGAACCCAGTAGGCGAAGAGAACATCTATCCACAGATTTGATGTTTGGAGCCAAATCATTAAATTTTGCAATAACCAAATCTTTGTTCGGACATGAATCGCAAACATAGAGATCGCATTTTGAAAAATTTAGTTCTAAGCCAATAAGACGAAATTCGTCTATGAGAATTTGCAAATCATTTAGGACAGTGCTCACATCACCTCCTAAGGTTCCGTCATCCAAATACCAAACATTAAGTTTGGATTGGAGACGTTGAATAATTGGATGAATGGCCAGGCTGAAAATGGCGGGACCGAATGGATCACCCTGTTGGCAGCCTACTGAAGATAACAAAACATTATTTTGGTATGTTAATTTTGTGGGATTGCCGTAGCATTGCCAAAGAAAGTTGAAAACGTCTGGAATTTTGTCTTTGATTTGTGTCAACAGGGCGCCTCTATCGACCGAATTAAAAGCATTTTTGACATCCACCTTTAGTAGCACCTCTCCACAATTTTGATCCAAAAAAGTCCGGAGAGAATGAACAGCAGCCTCACACCCACCTCGCGAACCAAAACCAAGCTGTATTGGTTGGAAAAGGCTACTCAAAAGAGCAACCTTTTGCCTACAGCCTGCCTTGGCCGCGAGGCGACGGTATGTGGTGCCGACCGCAATAGGCCTGATACCACCATCTTTTTTGATAAGTGCGCATAAATTTGCGCCGTACAAAATTTCGATAACGTCACTATTGACTCGTCCCGACAACATAAGACTTACCAAAGCTGTAAGGTCTTTTAAGAGCGTCTCGCCCACCTCACCAGAGCTAAAAGATAGAAGATCTTTTAGATGTTGAGGTGTTAGGCCATCAAGGCCGCCAGCTGAGCCACTCTGAAAAGACGCCACAGCCGTTGCAATCTCCTGAGTCTGGACATCAATGGCAACGTCATCAGGTTGTGGTGGCTCAGGGAGGTGGAGGTTTGCCGCCGCAGGTGGATGTTTGTCACGAAGTGACTGAATCGTTTCTAATGTGTGGGGGGCAATGGTGTCGCTCGAGAACAAGACACGTGCGGCGCCTTTGATATCACCATCACTCATTTTGTTCTCTACTAATTTAAAAGTAACCGAATCGTCAGATTTTTTTGAATTTTGATTATTACGCCTTTTAGGCGGAATAATATTAGCAAGACCTAAAAAGTTCTCTTCCGATACTTTGTACTTTACACAGTTTTCCTTTACTCTAGTGGTAAGGGATTTTTTGTTAGACGGGTCCGAATGAACGTAAAGCACATTGTATGGAAAAGAGAGGAGATGTTCCCAGGCCTGCTTTGAATTTTGGGTAACGGCATTCCGAATAGCAAAAGATAAACTTTGGGCAACCGAAATTCGAGCACCACGCGGGATGCGTTTTAAAATCGGAATAGAATTTTTTAATGAGCTTAAAACCTCCCAAAATGGTTTGGCAGGAGTAGCAGCGCTCATTGAACTGCTACTGGCTACGTTTGAGCCTGAAATTGGAGCCGAAAGTGGAATTTCATGAATTTTGTGACATCTGGTCTTGTGAATTTTGAGGCCTTTTTGGCCTTTAAAAAACTTGGCCTGGGGGCACTCTGTACACTGTATCATGTCCTGTTGCGACACCACGTTGATTTTTGATACTGCATTTCGCCCAGAAGGGGTCGAAGATGCCATGTTACAATAAAAATCTTATCTCTTAAAACTTAGATTCCCTAGTGACGCGACGGACGGTGACGTCTGCCAGACGTCAGGCGGTGACACGGCTTGAACTGCGCCGACTCGCCAGACGGCGCGCCGTTGACATGGAAACAGAAAACAAGAGTGTTTTAGAAAATATGAAATAAAGTAACTTAGGGGCTGTCCCCAGCCCTACAAACAATACCTCGGCGGAGTCAGAGGTAGAACAGGCGGCTGGTGAGCAGAAACAGCCTGAAAACTTGCGAAATGCTGAAAAAGAAACCGGAGAAAAAATTTGTCAACCGAAGTTGACAAGAACTTTTTTTTTTTTTTTCAGTTATTACTAAAATATAATTTGGTACCTTACTATTGAGCATTTGATCACAAAAAACCTGACGCGAAAAATATCTTCAAACGACCCTTTCGCAGATCTCAAGAATAAAATAGTAAGGCCTAAATTCTGCAAGAAACTGAAAAGCTCAACTCAGTGTCGTTTTAATTAGTACTGAGTCGGTTTCCTGTCAGGATGATTACTGAGAAGTTTCTTTATGGGACAGCTTAGCTGAATAATGAGCGAAACTTTATGCGGTTTGGTTTCCATCCCATTTGAAGTTAAGTATACAATCTGTAACAAAAAGTTACAACAATACTGAAGGTTAGATAAGTATGTACTCATCATTATGAACAACTTTTACTATGGGGCCAACCATAAAATCGCAAAAAAAACAACAGCTGTACCATACAAAAAGTTCACCTTGGACAAAATGTATGGAACAGCTGTTTTTTTTCGCGATTTCCCCATTTCCAAGTTTGGCCCCATAGTAAAAGTTGTTCATAATGAGGAGTACATACATACCCTTCAGTATTATTGAACCTTTTTGTTACACATTGTATACTTAGGTAATGTACTTTTTCTTGTGAAATCGCATTAGAAGCAGACCCTTACTTTTTCTTCAACTTTAGTTAGTGGTTTTAGTAGGAGTGCCGCATTATAGTTATGACAATAGCGGCGTCTCGCATATATAGGTACCCGCTATTTACCTAGGTGGACCGACGACATTGTAAAAGTCGCGGGCAGCCGGTGGATGCAAATAGCAGGTTGTTGTACAGTGTGGCGGTCTAAGGGGGAGCCCTGCATTCAGCAGTGGACGTCTCTGGGCTGATGATGAGGTACCCGCTATTATTCATGTTCTGATTAATTTCGTGTTAAAATCCGCCCAAAGGCTTCTGTCATGGCTTGACGGTTCAGTTAGCATAAGGGTCAACCCACACGTACCACAACCACACCACAACCACAACCACAATACGTGGTCGGGCGCATTTTTGTATTGAAAATGAATAGTAGAATTTACACGTACCACATTTTGCCGTCGTTATCGACCGCGTGGTTGATACCGATCACATCACAACCACAACGCAACTACAACCCAACCACATCGCAACCACAACGCAACTACAACGCAACTACATCTCAACCACAACGCAACCACCAGCGACACCGTGAAATAGCTGTGGCCGGCGGTTTTAAAATCGCTGATAAAACGTTGCGTCTACGCAACAACAGTGCGCGCTCTATGAAAGCCGGAGTCGAACTCTGTCTGCTTACGACGCAACCACATCGCAACTGCTAGCGACATCGTAACCACATCGACATTTTGTTGGTACTACAACGCAACTGCAAAAAGCTGCGATCTGTCTATCCAAATCCAAGGTATAATACAATGATATTATATGTAATTATGTTTATAACCGGGACTTAATCGCGCACAAATAAATTTATTTTTTATTTACCTCGACGTTTCGACCATGTTCCAATGGCCGTGGTCACGAGCTGACTGAAGAATGCGGGTCATCTTAGCGGGTAGGGTTTCTGAGAAATCTGCTGATACCGTCAGTGTAGTGTGCTGTGGAAACAAACCTACGTTTTAACAAGACCAAATGAGGGTAGGACACCACACACCCTCATTTTTCACCAAGATGACCCGCATTCTTCAGTCAGCTCGTGACCACGGCCATTGGAACATGGTCGAAACGTCGAGGTAAATAAAAAATAAATTTATTTGTGCGCGATTAAGTCCCGGTTATAAACATAATTATGTGTTCAAATCGCGAAAGTTTAAAAATTTGATATTATATGTATTTATCTCAATGTATAATACACACTTTTGTACCATAATATGCAATTCTCTACATTTGTACAACCATTACGAAGCTGAGAGAAAATAAATAACATGGACACAAATACATATACTAATAACGACATCGTGTCATAGTAGACATTCCAAAAACACGAAAGTAACGGTTTGATTGCCCTTTTGTTGTGCGAACCGCATACTTAATAACGAAATGAGCGAGTATCTCTTTCCCGAGTACAATCTGGGTTTTTGTGACATCACTAAAAGATTGTTGATTAGTCATAGTTATATTATCTTACTGATGTTACAAAATACATTATTTCTTTCTTTCTTTTCATTTCTTTCTTTGGGCATCTTCAAGTCGCGAGTGAATAGGTTTCTTCTAGGCAAGCATGTTCCATCGTGAAGCGAAGTGATGGTGATGCCTGAGGCAGCTTCACCCCTCATGCAATCACATTTTTTTTTTTATAAGTATTCTCTACAGCATTAAGTTTGTGCCAGCTTCGCTCATGTATTTAAATGGGCTGAGTGGGAGACGTACCAGTACAGAGTGCAAACCTGCAGGATACATATAACAAAATATAACACCAGAAAACTGTTGTGGATTCCTAAGTAGTGGACCAGTGAAGAGAGAAGTAAGCTTTCGCTTTTCTGTGTAGTGGTCTGTATTTGGGTTCACATGAAAGATCTCGGTCAAGTTCAAATTTCCATTGTGTAAGAAGGTAAGTGTTTCTATTTATTTGTATTTATTGTAGTCTTATTTTCCACTTATTATATGGTTTCAAGCATTTATGCTTGGCCATGTTGAAAGCGGGCTACGCTACGACTAAAACAAATTCCGAGTTTGGCAGAAGTTAAACACAAATTATTTTCTAAAAGTTGGTCTGCGCGCCCATAGAGCAAATGGCGTGACTAGCGATACTCGGGATTTAAATTTTGTTACTAATATTTTCGCTGACTTGGATACATTATTATTATTTAGATGCTTATATCAGTGTATTCATTCGCAGATATACAGGGTTAGACCTAAACAGTTAGCATCCTTTTAAGGGCATATTTTGTACATCAAAACAAACAACTTTTACTATGGGGCCAACATCGAAATCTCGAAAAAAATATCAGTTGTTCTATACAATAAGTTCATCGACCTTGGGCAAAATGTATGAAACAGCTGTTTTTTTTTTACGATTTCAATATTGGCCCGATAGTAAAAGTTGTTTATTTTGATGATCAGAATATGCCCTTTTAAAAAGATGCTAACTGATTAGGACTAAACCTGTATAAGTACCTAGGTTCTGCCTTGAAATATCTTTGATATGCGGTAAGGGAAAAAAATAATTATCTTTGTCTTTGTCTTGTGTAGTTCTTTCTTGCATAATACCTGTGCAAGAAAGAAAGACTTTTATTATTCCAAGAACCTAATAATTAAAAGTGACTGTAATTGTAACGCTGTCTGTTTTTTCTGTTCATTATCGTTTTATGACCAAACTACCTGAGCCAATCTTGATGTCATAAGGTCAACTCATAGTGTTTCGATGATTTTCGCTTTAAAATGAAATTAAACAATGAGAAAACCGCGGATAAAGCCATATTATTCCTTCTGTGGTGCACCTTGTTCTTCTTTAATCAGCGTAATCTATCATCTACTATGAATCTATTGCCGTATTGATGTGCAGGCGGTAGGTTAGGTTAGGTATATTCGTATAGAAAAAGAGTTGAACAGATCACACGAGTGTTGTTTGGTTATGCTTGTCACCTCACTTGTCACAAGGCCTCTAGGCCTTTTTACGACATACTTATCAAGATTTTTTACGACTAATAAAATATTACTATATTTGGCACGGTATATTCGTAGGTAGGTACGTGAAAATTGTGGGTAGGTTCCTAGATATTATTATTATTAATATTATTAGGTAGGTACGTTACAAATTGTGGGTAGGTTCCTAGATATTTCGTGATCCAGAAAATGTATCATGTATAAGGCTTTATAAGGCTGAAGTACCATGTGTAATGCCTGTTGAAAAAAATTGCATTACATTACTTTCACTATAACTCGATCAGGTTATAGATAAGAAGTTTAGTTCTTTTTGAAAAATATACTAGAACAATGAACCTAAAACTAAAAAAACTTTAAAAATGTATTAATATAATAAAATAAAAAATAATATTGTAATTGATTAATTTTTGATGTAAAAATGAATTAAAGTAGAGTAATATAAAAGATACCACTCCACAATCCCAAACAGAAACGATATCTGTACAAACGGTATATGTGCCTATGTATGTAATAATCAATAGGCATGTTATTGACAAGGAGAGAGTTGGAAGACACGTGTAAATGGCACATAATTCTTTTTATCCCGGAAAATGTAGAGAAACAGGAACGTCAGCAAGGACGTGCATGCTTGAGGGATTTTCCGCGGTAGCGAAACTCAAGGGGCACAGCTAACATTATATTTTATGCCCTGTGAATAACTAACTACAACTCTTTGATAGGAAACGGGAATTGTCTGAAAACAAGATCAGGAAATGTTAAATTGCAAATCCATACTTATCAGACCTGCAATAAGACCATAGTTGAAAAGATAATATGTAATTAAAGATATAGTAACGGATCTAAGAAATACGAATATATGGCACCGATTCACAGATTAGTAATAGTACCAGTACAGAAGATTCACTCCGCAAAATCTTTTAAATAAGTATCGACTCTTGCTAAGGCACAATAAAGTGCAATTCAGGACGTGCGAGCTCTAACTCTAACTACCTACAGTTATATTAAACTAGAATTTGCCTCTCTGTCTAGCGCGTAACTCATATCTCTTCTGACTGAATTATTCCTATTGAATTGGCCCGTCTAGACGGGCACGGCAATTACTTGTAGCTTCATAGATACCTTAAGGCCGGGTTATTCCACGTTTCCAGCACATTTTTTAATGAGATCAATCATTAGTCTAAAGCTGTATCAGGTATAGTCACATTTAGCGGAGCAAAAATATGGCGGCTACGCAGATTCGTGCGTGTCAAACTTCGATTTTTGAAGATTTTCTCAGATTACTTGAAAAGTATAGAAATTAATAACTTTTGAACCACAGCATGCTCTCCAAAATACTATTAACTTATAATACATATTTTTTTAATGTGACTATGTGCTGTAATTAGGACATAAAACTGAAAATGGTTTAAAAATAGACACTGTTTCGTAATTTTTTTCTATCGAGGAAAGTATAATCAATCGTGTTTTCATCCACAGAAGTTACTAAGACGGATGTTCTTCTGTAACATTTTGTATTTTTGGGCTTTAAATATAGTAATTTGACTAAATAAATTAGATTTTGCGAGGGGCAAATTTGGTAAATACAAGCCTTAAATGCGGAGAGCGCCAGGCCTGCCTGATTGCAGCAGCTGGTGAATGATGCCGTCGCTATTCAATTTCATTAGTATAAAATATGCAGGCTGACTGATAGATAAAGACGCAGCATACAGAAATGGAGACAGGCCAATAGTTTAAGATATAACGAAGTAAATACTATAGTGACCTCTTTCTTTCCCTAACAAGCTAACAAGCGATAAAACGAGATAAAAGTTGTTTCAAAAAAGAGGATTTTATTGCTATTTTGTTCATTGGGATTAACCTCTTCGTACATGAAGCGAATTCTAAAACCACTAGAATTTTAATGTTGTTATTGGCAATAACAGCAGCGAACGTGGTATTGACGTTGACACAAAAGGGGTTTATTAAGCTTAAATTAAGTTTTTTTCATTAACAATTTTAATTTAACGAATTTACTGCCAATTTGGGAACTCGGCGCTGAATTCGGTGTAGTAGGTACTATAATTTTTTCTGTGATTCGGTCGTCGACCGAGGTTTATTGAATCACTGAAAAGGCATTTTTATTCCATTTCGTTGATGTAGGCAAATAGCATGAAAAAAAAATCAATTAAACAATTTGTGGTGATATGTGGGCTTATTCATAGTAAGTGTGATGTTGATGCCTGTAAAAATGTAAATGTCCATAGTTTGTGTTACTTTAATTCAATTATAGTAGATAGATCGATTAACTCTAGCGTTAACATAAATTAGTTTTCAAGTAAAACTCTGCATGAGCATGACAATTATGTTTGTTACGTTACGTACTACTCGATAGAAAATGCAAGAGAAAAAATACCGAATATATCAATTACGGGCGCTGTTTTTTCATATACCCAAGTAAGTAGGTACCTATATTTTTTATAGAATACTTATTTTTAGATAGTTTTTGCGCTACAGATAAAGATTTCACCAACCTAGCTGTAGCTCAAAGTTATGTACAAAACTGATCTAACTCTCTACTCGTGTACCTTTTCTGTGTTATCTCAGAAAACTAACTCATAATGGTAGGTTTTTTTTTTTTTTTTTGAATGACTCATGCTGTTGGCCTCAGATGGCCTCTACAGCGTCACCGGACTTTAGGCAAGCGCAAACGGCGCTCGGCCTAGGTTTAGGTTAAAGGCGACTAGCTCAAGGGCACCTCAGACGGTACGAACCTCGGCTTGGCCGTCGCCGGGAGTGGGGTCAGACTTGCCCTGGCACCCCAAAAGGGGTATGCCCTGGGGCCCTAGTAGGTTGATCTGGTTGACTATTTGGAGAGAATCTAACCGATCTTCTGACAGATCTGGGGAGTCCTCGACCTCGCCGGCGAGGTCGGTGCGTGTTTGTGTGCCTCTGGTAGCCGGCGCCTATACCAAAAACGTAATACTTCCTGTTGCTAGGAATGGTCGGATCGGGATATATATAATGGTAGGTTAAACTGAGTACATGCCTATTGATTTAAAAGTTCGGGTCTTAAGCAAATGTTGATCTATGCGCGGTTTTGGTTTTCTGGTTGGTTGGAGTTAATAATCGATTTCTTCCAGTTCTTCCATGCCGTGCTACTTGAAGCAACCGCCGAAGTTTCTTTTGATATGGAACATTATCATTTTGGACCTTCGTTTTTTTTACTCGAAGTTCTGGACTTGGAAACTTGGGGTGAAAAGTTAACCTTGTTGGACGGCTTGACTTACAAAGTATTATAGGTAAGTGTTATCTACTTCAATCTGTGTCTTTTAATATTTCTATTACCTTTGTTTCAATGATCAACCAAATAATATAAGACCTAGAACAATACCTAGAGGCTGAGCAGAAAGCTAAAGTTTAGTACAACCAAGCTTATTAACCCACAAATTTTTTGCCACAAATAAAATAATACTATATTATAAGAATTTATAATTTTCTTATCGTTGCTGACAAACGGCGGATGCAAATGGCAGGTTGTCGTACGTGTGGCGGTCCAATGCCTTTGTTCGGTTTATTCCACTTTGTTCACCTGGGTGAATTCAGCAGTGGACGTATCCGGACGATGACGATTATTATTAATTCATTATTTTAATGTCATTGTCATTACATCGACTTTAGGTAGCATGGTTAGCATAGCATACCGTGAATGCATCCTACCATAAATCAATGTGCACTAACATTTAAAAAACTGGTTAAAGTGTGTCCTGTTAGTACAGCTACGTAGTTATACATGTACCTAGGTAGGTACGTAAAAACGAACTGTCGTTAGTTCCACAATTGGGTCCTACTGGCTGCCTACGACCTTAATCCAAGTCAATACAAGCAACCTGCCCGCATGACGGACGTGCTTCACATACTGATGGCTCTGATCTCCAACTATGGATGAAATATTGGTCTATATTGAGGGCGCGCCGTACTTTTTTATATTTCACACGATTTATGGATACCTACTCGACTACTGTATTTATTCAGAAGTTAAATAATAAATAAAATATACTCCTTAACTTTTTTATGATCAGAATTTTCGATCAGTGTGTGTTTGTATTCGAAATGTTTTTACAGAAATTAATGGAGTGTTGCTTACATGCTGCCAGTACGAGTATGTAGACATTTTTTTGAATTATTTCCTAAATGCTATTTCATTGGTCTGTGCGCAGTAGTGGGGGCCCGATCGGTTAGCGAAATGCTGAAGACGGCTTGTATTTTACACTTATTTATTACTACAAATTGTTTTCCAAACGAACAAAAGTATATAATAATAATATATGTTACTTATAATCAAACGTTTACTTAGTAAAATTATTAATTCAAGACATTTTCACACTACAGAAAAAACATTAAAGAATCCACCTTTGAATTTTTTAAAGATTCTGTATAAATACTTAGCGTATTTCTTATAAATATTTGTTTTCACATTTATTTAATGCAAAAACACAGCGAGCAGTCAAGCGTGCGCTCACGCCTTTGCGCATCCAAAGCTAGTGCTTCCTATTTACGTAGGAGAGGGGGGCGTAAAGCGGTCATCGTGCCTAAAGCGGGCACTCCCAAAAAAATTGCTAAAGCTATTGCGGCACAGCAGCGCGTGAAAAAGCTACACGCCACGCGCTAACTGCGGAATCATCTCGGTCTGCGTGAGACGACACGCACCCGCGCTACTTGACGTAATTGTTTTTCGGTGCTTTTAATGATTATGTTTTCCATTTTTGGGTGTCAGCTGTCTTAGTTTAAAATTGCGCATGTTGTTTTATATCTTTCTGGTGGTGTTTTGATTGTATTTGCTTGACTATGATCTTCTTGCTCAGGAGTGAAAACTGCAGTAGGTATATTGTCCTAGCTTCTTTTTAACAGATCCTGACAGACAATGTCTTTGGAGGGTATCCCTTGGAATTCCATAATTGTTTGTTGTGGTCTTTATAGAATTATGCATGATACAATTATTCTTTAACTTCCTTAAAGGCTTTTTCCATAGATGATTCATTCCAGACAGCTTGTAAGGTTTGTCTTTTGTACTTGTTATCCATCATGTTACGTCTAATAAAACAGTCATTTACTAAAATTCTAACATGGGCAAAGTGGGCAATGGGCATGCCCGCTATGCTCAGACCGCTTTGCCCTTTTGGACAAATATTTTTCATAACCATATTCTAACCCTTAATTATAGGATCCATTCATAGCATCCACCTAATGGTAAATCGGCGTTTCGTTCTGAGTACACATAATTTTTGTAGGTTTTACTGGTGTCAATCTAAACACGATATTATCCTCGTAGGCGGGTGAGATTCATTATGCTAATGTTGGTACGTTACCTCCCTATATTGTTCCGGTGTTTCGCTTAAATATTAAGTTTCTCACCTATCTTTAACTTTTATACGTTACCCTCCTAGTCTCTTACAACTACCTCGGAATTTTAGGGTGTTTTGTTTCACATACGTACCATAATAAGCTAAATTGCGTGTAAATAGATTCATTAATATATTTTATTTATTTAAGACAGTCATGATCTAATAAAAGTCGTGTCGGTGAATCTGCTTGATCCATCGAATATTATGGCGAAAGTAATTTGTCCAAAAAATAGAAAAGATTCGAGCGCTATCTCATCTATAAGAATGTCTGTCCTGACTCAACAACTCATTGACTGACTGTAACATACTTATAACACACACACACACACACACAAACAAACAACACACTACACATCCTGTAGTACAATGTAGTAACATGGCAGTTCTAATACAACTCTATTATTATTGTGTAAAAGATTAGCCCATAAAGCTAAAGAAAAACACAGGGGGTCACTTGAGCTGACTCATATAACTAAGCATCTACATGGCATAAGAAACTTCTACAAAGATAAACACATTGCATTTATTTACAGTTTGGGGCGACTAATTCATGGCATTTTTTTAATACTAATAAGTACATTTTTTTTTTATATACCTACACTCTAGGAGTATACCACAAGACTAGGTGGAGTCGGGGTGGTCTGATTCGGTTATGTCACCTATTTCGAACCTAACCAACTCAAGTTGGGGTGCACCATGGGAGTATACGCTTAGATTGAATATACATACAGTGTTGCACGAGTAATGAGGATTTTTGGGTTGAAATAAAAAAAAACCTCTGTGTTCTATTTTCCATTCCACCACTAACTGAGAGAGAGAGAGCTAGATCCTCCAAGAGTTATTGTCGAGTTATTTAACAAAAAAGAAAATTAAACCTAAAAAGCTAATAGCACTAATCATTGTTAGGACAAATAACTCTATGAACAAAGAAATTAGTACCATTACTATTTATGACAACTAATCTTAGGATGTATATTGTATAACCATTATGTCACACTAAGTACTATTAGGATCGACAAACAATAGTTATGCCGGGAAAAATTGTGTGCATGTACATTATGACTACAGTAGTTTATGACTAGAAGCGTATGCCTAATGACAACAGGACAAAAATTCGTATGTCAATAGTAGTTCTTAGCAAGTGGCTGCAGTACCTTAACAAAGATGAAACTGAAGAGATCTTACGAATGGTTCGATGAGAGTTATTTTATCATAATGCTAGTTAACCACACTTAACTACCACTGCCTCTAGAAAATTCGTAAAAACAACCACTAAAACTATTTCATTTATTATATCATACACATTTCATAAATTATTCCGTACGTACATATAACATATAAAATATTATTACGTTCAAAGCACAACTATCGCAGCAGTGTATTGGTTTACGTCGACTTTGATACTAGTAGATATATAAGTACCTATCCTAGGTACCATCTTTATTATTTGGGTATTTTTTTTCTTGCAGCTTTCTTTATCAAATGTCTGAAGTGTAAATCCTGGTACCCACTATAAATTATTGCCATCTTAAAATTACTATTTACCTAAAATGTATTCTCTAATTATTATTGTCCGCCAATATGGCTCTTTAATATTTGTAGGTGCTACTTTCTCACCGCTTTCTTTGTCAAATGATTGAAGTGCTAAACCTGTGTTACCCACTTTCAATTTTGTCGTCTTTAAAATTACTACTTACTTAACTTACCTTAAAATTTATTCACTATCATTATTGTCCGGCACTATGTACCTATGTAAGAAATCATTTGTAATGCTTCTGGTCTCCGCAATACAGAGAATCCTAGTGCGGAGACCAGCGCACGACGAAACTTTGGGCATATTATTATTATTTTTTAAATTTCTTTTATATATGTTGTGTGTGATCTTAAGTTTTTGGTCAATAAATGTTTATTATTATTATTAATTCTTAGGACCCCGAGGTGAGGATACTGGCGTGAAGGACATTGAATACACAATGAAACTGTATTATAAATAGTAGGTAAGTATTTCTATACCATTATATAACTAATATTTAGTTTAACTATAATATAAGCTCGTTGCTTCCTCGTATAAATCAGGTATTATTTTCTTCTGAAGACTTGTTCTGCTTTGCCATATAAAACAACAAACAACTGTTTTGATTCAATACACTCGTGGAAACGCCATTTATAACGCCAGTTGACCTCAGTTTTACATCCCCCCTCGTATACAAGTCGTTTATAATCAAATCTAAGTAGTGCCAGCTCTATTTCAACTCCCCCGACGGGTTTTATCATATCGTGCGTGACAAAACGCAGTAAAGTAAAGCTGACGTTCAACAAAATGTCCAATTACTCACTTGTTCTGTGTTCTACATGATCTCACGGCAATTAGATCAATTATAGTTTATGCGAATAACTTCTTTCTTTGAAATCCCGGATGGGCATCATTCTCCTCGTTAGGATAGCAGCAAACTTCCGCTCGCATAAGGATGGCTCGCTTTTACTCCAATTCCGTGTGGTTTCATCGCTTTGTGCGTCACTGGGTTCCCGAGATAACTGGGTCGGTGATATTTGTCATTTTGGCAGCAAACGGCGTCAAATTGCCGCCGCCAGAGGCGTAGTTGGCGCAAATGATCTGCGACAACCTATTTTATGGTAAACATTGCAGCTCAGCATCATAACATCGGACCATAAGCAAGCGTTAAATCACTTGTCAATGAGGCCGTGAGCGTGACGTCAAGCTTGCGGATTTAACGCATAAACACACACTTGTGTTCACTTGCTCTCATCCTAGTGTCAACAGAAGCCATTAAAAGCAATAAGGATCAGTGTATATAATTAATGGCTATAGGTAGATTGTTTCTCTATGAAAACAAAAGTTCTGAGGCAGCCTGTGTATTAGATATTGTTTATATTTCCTAAAGATAAGAAAGTTTGTCTAGAATAAAACATTGTTCAAGAAATGCTTAAGTGCAAGATCTTTTCCATACCAGAGTATAAGCTTACCAATTTGGACACAAAAATCAAAATATTCTCAATGTACTATCCAATATGATGTTTTCAATGTATTATCCAAGTGAAACGAGGTCAAATATCTAGTTTCCCGATCATACAAAATAAAGTTACAAGCAGCAAATATAAGTAAGTAAAAAATTATAATATATAATATACTAGAGGTCCCCCGCGACTTCGTCCGCGTACGGAAGAAATTCGGGCCGCTCCCAAAATTCACCACTTTAAATCACCCGAGTTTTTTTATATATTATATACTTACACAATATAAGTACATGCAAATATTTTATGTAACGCCGTGGAGTCGCGACCGGCCCACCCCAAGGTGCAAGAATTACTCAAGGTTGATGGAACGAGGTCGGACGTGTTACGAGTACGTCTTCCCGAATGCCGGTCATCAATCTTTGTACGAACTTTAAAACCCCATCAAGCTTAGCTATTGTTTTAAAACACCATAGTAAGAAGACAGGCTATAAAGCAGCCAGCTTTGGGATAAATTAAACTATACCATACACACACTATACCTCGTCACAAGTTTGATTTTAATGTAATTACTACTCTACTGTTCTAGATGTCTACAAAATGTAAGAAAACATAACAACCAGAATCAGGTTTAATCTAATGTATATTCTTGAGATTAATATGATTTTTATGGTTCGTCGCTTTCCCACGTAGCTTATTCTTACTAAGCTTAAACAGTTTTTAAATTACTAGTTATCGATAATAAAATCTATTATACAGTAGGCAAAGCACGAGAACAGTGAAAAAACCTAACACCACGATAGCGATCGTCCTTCAGCTAGTCCCGTTGAACGGGATTGAACCTGATAGCTCGAAGACAATATACCTTTTACCTGACGTGGGACTTATTACTCCTGATCTGGACGAATTGTTTCACTTGATAAATCAGGCGGGACTAGTCTTGAAGGCGGGTCCGTGACTGAAATCTCAATCGCTATTCACGAGCTGTAGGTGGAGCTAATATTAGAACTACTTTTAATTTTCATATAGATTTTTCCGCATCAATGAGTGAGTTCATTGCGAAGAAAAAGGCACGTACATAAGAATATGACGATAACAAGTAATATAAAGTTAGTATTATAACGGTTATATCGTCGCATTCATCTTGTATGTTTTCCACAAAACGCCTTAAACACTTGAAATGAAATAGGCGCGTAACGTGATAAATAAAACCAATAGAGATAACCTAACCATTGAGTGTGAGCTTAATGATAATGGTGCTACGATTGATTAATGTTATCTCACTGATACGGTGATTTAATTTGCTATACCTATCGTGACTAATAGAGGTGAAAGATTGAGCTTCTGCACGCGAATAACGCAAGTATTCGATCACAAACACCCTTGACCTCACTGCTAACGTTGGCTTGAATTAAAGAAATACATTTTTCAACTCGCTGGTTCAGCAACAAACAATAGACGTAGACCTATATCGCAATAACAGCTGTATACAAAACCTCGATTGCGCTACCAAATTCATTCATGATCACGATGACAAGGTCCTCGCTGAAGCAAAGCCACAATAGAGCGCATTTATTTTAGTGTCAGTTCAATCAATCATTGTCTTGCTGGGCGGGATTCGGCGATAGTTTATCCACGCTAGCCATTTATTGGTTCTTTTTAATGTATCAATTTTGATGAAAAACCTCTTAAAGCTAATACTTAAATGCCAATCAGTTTGGCTCTTTGCCAATGGGCGATTTTCTGACAGACAAAAAAATATATAGTTCATAAAAATCCGATCGAAGGCAACGAAGAGACATGGCACTGAACAGTTTCACTATCTTGTCTGTGGTTCTGAAGATTTTGAACGAATGAAGGAAAGTAAAAACGTAAAAAAATTAAAAAAATTACCTTATTTCATTTATATCAGATCTGTCCTGCGTTTTTTGTGGTTATTGTTTGTATAACAAAGTACTTGCCCCAGAATGTCTTAAAGCTTTCGTTATTCCACGCAAATTAGTAAGTGCGCCTTGCCAATTACTTAATTAATTACTATCAATAAAAATAACAATTACTGTCAATAAAAAATAATAACGATAACGTAACGATAACAAATTATCAGAATTTCAACAAACTGATACAAGAAAACTTGGAAAACACTTCACCAACGATCGTGAACTGTGAAGTGAAGCAATGAAGGTGAGTGAACTGCTTTTTCACAAGAAAAATGCGAAAAAAATGGGCCATATCTCGCCAGCGCCGTCTATCCTTTGGCTGTAAAACTACGTTTAGACAGCTGTCAGAAAACTGCCCGGTTGTACGACATACGTTTGGTTAACCAGTTAGATTATTAGCATCCAACATTAGAATTACGGCGTGTAATAAGCATGCATATTTATGGTTGTTAGCTTCTGAGGTTTTACAATGTTATAGGTTGAGTAAAAATCATTGTAATTGTAACTTGTGTAAGTTTAATATTCTGATATTTGACAATTCGACGCGGGAATGTAGCCAGCGATCTTGGGACCCTTGGAGGATGTAGCTCCTCCCTCTATTGGGATCCTACCACTTATCGACACCAATATCTATCTATCTATAATATATATCTATTTTTGATGAATAGTTTTATTATATTTTTAAATAGTTTAAGTGCGTGTTTCTTCTATTGATAAAACACGTTGGAATTAAAAAAATATATATATTATAAGCTTGCGTTTGAATGCCATCCCGTCTGATGTTAAACGAAGATGCAGCCTACGATAGAGCACGCTTGCTTAGAAGAAACCGAAGAAACTCGCGGGTTGAAGACACCCAGATTATAATTATCGGGAAAAACCCACTCCGGCAGCGCATTTCACATTCCACTGCATTTGCACTGCAAATTGTGATTGCATACAAACAACCTTTTGAGTAACCTCCGATATCTTCGGTATCTTGTTTTTCAAATAATTGCTGTTGACAAAGGTATTGTTATTTTCATAGCATGTTTTTTGGATTCAGCTAGGATGATATAACATAATCATATTATGATTATGTTATATCATGTTGTTGAACATGTTATTCGAGTATTTAAAACCAGATGAAAGGATCAAAATGATCAGTTACCATTTAGGTCCATTCAGTTAGCATATCGAATAAGTAAAACAGGAGTAAGGTATTAAGGACGAATAGAGTGACCGCTTTTCCATACAAACGTATTCCTCTACTAACTACTAACTAGTCATAGGTGTATATGTTTATGTTTAATTTCTTTAATATGTTGTGTTTAATTGTCTGAATTTCTTTTGTTTTTGCGTGTGTTATGTTTTTGTCACAAATAAAGTATTTTCTATTTTATTATATTTTCTTCTTGGATAATTCTTCTAGAGCAATCTTTTTTTATATAAAATCTAGGTCTGTATACGTGTCTCTGTGTTTTTCTTTCATAATCTAAAATAAGTTCGGGAATACGTTTGTATGGAGAAACGCTCACCTTAAATCTGATACGGACTTTATTCAAGTTAAATGTAAATCTCGGTCATTATTTAGATCAATCGAATAGCGGGTCAAAATTTGGCCCCTGTTTGGACATCAACGACCCGTTTCATCGCCACATGACCGAAATACTTTATACTAGGTGTATTTAGCATTATTTTCAGACACGCAAGCCCCCTTGGTTTATATCCGCTGGTCATTGACTGGACGCCTGAAATATCTACATATCCTACGCATTGTTTTGAAGTTATTTTTATGATACTTGAATTTTAAATACAAAGGTCACGGCTATCACAGGTGAATTATTATTGTCACGGGCGGATGATATTTTTATCGTTTCGATATAAATACCAACTGCCAACGTTCTGACAGACCTTTATTTAGGTACTGTCCAATCACTGAAGAAAGAACCTAAGAGAAGGGCCTTCGCTTTTCTGTGTGTCCAATATATTTATATACCTAGGTTAGTCATATTAGGAGTTAACCTTGGAACGTAATAAAATAAGACAAAAATGTGTAAATACCTTGTATTGAAGTTTTAAAAGATGTCTCAAAAGTCTCATTATATCTCGTACCCGCATCTTAAATTATTGAAGTATAAATGTTGCGAAAACGTTCGTGGCAATCTCGCTTCCTTTTTGTTATAAAAATATTTTCATTTATTATAAAAGTTCATAATAAGTAAATATGTTATTAAGTATGGCCGTGTTTATGCAATTTCGCTCGCAAATTTAATTTTTTTGTAGGGTTTATGAATATTTTATTCGAAGTTATACAAAAAGTATAACTTCGAATAAAAATATATAATACATTATTTATTATTGATATTATCAGCTGTTCCACAGAAAAAAAACATCGACCTTGGACAAAATGTATGGAGCAGCAATTTTTTATAAGTTGTTTGTTTGACGTACAGAATATGCCCTTGATGCTTAATGATTACAACCAACCCTGCATAGGTATATATAGTTTTTTTCCGTAAAATTAAAAGATATCATTAAGATATTGTTTTTATAACATTCTGATGTTTTTGTTAATATGCAAAGTTCTGAAATTATTGGCGAGTCAAATGTCTCTTTCTAGCAAAACTGGAATCGTGACCTTTGACGTCATTAGCCACTATAGTGCCCGGGAGCGATTTTAGTTTCCTTGTCTAACATGAAACTAAAATGTTTATAACTTCGTTATTTGTGCACATATTTTAATTTTATTTTCGATGATTTGTTTGAGATAGATAGATATAAACCGTTTACATGTTTTTTTGTGAATCAGCTTTTCAGAGTCAAAAAAGAAACATGCATAACTATTCCCCTATTGTGGGAACATCTCAAGCAGTGTATGAAGGAAGGGCGACACTTTTTTTGGTGACAAAATAAACCAATACGAGAGCGCCATGGTCGTCCACACTTCGTAGGGCCTTCGCTTTTCTGAGGTCCACACCGTGAGCAGGCGTGTTTCTAGATATATTACATAAGTATTCGTGAAGTGCGCTTGAACTTTTCCACTATTGATTTATATCGATACATTGCAGTATTGTCGACTATAAACTAGAACAATAACAGATGTAAGTGTACAGTTTAAGTACTACGTTATTTTTACTAGGTCTTTAGTGGTCGCTGCAGTGAGCCAGTTGTGATAATTAGATTGGCCTACAATTCACTAATGTGTTTTGTTTATAGAACTACGTGCATTAACCGTTGCATCGTGAACAACTGACGCATAATATGCAACTAAAATGGTGTTATTGAATTCATGTACAATATTGTATTTAGTGGACTCATCTTAATGAACAACTTTTACTATGAAATCAAAGTGGAAATCATGAAAAAAAACAGCTGCTCATACATTTCGTCGAACGTTATAGATTTTTTTGTGTGGGACAGCCAATTTTTTTTTCACGTTTTCAATGTTAGTTTTATACTTAGTACACACATCACACATCAACAGCCGGAAGACGTCCACTTCTGGACGAAGACCTCTCCCTTAAAGGGAGGTGTTGCCATAATCCCCACGCTTGGCAGGCGGCTTACTTAGCATACTTAGTACTTAGTACAAGTTGTCAAATTTTAAATGTGAGTTTAATGACCCCCTAAAACATTGCTCATGAATGTATTTAACATATAAATAATAATTAGGTACATTTCCACGATTTTTCATTTTCAGTAATCTTTTAGGTAGCTAGAACAATGTGTTAAGAGAAACAGAATATCTTGGAAATCTGGGCACGTACAAATCGCCTGTCGCTTGCGGCCTCTGATTGATACGTCACGAGGGAAAAGGTTTTTGTCTCCACATGTACAAGTATCTTGTTCCATGGACACGTAGAATAATACATGTAGATAGATAGGTATTGCATTTTTGTGTGTGTGCCTCCGGTCACCGGCCAATTTTTTTATAATTGTATATCTAAAATGACAGCTATCTCTCATCAATTTTTGAGCCTTGTGTGGAAACCTCTACCTTCCCGCTATTCTATTAAATTACATTTTCATTTCCAAGGTTTTCTGCAAGTGGTTAGACTAATTTATACCATGCAGAAGGAAAAACAATCATAGATTATACGAACCAAACTAATATTTTCTAATCTCGCACCTAAAGAAAGTTATAAAATGTATATGCAGTTACCAGTATTTGCATATATGAATTTCTAACCGCTTGGAGTACCTTCGTGGTAGTCCGCCGCGCTACGACATTCTTGCGAACTTCTTTCACCGTTTTTTCCTTCGCTCCGAAAATCTTCGCATATTAATATTTCATTTGAATTACAAATATCTCACCAGCTTTGATTTTACAGAAGAAGATAAGTACCGAAAGTTCATCAGTAGAGTTAGGAAAAAATCATCAACATAATCAAAAAAATACGGGCTGTAAGTAGTTTACGCATTCCTAATATTTTTTTATATATAACGTACTCGTATGCTCCATCCCTGCGCAAATACGAACACTCGTATACCTTTAATTACTTGTAAAATTGAATTTCTTTGTTACTAATGTAGGCTTGTACAGGATAACTAATATGTACCTAGGCATGCAATATTTTATGTTAGTTTATGTAATTTAAACAACTAAGAAGACAAAATTATATTTACACAACATGGTAGCTGTAAGTACAGAGGTTTATTGCCTATAAACATACTGCTTTCTTGTTTCGTTATGTGGAATATACCTATAATATATATATAACGCATGATGAAAGAGCTTGAATCAAATAAGAAGGATTTAATACCTCGTCATAAAGTGAGAAAAATGCAGTTAAATGGATCATCTTTTTTATCCAGAAAGCTAAGAGAACTTTATTATTCAAATGCACGTAAATTACCGCAAAGTGATACTTTAGGAAAATCCACAACGGCAAAAATCAAACTTTACGCATTTTTCTTAAATATGAATTCGAATTCAGTAACTTCTGCTATAGTAGATGAATCTTATTCCTGAAGAATAAGAGCTAAAATAGAAAAAAAACGCATTTATAGCTAAACAAACAAAATGGTGATATTACAGCAGATTTATGGGCCTCTGACAAAAATGTTTTCCCAACATTTAATCCAAAATAAAGGAGTCAAAGACCTCTAAATGTCGTTACGCATAAATAATCTCTCTCAGAAAAGACATAAAAAGGTAGTCTGGAAATTTTATAAATCTTACGAATTTAACTAAGTTAAAGTTACGTTAACGGTATAAGTAAGTAAATTCATATAGCCTTTATTGTCAGAGACCAAAGACTATGATGAACCCTGGCTATATGATCTGATAAAGAGACGTAACTCCGTCTTAAGGCCACTGACATGGTATTAAGGTTGCTGGTTAACCCAGTAAAGAAATTTGTTGTAAAAATTTTACAACTCATGGTTTGAATCCGTTTGACCATCCGAAAACTGACTGGATCGTCCGTTTTTAACCAGTCCGGCAATTTTATCCCGATGGTAAGCGACCGTGTAAATAAGCCTGGAACAAAATGGATCTACAAGAATTATATTGCTCTAGCCTTATATAGCCCAGGTATAGATATTTCTCAAAATAGAGCTCCGTACGATATGCCGAAATATGACAATAGAGTACTTTATCGACTGCACTCTTTGCCGAAAATAGCTTTTACATCCTATAGACGTAGGTGTTCTTCGAAATCACTCTGCGCCGATGGTTGGTTTCAGAAAGGAATGACGTATTTTCAGTTTTTTTTTTCTTTCAAAAGATGAAAACACTATAATACAAGGAAGTTGGCAGTGAGTTCTATTCTTAAGAATAATGTGAGCATGAATAGTCAGGAGGAAATCGTTATCCATAAGTAAAGCGGCTACGAAAACAGTGAACAGGTCGCAAATCTGTAGGGAAACTTTGTTAGGGATAGGTGTACCAGTCCAAGGAAATGACCTTTTCTACATTTGCCTATATACTATAAGAAAGAAAGTGTATGATTTTGAAGAAAGAAGAAACGCGATTCTTTATAACAACATTTCTGCACATGTTCGAACAGAACTCGGCATTTAACGCCTTTTTTTGTAAAACCACAACGCCATACGACACGCTTGCGGACAAGCTTCGGTTCTCTCTAATAACTGCCGCTTAATTGCAAGCGTTAAAAACTAACTAAATCGACGTTCACGTTAGCTCGAAATTAAAAATGAGCTTAAAGCAATTTAAAAGAGTGTCTAGTTTTTCAATTAAGCGTCTTTTCAACATCCGAGACAATTAGCGGTATATATTAACTGTTTATATTAGCTAGACAAGCTGTCCGGATGAAAATTTACTTTAAATTAAAAACTAGTTGCTCGCCCCGCACTGTGACCACATAATTTTTTTTATGGGAGCACGTTTATCTCTCGCTCTCTATCTCTTTAAAATTTATTTCTTTACCGTGATATCTGATATTTAAACTTGAAAAGTGTTTGCAGTAAGTTAATACTTGCCTACAATATTTTAAAAAGAATGAAACCAACACAATTATTTCGCAACTAGGGTCTCGATAAGGATCAGTTTCAGCAGTCTTCCAATCAGCGTTCCCGTCCTCGTCCCGGTACGTTGATGACGTCACGAACACTAACCGGACGGCCGCTGATCGCCACCGCGTGTTCGCTGCACGTGATCATACTGAATACCTACTCATTGGCTATATTGTGGAATCTAAATTATTCCATGGCTATTTTTAAAATGTTGGTTGTCAACAAACCTTTGGTCGTCATTTTCTATAAGAATGTATAGAACGACTGAATATATTAGACCCAGCGTTGTATTTCATATTAAGGCCGTCACAGACGACGAATATGCTATAATATTTTCATGTTAAGATAAAATATCATATCAATAATTTTGAAATATATATTATCTCCGTCACTTATTCGTCATTTGTTTTGTTGAGTAGCGATATTGAAATATGTTCTAAGATAACATGAAATATTATAGCATCTTCTTTTATTATTATATTTATATTTTTATTAATTAAGCAAAATTACAAAAATAGAAACAACAGTGATTAAACACTTTTTTAAACGATCAAGGTTGTTCATTACACTTCTATTATTATTTACCGTGATTATTATGTGAAACGAGCTTTCAATTATAGTTTCTTTAGTCTTCCCGTGACGTCTACGAAAGCGACTGCGCCGAAATATCGGGAGCTAGATTCACAACATTAAGGACTGTAAATATCCCGTAAATGATAATAGAAAATAACAGTGATTAGTTTAGTAATACCGATTAATAAAATAGTAACTGTAGTGATTATTTTTATACAGGTACTCTGAAATATATTTTAAAGTAAATTTTAGTAAATACCTTAGTGCTTTTGAAACCTAAACTTAGAGAGCTAGTATACCTATACTTGAATTCCACATCTGATATTCGAATGGAAAACGCTAGTTCCAAAGACATAAAACTTTAACCAAATCTGCGTAAGGATATTAAATTGCACAATGTCTAAAAATTAAGGCGAAATCTGATAAAATTGTAATATCGACTCATCCCAGGCTTATACGAGCTATAAACTCTACACTTAACAACGAAGGTTAACGTACTAACGTAACATTAAATGTCATCTCCCTACGAACTACTTATAAAAGAAAATTATGGTCCTTACTTATCCTCCAATAAGGAAGTTTAGAAGTTCGTTGCATCTCATTGGCAATCTCTTTGTGAAATGACCCAATTTTGAGCCGGAAGTAGGTCGCTATTGTACAGATTCTACCGAGTCATGCTTTTGTATATTTTTTACGCATGAAAAGCAAAATTGTTTATGGTTATAATTACGTAGGATAAGCTTGCGAGTGACTGATGACAATGGCGATATTAATTGTAGGCCGGGTATAACAATAATAGCACCTGGTAGCGGCTCTAACGCTCTATGAAATGCTCTTAATGGGTAGATTAATGTCTTTAGTCCGTCGTGACACAATGAGATCTCCTATTCAAGATTTGATGAACACGCGTTAAATCTACATAATTGTGTACGTAACACGCATCAATGCGTGATGTGTGTCGTGTTTCAATTTTGCACGCAATCGTGTAGTCTGGTCTCATGTCTAGTCCGAAGTCTGTATATCAGCTATTTTGATTAAATTATCATTAGACATGCTAATTTCAGAGTGCTCAGCCGTGGTAGTCTAATTGGGAGACCGCTCGATATGAAAACGAGTCGAAGTGAAGTCGCAGGTTCAAATCAAGGACCCACCAACGAGCTCTTTGGAGTTTATATGTACAGAGTTTGTACACTTGTTTTTTCGGCGAAGGAAAAATTCGTGAGGAACCTGCAAACGTCCGGAGAAGAAATTCCACTGCGTATGAATTTTAATTTACCAACCAGCAACTGGGCCAGCGTAGCGTGGTGGATAGTATGGACCACAGAAAAGCGAAATTCCTACTTCTTAGCTAAAACGGCTGTCAAAACAATGTTGTAAAGCAATGGTATGGAAAACAGCTGTCGCCAGTTTCACACAAAATTGCATAGAAACTACGACGAAAAAATGCCAATCATTGGTCGCACATTTCAAGTAAAACCCCAAAATGCCATTTTGAAACAGATTAAAATTATGTAATCTAATTACGATGCAATGTGGTTTGGTTTCCTACGCGTCCATTTAAATTGTCTTTTTTGAGTATTCTCAGTTTAAAATAATAATTTATTCATAGAACAATATATCTACAGAGGTACACTTAAATTAAACTTAGACATCATAACCAACAAGGTTGCGCTTGCCAATGCACTCTCCAACATAGAACCAGAACAAGACTTCAGCCCCGACTAGCGCATTGAGGGTTGCCTGCTTCACAGTCTGGTCCTTCCAGGCCCCAGTTTTAGCACTGGTTATTAGCTTGCCAATGCCAGCTTTGATTTGAGGCAGCTCACTCAGCTTGGGCGGAGCCAGCTCTACTCGCGCATACTTCATAAAGATGTTGAACTTGGGACGGGCCTGGGCAAGAGCCGAGTTGATTAGTGCTGGCAATTTAGCTGCTGCCATTTCGTTAATTTTATCAAAACAATTGATTTTTCAATAAGCTGGCAGGAAAATCGTATTTTTTCGATTTTGGAATGAGTTCGGAAGATGAAGGAAAGCCGAACTGAATATAACATGTATATTGGAAGAATTGTCATTAAGTTTAAATAGACTTAATGCTGTATGGACCTGGGTATGTCCTTAAATTGCAACCAAACCCACCGGAGGACTGGCAGCAGCGTCCTCTTGGTTAACGGTGGTGACCAATCTGCGATCCCCAAGCCGCCTGCCTAGCGTGGGGATTATGGCAACACCCCTCTATAAGGGGGAGGCCTTCGTCCAGCAGTGGACGTTTTATAGCTGACGACGAAGACTTAATGCCGGTTAGCTCGGCCCGTCACATTTCCGTTCTATTCACTTCTCTCTTCAGTGGTATGGATCAATCGCTCTTCGAGACTTATGTCTAGCAATGGACTATGAAAAGGCTGATAGTTTCGAAGACCGTATACTTTCAGAGCATGGACTGGCCTAGCTTTTAAGCGATACCTATATTATTAGTTCAGCAAAATTTTATGGGTATCGAGTTATATAAAATTTCCCCGTTTTGTACCACAAACATCTGATATCTGATAATATAACTATGTTTGATCTAATTTTTGATTCTTATTGCATAAAAAGGACTTTATTTGTTCAATTACTATATAAACTTAACCATAATTAACGACAGATTTTTAACACTGCGCAAAAAATAACATGCCCTAAAAGGATACGGTCTACAACACAATCAGTCTGTATATTATATGCTAATTGTAACTTAAAATTAAAACAGTAAACTTAAGGCTTAATTTTTCCCTTTAAGCATGTAGACTAAAGCTGAAATCTTCACATACATAAAGAAGAAAAGAAAAAAAAGACACCAAAAAAGAAAAGAAAAATCAGAAAAAAAGAAATCAGCTCCCAAATATATTCTATACCGCTGGGTTGATCACTTAATTTTTTTCATTCATAACTTTTGTTCAACCCTAGCACAAAGTATTATTGTTTGTGTCATTGACGTATGAGTTCATTAGTCTGAGGTTTTTGTTTTAAAAAGTCTATCCAAACAGCAAAAGCATCACAATAACTTTAAAACAAAGATCTTTCCATAATCATCCAGTAAAAAATTAAAATATTAAAACACCATGCTATATTTTAAATTAGCTATCGAAATACCAATTTTCATCATCATAACTTCAAAAACAAAGAATTTGCCACTTAAAGTTTCATCCCCCATTTCACCTCTTTGAGTTATCTCTGTCAAAAAATATTGAAGACACTATCATCATCAGCCAGAAAACGTCCATATTTAGTGGGAGGCCTTCGTCCAGCAGTGGACGTCTTCGGCTGATGATGTGACGTTGAAAGTGGGGATGAAATGTTGTACGGAAAGTTTTTTTTTTATTGGTATTTGAATAGGCTTTTTACAAACTTAACTTGACCGAGCTATGCCTATCATAGCACTAGAGCTGTAATTTAAAGTAAAAAGCACGTGTGTGTAATGTCTTTGATTATGAACCTATAACCGATGTAATAAGATACATTTTACGAGCAAGGGTGATCAAAAATGATTTACGTCAGCATGCCGTACCATAATAGGAAAATATATTATAGTCACGTTCTGAGGAAATATGCTCATATTCCGAAAGCTTGCAACGCGTAGATCCAATGCAAAGGAATTTTTGAAGAAAATAAATATCAACTGTACGATGCAAACGTACCGGAAGCATAGATAAACATAAATATAAAAATAGATTTATTGCCCAAAATAATGAAGGCAATAACATTACGTCTACAGTTACATAGCGACTAGAGTTAATCGTATTCACTTGCTGGAGGCAAGTAGATGTGTAAAGCTTCAAGATCGTCTATCATGTGGCGTGGTGGTAAGCGTCACACCTGCCACTAACAGTAGTAGCAGTGACAGAATTGTGAACTTGCGAACACAATCCTGCGCCGCACTGCACTGCGGTCGTCACCCTGAGATATTAGATGTTAAATGTCTTCATACCCTGTAATTTCTCTGGTAACATTGCCTTTCAAACCGGAACACAGTAATTCTTGCACACTACTGCTTGGCGGTTGAATAACTGGCAAAGGTGTGGTACTTCCCCAGGCGGAATGCAGTAGAGTCCTACCACTACATCAAATAGGCTGATGCGACATATAGGTACTTACGTAGAGTATACTGTATGACCGTTTGTTGCCCGTGGTCCAGCGCAGCTCTACTAGTAGGACCACGGTTGTTTTTTTTTCGGTGGTCCTATTGGTAGGATCACGGGCAAGTCGTACTTCTGATGGTCTGGACTAGTTGAACGTACACAATAATAGAGGTCAGTAAAATAAAATAAACATATTGGCAAATAGGGCAAAATCAGCGCATGCTGAAATTAAGTTAATATTCTAACAACGCTGATTTTAATTATATTCTTATACTTGAGCTTCGATGTTTCTTGAGATTAGTTTAGTTAGGTAGGCGGAGAAAAACAAAATGATAACAGCAATAACAATCTATAATCCTGTGGGTTTCGCGAATCGTGTGCGCCGTCATTTGTGTGTGTGTGTGTACATCAGCCGTTTCAAGCAGGAAATCAATGGTTTCAAGCAGGTTTCAAGGATTGTTCCAATATGGTTCTGACCTTTGAATATAACTTATAAGTTAAAAAAAAAAACTAAAAAAATTGCTCGGGATGATTTAAAGTGGTGAATTTTGGGAGCGGGCCGAATTTCTTCCGTACGCGGAAGTAGTCGCGGGCGACCTCTAGTATGTAAATATAAAAAAAGCCCTTGTACCTTGGTCGTAAGTTAGGTATTTGAGATTCCAGTAGATCATAGGGGAAATGCGTCACTTAGCCAGTGAGCTAGATGGCGCAATCACCAATGAATTTAATGACTCTAAAATTTAAATTTGTTTAAGTAATACTTAATAGAATTGGGGTCGATTGTAGATTAGGTGCAGTTCTGGATATGTCGATAGGCCGTATAAGCCGCGACCTAGGGGGGGGGGGGGGAAGATTTGAGAGGACGCAGCCGCCCCTATTATTTTAAAAAGGTACATGGAGCGGCGGAAATAAAGTGGCCTACACTCATAAAAAATATAAATCCGGCACTGAATTTAGGTGTTTAGATAAAGTACTAGTGCACAGAGTGCACTGCACTTTGCAGCCGCAGCTACAATCAAATAACTGATTTAATCGATATCGTATTCTGTAGACTATGTGCCGAGCACATAGTAGTAGAATAGTAGTAGTAGTAGAATACGATACGATAGTCGCAACACTTTTGTTATATTAGCACTACAATATGTTGAAATACTAGGTATTTATAAATGAAATACAAAATAAACAAGATCAACTGTTGCTCACAGATTCGAACTGCCTACTGCTACAACTATAAATATAGCAATAAGTATTTTTTTACCAGCAAGAGACAAACTATAAACTCACTCACTAACATTTTGAATCATTTAGGAGACAAAAATGCACCTGAAAAGACATCAGAACTATTGAATAGAAGCCATCATTCGATTTGTTGTCTATTACTTATACATATAACAAAACGTGGTTTTTATATCAGTGAGAAACAAACTATAAGCTCACGTGCACTACACTTACGTATTTGTTACATTTAGGTACTCCCATAAAAATAATTTCATTAAAATCTTACTTCTTCCCAGTATTATAAATCACATCACATCAACAGCCGGAAGACGTCCACTGCTGGACGAAGGCTCCCTTAATAGAGAGAGGTTGCAATAATCCCCACGCTTGGCAGGCGGCTTGGGTATCGCAGAGTGTTACCACTGTTAACTAAGAGGACGCTGCTGCCAGTTCTCCGGCGGTTCTGAGTGCAGTTTTAGGTCATAACCAGGTCCATATTATAAATGCGATAGGGCAATTGTTTGTCTTTCATATTGTAACAACGTAACAATGGAAGAAGGAATCATTGTGATATTGGGCATGAATATCAACGTGGGCTAACTATTCTACCATAATATTAATAAAGGGTCGGAGAGTTACATAGGCTTCTTTTCATTATCGTCATCACCACTGATCTGATGCGTGGTCAAAGCGTCAGATCTATATCAGGCATAAGAAAAAATAGCAAATCGCCTAACGGGTTTTGAGCCTAGAATCGTGAGCTATGCGACTTACATGGCACTGCTGGCACGCCTATGCAGCAGTTGTAGGAGGCTGCCATCACCGGTGGAAGAGCAGAGACTTCGCGAGCGCGCGCGCCGCTCGCCTGCTCGCTCGCTTCGCTCCCGCCAGCGTGCCATCAGCGACTCGAGACACAGCATGGCGCCACCATCGCACACCATCCGCGCTCGCGGCGCTCTTCTGCGCCCAGCTTACGTTACCACGAAGCCGAACCCTTCTCACTTAACTAGAACGCCCGCTTTATCGTCCCATTACGTATCAGCTCCATTAGAGTTCACGTAAACAATATAAAGGTATTACGTGACTCGGCGAATAAATTTTACGCATTAAAATTGCAATTTTTTGGAACTTGCTCTGGCACTCGGTTGCGAGCTTTGAATTTTTAAACCGAGAGAATGCAGCTTCCCGTCTTTGTTTACTGTCCGTGCACTAAGCTCCCGAGTTATGACCGGAGTGTGCGATACAAATTTAAAAGTTAAACATTTGCTCTTTTCTTTTCAATTTAAAGTTTCAGCAAACCGCTTTGTAATTTGAAATGCACACAAATCAAATCATTGCTGCTTACCAAGTGATATTGCAGTAATTGAAAAACAAACGCGTTAGTAAATAGGGCGAAGTTACATCACGAGCGCCAACCGAGTGTTTGTATTTGCATAGAGCTTAAAAGTGGACGGGCTCTACAATTGATTTCAAGTTTGTAATAGAACGGCTGTCGAGTGGGACGCAGAATTGTTTATTTAGAAGTTTCGCGGTGAGTGCGAGCCCGCATCGCGGCGAGACGTGACCGCACCGAGCGCTACTTTGCGACTGACGTAGCTCACGAGCTACGTGGTGCTACGAGTCGTAGCCCGTAGGTCTACGAGCTCCGAATCGCGTAACCCCATAGCCCCTACGACCAAATGCATTACATAAACGAGCGCTAGTAGGTTTATATTGTAGCGCAGTGCCTTTGTGGAACGTAGTTTGCAACGTACGTTGATTATAGTTTGAGACTTTGTTTTCATAATCAGTGCATTAGCTAAGTGATGCATGATGCATATTCACCAACGCATTAGCTCGCGCAGAAATTAAAATACACCTATTAGCAAAATGCGCAAGCAAATAAAGGGTTGGTAACTTGTTAGTATACTTGTTAAATGTTAAAATGTAGAGTAGCGTCGGAATTGCTAATCAGTCTACGACTTTTCTTCTAAGTTTCTAACTCGGTGGATAAAGACGAAAGACGAATTAACAATTTTACCGTTAAGTACTCCGTTTTACAACGGCAATTATGTCTCCCATACTTTTTATTTTATTTTCTATTTTTAGACTGAAATGTCAGCAAGATTGTTGTTCTAAACAGTTGCAAATGAAAAACGTGCCGACCCTGTTGAACGCGTGACTGATGCAATGAATATTGGAAAATTTATTTTATCGGTAGGTACTTAAAAGTAACATTTTATTTCAATATTGCGTTTTACTTTTTTTACCTATAAAAAATAACCAGGCATGTGTAGCTACACATCATCAGCCAGAAGACGTCCTGCTGAACGAAGGTCTCCACCTGGCTAAGGGATCGCAGAATGCTCACCAGTCACCACCACCATAAGAAAAACCCGATAGATAAACCGTTTTGTAACTAGTACTACACATATTGTACTAGGTCCCGCACACCGTAAGAAATTTCTCGTGACGGCCTTCTTGCTCGCACCTGTTAATTGTTATTTGTGAGCAGTGTGTTACGGCAGGGAGGTGTCACTCCACAGTTTAGGTATGTTCGGCCGGAGCTCCGTCCGGGGGGACAATGCAAGGCTGAGGTCAATGGCCGCCCGCACGCTAGCCTCGTCGCACGTAACTAAACATACGTGATTAGAAAGAGAGCGGTAAATCGAGGTGAATATAGCGAGCGGTATCCAGCGCTGTGCGAGTTGAATTGATTCTTTATTGCCTAGAAGATAGAGTCCTTATTTATTTAAATTCCTTTGCGGAGTGAACTTTCTGTACGTAGTACTATTATTTATTCTGTGGGTGCGATCGGTCCGGTGGTGCCTGGCAGGTGGTGGACCGGAACAGTGTGCGGGCGCTCCCTCCGGTGGTTCTGGATGCGCTTTTATACAGGTCCAATGTGTAGCTAAGTATGTTGATATAATTTACAAAATAAAAGACATCTAAATAATTATACTATGAATGCTGACGTGGCTTTGACGCATTTTTCACTCATTTTTTACTCACGCTTAATTAAGTTGGATATTCCGACTATAGTTTCGATCACATCCGGTGACCTTTTTCAAGGAGTGAAAACAGAGTCCGACTCTTGTGCGGCCGCACCCTGTTTTGTTATGTGTGAAGCAGGACGCGGCCAGGCGTAAATTATATAAAAATAAAACAATTTTAGTATTATGTTTTCTTTTCGTTGATATAATAATAAAACTGATAATTAAAACTAGCTTTATAAAATAAATATGATAATATGACGTTATGCCAAAGGATCCGGTGTATTGAACCTGGGTATGTCCTTAAACTGCAACCAGCCCACCGGAGGACGGGCAGCAGCGTCCTGACCATTCTGCGATCCCCAAGCCGCCTGCCAAGCGTGGGGATTATGGCATCACCCCTCTATAAAGGGGGGGAGGGGCTTCGTCCAGCAGTGAATGTTTTATGCCTGACGACGATGTCAAAGGACACATGCGTTGTCTATTGAGCTGTATTGCTATAAAAAAAAACAACTTTTTTTTTGTTCTTATTTTAGTAGATATAATAAGTAACCACCTACATCCGTAGTAGAAGATGTTTTCAACGAATCTTTTACACTTCCTTTATTAAAAAGCTCCAGTTCGTCGTAAGTATATTTTTTATTGATAATACAGGCTGCAGACGGCAATAGTAGAAGTAGTTGCCAAACCGTATGCAGTGGAAAGTCAATGCACGCTTTATTTTACTTCCCACTTGGCAACGCTTAGCGCGTTTTAGTTTTAATATTTAAACTCTTGGTAGGTACTCAAGGCTGTCTTAGACTATGCTGGGGCCCTTGGGCACACAACAATTTGGGGCCCTTTTGGAAAGTAAAGAAAGCGATTTATGCTAACATTTGTCCACAAGCTATTTTGTATTAAATCGATCCTAACTAAGCCAAATAAGTCAAAACCAAGTCAATATTATGGACATTTTATACCTCTAATAGAAAAAAGGCGAAGTTTGGTTTGATTTTGATTTAATTTGGTTAAATAAAATCGACATAATTTTGACTTACCTTTAAAGACAAAAGTAAGTTTTATTTTTGACCCTTGTGCTCAATGTTGCATACTTGCAATGCCCGACAAAAATGTTTTGAGAACAAATGTGAAAGAAACTGTCGGTCCTTCGGGGCCCCTTGAGTATGGGTGCCCTGGGCACGAGCCCGTGTGCTCTTATGGTAAAGACGGTACTGTAGGTACTTACTATTATATATAGTAGTGCGGTTAAAATGATAGTAGCAAAGAGTACCACATTAATAGGACTTTAACAGTAAACTTAATCCCTTTTATTGGCGGAACCAAAATCTAATACTATAAGAATGACTGTCCTGACTGACTGACTGACAATGCACAGCATAAACCGCTGGTCATACAGACTTGAAATTTGGAGGGTATATTTGTCTTGATGCGTAGAGGGCTACAAAGAAATGATTTTTGAAATTCGTCCCCTAAGGGGGTAAAAATGGGTGAAAACTTTTGTATGAAAGACCTTTGTTGTTGAACTTTTAGTCGTGAGAATTTGTAACAGTATAGTTTTTTTTTTGACAGGTATGACATAAGGGGGTGAAATGGGGAAAGAAACTATGTATGTAACTTCTTTGTTTTTGATGGTAGGTATAGTGATGACATTTGGTATTTAGATTGACTATTTAAAACAAAACAATAATATTTTTGCTAGGGCTATAGAAGCAGTATGGAAAATATTTTGGACCGGGGCGAATTTCATTCGTACGCGGACGAAGTCGCGGAAGACCTCTAGTGTAATATAAAACGCAATAAAACGTTTTTTGCATAAGTATAGCATTTTTAACTTGCATCATCGTTCCATTAAAGTACAGCTTTGTATTATTATTTATTATATTATTATTTTGCACGACTGCCGAAAAAAAGAAGTGTAATGTTTGCAGGGATCTTGTATGTATCTGTGTATGTATGTGAGTTTGTTTATTCTACCATAATTTCTGAATGCCTGAACAGATTTGGATTTGGATTTGATTTTTTTTGTTTTGGGTATCGTTAGAATTCTTACATGATTCCGAGCGACATAGGCTATATTTTTTATAGAAAACAAATATACGCGGCTGTAGCGCCCCATTTACAAAAGTGAAAAAAAAACTTCAATTATTACAATATGGGTATCAAATTGAAGACCTTGATGAGCACATTTCAAAACTAGAGAACTATGTAAGTATACATTTTACAGGGGGTACGTGTGAATCAAAAATATCATCTTTGGCAAACAATTTAATCAGACTTTAGTAAGACTACGAATGTATTTTGTTTTTTACTATTACGTTTGTTTTTTGGCAGGGTAGTCGTGTTTTAATTCTTTTAAATTAGATGTCTTGTTCTATCATGCCTCGGCGATTATAAGAGTTTTTTTTAAAACACAAATTTGAGATGACTTGTTGGGTTCGAGCCAGCTGCATGGAAGCCTTTTTGGCTGAGCGCCTGGTCGACGCATGAACGAAATGCTGGCGTTGTTTTGCCCAACGTATTTAATTTTTGCTATTTATTGTCATTCAACGTGGCAATACCGCCAAGAGACTGGTTACGCTTCCGACTGGTAGGCATTTGGACTTTCACTCAGAAGTCTGTCGGTAATTCAATTCTTTTTGTGTATTAAATTAAGTAAGTAGATCAGGTAGAGAGGGTAGATAGAGTAGCACAGATAAAATAATTATATCCAGTAATAGTAATTAAGTTATTTATTATTATTTTGTTTCAGTTAATAATGACACTTGCCCTGTAAAAATAATGCTAGCTACCAAGTACTTACATTGCAACATTTACAACTGGCACAACTGCATTCTGCTTTGTAACGTTTAGCTACCCGTAGGTAATGGGCGATATTCTGACAGCCAATTAAAAAATAAATATAGTTCCTAAAAATCCGATAGACAGCGACGACGAGACATGGCTCTGAACAGTTTCACTATCTAGTCTGTGGTTCTGAAGATTTTGAACAAACGAAGCAAAGTAAAAATGTCAAGAAATATAATGTAAACTTATTTCATTTATATCAGATCTGTCATTCGTTGTTTGTGGTTATTGTTTGTATAACAAAGTATTTGCCCATAGTATTTCTTAAGTTTTCGTTATTCCACGCAAATTAGTAAGTGCGCCTTGCTAAATAATTAGTTAATTACTATCAATAAAAATTACAATAACTAACAACAATAAAAAATAACATTAGCGTGACGTAACAATAACAATTTATCAGAATTTCAACAAAATGATACAAGAAAACTTGGAAAGGCACTTCACCAACGAACGCGAACTGTCAAAATAAGCAGTGAAGGTGAGTGAACTGCTTTTCACAAGAAAAATGCGAAAAATAGTGGGCTATATCTCGCCAGCGCGGCCTATCCTTTGGCTGTTGAAGTACGTTCTGTCAGCTGTCAGAAAACTTCCCATTGCTCTTGAAGCGATTGTACTTTGTACGATGACTTTAAAAGGAAACTAACTTACCTACAGTATTCGTAAGTACATAGAAATAAACAAGTAACTTTTTTTAAAACAACCGACTTCAAACTATATCAAAGACTGCCTTATAGATCAGTTGGTAGCATGTCTGCCTTCAGAGCTGTAGAGCGTGGGTTCGATTCCCACCCAGGGCAAACATTTATGTGACGAAAATAGACGTTTGTTCTGTGTCTGGGTGTAGTATGTATTTACAAAAAAATATGGTATATAAGTATGCTATCAGCTATCTAGTTTTCATATAACAAGCTTTGCTTGGTTTGGGGCTAGATGGCGCTGTGTTAAAAATGTCCACCGATATTTATTTATTTAATATGGCTCCCCACCACCTTGAGAGAACCTACACAATTGACAGAGAAATTGGTGAATATATTTAAACAATACATACGGTCGAACATAGAACCTCCTCCTTTTTTGAAGTCGGCTAAAAAGCAAAGCCGTTACAAATTCCCGGACAAAGCAATGTCGTGACAAAAGCCTATGCAGCAATGTTAATAGCCTCTAAATCACTCCCATAGGTATGCAGGGCAGGGGTCCCGGGATATTTATTGACCCTGGCTGTCTGACAACCGCGGATGTTGACCACTAAACAGCTCCGCTTGAGTGAAAAGGACGACAGAGGGATCGCTTGTCTCTCCATACTCTTATTAATGTACCTATGTGTAAATGGGCAACCATTAGTGTTTTTTATTTCTTTAATAACAACAAAGCTCAAGTATATATCTGTAGTACTGTCGAAACGGTGTCGTAGTATAGTGTAACTTTTATTATTTTTAGTTGTCAATTGTTTAATTCAGTTAATAGTCAGACATTATGGTAAAGTAAATATACAGGGCTAGTTGTAATCAGTTAGCATACTTTTAAGGGCATATTCTATACGTCAAAACAAACAACTTTTACTATGGGGTCAACATTGGAATCGCTAAAAAAACAGATGTTGCATACATTTTGCCCAATAGTCGATGAACTTTTTCCGAGGATCCGTCCTTGCTTTCAGGGCTTTATTTACATCCTATTCAAATAGCTATATTATATGTATATATATAGCAATAGCCAGATTCTTTTCTAGATTTCTTACGCCTGCTATCGAAATTCCGCTAGACATTTGGACGTCGAGAATCGTCTAGAATGGTCAATAACCCTTATGAGCTAATTCCGAAGACCAAATGCTTATAATAAATTCACCGCTCAAAGCTGTTATTTGGAAAAGGGTCCGGATATTGGCAACACCGGATTAGAGCGGAAATCATAGGCCTATACACTGACCAATTTCTCTGTGGAATTCAGTGAGGGAGCCACAAACGTATCATCTAAGTAAAACTTATAGGCTCCGTGAAAAAGTTTAGTACATTTATTTGACCAACTGTACATTTATGTTGGTCGCTGTATACTAGCGATTCTACTGAACACTTTGATGTTTACTCCACGGTTCGAAGATCACAGCTATTCCTATTGATATAGAATTGATAAAGTAAGAAAAAACATGTTGTGATTCGCACTTGTCTTTGACAGCCCTCTTATAGGTCAGCCTTTGATATTAGAGGGTGTAAAGACATAAAAAAATATGAAAAAAACTATTTACGTTAACACTTTTTCAAAATGAAGGTAGGTCATAGCTACACATAGTTCGTAATGGTATTACAAAGCGGCAAGGAGGTTATTAAACTCATTATTGAGAACAACTAGTACAAAAGATTGTGCCATAGAAAAATGAAATTCAGTTCAAAATGTATGGAACAGTTGATTTTTTTTAAAGGGTTTAAATGGGGGGGAATTAAGCATATGTTTCAATTATTCAAAATTATAAGATAAAACAATGGGGAGTTTAACTGAACCTGATGCTTATGTCGAAAATATAATTGAAATCGGCTGGTAAGTGCTTAAAGTATTTGGGAGGGAGTCATCTGTCCCTTTCTAGCAAAACCCGTGCTATTATAGAATTTGTTAGGAATCGTGTTCTTTAACGTCATAAACCTCATATAGTGCCCTCCCTGTCTTACATGAAAAAAAATTGTTTATAACTTCGTTATTTTATAAGTATGTATTATGTATGTATGTTATAAGTATGTATTTACAAAAAAAAGTATTATAAGTATTCTATCAGTAATCTAGTTTCCATATTACAAACTTAGCTTAGTTTGGGGTTAGATGGCGCTGTGTGAAAAATGTCCACCGTTATTTATTTATTTGTGCACATATTAAAATCTTACTTTTCATCACACTTGCTCGTAAAGTGGATCTTATTGCATCGGTTTTCGGCTCATAATCCAAGTATTACACACGCGTGCTTTTTACTTTACATTACGGCACTTGTACTATAATAGGTATAACCCGGTAAAGTCAAGTTTGTACGTGACTGCAATTAGACGTATGTACCTATACGAAGGACTCTTAATATAGCCGGGTAATACTTACAGTTTTTTTGTAATACCCCCAAAGAGTTCTTATGCCGCTGAAGTAAATGTCAACCTGCGCGCGCATTGCTGGTTTGGGCGTCATTTTCCGCAAATGTTTGTTGATGTTTTCGCTGTGTGGTTGATTATTATCAAAAAAAAAATGTTTTTTCCTCGCAAGTGTGACGAAAACAGTCGTATGGAACTCTTGTGCTATTAGTCATTACGCTCTCGGCTTCCTTATCGCGCTCGCCTGCGGCTCGCGCGCATAATACCGCCTCTAGTGTAATGACCAACATAGCACACTCGTATCATAATGTACTATTCTATGATTTGTTTTGTTACCAGTTAGCTTTTTTGTGAGTCAATAAAAAAAACACAATATATTAATATTCTCACGGTATTGGCCCCATATTAAAAGCTGTTCACATTGGTATATTGAACTCCTTTGGACTTATTATTACCGTTCCGGGTAACCCCTTTATATCAGTGATTTGCAGTTTCAATAAGTACAAAAGGTGTGTGCAAAGGTGTTTGTAACTGTAAGTAAGTAAATTTGTTCCCGTTTTGTTGTAATGACAAAATAGTTATTTGTCAAAATAGTTATTTGTTATGCAAGGCTGCAAAATTCTTTTTTGGTATTTCTATTAAAGCCTGCGCATAGCGAGGGTTTCAAAGGTACGAGACGCAGATTTCCCAAACATGATAAAAAAATATGTTTCTTTCAACTCGACAGATAGCGCAGACCATTGAGATAAATACATAGAGGGATAAAAGTCCTATGATCACGCTAAAAAAAATGGAGCCGTTTTTTCAAAAGTTTTTATTTTCTTTTGTCGTTGGCCAGTTTTCGCGCAAACTCGATACCTATCGAAATCGATGTTGCATACCTAATGAAAATTTTCCCTAAAACTTCTGCTACGATATAACATGATATCGAATACATTTGGAAGGTTAGTACAATAACAAGTTTTTTTTTTTTAATTGGATCATCAATGTTAAAAAAATTAACTAACAACAATACATTTTTAGTTTACAAAATATTTTCAGTACATACAATAAAGTCAAAATGTATTCGTCGTCAGCCATAACACGTCCACTGCTGGACGAAGGCCTCCTTAATAGAGGGGTGTTGCCATAATCTCCACGCTTGGCAGGCGGCTTGGGGATCGGAATAGTCACCACCATTAACCAAGAGGACGCTGCTGCCCGTCCTCCGGTGGGTCTGGTTGCAGTTTAAGGACATGCCCAGGTCAAAATGTATGTATGTAATGTGATCTATCACCATTTTTCCTCTCCATCCAAAGGTTGCCTGGAAGAGATTGCTTTTAGCAATAAGGCCGCCACTTGTTCCAATATTTAAGTTTATTAAATTATTTCTGTGTAATTCTTGGTGTGAACAATAAAGAGTTAATCAATCAATCAATCATTTTACTACCTCAACAAAATTTATAGCCAAAAAAAAACAACGGTTCGCAAGTGATCATCGAACAAATGAATATACATTATTATGATCATCATCATCATCATGATGTCATCGAACAACTTAATACAAACAAACATAATTAACATACATACAAATGCCTCATCGTTCAAGTAGTGTCGGAGACTTTCCTATTGTTCATTAGGGAATATGCATGAGTTTCAATTATTAAAAATAATAACATAAGTGGAGAGTTAAGCTGAATCTGATCATCGAAAAAATAATTGAAATCATCTGGTTTTTCAGAAATATAAGCACAAAATGTATTGATTTTACTGGAATGAACTCGAATTCGATAGGTTTTGACTTTAATATACTTGCAAAGAAAGGCTACACCACTTATTATACATCACTTTGATTTAAGAGGTTAACCAATTAAGAAGGCAATTTAAGCAAATAAAAATAAAAATAAACCCCCACATATATGGGGAAAACCAAAAAAGGATTTCCTGGCAGCACCGAAAGAAAATGATATGACACATAATTTCGAAAATATTTTTACGATAATTTGCAATAATTTGCAGTAAAATACCATGGCATCTTTTGTGTGTTCGGAGCACGAGTCACAGCTTTTTACGACACATTTATGATTTTTTTCTATTTTGTATGTTAGACATATTAACCGAATTCATCGGCAATCATACGGCAATAGAGAATGATAGACGTCAAAGCTCGAATTAGTTCTCAAGCGTATTTCAGGCGAGGCCGGCTTGAAGCGGAAACTTCAGATCTAGTATGAAACATATATTATTATATAATATCATTGGCGCAGACTAAACGTGCCAGTCAAAAACAGTTGGCTATTATTGATAAGTGGCACATGAAATAAATTAAAAACTTCACAATGACAGCCACGTCTGGTCTGCGCAAAGTCAGAGCCATCTACAATGAGCAGAGAAATAATTTCTTTGACAATGAGCTTTTTCTTTTTTTTATTACCTGTCAGAAAATTTCCCATAACTTTCCTGCCTTTTTTTTTCTTTGTTATTTGCATCACACGTTGTGCATTCTGCCAGAGTCATGTATATAAGAACGTTCAAGTTTATGTAGTATTATCAAGTCAAATAGGTCATGAAGTCGCAGTTAGTCACATGAAATTAGTCAAAGTCGAGTTCAAGTCATGCCATAGTAAAGTTGTGGCGACTTTCGTCGTCAGCCATAAAACATCTACTGCTGGACGAAGGCCTCCCCTTAATAGAGGGGTGTTGCCATAATCCCCACGCTTGGCAGGCGGCTTGGGGATCACAGAATGCTCACCACCGTTAGCCAAGAGGACGCTGCTGCCCGTCCTCCGGTGGGTCTGGATGCAGTTTAAGGACATACCCAGGTCAGGTCAGTGGCGACTTTACTATGAGTTTTGAAAACAACACAAAAAGACATGTTCCACCACAATATATCACTTGCCTATATTCGTGCATGTAATTCAACACTCACTCATGAATAAAACACCACCATTTTAAATCATTAATTAGCGAAAAACCACTAGTTTAAGAAAATAATAGAATGCAGCGACATAATTTTATTTTAATTTTTAATTTTTCCATGTTCCCGCCAAAACTACTTTGCTGCCTTGCGAAACACACAACTTTTCACTTCATTACAGCGAGAAAAAAAATCCTTGGCGATGTGTTCTGTATCACAGAGGTCTAAGGCCCGATTTGTCAGTGAGCTTACTCGGTAGTCAGCTCGCTAACAAATCGGGGCGGGATGCTGAAACGGTATCTTAATTCGGTAATTAAGATATCGTTTCAGCACCCTGGGGTTTACAAAATGAACTGCAGCTGCGGGAGTTCGTATATAGGACAGACCAAGTTTCATGCCGCATAAAGGCAGTTAAAAATCACGAGAGACAAATCTGCCATAGTAGAGCATCTGCTGGACACAGGCCCTAACCATAGAGTAAGTAAATACTACGTAAGCCCTAACCACTGGATTGAGCTTCACAGCCCTAATATCCTGTCAACCAAGCGCCACTACATACCTAGGCTGGTGAAGGATGCCATTGAGATCTCGAAATGCCGGAATTTTAATCGAGGTGATGGCTTTAACTCTCCAGTTCGTGGAATCCAATGTTAGGTTGCCTTAAAAATACTAAGTCACGTCCAAAATGTGTTCAAAACAACATATGCAGTGATATTGTGAGTGTGTTTTGTCGAGACTTGGGTTCGAGTTCGAGTTCCAGTGCTATTCGTAGTAAAAGACTTAGAAAGAGGGTAGTTCGTTATGAATGCTCCATAGAGGTAGGAACTAGAATGCTCTTAATGTTTTTCGAACTCTTTTGACAACCACCCGCCCGCATTCTTCGGTCTACTAGTGAGCATGGTGCATGCAACTGTGCCGAAATATCGGGAGCTCATTTCACAACATAATCACGGTAATATCCCGTTAATAATAATAGAACTTTAATTAAATACATGATCAAGATTTTACAGATATCACTATACAGGGTTAGTTCTAATCAGTTAGCATCCTTTTAAGGGCATATTCTGTATATCAAAACGCATCGAATATGCCCTTAAAAGGATGCTTACTAACCTGTATACGCGTACGGGCTACGGGACGTACTTTACCTAAGTCAAAAATAGATCATTTACATAATTCTAAAATCATGGGAAAACCGCGTTAACCAAGAAATTGTCATTAGGGCACACCAGTGACCGTTTTGTAACCACGGAGGTGTCCTTTGTTTGACTGTGCTTATTAATTCTAGGCGCTTAGTTTACACGCCGGCCTAATTGCCATACCCAGCTAAGTACCTAAGGAGGTCACGAAATGTTAGGTCGATCTTACAATACAAGTTTTCTATTTGATTATTCTTAATGTATTACTAGCTAACAGATTTTCTAGATAGGTATGATATTAGACGTTAAAATGGTTAAATCCTAAGGGAAGCATCAAACTCTCCGCCAATTATCATCTCCACCTAGTGGGAGGCCGCGCCTACGCTGCGCCTTCCGGTTCGCGGTCGCCACTCAAGAACCTTACCTACTACCTACTCACGTTTTAATTAAAACGGATAAAGTAGTCAACAGTAGTCACACAGTAATAAAATCACAGATTGTGTCGATTTTCATATATTTCTTCTTCTTATTATAAACTCATTAAACCCGTCCAATTAAATTAAATTTATTTTAGCAGCTAACAACAGGCTTACCTATTCTTAGACGTTCCTATTTTATTTTTATCAGATTTTTATCAAACGAAATACACATTTACATTATTAAATACTGAGTATAATAAATAAAAATATTTAATACAGGTAGACAAGAACGAAATACAGAACAAACAATTCGCATATAAAATATTCGCGTGATAATAATACGAGTAGGTCGGTATTATTACGAATTACCTACCACATCCCTTTCCTAAGTTGAATATGACCTTTTATGGTACTTTGTAACCTTGGCCTATAACGTGGTGGGACAAACTTGCCTCCTTATTTGTGTAAATTATGATTTATTTGAATGGGCGTGACATATCCTTACTTTCATAGTTGACAAGTTTTTATAACACTTGAGTTGATATGAAGGAGTAGATACTTACCTTGGTACGAGCACAGAATAAATAATAGGTACCTACGAGTAAGGTATCTATCTAAGAATTCGTGAGTAAGTCCTAAGTAGGTAGGTATCGACTGCGAACATGTACAAAGATAAAATATTTATTGCCCGGGAAAAAGGCAGAATTTATTGTTTATTTATTGTTAAGTATCAAATAATTTGTATTTGTGGCGCCGCTGCCGCCGCTGTGGCTAATTTGCAGACTTCTGAGCATGCCAACAGTGACATCTAGTAAATATTAGCAGAACTATTACTTACCACGCGCCATCTGTGACGGGGTTTCAACGAAATCGTGTATATTTGTCGTCGGTCGCGTCATGGCGTGGACTACTCGGCAATTTTATTGTGGTTCTCCCTGGTTTTCATAGATGGCAGTAAAACAATTATAACAAACCGAGTCCGAGTGAAACAGTGCCAGTGCCAGAGTGACAGTGCAGCACAGTGCAGACGTTCGATCACACAGTAATAAAAAGTAAAAAATATTTACACACTTTTTAAATATATTTTTTTACACTATATTTATAATAATATATATATATATATTTTTTTTGGCGATTTTGATTTGGCGGGAACACGGAAAAATCATGTCGCTGCATTCTATTATTTTCTTATATACGTGTTAATCGCAAATTAATGATTAAAAATAGTGGTATTTTATTCATTGAGGGATAAATTACATGCACGAGTGTGGGAAAGTGATATAATGTGGTGAAACATGTCTTTTTGCGTTGTTTTTAAAACTCCGTAAAAGCTCATAGTAAAGTCGCCACAACTTTACTAGGGCATGACTTGGACTCGACTTTGACAAATTTCGTGTGACTAACTGTTTGACTTTCATGACATTATTTGACTTAAATACTACATAAACTTGAACATTAATTATACTTGACACTGGCAGAACGTACAACGTGCGATGCCAAAAACAAAGAAAAAATTTATAAAGAAAAGGGTTTGATACGCTTTGTGTCAACCAACTGTCAATGTCAACTTAATTCAACTTTATTCTGAAAGTGAGGGTTTGTTTGTTTCGTAATTTTTCTATTCTATGTGTTGTTTATTCGTATTCGTGTGAGAAAGCAGCAAAATCAATACAGACACTTATTCTTATTTATTTTGTTCGATAGTAAAAATATATATTCTACTTACCCACCGGACCAGCCTTCTAAGGAAGAGCTCCTAAATTCAGGTTTCCATTTCTTGAGTTGTACAGTGTTTAATTTATTCTTTATTTTTACACTCAGTTTTTTCGGGCTAGATGGTAGTTTTAAGCCGGCTGTTACGTTCATTTTTGTTTACGGCGCAATTATCACATTTTCAGGAAATAGGTATGACTGAAGACTGGACATTGGAGCACCCAGAATCTGAAGATGAATTTGCCTTCGAAACAGACCATTTGGCTTTGCGTGGCAATAAAGATTACTGTAATTTGCTCAAATATATTGTCAAGTTGGAAGCACAAAAAGTACACGCACTTAAAGACATAGAAAATTTAGCTGACACCCAGAGAAAAGCCTTAGATGATCCTCTAACATTCATAGAAAAATTGAAATCAGGCGAAGTGAGTTTTCCAGCCCACCAGAGTATAGCAGACCTTCCAAACATACCTTGGGACACCTATGGCATAGATATGTCTCTAGAAACTGAAGTTATGAGGGATGTGAAGCCTAATAAAGATGACTTAGATACAGTTATGAAAGTCAGGGGTCGAAAGTTTAGCGATAGTAAACCAGAGACATTCAACCAGCTATGGTCATGTGAAGAACAGAAAAGATTAGAAGAATTACTTGAAATTTACCCTGAAGAGCCGGTTGAGGCTCGCCGGTACAAGAAAATTGCTGAAGCGTTAGGAACAAGAACTCCTATTCAAGTAAATAGTAGAGTACAAAAATATTTTGCAAAACTAGCCAAAGCAGGCTTGCCAATACCAGGTAGAACTCCTAAAAAGGTGGGGAAGGATAAAAACAAGTCTATTTACTATAAAAAGTCCACATTCTTCCCTAAGTTACATGTTCCAGTTACTATGGACGATCCATATGATAGTGGTGAAGCCCATGACAGCATGTCTTCATTAGAGGTGAAGAGTAGTGCGAAACACACTTTAGAATTACTTAAAGCTGCGAAGGAACAAAGAACACTTGATGAGACGGCTCCAGTTTACCAGATAAAGACGATGTGTGTTGGATGCCAAAAGACAGGATTTTTTGGTGCGAGGTGGACAGATAACTCGGGCACAGACTACTGTACAGATTGTGTTGTTAAGTTGTTACCGACAGAGAGACTTATACCTATGCGACAACCTGTGTAATAAATATATATATAAGCACATATTTGCTTTACTTTAAAGTAGACAATTAAGTTTACCACAAATTTAATTCATAAATTAAAGCATTACATAGAAAAAACAAATATTTTATAGGTACATCTGTGCATTAAATGTAAAATAAAATTTATTACTCATATATAGTAAATATAGGTACCTAACGCAAATAATGTTTCTAATGCTTTAATCTAGTTTAGTTAGTCTAGGTTTAAATCAAAATTTAAAGGCTTAGGACTTTTCCCATACACACAGGTGGCCAAATGGTACAAATTTGCTATACTTCCTTGTATGAACAAGGCCATAATGTCACATGCCTTTACACCATGTAGAGTAATTTCATAGAACCTATGTGTAAACTGTTATTCCAATTCTTCTCTACAATAGCTAAACTTTATAAAAATAAAATTATATAACTTGATAAAAGACACTACAACTCGGCGAATATTTAGTAGAATGTATGTATGTATGTATGTATGTGTGTATGTTTAGATGAGCATAGCATGATTTATTATTAAGTATGGGATTTTTGTTTTAGATCTCTGCAATCAAATAGCATCGCTTTATTAGATCTGAAATTTGAGATAGTTGTGTGTTTATCTTGTGTTTTCTATGAAGGCATGCGTCAATCGGTAGAAGATGCGCCTCATACAGGCAAGCTCATTCGATCCTGGACCCGTACCAATAAGTTTTATGGAATTTACGTATGGATTTCAAAACAATTACCACTGACTTTTTTAAAACAAAACATTAGGAAACCTGCTTAATATCTCTGAAGAAATTCATTGCCGTATGTAAATCCGCCTTCCTGCACCGGGTCAGAGTGGTGGAGAATATTGCCTAAACGCCCTTCGAAGGTAGACCTATGTCCAGCAATGGGAAGTTAAATGCTGATGCAGCTTATATTTGTATGAAAAGATTGTTTATATCAACACCTTGCCAACAAAACTCATCACATGCACAAACACTATTAAAAACATCATTTATTTAGACACTTCCCGCACGAAAACATATTTTCAGAACAACATAACTTAAAAACGCGACTGTTAGGGGCAAGTTTCAGGACGCGACTATCGCGGGCGCCGACTGATGAGGACCCAGTGGCTTGGAACACTGAACACAGCTTACCCTAGCCTAGCCCTAGATATAGGTACACGCGATAGTGGACGCGATGCGACGCGAGGCTGTGCTATATTTTAGCTTATACTATCGTACAAAGAAATACAAACTAGACTCACAGTCAGGTTAAATGCTTATTTTTGATCATTGTATTAGTAGAAAGTTTATTACACTTTATAAACTTTATTTACCTATTCGATTACGATTTTTGGTCCGATCGAACTGAAATTTGTATGCGTGGTTCCAATGGCAAAAATGGACTGGAACTACTCATAATAATTTATGTAATAAATGGTAAATACAGACGAAAATGAGTGAACGGTCAAATTGCAGAATTTTTTGTACAAAATAAAAATATTTACGTATTTATCATCAGCTAGAAGACGTCCACTGCTGGGGTTGCCATAATCCCCACACTTGGCTTATTGATCACTTGTTGAATGCTCACCACCGTTAACTAAGAGGACGCTGCTGTCCGTCGTCCGGTGGTTCTGGTTGCAGTTTTAGGACATACCCAGGTCCTACCTACGTAGTAGATATCTACTGAATATCGGATAGCTCATTATAGTTTTGAGTATCGAGGGTCACGGCCTATTTATGGGACCTTGCTATCGGTTGACTAAAAAGGGATTGACCGAAGGCTGTTCTAAAATAGTTTTCAGATACATAATTATTAGTAGATATTATATTTGTTTAAAAATTAAATAATTACATGTATTTCCCTGGATAGTCTCACTAAGACACAATTAAAAGGAAACACAAAATCACAGCCGGTGTGTATGTCTACTTACCTACATCAAACATCAAAGATAATATAATACTATAGCCTACATTGAGATTACTGAGTGAACAATAAACAGGTAAGTAGTTTATATTTATAACTTACCTAAAGCGAATTAAATGTAGGTAATATTCCTCTCTTTCCTTATCAGTTATCAGGCTGCGCATCTTTCAATTAAAAATAAATACTAGCTACGTAAAATCATCACTACACACATGAATAAACGTTCAATAAGCTTATCAGTTCTTAAATAATGTGGTCCTTTCACGCATAACCCTTCATCAGCAAGAGCCAAACAGAACATTTTTATAGGATAGATTTACTTACTTATAGACAATAGACAATATTTTATTTGTAGAAAAAAAACACATTTTGTACACAAGACAAGACAATAGAAACTCATAACAAATTTAAACAGTACAAAATAGTTTTTTGCCACAAACCGGTTCCAACTCAGCATAATGCTGGCTGCGAACAGCCAGCGCTGGTCTTCCGTTCTTATCTTATAAAACGTTTATACTCTAATAACTCTATACTGTAGAGTCATCATTATGATCATCAGCCAGCCAGGCCTCCCCCATTAATAGGGAGGAGTAATAATGCAGAGTAACTCTTCTCTAAGGATAGAGTACTTAAATCTTGCGTTTAGCAAGATAATGAAAAAACATGCAGCTCTCCCCTTTTAAATTGGCATAAATCCGCCAATATCACATGCATTGCAATGTCTATGACGTCACATTGCCATTTTTATCGAGGTCAAATATTCGAGAAGATATTGCACTTCGGATTAAACTTTGTTGGTTATGACTTTTGTATTTGGTCTCGATGAAAACGTGCCTACTCAACTTTTTCTACAGCGTTTGCTCTTACGTAATATAGGAAAGCTCTGCGTGTTAAGGGGGAATCTGGTGAACGAGTTTCCGTACAAACCTATGTCCCTATTTTCGTTCTGGGCAATTCTTCTAGAGTAATCACTTTTTTATAAAGTCTAGGTCTACTGTAGACAATGTCTAATGTCTCTGTCATTTCCTTTTTTCAGCAACTTATTGCTAAAAGATATATAACCCTTTAAATATTTTCATAGTAATATTTGGAGGGTTATATTTAGTGGCTGAAAAAAGAAAATGTCAGAGACGTGTCTACAGTAGACCTAGAATTTATAAAAAAAATTGATTGGTCTAGAAGCATTATCCAGAAAGAAAATAGGGGAATACGTTATGGAGAATCGCTCACCAGATTCCCTCTTAATTCAAGCTGGTTGTGCAGATTTGTGAGGGTATAATCTTATACTACGTACAACCCTGTTCACATGGAATAAGTAATTATACTGTAGGTATATTTCTTATATCCTTATTTCCTATGATAACTATCCCAAAATGAAAGATAAAAATACAAAATGCGTCACATTTTGGAGGACATATCTGTTCGTAACTGATTCTTTTTCAAATGTAGGTAATGGAATTTATTTGGCGTACCATGATTAAGGCAAACTTAATAATAATTGTTGTGGCTTTAAATAGTGAAGATCAGTTTTCCCTAGAGGTAAGCGTAAAAAGCGTGCTCTCTACCAGATTACAGACTCACCTAGGTCCACTTTTGGTTTGATACACTGAAAATAATAGACACAATTATGATATTGAGTAGTTTTTGGATTTCATATCATTGCTATTTACTTTGGTCAATTTAAAATAATTGAAGTATTTATAAATAAAGGACTTGTACAGAATGTGGCGTAATGAGTGGATAACCTTCTACCAACAGATGGAAAACATCATGGCGGTTAAGAAAAACAAAAATTGTGTTCCGTAGAAGTCGCATAGTTTTCGAGTTATTTGGCATCTATTACGGTTCCGAATTAACGAATTTTCTCGATCTTTTCATTATAAATAAAGTTCGGTCGATCTTGCCAAAGTAATATAGTAGTCTTGGACAGATGTGCTATCGAATTTACAATGCCATATTTGTATCGCGAGTATAATTTATGTTTAAGAAAAATATTTAACTCGATTCGACTCGATAATTATGTGACTTTTATAGAATTAATTTTGTTATTTTCTGTATCAGTACGATGTCATCTATCTGTAGGTTATCCACTCATTACGACACACTGTATATGACTTGCGGACCGATTATTTTTAATTCCTAAGATAAGTTTTACCTACATATGCTATACTTACTTGAACCAAGTCTCGGGAATTAATTCTACGAGCATTAATCTTCATTATGGTTAGGTCTCCAACTAAGTAAAGGATATTTAATAGCAAACTAAGCAGACTGGCTGGTAATAATTAAATACAAATCCCAGTTTACATTTTCACAAAGAGTTTTCAGCATTTTGAGTATTTCATAATAATAATATTGTTTAGTGGGTTATGAAACCCTGGTCTTATTTCATTTTACCTAACCTTAAGTTACTTATTTGTGAAGGTTAGAATAAACTCTGAGTCTTTATTAATAAGATGGTAGGTACTCGTAGCTGTAATTTTGTCCTAGACCGTACTTACACCTAATGAAGAAGTAAAGAGTTATCTGTATGTATACCTATATAGGGTTATACGTGTCGGTATTACTACGCCGAAAATAGGTCATTGTACTCATCATTCAACCCGAAAAAATTGTAATCGCGAAAAAAATTGCTGTTCCATAAAAAATGTTATTCACCACCGGCGAAATGTATCGAACAGCAGTTCTTTTTAGCTATTTCAGGGCCATAGTAAAAGTGCCACGGGACAAAATAATAGAGCATCAGCATCCAGTTCCACTCGCATTTGAGCGAGTATCCTACATTACATAAGTAAATTTCTGGGTCCGGGACTGGTTGTAAGTGGGCTCTGACACTCAAAACCCACTAGAAATTCAGAGTCTGATCTGACTATCAACTCTACCGTGTTACAGTTTTAGTCAGACTCTAGTGACTTTCCAAACAAAAAAACCCACCCGTTTTGAGTGTCTCTGACAGACTTAAAACAACCTCAAATAAACCTCAAAATTGTGAACCTCACGGCGGTATACAATTTTGGAGTTGGTGACTCCCGTTGTCAAAAGCGGAGATATTAAATTAACAGCATGTGATTCCCATAATATAATGTTCTCGAATTACCTGACGCATCATAGATGTAATAAAGCGCGTTTATAGCGCTATAGGATACTCTGCTTTTAATTTACATCGAACTGCACTGGCATGAATCATAAAAAGAGGCGAGTGGATGCGTAAAAGCCCTGACTATAATAATAATCACGTAAAAGCGCTGGTTTTTCAAAAGCTCCATTTTTAATAAATAACAAAGTCCATTTCTCGTTCCGTCAACTTTTGTTTCTCCGTAAATTGTGGCTCTTGCAATGAACACAGAATGGGAGCGGGCTGTTACGTCCGGTCTCGCCTGACCGGGTTCAATCATGGCCATCAGACTATTCAATGCTTTGCTCTGAAGGACTATCTCGATGATCGAGATATACATATAATAGATACCTATTATCTATACCTATTTCTCTGTGATGCCTGTCTACATCTTCTATGTTAGCGTCAAATATTTATGTAGGTAAAGTTAACGTTCAGAGTTCTCAAAAGAGTCTACGAGTAGGTATATGGTAATCAGTATAAAGGTAAAATGATGCTAGACGTCTTCATGTATGGAAAGTGCTAATAAATACAGGTTGTTCATTTTAACGAAGACATATTCTAGGATATATAATAGTACTCATCATTATGAACAACTTTTACTATAAGCAGTTTTTTTAGAGGCGGTCCCTTAGTAAAACTTCTTTGTAATTACGAGCACTATTCAGAGCATATTATATATGCTAGAATTATGTCCATCGTTCAAAGGCGCAGGACACTGAACTGGCGTGGGGCACGGGCATGGCACGGGCGGCTTACCGACCCATTCTAATTTCATACTAAACACATTGACATAAGGCGCAATTTAGGACTCAAATTAGGATGCCCGTGCCATGCGCCCCGCCCGACGCCAGATCAGTGTGTCCTGCAGCAAAGGAACACCTATACCAGTACTGTACCAGTCGGCATTGACGTGGAATTTATAATTCTACATGTATGTAGAACATGGTGGTGGGATGTTCTACATGGTATCGTCACCGTAATTTACGGTGTCGTGTGTCGTCTCGTGGAAAAACGTTCTTACATGTCATCAGAGCTGATATTTTACTTAAGGATAATTTAAAATGTAACCTAAATAACAACTACTTACCTAACGCACAAAAATAATGCTCACAGTTGAGTATTAAGCGCTCGAACGGTTTTGAGACTTTACGGTTACGGGCCACGGCCATTGGCCATAGTATGCGTTTGTTCCGGTACGTGCGCATAGTTTATGGCTCTGGTCAGCGAACGACCGCGATAAATACATGCGGACTATTGCGGAGCCATGCAGATTATTTTTTATTTGGCCTTTTCATGGTTCATAGTGTTTGGTGAGCCTTCTAAAATACATACATTATTATTGTGTTAAAATGTTTTATTTTTTGTTAACGATCTGTTATTACTTTAGCAGTTTAAACGCACCTATAATAACTAGTTAACTACCTACTTATTATTTAACTAAATTCAAGTCGTATAAATACACAAAACATCTCGTTATAAAAAAAAGTAAGTTCGTATAGGCTGAGTGGCAAGCCCTAGCTAGTGTCAGAGTTAATGAGCCGCCCGAAGGCCTCTGATATGGCTGACGGTTGTTGTTATAGAAACTAGAACAAACAACCGGGACCAACAATTTAAAGTGTCGTCCGACCCACGGTAGCGCTCAGAAATAAATGCCACACACGGTCACCTATCCGAAGACAGACCGGACCGTCCGTTGCTTAACATCGGTGATCGTTTAGAATCAAAATACAAACAAAATACTTAATATGATATTGTAAAACCTACTCTTTTCACTGTTTTATGTAAAACAAATGTAAGTAGGTACAACTGGGAATACGCACGTTTAAGCAAGTTACACCACTGAATGTCAGAGACGTTACCTTTTTCAAATAATAATCATGAGTTATTACTATTCTAGGACCTGGGTATGTCCTAAAACTGCATCCAGAACCACCGGAGGACGGGTAGCAGCGTCCTCTTGGTTAACGGTGGTAACACTCTGCGATCCCCAGCCACCTGCCAAGCGTGGGGATTATAGCAACCCCTCCCTATCAAGGGAGTATTCCGTCCAGTAGTGGACGTCTTATGGCTGTCAATTACATTTTTTTTTTATAAAAATATACCTGGTAATCAATCCTCAGTAATGAAACTACAGAAACGTGTAACTTGCCAGAAATTAAGCGACTTTATATGTTAATGATGATATATTCTAATTAATCCGAAATACCCGCATATTTCACCGAACCAACAGACATTAGGAAGTTCTTAAACTACGCGTGGATCGTTCCCTCCCTTTTATTCAGAAGTTATGGCACAGTCGGTATTCAAAACCCGAAGCAAACGCCCCGAAATGATGAATTATCTTTCGACCTTCAATTATGAACGACTAATGATTTTTATAAGCTTCTATTGAGGCAGTAACGTGATGTAAAATATTATGGTTATTAATCATTGAGCAAATATCTATAGAGTCACAAACGTGCAAAAAAAATGTCCGCGCCAAAACTCGGCGCCGCGTCAGTGCGCCGACTTTTTGAACGACTAGAACTACGATAAGACACAAGCGCTCAAGCATACTTTGAACACTATACAAGCGACATAACGTCTAAATTCGAACAATTGTGAACTATATAATGCACGTATAGGTATGTACAACGGCACTCGGACGTTTTTTGACTGTTTTCACTTAGAGGTTGTGACTCTTTAGATATTCGGTCAATATAATTTAAATATGGCCTTAGTCAGGACGTTGACTGATGTTGAAAGTTGAAACGTTGCTGGACTGAATAAAATGTTGAGTCAGGGTGAAAAATATTTGAGTCGGTTGGTAAGTATATCGAGCCTAGGGTTTAGGAATACTGGACGTAGGTAATTAATCCAAATTAAGATATATTAGGTACCTATACAAATACAAATAATGTAACTTGATAGTTGTAAGTACTTGTTGGTTAGTTAAACTCTTATGATAGCTTTGTATTCAAAATACCTACTCTAGATATTTTTTTTAATGTTGGTAACCATTGCTTCGGAATTATAAAGGTTTCATTAATTAATCATGCTGTTTACACATGCTTAGGCACATAGTCTGGCTCGAAATTATACCTAGCTAATAATGTATATGTTTTGACTATGTTCTATATGACTATGTTGTGTATCAATAAATAAAAATAAAATAAATAAATAAATTACATAAGTTTAATTATTTAGTGTTTCGAGATTAGTTTGGTAAATATTCTATCACTAACTCAACTAAGACTAAAATTGACTAACTAATCTTTGAAAATTCGTCTACCTTAACCATCTAAATTAAAAGTGGTCCTGATAGTTCAGTCATGTCAGATGGCATAGTTTACTAAACGATAGAACAGAATTGCCGCTATCGTAACCAGTAAATATCGTAACCAGTAAAGAGAATGAAAAACGCAATGCAGTGTAACTATTGTGCAGGATATTGATGTTCAAAATTGTATTTTATGCTCTATATTCTGGTATGAGTAAACGTACATAACCTGCTTAATTACTTTCATACAATTTCACAAAAAACTAGCAACGAATACAATCTTTTTGTTTACTCTGGTAGAGAGGCCAGGTGTAGTGGTAGGACTCCACTGCAGAGTCCGACTGGGTAAGTACCACACCTTTGTCAGTTATGCAACCGCCAAGCAGCAGTGTGCAAGCATTACTGTGTTCCGGTTTGAAGGGCGATGTTACCAGATAAATTACTGGGTATGATGAGATTTAACATCTAATACCTCAGGGTGACGAGCGCAGTGCAGTGCGGTGCAGGATTGTGTTCGCAAGTTCATAATTCTAGCACTGCTACTGTTAGTGGCAAGCGTGACGCTTACCACCAGGCAAAAGTCTTGTAAGTCTCGTCACTTGAATATTTAAAAAAAACATGTAGATTTTTTTTATTACTCTAGTATTCATCTTTGGTCAACGTTGCTGGTGCACCAGCTACATATCTTCTTACTAATACTACTTTAATATTGTATTTTGCTGTGTACTGTTTGATAGATAGATAGAAACTCTTTATTGTGCACACCAAAAAATACAATACAGAAAGATACACCTTATGAGCTAGTGCCACAATTGGCGGCCTTATCGCTAAAAGCGATCTCTTCCAGGCAACCATATTATGTTTGTTGACAATTAAATAAATAATTTAAAAAAAGTACTTACTAAACTTAAACCTTGTTAGCAATAAACATATACCCAAGCATTTAATTTAATTCAGTTAGAGAAACATCCTTTTCTACTAAGTATTAAAAGTTATAAACTTCGTTACAAAGCTGCTATCGATACTAAAGCGCGGGTATTACTAAAGGTTCGGCAATTACTAAGCGTAAGTGTAGTAGTGTTCGATATTATCTTTCTTTGTCTTTCTAAAGCAGGAGTCTATATATTTTGGAATTAGCAAAGGTTACCAAACGTAGGTTAATGATGGAGTACCGTGAAAGTTTTCTAAAGGCAAATCTGTAAAAATTTGCTAATGAACCCATAAACAAAACTATGAATAAACCACCGTTCAGAAAATTGCCGATAGTTTATCACATTCGTCGACTGTAGCTTTCCATAGTTCAGAAGGTTGAAGAAACATTGCAAGTGTATTTTATACACACGTTAACACTTTTCTTTGAGAGTAATGTTAACTATTATTAAAAGTTTTGATTAAAAATATTAATCACCAGTTAAGACCAGTTACGAGCTCAGTACTCGTATAGTTTTCTGTTCTTTTCCTTGTATTTATACGTTACAATGTTCACAAAGTAATTTCCTTTGTATTGAGAAAATGTAAGCAATATCACGGGTTATAATGTGCATACTTATACCAGGCAATATTGCAATAAATCAATAAGTACCGGTAATTCGTTGAACGTGATTGACAATGAAACAACGGACAATGAAAGCAGTCACTTATAATTATTATGTGTTTGTCTTTGCGTATTTTAATTAATTATAATTTACGTAACCAAGACTAAATTTACGTGACCAATCTAAATTTACTGTTTAAATAAGCTTCAGTGAAACAAAAGCTTTGAATGAAAATTATAAATTATATTATTTGGGGACATTTATTACACACAGTGCCATCTAGCGCCATACTAAGCAAAGCTTGTATTATGGAAACCAGATAACTGATAGAATACTTATACCGGCTGTTATTTTGAACACCGTTATCCTTCTAGGATATCATTGTACTCATCATTATGAACAACTTATAGGGCTAACTGTGAAATAGAGAAAATAAATCAGTTGTTCCATACAATTTTTTTATTGAACTTGAACAAAATGTATGGAGTAGCAGGTTTTTTTGTTGGTATTTCAGGGTTGGCCCCATAGTAATAGTTTTTCATAATGATGAGTACAATGAAATCCTAGAAGGATAACGGTGTTCAAACTAACAGCCGGTATATATATATATTTTCATAAATTCTTACTTATACAGACATACATACAGGGCATTACATTATTATACAGATTGTTGTTAACCTAAAACCTTCCAATATTAGTGCAGATCTGAACCTATATAAAACCTTCGCTTATTTAGATGACTAGATATTCAAAGCCTAAAACCCCTATCATTATAATTTTCTGCACATCATCAGCCAGAACACGTCCACTGCTGGACGAAGGCCTCCCCTTAATAGGGGGTTTGCCATAATCCCCACGCATGGCAGGCGGCTTGGCGATCGCAGAATGCTCACCAACGTTAAGCGAGAAGACGCTGCTGCCCGTCCTCCGGTAGTTCTGGATGCAGTTTATGGATATACCTAGCTCCAATTTTCTGCACGTGTAAAAGTAATTAGTGTGTTTTGGACTCACAGTAAACAGTTTTCCCTATATTTCAGAAAGCTTACTTATATAAAGGGATAAAAATTGCGACATTTTGTTTGCACTAAATAAATATATTATAGAAAATGAAATCAAGACGTAGGAATTAATGTAAAATTTAAAAATCGTTGATCGCGCTGTACGGCAAGTCAACCTTGTTGTGTAGAGTGCCGTAGCAGCGTAGCACTTAATTAATGCTACGTAGCACCGTAGCGCAGACTGAGTACTACGGTGCTACGCAAACATAGAGACAATAAAATTAACGTGCCTAATTGGGCGTTCCCCAACAGCTACGCGAGTGAATCGTTTTTTTTAATGGTTCATCTAGATCTAGATTACATCATAGCTTAAGTTCAGATGAGACGGAGGTAGGTCGCCTATTTTCAACCGACTTCAAAAAAGGAGGTTCTCAATTCGACTGAATGTTTTTTTTTGTATGTATCTTTCGCGTTTAATCCGCCAATTATAAACTGATTTTGATGATTCTTAATTTTTGGTTGGTAGGTAATACTTCAGATTTGGTCCCTTTAATTTTGTATCGAAATCAGTTTAGTAGTTTGGGTTTTAAATCAAAATTACTAGAAAACATGAAGATGTCCTCCAGGTATTCGAAGTTGAAGCACAGAATAAATAATAGTACTACGTACAGAAAGTTAACTCGGCAAAGGAATTGAAATAAATAAGGACTCTATCTACTAGGTAATAAAGTAGCAATTCAACTCGCACAGCGCTGGATACCGCTCGCTATATTCACCTAGATATACCGCTCTCTTTCTATCACGTATGCTTAGTTACGTGCGACGAGGCTAGCGTGCGGGCGGCGACTGACTTCTGCCTTGCATTGTCCGCCCGGACGGAGCGCCGGCCGAACATACCTAAACTGCGGAGTGACCCCCCGGTTGTTTTTTTTTAAAATCGTAATATAGTATTTAGAGATCCTAATTCCTGGTAATTTTCCGAGTAAACACATCGCAGGTGTACCCCAGAGCCATCAATGGCATTCCCTTATCATTTGCCTTTGTACACAAAGAGACGCCCCAGATGAGCTACACCAGTGTTCCCCGGACGGTCAGGAGTCGGGCGCAATTAGTGCTCGTCTGCTTCTAAAATTAGGCAAAAGGAATCCGGAGTTTGTAATTTTTTAATGTTTAAATTTGTTCTATACAGAAAAAGTAAGTACCTACGTATTAGATTTTGTATGTTGGTAAGCAACGATTTGGTCCAATACTAAGCAAGCAGACTTATTTATCCTGATTTTTATAAAATTACGGGTGGTTTTCTACTTTCTACCGAAGCTGAGAAGAGTGGAACAGAGACATCCTGGAATCGATCAATCCCAGAAAATTGCGTTTTGTTTCAAATAACGATAAACGATAAATCGACCAATCACTCATAATCAAGTCGATTCCTTTATTAGGGTTCCGTACCTCAAAAGGAAAACCTTTTCTTATGTAAGTAAGTACATAAGACGGAGTCTGCGTTTTTACTTTCTTATTTTTTGGCTTCGCACCATATGTATTCTGCCAGTTTCAAGTATATCATATTACAAGTTTCTGATAGTATATCAAAAATAAATAATTAAAAACAGCCACGGTCAAGTACAAGTCATGCCCCACTGCACAGTCAGTGTTTGTTTGTGGCGATATTCATATGAGGTTTTATGAAGTTTTGATAGGTCCTGTGAGTTTTTTAGTTCTAACATTTTGTACCAATATTACAAATTTGTAGGGCTATACAATTCAAAAACTCATAGGAAGAAAGGAGTTTTGTACGATACTTAACTTAATTATACCTTTTTTGTAGGACAATTTGGTGGCTTCTTCTGCGTACAACTAAATTTTTACTCTTTAATGTGGAGAAATGAGTTTCAATTGGCATCACACTTTGTACATTCTGCCATTGCCATTTTAAAAGTGTTTGATAGTATCAGTAACCAAGATTATTGTTAGAGAACAAGAGAATTGTTAGAATTAGTTATCTCGGATAGGTAGGTCTAACCCCATCTCACCCGCCAGAGGCAGGCCCGCAGAGCGCACACAGAACCCACTACCCCTCGAGCTAGCCGTTCACCACACCGGTGACCCGGTAAGGTAGCAACATCAAGCTAGAAGTGACCAAAGTCAAGTCTTACTAATAATAAGCACTTACCTAATATTTTTTCTAATATTATGTCTAAGAACTTCACGTGAATAGGTAGCCGAAACTTGAAGAATGTTAATAAAAATCGTTTGGATTTTCATTTTTTTAATTTGATTTTGATTATAGGAGTAGGTATGTAATTTTTATTTGCATCTAGTTTCGGTACATTCCGATTTAGGATGGATCTCTGAGATATTTAGCATGATCAGCCTGTTAATTGTCTAATGCTGACCTAAGGCTTACCCTCGAAGGGCGATCGGGCCATATCCATAACGCTGGCCAAGGAGCGGGTTGGTGAATAAACTTACTCTATTATGATTTAACTGCTGGCCTTTTGGAGAAACTCAGAGTCACGCAACGGGCAATGGAAAGAGCTATACGCGATAAAATCCGGAACGAGGATATTCGCCAAAGAACCAAAGTCACCGACATAGCTCGCAGGGTTTGCAAATTGAAGTGGCAATGGGCAGGCCATATTGCTCGAAGAACGAAAAGAAGAAAGGTTCTAGAGTGGCGACCGCGAATCGGAAGACGCAGCGTAGGAAGGCCTCCCACTAGGTGGACCGACGACATTGTAAAAGTCGCGGGCAACCGGTGGATGCAAATGGCAGGTATCGTACAGTGTGGCGGTCTAAGGGGGAGGCTTTCGTTCAGCAGTGGACGTCTCCGGGCTGATGATGATTATGAATTAATAATCCGGACGCTTTATCACTATGTTTTCCTTTAACGAAAAGTCAGTGGTAATCCATACATAAACTCTAAATAGCTCATTGGTACAAGCCCGGGATTTGAACTTACGACCTTACGATTTTTTATCGATATTATTTGATAAATATAATCTAATAGTATTTTCTTCAGCATAACCTGTACTGTCAGTTTTATACGGGAAAGTTGCCCACATTTATTCTGGTCCTTCACAATATAGGCATACATTACCGGCGTTCGTTAGGGGTGTCAGGTGTCTCCAATTAGAGAGGGTGCCGCCGCCGCCTGCACGTCTAAACTCATTACAGAAAAAGTAAAACGTGTTAGCCCTACGTGGCCTGCCTGAGTGTACGTTTATTTTTAGCCTTGCAATTGACTTGAATTGTTGAAAAAGAGCTTTGTACATCAAATGATCTCTATATATTGTAAGTATATTGTTAGGATAGTTACACTGATAATTTTATTTTCAAAATATAAATAATTTAATAATAATAAATAATATTTTTTCAAGTTAAACGGTTTTATCGTCTGAACGACAGGTATGTACCAAATATTGATTGATTGATTGATTAACTCTTTATTGTTCACACCAAGAATTACACAGAAATAATTTAATAAATTTAAATATTAGAACAAGTGGCGGCCTTATTGTTAAAAGCAATCTCTTCCAGGCAACCTTTGGATGGAGAGGATTTATAGAATGCATAGAAGACGGGGTGGGCAAGAAAAGAAAAGTGTGTGAAATCATAAACATGTACCATAATATTTGTTCGCGACAACTAATTTTAAGCCTTTAATCATAACCATATCTGTAAATAAGTTAAGAGAAAATAAATGTTTTGTATGATTGGTATTTATTGGTCAGGGAGTCGAGGCATAGGCAATAGCAATTAGGGACACACTAGGACGAATTAGAGAGAGACCTCGCTATCCCGCTCACACCTCCGCCGCTCCTGATTGGCCAGACGCACACACCGCCACTCGCCGCGCAGTTAGCGCCACTCAGGAGTGGCGGAATAGCATAAATATAGGGGCCGCGTTCCCCAACATTCATTCACCATCCGACCGACGCCGAAGCAACACCTCTCCTCCGTACCGCCTCGACTCCCTCGCCAAAGGACCGACCGTCAGTACCAAAATTATCGCCGAGTTTCAATTCGAAGCAATCCAGCAACGCGTGCAGACCAGAAGAAAACCCCCCCGGGCCCTGAGACGGAATCCGGGTTAGGCAACAGCGGAGTCGCATGCTATCACATCATACAGTCCACTAGTGACTCCGCCTGTTGCCGACCCTCCCGCCTCCTCCGTTAGGGCCTGGGGCATCGACCTGCACATTGGTCCTTCGGCAGCCGGATTAACTCGAAGAAATCAAGACTGAAGAAAAATGGTACTGACGCGATCGGCCAAGGGCGGGAGGACCGTGCGTCACGACACAGACGCCGGTCCATCCACGGAGGAGAGGACCGTTTCGCGAGAGACCCAGGAACCCTCCGCGAGGGGTTCCTCCGACGTCTCGACCACCGCCGCGTTCACGACGGGAGCGACGCGGGGCCCTGCCGCTGGGCCCCCCTCCCACACCGCGGCACCACCGCCGCGCCCGACAGGCGCCACAATCGCCTTCGCATCCTCGCCGGCATCACCAACGGGCCCCCTCAGCGGCGTGAGACACGCGCCGCCTGCCGAGAGGTACCCTCGACTCGCCGGGAAGACCACCACCGACTTCGCTGCGTCCACTGACGACTCTGCGACACCGACAAGGCATCTCAGTGGGGTGCGACATAACCACGCCCCACTCGCCGAGAAGCCCACGCACGCTGCCGCTACAACTATGCGCACCACCGCGGTCAACGACGACGCCGCGGTCAACGACGATGCCGCATCAACAGGAACTGCCGTTCCCACCGACGCACCTAGACGCCACGCTCTTCGATCGACATCAACTTCAAAGAGCAAGCGACAACTGGAGATCCTCCGCGCCAAGGAAGAACTCGCACGCGCAGAAGCTGCTGCCGCGCGCGCCCACCTCGCCTTGCTAGAGGCTGAGGAAGACGAAAACGACATAAACAGCGAAATATCCGAAGATGGAGCCGCCCAATCTCAACGGGTAGACACATGGCTCGACGAACAGACGCAACTACTGGCCATCACCGGGAACACCGACATGAAGGAGCCCGGCGGTTCATCGACGCAACCGCCCCCTCTGCCACCGACGACAACTGAACCACAACAGCAACGGGCGCTGACGCAGCTACCACCACAAGCTGTCTGCGTGCCCACGCCACAAGACATCGTTCCGGCCAACAACGTTGCACTATCGACCACGGCGAGATCTGACATCGCCGAACTCGCTGCTGCCATCATATCAGCATCACGCAATACGAAGCCCGCACTACCACCCAGGTACTACACCGACCTACCACCTTTCGATGGGACACATCAAGAGTGGCTGACATTCCGGGCGGCGTACACTGAAACCGCCCCGAGTTTCTCCGACGTCGAAAACACCGCCAGACTACGACGCAACCTACGAGGAAAAGCGAAGGAAGCAGTTGAAAACCTCCTTCTCCATTATACGGAGCCTCGAGAGATCATGAAGACCCTGGAATCACGCTTCGGCCGCCCCGAAGCGATCGCCGCAACAGAGCTCGAACGACTACGAGCCCTCCCGAAGCTACACGACAACCCGCGGGATATATGCGTGTTCGCAAATAAAGTAAGCAACGTGGTGGCCGCGCTCAAAGCCCTGGATCGGGTCAACTACCTGTACCACCCCGACCTGACTGCCGCGACATCAGACAAGCTGCCACCGACGCTGCAGCACCGCTGGTTTGACTTCTCCGCCGCACAACCGGCGGGAGAACCAGACCTGATGAAGATGTCGCGCTTTCTGCAAAGAGAGGCCGACCTGTGCAGCCCATACGCACAACCCGAACCAACTTCAAGGGAGGAGACGAGCAAACGACGCCGACAAGAAAGAACATATGCGGTCCAGACCAAAGAGAATTCCTGCACGATCTGCAAGAATACGGGACACGACACTCCAGCGTGCCCAGACTTCAAAGGGGCTGACATCGATGGACGCTGGGACCTAGCGAAGAAGAACCGGCTCTGCTTCAGGTGCTTGCGCCTCCGCACCAAGACACACACATGCAAGTCACGGAGATGCGAGACCGACGGGTGCACGTATATGCACCACGCACTGCTACACCACCTGAAGAAGCCACAAAAGCCCGAGGACCGAAGCGGAGCGGAAACCGTCGCTTCAACGTGGACAGCGATGGCCCCCGCCGCGTTCCTGAAAATCGCGCAAGTAAAGGTTAGCGGACCAGATGGAGAGGTGGACACCTGGGCCCTGCTCGACGACGGATCAACGGTATCGCTCATCGACACCGAGCTCGCCGACCGCGTCGGCGCCAGAGGCCCCACAGACCCACTCTTCATTAATGCCATCGGTAACAGGAAAATCGACTCGTCACGCTCGCGCCGCGTCGCACTCACACTGAGCGGCCGAGCGAGCGAACCTCAACAGTTGCAGTTAAGAACGATCGACGGGCTACACCTCACTCCACAACAGATACAGGAAGAAGATCTCAAGGGCTGCCGCCACCTAGACGACCTCAAGACGCTGCTCCCGACGGGCACCGCAAGACCAAAAATACTCATCGGCCAGGACAACTGGCCGCTCCTCCTCTCCACAAAGACGCGCAGAGGAAACCGCGACCAACCGGCTGCTTCGCTCACACCACTCGGGTGGTTACTCCACGGCACCAACACCCGTGCTCTGGGCCACCGAGTGGACTTCGTGGCTCACGTCACCGAAGCCACAACCGAGGACCACATGGACGAGGAGCTCCGGCGCTACTTCGCCATAGAAGGACTCACCGTCGCCGCGAAGACACCGCGGAGCGATCCAGACCGACGAGCGCTCGAAATACTCGAAAAATCGACCAAGCAGTTCCCAGACGCACGTTACGAGACCGCTCTCCTGTGGAAAGAGGACCACCCGAAGATGCCATACAATTACGAAGCGGCACTTCAACGACTAACAAACATAGAAAGAAAAATTCGAAAGAATCCAGACACGGCCCGAAAATATGCACATGAAATGCGAGCCCTCATCGAAAAGGGTTACGCCGAAGTAGCGCCGACAGCGCACACCCCGAACAGAACGTGGTATTTACCACACTTCGGCGTGACCACACCGATGAAACCTGACAAGCTCCGCATCGTACACGACGCGGCAGCCAAAACAAAGGGACGTAGTCTGAATGACTACCTGCTGACCGGACCGGACCAACTTCAATCGCTGCCCGGCGTACTCATGAGATTCAGGCAGCACGCCGTCGCCGTGTCGGCTGACATCACGGAAATGTTCATGCAGATCAGTATACGAGCGGAAGATCGAGACGCACTACGATACCTGTGGCGCGACGACACCGACAAGCCGCCGACCGAGTTCCGAATGAAGTCGGTCATCTTCGGAGCTACCAGCTCGCCGGCCACCGCCATATACATCAAAAATATGAACGCCGATAAACATCGCCAGAGCTACCCAGAAGCCACCGACGCCATCATCCGCAATCACTATATGGATGATTACCTGGGCAGCTACCGCACAGACGAAGACGCTGTACGAGTCGCCGCTCAAGTCCGGGATGTACACCGACAAGGACATTTCGAGCTCCGCAAATGGAACTCGAGCTCCGAAGCTGTCCGACGACAGCTGACCAAAGAAGAAACCCGCACTGACGTCACTCTCAGTGCTGGCGGGAGCGCTGAGCGAGTCCTAGGACTTGTATGGAAGCCCGATGCAGACAACCTGAGCTTCAACCTCAACATGGCGCGCATACCGCCGGCCATACTGCAGAGCGACTCAGCGACGAAAAGACAAGCACTCAGGATCGTCATGTCCATCTACGACCCACTAGGCCTAGCTTCGCCCGTGACGAACCAAGGACGACAGCTTCTACAAGAACTGTGGCGCCGCGGGACCGGCTGGGACACTCCCATCGACGACGACCTGGCAGACCGCTGGCGCAGCTGGATGAAGCATCTCCAGCGACTACGACACGTCTCCGTACCCCGCCCGTACTCTGGATACTCCGATGCCGCCTCCTTACAACTGCACACATTCGTAGATGCGAGCGAGGCCGCCTACGCCGCCGCACTATACTGGCGCGCGGTGATGCCAGACGGGGAAGTACGGACATCGCTCATTTTCGGAAAAGCACGCGTCGCACCGCTCAAGTTGTCATCAATCCCACGACTCGAACTACAAGCTGCGGTCATGGGAAGTCGAATGGCAGCCGCAGTCACATCGGAGCACGACCAGAAACCAGACAGAAGATTCTTCTGGACCGACAGCATGACCGCCCTCACATGGCTACGCACCGGGTCGCGCTCATACCGACCGTTCGTCGCGCATCGCATCGCCGCAGTGGAAGAAAACTCCAATCTCTCGGAGTGGCGCTGGGTGCCAACCAAGCTCAACGTGGCCGATGACGCCACCCGCGACGTGCCCGCCGACTTCGTCTCTGAACATCGCTGGTACACCGGCCCGGAGTTCCTGCGAGCCCCCGAAGAAACGTGGCCGACTCAGCCGACCGTCACGCACGCTGAGAAAACAGGAGAAGAAAGATGTCACACGCTCACGACCAAACGAGCACGCCTGAGCGAAGCGCTCCCCGACCCGACACGCTTCTCCAAATGGGAGCGTTTCCTGCGCGCAACGGCGCGCGTCCTACAGTTCATTGAACTCTGTCGCCGACCGCGCGAGCGTACGTACTATAAACGTACCCGCGCCAACCCAACACGAGACCCCACATGGAAGCACGGGAGTGAGAAACGCCAGAAAACACCGACGCCGCGAGTGAACACCGACAACGGATCGCCAACACAGCGGCTACCAATTGACGGGGACACCTTAAGACGCGCCGAGACACACATCTGGCGCTACAATCAAGAAGAGGCGTTCACCGAAGACATCGAAGCATTACGACGCGGCAAACGAACGCCGCACATTCGCAGCGGTGGACTTTTTCGGGCCACAGCTCGTGACCGTCGGACGAAGCACCCAGAAGCGCTACGTAGCGCTATTCACCTGCCTGACGACGCGCGCCGTGCACCTGGAGCCGACGATGACGCTGAGCACCGACTCCGCCGTCATGGCACTACGACGAATGATCGCCCGCCGCGGAGCGCCTACAGAAATCTGGTCGGATAACGGGACCAACCTCCGCGGCGCGGACCGCGAATTAAGAGAAGCCATAGACAGAAGCACCGAAGCGGAGGCGTCACGACACGCCATCACCTGGCGATACATCCCCCCGGCGCTCCCTTCATGGGCGGAGCGTGGGAGAGGATGGTGCGCGCCGTCAAGGCCGCGCTCGCCAGCACACAACAACCACGACACCCGACCGACGAGGTGTATAACACTTTGTTGACAGAAGCCGAGTTCACAGTCAACAGCCGACCCCTAACCCACGTGTCGGTGAGTCCTGACGACCCGGGCCCGCTCACTCCGAATCACTTCCTCCTGGGCGGCCCGGCGCGCGTCCCGACACCGGGTACTTTCAGCCCGGACGATCTCATCGGGCGCAAGCAGTGGCGCGCCGCACAACATCTCGCAGACCTCTTCTGGAGCCGTTGGCTCCGGGAGTACCTCCCCGACCTCCAAAACCGGCGGGAGCCCCACTGCCGCGGGCCCGCTGTGAAGATCGGCGACACCGTGCTGATCGCCGACGGCACCCTCCCGCGCAATACATGGCCGCGGGGGATCGTAGAAGCCGCATACCCGGGTCCAGACCACATCACCCGAGTCGTCGATGTGCGCACCACCGGCGGAACCCTACGAAGACCAGTTAAGAAAATCATCGTGTTACCGAGCTCGCCTGCCGCTCACCAGAACTGAATGCAGCGTTTCCAGTCTACACTGCACGGCGGGAGAATGTTCGCGACAACTAATTTTAAGCCTTTAATCATAACCATATCTGTAAATAAGTTAAGAGAAAATAAATGTTTTGTATGATTGGTATTTATTGGTCAGGGAGTCGAGGCATAGGCAATAGCAATTAGGGACACACTAGGACGAATTAGAGCGAGACCTCGCTATCCCGCTCACACCTCCGCCGCTCCTGATTGGCCAGACGCACACACCGCCACTCGCCGCGCGGTTAGCGCCACTCAGGAGTGGCGGAATAGCATAAATATAGGGGCCGCGTTCCCCAACATTCGAACCAACACTTCGCTCCGCATCGCCGCGCTGTACGGACGTTTCCGCCCGCTACTCGCTGCTCGCTGTCCGCTCCTGTCCGCCGGAGGCTCTACCACGCCGCCGGACTCACTCCGCTCGGCGCAACCGCGCCGCTCGGACGCCTCCGCCTCCGAAGCCGCCGCCGCGCAGCTTCGAGTCCTAGCACCCGTTACCTCGGCCACGTGGTGTTTGCGTTAATTTATTAGCGTAAACTCTAACGAGTCGAGTGTGATTGTGAGTGCAGGGCTCTCACCGCTTCGCAGCCGGGCTTCCGGGCCTGCTGCCTTCGTCCAAACCGCTCTTTTCAGAGCGAACCACTCTTAGTGTTTTCATAAAATCCACGTGGGTGGTCGATCGGCTGACACTTCTAACGGTGACAACGAAACCGATCGGGCGTTGCCCCGGAGCGCCTGTTTTTCCCCCGTCTGGGGAACAACAGAATCCGGCTGGGTCTGGAACCACCGGCCTTGGGGTCACCCCTAGTCGACACCAGATATCGCAGGCACACAACCAGCTGCACAATAAAATAACACTGGCAGCTGGTACACCCTCTAGGTAATACACTAGGTACGCAGCCCCCTGTCTACCCCCGGCAGAGGGATCACACACTTTCTTCTCCTGTTGGGGACCTCCTCCCCCAACCCCCGCAACTCTCCCGCCTTAGGATGGTCTCCCAAAAGGATCTCGACGAAGCCATCAGCTTCGTCGCGAAAACTTTGTTGGACCACCTGAAGGCCAACCCCTCCGAAATGGAGGAATTCGTTCGCGCTCCCCAGACGTAAAAAGCGTCCCGCTACCACTGCTTCCCTCCCTCCTCCCCCCAAGGCCCCTTGCCCCACTTCAGGGACTAAACCTGCCTCCGACTCCGCCCAATCGGACTCTCCGCTCCGTTCGGAATCGGACGCTCCGATTGTCGACCCTGCTCCCCATCCTAAGACCGGTACCATAGTTGTCCGCAACCGGGAACTATGGGAACTCGTCTCGCGTAACCTCTCGGATCTACAGATCCAGTTTTCCGCCAAACCAAACAAAGACGGCATTATGGTCCGTCTAGCCTCCCCCGACGACTACCGCAAAGCCACTACCTACCTCCGCGACGCGAATATTCACTTCCACAGATACGCTCTCGATGAGGAGAAAGACATCCGAGTTGTCGTAAAGGGCATCCCCAAGGAGATTCCCTTCCTGGCAATCCATAACGACCTCCTCACCCAAGACCTCCCTGTTCTTTCGGTCAGCCGGATGTACAACGGCAGGACCAAAGAACCCTATGACATGGTGCTGGTCACTCTTACGAATACCCAGGAAGGGAAGAAAATTTGGACTACCAAATCGATTCTCCATCTCTCCGGCCTCGACTTCCAAGTCCCTCACAAAAAGTCCATTCCAGGACAGTGTCATCGTTGCCAGCTATACGGACACTCTGCCCGCTACTGCTACGCACCCTTCAGGTGCGTGAAGTGCGCGGGCGATCATAGCACCGCGGAGTGCCTTCGTAAGAAGGACGACCCTACTCTCCCCAGTTGTGTCCTCTGTGGCACTCAGGGCCATACCGCGAATTATCGCGGCTGTCCCAAGGCCCCTAAGGCCAAGAAACCCTTACCGTCTCGCTCAAAAACAGCTGGCCCTAAGCCAAAACCTGCCCAACCCCGCCAGGTGTCAAAATTCGTTGACGCCCCTGTCCCACTGACTAATGCATGGTCAAATCCGCCCAGCACTCCTCAGGCGACTCAACCGCTCCCACCCGCCCCTGCGCCATCTCCCGCTCATGCCAAGACCCAGGCCCGCCCTGCCCTTCCGCCCAAGCCCTCCACCCCCAAACGATCCGCCCCTGGCTCCTCCAGCCCGAAAGCGGATCTACTCCTCCTCGCTGAAATTGCGATGTCGGTTAACCTCGACGAGGTTCGACATGTAGCCCAGAAGGTCCGGGAGAACCATAATCTCATCGACATCCTCGATGAGCATTATAGGCTCTTCGGTGCACTACAGCGCTTCGCCCCCAACGTCCTTAGGAACCAACATGCATAGTACACCCAAACGTGTTAGACCCCGCTCCCTTTCGTTGGCATGGTTTAATGCCAACGGCATCACCACCGAATCAAGGGACCAGCGTCCCTTGATTCGGCACTTCCTCTCAACCCACCAGGCCGATGTTATGCTAGTGAACGAGACCTTTCTAAAACCTAGCAAGAGGGATCCCAGGATCGCAAACTACTCGCTCGTTCGTAATGATAGGACTACCACCATAAAAGGCGGTACTCTCATCTATTACAAAAGGTCCCTTCACTGCATTCCCATCGACACCCCTTCTCTCTCAGCAATGGAAGCTTCCTGTTGCCGCCTTTCGATGACCGGTCATCAACCCATTACCTATATCCTGCTACCTCTCCGGTAATAAGACTCTCCTCAGGAGTGACCTCGAGGCTCTTCTCTCTCTCGGAAGCGCAGTCATTCTGGCTGGCGACTTCAACAGCAAGCACATTTTATGGGGCTGCAACACGACCAATACGAAGGGAAACCTTCTGAACTCCCTCTCTGACGACCTCAACTTTGACATAGTTCCTCCCAGTACTCCGACCCACTTTCCCCTGAACTTGAACTACAGACCTGACGTACTCGACTTAGCGCTTCTAAAGGGCGTGACCCTCCAGTTACGCTCATTGGAAGTACTACACGAACTCGACTCTGACCACCGACCCGTCCTCATGCATTTAGGCCCCGATCCGACTGACAGACCTCCTCTGACTAAGACCGTGGTCAACTGGAAGCACTTAGGCGATGCCCTGAAAGCTTGTAGTTCCCCTGACTTGGACAGAATCCCTGACGACATCTCTACCTCCATTGACGCTCTCACTAGCCACCTCCGCACCACCGTTGGTGAGGCCTCAAAGCAGGTTCCAGCCGAGGGAGACCAACGCTGGGCCCTGCCTGAGGACGCGAGGGACCTACTGAGAGCGAAACACGCTGCCACTAGGGCATTCGATCGAGCTCGCACCGAGGATAACAGAGCCACTCTGCGGTATTACGAACGTGCCGTAAAAAACCGCATGAGTGAACTCCGTAATCAACGGTGGGATGACTTACTCTCGGGGATCGAGCCATCCCACCTGGCATTCTGGCGGCTGACTAGATCCCTGAAATCAGACTCTGTTACGACTATGCCCCCTCTCACCCGACCTGACCTCCCCCCCGCGTTTGACGACGAGGAAAAGGCCGAATGCCTGGCCGACAGCCTCGAAACGCAGTGCAGCCCCAGTTTAGAACATGTCGACCCTGCTCACCTCGATAAGGTGAACAGTGAAGTCGAATACAGATCCTCACTTCCCCCCTTTGATGAACTCGAGCCTGTCACAGCTTCCGAGGTTGAGTCGATTATTAAAGGCCTCCACACCAGGAAAGCTCCAGGTGCGGACGGCATCAGTAACAAAGTGCTCAAGCACTTCTCCATTACGCTAGTTCACCTTCTAGTTAGCATCTTCAATGCGGCCATCGCCAATTGCATTTTCCCCGACGCGTGGAAATCCGCCGACGTCATCGGCATCCACAAACCCGGCAAGAAGGCTTCCGAGCCCTCTAGCTACCGTCCCATTAGTCTCTTCAGTACCCTGGGCAAGGTCTAAGAGCGCGTCCTTCTGAGGCGCATCTGGTCCTGTGTCAAAGACAACAACCTCCTCCCTGATGAACAGTTTGGCTTTAGAGCCAGACACTCTTGCGTCCAACAAGTACACCGCATCACGGAGTACGTCCTAGAAGGTTTCAACAAGAAACCCGGCCATGGTTACACCCACAAGCCGTTCCCCCAAGGGACTGTAGCGGTGTTCCTCGACGTCGCGAAAGCTTTCGATAAAGTCTGGCACAACGGGCTGATATACAAGCTGTATCAGCTCGGGCTGCCAGACCGTCTTGTACTCATAATACAAGACTTTCTCAGGGCTCGAAGCTTTCGATACCGCGTCGAGGGACAACGCTCCTCCCCCCACGACATCGGCTCCGGAGTCCCTCAGGGCTCCGCTGTGGCCCCGATTCTCTTCTCGCTTTTCACCTGTGACATCCCCCGCACCCCCAAAGTGGAGCTTGCTCTCTTTGCCGATGACACCGCCCTCTACACCAGAGGGTGGAACAAGGTCATTCAGCTAGCCCACCTTCAACGAGCCCTCAATCTCCTCGGAGACTGGTTCAAGAAGTGGGCTATCACCGTTAACCCCGATAAAAGTGCAGCCGTGTACTTTCATCCGTTCAAAAGACCTCCTTCTAAGCATATCACGCTCAACGGCCAGCCCATCCCATGGGCTACCGAGACCAAGTATCTCGGTGTGACCCTTGATCGTCGACTCACGTTCTCTAAGCATATCCAGTTAGTTCGCAACCGAGCAGCCTTCTTCTTAGGCCGGCTCACTCCCCTTCTCAACGAGAGTAGTAAATTGTCCCTTAGAAATAAGGTTACAATTTACAAAACTTGTATTCGCCCCGTCATGACGTACGCCTCCGTGGCGTTCGCTCATGCCTCCAGCATAGATCTAGAGAAACTCCAAGTCATACAAAATAGATTCATCCGCAGAGCAGTCGGTGCTAGCTGGTTCATGCGAAACTCCGACCTGCACTGCGATCTCGAACTCCCCTCCATCCGTCAGTACATTAAGTACGCTTCGCGTCGCTATTTCGATGCGACCCCCACCATCCCAATCCACTCATAGTCCAAGCCTCGAACTATACGACAGACACGACAGACCCACCCCCCTTCCGTAGACGCCCCAGACACGTCTTGGGCGACCCGGACGACCCCATAGCCGTCATCACCTCAGCGGCGCTGGGCTCGCCTGATCCGACCACTCCTAGCAACAAGAAGTATTCCGTCTTTGGTATAGGCGCCGGTTACCAAAGGCACACAAACACGCACCGACCTCGCCGGCGAGGTCGAGGACTCCCCAGATCTGTCAGAAGATCTGTTAGATTCTCTCCAAGTAGTCAACCAGATCAATCTACTAGGGCCCCAGGGCATACCCCTTCTGGGGTGCCAGGGCAAGTCTGACCCCACTCCCGGCGACGGCCAAGCCGAGGTTCGTACCGTCTGAGGTGCCCTTGAGCTAGTCGCCTTTAACCTAAACCTAGGCCGAGCGCCGTTTGCGCTTGCCTAAAGTCCGGTGACGCTGTAGAGGCCATCTGAGGCCAACAGCATAGTCATTCATAAAAAAAAAAAAAAAAAAAACCCCAACATTCATTCACCATCCGACCGACGCCGAAGCAACACCTCTCCTCCGTACCGCCTCGACTCCCTCGCCAAAGGACCGACCGTCAGTACCAAAATTATCGCCGAGTTTCAATTCGAAGCAATCCAGCAACGCGTGCAGACCAGAAGAAAACCCCCCCGGGCCCTGAGACGGAATCCGGGTTAGGCAACAGCGGAGTCGCATGCTATCACATCATACAGTCCACTAGTGACTCCGCCTGTTGCCGACCCTCCCGCCTCCTCCGTTAGGGCCTGGGGCATCGACCTGCACAATATTATTCTAACATAAACAAATATAAATTATTATTATATATAAAAAAATATCACATTAATCCGCCAACAGGAACGAGGTAAAATTTAAATGCATAAATTTGACAAAAAAAAAGCACAAACAGGGCAAACTAAATAGAACCGTTTTAAAATAGTGTAGTTATAGTAGAGAAATCACGTGACGTTACTAGTTTATTATAAAGTGTAAACCAGAGCGCTTTTTCCATCTTTCGGTAATCCAGTCTCTAGAGATTGTGGTAAAAATTTACCCCTTTACGTAATACTGCTACGCAGATGGGACCAGTTTTTCTATACGAAAGTTCGAAATTCTGTCCGGCTTTAAGAGCAATTACTTTAAATACCTTACCGTGTGCTTCTCCAGGTACTTTTCTCGTTCAGTAAGTACTTTTTGTTCTTCGGTGTAGGACGTTTTATAGGTATACCTATATTTTCTTTCGGTATACGCATAGTCTATTTCCGTCGTTTATTTTCGTATAGCTCTGTACCTATTACATAAATCTTCCCTTTAAGCTCAAGGTAGGTAACGTTGTTTTCCGAGAGAGATGGATGATCGGTGTAAAGGTAGTTAAGTTTTGGCGATTCGCCAGCATGTCACTCGACCTAATTTATGAGAAAAAGTCTACCAGAATTGTATCAACTGTTCAGAACCTCAACAGACATCGCTAATATCAATACCAGGGTGCGTCCCGTAGTAGAAGAACTGGAAATCCGTTTACTAGCGGTTTTCCAGTTCTTCTGCATTTTCCAAGAGGAACGTATCCTATATTGTGCGTGCTCCTGACGCACACTATCACCAAGCTGAATTCGTTATGATCGAAAAAATATCAGATCGTAAAAAGTTAACAAATATAGAGACAGAGAAACGACAGCACTTTTGCTTTTATAAAAATAACTAATACACATACATTCCACGTATTGGACGTTTTGCGACAGCTCGAAATTTTGCGAATTGGGCATTCGACTTGCAACTAAACGAACTTGAAGTTTCATATTTTTAGGCTAGGTCCTACGTGACTACCAAATGCAGTAGCAAAATCTAAAATATCGATATGTTAGGTAACATGTTTTGAACGTGTGAAACGTCTACACTCTATATCTACATGTTTACCAACATACTACCTACAGTACAGTAGTACAATTATTTATTCTATGCCACAGCCTACGTTGTTATGTAGATCGCTCATGTATAATAGGACAATGGATAACTGGTATGTAGTAACGACAGATTATATATTACTACCTGACCAGGGTATGTCCTTAAACTGCAACCAGACCCACCGGAGGACAGGCAGCAGCGTCCTCTTGGTTAACGGTGGTGGCCATTCTGCAATCCCCAAGCCGCCTGCCAAGCGTGGGGATTATGGCAACACCCCTCTATAGATAAAGGGGGAGGCCTTCGTCCAGTAGTGGACGTTTCATGGCTGACGACGACGATATATTACTATACTAGTAGTATACTACTATTATACTACAACAAATGATTGTTTGGAAAAAAATTGTACCAGAAATAAGTGTTTTTGAAAATTATGAATTGTGCGGAACAAGAAACTCTACGAAAACTCGTGGTACCTAGAGGTAGGGATTTCGCTTTTCTGTGGTTTTGACACATTTTTTCGTTGGCTTTGGTGTTATACCTCCCTCTATGAAAAAGGGCAACAGATGTGATCGAGACTCGACGAAAATATATATAAATAAAACGAAAATAAGGAACTCGTTAAGCGATTGATTTAGAAAACGAGTATATACGGGATCAATAACAGAAAGGTAAGTTTCCAAAAATACTTCCATTGCTAAGAGCATCCTGTTTATTAAGTTTGAGTAAGGTTCAGAGAAGTTTGGCTATCGATTAAACTAAAGCAAACCCATGAGTCAGCATTATATCCACACACGTTCATAAACAAACAACTCTTACTTTCCTTGATGTATACTTGCTTTATGTTAGAAGTAATATTATCACAAAGGCGAAAACAAGTTGTTTGTCAAACAAACCTATGTAGTATACAGTATACCAAGCTTTTTTGTCAAGACATTGACATGGGTAGGTACTGGTCATTTAAAAAAAAACAAAATAAGACCAATATTTTCATGTGGTTCCAATCGTTCCAATGCTGAGTAAAAAGTTACGTTAACTTGATTGAAAATATTTTTAAACTTAAATAAACTTATCATAAGAATAATGATTAACTGCCGATAAAATTTATGTTGTTTATAATAGTTCCTGGCCATGGATACTAGTCCTTCAGCCGAATACATATTTCTTCATCGATTCTTCTTTCTGCAGTTAAATGAGTCGTAGCCACAGTCCAAGTCACACACAGTAAGTCACAGTCAAGTCCAATCAGTAAAGTCGTGGCAACTTTACTACAAGCTTCTTCGGAGTTTTGGAAACAACACGAAAAGACACGTTTCACTACATTATATCACTTGCCCACACTCTTGCTCGTAAATCAGCACTTAATGAATAAAACGCCACCATTTTTATGCATTAACACTCGAAAAAACACAAGATTTAGAAAATAATACAATGCAGCGACATGATTTTCTCGCGTTCCCGCCAAAACTCCCCGATTAAATTTAACGTTTAAAGTGCTGCCAGTGAAAGTGCAGGTAGGAAAAGGAAAACATATTGTATTACAAAGTTGGGGTTCCAAGTATTGACATACTGATTTTTGTCCTTTTGTCATTAGTCATACGCACGTACTACTGTAGTCAAATTTTTTGCCGGCATATTTTTTTTTGTCCTTGTGTTTGTCGATCCTAATAGTAGTGTGACATAATGGTTATACATCCTAAGACTAATATTAGTTGTCATAAATAGCAATGTTACTAATTTCTTTGTTCATAAAGTTATTGTTCCTAAGAATGATTAGTGCTAATAGCTTTTTTGTTTTTTTTTTGTTATTTAGCTCAGTCAGTGGTGTAATGGAAAATAGAACATACTGTATGTACCTATATTAAAGCCCGGTGACTGATCTGACTCGGATAGGTTAGGCTAAGGTGGGTGTGAAGCGAAGGTTTTTTTTTATTTCAACCACCAGTGAATTATTATAGACTGATTATGATAACGATGTACTTGCCGAAATTTTAATTATAATAATTTCTCATACAAAACTTTCGGTAGGTACAATTTTAATATTCCAATTTCATATCCATAATTTGTTTCTCTCCTATAAACATTTTGAGGCAAAGTCTACAAATTTACAAAACAAGGTTCAATAAACCAACCACGTGAGTAGTTCATGCTGGTTTCACTATAGTCATAATTCTTCAAGGCCGGTATTTCGAATTACAATGGAAATAATTTATAGCATCGTACATCACGTTTTTATGAACAAAAGGATCATAAGGGAAAATTTAATCTAATGTTCGTTTCAGAGAATTCTGAATGGTTAAACTATTGACCGAATACTGCACTATACGTCCGTGCGTCTTTGGAATTCAGTGAGTATTTGTTCAGGATGTAAGTAATGTGTCTGTGGGTTCCTTCTTACAGGCAAAACATTCTTATTTGTTAACATTCTTTCTTATTCTTATTTCTTATTCTACACCCCGAGGTTTTGATACCATTAAAAATATGACATTTTAAAAAAGGAATAATTTGAAAATGGCAAATGCGTTTATCGCGCGGAGCTAAAATCCCCTACAGGGGAAAAAAGAAAAAAAAAAAAGTATAATTCAATTTCCCGCCATTATTCATATGTTTTTTTTTCGTTAAAATGAGTGAATCTAACGAAGAAATTCGATATATTTTGAAGTTTTATTACAAAAAAGGGAAAAATGCGACACAAGTCACGAATAAAATTTGTGACGTTTATATGGACCTAATGCAGTGTCATCCATACTTACTCTATGGGTGCAGCTCGCTCTGGTCGCCCTGTTACGGATATAGTCGATGCCATTTCTGAAAAAGTGGAGCAAGATCGGCGGCAAATTAGTACTTACGACGTAGCTGAAGTACTGGGGATCGACCACAAAACAGTTTTGACCCATTTGAAAAAGTCTGGATATACGAAAAAACTCGATATTTGGGTGCCACACGAGCTCACTGAAAGAAACCAAATAAATCGTGTACTCATTTGCGATTCTCTATTGAAACGTAACTAAACCGAACTGTTTTTGAAAATATTGATCACTGGTGATGAGAAGTGGATCACCTACGACAAGAACGTGCGCAAACGATCATGGTCAAAGGGCAGTCAAGCACCACGGACTGTAGCGAAACCCGGATTAACACGTAATAAGGCGATGCTGTATTTATGGTGGGATTGGAAGGGCATCATCCATTATGAGCTTTTACCGCCGGGCAAAACCATCGATTCAGATCTCTACTGCCAACACCTGATGAGACTCAAACAAGAAATTGCGAAAAAACGGCCGGAATTGATCAACAGAAAGGGTGTGGCCTTTCATCATGATAACGCCAGACCGCATACATCTTTGGCTACTCAGCAAAAATTGAGAGAGCTTGGTTGGGAAGTGTTAATGCAGCCACCATATAGTCCTGACGTTGCACCCTCAGATTTCCACCTGTTTCGGTCTCTTCAGAATTTTTTGGGTAGTGTTAGATTAACATCAAGAGAGGACTGTCAAAACTACTTGTTGCATTTTTTTGATCAGAATTCCCTATATTTCTACAGCAACGGGATTATGTCACTACCTACAAGATGGCAACAAGTTATCGAACAAAATCGCCCATATATATTATACCTAATTAAAAGTAATTAAACTTGAAAAAATTATTATCTTGAATTTGAATATAAAATACGAAGAAACTTTTTTCCCGACCTTATATATACGTCTATGCATATGTGCTATTCCAAGGAGTAAGCTACCTCTGTACCGTTTAGCCCTCTTGGTGTGAAGAGGCAACAAACATACACGATGACACGCACACACAAATGCCGACAAACATTCACATCTAATTCGAAAATGATTGGATAAATTCACCCACAGACGTAATTCTCCACAGTTTTGCCAAGAGAGAAAAAGTTATCGTTTCAATACTTTTTTACTTAGTTTATTTTAAAATTTTTAAGTATGTAATTAAATTACCCTGCCGACTGGTAGGGTTTGAGCATTTGGATTGTTTCTAGGCTTTTTAATCGGTCTGGATACACTCTTTTGTTTTTTGTGTAATAAGCTAGGTAGCTTTAATTAGATAATTATGTAGATTGTTGTAGATAATAAAAGCTTTTACTGTATAACATAATCGTGAATGTGTAAAAAAAAAAGAAAGGATTTAATTATGGCTTTAACAATTTACTATTAAACAAGATTCACTCATTATGCTTATTTCGCACTGGTGGCTACGGTGCGACTATGGGACTCCAGCCCCCTTCATTAAAATAAAATAAAATATATATTGGGAGGACAACTTACACACAGCGCCATCTAGCCCCAAACTAAGCAAAGCTTGTAAATTGCACATGGACGGCCTTACCTAAAATAATCTCGATTCTCTTAGTCACTGCTTAAACTTCTCTGTCCTTTTCTAGCACATGCAACTTCACGTCAGAGAGAAGATGGCAGAGCATCTTAAGCAGTGACTAACGGTGGAAAAGTTTTTTTAAGTAAGGCCGGGAGAGCCTATCACAAGCCCATTGTTTACTTTTTAGTTTTTATTTATATTGACATTGAACTCTGCGGAGTTCAGCTTTATTTCTATTTGACTCTGTAATATCATTTAATAAATAATATTTTAAATTTCACATTTATATAGCCCAGTAATAATCAATTTGAAACTTGGTCTTCTCAATATTAGGTCGCTCAACACAGGCAGGGATGAGTTGTGTATGTATAATGTATAATTATTTTAGTTGTGGATGAAAATCCATAAGATATAAAGAGACCAGCAATAATATTTCTAGTTGTTGTCTGTGAAAATATATCAATGTGGTGTTTCGTTCCAGGGTCATAGCAAAGGCAAGCATTTCTCTATCAAATATAAATTCAGATGTTCATATCCACTGCGGAGAAAATTGGGGCGCCATCTGTTGCTCTAGAAAAAGAGTAGCCCGAGAGCTGGAGCCAAGTTTTGCTGATGTGATAAATTATGGCGGTATCATAACTAGCTACTTGCCGCATTTATATTCAGTGAAAGCCCTAAATAAATAAGTTATCTGCTATTTCAGTAAGATCTTTTTTCCAAATTTATGGAAATATGTGGTTTTATATAAATTTATGTATGTTATCTACCTACAAAAAATGTATTCAATTATAAACCGTAAATTATTGTCGACCTTTATTACGTTTTTACAGGTAGTCTTATCTACTAAAGTGTTTTTTTTTATTAATTTCAGATTGTCTATATCCGCTATAATAACAAAAATATTTTGTGAAAATTTCAATTGGCTACTCTGTATTGAAAATGATAGTCAGACCTTTGATAAATTATATGGCTAGATAGACTGATGGATCCTAAACGCGTCGAAAAAAATAGCGGTTAACTGTTAGTCTCTTATGCACGCACACTATAACAACGACAATGGTGCAACGCGAGTGTAAGACATGGCTGTCACGCACACTAGTATAATAATGTTGACCTGTAATTTTTCGTTCATAAACATTACGAGACTCTATCATATAATTTATCAGAGGCAGACAGACGACAATTTAAGCTATATAAGGCGTTGTAATTTGGTCACCTATGGATACAGAATCCTAAAAAGTAAGTAGTAGAAAATCAGATAAGCGGTCCAAATGGTCTAAAGAAAACTTAGTGTATATAATAGTGTAATAAATAACGGTAGCAGCTTCCGCACAACTGCGTACCGAATCATTTCGCGCCACAGCGAATCTGATGAATTCCTAACAATCTATTTTGCGGGAAGCCTCCATAATAACCCAGAGGGTGTCTATAGAGCATGTGGCATGAACATGAAACGAGTGTATAGGTCAAGGGCAAAGTAGTGAGAAAATCTCGCAATTGTATAAAATATTCACAGCAGGACTAGTCAGCCCAAGATTTATATTTAACACTAGAAGTCGCCCAGGACTTTGTCCGCGTACGGAAAAAATTCACCCCTCTCCCAAATACCGCTGGGTTAATTACTAATTATTTTCCTCCTCATATTCAACACTTTAAATCATCCCGAGCAATTTTTTAAGTCTGTATGACCAGCGGTTTAGGCTGTGCGTTGTCTGTCAGTCAATCAGTTAATCAATCAGTCAGGACAGAGATTTATATAGTATTAGCCATGTATTAGCTAGTAGATTTCTCTGAGTATTAGATTTGCAACTGTCAAGCTATGTCAAAAGCTTATGCATAAAAGCTTTTGACATGGCTTGCACTAGATCCTCCAAGCTAGCACATTAAATCTGCCACTGATCCTTTATGAACTTACTTTCTATTATTTTTATTATTAAGCTACAAGTAATATAATTTTAAAAAGCAGAGAAGCCCAACTGTAAAATGTAGCCTACAATAGACAATAGACAATAGTTTATTCGTGGCAATAGTATAAACAAAAAAGTAGTTACACAGAACACGGAAAAGTAAAACATAAATAAAAAAATGTTTACCTTTTGCCACAAACCGACACCATTCATATAAAGAAAAACCTAACGACACCTCGCTCAGTAAAATTGGCCAAGCTGTTTAGATTAGAAAAACAAAGCACACATATGAACAGACAAACGATGATACTTAGACACTAAAACATACCCAAATCATTAGCCTCTTTCTTTAAAAGTCTCAATCTGTTTTTACTTAAGTATTGTTGCTAGATATTCAAAGGTCGCTGCTCAGTAGGAAATCGGCCTTTTACTTAAGTTCTCATAAGTATAGTTAAAACTATTAAAGTTTGTAACACTCATACTTTTACACATAAAACAGGAAAACTTAAAGTCTGAAAAAAATACTATAACTACAAACGTCTATCGAACTTCGAAATTGGTACATTCCAAAAATTTGCTAGAATTTGGGTATCTCAGTTTGTTGTGGCATTTTTAAGTTTCGCAAACTGATAGAGTCACAAAAATACCTCACGAGCATTTGAATAAAGGGCTGACTTTCTATTTAACACCAATTATGTCCAGTGTAGCAGCAGCAGCGTCCTCTTGGTTAACGGTGGTGAGCGTTCTGCGATCCCCAAGCCGCCTGCCAAACGTGGGGATTATGGCAACATCCCTCTATAAAGGGGGAGGCCTTCGACCAGCAGTGGACGTTTTATGACTGACGACGATGTCCTGTGTATTGTAATTCTCTATGTATCATGGAAGTACATTTAAAAATTTCAAAGTCACTAGGTCATCATCATCATCCAGAAGACGTCCACGATGAAGGTCTCGCCCTCATTAGGAGGAGGTTGCCATAATCTTTAACTTTTAACCAAGAAGACGCTGCTGCCTGTCCTCCGGTGGTTCTGGATGTCATTTTCGAAGGTACCCAGCTCCATGTTCACTAGAATAAAATGTTACAAAAGCTAACTTCACAGTACAAAGTCAAAGACTCGAATCCAAATACGTACTTCCTTAAATGTTCCTGAGAATGCCAGAACCAAAAGTTTGAATGCTCAATGCTCCAGAAATTAGGTGAGTCGGTTCGAAGCAGGTGAGTAAATTACTTCCAACTCATTTATTCCACAGGCGCAGAGCGCTCGAGCTCTTTACATTTACATAATTATTTAGGCACATCTTGGTATCACTGAATATCGATTCCTTTTCCCATTTTGTTATATCTGCGTTGCTTTATCTAGTTTGTTGACCTGAGACAGAACATGTTTTGCAATTCGTATACTTTAAATTTTTTTTTTCTTTTTAGGGTTCCGTACCTCAATAGGAAAAAAGGAACCGATCAGGATCACTCCGTTGTGTCCGTCTGTCTGTCTGTCTGTAAAGACTCTTTTGCTCTGAAACGAGTGGAGGTATCGAGTTGAAATTAATATCGAATGTGTAAGTCAACGGCCTCTTAGAGCTGTAAAAAAAACAAGCTTCTAAGTCAACGCAATCAAAAATTACGGTAATTTTTCTAGGGTTTTTAATGTTTTTTAAACTCGGAAGTAAATCAAAATTCATAGGGTACTTCTCGTTGACGTAGAATCACTAAATTTGGCAAGAAGCCAAGATCACATAACACAGGCTACGGAAAAAATCTGAATATTGATAATTTGTAGATGTAGTCATTGCTCAAGCCAAAACTTGAATGATTATTCTGTTCGGTTGGCTTTCGTTCTTCAGTTCCCAAAAACTGAACTAGATGGTGCCACAGAGAAAATTAGCCCGCGCCTCTCTTTTATCACAACTATTTCGTTTGTCATTGTGGTGGCACGTGCTGCGTATATAAAACTGTTTCTCTTATCTGAGAACTGGCATCAATAATTTTATTAACATTTCATAGTAACTATAGAAAAAGACGGAGTACATAAAAGATAGTTTTTTTTTAAACTGGAACATCTTGTCGAAAGTATATTGAAACTCTTTTTTACTTTTTTTACTTTCCTTACCCAAAGGGTGTTCAACTATACCCTATGACTAAGCAATCAGTCTCTGTTTGTCTATAAATATGTAAGTTCGTCTGTTTTTTTAAATCTATTACGACGTATATCTTGTAAATCGTAATAAGTAGCCGGCTGTTTTCTTAGAATATTCGTTAGATACTGTCACGGATTTCCTTGGTACTTGTAGTGGTACAGAACCCTCGTTATCCGAGTCGCAAGTACTCGTACTTGACGGCTTTATTTCTGAATGCATGTGCTCTGAGGTTCGTAGGGCTACTCTCGAAGGAAGATTGGGCCTATACTATACTATACGCTGTGCTGGCCCAATTGCGGGTTGGTGGATTCACATAAGCCATTGAATTCTTTCTCCGGACGTATATGCAGGTTTCCGCACGATGCTTTTCTTCACTAAAAAGTTAGTGATATAAAAAACCGTACATAAAATCCAAAAATCTCATTGGGCCCTCAAGAATCTTACGTTCTCTCCGTTAGGCTTCCACGGCTACAAGCTCTGCTACACATTTTAGATAAAGTAGGTACATAGAAAAAAAATGGATAGGAATGTATAATTAATTATCTCTTGACAGGGTGTTTGCTTTATAGGCAGCCAGTTATAGTATGACAGAGGTCGCCCGCGACTTCTTCCGCGTACGGAAGAATTTCGGCCCGCTCCCAAAATTCACCACGTTTTTTACCCCCCCCCTACAAAAACAAAGGACTTTCATACAAACGTTTCCCCCTGTTTTTCTGTTTTTTCTTTTCGTTGACGTTAGGGGTCGAGTCTCGAAAAATCCTTCCTTAGTACACCCCTACGTATCGAGACGAATACACCCTCCAAATATCAAGTCAGTATCAATATCGGTTTGGGCTGTACGTTGTCTGTCAGTCAGTCAATCAGTCAGGACAGAGCCTTTTATATCTATAACTATAAAAGGCTTTGTCCTGACTGACTGACTGACTGACTGACTGACTGACATATAGACAACGTACAGCCCAAACCGCTAAACGTAGAGACTTGAAATTTCGAGGATATGTTTTTGGAGAGGTGTAAACGCCCACTAAGAAAGGATTTTTCGAAACTCAACCCCGAAGGGGGTTAAATGGGGTGTTAAAGTTTGTATGAAACTTTTTATTCTCTGGTTCGATTGATACAAAACTTGGTATACGTATTCTACTATAAAAATAAGAAGATACGGGTGTCACAGTTTTTTCAAAATCAGCTCCTGTTAGTATTTAAAAAAAAACTAAGTTTTAGTGATAGTACGTTTGTTTCTCCTTAACTTTGTAACGGCTGTACATATTAAAATGAAATTTGGTATAGGGATGGCGATAGATGTGGGGATGGGGGTGGGGGTGGGGATGATACTGGGAACGGAGACGGGACGGAGATCGGCATGTTAATATTAAGATTACAATTGGTATCGGGATGGGGATGGGGATGGGGTGGGGATGGGGATGGGATGGGGATGGGTGGGGATTTGGTGGGGACAGGTGGGGATGGGATGCGGATGTGGATGAGGCTGGGAACGGGGATGGGCGTGTCCATATTAAGATGAAAGTTGAAATCGGGATGGGGGTGGGGATGGGATGGGGTTCGGGATGGGGATGAGAGAGGGAACGGGGATGTGGACGGGGATGGGCGTGTTCATATTAAAATGACATTTGGTATCGGGATGGGGATGGGGAAGGGGGCGCTTATAGGGATGAGGCTGGGAATGGGGACGGGGATGGGCGTATTTATTGGTCGGCTGAACAGATGGAGCTGCATTTTTGGATAGGTAGTTATAGCATAAGGTTCGGAAACGGACATAGACTATTTTTTTGTAGGTCCACGCAGACGACTGTTTGACGGACATAATTATTATAGATACTGTACAGCCTAAGCTGCTAAATTAATTTTTAATATTAAATTAACTTACTTTTTCTAAATTTTGAGTGGTGTAAACTTACACTCAGCTCAAGCTGTGGTAGCTTCAGTGAGATCAAGCTCGACTCACATTCTTGGGGTCGCGGGTTCGAACCCGGGCGAGCCCGTTCCAATTAGTTCTTTGAAACTTACGCATGGATAATACCACTGGCTTTTCGGTGAAGGAAAACATCATGAGGAAACCTTCATATTTCAAGAGAAGAAATACGATAGTGTATGTGAATCCGCCAACCTGCACTGGGCCAGCGTAGTGAATATGGCCCAATCAGGGTAGGCCGATATACCATTAGTGTTAAGGGCTGATGCAGAGAAACGCACACTCAGCAACGATTTTGAAAAATTCGCAAGGGGTTCAATGTATCATTAAAATACCATTTTGCCGAAACCATTCATTAAGGCTGTTAAGTTTTTTGACTTAAGAGATAAGATAAAATAAACATAAACATGTTTCAGAATTTTCAAACAATTTCAAAACTGGAAGGCCACGGGTCAGTTTTTCATTTGTTTTTTTTTTTATATTTATAGATTAGCTAATCGAGTGTTTATGCGTAAGAAGATAAATATTTTAAACACATGTACTTGATCCGGTGCACGCACCAAGCACAGCGCTTTCGAAACGTCCATCCCGCGTCGGCTCAGATACGTTAAAACCCGAGTATGACGCGCTGTACCTCGAGCGCGCCCCACTCCAACCCACACCGAGTCTACCTAAGCGATCAGTGCAGCACTGTATTTTATCGAAGTTTCGTAATTCTTGCGATATTTTGGTAATCTTTTTACGTTCTTTGTTATCATACTTTTTCTGCTTAAGCTTATTTCATTTCATTGACTCTGTTGATACGGTATGCAATAATGATGATGCTGTAAACTATCCAGTTGAGTTTTTAAATTCATTAAGACCAGCGGGGCTACCATATCAGAGGCTTATCCTGAAGAAAGGTACACCCGTCATGCTCCTTCGGAATTTAAGACCACCCAAATTGTGTAATGGAACCAGGTTGAGGCCATCATTTTGACTGGGTGTGCCCATGGCGAAACAGTGTTTGTGCCGCGTATTCCCATGATTCCCAGTGACTTACCTTATGACTCCAAAAGGCTTCAATTTCCTCTAAAAGTTTGTTTTGCCATGACCATCAATAAGGCTCAGGGTCAAACTTTAAAATACGCTGGTATTGATTTAAGGCAGGACTGTTTTTCGCATGGTTAGTTCTATGTGGCTTGCTCGCGAGTTAGCTCCCCTGAAAGCCTGGCTATTTTAGCACCTTCCAACAAAAAAATCAAAAACGTTGTCTACAAAGAAATATTGTAATCTTTCGGGTCAAAGGCCCCGGCAACTATAGCGTCATTAGCAGACATTTTTAGGGTTCCGTAGTACTACGAGGAATTCTTATAAGTTTGTCATGTCCATCTGTCTGTCTGTTTAAAATTCAACAAGACGGCTTTATTTTGAAGTAAGTATTGCAAACGCGACATGCCAAATTTGGTCATCCTCAAGAAAACTTAAAGACTTGCAAGCGGCTTGGAAAAAATGCAATAATATACGTATTTTAGTGATTCAATTGAGTTGGGCCGCGATTTAACCGAATTCCAGTATTCAACATTACTACGCGGGCAAAGCCGCGGGCAAAAGCTAGTATATATATATATAGATAGACTGGAGGTTGCCCGCGACTTCGTCAAACTCTACCAACTCCCCGCAGGTTTGCTACCTATAGATACTTTAAACGGTCTCTTATATCGATTAATTATTTTTATAATTTTAGTTTAGTTTTATTTAGGTAGTTTAACTGCTACCAATATATGTGATTGATTCAGGCGTTACTTTGCGGAAGTCCATTGTTACCAAAATTTGTTTTAATTTCAATGAAATTAAAACAAATTTTGCTACCAATAAATGATTATGATTATACCTACATATTTACTTCCACATTGTGAAACGTAGGTAAACAGTATAATATACATATTTCCTGACAACATAGTCCTAGTCCTAGATACATGTATCAATATATAATAGAGGTCTCGACAAATACTAGAAAATGTAAGAATGTTAATGTTTTTCCACTTTATTCCATCGTAAACGCATAAAATGCCGACCCATCAAAAGAGTATCATTTACGACTAGTTGCAAGACGTTTCCGAGCTATCAATCCGCCGCTGGAAAGTTTCAACAATGCCTGCGTCAAGTGTTAAATGTTTATGGCCATCTCAGAATGGCCATACATTTTATTGTCGAAGCAGTAAATATACGGCGAGCGTCAGATGACTACCATTCTTGCTGCCTACAACCTACAACTTACGTGTATAAAAAAAAGAGAAATAAAAAAAAAATGAAGGAAAATTTTGTATTTTTTTTATTGAGCTTACAGTGAAACTTGCCTAACTAAAGGGTTTTTTTTGCTGGTGTGTATTTAATTTTATGGGAGACACGCCCATAGTTTAGTATCTGTTAGTATCTATTATAGAGCTTTCTACTCTACATGTGATTTTGAACGAAATGTACTATTTCACTATTGCTTTTTTAAAATGTAAAAAAAAAAGTGTTTGGCGTAAAACTTTACGAAGGGTATGTTTTGCGATATTATATTTGTAAAATTATATAGATAAAACTACTAGTGAAGTATTATTTTATCTGTGGTATAACCGTAAGTGGATATTTCACTCATTTTTATTTGTATCTTTAGAAAACAAAAGGAACTGGCAGTCTATTCGATAACGTAACAATAAGGAAGTTGTTATTCCGTACGTATGAGGAACGTAGCACCCATTCCAGGAAAATTAGTTTTGCCAACTTTGGCCAAACGGAAACTATGTGTGAAGCGTCTGGGAACTCATGACCTTGTTTGTGTGTACACGTGCCTAATATTATATACTAGTATGTATACTATAGTCAGCCAATTCTTGAGGGTTTAGTTGACAGATCTAAACTTACTAAAAACACAGCTGTTTTATTCATTGCAGTTTATTAAATAAGGATTGTATGCAACATAGTGTCATAAGAAAATAGTGTGATTTGACAAAGAAAGACAAAACAAATAACAAAAAAAATAAAACAAAAAGTTAGGGTTCCTGGATACGTATCAGTCACGAAACATCAGACCTCTGGAGTACAGGGGGCCTCTTGTTGAAAATGAAATTGATGATTTATAATTTACCTATCTATCTTGTGCTAAAGTTATATGGGAGAAAAAAAGAACAAAAGATTATTTGAGGTTACAATGCGTTTACTATTTTGATAAGTCCTAATACAATATTAATATTAAAACGCTGATGGCGATAGTCCAATGGATGACGGCAACGAGAAAAATTGGGAAAATAAAATAAATGAAAGGAGGTTATCTGATGGATCCTTTGCTGATGGTGTCTTCTGCAGGATCATCCGATTCTCGAACGCTTCATGGAGCTCCTCCAGTGAAATGACATTGCCTTGTCTTCAAAGCTTCAAATGAGAATTTCGCTCGAGTTCCTTAGTTTGGTGACCGCATGGCGCGTCACAAAATAATTCTTGAAAGTTGGAGTTTTACGTCATCTCAGACGGAAATATGGACCTGGTGTCCCCTGCGGGATCGGCGTTGGCTCCCTCAGGTCATTCTCTTCTCAAAAAGATGTAAAAAAATCCAAAAGGTGATTCACCCCGTAACACGCGCAACGGCGGCTCCGACGTGAATGTCTATTTTTCAAAATGGTCTCCTCGATCTAGCTTCTCTTTCTCGCTTATGGAAGAATTCTTCGAGTGCGAGCGAGTCAGCGTATATGACGTCATGTCGTAATACGGCTTCCAACAGATAACCAAATATTTTGTATAAAGCTATCCGATAGATTCTAAATTTGAAACTAATTTTATTACTAGTTTACAATTCCAAAATAAATGCTTAAAAAATCCTAATTTGTTATTTAAATACAATTTTGATAATTAATTTCACACCAACATTTTATGTTGGTTTCTGATATATTTTATGGAGCAAAGCACAAGCCATCCTGTGCGCCAATTTGCAAAATGGGAGCTAATAAAATAAAGTAATAATATAATTTAAAGATTATATGACAATATCCCCCTTTTGAAACAAAAGACAGTTTACTGTCTGAACAGACGGGGTAGGCATGAAAAGAAACTTTTTGTTATAGGTTGGAATCCTGAAATATAGTGAGGTTGATACTTCAGCAAGCTTCTTACATTCCATCTAGCAAAATAAACTGTTATTCCACTTTCATAAAATAAATCACTCACATTCTTTCATACATAGGTACCTATAAGGAATTCAAATAATATTCACACTGCCTAGTTCTTACAAAATCACCACTCACACCTTTAAATTTACATCGAACTTCATAAATCTCCTTGCATCTCATAGTTAAATTGAGCTATTCTGACATACTTGCTTCACTTTTCATAATCCTCATGACTCCATACATAACATGATGGTATAGGATATACCTATAGAAATAACACATTGTGTAATAAAACAAAAGTATTATATAGCAAGTAGCTTAAAAGGTAACTGTTAATATAAATATCCATTCACTCTTATGTAGGTGCGGACAAAACTTATCTGAAAAACAATGATATCTAAATGGTTTTAAACGGTAAGTAAATATGTGTTAGTATGTTTGTAATTCTTATAATAATCTATACCCTACAGTTTGGGTTTTCTAGTAATGACCTAATTCTATGAGAATAAAGTCTCACTATTGTCTAATAGTATGAAGTGAAAACTTCTAATGTTTAAAGTAAATATCTATCGTTGTAAACATTAGATAAACTAAGTATAAGCTTTAATTAAGTACAGGTAAATCTTAATTATTTAAACCTAAATTAAATCTACGCAGTGAATCCGTGCACTAGATGCTGCTAACTATAATTAAAGACTAATTGTTAATCTTAGAAGGTTCACAGACAACCTTTGGTATCTACAAGACAAAAAGGTAAGTTTGGTATGTATGTATGTATGTAGATCTACTAAATATTGCTAGCATGTCCGAGTGTTTTAACTCAGCCATAAGAAAACATTTTAAGTCATACTAGGTATAAACTTGTCGTTAGTCAAATCCGGTATGTATGTTAGCATGTAACAAAAAGACTAGAACTAAATCGTTCCCAAATAATTAGCTAATAAGCTATAGTTAATGGTAGGTTGCCTTTAAATAGGATCCTCCAGAAAATTGCCCAATGTGTAGGCTAAGAACTAATAAGCACACGAAAATATGCATTATTGAACGTTTGGTTTATAGTTGGTAATGTAAAAATAATTACTCATACTTAACCTTAAAATTATTGCATCACAGACTTGGTTTTAACAAAAATTACCAAGTCTCAAAACACAAAAAAATGGTATTAACCTTAAAAAATTGCTTCACAGACTTGGTTTTAACAAAAATTACCAAGTCTCAAAACACAAAAAAAATGGTATTAACCTTAAAAAATTGCTTCACAGACTTGGTTTTAACAAAAATTACCAAGTCTCAAAACACAAAAAAAATGGTATTAAATATACTGCTTTTGCTTTATATAGCAATGGATACTTGTCCAAAACAAAACAATAGCTTTGAATACTGTTATTAAGTTAATTCAAAGTAAGTATTTAAGTCTTTCCCTGAATGTAGGTCAACACTTTGTTAATACTTGAAACTTGTCTTTGAGACAGAAAAAGAATCGTCTTTTCTATACAAATTGGAAATCAAAATAAGTAAATTCTTGTATAAATAACGCTTAAGTAGTTCAATGTCTGAATAGAAGTCATACTTAGTCTGAGTATAGACCATATAGTATGTCATTTTACCTACATGAACTTGTTGGTTTACAAGGAAAATTGCAATGTTTAAATTCTAAACTTGTTTGTAAAGAAATAATTATTGATTTTATGATTTTATCAGTATTTGTTATGGATTTACAGTATCCTAAAGTATCCGTAGAAATAATAATGTGGGTAAAAATGCAAACTTAAAACTTATGTGTTTTTCTACTTTTGAGAATTTTGGTTGTGAACATACGGTTTTCATTTTAATTTGAATAATACTGAACCGATACCCAAAATTGTGTATCTATAGGTAGCTAGATATGCGTAGGTACGATAAATCAAAAATAATTGTCTGTAACTACAATTTTGAAAAAGTTATAAGCGCCGCCATATGTGTGTTTACATACTGCATTGCTTTGAATAAATAAATATTGTTTTTGTTTATATTTCAAAAACTATTGATCTGAATTTTGCAATAAAAGTATACATTGACTTCTGTTAGCGTCTACTATGGGTAGTAAACAAAATATTTTATTAAAAAGTTTGAGAAGAGAGTGGGTAACGAATGGCGAACTGATCTGTAAAATTTCAGAGCAGTGCCTTCTAACAGCTCTGAAAAACCTCTCAACAGTACACTTTCACACACATCTCTTGCTAACTTAATTTCGTTCACTCGATTCAAAAATTCAACAACACACGTATCACCACTATACTTCAGTCCCCAGGACTTCAAATTGGAGTTGTAACTGTTATTAATTGCATATGTTACCTGGGTGACTGGTACATGACTGTTTTGTGTCGAGTGCCTTTGTTTCATAAATGGAATATACTTGTCACCGTCTGTGGCTGGATCTATAACACTAGTGCTAGGATTTGTGTGGATATTTTTGCATAATGGCGACTGGATTGTTCCTTGAGCCATCCTCACATCGGTATTGACATAATTCATTTCTTCTGAATCTGAAACAGGTATATCTATTAAGCTCTGTGAATTTTGGAGTTCTGGTTGAGGTGAATCTGACGTTTGCTCCGCTGTTAACTTACGGTCAACAGACGGTGTACTATACATCTTTACAAGAAAAATTGTTACACAAATTCAATAACACAATTGTGAAAATACCTACTTCTACAGTAGATTAAATTGTAATCTTTTGTTTATAATTTCCAACATACACCTTTGCACAAGATAAAATTGTTTTGTTTTTAAGTTAAATTCTAAGTAAATAATTGTTCGGGCGCCATTTGTCATAAGAAAATTAAATTTTTGGAGAAGAGAAATAAATTTTTTGCAAAGTTACAATATGTTGGAATAATATTTAAATAAGCTGATTGCTATTGTTTCGATGGAAGATAATGACGAGAAAACTTGGTAAAATAAAATAAATGAAAGGAGGTTATCTGATGGATCCTTTGCTGATGGTGTCTTCTGCAGGATCATCCGATTCTCGAACGCTTCATGGAGCTCCTCCAGTGAAATGACATTGCCTTGTCTTCAAAGCTTCAAATGAGAATTTCGCTCGAGTTCCTTAGTTTGGTGACCGCATGGCGCGTCACAAAATAATTCTTGAAAGTTGGAGTTTTACGTCATCTCAGACGGAAATATGGACCTGGTGTCCCCTGCGGGATCGGCGTTGGCTCCCTCAGGTCATTCTCTTCTCAAAAAGATGTAAAAAAATCCAAAAGGTGATTCACCCCGTAACACGCGCAACGGCGGCTCCGACGTGAATGTCTATTTTTCAAAATGGTCTCCTCGATCTAGCTTCTCTTTCTCGCTTATGGAAGAATTCTTCGAGTGCGAGCGAGTCAGCGTATATGACGTCATGTCGTAATACGGCTTCCAACAGATAACCAAATATTTTGTATAAAGCTATCCGATAGATTCTAAATTTGAAACTAATTTTATTACTAGTTTACAATTCCAAAATAAATGCTTAAAAAATCCTAATTTGTTATTTAAATACAATTTTGATAATTAATTTCACACCAACATTTTATGTTGGTTTCTGATATATTTTATGGAGCAAAGCACAAGCCATCCTGTGCGCCAATTTGCAAAATGGGAGCTAATAAAATAAAGTAATAATATAATTTAAAGATTATATGACAATAGTTAGGTAAGTTTAGGTTTTTCAAAAAAAACCTTTAATATTGGCTTACGTATTTTGATTTCAAATATTTCCGCAATTTCACCTACAAAGATTTTTTATTTTTATTAGATTTATGGTTCGATACTTTTTTTCTAAGGAAGGCCTTCGTTCAGCAGTGGATGTCTCCGGGCTGATGATGATGATGATGACTTTTTTTTATTTGACAGTTCGGAAAATAAATATTGATGTTATACCTACCTATTATATATGTCTGCGATTTCAAAAGCAGCCCTGTACACAGATTTATTTACCCCATATTAACCAGTCCATCTGACTCCAAAGTAGCTAAAAAATAACAAAAAAATAATAGCTACACTTAAAAACATAAAGCAATTTCTTAGCGGAAATGGTGAATTCCTTGCTGTACAAGGAACTCTTATTAAATACTGGCCATTTGTCGGAAAAGAAACCATTGCAACAAAAAATAAAAGCCAACAGGCGGACGTCTCGGTCGTCTCCTGACAACGTTGCACAAAATCCTACGAATAGTGAAATGCGACATTTAGGAACATTTAGGAACGTGTCAACAGATGTTCGCAAGTTACCTACATAAAATAAAGAATAATCATGCCCTAAATTGAATGTAACACTTACTTAACTTGCAAAGGGCTTCCTACACAATAATGGCCCAATTCTATTGATGCCCTTGTGAAGGGTGCAGAGATCTTTGAATATCTTCTCACTTTGAGATGTTATATTTAATCACACACCAAAAAAAACTTTACTCATACCAAATTTGTGTAGTGGTAGGACTCTACTGCCGAGTCCGGCCTGGCGAGAGTGCCATAGTGACAGAATGGACAAGACATGTATGAAACGGTCACTAGGAATAATGGTGTTTTATAATTTGTTCTTGGCCATGGATACTAGGCCTTCAGCTGAATAAATATTTCTTCATCGATCCTTCTTATTCCGACTAAATGAGTTTTAGCCTCAGTCCAAGTTACACACAGTAAGTCACCGTCAAGTCCAATCATGTCCTAATAATGTCGTGGCAAGTTTACTACAAGCTTCTTCGGAGTTATGGAAACAACACGAAAGACATATTACACCATATTATACTAATTTCTCATACTCATGCACGTCAACTGGCACTTAATTAATAAAACGCCACTAATTTAATGCAGTAAAACCCGAAAAAACACAAGTTTTGGAAAATAATAGGTACAATGCGGCGACATAATTTTTTGCGTTCCCGCCAAAACTCCCGGAATAAAAGTGCTTAGGTTAGTTATCTATTTACGCAGTCGCCAACCAAAGAGTTTTAAGCACGTTTTACTGTCAATATTTAATTTAGTTGTCAAATTTTTGTTGTTATTGTTAAGCATCATTTTCCTGTTTTAACCAAAATTCCTAAATTTATCACGTAAAAACATGGTATTATGTGAATGAGTTCAATGAGTGTAACCTAATAATAATGAAAAATAATGAAAACGTGTCAAATATGTGGTATTAAATCCGGCCAGTCAAATGACCAAAAGCGAATCTTCCTGGCAAAATTTCCTTTGGATGAAGATAGGTAAGCATCAAAAACTAATTTTGTAAGGCTGTTATAGAATAAGAATTACTTGATTTACAGTTTTAGCTTAAAGAATAAGGAATATTAAGAAAATAAGCCATAAATAGTCTAACAATAGTGTTTGTCCATTTTTTTATCGACTGTCGATGTTTATTATTTACGTTAAAAAAAATACAAAATAGCGCCAGTACGCGCGTGGTGTTCGCGCTCATAGCGCAATAATAATAAAAATAAAAAACAGGCTAGGAAGCAATAATCTAATTTAAGAGGGACTAGAGGAGGCGGAAGCAGCCATATAATATAATAATAACGTCACTTTCCAGGTTATCCAGGGAGCCATGAAAAGACAATATTTATGGCAGCTTGCAATGCAGAAAGTGGTATTGCGACTCTGCATGAGACTGAGATGGAGCGAACAGCAAGATCGAAACACATGATACCCTCGAATGACTCAATTTTAATCACCGCCAAGTGCGCGAAGATAATGCTTGACCACAAGATCCTTGAGATACAACGTCATCGAAGATGTCACCATCAGTGGATTCTTTCAGCAATTCGAAGACAATCTCAAAAAAAAACGGCCATTTACACTACTTACTTACTAATATTATAAAGAGAGAAGTGAAAAAGATTAGATTTTTTTGTAAGATTAGATTTATGTTTGTATGTAATGGATAAACTCACTAAATAAAAATAAAACAAAACTGCCAAAAATGAAATGAAATACTTTCATATTTATTTATTTGCAACTAAGTGTACAGAGATCTTAAATTAATATACCCTACATTATCCTACGAACCACAACCCCCCCTACATTTTTGTAGTAAATTTATCGATACAAAAATATGTACATCCCTATTTGAGGTGATTATATTGTCAGACTGACAATGTCAGCTCTGCCATTACGTCAAAAGTTATTTTTTTCAATATTCTTTTATATTTTTTTCATACTTTTAATTGTTTTTTTATTGGTATTTAAGAAAAAACATTTTGAGTGACTGTTTTTTTCGTTTTACTCTATGGAACACCCGTCTCTTATTAGGTTTACTTACTCTATACTTACTCTATGGAGTTCGCCTGGGGAAGTACCACACCTTTGCCAGTTATTCAACTGCCAAGCAGTGGTGTGCAAGCATTACTGTGTTCCGGTTTGAAGGGCAAACATTGCCCTTCAAACCAGGGAAATTACTGGGTATAAAGAGATTTAACATTTAATATCTCAGGGTGACGAGCGCAGTGCAGGGCGGCGCAGGATTGTGTTCACAAGTTCACAATTCTGGCACTGCTACTACTGTTAGTGGCAAGCGTGACACTTACCACCAGGTGAACGTCTTGCTCGTCTCGTCGCTAGAAAGTATAAAAAAATAAAAAACTTACAATCAAAATTTCTACGCCATTACAACACTCATTAAAAATATTTTTATAAAAAAGGAAGATGCTTACGGCAGAAGTACTACTAGGATGTCATAATAATAGCAAATAGTATAAAAATAAATACCAAAGAGCGATGAGGAGAACCTGCCTGATTAAGAAAAATATTTATTTTATTTTATATGATTTATTGTATAAGTAACTTAAATACAAAGGACACATCAAATTTACAAAAAAAAATGCAAACATTTTAACAACAGTAATAATTTCAAATACCTAGGAGAAAATGAAAATGTCAAGTCAGTAGGTACCTATACTCGTAATTATGAAAAAAATATGCATGCCAGTTAATAACATGCATAGGTTTCGGTGGAACTATTCTGATGCGCGTTCAGTATTTTTGATGTGCAATATACTTAATCCCTATACAATGTAAAGGGTGCAAGTATAAAATACAGTGACTTTTATCTCGAAGCACCATGGCGAATAATCCCAGAAACAAAGAGCTCGTCTCCTTTTATCTCCAGATTTATTTCCTTCAGACAATACGCCATGATTGATAGGGATTTCCCAAAAGTTTTATTGAAACGAGATTGGATGGAACACGGATACTGGATACCGTTTTGCTTAAGTTTTGTTAGCGCTTGATTTATGACGAGCTTTTATTGCTCACCTTTGTGAACCTAAAACATACCTACCTACTTACTTATACAATGTCAGTAAGGACAGTTTTTATGTATGCGCTCACTGCTTAGTGCGCAAGAGGATATAATTTATTTTTTGTTCAAAATATTAAATTTCATATAGCCCTTCGGCGAAATTTGAATTCAGATACGCGCATTGAGGATTTAGCTCTCTCTGATACGCGTCCGGCGTCAGTTTTATATCGCCTATATTTTTTCAAGCTACTGCAACGCATGGCCGGTATGGTAACATACATTCAAAACTCAACACGATGCTCGAACAGGTAACTGACTGGATGAATAAACACAATCTGGAATTGAATTTGTCAAAAACTAAGTTAATGACCTTTCACCCATATCAGAAAAAACCGCTTCAATTAAATTATTCATTTAACGGCACAAAGCTAGATATAGTAAAGGAGTTTACTCTGTTGGGTATAGTGATTGACACTCATTTAAATTGGCAATCACACGTAATAAAGCTTAAATCCAAGCTATCGTCTCTCACATACGCACTCCGCGAAATAAAAAAGAGTACTGATTTGAAAACAGCAATCACGACATACTACGCAAACGCTCATTCGAGGCTAAGTTATGGTATTATACTATGGGGCAACAGCAGCGCCGCTAGTGAGCTGTTCATTATCCAGAAAAAACTCATCCGCATCCTGGCAAACATACAGCAGACCGACAGTTGCAAACCTTATTTTATTAAATACAACATTTTAACCTTACCATGCATATACTTGTTTGAGATTTGTAAATTCGTACGGAATAACTCGCATTTATATAAAACGCGGCGGCACGTGGGTACACAGTGTACTCTGCGGCACGGGAACCGGTTGTTGCTACCCACGTCGCGACTGCACATGCACTCAGCTAGCACGTTATCTATGTCGGTAAATATATTTAATAAGTTACCAAATGAAATTAAAAGTGAAATAAACGACACAAAATTTGTAAATGGTTTAAAACGACTTCTCACTAGTAGGGCTTATTATTCAATTGACGAATTTTTAAAAGATACGAACTAATGATTATGTTTTTTACGAAGCGTTTTTAATTTATTATTACTAGTATTATTGACACAATTTATTATTAATTTATGACGAACCTCCTAAAATACCTCTATTTAATAGGCATCATATTGTTAAATGAAGTCGTCCTCCTCTCTTCTACTATTGCTGCGCCCGACAGGGTCCATATGAAACTTCTTTTTGACAATATCTATGTACACTATGGAAGCAATAAATATCTGAATCTGAATCTGAATCTGCCGTGTACACTCATACCGGCATATGCATAAAACGCTAAAACGTATTTCAAACCTATTTTAGTTAAAAAGTTTTTTGACAAATTTCTTTCGAATTACGATTTGAGTTTGGCTTCGTTCAGCAGTGGACGTCTCCGGGCTGATGGTGAACTATTTATTTTTTCTTTGTTGTTGGCATCGCACGTTGTGCATTCTGCCAGTGTCAAGTTTATGAATTTTCAAGATTTTTGACTAAAATCAAGTCAAATATGTCATGAAATCACAGTCAGTTACACGAAATTAGTAGTCGAGTCCAAGTCATGCCCTAGTAACGTTGTGGCGACTTTACTATGGGCTTCTACGGAGTTTTGAAAACAACACGAAAAGACATGTTTCACCACATTATATCACTTGCCCACACTCGTGCATGTAATTCAACACTCAATGAATTGAACACCACCATTTTTAATCATTACTTAATTCTCGAAAAAACACAAGCTTAAGAAAATAATAGAATGCAACGACATGATTTTTCTGTGTTCCCGCCAAAACTCCATGGTGAACTATCCAAATGCTATCTTTCACGACTATAAGTTTCAAAACAAAGGAGTTCTATACAAAAGTTTTTACCCCGTCAGGGGTTGAATTTCGAAAAATCCTTTCTTAGTACGCCTCTACGCATCAAGATGTTGCAGATTTGCAATCTTATCTTATGAGTTTATCTTACAAGATAAACTCTACCAGAAGCCTGATGATAAGCGGTTATTGGTTTTAACCACACACAAGAATAGGATGCGACTAATCTTACTATCTACTATAACTAAAATGCAGCTTTTACAAAATCACATAAAAAGTTACGGAAACCAATAAAATCCCAAAAATAGCAAACAGTTTAGGCAAAAGAACAATTATGGAAAGTGAATAAAAAGCCTCTTTTACTATCATCTGAAAATATTTACGCCACGTCGCGTCGTCGTAAATCGTAAAGCAATGTTCTTTTGAGATAATCCTTCTTAGGGTATTTTTATCCATTAGCCTTTCTAGCGAGAAAGCTGAGGAAACTTTGCTACAAAAACCAACCCACAACTTAAAACTATGAACATTGAAAGGAAAAAAGAATCCAAGTAAACAAAATTGAAGTCGGTTTTTTAAGTTTTGTTATGCCTTGAAAACGAGCCAGACGTATCCACTTTGTCATGTTTACGCTCGGAGAAAGACAATTTGTATTATTCTTTTCGATTTATCTCTAGGCGCTTCGACTAGCTTCCACTAATTTCTATAAATGACAAGTAAATAGGTATAATGACAACGTCACCTACTTTTTATCATATTCCAAACATAACAAAAATCTATAAATACTAAACCTGACAAAATCAGTTAAGGCACGTTAATCGTCGATCAGCCTTATGCAATGGACGATTAACGCAGCAGTAAATAACCATAAGCAGTAAATCAAAGTAGTACCTAACTAAAGGCAGTATCTGTATGTACACATACAGTCATGCTACCCACAATACTCTCCATTTACTTCTAAGCTTTCGGGCAACAATAAACAATAGAACTTGTTTACGATGCGGTTATGCCTCTGGCCGCCAGTAACGATACATGCATTCTCCTATTCGCATACGCTATCTGTGAATGTGTATGTCGCAGCCCAATTAAAGAAATAGCCCTATTGCATAATGGCTACCCATTTTACAAAACAGAGCCGTTTTGTAAAACGGCGAATCAACGTTCAGCCGGATAGTCATTGCAATACGTTCTACAATAAGGTGGCTTATGTTTAGCCACATTGTAATCAATTTGCCTTCAATGCAAAATGGTTATGATACTAACAATATAAAGTGTGTGTAAAGTTAAAAAAAAAAAACTACAAAAAAAGACACTTGGTGTGTAAGTAGCAGGCAATGTTTTAACCAAATGAAGAGGTCACACTTAATTTATCAAAGTGCCAAACCGAGTGTCCAAAATTTGAACTAAATATTGCCAAAGCGGCGGATCATGACCCGCTCAATTACATTATGGCTAGCCGTGTTGTAGAACGCGAAGCACGCATACAATGCGTCGGTCTTATTTTCAGCCGTAATACAATTCGGCTAAACTTTAATACGCCGCTTTATAAAACAGCCCTGTTTTAAAAATGGCTAGCCATTTTGTAATACGGCTTATTCTGCAATTTGGCTGCAACATAGCTATTTTAATGCTGTCATGGTTACCCAACATAACCCAGATAATAAGCCAATCTACTAGTACTATAAATAATTGCGTAGTCGTATAATACCTATATCGAAAACCCTGTTGAAATTCATAGTTATACGGTTTTGAATCATTGGCAAAGTAGGTATACAGGTGCAGATACTTTATAACACAGCCTTTGATATTATGAATGTGAAAATACGAGGAGAGACTGTTTGTTTTCATTTCAAATGATAGTAATGAACGTTACTAGGAATATGACAATGGATACTTTTTCTCTGAAAAATAGGAAATTCGGGAAAATCGTGGGCTACGATAATTGTATTTCTAGTTAAAAGTTTAAGTATATAATTAGGTATGTAACTACAAAAACAAAACGAAGGAAGTTTATTCAAAACATAAATCAGATAATAAAAAAATACTAATACAAATTAGAGAAATGCGCTATCTATAATTTTGCCATGATGCCGACCGCAACTAAGCGAATTCGAGCGCGATGCTGGTTGTAAGGTGTAACGATTACTGTTCTGCTGTTGGAACCTGCAGGTGACATCACATACGGTACATATGTACGACTGTGGTCACGTAGCTCTGTCCGTGAGACACCTAATTTCCTGTTCGTGACTGTCCCGGGATAGCACTGCAATAGAACATGCAATGCAGTTTATGCAGCTAATATGATTGTCACGAGCTTTTGCTTCTTGGTACTGATATAGGCTACGAGGCCGGTTCGTAGCCCGTAGCACATTAATAGCACTAAGTTTGTAATCTTTGTAGATGCATTGTAGTGCTTTTATGAATTGTTGCGTGTTTAAACCTTTGATTACATAACCAGCCAGCTAACTCCCCAAAGGCTTGAAATATTTCTTCTAAACAACTTTACTAGTAAATGGACAAGGGAGCCGAGAGTTTAATTACACGGTAATTACTAATTACGCGTTCCATACGACGATTTTCATCACACTTTTTATAATAATTAACCTAGAGAATGAGTATTTTAAATGCTTGGACTGCGGTTTTAAAATTACACTGTGTTAAAACAATACTGTGGTCGCTTTATGATCTGTAATGACAAGGTAGTATAGTAGATTGTTTACCAAGGAAAAACAACAGTTTTAAAGGCGAGAGTGTTTCTTTGTGGAGTGTCCACCTCGGGAGCAATACTATTTTAAGCTTGAGTGATGAACTTTGAATCCCTCGCTGCTATCAGGATTCTACTCTAGAATCCTTCGCTCCGATCTGGATTCAAAGTTCGTCACTCGAGCTTGATATTATTGCTCCCGAGGTGGGCACTCCAGTTTTTATCACCCTATCTATGAGAACTAAGTAAGTGCAACTTATGAATATTATTAGCTGGTTTGCGTGCCATTTTCCGCAAATATGTGTTGACGTTTTCGCTGTGTGATTGACTATTATCACAAAGAGTTGCAAATGAAGTCGTCGTAAGGTACGCGTGTGCTATTAGTAATTGCACTCTCGGTTCCCTTATCACACTCTCCTGTGGCGCGCATAATACCGCCTCGAGTGTAAGCCCAACATAGAACACTGGTATCTTATTGTACAATTACCAAACAAAACCAATGTCCCATGGACATAAAATAATACCAAATTACTTACCAACTATACTTTATAATAACAGAAATGGATTACCTATCGACAAAAACTCCTCCAAGAATAATTACGGATTTATAGTCTAGAGAACAAAATGGAACACAAAACCTATGACACCTATGTATTAAGCAAAGTATAAAATCGTAATATTGACAAAATGTCACGTGTCAAGGTATCAATTTCACCTTTCGATTTTGCTGACGTGCTAGCTGCGATGATGGGCTGGATATTAATGACCTTTGCTGAGGCTTTCACAGACACTTATACCTACAGGCGGTGTGACTTATTATGATAGCTAAATCTATACCTATTATAACTTTTTAAGGCCCGCTTCTAGCGAGGTACGCGATAGGCACTAAGCGGTAGGCGCGAGCGAAAGAGAGGAAAACGAACCAGCGCTTGAATTTCTAAAAGTAGGCTGTTCTTTGTTTTAGCAAATATGACAAAGAAAAATCTGTCAAAATTATAAAGCCGTCTAATCCGAGGACAACGACGGTTCCGTACTCTACGTACTCACTCACTACAAATACTAGATAATCCGCGATAGTTAAGTGTATGGCGAATATTATGTGAAAATTTCAACCAGCTATCTATTACGATTCACGAGATTATAGGTCAGTAAAGACCGGAAAGACAGATGGACAGACAGACAGAGACAGACACGGTAGGCGGCTTAATAATAGGGTAAAATTGGATTATCTTTAGGTACGGAACCCTAAAAGAATGTCTACTTTCGATCAATACGCTAACTGCAAAATAAAAAAATAATGTCTGATGAAAACTTATTACGAAACGTTTGCGAGTTCTAACACCCAGCACTGCTGGGTGCTTTATGCATTTCTAGGGCATAAATTGGACTTGGCCATGATTTTAGTTTATGACTTAGGACCTGATACTATCAAAAACTTGTAATATGCATATGCATATACTTGAAACTGACAGATTACATATGGTGCGAAGCCAAAAAATAAGAAAGAAAAAACGCAGACACCGATGTACTTACTTACATTAAAAAAGGTTTAAACTTTTATGTGATTACTTTTCTCCATATGTTTTAAGGTGCAAAGAATATGGCCTAAGAAAAGGTTATAACTATGTAGTTTGTAAAACTCTTTTCTACAATCTTTAAGAGGTAAATTAGTTTTTTTTTTACAGATTTAAGGGACTGTGGACTGACGTATTTGATATTAATTTCAACTTGATAGCTACTCCACGCATTCCAGAGAAAAAGGGTCTTGACAGATAGACAGACAGACAGACGGACAGCCGAGTGATCCTATAAGGGTTCTTTACCCTAAGGCAAGTACCCTAAGGGTACTTTAAGGTAATTTTCCTTTTGAGGTACGGAATCCTAAAAATATCAAAAACTAAATAATACTATATTCTATCTATTAGTATAAATTTTACGTGGTTTCATGATGTATTTTCTTAGTTCTAGCTAATCGAAATGCCGATTTAGTGTCTACTTTGTCATATTTTTCTATCGAGTCAAACATTCTAAAAACAAAAAACTAAAATATATTATGATCAATTTTAATTTAAAAGAATGGTTCAATATAAGGCATTTTGGCGTTTTCCCACATTTAAAAAAAGTTCAAAATTGCTACAAGCCCCGTCTTAAGAGGCTGACAATCTGATCCTCCGCGCGTCTGTGGTCTCTGTCTAATTACATAGGTAAATAATAAGAGAAGCCGGCGAGCTTGCGCCACGTTTCGTACAGTATTTTTTTTGTAAAATAATGAATTGCAATAAAGTTATTAAGTAAGAAAAAAAATAGTCCAATAGGAAGATAGATTAAAGTATAAACTCGTAACCTTTACTCATTTTATTCATGTGTCTTCATACAAAAATACACAGAGTAATTCATTTTTAAGGTTATTTTTCATAATTTTGTTATCGAGGAAATTATTCGCAAACTTGTTTTCGAAACAATAGCCAAATAGGAAATATGATCTAGATAAACATTTTTTTTTTTTCAGTAATGTCGAATTTTTACATCTGGCAAAACAAGCCAATTTGGGTGTTCTCATCGTCTCAAATAATAATAATTTAATATTAATCAATTTATTTTAGAACATATCCATACATAGAGAGAAAAATTTGATGAAATTATGCCTAAATAGTTCAAAAAAGTATGTCAATAGAAAATTACAAATCTTACGTATTTTTTTTTTAATAATGTAAAAAATTACCTAATAATATTTATCTTAACCTATATCGTGGTTTGTAAACGCCATGCTCGGTATGGACTTTGGCCCACTGCTGCAATATAGGACAGTCAAAGTCCATCCTCCACGCAAACGGTTGCAAGTAGCTGTTGGGGCTGCCCCGGACACGGCGCATCACGGACGGGACTCGTTTGCGCATGATCGCTGCAAAGCCGTCTGTATGCGCATCCGCAAACATCCATCAGCGCCCAGGGGCCGTACCATGAACTGCTTATTGCGGGACCGAATAGGCTCAGCTACTGACGCTGCACGACCGCAAACCATATTGCGGGGCGATAAAACTCACAGTCGCGCAGCGTCGGCAGCTGAGCCTATTCGGTCCCGCGATTAGCGTTCATGGTACGGCCCCTGAACGCGTTGTAGTATTGAGTAAACTTGTTGTTGTTGTGTGGCTTTAGGGTTACAATTTCACGTTCAGGGAATAATGAAATTATCATACTTTTTTCATAAATTTGACATGACAAGAGACGCAGATAATGTTAACTATTAGTCCTCTTAGTTTTATCACCTTTCATCATGTTTTCACATTGCATAAAAAATAACACTTTTACTACTTACTGGTACTTTTATGTTTATAAAGGTGAGTTTAGAATGTTCAGTCAACTATTATTTATTCTGTGGTTCAGGTAGATATTTAATAATGTTGCCAATGTTTCTTCCTGAGTAAAACGATCGTATATTATTGTTACTATACGACCTGGAAAAGGTCTACAGGAGAGATACACGTTCCTTCGAATCCAATTATTTAGATTTGTGATGTCCATTGCTTACATTATCTCACAGATGTGTTCTTTTCCTACTAAAATAATGTTTACGCTGTCCGATATGATACAAGAGAACAATGATTTCTTTTTTGTGATATTTTCCGAGTGTAAATGTAAATATTGCGGAAGATAAAATATCAGAAGAAGAAGCGTATAAGTGAAGTGTATCACCTAGTTAGTTTACTACTACAGGAAATATTAAAAAAAGCTTTTTTTACTTAAATTTTGTAGATAATCAAGAAATAGTACATTTCAAACATATTATAAAGCTTGGGAACTTTTAGGCGCGGAATCCTTGAATACAAATCATGATTTCATTTGCTTTCTTAGTTTTGAAAACATAAAGTAATTGTGTTGCAACCAAACACACACACTTAAGAAGATATTAATGTAAAAAAGATATTAATAGTAGATTATATGATACAAGATACAAGGGGCTAAAATTATCCATTATATACGAGGTAGTTTTACTTCCGAGCTTTAGCGAGTCAAAGAAACCGATCTATAATGGTTTTTTAGCGCCGTGTGTTACACTCTACTTTTCTCTACGACTGCGAAAAAATAAAATAATCCAATAAAAAATTAATGCTTTGTGACTTTGACGGGAACAGATTTAAATTTATTTCTTTTCCTTTCTCTTCACTGGATGAGTAAATGATAATATAGTAGTATTTTGTAGTGGTAGGACTCTACTGCAGAGTCCGCCTGGGGAAGTACCACACCTTTGCCAGTTATTCAATCGCCAAGCAGTAGTGTGCAAGCATTAATGTGTTCCGGTTTGAAGGGCAATGTTAACAGAGAAATTACTGGGTATGAAGAGATTTTACATCTAATATCTCAGCGCAGTGTACCTAGTGCGGCGCAGGATTGTGTTCGCAAGTTCACAATTCTGGCACTGCTCCTGTTAGTGGCAGGTGTGACGCTTACCATAAGGTGAACGTCTTGCTCGTCTCGTCACATGAAAGTATAAAAAAAATACAGAAAATGACATCATTATCAAAGATTAAAAAAATTAGGGTCACCCTACAAATTTCGAGCCAATGTCTTCTTTACTAGTTCCCTCAACCGGACTAACAACCGACCTACTGCGCTACTAGAGGTATTTTTTAATTTCTTCTGTAGCCGCAACGCAATGCACGATTCAACCAAAGTCGCAGGCCACACAAAATAGGGGTCGGGCACGGACCCATGCCATGTTCTATTCAAATGTCGTACTAAAATCATTGAAATAAGGCACAATTCAGAACCCACCGAACGACGTTGATCGGGTTTGCATCGGGCGCGGACGCCCCCGATCAACGTCATTCGGTGTGTGCCTTATTTCTATAGCATTTAGTATGAAAATTGAATGGAATGGCAAGCCGCCCGTGCCATATCCGCGCCCGATGCCGAATAGATCACCGCTTTTTGTTCCATTTTTTTAAATAAATTGTACTTATTTTTTTATGAAATGGATTAAGTCGAGTCTTTATTTATTTTATTATTCTACTTATGAATAAAGACTTTTTCGTTTTTGTAGGCTCGTTGGTAACAGACAAATTAAAAAAAAAACTTTTCCCGTAGCGCATAATATGCTATTTTACCCCCCTGTGGTATACGCTACAATGACGGACTTTTTAAGCAAGAGGTGTGAATTTTAATTATTATATATTATGATCTACCTATGGATATACTACAGCTGCCATCCGTGGACATAATAAAAGAGTGGACTATTTCTGTGAACATTGTAATACAAGTAGCGAAATTTCTATTGAGACCTGAAGCCTACTTTAGTTCTGGCACAAAGGGCCCGTACATTGTACATACCTAACATTCGAGCCTACATACCTCTTTTTGTACAAGCGCATGCCATACGTATAAAGCATGAGAGAGAACTTTATTACAATAGAGAACCTTTTGCGGGCAACGACGTTGGCAAGCACTTTGGTTTTTCATTAATATTCCCAGAGAATATATGAAACGTAGTTTTCTGCACGTACAGCATTGTAGGCGGAAAACGTTACGCGAGGTTGAAAAGTTAGGCATATTTTAAAGAGATTAAACGAGAAGGTTTTTCCTAATTTTGTAAGCCAATCAGCAACTTTCCAGTAGAACCGAAAAGTTTTGTTTTCAAGATTTTTTTCATTGTTTTATTCAGCGACAATGATAAAATGAATGGACGGGAAATAAGCGCACGGATTTTGAAGACTACTTATTGAGCGCCAGCTCTCCACTCGCGTCAGTCATACTCTGTCTTTGCGACATGCGTGCCGTACGATACGACAATACAAACTTCTAATACATGTACATGTATTCTCTTTTTGTCATGCAGTAATTAGATTAGCTTTCTCTATTTTCCGGCAAACGTAATATGCATACGTTTAGCTAGGTATGCTTGATTGTGTTGATTTGTTAATTTTGAACGATTTGCGAGCGCTGGGGCCTTCCATTTCATTATCACCGTCGCTGGTTTTATTGAGATTCGTTTACATTGCCCTCTAATATAAAATCTGATCTTATTTTTTGTTTTACTAAGGGCAAGTAAACATAAAGATAGATCAAATATCCACAGACTGTAATAACCACTGTAGAGTTCTGATACTATTCGTATATTTTGAAGATTAATTACTAGGCATGAAGAGATTTAAATTAATAATTTTAAAATGTCCGTTAAGTGAGCGCCTTATTAAACATAGAGGCATTCCTATTGTATTCGTGTAGGTTTTATTAGGTATTGTTTTTATTTTTCTGTGGGTACCTAATGCATGGATGATTTTCTGAAAGCAAATTTAAAAAAAGAAGCTCTTTGTAGATCTTTGGCTCTGACTTTGCGCAGACCAGACGTAACGTGGCTGTCATTGTCAAGTTTTTTTATTTTATTTCATGTGCCACTTATCAAAAATACTATGCTGTTTTTGACTGGCACGTATAGTTTGCGCTATCTATGGAGTTAAAGGAAACTACGTTTTTTAAATCATGTTGTAAAATCGCTCATTGGATTACGTGCGAGCTTAGGTTGCGCGTATATAGGCATGGCAGTGTAAATTAAATTTATTTGTCAAAGAATAAGGTCGACTATTAATTACAATGAGCTGTAATACATTGGTTGTTTAGTTCTAGATTCGTGTCTACATGTATAGTTTCCATGAATGAATGGCTTCTTTTTTATGCGCTATTTGGCTCAGAGCGAAAAAGTACGAAGTCAAAAACTCGTTACTCAGATATGGTTTTTTTTTTAGTGCATAGTTCGTATGAACAATGAATATAAAGAAGGATCCTCACTAGTTAAGTTATTATTGATAAAAATGAGGCATGTAGTTGTTGTTTTCCAAAAAATTAAAATTAAAACTGTTTATGCTATGTCACTATATAACTCGCATAATCCAGCCATTATTACTCTGTGTTTCAACATAATTGTTTTATCTAAGTATTATTAACTTTAATAGACAAATAAAAAAGAAACAAAGTACTGCAGGTACGTAACTCTGCGTATGATTGATTTATAGAGGCATAAAAAATAAAATAAAAATTGGGTGACATTTTACACACAGCGCCATCTAGCACCATACTAAGCCAAGCTTGTATTGTGGGAACCAGATAGCTGATAGAATACTTATATACATTTTTTTTTAAATACATACTTGTAATACATACTACACCCAGACACAGAACAAACATCTATGTTCGTCACATAAATGTTTGCCCTAGGTGGGGATCGAACCCACGCCCTACAGCTCTGAAGGCAGACATGCTACCAACTGAGCTATAAGGCTGTCAACATTAACATCATCATCATTGTCATTTGTTTGTGTATTGATCAACTCTACGTGTATATGAAAATCTTGGTCCGAGGTATAACTATAACCTTAAAAGCTGAGAGTCTACAGCGAACAGTAAGTAGTGGTAGGAGTAGGACTCTATTTATGGCTACTATATTCTTTAACTGTATTGCAGAGTCCACCTGGGGAAGTACCATTTGCCAGTTATTCAACTCCATTGTGTTTTGGTTTGAAGGGCAATGTTATCTGAGAATTTACTGGGCATGAAAAGATTTGACATCTAATATCTCAGGGTGACGAGCGCAGTGCAGTGCGGCGCAGGATTTATTCGCAAGTTCACAAGTCTAGCATGCTACTTTTATGGGCAGGCGTGATGATTACCAGGTGAGTGTCTCGCTTGCCTCGTCACACCATTGCTTAAAAACATGAGAGAGAAGTACATTGTAATTAGAGTTGTAAAAGAGATGTAAAGGCACGTACTGGTGATCCACGGTGAGAGCCCGCCGCGGCGGCGCCACGAGTGCTACTGGCCACGCCGCCTGCACCAGCGACTCACGCACGAACTGCTCCCACGACGGAGAGCTGCCTCCTGGAACCAAGGAACACGCACTTCAAAACCCGGTATGTTGCGAAGTGGCTTCGATTCAGTTACGTATAATGTAGAAGGTAATATTCCACCATTTTATAATCTACTAGCAGCGTTTCGGTTTCACCCGCTGTTTTAGAGGAACCGCTTACACTTCCACGATAAAAGGTAGTCTATGCATTGATCCAGGGTTTCTACTATCTCCTATTGATCTGTTTTTCCTACATCCATTCCAAATTTGACGTAACAGCAGCAGTATTAACTATACACAACACAATCACACACACACAAAATCGAGCGCGCGCGCACACACATTGACCAACAAAACCTTTTTTGGTGTTTTGAGTAGATAAATATAAAATTACAAACATTAAAATTTATGTAAGACATACCAACCTTTACATAAATACACAACGTCACTAAACTTCATCTAAACGGGCCTTTTTTAATGATTTTTGTATGCGTTCGAAGTGGTTTCTGGATGGTTTAGAACCGGACCCAGTAGGTGGCGCAGCGATCAGATTCCAAGTTTTTTATTTACATATTTTTAAAACAAGACAACGTCTACCTGGTCCGCTAGTACCTAGTAGGTATGAAATGCATACCTAATCTGTGATAGCGTCCATTAGCAACGGGCCGCGACGCATCGATGCTCTTATACATATAAACATTTATAAATGTGTTTCGGTGCGGCCCGACTCGGCCCCCCTGGTGGACGCCAGCCTTTAGTAAGCACAACTTAAACGTAGCTGTGATTCCCTTTTAGTGGGTGTACTATACCTACCCAAGAACTATGTATAGTGGATACCTAGGTCTTACAAACAAGTTTAACCAGTCAACCTTGTGGCTTTGTGTTCAAAGTTCAACAATCTAAAGCCCTAAGCTCAAGTGTATCTTTTGTCTGGGACCGTCTAGAGATGAGACGGTGCAGTCTTATGGCTTTTATTACGGTCTGGTTATTATTTCATACCTTACTGACTGAAACTAATGGAACGTCTCCACAAAAATTGGTTTGGATAATATCTTACACGCTTAGTCGCAATTTGTAAAGATACGAGTGAGCCATTGCAAAAGATAATGGTTGGCCTAATTACTTTCACTTTTTTTTTTAAATCTTATCTACAAACTTCTTACATAAATATCTTGTACGTGCAAGAGATTACCCTTATCGTTTACTGGAGATTTACGCCGGTGATTTTGCAGTCTCCCTTTCTGCTGTTATTATACAGACTGTTAGCAGGGGATCCACTCCCATATAAAATGCGTCTAATCTTACCTATAACCTTCAACAATATTATATTCAGTATAAGCGAATTTCTACTTTATTTATGTAACATAGTATCGATTTTCTAATGTAGCGCTTGGCTCGTCAACGTCACGCAGCTCCCGCCGGCAAAAACTATTGATGAAGTGGGTAATTATCTACATTAGTAACACGTTTATGTAGAATTTACTTAAAATAATCTAAATGATTTTTAAAGAGAACATTTTTAAGCAACCCCTTGCAGAGTTCGATAGCGTGGTTCGATATTTAGTGTGATTATGTTGTAAAACACACACAGTATTATACGATAAAAGTGAACAGCTGTGATAAATTAAAACAGCGTTTAAATGTATCTTATTATCTATCGTAATTTTTCAACAGCTTCAATACAGGAGGTTTTTAATCGTGCGTTTAACGCGATTACTCCGCCAATTATCAATTTATTTTGATGATACTTTTTTTGTTTAGTAGGCGATACTTCAGAAGTGGTCTCATACATTTTATCGAAATCGGTTCAGTAGAAAAAAGATGTCATCCATGTAATCGAAAATGATGTCGGTTGTTATTTGTTTTTAAGTATTATTCGTCCTTCGTTAACCCAAATAGGTGGTGAACGTAAAAAACTCATTACCGACTTCGATAGCGCGGTATGTCTCATTTAATGTATCAAATGGTTTAAAGTTTAGAGTGCAGTGCAGAACCTGGTACAAGTCTACAATACCTACCTATACAGGGTTAGTTGTAATCAGTTAGCATTGTCTGTATATCAAAACAAACAACTTTTACTACGGGGCCAACATTGAAATCGCGAAAAAAAATTCAACTGTTTCATACAAAAACTTCATCGACCTTGGGCAAAATGTATGGAACAGCTGTTTTTTTTTTGGGATTTGAATGCTGGCCTCATAGTAAAAGTTGCTTGTTTTGATGTACAGAATATGCCCTTAAAAGGATGCTAACTGATTAGAACTAACCCTGTATATTGTCATATAATCTTTAAATTATATTATTACTTTATTTTATTAGCTCCCATTTTGCAAATTGGCGCACAGGATGGCTTGTGCTTTGCTCCATAAAATATATCAGAAACCAACATAAAATGTTGGTGTGAAATTAATTATCAAAATTGTATTTAAATAACAAATTAGGATTTTTTAAGCATTTATTTTGGAATTGTAAACTAGTAATAAAATTAGTTTCAAATTTAGAATCTATCGGATAGCTTTATACAAAATATTTGGTTATCTGTTGGAAGCCGTATTACGACATGACGTCATATACGCTGACTCGCTCGCACTCGAAGAATTCTTCCATAAGCGAGAAAGAGAAGCTAGATCGAGGAGACCATTTTGAAAAATAGACATTCACGTCGGAGCCGCCGTTGCGCGTGTTACGGGGTGAATCACCTTTTGGATTTTTTTACATCTTTTTGAGAAGAGAATGACCTGAGGGAGCCAACGCCGATCCCGCAGGGGACACCAGGTCCATATTTCCGTCTGAGATGACGTAAAACTCCAACTTTCAAGAATTATTTTGTGACGCGCCATGCGGTCACCAAACTAAGGAACTCGAGCGAAATTCTCATTTGAAGCTTTGAAGACAAGGCAATGTCATTTCACTGGAGGAGCTCCGTGAAGCGTTCGAGAATCGGATGATCCTGCAGAAGACACCATCAGCAAAGGATCCATCAGATAACCTCCTTTCATTTATTTTATTTTCCCAATTTTTCTCGTTGCCGTCATCCATTGGACTATCGCCATCAGCGTTTTAATATTAATATTGTATTAGGACTTATCAAAATAGTAAACGCATTGTAACCTCAAATAATCTTTTGTTCTTTTTTCTCCCATATATCTTTAGCACAAGATAGATAGGTAAATTATAAATCATCAATTTCATTTTCAACAAGAGGCCCCCTGTACTCCAGAGGTCTGATGTTTCGTGACTGATACGTATCCAGGAACCCTAACTTTTTGTTTTATTTTTTTTGTTATTTGTTTTGTCTTTCTTTGTCAAATCACAATTTTCTTATGACAAATGGCGCCCGAACAATTATTTACTTAGAATTTAACTTAAAAACAAACCAATTTTATCTTGTGCAAAGGTGTATGTTGGAATTTATAAACAAAAGATTACAATTTAATCTACTGTAGAAGTAGGTATTTTCACAATTGTGTTATTGAATTTGTGTAACAATTTTTCTTGTAAAGATGTATAGTACACCGTCTGTTGACCGTAAGTTAACAGCGGAGCAAACGTCAGATTCACCTCAACCAGAACTCCAAAATTCACAGAGCTTAATAGATATACCTGTTTCAGATTCAGAAGAAATGAATTATGTCAATACCGATGTGAGGATGGCTCAAGGAACAATCCAGTCGCCATTATGCAAAAATATCCACACAAATCCTAGCACTAATGTTATAGATCCAGCCACAGACGGTGACAAGTATATTCCATTTATGAAACAAAGGCACTCGACACAAAACAGTCATGTACCAGTCACCCAGGTAACATATGCAATTAATAACAGTTACAACTCCAATTTGAAGTCCTGGGGACTGAAGTATAGTGGTGATACGTGTGTTGTTGAATTTTTGAATCGAGTGAACGAAATTAAGTTAGCAAGAGATGTGTGTGAAAGAGTACTGTTGAGAGGTTTTTCAGAGCTGTTAGAAGGCACTGCTCTGAAATTTTACAGATCAGTTCGCCATGCGTTACCCACATGGGAATCTTTGTGCGATACATTCAAACACAACTTTGTAGCAATCGATTATGAATACCTAACAGAAAAGCAGCTGCGAGATACAAAGCAGAAGCAATATCAAACCGTTTTTAGCTTTGTCATCGATATACAGGACTTAAATTCAAAACTGAGCATACCTATACCAGAACACTCATTGTTAGAAATTGTTAAACATAATCTATTGCCAGTTTATGCACAATTGTTAGCAAACAACCCAGTAAATTCATTAGAACAATTAAAAGCAATTAGTAAAAACTATGAAGCTTATTCAGGCTTGTTAACAACAAATAACAAACCCATTACACAACCGCAGAAGCAATATTTTGCGACTACTACTTTACCCACAGCTATTCCTCAATTTAGGAAGGAGTTTCGTGGAATACAGTCCACCCCACAAAAACAAGGTGAGACATGTTTAAAGTGTAATAAAATAGGGCATAACTATAAGGTATGTCGTACTATTCCAGGTCCAATATGCTTTAATTGCAAAGCTATTGGAACTACAACTGCTTTTTGTCCAAATTGTTCAGACAAAACTCCAGCTACCAAACAAAAAGGCAACTGGGCAAAGTCCGACACTAGGGGAAATTTAAAAAATTGTAATTTAAAAAAACTAGTTAGTAGGGGAGACCAACTCAAAGTATCTAAGGGTGGTAAATGTGACTTGATCTCTCCTGAAATTCTAGTACTAGAAGATGACAACCGACTATTTCTAAAATTTAAAATTTTCGGTAAGGAGGTCATAGGTTTATTGGATACCGGGGCAAATTTTTCTGTTCTCGGTAAAGATTTTTACAAAGAATTTTTGAGCTCAGCTAGAATGCAAAAGACGTTTATTAACGCCCGCACGGCTGATGGTTCTCCCATATTTATTAAAGGAACTATGTCATTACAGGTTCAATACAAAGATATTTCAAAATCTTTTGATTTTTTGGTCATGCCTAACATATATAATAATATTGTACTAGGTATGGATTTTATTTATGCTTTTCATTTGCTAGATATATTCAAGATTAATAAATTTTGTTTAAGTAACAACAATAACACAGGTTTTTGTACGAATTCACTTGAACTCAATGAAGTAAGAGCAATAGTACCACGCAACCAACTGACAAGTAAACAGGAAGGGCAGTTATCACAAATAGTTGAACAATTCAAGGATATTTCTTCGGATGTAGCTGGGCTAGGTAAAACCGACCTCGTCACACATAGGATCGTTACTACAGGCCCGCCGATAAAACAACGTTACTACCCGCTCTCTCCTGTCAAGTTGAAAGCACTTAATGAAGAAGTTGATCGAATGCTGGATTTAGGTGTCATCGCTCCATCACGTTCACCGTGGGCAAACCCAGTCGTTATGGCCACCAAGAAAGATGGATCATTAAGGTTCTGTTTAGATGCTAGAAAACTTAATGATGTAACTGTGAAGGATAGTTATCCAGTTCCATATATTTCTTCCATATTAGATAACCTTAAAGGCTCGAAGTACTTGACTTCAATCGACCTTTCCAGTAGTTTTTGGCAGGTGAAATTAGATAATACAGACGGCTATTCCCCGAATCTATCCCCAAATTTAAACCCAAATTGCATAAATATGCAAGATAACAGCAATTCATGTCAAAAGACAGCATTTATAGTACCCAATAGAGGATTATTTGAATTTAGGCGTATGCCATTTGGACTGTCCAATGCAGGGGCAGAATTACAAAGACTAGTGGATAAACTTCTCTCCCATCAATTTGGGGAGAAAGTATTCGCGTTCCTTGACGATTTGCTCATCGCGACAGATACGTTTCAGTCGCAGGTTGAAATATTAAAAAGAGTCCTCGTCGCGTTAAAAGATGCTGGACTCACGGTTAATTTAGATAAATGCAACTTTTGTATGCCTGAACTGAAGTATTTAGGATACATAATAAATTCCGAAGGTCTTAAAACAGACCCGGACAAACTTACTTGTATAAAGAATTTTCCATTACCCAGCACCGCTAAACAGTTGCGAGGTTTTATAGGCCTATGTTCATATTACAGGCGTTTTGTCCAGAATTTTTCGTCAATAATAGCCCCAATGACCGCAATGATAGGCAAAAGGAAAGGTAGAGACAAGGTTGAATGGACAGAACAGGCAAAAGAATCGTTTGAAAAACTAAAACAAGCTCTCCTGTCTGCTCCAGTGTTAGCTTGTCCAGACTTTGCCCAACCTTTCATTTTGCATTGCGATGCGTCATCCGTAGGCTTAGGAAGTGTTCTTACACAAGAAATAGATGGTGTTGAACACCCAGTCGCGTACCATTCTCGACTACTTTCGCGACCAGAGCGTAACTACGGTACGACTGAGAGGGAATTATTGGCAGTAGTTGATTCTATTATTCATTTCAGAAGTTATTTAGACGGATTTCATTTTACCGTAATCACGGACCACATGAGTCTAAAATGGCTAAAGTCACTGAACAATCCTTCTGGTCGTTTAGCACGTTGGTCCATGCAGCTCTCACAGTATAATTTTGATATACGTCATAGACAAGGTAAACTTCATGTCGTACCTGATTTTTTATCACGAATTTCGATTGATCTTATAACCTATTCTCAGGGGCCGGGCAATACATCCGACACTTGGTATTCTAAAGTTTATGATGGTTGTAAAAACGAACCACACAATTACAAAAATTTCTTTATAGATAACAATATTCTATATAGGTATAACAAGCCCAAGTCAACTCTCGACAAGAACGAATGGAAAATAGTTATACCACGGGAATTAATCGAAACTTGTATGAAGGAGTGCCACAGTAGCCTCGATTCAATCCATCCAGGAGTCAATAAAACTTATTACAAGCTTAGGCAGTTGTATTATTGGAAAAACATGAATAGGGATGTCGTCAAATATATAGACGAATGCGAAGTTTGTAAGGCGTATAAGCACAGCACATCTGCTCCCCTAGGCTTTATGAGCAAGCAGAAACAAGTCTCGTACCCGAATCATACGCTGTCAATAGATTTAATAGGGCCATTTCCTAAGGCATACTCAGGCCACGGGTATATCCTTTCCATTGTCGATATTTTTACAAAATTTTGCTGGTTGCACCCGCTGAGAACTGCAACAACCAAAACAATTACAAATTTTATTGAGAGCGAAATCATTTTCAAGCATGGAACCCCATTTGTTTTGATATGTGACAATGCCACTGTATTTAGAAGCAAAGATTTCAAGAAATTTACAAATAGGTATAATATTGCCAAAGTTTTTTATAATTGCTATTATACCCCACAAAGTAACGTTGTGGAGAGGTATAATCAAACCGTAGAAACATGTTTGTCGATTTTAGTACAAAATGACCACCGAACATGGTCAAAGCACTTATCACGAATTCAGTTAGCTTTAAATAGCTCAGTTAATATAACTACTGGCTACACGCCCTATTTTTTAGCAACAGGGAGAGAAATTATAGTAGATGGTAATTTACACACTCTTTACTCAAAAACTCCCAAAGACTTGCAAAATCTCCAGGTAGCTGATAGGGAACCAGCTGCCACTGCTTTGAAAGAATTGTCAGATGTATACGTAGATGTCGAAAACGCTATGGTAGAAGCTTTTAGACGCAACGCTGAAAGGTACAATCGTAGGCGTAAGCAAGTAGTCTATCAGATCGGAGACACCGTATGGAGAAGAAACTTCGTTCAATCCAATGCTGCCAATTTCTTTTCAAGTAAATTAGCACCACGTTTCATAAAATGCACGGTTACAAAAAAACTATCAGATTTGGCGTATATTTTAAAAGAAATAGAGGGTGGTAACACCGGTAAATACCATATTAAAGATATTCTTAAACAAAGTTCATAAGTAGCTAATTATTATGTTTTTTTTAATTTCATATTCTCTCATTTTTCTAAAAGTTAGAAAAAATGTGACGAGTTATAAATCACAACTGCATAAAAACAATATGTATTTGCGTACCTAGCAAATGTCAGGCACTCCAAATATAAGCAGAATCATATTAAGGCATAATCATTGGTTATAGAAAAATTATGTTGTTTTGAGTTTTTTTTTATTTTTATCAAAAAAAAAAAAACTCAAGTGTGAACACACCATTACTTCCAAAAGATTTCTAACATTTTCATTTATAAAGCGGATTATAAACCAATAAAAATAAATTATATTCAAGAAAAAATATCCCTATATACCGAAATTACCCACTCTCCCCTCAAAATTTTTAATAAAATATTTTGTTTACTACCCATAGTAGACGCTAACAGAAGTCAATGTATACTTTTATTGCAAAATTCAGATCAATAGTTTTTGAAATATAAACAAAAACAATATTTATTTATTCAAAGCAATGCAGTATGTAAACACACATATGGCGGCGCTTATAACTTTTTCAAAATTGTAGTTACAGACAATTATTTTTGATTTATCGTACCTACGCATATCTAGCTACCTATAGATACACAATTTTGGCTATCGGTTCAGTATTATTCAAATTAAAATGAAAACCGTATGTTCACAACCAAAATTCTCAAAAGAAAAAAAGAAACACATAAGTTTTAAGTTTGCGTTTTTACCCACATTATTATTTCTACGGATACTTTAGGATACTGTAAATCCATAACAAATACTGATAAAATCATAAAATCAATAATTATTTCTTTACAAACAAGTTTAGAATTTAAACATTGCAATTTTCCTTGTAAACCAACAAGTTCATGTAGGTAAAATGACATACTATATGGTCTATACTCAGACTAAGTATGACTTCTATTCAGACATTGAACTACTTAAGCGTTATTTATACAAGAATTTACTTATTTTGATTTCCAATTTGTATAGAAAAGACGATTCTTTTTCTGTCTCAAAGACAAGTTTCAAGTATTAACAAAGTGTTGACCTACATTCAGGGAAAGACTTAAATACTTACTTTGAATTAACTTAATAACAGTATTCAAAGCTATTGTTTTGTTTTGGACAAGTATCCATTGCTATATAAAGCAAAAGCAGTATATTTAATACCATTTTTTTTGTGTTTTGAGACTTGGTAATTTTTGTTAAAACCAAGTCTGTGAAGCAATTTTTTAAGGTTAATACCATTTTTTTGTGTTTTGAGACTTGGTAATTTTTGTTAAAACCAAGTCTGTGATGCAATATTTTTAAGGTTAAGTATGAGTAATTATTTTTACATTACCAACTATAAACCAAACGTTCAATAATGCATATTTTCGTGTGCTTATTAGTTCTTAGCCTACATATTGGGCAATTTTCTGGAGGATCCTATTTAAAGGCAACCTACCATTAACTATAGCTTATTAGCTAATTATTTGGGAACGATTGAGTTCTAGTCTTTTTGTTACATGCTAACATACATACCGGATTTGACTAACGACAAGTTTATACCTAGTATGACTTAAAATGTTTTCTTATGGCTGAGTTAAAACACTCGGACATGCTAGCAATATTTAGTAGATCTACATACATACATACATACCAAACTTACCTTTTTGTCTTGTAGATACCAAAGGTTGTCTGTGAACCTTCTAAGATTAACAATTAGTCTTTAATTATAGTTAGCAGCATCTAGTGCACGGATTCACTGCGTAGATTTAATTTAGGTTTAAATAATTAAGATTTACCTGTACTTAATTAAAGCTTATACTTAGTTTATCTAATGTTTACAACGATAGATATTTACTTTAAACATTAGAAGTTTTCACTTCATACTATTAGACAATAGTGAGACTTTATTCTCATAGAATTAGGTCATTACTAGAAAACCCAAACTGTAGGGTATAGATTATTATAAGAATTACAAACATACTAACACATATTTACTTACCGTTTAAAACCATTTAGATATCATTGTTTTTCAGATAAGTTTTGTCCGCACCTACATAAGAGTGAATGGATATTTATATTAACAGTTACCTTTTAAGCTACTTGCTATATACTACTTTTGTTTTATTACACAATGTGTTATTTCTATAGGTATATCCTATACCATCATGTTATGTATGGAGTCATGAGGATTATGAAAAGTGAAGCAAGTATGTCAGAATAGCTCAATTTAACTATGAGATGCAAGGAGATTTATGAAGTTCGATGTAAGTTTAAAGGTGTGAGTGGTGATTTTGTAAGAACTAGGCAGTGTGAATATTATTTGAATTCCTTATAGGTACCTATGTATGAAAGAATGTGAGTGATTTATTTTATGAAAGTGGAATAACAGTTTATTTTGCTAGATGGAATGTAAGAAGCTTGCTGAAGTATCAACCTCACTATATTTCAGGATTCCAACCTATAACAAAAAGTTTCTTTTCATGCCTACCCCGTCTGTTCAGACAGTAAACTGTCTTTTGTTTCAAAAGGGGGATATTGTCATATAATCTTTAAATTATATTATTACTTTATTTTATTAGCTCCCATTTTGCAAATTGGCGCACAGGATGGCTTGTGCTTTGCTCCATAAAATATATCAGAAACCAACATAAAATGTTGGTGTGAAATTAATTATCAAAATTGTATTTAAATAACAAATTAGGATTTTTTAAGCATTTATTTTGGAATTGTAAACTAGTAATAAAATTAGTTTCAAATTTAGAATCTATCGGATAGCTTTATACAAAATATTTGGTTATCTGTTGGAAGCCGTATTACGACATGACGTCATATACGCTGACTCGCTCGCACTCGAAGAATTCTTCCATAAGCGAGAAAGAGAAGCTAGATCGAGGAGACCATTTTGAAAAATAGACATTCACGTCGGAGCCGCCGTTGCGCGTGTTACGGGGTGAATCACCTTTTGGATTTTTTTACATCTTTTTGAGAAGAGAATGACCTGAGGGAGCCAACGCCGATCCCGCAGGGGACACCAGGTCCATATTTCCGTCTGAGATGACGTAAAACTCCAACTTTCAAGAATTATTTTGTGACGCGCCATGCGGTCACCAAACTAAGGAACTCGAGCGAAATTCTCATTTGAAGCTTTGAAGACAAGGCAATGTCATTTCACTGGAGGAGCTCCGTGAAGCGTTCGAGAATCGGATGATCCTGCAGAAGACACCATCAGCAAAGGATCCATCAGATAACCTCCTTTCATTTATTTTATTTTCCCAATTTTTCTCGTTGCCGTCATCCATTGGACTATCGCCATCAGCGTTTTAATATTAATATTGTATTAGGACTTATCAAAATAGTAAACGCATTGTAACCTCAAATAATCTTTTGTTCTTTTTTCTCCCATATATCTTTAGCACAAGATAGATAGGTAAATTATAAATCATCAATTTCATTTTCAACAAGAGGCCCCCTGTACTCCAGAGGTCTGATGTTTCGTGACTGATACGTATCCAGGAACCCTAACTTTTTGTTTTATTTTTTTTGTTATTTGTTTTGTCTTTCTTTGTCAAATCACAATTTTCTTATGACAATATCTTTTACTACTAACTTATCTGAAGTCTTGATCAAATGAGGGAACTTAAATTTACTTCAGTAGGTTTTTATTTTGTAAAGAAAAAGCAATGGTGGCCCCCATACTCGACTCCGGAGATAAATTGATATCACTATACCAACTTTAAGATCTCAATAGACGAAAACTTTACCTGACTGCTGTTTACCACTTTACTTGGTATGTAGAGTTTAGGTAGAACGTGAAATATGTTTAAAACATTTTGCTTTTATATTCGTTAGAAGGAACCTTCAAAGTAATATCAAAGAAAATTGCATTAAAAGTTACTGGGGTAATATTTCATCATGTTTACAATATAAAGCTTGCGGCTGTCGGCAACGACTATATACCGCGAACCAATACAATAAGGAGTGGCATTTATTTCTGAGCGCTATCGTGGGTCGGATGACACGTTAAATTGTTGGTCCCGGTTGTTTGTTCTATTTCGGTAACAACAACAGCTAAGCCATTTTTTTTGTATACTATCAAGTGTTGAGACGAGCAAAATGTCTAAGCCATGCCTAAGGCCTTCGAGACGCATATATTACGCATTCGGGAGGCACTGGCCATTCAGCCTATACGAACTTATTTTTCAACTTCAAAAAAAGAGGTTCTCAATTCGCCTTTATGTTTTTTTTGTGTGTATGTTACGCGAGTACTCTTACTTATGAACTGATTTTGATGGTTTTTTTTTGTTTGGTAGGTAATATTTGGAGGTGGTCCCATATAATTTTTATCGAAATCGGCTCAGTAGTTTGGTTTTTAAATCAAAATTACTAGAAAATATTAATATGTCATCCAGGTATTCGAAGTTGAAGTTGGTTGTATTTTTTTTAAGCGTATGTTTTTATTTACGTTTCAAGATATATCAAATTGTTAACAAAGCTTGTTGAAGATTTAGGTACTTATAGCAAAATAATTCATTGTTTACTTTGTAGTATTTATATGGGCAGTTATTTTATTGTTTAATACCCTTAAGGGTATTAGCCTGAGTTCTGAGATTTTTGTAAATTAATTTTGAGCTACATTGTTTTCATTTAATCATAAAACAACTGTTGTTATTAACAACCAATATTCCACAAGAAAATTAAACTTTGCCTGAGGATTCATTCCAATCTACTTCAATCACTGGAGGGCACAAAGTTTGATACAAAATACAATCAAGGTAGTAAATATTTCGATTGCAGGTTTACGTACACATACCTACTGCGTATATCTATTATTATAAGAATCTCTGTCCTGACTCAACGATTGACTGACTGACTGATTGATTGACTGACAGACAACGCACAGCCTAAACCGCTGGTCGGATAGACTTGAAATTCGGAGGGTGTATTTGTCTTGATGCGTAGGGGTGTACTAAGAAAGGATTTTTCGAAATTCAACCCCTAAGGGAAGGGAAGATGGTAAACTTTTGTATGAAAGTTCTTTGTTTTTGAACTTTTAATCATGAACATTTGTATTTGGTTAGTTAATTTAAAATAAAAAATACTGTTTTCAATATTTTTTCGATAGGGATGATTTAAAGGGGTGAAATGGGGGATGGAATGTTATATGGAAAGTTCTTTGTTTTTGAAGTTATAGTGAAAAACATATAGTACTTAAAAAAAACAATATTTTCGAACAGGGAAGATTTAATGGGGGTTGGGTGGGGGTAATTTGAAGTGGTGAAGAATGGGGGTATAATATGGGGAGGAAAATAATTAGTAATTAGCCCAGTGGTATGGAAGATACGAGTATTTGGGGGCGGCCCGAATTTCTTCCGTACGCAGACGGAGTCGCGGGGGACCACTAGTTACTTTAAATGATGTTCGCAGTATAAGTGAGTATGTACTAGCATATGCTAATAATTATATACAAATACATAAAAACATATTTTACTCATTAAAATTCAACTCACATAACACATTATTTATCAGATGCGATCCAATTATTTTCGCAAAATAACAACAAAGAATGAAATCTTCTGTGAATTTCTAATTCCACGGCAAACTTTTTCTACTGTAATGGGATATGAATATTTCATTCTAAAATAAGTTTCTTAGACACTCTGATAACGGAAACTCCTGAGGGATGAAACAACCTTCTAGAAAATTTCTCTACTTTCGCTGCAAACATAGTAAATTGTCTCGTCGAGACCATTTTCGGAGACGGCAAATTAGGAAAACTGTAATTTGTATTGTGGTTGTTAGAGTTTAATTTAATTTGAAGCAGAATTACTTATAATTTTCACACACCACTTACCAACATTTTATATAAAGCGAGGTAACATGACAAAACAGAACATAACATTTACTAGAGAGTAATGAGGCGAATGTCCTTAGTTATTATTCCGAATAGAATAGAACAGTTCAAGAAATGTTATTGTAACTGAAGTCATGTAGGTACTTTGATTATATGAGAGAGAGCTAGATCCTCCAAGTGTAGGTACAATGTTTGCTTAAGGCTATTGGGGTTGGCAATGTTATGACAATGTCACATGAAAAAGAAGATCCTTCTCTAAAAACAAGAACGCCTGCGGGGAAGCGAAATATCTGTGCAAGTTAGTCAACTACGAAGCAGAAGTTTATGCAAATTTTATGCAAAATATATTTCGATTTGAAGTTGGCCCTATAATATAATCAGACTAATGTTAGACTGATGAGCAAAGACATTGCCTCGCAAGATTTTAGACGGAGACCAATTTTTGAGATTGTATCTCCAAAATCGTACCGAACGTTAGTCTTGTCTCGTCACTTAGTTATTAAATAGTTAAATAAAGTTTTGTAAAGCCTAAAGTAATGCCTTAAAATACTTTTTGAAAAAAGTTAACATTTTTACCGATTAATCTGTTAGTCGATCTTTCTTAGTTCACGTGTTGGACTATTTAACATGACTATGGAATGGACACTGTAAAGTCATTGAAAAGTCTAACTTCATAAAATTTTAATTTAAAGGTTAAAGGTAAATAGTTACTTTATAAAATAACTTACACTTCTAGATTCTAGAGAATAGATTCACTATTCCGAGATAACTGCACGTTTATTTATAAGTGGGTATCACGATTGCTTTGTATGGCAAACATGTTAGATGTTAATGTTAGAGCAGTGGTGCTCAACCTTTTAGTAACAAAGAGCTTCATTTCGGGATACTCCTTCCACCGCGTGCTTCAAAACCAAGCTGAGAGCGTGGTTACAAGAGAATTTGTTTTATGACATTGAAGCTTATTAAGATTGTTAAGATATTTTTATAATTATTTTATTTTAACGAGTCTATTAATTGAAATTTGACGTGTAGCTTTGGTGTTATCAATAAATTATTTGTATTTGAACCATTTGATTGTTTTTTTGTTTTGCCATTAACCACCAACTGTTTCGCGGTGATATTATATATTAGGTTGTTCTACCTATAAATGAAACACGTGTAACATTATTTGAAACCGATAACCACATTGAAAACAATACAAGTACATGTTATTTTCAATATTCGGGTGGCTCGCGCTCTAGCCCCACCCGTCTGTTACCGGCTCACCGCGTTGTCAACCCGTCATTTATTTAATCATTTTATGATGATATCGAAGGCCTGGTACACCTATCCCTACCGGTAGGGATAGGTGGGAAAAATACCACTTAGATCTACCGGTAGGGATATGCGGAAAAATCAAACGGCCTCTCCACTTATCCCTACCAAGGTATCTCTACTGGTAGGGATTGTGGTGAAATATGTATTATCAGATTCTTTTTAAAACTGAAGATTGTGGTAGTAAAGTTGCCACGACTTTACCAGGGCATGACTGTCTCTTACTATCTTTGACTTCGACTGTGACTCAGACTCATTTGACTTGAAATTCATCGAAAACCTTGATATATATATATAAATATACAGGGTTAGTTCTAATCAGTTAGCATCCTTTTAATGGCATATGCTGTACATCAAAACAAACAATTTTTACTATGGGGCCAACATTGAAATCGCGAAAAAAATATCAGCTGTTCCATACAAAAAGTTCATCGACCTTCGGCAAATTCTATGGAACGGCTGATATTTTTTTCGCAATTTCAGTGTTGGTGTATAGTAAAAGTTGTTTGTTTTGATGTACAGAATATGCCCTTAAAAGGATGCTAACTGATTAGAATTAACCCTGTATATCAAGTTTTTGAATGAACTTAAAAATAAAACAATTTTAAATTCATCTACCACATTCTTCAGTTTTGAAAACAATCCGAAGAAACATATTTCACTACAATCGCTACCAGTAGAAATACCCTGGTAGGGATAAGTGGAGAGGCCGTTTGATTTTTTCACTTATCCCTATCGGTAGATCTAAGTGGTTTTTTTTCCACCTATACCTACCGGTAGGGCAGTAGTAGCAGGCCGTTAGAGTAAAACAATAGAGTCGACAAAAATATTGATCATTCCCTAGAGCACAGTTTTGATTTCCTCTGTACTCGTGTTTCCTGTGTTTTTGCATTGCACCGTTGACCAAAGCTTCACACAATATTATTCTCCTGTATTTTTGTGTTTTTTCAGTTTATGTGGTAGTTCCAGTCTGTGTTATTAAAATAGACTTGTTTCAACACTGAACTTATGTTTGAATAATATTTAACAGAGTTCATAAAAATTTGGATTTTGGAGACATGCCTTTCAAAATAAAATATATTTTATCTGAAAATGTATAATTTATTCTCCACAATCGAGTATTTCGAGTGGTTTGTCACAAAGCGATATTATTTAGTAAAATTGTTAACTGAGCAGGCGGCCACTTCATTTGCTTTATTGTTTTTCAACAAATTCAATTGTGTTTGTGTGAAATTTGTACCCTGTTGTTGGTGTGGAAACTCTATTCTGTTTTACGTAATGAGTGACCTGAACATAATATTAATAAAATTAACTGCTGCATTATTATAGTACCACAGTTAAACTGAACTGTTATGGCCCAGAAATGAGACGGCTTTTTATTGATGGTAGAGATATATTCGTTGGTTTCTCATCATCATTAACAGCCAGGAAACGTCCACTGTTGGACGATGGTCTATCCTGTCCCTTAACGGCCCATAGGAGGTCACATTACATAATTTTAAATATCTGTCCAATCGACAATACATTCACTCACTCACTCATTCATCAGCCCGAAGACGTCCACTGCTGGACGAAGGCCTCCCCCTTAATAGGGAGGACACATACGTAATTTTTTTTTTTTTTTTGATTTGATACATTTAATTTCAAATAAATAAATGATAAAGTCAATGATAATTGCTAGGGATCGTTGTGGAAAAACGATTGCAAAAAAGAATTACGAAGTTACCTCTAAATCGCAATTTATAACTTGGTAATCTACAAAATACTCTCAATGAGATCTTGAAACTTTGCACAACAAATTGAATGGATTATAAGACGTTTTAAATTGTAAAAATAACTATTATATTGCCATTAAGAAGAAATACCAATACTATAGAGGGTTGAAACCAGGTTAACTGAGACCTTTCCTGCCGCCCGGCCCAGGCAACGGGGGTTATTTTAGCTGAGGTAGGGTACACTTCATAATCCCCACGCTTAGCAGGAGGCTTCGTTGGTATCTAAGGCACGTGTATTCAGAGTGGTAGTTGCATTAGGAATGAGTTCCTCCATCGAATCATTCCCTCGCGTAGCGCTGGGACGACAACGATGTAGCCCTGACGCCGTGGCGTAGTCGATGACGTCATAGCGTAGCACCACACGAGATAGGTATAGATAAACTCTTTATTTTTGTACACATCAAGAGAAATTATTACAGTCATGATGAACACAACACAAAAATGAACTTAGAACAATTGGCGGCATTATCGCTAAAAGCGATCTCTTCCAGCCAACCTTAGGATGGAAAGGATTCGAGGTACTACAATATCTCGTACTCGTATCTCCGTTGCGCCTCGGTATATTATATCTATATTTATCTATCTCGTTCTCATGACGTTCGTTTTTCGAAACAGGAGCTCTCATTATAAGGTAAAAAATAAAACCGCAAGCATTTCCGAGTTAAAATAATTTATTGGTCAATATCACGGCCTACTAAAATAAACAAATAAATCCAAAGCAAAATAATTACCTATTCAATATTAAATTTTGTTTCACGTTTTACCTAACTAAAATAATCATTTATCAAGGGTTACTTTGTTATGTTTATAACAAAGCGTATAAATAAATCGTACGCGGTGAATTGAATAGCCGACCCAGTAAATTCTTCGAAACTTTACCCAAATACTCTCATTAATATTTTAATTACAGCTACAAAATATAATCCAATTAGATTATGAGCTTAACCTAGTACATTAATTTATGTATTACCTATGGCTTAAATAAGTATGATTTGCGCTGGCGGCTTGTGTTCGCAGTTCAGGCTAGATGACTGGGTTTTTTTTATTGCCTTATTAAAATGTGGCCCATAAATATAGCTGAATAATGAAAAGAAAACGAAAATCCGATCAAAAATAAGCAACTTATAAGCATTTTAAAATCATGCTAGACAGAGAGGCGAAACAGCAAATCGTGACGTCACTTCTCAGTACACCATATAAATTATATTCTGACTAGTAAGGCGTGACGTCATTTTTTGTTTTGTGGGAAAGGGACAGAGTTGTCTCTAACAAAAACTTTAAACGCTCGTATATCAGAACATCATTAAACGATTTAAATTATTTTTTCAATAAACATACTATATTTACTTAAATTCTTCATCAAAGATATTGGTTTCAACGATATAAACATCAGTCAACTAGCCTAATAGGCTAGAAGATGTGTACGATCAGGGGCTTAGGGTGTGCGTTGTCAGTCAGTAAGTAAGGGCATTGATTCTTATAATATTAGATTTATTCGAGGATAACATGCAACATCCCGTATTTTAGTAGTGTAGATCAAGTAAACAACTGGGGCCGTACCATGAACTCTAATTTCGGGACCGATTAGGCTCAGCTGCCGACGCTGCGCGACCGCGAGCCGTGTTGCGGGGCGATACATTTACAGTCGCGCAGCGTCGGCAGCTGAGCCTAATCGGTCCCGCAATTAGAGTTCATGGTACGGCCCCAGTTGTGTTTACTTGATTTACACTACTAAAATACGCGGTGTTGCATGTTATCCTCGAATAAATCTAATATTATAAGAATCAATGCCCTTACTGACTGACTGACAACGCACACCCTAAGCCGCTGATCGTACACATCTTCTGGCTGATGATGATGACTCTTTTGTTGCCATAGAGCCTCCACACCTCTAAATACGGCCCTGTACACAACGACAATGAGTAGGAATTATTGTCAACTATTCCAAATTAGGATCTATGAATCAGAAGCGGTGATTCGGAGTACATTTGCGCGATTAATTCTGCTTTGGAAACAAAACTGGGAAGCACAATAAGCATATACTGTAGTTTAGTGTCGACTTGTTTGTTCAGGACTAATTTGAGTTATGAGTTTATTTGTTGGAAGTGGGACCGAAAAGTCGGTGTACTATTTTTTTTTTAAACTTGTGAAATATTATGGGCAGTAGCCCAAATCAATATGTACTGGAACATCGAATATAATAAAAGGCTCTGTCCTGACTGACTGACTGACAGACAACGCACAGCCCAAACCGCTGGTCGTATAGACTTGAAATTTGGAGGGTGTATTCGTCTCGATGCGTAGGGCTAGGGGTGTACTAAGAAAGTATTTTTCGAAATTCGATCTTCAAGGGGGGAAAAGGGGAGGGAAGTTTGTATGAAAGTCCTTTGTTTTTGGACTTTTAGTCACGAAAATTTGGATTTGGATAGTTCATTTAAAATAAAAAATACTGTTTTTTAATAAATTTTTTTGATTGGGACGATTTAAGGGGGGGGGGGAAGGGAAGGGGGGTGGAATGTTGTGTGGAAAGTTCTTTGTTTTTGAAGTTATAGTGATGAAAATTGATATTTGGGTAGTTCATTCAAAGGAAGGTGAGTTTTAGAGTCGGTCGAGTCGGTAGAGTTGGTAGAGTTTGATTTAAAGTGGAGAATTTTGGGAGCGGTCCGTATTTCTTCCGCACGCGGACGAAGTCGCGGGGGACCTCTAGTTTACCTATAAAGTTCTTATTAAATTGATCTCTATTAACACTATTTAATTCAACAACTGTACTATTATTGCTTTGAATTTTGCATCATCCGTATTTCCACAAAACATACGCGCTGTTTTGAAAACTCTTGTTTTAAGTTAGGTAGGATCAGACCTTAATCTATAGAGGCTAGACTGAAATGGTAGCCATTTATCACTAGCTGGGTCATGAACGTTTTTCACCGAGGGCCGATGAGTAGCCCAGATTTCCAGATCTGCACCCTTATCATGGACGTTCGTGATTCTGATTGCGAGCGTGCGCGAGCAGGAGGGCGCATGGCGCGAGTGGGTTGGTACGAGCAGGATGGCATGCTATCGCAATCGGAATCGCGAACGTCCATGATAAGAGTACAGCTGCCACTTCGGAAACTGATTGAGGCTTGTCATAAGAAAATTGTGATTTGACAAAGAAAGACAAAACAAATAACAAAAAAAATAAAACAAAAAAGTTAGGGTTCCTGGATACGTATCAGTCACGAAACATCAGACCTCTGGAGTACAGGGGGCCTCTTGTTGAAAATGAAATTGATGATTTATAATTTACCTATCTATCTTGTGCTAAAGATACATGGGAGAAAAAAGAACAAAAGATTATTTGAGGTTACAATGCGTTTACTATTTTGATAAGTCCTAATACAATATTAATATTAAAACGCTGATGGCGATAGTCCAATGGATGACGGCAACGAGAAAAATTGGGAAAATAAAATAAATGAAAGGAGGTTATCTGATGGATCCTTTGCTGATGGTGTCTTCTGCAGGATCATCCGATTCTCGAACGCTTCATGGAGCTCCTCCAGTGAAATGACATTGCCTTGTCTTCAAAGCTTCAAATGAGAATTTCGCTCGAGTTCCTTAGTTTGGTGACCGCATGGCGCGTCACAAAATAATTCTTGAAAGTTGGAGTTTTACGTCATCTCAGACGGAAATATGGACCTGGTGTCCCCTGCGGGATCGGCGTTGGCTCCCTCAGGTCATTCTCTTCTCAAAAAGATGTAAAAAAATCCAAAAGGTGATTCACCCCGTAACACGCGCAACGGCGGCTCCGACGTGAATGTCTATTTTTCAAAATGGTCTCCTCGATCTAGCTTCTCTTTCTCGCTTATGGAAGAATTCTTCGAGTGCGAGCGAGTCAGCGTATATGACGTCATGTCGTAATACGGCTTCCAACAGATAACCAAATATTTTGTATAAAGCTATCCGATAGATTCTAAATTTGAAACTAATTTTATTACTAGTTTACAATTCCAAAATAAATGCTTAAAAAATCCTAATTTGTTATTTAAATACAATTTTGATAATTAATTTCACACCAACATTTTATGTTGGTTTCTGATATATTTTATGGAGCAAAGCACAAGCCATCCTGTGCGCCAATTTGCAAAATGGGAGCTAATAAAATAAAGTAATAATATAATTTAAAGATTATATGACAATATCCCCCTTTTGAAACAAAAGACAGTTTACTGTCTGAACAGACGGGGTAGGCATGAAAAGAAACTTTTTGTTATAGGTTGGAATCCTGAAATATAGTGAGGTTGATACTTCAGCAAGCTTCTTACATTCCATCTAGCAAAATAAACTGTTATTCCACTTTCATAAAATAAATCACTCACATTCTTTCATACATAGGTACCTATAAGGAATTCAAATAATATTCACACTGCCTAGTTCTTACAAAATCACCACTCACACCTTTAAACTTACATCGAACTTCATAAATCTCCTTGCATCTCATAGTTAAATTGAGCTATTCTGACATACTTGCTTCACTTTTCATAATCCTCATGACTCCATACATAACATGATGGTATAGGATATACCTATAGAAATAACACATTGTGTAATAAAACAAAAGTAGTATATAGCAAGTATCTTAAAAGGTAACTGTTAATATAAATATCCATTCACTCTTATGTAGGTGCGGACAAAACTTATCTGAAAAACAATGATATCTAAATGGTTTTAAACGGTAAGTAAATATGTGTTAGTATGTTTGTAATTCTTATAATAATCTATACCCTACAGTTTGGGTTTTCTAGTAATGACCTAATTCTATGAGAATAAAGTCTCACTATTGTCTAATAGTATGAAGTGAAAACTTCTAATGTTTAAAGTAAATATCTATCGTTGTAAACATTAGATAAACTAAGTATAAGCTTTAATTAAGTACAGGTAAATCTTAATTATTTAAACCTAAATTAAATCTACGCAGTGAATCCGTGCACTAGATGCTGCTAACTATAATTAAAGACTAATTGTTAATCTTAGAAGGTTCACAGACAACCTTTGGTATCTACAAGACAAAAAGGTAAGTTTGGTATGTATGTATGTATGTAGATCTACTAAATATTGCTAGCATGTCCGAGTGTTTTAACTCAGCCATAAGAAAACATTTTAAGTCATACTAGGTATAAACTTGTCGTTAGTCAAATCCGGTATGTATGTTAGCATGTAACAAAAAGACTAGAACTAAATCGTTCCCAAATAATTAGCTAATAAGCTATAGTTAATGGTAGGTTGCCTTTAAATAGGATCCTCCAGAAAATTGCCCAATATGTAGGCTAAGAACTAATAAGCACACGAAAATATGCATTATTGAACGTTTGGTTTATTGTTGGTTATGTAAAAATAATTACTCATACTTAACCTTAAAAATATTGCATCACAGACTTGGTTTTAACAAAAATTACCAAGTCTCAAAACACAAAAAAATGGTATTAACCTTAAAAAATTGCTTCACAGACTTGGTTTTAACAAAAATTACCAAGTCTCAAAACACAAAAAAAATGGTATTAAATATACTGCTTTTGCTTTATATAGCAATGGATACTTGTCCAAAACAAAACAATAGCTTTGAATACTGTTATTAAGTTAATTCAAAGTAAGTATTTAAGTCTTTCCCTGAATGTAGGTCAACACTTTGTTAATACTTGAAACTTGTCTTTGAGACAGAAAAAGAATCGTCTTTTCTATACAAATTGGAAATCAAAATAAGTAAATTCTTGTATAAATAACGCTTAAGTAGTTCAATGTCTGAATAGAAGTCATACTTAGTCTGAGTATAGACCATATAGTATGTCATTTTACCTACATGAACTTGTTGGTTTACAAGGAAAATTGCAATGTTTAAATTCTAAACTTGTTTGTAAAGAAATAATTATTGATTTTATGATTTTATCAGTATTTGTTATGGATTTACAGTATCCTAAAGTATCCGTAGAAATAATAATGTGGGTAAAAACGCAAACTTAAAACTTATGTGTTTCTTTTTTACTTTTGAGAATTTTGGTTGTGAACATACGGTTTTCATTTTAATTTGAATAATACTGAACCGATAGCCAAAATTGTGTATCTATAGGTAGCTAGATATGCGTAGGTACGATAAATCAAAAATAATTGTCTGTAACTACAATTTTGAAAAAGTTATAAGCGCCGCCATATGTGTGTTTACATACTGCATTGCTTTGAATAAATAAATATTGTTTTTGTTTATATTTCAAAAACTATTGATCTGAATTTTGCAATAAAAGTATACATTGACTTCTGTTAGCGTCTACTATGGGTAGTAAACAAAATACTTTAATAAAAAGTTTGAGAAGAGAGTGGGTAACGAATGGCGAACTGATCTGTAAAATTTCAGAGCAGTGCCTTCTAACAACTCTGAAAAACCTCTCAACAGTACACTTTCACACACATCTCTTGCTAACTTAATTTCGTTCACTCGATTCAAAAATTCAACAACACACGTATCACCATTATACTTCAGTCCCCAGGACTTCAAATTGGAGTTGTAACTGTTATTAATTGCATATGTTACCTGGGTGACTGGTACATGACTGTTTTGTGACGAGTGCCTTTGTTTCATAAATGGAATATACTTGTCACCGTCTGTGGCTGGATCTATAACACTAGTGCCAGGATTTGTGTGGATATTTTTGCATAGTGGCGACTGGATTGTTCCTTGAGCCATCCTCACATCGGTATTGACATAATTCATTTCGTCTGAATCTGAAACAGGTATATCTATTAAGCTCTGTGAATTTTGGAGTTCTGGTTGAGGTGAATCTGACGTTTGCTCCGCTGTTAACTTACGGTCAACAGACGGTGTACTATACATCTTTACAAGAAAAATTGTTACACAAATTCAATAACACAATTGTGAAAATACCTACTTCTACAGTAGATTAAATTGTAATCTTTTGTTTATAAATTCCAACATACACCTTTGCACAAGATAAAATTGGTTTGTTTTTAAGTTAAATTCTAAGTAAATAATTGTTCGGGCGCCATTTGTCATAAGAAAATTGTGATTTGACAAAGAAAGACAAAACAAATAACAAAAAAAATAAAACAAAAAAGTTAGGGTTCCTGGATACGTATCAGTCACGAAACATCAGACCTCTGGAGTACAGGGGGCCTCTTGTTGAAAATGAAATTGATGATTTATAATTTACCTATCTATCTTGTGCTAAAGATACATGGGAGAAAAAAGAACAAAAGATTATTTGAGGTTACAATGCGTTTACTATTTTGATAAGTCCTAATACAATATTAATATTAAAACGCTGATGGCGATAGTCCAATGGATGACGGCAACGAGAAAAATTGGGAAAATAAAATAAATGAAAGGAGGTTATCTGATGGATCCTTTGCTGATGGTGTCTTCTGCAGGATCATCCGATTCTCGAACGCTTCATGGAGCTCCTCCAGTGAAATGACATTGCCTTGTCTTCAAAGCTTCAAATGAGAATTTCGCTCGAGTTCCTTAGTTTGGTGACCGCATGGCGCGTCACAAAATAATTCTTGAAAGTTGGAGTTTTACGTCATCTCAGACGGAAATATGGACCTGGTGTCCCCTGCGGGATCGGCGTTGGCTCCCTCAGGTCATTCTCTTCTCAAAAAGATGTAAAAAAATCCAAAAGGTGATTCACCCCGTAACACGCGCAACGGCGGCTCCGACGTGAATGTCTATTTTTCAAAATGGTCTCCTCGATCTAGCTTCTCTTTCTCGCTTATGGAAGAATTCTTCGAGTGCGAGCGAGTCAGCGTATATGACGTCATGTCGTAATACGGCTTCCAACAGATAACCAAATATTTTGTATAAAGCTATCCGATAGATTCTAAATTTGAAACTAATTTTATTACTAGTTTACAATTCCAAAATAAATGCTTAAAAAATCCTAATTTGTTATTTAAATACAATTTTGATAATTAATTTCACACCAACATTTTATGTTGGTTTCTGATATATTTTATGGAGCAAAGCACAAGCCATCCTGTGCGCCAATTTGCAAAATGGGAGCTAATAAAATAAAGTAATAATATAATTTAAAGATTATATGACAGGCTTACGTTTTAAGCGTTTGAAGCGAACATAAACAGAAATCTGATCATTTATTTAAAGGACTCACAATACTATAGCGATTTTCCATAACCACGAAAATCGCAGTACGCTTTTGGACTGACGACGAGAATAATCTAATCTAATATAATAAAAGGCTCTGTCCTGACTGACTGACTGACTGACTGACAGACAACGCACAGCCCAAACCGCTGGTCGTACAGACTTGAAATTTGGAGGGTGTATTCGTCTCGATGCGGAGGGGTGTACTAAGAAACAATTTTTCGAAATTCGACCCCCAAGGGGAGGAAAGGGGGGGGGGAGTTTGTATGAAAGTCTTTTGTTATTGGACTTTAAGTCACGAAAATTTGGATTTGGATAGTTCATTCAAAATATGAAGTTATAGTGATGAAAATTTGTGTATGGGTACTTCATTCAAAGGAAGGGAAGTAGGGGGGGGAGTTGGTAGAGTCGGTCGAGTCGGTCGAGTCGGTCGAGTCGGTCGAGTCGGTCGAGTCGGTCGAGTCGGTAGAGTCGGTAGAGTTCGCTCGGAATGATTTAAAGTGGAGAATTATGGCATCGGGCCGAATTTCTTCCGTACGCGGACGAAGTCGCGGGCGACCTCTAGTATTAAATATAAATACGCGACGCTTCTATTTTGGCCTAGAATTTTTTCTTGAAAAAAATCATTTTTTTTTTCTTACTTGAGATTTTTATAGTTTATAATGTCCCCAAAGTCAAAGTCAGAATATGACGATGCAATTTTTAGTAAATAATAAAACGGAAATAAAAGACAATAGCATTTCAGTCCGCTGGCAGTTTCAGCCCGTTAGCTATAATTCTTTGTTGATTTTGTTCCCGGAAGTTGTTACTATTCAGCAGCCGGGAAATCCTAGCATGAATATTAAAGTTTGTGATTTCATTAATGTTGTAGAGAGGCTTGGAACATGTTCAACAAAGGATGTATTATTTAGATATACTTACGAGTAGGTATTAAAAAGTTAGTCCTGATTACGTCATACTGCGGTTTTGATCAGCAGCGCCCGGTTTCATCTAGGTACTGTCTAAGGTAACACACATGTTATTGGGATAAAAGTACCATAGCTGTTATCCAAGGCAGTAGTAGCTTATTACAGTGTGTGGACCTGTGTCTATCCTAAAACAGCATCCAGAACCACCGGAGGACGGGCAGCAACGTCCTCTCGGATAACAGTGGTGAACATTCTGCGATCCCCAAACCCAGGCGGTGGCACTCGTCCAGCAGTTATTACAGTGTGAAGAAATATCAAACATACACACACTCCCAAGCTCTCGTATTACTGATGATGTGATACTGAATATTTTGGCCTCTTGGTACAAGTCATTCTCTAGGTGGATTTTGTTATCTTCTTCTAGTTCTTCTTTGTTATTTTGTTAGTAATAAATAAATATCAAAAATATCACTCAATCATAAGATTTCTCCCACATAAGATTTCTCCCACAGTTTTATTACTCGTACTAGTACGGGTGCCAGCTAGTTCCACAAATCCCATGCAAGTAAACAATAGATATTACTACATTTAGTTCTTACTTACATACGGCCTTACTTAAAAAAACTTTTCAACCATTAGTCACTGCTTAAGATGCTCTGCACTCTTCTCTCTGACGTGAAGTTGCACGTGCTAGAAAAGGACAGAGAAGTTTAAGCAGTGACTAAGAGAATCGAGATTATTTTAAGTAAGGCCGATAATGTTCCAAATAAATTGTTATTGTCTAGTTCTTAAGTTTTGGTCGATATTTTTTTATTATTATTATTACTAGGTGGACCGACGATACTGTAAAAGTTGCGGGTAAACGGTTGATGCAAATGGCAGGTTGTCGTACAGTGTGGCGGTCTAAGGGGGAGGCCGTTCAGCAGTGGACGTCTCCGGGCTGATAATGATGATGATGACAAGATTTCGCATTTATAATATAAGTGTGGTGTGATACTGAATATTTTGGCTTCTTGCTGCAACCTCTTTTCCTAGATGGACTTTGTTATCTTCGTTCGTCTGTTGCTTTAATATTAATTTTATCTTCGCCTGTTCGTTTAAGTATTATAGCCAGCCTAACTAATTTATCTATAAATTAGTTAGGTGAAAATGTATAAAAAAATACATTAAAAAAAATATGTATAAAGTAACTAAAAATGTATAAAGTATATAAATGTATATCTTTAAATGTATATAAGTATTCTATCAGCTATCTGGTTTCCATAATACAAGCTTTGCTTAGTATGGGGCTAGATGGCGCTGTGTGTAATAAATGTCCGCCCTATATGTATGTATGTATGTATGTATGTATTCTCATATTATCTTCTATATAAAATTCGAAAATAAATCTGCACTGTGACGTTTTATTAACAAAAAAACTGATATACCTAGCTAGACCCTAACTCCATTCGACCAAAGCTTACTTAAAACCAATAAGCCAATGATATAGGTTTATTTTTTTGACAAAGTTTTTTTCATTTCCCAACCAGGTCATTTTATAAAGAACAGTGCTCGTTTTCGAGTGAATTGCAAGAATCTGGGTCAAGTTCTTACTCAAATTTCTACTAAATTCAATTTAAGGGGTTCTCAATTTTCCGTAAATGATTGTTGAGATTGCATTTTTTTACACAGAACCTTATAATTTCAGTTAAGTAGTACTAATATAAAACTGCCAATTCCTTCTGTTTGATTGTGTTTGTGTGTAACAAATATATATGCTATTCGTTTACTTCTATGTTTTATGTAAGGTAGGTTAGATTAAAAAAGTACCTACATAGATTGTATATTGTATTTTGTTTTAATTAATTAAAAAAACTGTATGAAAAACAGATGACAAATTAAGTGTTTACGTAATAAATTCATAGAGAGAAATTAACTTTTTATTATTCAAACCAAAAATTTACAACTCTAATGTAACAAATGGTAGCGTTATTGCTAAACGCAATCTCTTCCAGTAAGTACTGCGAACAAGGTCTTTACCTACTAAAATATTTTTGTCCCAGAGAGAATGACCCGGCCACAAAGCATTATCCCGAGATAATCAAAGTGATACTATCATCCCGTCGTATGAGGCTCAGGAGCAAAATATATTAAAGAATGACGCCTACAGAAGAATGCTGAATATGACAGGCATTACAATAGAAGCATACCGGGACGACCTTGATGCGACCTTTCATCTCAGACGTATCACGAAGAATATTTCGGACGTGGCTTAAAAAATATTGTACGGTTAAGTAATCTAGTTCCCTGACCATCCTTCACAGTAAAAGTAGCTCCTAAAAAAAAAACCTCGGTAGATCTATTTAACAAAATAAATATTTTTCAAAATCCACACACAATTGAAGGTGAAATCGACGACAAACCACAAAAAAAAACATACAGTCGAATATAGAATCTCCTCCTTTTTTGAAGTCGGTTAAAAAGCATTCTGTGGGAGCTATTGGGCCCTGTACTTAAGTATAATGTAATAAGCAATAACGCCATAATATAAAATAATGACGGTCTATCTTTAGTAACAGGCGACTTTATTCATAAAAGCACGTCATTTAACTTCTGCGCAATACAAAAACGGAGAACGCCATTCTAAGTAACGTCACTTAACTGTAAGCGACGTTATAAAGTAAGGCTCAATAAGATTGATTATTGGAGGTATTGTACAAAATAAATGAGGCTTGTAACTTGAGCAGGGTAATTGTGTAAGTACGCTTAGCAGTGATTTAAAAAAGCTGAGTGAGATCACACAGTCTTTGTAATATTGTAGACTTTTCTACGAAAGTAACGAGCACTACAAGCACCTGCCTGGACCACGTCTACGTGAGCTGTGAGTCGGTGTAGAGCGCGCGAGCGGCGCCCGTGCGCTACATCCTGTCCGACCACTACGCAGTGCGCGCCTGCGTGCCGTGCGCGACCAGCCGCCAGATCCTACAATCAGAAGAATTGTGCGAACTTTCTGACGGTAGTGGAGAGCGTCGACTGGTCGGACATTGAGCGAAAGTATGTGGTAAGCTCACCTAACGAGATCGCAAAAGCTATACTAAATATAATAAAAAATAAAATTGATACTTTTTTCCCTGCAAAATTATCTAAAACGATGACCAGAAATATTTATTAGGTGACCGGTGAAATATTTCATTACAATTCTCTCTTGAAGGATATGAATGATATTTTGGAAAAGTTTCTAACTAATCTTGAGTTGAAGGCAAAAGTTTAAGAGTTTCAAATCAAGTACGATGAGTTATTACAGCGCGAGAAAAGCGATTACTATTGTAATTTAATTCACCAGTCGCCGAATTTGATAAAGTCCATGTGGGAAGTAATCAAATCGGAAACTGCAGAGCCCAGGACTACACGGAAGTGCTGAGGCGGCCTGATGGTTCGAAGTTCTCCAGCAAAGACGAGGCCGTAAACGCCGTGAACACGCATTTCGTAAACGCGGCGGCTTCGAACGGCGCACCTGCCGCCGACGTCGCCGCGGCGACCCACGTGCTATCGGCGGCGCTCTATGCGTCCGACCGCTCCAAGTTTACGCCTCGGGAGGTGTTGCGCATCCTGAAACATGGCGTGGCGAGGAAAAGGTCGAAAGACGCGTAGACACCGTACGCGCTGTGTCGCTGATGCACACCACTGCCGAACCGTTGGCGAATATATTGTCTGTACTGTTTAACCGCTGTATCAAGGAAGGGATATATCCGTCTTCCTTGAAGCACGTTAAGGTCTCCCCCCTGTATAGAGGGAGGAGATCAACAGTTACAGACCAGTATCCATAATTCCGGCTATCGCCAAAGTTTTTGAGTATGGCCTTAGCTCGCGACGCACCGAGTACCTAACGGCTCTATCAGAGAGACAGTTCGCGTATTGCAGCGGTTGCTCGACTGCCTCTCTCACTCGAGAGCTACTACGGAAGATATTAGACGCGCGGGAGAGTCGGCAACAGGTGGCGGTAATCTTTTGCGACCTGTCCAAAGCGTTCGATGTCGCTGATCATGACGTGCTCGCTGCTAAGCTCGGGCATTATGGGTTCGAAGACCAAGCTCTGCCGCTGCTATCGGACTTCATGACCAGTCGCTGCCAGGTCGTTGTGGGAGAGGGAGGCACGGTAAAATCACAGCCGGTCACAACCGTAATTGGAGTGGCGCAGGGATCCTCGCTCTCTAATATAATGTTTTCCTTCTCCTCAACGACCTACCAGAGAACATAAAGGACGCGCATGTACTCATGTACGCCGACGATGTAGTAGCAGTAGTTACTGCTCCCACTAGAGACCAACTAGAGCGAAAACTGAACCAAGTAGCGAGTGATCTGAGCCACTGATTTAAAATCAGTGGTTTGATATTAAACATTAATAAAACGCATTTTGTTCAGTTCGACCTCTCAGGCCATACTAGAGAGCCTTTGAGTGTAGTAGTCGGTACCGCCAGAATGTATCAAGTGAGGGACACTACAATCTTAGGTTTCGAAATTGACAGCGCTCTTACGTGGGAGGGTCACGTAGATGGACTATGCCAGAAAATCGGGCGTGCGTGCTTCGCTTTGTGGCAATTATCAGCTATATTGCCGAAGAGCATGGTCCGGAATTGTTACTTCGCCTCTGTGCATTCTCTTCTACAATATGGTGTTGAGTTTTGGGCGCATTCTGCAGACTGGAAACGCGTATTTAGAATGCAAAAAAGGGCCATAGAGAGCATGCCAGAAGACACGTCAGCGCTACCTCTATACCGGCCCATGAAGATACTGACCATGCGGCCCTGTACACCTCGAACCACCTGGACGAGTACCCGTGCCTGGGCGACCCGCGCTCGCACTCCCCGCGGCGCAAGCGCGTGCTGCACGTGCCGACACACCGGCTGGTGAAGACGTCCAAGCAGGTGTACGTGATGGCGACAGGAGTCTACAACCGTCTCCCGGACAATACGATATTAAGAACGCACGCGTCACGGCAGTCATTTAAGTGGCTTGTTGAACTGACATTTTGATGACACAGGTTGATGACTTTCTACCTAAGGTAGATTAATAATAATTATTATTATTGTTACTTATAGCAATTATTTCAATTTTTGACATATTTAGTACTAATTAATTGTTGACATTATTTAATATTAGGCACATCATACATATTTTATAGATAGAAACTCTTTATTGTGCACACCAGAAATAAAAACAACAATAGAAGCCAGACCGTTATGAACTAGTGGCACAAGTGGCGGATCGCTAACAGCGATCTCTTCCAGGCCACCATTTTGTGGTTTAACTATGTTTAAAAACACGTTTTCTATGGGAGTGAGTCATCTGTATGGAGTACTCTATGCACGACCGAACTTGTGCTTGGTAAAATGTGAGCAACTGTTCCGGCTCGAAATACAGCCCTTTACTTCGAGAGGATACCCAGCTTTTTACCAGCCAATTAAGTCTTTAACTCAATAGTTCAAATTCAAATTCAAAATATTTATTTGCGGAGACATGGGTTTTAAGGAGATATTCTATAAACTAAGGAGATATTTTCTAGTTGATGGACTGACGTCCGAAGAAGAAATTCAATGGTGCGAATTCATCATCAACCAGCTACACCCGCGTGGTGAATTTCACGCCCAACGCCTTTCAGGGTAGAACTAGGTCAAGCAGTGTACTACTAAAAAGATTGATTAGGTACTCGTATGCCGCTTGCTTATGTAATTTGATCAAAGATGCAGAACGCAGAACATAAGCATGGATTTTAATTAAGACCACATAATGATTATTTAAGCATGCAGTTTAAATAAAAAAGAAGCCTTAGTTTTTGTCAAAGTTCATAATTAGTCGCTGAATTACCACCAAAGGTCGATAGAGTTTGCTTCGGTGAGAGTGCACTGAAATGACGTAAATAGGCGCATAATCTAATTTCACTATCCCACTCTATCAACGGATAACCACAGAGCGTTTCGCTTCCTCATTTATAATGGAAGCATAGAATGGGAATTCCGGCTGAGATCCATGTTTAAAATTTGCTAGGATCTGGATTTAACTAATTCAAATCAATGACAGCCTTCTAGCTCAGTTGGTAGCATGTCTGCTTTCAGAGCTGTAGGGCGTGGGTTCGATCCCCACCCAGGACAAAAATTTATGTGACGAACATAGATGTTTGTTCTGTGTCTGGGTGTAGTATGTATTATAAGTATGTATTTACGAAAAAAAATTTGTATATAAGTATTCTATCAGCTATCTAGTTTCCATAATACAAGCTTTGCTTAGTATGGGGCTATAGATGGCGCTGTGTGTAAAATGTCCCACAATATTTATTATTATTATTTATTGATGATAATTATTTTTCAAATTTTGTTTAGGTATTATGCTGTTCCATTTTTCATGATGAGTTGAATTAATAATTAATTAAATACACGTTTTTAGTGTTCTGCAGAAAACTATAAAAACTATCTTTGTTTTACCGGTCGAGGTCCCTTTGTTCGACTTACGCCAATCATAAATTAATTTCCGTTGCGGATTTCTACATTCTTTCTAAAAGAGATCCAAAAACGTGAAGCCAATCTCACCTTAATATTTTATTCACAAAACAGACTCATAAAGTGACTTAGTTATAAAAGAATATCATTATGTATTTTATTTCAACGTAGTTATTTATGAAAACTCATTTCCTTTCATAAGCAATTCCTTTTTAGTTTTCTCCACTGGACCTACAATACAGTAACAAGCTTCAGAGCTAATAAAGTTAAGTTATTCCTTTAGAACGAGCCTTGTTTGAAGAGGCACGATGCGCATGTAGGTGGATGATTGGCAGACGCGGAGATGAAGCTGCGCAATGGATAATGCTAGTAATCCCTAAATCCGGAGAGAGATGGGTGTTGAGGCTGTGTCACACGCAATAGTGTACTTATTTTGTAAGGGTAGGACTCTATTGCAGAGACCGCCTGGGTAAGTACCACACCCTTGCCAGTTATTCAACAGCCAAACAGTAGGGTGCAATTACTGTGTTTTGGTTTAAAGGGTAATGTTACCAGAGAACGTTTCACATCTAATATCTTAGAGTGATGAGCGCAGTGCGGTGCGGCGCAGGATAATGTTCGCAAGTTCACAATTCTTGCACTGCAGGCTATTGTTATGGACAGGCGTAAAGCTAACCACAAGGCGAACACCTCGCTTGCCTCTTCAATCAATTCCATTTTTTTTAAAGATGCGCGAATGTTAATAATATACACCGCATTATGCAACATCGCATTCCATATTGTGATTGCAATCGATCTTCACAAGTCACAACAGAACTTATTTATGTGCTTTCCACATACTGAGTTCATATTGCAATCGCTCCATTTGCTTTTCTCTATATAGGAATGTTGTTGTGTATTATGTCAATATTGTCAAATAGAGTCGTAATATAACACACATTCATACACCTGCTTTTGCGTAGAACACGCGCAAAACATGTGTTTGCTTAAAATTGTGGATTCTTCTATAATGTAGATCTTATATTATGTAGTTAGGTAGCGTATTCTAGTTAAACATCCATTTTAGCTTATTCACTTTGTGATGTGAAAGTTAATTTGTGATATGTGAAAAACGCCAAGGTAGGTACCTAACTTTTTAGACAGGATTTTGGTTAGGACCGCATTGTCTTACATACATCCTGTGTGGTTGGAAACTGTGTGTAATTAAATTAAATAGGAATTATAACTATTATAAAAACTTTGCGAATTCACCACCATTATTTAAATCTTCCTCCGGTCATATCTTGATGGGACAGGTCGTTAAAATAATTGCGTAATAAAATCAAATTTAAAGACCATGAACTGGGCATGTCCTAAAACAGCATCCAGAACCACTGGAGGACGCGCAGCAGCGTCCCCCCAAGCCGCCTGCCAGGCGTGGGGATTATTATAGCAACCCTCCCTATTAAGGGAGCAGTCCAGCTTCGTCCAGCAGTGGACGTCTTGTGGCTGATGATGTATGATGATGGCCTGGCCCAAATAGCCGGCCATTTTATGCTACAACACTATAAAAACTGTGTAGTTGCTAGCTGCGTTTTCCCGATTTATCTGCGCTATAGTATTTTATAATAATGTGCCGCGGTCTTGCATTTATAATACGAACCATTGGCAAAAAAAAAAAAGATAAAAGTAGTTGCTTAGCAAAAAGTAGCTTGTGTTATTCTTCAACCACTTATCTAAAGTACAGGTATATCTATACCTATGCAAAAAATCACGTCTTGCCATTACTGTATGAAGAACTAATAACCAACAAACTCACTTTCGCTTGTATAATATTATACTAAGTATTATTTTTAGATGCACTACTTAATTTACCTATCTGTATATCTCTCACCCTGTAATGCTAGGGCTTCACCTGCGTCTAATGCAATTATTTAGCGCGGTATTTTATACAGTACGCAGATATGGTCGGGTATTAGCACGCTAATAGGCTAGTGGCATTATTAACGTCGTTGACGTTAGCTGATATTCAAAGTCAAATGATGGTGTAGCCGCCCATGTAGCGCATTGTATAATGCACGTTAATTATTTTGATATCTAGACGTAAAGCGTCACGCAGGTGAAGCCCTAGCATAAGGGTTAAAATAGTGTATGTACCTAAGTAGGTAAGTAATAAGTAGGATATTATAGACTATAAACTATTATGGTAGTATTTTGGATTGTACAAAACATTCAGCTTCAAATACGACACAGCTTATGAAGAAACTAACACCAGGCCACCATAAAAAAAACTGCATAAATATAATTTAACTGAGTTTGAAAGAAGTGTGTATGAGCCTTTATTGCTCACGCTTTCAAACGTGATATAGGTATACTTACCCTGTCTGCATGTCAAACAAAGCAATGCCTGAATTTTCCCATTCCTCGCTTTAATAAAGACGTGTCAATTTGATATTGCTATTTTTGGAGATACTCGTATTCTGTTGTCTGCAGACAAAACGAGTTGGAGAAATGTTGAAAAAAATCGTTTGCACTACATGATTTAATTTTACTAGATCTTTTGTTTCGTCAGATATTGTTGAAATTTAAGCTGTCCTCTTCCCTCTTAAGCTGTCCGCACGACTTACTTTAGTAAAACAATAAATTCACAAACCGTTTGCAACGCTAGGAAGTAATTACTCAGAACTAACCCTTACCCGTATTTTATGGCATGCGTAACTACTAACTAAGTACAGTAACTAGCAACTAAAATGATGTACGAGTGCCCACCCTTGCGCCACGGTCAGCAAAAACTGGGCTAGAAGGGGTCAGAGGTCTCCGGAGACTTTACTGTAGCAAAAGAGAAACGGCGTGGTGGATGTAAATTAAACTGGGGTTATTACTACCGTAAATTGTTAATAATACCGTATTATGATCTGTGTGTTTAATTTTGGTGAAACTGAAGTTTTTACTACTGCCCAAAAAAAGAAGTGTAATGTTTTCAGGATTCATGTATACAACTTTTACTATCGGGTCAACATTAAAATCGCAAAAAAAAAAAAAAAAAAAAAAAAAGTTCTTGTCAACTTCGGTTGACAAATTTTTTCTCCGGTTTCTTTTTCAGCATTTCGCAAGTTTTCAGGCTGTTTCTGCTCACCAGCCGCCTGTTCTACCTCTGACTCCGCCGAGGTATTGTTTGTAGGGCTGGGGACAGCCCCTAAGTTACTTTATTTCATATTTTCTAAAACACTCTTGTTTTCTGTTTCCATGTCAACGGCGCGCCGTCTGGCGAGTCGGCGCAGTTCAAGCCGTGTCACCGCCTGACGTCTGGCAGACGTCACCGTCCGTCGCGTCACTAGGGAATCTAAGTTTTAAGAGATAAGATTTTTATTGTAACATGGCATCTTCGACCCCTTCTGGGCGAAATGCAGTATCAAAAATCAACGTGGTGTCGCAACAGGACATGATACAGTGTACAGAGTGCCCCCAGGCCAAGTTTTTTAAAGGCCAAAAAGGCCTCAAAATTCACAAGACCAGATGTCACAAAATTCATGAAATTCCACTTTCGGCTCCAATTTCAGGCTCAAACGTAGCCAGTAGCAGTTCAATGAGCGCTGCTACTCCTGCCAAACCATTTTGGGAGGTTTTAAGCTCATTAAAAAATTCTATTCCGATTTTAAAACGCATCCCGCGTGGTGCTCGAATTTCGGTTGCCCAAAGTTTATCTTTTGCTATTCGGAATGCCGTTACCCAAAATTCAAAGCAGGCCTGGGAACATCTCCTCTCTTTTCCATACAATGTGCTTTACGTTCATTCGGACCCGTCTAACAAAAAATCCCTTACCACTAGAGTAAAGGAAAACTGTGTAAAGTACAAAGTATCGGAAGAGAACTTTTTAGGTCTTGCTAATATTATTCCGCCTAAAAGGCGTAATAATCAAAATTCAAAAAAATCTGACGATTCGGTTACTTTTAAATTAGTAGAGAACAAAATGAGTGATGGTGATATCAAAGGCGCCGCACGTGTCTTGTTCTCGAGCGACACCATTGCCCCCCACACATTAGAAACGATTCAGTCACTTCGTGACAAACATCCACCTGCGGCGGCAAACCTCCACCTCCCTGAGCCACCACAACCTGATGACGTTGCCATTGATGTCCAGACTCAGGAGATTGCAACGGCTGTGGCATCTTTTCAGAGTGGCTCAGCTGGCGGCCTTGATGGCCTAACACCTCAACATCTAAAAGATCTTCTATCTTTTAGCTCTGGTGAGGTGGGCGAGACCCTCTTAAAGGACCTTACAGCTTTGGTAAGTCTTATGTTGTCGGGACGAGTCAATAGTGACGTTATCGAAATTTTGTACGGCGCAAATTTATGCGCACTTATCAAAAAAGATGGTGGTATCAGGCCTATTGCGGTCGGCACCACATACCGTCGCCTCGCGGCCAAGGCAGGCTGTAGGCAAAAGGTTGCTCTTTTGAGTAGCCTTTTCCAACCAATACAGCTTGGTTTTGGTTCGCGAGGTGGGTGTGAGGCTGCTGTTCATTCTCTCCGGACTTTTTTGGATCAAAATTGTGGAGAGGTGCTACTAAAGGTGGATGTCAAAAATGCTTTTAATTCGGTCGATAGAGGCGCCCTGTTGACACAAATCAAAGACAAAATTCCAGACGTTTTCAACTTTCTTTGGCAATGCTACGGCAATCCCACAAAATTAACATACCAAAACAATGTTTTGTTATCTTCAGTAGGTTGCCAACAGGGTGATCCATTCGGTCCCGCCATTTTCAGCCTGGCCATTCATCCAATTATTCAACGTCTCCAATCCAAACTTAATGTTTGGTATTTGGATGACGGAACCTTAGGAGGTGATGTGAGCACTGTCCTAAATGATTTGCAAATTCTCATAGACGAATTTCGTCTTATTGGCTTAGAACTAAATTTTTCAAAATGCGAACTCTATGTTTGCGATTCATGTCCGAACAAAGATTTGGTTATTGCAAAATTTAATGATTTGGCTCCAAACATCAAATCTGTGGATAGATGTTCTCTTCGCCTACTGGGTTCACCGATTTTAGATGAGTCTTTTTCACCTTTCGTAGAAGAAAAAATTCAAAATTTTATGAGTGCCTCCAGGAGGTTACTCAATATTAACGCCCACATGGCGTTTACCATTATCAAATATTGTCTGTTTGTGCCAAAATTTATATACACTTTACGATGTAGTCCACTGTGGAAACACGGTGAGCTCCTTTCGAGCTTAGACAATGTCGTAAAGGAAACACTAATATCGGTTTTGAATGTTGACATGAATGACAGGACATGGTCACAAGCCTCACTACCAGTAAGGTTAGGAGGCTTAGGGATCCGCAAAATTTCAAGTGTAGCTCTACCAGCTTTCTTGTCCTCAGTTCATAGTACACATAAATTAATTGAAAAAATCCTTCTTCCCTCTTTAGGCCATTCCGGTGTAGTAGTAGCTCATTTGAATGAGGCCAAGAATGTTTGGAGGGAGGCTTGCCCAAATACTGATTTTCCGAGGACTTTGTCTTCGCAGAGACTATGGGATGGGCCGATCTGTGAACTAGCACGGAAATCTCTTCTAGATACGTGTACTAGCGTCGCAGATCGCGCTCGTATCCTTGCTGTCTCTGTATGGGAATCAGGTCTTTGGTTGCAGGCTATTCCCTCCTTTAACACTGGTAGCCTTTTGGACCCAACTGCATTTCGTCTAGCTGTCAGCTTGCGCTTGGGTGCAAGGTGCTGTGAGGCCCATCGCTGCCAGTGTGGTACTGTTGTCGATCAGCTCGGTCACCATGGTCTCTCTTGCTCAAGAAGCGCTGGGCGGATCGGCCGCCACGCTAGCCTGAATGATGTCATACGCCGGGCTTTATCCACCGCCAATGTTGCAGCTGTGCTCGAACCGAGCGGCCTTGCGCGTGACGATGGCAAAAGACCTGACGGTATGACACTTGTGCCTTGGAAGATGGGACGGCCCCTTGTATGGGACGCAACTTGCGTTGATACTTTGGCACCGTCACATCTTCCTGAGACACAGAGTAGGGCTGGTGCGGCGGCAAATTCGGCGGAGCGGCACAAGCGGCGCAAATATGCTAACCTCGGCAGAGGTTACATATTTGAGCCGTTTGGTGTTGAGACATTGGGTCCGTGGGGACCGGGAGCTCATCATCTTTTCAAAAACATATCCGAGCGCCTGGTTGACGCGACGCGTGATCAAAATGCTGGCGTTTATTTGGCTCAACGCATAAGCATTGCCATCCAGCGTGGCAATGCCGCCAGCATGCTGGGTACGCTGCCGACTGGTAGTGGGTTTGAGCATTTGGATTGTCTCTAGACTTTCATCGGTCTGGATACAATCCTTTTGTTTTTTGTTGTGTAGTAGGCTAAGTAGTCATTGTAGTTTGTTGTAAATCGCAAAAAATAAAACAGCTGTTCCATACATTTTGCTCAAAGTCGATGAACTTTTTGTATGGAACAGCAGTTTTTTTTTTCGCGATTTCAATGTTGAGCCGATAGTAAGAGTTGTTTGTTTTGACGTACAGAATATACCCTTAAAAGGATGCTAACGGATTACAACTAACTCTGTATTTATTATCTATATAGTTATGATGTACTTATGTAAGTTTCTTTATTCCACCTTAACTTCTAAATGACTGAACACATTTGGATGTCGTTAAAATCCTTACATCATCCCCAGTTACATTGGCTATAACTTTTGGCATGATTATGATGATGACAATGGTTGTTTGTAACGATACGTACTGCCTCCGTTTATTCTGTAATAGTTATACATATACAGGATGTTTCAGGCAGGGATTTAGCCAAAAAAGTGAACAACTTTAAGAGCACAAGTTTGCTGAATTCGAGAATAAAATGTCCCCTAAAATCACTAAATTGATCACGTGATGGGTAATTTTGATTGGAGAGTTGAGTTTTCTTCCCGAATTTAGAAAACTTCTGTTCGAGAAGTTGTTTACATTGATGGATAGAAAAACACCCTCTGCCTTCCTGGAATTCCTTATAGATCTACTGGCTGCGCTTCCTGGCAAAAAAAGTAGCCTATGTGTTATTCCAAGGTCTACCGCCTCCAGACTACCTCTATACCGAATTTAATCCAAATCCGTTCAGCTGTTCAACGTGAAGGAGTAACAAACATACATACACACACACCGACAAAATTTCGCATTTAAGTATAATATGGAGCTAGAATCTATGCATTGCTTTGATATTTTGTTAAACTACACGTGAAGGTTCTAAGCTCGTAGGTACGTGTTTCACAGTTAACGTATGAAATATTGACTGCCGCAACCAACACTAATATTTGCGCAAATTCCTGAATAAACACCACTTTCATCGCTCAACTCAAACGCTTATGTATAATGGAAACACACATTTCACCTTGAGTGATAGAGTGTAAACGGCAAAGGTAAAAAATAAGAATAGAAATAAGCGAATGTTTATCTGCAAAAGTTCAAGGCTTTTCGTCTACTTGCCGTCTACTTGTCGTCTACTTTTTGTTGTCTCTTTTCGTATCTCTCGTTCTTACTTACTAACATTTCTCCACAAAGCGATCCATGGATTTTCCGACTGTCCATCTATTTTAAACGAAATTTGTTTACATGTTCCTTGTCATTTCCCTAGGCACAGAATCTCTCGAATTCTTGGTTGGCGACAATCTGCTCGAACCAACCGCAAAGATTATGTCGCACTTACAATGAATTTAACGTCTCTTTGAATGATCTCGATGTATTTAACGATTCTTTACTGGTTTTTAAAACCAAATTAGTAGTCTCTAACCAGAGACGAATAATGCTTGTATTTTAATTCTACAGTTACATATTGAGTACCTACACATTGTTTTAAATTGTCTGTTCTGCTAAAATTATAGTTTTCATTACATGAATTCTCTGTATAAACACTGTTTATGGCGAATGTTGTAGACGCCTGTAAAAGGTGATTGTATCACATCCTTGTGTTATGTACCTACTTTAAGAATGTGTAATATGTTCACTGTTGGCGTATCTCAATAAATAAATAAATGCTGAGAATATTAAAATTGCAAGCATTTCAATTGAGGCAAATAAGTCCAAATTCCTCTTAGTAGTAAGACAAAAAGCGATCGGGGAAGGATAAATAACTGGCACAATTTCGTAGCTAAAGCTAGAAATAAATTATCATTATCAAAACATTTATTAATAGTGTTATCACTTTGATTATATACCCAGCCAGAGAGCTAGATCCTCCAAGTGTTATCATAGCTGATTACGAAAACGGACCAAACCATTTTGGTTGTGTCGTCAATGTCATTGTTAACCAGAGATGAAAGATTTTTCAAGGGTTTTCCCGGAATATTTCTTTATTATTAAAAGTTATATAGGTACTACTTGGTAGCAATTGATTTTTCCATTTTTAATTTCGAACCACACCTGACAAAATCAATCTAAGGACAAATGTTTTAAAAATCAGGGGTGATTTTGAAAAGTGAGTACAATTTACTTTCATATTTCGATTCTACCAGATATATTTTGCCAATGTCTTGGGTCGTCACGTCGGTCGCAGCGGCACAAAACACGGTCAATACAAAAATGTAGAGCATATTGATTCGGAGCAAGAAATAAGAGGCACGTCACGTAGCCCGCAGCCCGACGTTAACAAAGGGTCAATATCAGAAGAAAAATGGCTTAAAAGTACACGAGCTGGCGCTCCGCCAAGCAGAGTAACCCTGTTGATCATCATTGACAGCCATAAGACGTCCACTACTGGACTAAGGCCTCCCCCTTAATAAGGAGGGGTTGCCATAATCCCCACGCTTGGCAGGCGGCTTGGGGATCGCAGAGTGTTACCACCGTTAACCAAAAGGACGCTGCTGCCCGTCCTCCGGTGGTTCTGGATGCAGTTTTAGGACATACCCAGGTCCACCCTGTTGTACCTTGTTGATCAGGTGCCCCTTAATCAAGAATTCACTAGAGACGGTGGAAATGTGATTGCAAAATAAAAATGTCTACTCATAAACCACTAGCGCTTTACGAGTTTACCCTAGACTTACTGTATAAAATGTATAGGGCAATGTATAGGTATGTTTTTCTTTTTGACCAATTTTATTAAAACCGATTCGGTCAAATTCAACACGCAGGCAAAAATAGATGCCGAAGATGTAGTACATTACGGTACATTATCAGCCGGAAGACGTCCACTGCTGGACGAAAGCATCCCCTATTAAGGGAGGGGTTGCCGTAATCTCCACGCTTGGCAGGCGGCTTGGGGATCGTAGAATGCTTACCACCGTTAACCGAGAGGACGCAAAAACTTTAACATTACTTTTAGAATATTTTTTTTAGTGTGATATTTAGACACTAAAATCAATTTTCCAATTGTAGCTCCTGGTATAGCTAGTCTCCAAGTTTCAGAAGTAGGTACTTGTAGGTATACAATATACAATATGTAGCAAAAACTAGTCAGCAATGTTTGAAAAAAGGATAAATAATAGATATAGGTACTATTTTTATTGTAAAAATAGTTCCTTTTATAAATTGGGTATTCGTACACTTGGAGGATCTAGGATCTAGGAGGATCTCTCTCTCTCTCTCCTCGTACACAAAATATTTGTAAATAATACGTACGTACAATACAATTCGTTGCAAACTTATACATACATAAATAAAGTACTTATATTTTAGGAATTCAAGGAGCTATATTATTAAAGTACAATTTTTTTTAAGGCTACGTTGCTCTTTAAAAGAAAACTCATAAAACCTAGAATTAATCGTCTTTTTACTTAAAATGAGGAAAAAGCAAAGTATTGCGTGGTACTTAAACTCATAGAAAGGATATCTTACTTATGTACTCGTGTGTTACCTAAAGTATAGCTTACATCTTATAACTTGGAACAACACAGTAATGAGTTTTCGCAACTTCAGCCTAACTTCCAATTGATACCGTGGTGTAGCATAAGTAATGACGAAATATGTTCGCTTCCTATATTTACCAATGATTCTCTTCCCATAATGTATAGAGAGATGACAAGACCAAACTAGATATGGAAAATAAACACCATTCTCTAACTATTTAACTACACTTGGATTTATAAGATATTCTTTCAGTTTTCCGTTGGTACCTCGAGATAATTTCTTCCCAGAGAAAATAATGTGTGTACATTGATTCTATCGCTTTAAAACTAAGTCATACTTGTATAGTATTTATTGTCTTTGGTCAAACGGGCAGAAACACGCAGATATTTTCACAATCGTATAAAAACATAATGATGCGTACGTAGTATGTTTTGAATTAAGAATGTTCTGACTACAATCAAGACATTTTATTAAACGAGAGGATGAAGTGCAACAGATCTCAACAGCATCTATGAGGGCCTGAAATTATATAAAATCTGATAAAACTTCTTGAAACACTTCTTGGAGAATATAATATATTTATATATACAAGCCGTTTAGGGTACAGCCAGACTAATAGGTGCGCACTGCTTCGAAAAAGGTGACCGACTTAAATGGAGCATGTGAAGATTGAAGATAAGGTATACGGCTTAGCGAATTTCAACTCGGTTTAACACAGTCTGTGGTTAAGAGATCAACTCAACTGACTGGCGAAGTAAATAGGAATCCACTCGATTCATACTACGAGTACAAAACGCTTCGCAAGTCTTACTAAGTTTCTTAGTCAAATAGACAAAGGCAAGGACTTATTGGTGATCATTTGTGAGAAGCTCTATGGAGAACTAACAAGACTAGAGCTGGAGACTTGGTAGTTTTAATTCAGAAATTGTTTAAAGTACTTATGCTCTAGGGTTATTGTTTGTTGTTACGTAACGACATCACACTTTCAGTTTTTCTAATAGGCTAGATGACGGGGTTTTTTTTTATTGTCCTATTAAAATGTGGCCCATAAATATAGCTGATTAATGAAATAAAAATTAAAATCTGATCAAAAATAGACAATTTATAAGCATTTTAATATCATGCTAGACAGAGAGGCGAAACAGCAAATCGTGATGTCACTTCTCAGTACGCCATATAAATTATATTCAGAGAAGTAAGGCGTGACGTCATTTTTTGTTTTGTGGGAAAGGGACAGAGTTGTCTCTAACAAAAACTTTAAACGCTCATATATCGCTCAGAACATTATTAACCGATTTAATTTTTTTTTTCAATAAACATACTTTATTTACTTAAATTCTTCATCAAAGCTATTGGTTTCAACGATATAAACATCAGTCATCTACCCTATTATACGTCATTCAAAACACAAGTGCTATGATATAAAGTAAAAATTACATATTTTGGATTATGGGCCTAAGATCCACGTTGCGAATAAGTGTGATGAAATAGTACATTATGATACAAGTGTGCTATGTTGGTCATTATACTAGAGGCGGTATTATGCGCGTGAGCCGCAGGCGAGCGCGATAAGGAAGCCGAGAGCGTAATGACTAACATAGCACAAGAGTTCCATACGACTGTTTTCATCACACTTCCGAGGAAAAAATAAACTTATTTTTGATAATAATCAACCACACAGCGAAAACGTCAACAAGCATTTGCGGAAAATGGCACCCAAACCAGCAATGCGCGCGCTGGTTGACATTTACTTCAGCGGCATAAGAACTCTTTGTTGGTATTACAAAAAAACTGTAAGTACTCGTATTACCCGGCTATATTAAGAGTGCTTCGTATACATACGTCTATTTGCAGTCACGTACAAACTTGACTTTACCGGGTTATACCTATTATAGCACAAGTGCCGTAATGTAAAGTAAAAAGCACGCATGCGTAATAGCTTGGATTATGAGCCTAAAACCGATGTAATAAGATCCACTTTACGAGAAAGTGTGATGAAAAAGTTATTACGCAATAGAGCAGTAGCAATAAAAAATTCGCATAAGCAAATTGGACAATACGACCACTAGTCGCTTTTAACCTAGAGCGCAGAAATATTAAAATACAATTAAATGCAGTTTTAATGATACACTGAGGAGTATCTCTGAGTTTCTAACTCGTAATTCAAGGTACAACCGCGAAAACCTTGTAGTTAGCTAGTTTCCCGACTCAGTAGGTCAAGGAGCTTGGTTTTAGAGAGTCCTTCATATGAACTGCCTTCTCTCTAGCACCTACCTAATTACTTTGTGTAGAAATAATAAAAAATCATATTTTTTTGTTTTTGAAAACTGTTTGGTATAGTTTTTCTTTTTTTAATAATGTTTTCGATAAGTATTTTTTTGTCATTTGTTGGAACAAAATACCACACAGCCGCTGCCACCAAACAGTTGTAGTACATCTACCTAAGTATCATCATTATAGATTATTCCAGTTTTGTTCAACACTTAGCAAATGAATTAGATACTACAAACTACATTTATCTCCTTTTAAAATATTCCCTAGTCGCATCGTACTATTAATAGTACGTTACCTTAATAATGTGAAAATAACGTGGCGTAGGATAGATGTAGTTTGTAGTATCTTGATAGAGATAAATGTAGTTTGTAGTATCTTGATACATTTCTAAAAATTAAATTTTATTTGAAATTAGGGCTCGCCCCACGGCTCCATCCGCGTACGGAAGTTTTCCCCACTCCCAAATATCTTCTGCAGCGCGGAGTTATTCACTTTTTTTTAATCTATCCAACTGCCGATTTTCATCTCTATTACTTCAAAAACGATGAATTTCCATACAAAGCTTGATCCCCTATTTCACTCCCTATTAGCCATACCTGTAAAAAACCAAAGATCATACAATACATTAAAAAAAAATATTCATTTTAAATGAGTTATCCAAAATAAAGAACTTTCATAAAAGTTTTCATCAGTTTTTACCCCTTTAGGGGTGAATTTCGAAAAACCCTTTTTTTGTAGGCAGTCAAGTCTCTAAGACCAGTGATTTAGCTGTGCGTTGTCAGTCAGTCTGTCAGGACACTTTAATTTTTAATTGTATTAGTATTAAGTTTTCCAATCGGCTTTAAAATTAAAATATTAGTATACTTGAAATTTTGTAATCAAAGGTTACTCAAAAAACACGGCTTAAATTTAAATGACGTTAGTTTTGCACACGTCATTTTTGTATTGCGCAGAAGCTAGTCAGCGTTTTTAAGTAAGCCATGTAAGTGCATGATAATAAATAAACAAAACATGCACAAATACACATTAAACAAAGAAATTCAAATTTTTCCAAGCTTCTGTATTTCTCTTTTAAATTTCACAGGCCAGTGGAGTAGACTCACATAAAGTCGGCTCAGTTGCTTCAAAGTCTAGTAGGATTAGAAGATATAAATATTTATGACGGTTTTATAACCTTGTTAAGCAAATGGCTTCGTCTGACTCTAAATTGTGGAAAGTATAACTGCAAAAGGTCATAATTTAGTGTTACTGAACCATTCGTATACTTAATTCGGTTCTTTTTCTATCAGAATATGTATTGAATTTATTAACCGTAGATGTTAAAATAAAATCAGAGCATGAATTACTCGCACTCTCGCTGTGAAAACATAGTTTATAGACTTGTATAAATATAATTATCTCCACATTTAAGTATTTATTTTTTACATTAGCAATACGAGAGTGAGCCAAAGTTTAGGAATTTAAGACCGACGCCGTATATGAAAATGAAATGAATTAATTTTTCATCACACTTGCTCGTAAAGTAGATCTTATTTCATCGCTTTTAGGCTCATAATCCAAGCTATTATACACGCGTGCTTTTTACTTTACATTACGGCACTTGTACTATAATAGGTATAACTCGGTAAAGTCAAGTTTGTACGTGACTGCAATTAGACGTACGTGTACGAAGCACTCTTAATATAGCCGGGTAATACTTACAGTTTTTTTGTAATACCAACAAAGAGTTCTTATGCCGCTGAAGTAAATGTCAACCTGCGCGCGCATTACTGATTTGGGCGCCATTTTCCGCAAATGTTTGTTGACGTTTTCGCTGTGTGGTTGATTATTATAAAAAAAAAATGGTTTTTTCCTCGCAAGTGTGACGAAAACAGTCGTATGGAACTCTTGTGCTATTAGTCATTACGCTCTCGGCTTTCTTATCGCGCTCGCCTGCGGCTCGCGCGCATAATACCGCCTCTAGTGTAATGACCAACATAGCACACTCGTATCATAATGTACTATTATTTCATTTCATTCATATTACATTTCTTATGCACCTACCTGCTATCGAATCTTTTTTGGTGCCATTATCATAACTCTACAACAAAAAAACTCATATTTAAATTAATTGTCAAAAATTGGTAAGCATATAATGAAAGCGTATAAGTTTCAAAGAATTGCATGGTTGCTTATGCTGTATTATTTTGGTTTTGGGGTAACGAATGGGTTATTAATCTGGAACGTAATGGAACCTACTATTTGCACGCAAATAATTTTTTTACTAACTTTAAAAAAATTGAAGCAAAGTAATAAATCTATCAACAACGCGTTCCGCTTTTGCTACCCCTTCAACATAATAAAATACCTATAAGCTTTTTCTCGAAAAGCTTCTCCAAGCCTATTTTCCGTGTAAAATTCTCCGGCACGGCACTTGTAACGAAGTTTATACAAATCAAATCATTTTGCTTCATTGTATCTTTAATTTTTAGGATAAGTAGTCGAATGTATTTGAAATAATTTAATAATAAGATTTTAAAAAAACCGACTTCTCTTTCGACTACCTGGATGTTTTGCCTTTTTTTTAAGTTCATTCAAGGTACGAGACGAGCAAGACGTTCGCCTGGTGGTAAGCGTCACGCCTGCCACTAACAGTAGCAGTGCCAGAATTGTGAACTTGCGAACACAATCCTGCGCCGCACTGCACTGCGCTCGTCATCCTGAACTATTTGATGTTAAATCTCTTCAAGCCCAGTCATTTCTTTGGTAACATTGCTCTTCAAGCCGGAACACAGTAATGCTTGCACACTACTGCTTGGCGGTTAATAACTGGCAAATGTGTGGTACTTCCCCAGGAGGACTCTGCAGTAGAGTCCTACCACTACAAAAAAAACTTCATTTATCATCTTCATATATTCCAGTTTTTTTATTTATTCCAGTAATTTTAACTCTGATGGAAAGCGGATGACTCAAGCCTATATTATAAAGTAAAGCATAGATAAGTACTTACGAATAAACTATGAATTCTATTGATAGTTTATGCTTGTCATTGCGTGTTGATCGCGTTTCAAACTATGAGCCTTACACTTTGGAGGAGTCAGTCTAACAGGAACTATTTTGCACTTCGATAAAAAAAAACACACACCATCCGCCCGACCGCGTCACACCAAACTTTACCAAAAGCGCATCAGTTTGTATGCAATTTAGCAACGATCGGCTGTCGATGTAGTTCGGGTAACAAACAGTCACTTTTATTTTGTATTTTTTGTTCGTTCCTCTCGGGTTGGACTTCGTATTTGTGAGCTGACAGGAAAAAGTGACACAACTATATTAGAAGAGATAGTCGTAGCAAATAATGTTAGAGACGTAGGTAAATAGCGAAAACAGGCGGAAGCAAGACGTTAGCAACTGGGGCGGAAGCAGTAATCGTACCACAACATTATCTCTCTATTAGATCTGGCATCAAGATTAACCTATACATATCTATACAGGGTTAGTTCTAATCAGTTGCATCCTTTTAAGGGCATATTCTGTACATCAAAACAAACAAATTTAACTTTGGGGCCAACATTGAAATCGCAAAGAAAAAACAGCTGATCCATACATTTTGCCCAAGGTCGATGAACTTTTTGTATGGAACAGCTGTTTTTTTTTCGAGATTTCAATGTTGGCCCCATAGTAAAAGCTGTATGTTTTGATTTACAGAATATGCCCTTAAAAGGAAGTTAACTGATTAGGACTAACCCTGTATAGTAACACAAAATAATCATAGTATCATTTCAATATCAATTATATATGGAATAAATAATTGATTAAGGAGGATGTTAAGGAGGTGGGTGCAACTGCACGCCAGAGGTTCCTCATATATATGACATTTATTTTTTATTTAAATTTTAATATATATATTTTTATTTCATTATTTTATTTTATTTTTATTTTGACTTACATTTTAATCTTAAATTTTCAACTGTATTTTTGTTTTATTATTATTTTGAACAAGTGTGCCTATTTCTCACTATGGATTTTAATTAACAGAAATAAATGACTTATTATACACGTATTTATTTCATTTCTTAGTTATTTAAGTTTTTTACAATAAATATAAGGATACAAGAATACAAATTATAAAAAACTTAAAAACTAGGGTGCCACCAGCAGCGGGGCAGGACTCAAGCTGCCGGTGGTTAGGGATGCAGAGTGAGGAACCTCCTGACAATGCGTGCCGTGTCAAGAACCACTGCCTTTTGTATTTGACCCTTGACCCAACCGCCTATCGAGAGCCTCTTGAGGTATTTGTTAAGGCTCTTCGCTATAAGACCGTTTGCCGAAACGACTATCGGGACAACGATCGTCGAGTCAACATCCCACATGGCGGTTATCTCGAAGGCCAAGTCAAGGTACTTGCTGAGTTTGTCCTTCTCGGCCTTCACGAGATTCTCGTCATGTGGGATGGTGACGTCGACGAGCTCTGCCCGGCGCTGGGACCGATCCACCATCACGATATCAGGCTTATTGGCGACAATAGTCCTGTCCGTGATGATGGAGCGGTCCCAGTAGAGCAAAGCACGACCATTATCGAGAACTGGAACTGGTGCGTACTTATAGTACGGCACCTCCGACTCGACAAGGCCGTATTGAAGAGCAAGTTGCTGGTGCATGATCCTGGCCACTTGGTTATGCCTGTGCAAATACTCGCCGTTAGCACGATGCGAACAACCGGAAATGATATGTCGGAGAGATTCCCCGGGACGGTGGCATGCCCGACAGATGTCGACCGTACCGTCCTTCATGATATATTTCCAGTAGTTGTTCATCTTGATAAATTAATCCGCAATTGCACAGGCAAACCCCTCGGTTTCCCCAAAGAGGTCCCCGAAGCGCAACCAGTTCACCGACGCGAGCATGTCCATATCGGGGCCCGTTAAGGCCCGATAGAACCGCCCGTGCAGCTCCTTGTTCTTCCATACTTCCTTGCGGTCATCGGTGCTTAGCACTAATGGTCTGTGCCAGTTCTCGTTTGCCAAGGAGAGCGGCGTGAGCCCCATGTCAACTGTCAATACATCGCGATGCATCCCACACTCAATGTTAAGGAAATAATCCCTAAGACTGCACACTTCACGATTATGGAGGTTCTTGGCGTTTAAAAAGCCACGACTGCCCCACTTCCGTCGAATATACAGTTTACACATTCCACTCATTCATATTTTTATTATTATAAACAGCCATACTCACATGTTTAGAACAATAACATATTTTATAGGTTTACAGTTCCTAAATGTATTGAATTGGTTAGTCTTGGTTGTTTGGTCATGCCGATCAATAAACGGCAAAGTTTCTGCACTAAAAATGTTGACCATTGTTATTGACTGACACAAAAATATCTGTTCCAAAATATTATATGATGTATACCTATAAATAAAATCTATGGTTTCCCTATATAACACAAAGTTACAGAGGCAAAAACTTGACCGCGTTGAGGATCAAGTAATTATCTAGAGGTTGAGCGCCTTTGTAGAGTAACCGCTCAATTTACTGACTGCTTCTGAAATTCATAAAACAATAGAATGAACCAATACTAAGCATTATTTGAAAGGCAATTCAGCAAATGTTATTAATTTCTGGCATTGCTTTAAATTGAGTACCTAGCGTCAATTTGTTGCGGGTGACTTTATAGTGAATTCAGATAATTTATTGTAAATCAGTTATAAATCGGTTATTTATAACTAAGTATTTAAGCTTTTCCATAGTTAATGATGCCAATAATAGTGTGCTATTACAAACCAGGTTTTACCAGGTGCTTTTAACTACAAGTACAGTTATAATACGTGGGATGTAGCTATAGATTGAAATTGTTTAACTCTGAAACTTTACCTTTATTTAGTTAAGCTCTACTGGAAATAGTTATTTATGATACTAGTGCGGTAAGTTGGTTTTTACAAACGAGTAGACGAATGTAAGCCCGAGACTAAGTCGAGGGCTTACCATAGTCACGAGTTTGTAAAAATCAATACCGCACGAGTGCCATACAACGTTTTACAACACATTTGCGAGAAAACAGATAACAGAAGAACAACAGATAATGAGCCAAACTTTATTATTTTGTTTTTATTATATCGGACGGAAAGTCGCAACCAAATACCTACTTGACACTGGCAAATGCTCAAAGTGCGATGCCATAATCCTCCTAGAAGGAAAGAAGAAAAAAGACTTCGTTCTAAAGTTCGTCTTCGTTAAAACGTTTCTAATATGAGTGTCTTTTCGTATTGTTTCCAACACTCCAAAGAAGCTTATAGTAAAGTTGCCACGACTTTACTAGGGCATAACTTACTAAGTGTGACATCACTTTGACTGTGACTTAGACTCATTCGACATGAAAATTATCAAAAACTTGATACTGTTAAATAATTGACACTGGCAAATGCACAAAGTGCGACGCCATAATCCTCCTAGGAGGTAAGATGAAATGGCGTGAATTAACAAATGGCGCTAAATAAATTAAAATTAAATTAAATTAAATAATCATTTATTTCAAGTATCATAGACTCATATTATAAATCATCAATTTAGCAGTCACATTAATAAGTACCATACACACAATTGAAATTGAAATTAAATTTGCAATTAATTTTGAAATTGAAATTAAAAATTGAATTTGGAATTAAAATTGAGTTTAAAACCAAACTAACCACACCAAACTAACCAAACTAAGTGCGCGTGGTGAAAATTACAATAAAAATAAAGTAGTGGTGAGAATTTATTTCGTTACATTTTCTGTTTAATATAAGACAAACGTATTGAGCAAAAGCGCTTCCAAGGAGATTCGATCATTCAGCTTATTTATTCTCGTAATGTGAAACTCTTTGGTGGAGTTCCTAAATTATTATTATGGAAATTAAAAAAATACCGTAAAGTTTACGCACGGAGCTATACAAGGAAGTGTGCGGTAAAAGCTTTTCCATACGCTCCGTTGTATGGTGCGTAATGTTTAACTTTCGAACGATGTATACAGGCTTCGTAAATGCACTTTTTGAGCAAATGTGTTGTAAAAATAATTGTTTAACCCTGAAACTTTACTTTCATTTAGTTAAGCTCTACCGGAAAAAAGTTTTCTTAATAAGCAAGACGCAGGCATTAAAAACTATAAAAGGTTGTTTGTTTACACAGAATCCGATGAAATAATTCAAGAGGCAAAAAGTTACAAAACATTTTTCTTTAAAACGTTTTTTTATAGCAGTAAAGCGTCCGATGACAATAAGTTTCAAGAAATGAGATATAAAAGAAACTCGGAGGTTTTTCCACAAAGATAAATGGATTAACTTAAGCACTTAGTCCCAGCTGAATCGAAGGCAAATGTACCAATTCACAGGGCGTTCAACTTTGTTCCTTACATTTTTATGGTGAGTTTTTCTTACAGTTCTGTACAGGTTCATTAGTAACTAACGCAAAAATTCGAAAAGGCGACTCTAGTTCATCAATACCGACAACTTTTGTGCTGGGACTTGCGAAAATTCTCTATCTCTATATCTCTATAATAGAATGGCGACGGATTGTTAGGCAAGCCACCACCGGAACCGATGACCACGACCACTCTGTCAAGAGTGTAAACGACTAAGAAGAGATAATAGAAATAGCTGTTCCATACATTTTGTTAGAGGTCAATGTAACTGTTGTATGGAACAGCTGTTTTATTTTGAGAATTTTTCAAATTCCCAGGACAATGTTGAAATTTGTATGCCTTGATGTGCCAAAGACGTCTCTAGGAGGTTATGCGCAAGTTACCAATAGCCCTGTATACTTAAAATACGATACAATAGTTTATTGATAAAGTTACAAGTCAAAATTCATTGTACCTACTTAGGTCACGAAAAATAATCATTTAATAAAAAAATTATAGTTATTTATGATACTAGTGCGGTAAATTGGTTTTTACAAACGAGTAGACGAATGTATGCTTACGACAATCACGAGTTTGTAAAAACCGATTCCGCACGTATGCCATACAACGTTTTACAACACATTTGTGAGAAAACACATAACAGAAGTACAACAGATAATGAAACGAACTTTATTATTTTGTTTATAAATATCGGTCGGAAAGTTGCAACTAAATACTTGACACTGGCAAATGCACAAAGTGCGATGCCATAATCCTCCTAGGAGGAAAGAAGAAAAAAAAACTTCGTTCTGCAGTTCGTCTAAACGTTTCATAAATGAATGTCTTTTCGTGTTGTTTCCAAAACTCCGAAGAAGCTTGTAGTAAAGTTGCCACGACTTTAACTAGGGCATGACTGTGACTTTGACTGTGACTCATTCGACTTGAAATCAAAAACTTGAAAAGATGAAATGGTGCTACGTGCGCGTGGTGAAAATTAGAACTACATATTTCGTCTTATTATTTTTTCTATTTATAATATTTATTTTCTATTTAGTATGAAAGTGAGACAAACGTATTGAGCAAAAGCGCTTCCAAGGAGGTTCGATCATTTAGCTTATTTATTCTCGTAATGTGGAATTCTTATATATTTTATGGAAATTAAAACAAAGACCGTAAAGTTTACGCATGGCGCTATACAACGGAGTGTGCGGTAAAGGCTTTACCGCACACTCATATGGTGTGTAATGTTTAACTTTCGAACGATGTATACTTCGTTTGTTTTTATACTTTTGTGTGCTTCGTAAATGCACTTTTTGAGCAAATGTGTTATTAAAAATCACAAATACCTTAATACCAATGTTGTGCAGTTATATATTATTGTTTTTGGCTTTATCATTATTTAACTTGATGTCAACTAGGTAATATCGGATAGCTAGGTACTTATTGTGTTTACTCTCAAAGTTATGTTGTGTGCAAAGCGAATGGGTCAAACGGATGCAATACGACTTAAGAGATCGTATCTTGCTAAACACACTTCCTCTTCCCGTAATAGATACAACATCGATTGTCGAGTTAGACTTAATTGAAGTTTGTTAAAGGAAATCCCAGAGATGAGATTGCACGGAACATTAACTTGTGAGTGATGGTTATAAGCTGGGATGTCTGGTAAGTATGTTTTTTTAATGTGGTAATTGGTAAGTATTCTTTTAGTTATACTTAAGGTTATTTTGTGAGCTCCTCTCCTTTTTTTTTCATTCATAATTTTTTTTTTCTTATTTCTTGGCATCGCACGTTGTGCATTCTGCCAGTGTCAAGTTTATGATTTTTTCAAGTATTTATATGAAAATCAAGTCAAATATGTCATGATATCACAGTCAGTCACACGAAATTAGTCATAGTCGAGTCCAAGTCATGCCCTAGTAAAGTTGTGGCGACTTTACTATGAGCTTCTACGGAGTTTTGAAAACAACACAAAAAGACATGTTTCACCACATTATATAACTTGCCCACACTCGTGCATGTAATTCAACACCATTTTTAATCATTAATTCGCGAAAATACACAAGTTTAAGAAAATAATAGAATGATGACATGATTTTTCCGTGTTCCCGCCAAAACTCCTCATTCATCATTATCAGCCAGAAAAGTCCACTACTGGACGAAAGCCTCTCTCTTAATAGGGAGGGGTTGCCATAATCCCCACGCTTGGCAGGCGGCTTGGGGATCGCAGTGTTACCACCGTTAACTAAGAGGACGCTGCTGCCCATCTTCCGGTGGTTCTGGGTGCAGTTTTAGGACATACTCAGGTTCAGATCCTCTCCTTTAACTCCATCTAAATACATAAAATCTAACTGCGTAAACTACTACACAAAAACAAAAGAATTGTGTCCAGACCGATGAAAGCCTAGAGACATTCCAAATTAAAAAATATTATTATTATTACAATGTTCAAACCCTACAATACATTAATAACAAATTTTGATTTTTTTTCAACTAATTTTGATACATTTTGTTTTAATATAATGGTTCTCCCTTGTTTCGTATACCAACTTTTCCTATAATTTCACTTGATATAATTTCAGTTCATTTAAAATTAGTTCGCATAATTATTCATTTAACCTAATATTTATTTACTCAAAATCTATAAAATATTCGTCTTAAATTGTTTGTAACCTATCTTTGCATGTGTTTGAGGTGAAAAAGGTCGAGATCACCAAAAAATAAGCAATTAACCCTTTTTTACGCTGCGTTTTTTTACTACCGGACGCTTTTTGACGTTTCCGTTATTGGCAGCTAAATTTCGATATAATTTTGTTTGGCGGGGGCTTGGAAGCCCCCAGTAAGCCCATCCTTGTTATATTTATGAGCTATCCTACAAGTTAGAAGGGGATCCATGCAGGTAGAACATCGGAATAACGAACAATAAACAGGCCTTGTTGTTGTGCCCGCACCGAACACAGTAACAGGACACACAGAACACACACGGAAAAATCTGTGAACGTACATTAAAAAAAACATTCATAACGACTAACATAGAACCTCCTCCTTTTTTGAAGTCGGTTAAAAATGGCCCACATATTTCAAAAACTGGATGCAGAGAGCTGCCGACCGACTCAGTGGCGTAGGTAAATTATACAGGAGAGTCCTAAGTCCTGCAGTGGACAACAAAAGGCCTGAGTAAACCTCTGGATCTAGTAAGTTTAGAATTTATAGAAAACATAAGTAGTTTCCTCTGAGGTTGAATGATTTGGTGAAAAAAAGAAATAGGACTTCTCCCAAGTAAGTAGGTTAAAAAATGTTATTTAGGGGACGATGTGTGGTGACCGAAGGCCCTTACATCGTGCTGCGGCAATAACATGGAGGATCTACCTCTCTCTCTCGGCAATAAGCTATCACATCACATCACATCAACAGCCGGAAGACGTCCACTGCTAGATGAAGGCCTGTCCCTTAAAGGGAGGTGTTGCCATAATCCCCACGCTTGGCAATAAGCTATAAAGTGGTTTAAATAACAGAATAAAAGTGTAATATCACTTGTATCAACAACAGAAAAATAAAAACAAACAAAAGAACGACTAAACTAAACTAAAGCCATCTGCTGCAAACAAAGCTACGAAAGTCCATTTCCGTTTGCAACGGGAAGGTACAATAGAAAAAAATCTTTTATTTTCAGTACTGGAGTAATCATTGCAACAGGTCTGACCCAGATCCAACGATAACCAATCGAGCGGCGAAGTTTTAATATACCACAACACAACAAAACCTTGGTTTACATTACTGAGTGATGATTAAGTAAATCAATACTAGAGCTTCATATGTTGTAACTAGTTTGTAACACACTTGTGTGCAAGGCCGGGGGGCAGGGCAGGGAGGTGGGGGGGGGGGGGGGGGGGGGGTTGGACACCCCCCCCCCCCGAAATGCCTTCGCCAACCCACCGATTTATACATACATACTTACGTATAGATCGTCGTCGTTTTAAAGTTGTTACTTGTTGTCTCTGGTCCAGAGCTCAACCCCCCCCGAAATGTATTCTTGGCTACGGCCTTGCTTGTGTGTGAGTTACTTTGTAAACACTGTAGTGTAAAGAGTAACAGCCTTACTTAAAAAACTTCTCAACCGTTAATCACTGCTTAAGATGCTCTATCAACTTCTCTCTGAAGTGACACGTGCAAGAACAAGACAGAGAAGTTTAAGCAGTGACTAAGTATGAGCGGCGTTTTTAAGTAAGGCCGTGAAGGTATAGAAATATCAAAATTCTTTGCGAATAAAAAATATGAAAAAAATAAAAAATAAAAAATGGAAAAATTAGAAAGTGGCTGTAGCTCCACATGATTAGCGCCTTCAAATAGTATGCGCTACTGAAGGTTAAAATCGTGAGGAAACCATTGCATGGTGATCATTTCTAGTGTTGTCTAGCTAGCGACCACCTAGCTAGCTACTGTCTAGCTAGCCCCCGCCCAGCAAGCTACCACCTAGCAAGCTACCTCTCTCAATTTAAAAAGCTGTCGCTATGCACCTAACGATGTTCCGCAGTCTAGCTAGAGAGTAAATTCTCTATCCAGGGGCCGTACCATGAAAGCTTATTCCGGGACCAAATAGGCACAGCTACCGACGCTGCGCGATCGCGAACCTTAATGCCGGGCGATAACATTCACAGTCGCACAGTGTCGACAGCTTAGCCTATTCGGTCCCGCAATAAGCTGTTCACGGTACGTCCCCTGATCCAAGCAAATGTTTTCGCAGATGGCGCCAGCGGCGGTCTGAATGTGGCAAAATTACGCTTTATTGTTAATCGTTGCTTAAATCTGTCTGCTCTTGATGAGAGCGTTATCAATAATCTAGTCCAAGGAAAAATACTCGTTACTGTGGCTTTTTTTAGGAATCTAGGCACCTGTTGACGGCCTGAAAATGGATTTGTAGATTAGATAGTTCTTTACTTTTTATGTTGGACAGAGCTTTAATTAGCAAGGTAAGGGACTGCTGAACAAACCAGTATAGTATATGCAGTTTCTCCCTGGTAATCCGAGTCTTTAAAGTTTTTTTTCCAAAAACAAAACAAAAAAGAACAAAATGTATGAGATTAACAGTTGACTATGGCCGCATCGAAAATGCGTCATCTAGCTGTAAAAAATCGCAGTGTTGGTCCCTATTGGTAAAACTCGCGCTCAGAGCTCAGGTGAGCTCTTCAAATAAAAATAATCGACCCAGCGATTTGGTGATCGATTTTTAAATGATATCTCCTTTCTTTAACTCAGTTGTTAGTACATATGTACCTAAGCAACTTCAACGTGTCTTTTCTTTACAGATGTGCTCAATGAACTTGAGTTTTCGACGTAAAGTGTATACACGTTATATAGAGATCAATTAAGACTCGATTTTAATTACATTCCTACTAATTGGGTGTGATGTCGATTAAAAGTAATTAACATAATAGGTACTGAAAGATCCAGTAGTCATTAAACCCACAAGGAAATGTTCAATTATTACGTTTCCATAAAATTAAGGGCAATTTTTCTTTATATTCATAAGTAATTTAAGGACTATTAAAATTAATTTTGTGTGGTGGCTAATTAATTCGTGGGTAGTTTCACTTTCGAGTTATCGGTAAAAAAAAACAAATGTTAATGGTAGCGTTACTTTTTTTTAAACGTTGTGCGTTTTAGTTTAATTTTAATGAAATTGGTAACCAGTGTTTTAATTAACGTGGGAATAAATAAGTACCTACTTCTCTCTTTCTTTGTGGTATTTAATTTATTTCGTAGGTTAGAAACAACTCCGTATGTCAAACAAAATTCAATTAGTCAAACCATTAGCGCTCGTGGCGTAGCTTGTCTAGGCTTGGAGGATCTAGCCCTCTCTCTCTATATAATCAAAGTGTCTAGGTGATTCTAAACGATCACCGATGTTAAGCAACGGACGGCCCGGTCAGTCTTCGGATGGGTGACCGTTAGTGGCATTTATTTCTGAGAGCTACCGTGGGTCGGATGACACGTTGTTCTAGTTTCTATAACAACAACCGTCAGCCATGTCAGAGGCCTTCGGGCGGCACATTAAATCTGACACTAGGGCTGGCCACTCAGCCTATACGAACTTACTTTTATTTCTTGGTGTTTGCTATAGATCTACAAAAGCTATGGTTATTTCTTACCAACAGACAAAACGCTTGATTGCCTATAACAGATAAATGATTGCCACTTTTACACTATGGGGTAAAATAATAAAAATCATCATCTGCCAGAAGACGACCAGTGGTGGACGAAGGCCTTCACCTTAATAGGGAAGAGAGAAATGACATAATCCCCGTGTTTGGCAGGCTGCTTGGAAATCGCAGAATGCTAAACATCGTTAACCGAGAGGACGCTGCTACCCGTCACCGTAGCAGCGTCATAGGTGCAGTTGTAGGACATACCCAGGTCCAGAATAAATAAATATATCTACATCTTAATAAGTATGAAATAGGGCAAAGGCACATAGATAAGACAGGTAACTCCCACTCCGGTCGGTTCGTTCCTGATGCAGAGAATGGCCATTGACATTCTGTGTGGGAACGCGGCGAGTGTGGGCACCCTTGCGCCCGGAACGGTCAGGGGTGGGTTATTCGATTCGTTATTTTAAGGATTATTTTTAAAGGTTTATTTTACATTATAAATGTGGATTAGGTATGTAGGTACTTATGAAGAGTATTCCAGTTGGGAGAAGACACGCCTTTCAAGGAAGGCTGAGCTGCAGGCTGCGCTGTCGTGAGGTGTGGACCCAATCCCGGTCGTAACTATAACAATACGTAACTATTAACGGAATCATTAAAAGACTTACCACTGGGTTTCGATGACAGAAAACTTCTTCGTGAGGAGACTTTGTGTAATACAATTGTTTGTACAGATTATATAGGTACCTAATACAATAGCAGTAGTTTGGAGAAGAAATTCGATGACATATGTAATATACGCTAGCCCGCGACCAATTCAATTTCAAAATATCTTTATTAAACATAAAACCTTACAAAACAATGAGCATTTCTAGTGGAAGTACTTATGTCCTAGAATGTCAACAAATGCGATAATAAAACGTTTTCAAGTTAAAACTTATATAAACTTTTGGCTGGAAGAATGGTAAATAAATTAGATAATACATATTTTTATAGTGTGGTTAAACATTATTAAATTGGTATATTATATAACCTTTAGAATAAGAATTATATTTATTGCTGCTATATAATAACGAGAATTAATTAGGGGGAAAAAACATGTCATAAGAGGGTAGGGAAGATATATAGTTAGCACCACACGATGCGCAGTATGAAGTAAACAACTCGCAACAAGCGAGCCAAGCGTGCGGTGAGTGACGCGCAAGCGCGCGCGGTCCGGACCGGGGCCGCGCGCGCCACTCCGTTCCCCAGTATATTACTATCTGCTCTATGTCCGTTCCTCATATCACTAGATAATAGGAGCGGGTGTGGCGCGCGCGGCGGCCGCGACCGCGCTGTGCGAATGTGGTGGAATATGCTGATGTTGTTGTCTTTCAAAGGTAATCATCATAATCATAATCATCATTTATTAATAACAAATTGTTACAGGTCAAGAGAATATCAATAGAATAATATACCTACGTACTAATAAGAGTACGAATGAATTACATAATTTAATAATGTCAGTTTGAACAATTATAATTATACAATGTCAAAATAATTCATATTCATAGAAAAAAAAAAAAAAATTTAATCTACTCTTAAAATTACATAATTCTGTGTAGCTGTAGAACGTATGATCGAGAAGCCAGCGTTTGAGTCTGGACTTAAAACTGCCCAGAGAAGGCGCCGAGATGATATGCTCCGGCAGCTTGTTATAACTGGTAGGTACGCCTATTCAGAATGGGATGCTAAATGTTGATGCACTATATACCTTTGTATAAATAATGAATATAAGTAGGTAGGTAATAGGTGTAAGTAGCTAGGTATATAGGGTATTGTGAAAGTCGCAGGCAACCGGACGAAAATGGCAGGTTATCGTACAGTGTGGCGTTCTAAGGGGGAGGCATTAGACGTCTCCGGGCTGTAGATAATAATGATGGCGAAGTAGGTATACTAGGCTGTTTCTATACTGATTTAAAACTTGACCGATATTTCCAGAAAGCCACAGCCTATTATTTTCAACCGACTTCAAAAAAGAAGGTTCTCAATTCGACTGTAGGTTTTTTTACAGTGTAGTTTTTTCTTCAGTATGCCTACTTGTCATCTTTATTCATATACTAGAGGTCCTCCGCGACTTTCTCCGCGTGCGGAAGAAATACGGAACGCACCCAAAATTCTCCACTTTAAATCATTCCGAGCAAACTCTACCAGCTCTACCGACTCTACCGACTCTACCGACCCTACCGACTCTACCGACACGACCGACTCTACCGACTCTACCGACTCTAACGACTCTACCGACCCTACCGACCCTACCGACTATACCGACCCTACCGACTATACCGACACGACCGACTCTACCGACTCTACTAACTCCCCCCCCCCCCCCCATTTGTACAAAGGACTTTCATACAAACTTCCCCCCCTTTTCCCCCCTTGAGGGTCTAATTTCGAAAAATTCTTTCTTAGTACACCCCTCCGCATCGAGACGAATACACCCTCCAAATTTCAAGTCTGTACGACCAGCGGATTGGGCTGTGCGTTGTCTGTCAGTCAGTCGGTCATGACAGAGCCTTTTATTATATTAGATACGAGAGCACCCACGTCATTCCACAAATTAGGTATGGTACTAATCAAATTAAAGCGTTATTAGCCTATATCATCGCAATAAGTACCTAATGGAAATATAATGATAACGAAGACAATAAATAACCGAGAAGCGCAGATGTCTTCATCATGATTCAGATGGCTTTCCATTCTTTAAACACCGGTGATTGATTATTTTCGGAGAGCTTCCTGAAAAATGTCAAGACACCAGCATTCGGAAATACCGGATTTCCATTTTACTCATTGAATATAATATCTAGCTACTAGCTCAATGACTTTACTAACATATTTTTCTCTCGTACATGCACGCAGATGTGATCAATTTTCAACTTGAACTTCAATTTTTGATTTGTTTGTTTATTGCTGAATGTCTTTAGCTGGTGAATTAGCTGGTGAAGCTTGCCCAAGACTTGCCATTAACGAAGCGTACCTACGTGTGGAAGACCACTCACTATACATGCTAGCTACGATTCAAAAATATCTAAAAGTAGCTCAGTTAACACCTGATATGCCACAAAAAAAAGGATGCAACACGGGATCGCAAGAAGTTGTACCCTACTGCCTAATGCCTACTGATCTCCAAACTTCATTATGAAGATGGCACCTAATGATGAAACTTGCACAAAACCCTGCTATAATTGGAAAATGCGGGCAAAGAAGGCCGACCCCAAGTAAATGGGACAAGGTCTAGGAGGACCTACAACCGGTCAATTCTACTTAAATTACTATACACAATCAATCGGACACCGATAGACCGATAAAAGTCTAGAAACAATCAAATCGTTGTTTATAGATAGTCCATTTGTACTGTCCAAAGACGGATGAAAATAAATAAACGCAACATTAACCACAGCTGTTAAATTGAAGTAAACCACAGAGACATACAGCCTGCATACAGCAGCAGGGTTGGGATTACCTACAGTTGAACGGTATTGTGGGCCCTTGGCGAGACCGGAAGGCGACTTCCGGACGGTCGATTTAAATACCCCTTTGTGCTACACGCGCTGCTGAAATTTCAAAATGGATTCTACTAAAAAATGTATGAGGCACGTTTTTCGTGTAGGTACTCATGCCTGGTTTATGCAAAAGAAGACGAATAAGGCCGTTTGTTCACAGACGCCGTCACCGAGACGTCAACGAGAACGAGATGACGTCACCGAAGCAGTGATACATAGATTACTATAGCCGCGTGTGCACCGCACATCCGTCACCCCGGCCTCCGAAGTTGTGAGTAGTTCGGCGGGACCGCTATAACTTGGCACGGTTTTTTGACGTGCCGACGTGCCGGCAATACAAATAGTAGATTACTCACCTAGGGAACAATAGTAAAGAATGTCTCAGATCACATATTTGTCACCCTCAGCTTCGCCCCGGGAGACAATATACATGAGATCTGTGATCTGAGGCTTCTTTACTTGCTCCCGTGGGGTGTATACGATTTTACATGCCGCTGCGGGGAGGAAGTGGTCCCTTTTGCTCCGCGTAGTGGGGCGTAAGTAGCCACATTAGCCCCACAGGCACGTGAACACGTTTGTTCTTGTGCACACACTACCGTTGCAGCGCGCCGTTCGCCCAGTTTTTGTTTTCGCACCGATATCGGCGCGGTGGACATACGATCACTGTCACGTCATCTTAACCTTGGCTGAAAAAATCACGGTGACGGTCCGGAGACGGCGTCGGTGGACAATCGGCCATAGAGTTGGTAGCTGACTTTACTTTATCATGAGTTAATATTTTTGTATTTTTATCTAGCATGTATGTGGTTTGATCGTTTTACTTATATATTATACTTACATGTTTGTGCGTGTGGTAACAATTATTACACACTCTCATGACACTCTTTGAAATAATTTGTTTCATGATGGTTTCATGCCTTTCCGAATGGGCTAACTTTTTACCTGAAGAGTTGGCCAAAAACCGGAACAAAACATTTTTGTTTTTCTAGTATGTACATGACTGTCAGTAACAAGGAAATATGATAGTGGCGCCCATATGTAGCTCAGCGAATGACTTAGTGAAATAATACAAGCGGTGTCCAACTTCATTGTAGTATTTTTAAATTTCCTCGCCGCTTGTTATAACAAACTAACAAACAAACTTCAAGGCTTAAAGGGTTTCCCTTTAAGCCTTGAAGTTTGTTATGAAACTGCACACCGAGTGGCGAATGGAATCTCATTTAACAAAGCCATTTGGCTGAAAGAAAAGTAACCGACATGAAAAATATGCCGCCTTATACCCAATTTTTTTTAATGGCATGCGGCTTGAGGCCATGGGCGGATCCAGGGGGGGGGGGTCATGGGGGACCCCGACATTCACAACATTATTAACCGATTTAAATTATTTTTTCAATAAACATACTATATTTACTTAAATTCTTCATCTAAGCTATTGGTTTCAACGATATAAACATCAGTCATCTACCCTATTGTATCAGTCTATCGGCCATCCGAAATAGAAGTGAGACAAGGGGGGAGGAAGAAAGAAATTGAGGTCACCGTTAGAGCAGCTGGAGTAAGAACGAGCGGGTTGGAAGTAGAGTGGGCGATGACGATCGGAGTGTTACAAAATCAGGAAGGTAGCGAAGTGGGAGTGGGACATGGACGAGAAGAATTTATAGTTCCTAAAGAAATTATTCACGCGGGTGAAAACGCGGGGCAGGTAGTTAGCTAATAATTAAATAAGCATTAAGTCCTCCTTTTGTACATTAATGTATTTATGTGTGTGCAATAAAGAATTAAATAATAATAATAAGCACAGCCCCGGAAGATCACTCCAACGGCGGCGGGATGGCATCCATAAGTCCCGTGGAAGCACCTGGACAAGATTAGCGCTAAACATAGAAGATTCGAAAATGGGAGGAGACGTTATGTTACAGTGGTTCGAATAAGCTGCCAATAATTATGATGAAATTAAATGAAGTAATAATAATAAAAATAAGAGACAAAATTGGCGGGTGCCGTTTCTCATACCATAGACCAGTCCGCAATGTTCCATCAAAAGCTCATAAAAATGGTCCAAATTTATACCTACTGTTAAAATAGTATCATTGTTCCATTCATACCTGTTTTTATGTTGTTATATCTAACAGGGCCTCTTGGTGTTGGCTTCGGCTCCATCAATGCCTCTTAAAGGTCCGGGGTACCCGAGTGTTCAATTTAAATAGAAAAAATATATACATAAAAAAATTTGGTACCAAATCCAGGTTTGATTAAAAAATAACTGAAATACTCGTATCACAAATCACAGTGACATAAAGAAGATTTTAGCTCAACAATGACACGATTGAAATATGGGTTATATTCAAGAGACATGACCCAATAAAAGGAAGAATCACATCTTTGCAAAAATATTTTATGAATTCATCCGCAGTACCTATATATCTAGTTTTAATAGAAATCATTTGCGAGCTAGCACATGGCTAGCAAAGATTTCCATGAAAACTAACCTAACTAACCTAACTAACGCACGCTAGCCATGTGTCCTTTATGGACACATGGCAAGCAAATGATTTCCATGAAAACTAGGGGTTCCTAAATAGATATGAAGGTGTAAAATTCAAAAGGGAAGTGCGACCGGCTTTTGAATAACAAGAACCGAGGAATAATAGTAATTTGCATAGTTTCAAAACGATTTATGTTTATTAAAAGACCCTTCCAACTATTAGCTAATGTTTAATGCTGTAAGCATTTTTGTTAACCACTTTTAACAGAGAGCTATGGAAAATGTAGACTATGTCTAAATCTACTAATAGAACTACGATAGAGTTCCTTTTCCTACAAAGATCACTGGACACACTTTTCTTACGAATTTAGCAAACTTGTGTTCTAGATGTTGTTTATTTTGATAGATCGATGAACAGTTTAGTTATTGCTGCACCTGTAGGTTTGAAATCTAATACTATAAGAATCTCTGTCCTGACTAACTGACTGATAGACAATGCACAGCTTAAACCGCTGGTCATACAAACTTGAAATTTGGAGGGTGTATAACAATAGACAATCATTCATTTGTATATGTCTTGATGCTTATGGGTGTACTAAGAAATAATTTCTCTAAATTCAACCCCTAAGGGGGTAAAAATGGGTAAAAACTTTTGTATGAAACTCGGGTGTTTTTGAACTTTTACTCATGAAAATGTGTATTTGGGTAGTTAATTTGAAGTATTAAATTAAAAATATTAATATTTGAAAATACACTTTTAGTAAAAAAAAAACGATAGGGTTGATTTAAGGGGGTGAAATCGGGGATGAAATTATGTATGGAAACTATTTTGTTTTTCAAGTTATGCTGATGAAAATTGGTATTTGGGTAGTTCATTTAAATTGAAATATGGTATTTTAAAGTTTTTTTTGATAGAGATGATTTATTTCGGTTGTTGTCGGATCGGGTCCATATAATTACCGCGTATGCGAATGAGTTAGCTATTTCCCAATTCCATAAAGGCCGTGAAAATTATACACAAAAACCAAGAGTCAAAAAATATAAGTAATCATTTCTATTTATGCCACCCTTACGTGGCATGAATACTCGTAGAAATTATGGTCACACGTGGCTTTATTAACCGGGCGGTAATTGATAGCTGACGATGATAATTTTGCAGTCGTAATGTCACTCACGGGAATACAAATGCATATAGTTTTATAGGTTAATGGAGGAAGAATCGGAAAATATTTCATGTTACTGAAGTACCTATCTCGATGAGTTTTATTTTTATATTCGCAATTTGCTGCACAGAATTTTATGCGTATGTTTTTTATTAAATTATTAATTGAAACCACCATGCGCCTTTATTAACTACAACAAACTGCAAATACTACTTATACAACTTAGCCTACTACACAAAAAACAAAAGGATTGTATCCAGACCGATGAAAGTCTAGAGACAATCCAAAAACGCGATGTGCAAAATGACAATCGCTACGGCCAACATATTAAATATTAACATAACATTAACATAAACATAATATACCTATTGCAAAACATTTTTTGTTATAGTATATGTTTGGCTCTGTCTTATACTTTAGTAATAACTGTGTTGCAAAATATCACACTTTCAGATTTAAATACTTCGAGTATTTACATCACAGAGTAAATGTATAGTTCCAAGCTGAGTCCGAAGATACCATTGTAAGTACATAGTTTGACTGAAGACTTGAAACGAAAACTTTGGAAGTCCAACGTCTAACGCTTCGAAAGGTACTAGAACTTCTACGTAAATCCAACGACGACGGAGATAATGGAATGGACGGGCCCAGCGCTTGCAAATCGATCAAAATTAACAAAACAACACAATCTCATGCGTAACAAATATTTTGGTTGTGAATTGTGCTCAAGCCAGGCTAAAAAGAAGAAGTAATCATTTACTGCTTGGCAAGTCTATAGCTAGCTATCCGAACAACCCCAGTTTATTCTCTTTATATAAGATATTCTAATAAATATATACTTAATTTCTGTACCTATCCAGTTCGCCTGACATCAAACTTTGCTTCCTACTAAGCACTTCTAAGCAAAAAATAAAAATCATCCTTTTTCAACCGACTTAAAAAAGGAGGTTCTCAATTCGACTGTATGTTTTTTTTAAATAATTTTTGTTGTATGTATTTTACACCTGGGTATTTTACAGCTTATAAACTAGTGTTAGTAATATTCTAATAATAAATGAGTGGGTAAATGAATGAGTATGACATGTACATGTCCTAATGTGTATTAACTATTAATGAGTCATGTACATGTAATGGTATGTCCTAAAACTGCATCCAGAACCACCGGAGAACGGGCAGCAGCGTCCTCTTAGTTAACGGTGGTAACACTGCGATCCCCAAGCCACCTGCCAAGCGTGGGGATTATGGCAACCCCTCCCTATTAAGGTGGAGGCCTTCGTCCAGTAGTGGACGTCTTCTAGCTGATGAGTGGAGTGAGTATTTTACACGATTACTCCGCCAATCATGAACTGATTTTAATGATGTTTTTTTTGTTTGGTAGGTAATACTTCAGAGGTGGTCCCAAATACATTTTATCGAAATCAGTTCAGTAGTTTGGTTTTAAATCAAAATTACTTAATTCGAAGTTGAAGTCGGTTGTATTTTTTCTTTAAAAAGCGTATTATCATAGATTATATTGATTTTCTCACTGTATCACTTTATAGCATAAGAAGTGCTTTGAAAGAAAGAGCCGCTATAGATGATCGTTTTTTCTACAATTTTTACGTTTCCCGTTGCTCTGTGCCACTTCTCAATCTCTCGAACATCATTCAGCATCATCATTCATCAAACAAACAATCAAACTTCCATATACGTCCTTGACCACTCTATAAGCTATTGCCTTTGAAAAATAATATGTCTAGATAGAGCCTCGTACTGTTTATGAACGAAAAATTACAGGCCAACATTATTATTCTAGTGTGCGTGACAGCCATGTCTTACACTCGCGTTGCACCATTGTCGTTATAGTGTGCGTGCATAAGAGACTATTTTTTCAACGCGTTTAGGATCTATCAGTCTATCTAGACATATAATTTATCAAAGGCTCTTGCATCATAAAGTCAGTTCGCAAAAGGTCTTTTCTCCAACTACGCAGTAATGTTATCATTGATCACTACAAAACCGATCACAAAGGACGTTATTATGCTTAGAATCAAAACAGTGCAGAAATGTTATATGAAATCTCATTATTGCACAGTTTTTTATTTTTTATTTAGATATATATTTACCACAGAGGCTAAATGCCATTGCCATTCAGTTTAATATAAAATGTATGGAGAGACCTAGATCTTCCAAGAATGTGTGCAAGTCTGAATGTATTTATTAGATCAAAAAGATACTGGCTGAAAATAAAAATCAGCGGAATAAAACCGCGTTGGTGAAAAAAAAATTACGAATGGCGCGCATTTTGTACCATTGTAAAACTTTGATACTTTTTTTTTCAGTTATTGGCGTCGCACGTTGTTCATTTTGCCAGTGTCAAGTGCATGAATTTTCAAGTTTTCTTACTAAAATCAGGTCAAATATGTCATTAAATTACAGTCAGTCACACTAAACCAGTCATAGTTGAGTCCAAGTAATGCCTAGTAAAGTTGTGACGACTTTACTATGAGCTTCTACGGAGTTTTGAAAACAACACGTAAAGACATGCTTCACCACACTATATCACTTGCCCACACTCGTGCATATAATTCAACACTCAATGAATAAAACACAATCATTTTTAATCATTAATTCGCGAAAAAACACAAGTATAAGAAAATAATAGAATGCAACGACATGATTTTTCCGTGTTCCCGCCAAAACTCCAACTTTGATACTTACCTACTTCATATTTAGCAAGAAAAGTTTAAAATAATACGCTTTTAAAAAAAACATAAATACCTGGATTACATCTTCATATTTTCTAGTAGTTTTGATTTTAAAACCAGACTACTGAACCGATTTCGTAATTTTTTTATGGGACCACCTTGTACCAAGTATTAGCAAACAAAAAACAATCATCATAATTGGCGGAGTAATCGCGTAACATACATACAAAAAAAATTACATACAGTCGAATTGAGAACCTCCTTTTTTGAAGTCGGTTGAAAATGGAAATAGACAGCGATGGAGTTGAATTCATATTCAACTCCAATATTTATCCTGCGACTTTTGCGGCCAAAAGTTGTTAACAATTTCATTTGCTGTTTTTATACTTTATGGAGTTTTAACAACATTTGGCCGCAAAAGTCGCGGGATAAATATTTAAAAGCCTAAGAAAAGTTTATTAAGTGAATAAAAGAAAGACGTGTAAAATCACTGCCCGAAAGTGTGTTTTTATAGGTAGGTATATTTTATCACGGTATGTAGATTGGTAGTTGAAAGAATAAAATATTTAAAAGCCTAAGAAAAGTTTATTAAGTGAATAAAAGAAAGACGTGTAAAATCACTGCCCGAAAGTGTGTTTTTATAGGTAGGTATATTTTATCACGGTATGTAGATTGGTAGTTGAAAGAATAGTAGATTGTTTACCAAGCGAGGAAACAACAATTTTTAGGCGAGAGTGATTCTTTGAATCCAGAGCGTAGGGAAGGATTCTAGAGTAGAATCCCGAGCGTACCGAGGGATTCTAAAGTAGAAGCCTGAGCGCAGCAAGGGATTCAAACTACTGGAGCTTAAAAATAGTGTTGAACCCGAGGTGGACACTGCTTTTTATCACCCTCTATGAGAAAATAAGTAAGTGCAGCTTATGAATAAGAATAGTACCTACGTTTATTTCATTCTCACTACTCACTCTCACTTCTCACTTTTTATTGAGGAAGATACACTGAGTTAAAATAAAACAAATTAAAATTCGAATTTGAGTAAACCCCTTCCTTCCCTTTCGTGCCTTCCTTTTTCAAACAGCATGTGTTATACTTGTTCATACAATGTCCGTTGTTGATCTCTTTGGTGATTGGAACTTTTACTAACAATATCCACATTCCAAATTGAAAAAAGCTTATTTCTGCCCTGTTTTCGAGGAACAAAAAAGGTCTTTTTGAATAGATGTGATAAAAAAAGTAGATTACGCACCTTGCTAAACCGAGTAATTAATGCACTCATGTTAATTTTGTGCCCTCGGGCACCAACATAACACTCGTGCATTAATAACTCACTTTGCGCACGGTGCAGCAACCTACTATGTTAATTTTTGGTTGCATAAAAACAATAGTAGGAGGGTACTCAGATACGTTATTACGTAAAAATACAGAAAAATATGTTTCCAATAAAAACATTCTCTATTCCCTTTGCAAACGTCCAATAGCATAAAAATAATTAAACCCAGGCCAGAGAGATAAAACCTCTCGTTTAATTTTCAATTTTCTTTATAAATGCCCAATGACCATGTGATTTTATTTGACATTCAGTTTAATTACGGAGCTACACGGTTTAAAATTTGGGAATAATTGCTTTAGAATAGGAACGTGCGTTCAACATTTAAAATATCGGTTTTTTCGAGTACCGATGTACCTATATTATAAACGTATTAAAAGAGATCCTATCAATAAATCAACTATTATATTCAATTCCACAGTTCGTATCGGTAACGCCATAAGTGGTAAGTACCTATTATATCCCAATGTTGCTGAGTTTTAATGAGACTATAATTTCTTTCTAAAAAGTCGGTACTCACCTTATCGTAACAATATCGAGTGGTTAACCCCTCGTCGCCCGCTGATTTGCATGTAAATTGAACACCGGTCAATATTGGCTCACTCGATTTAACTCGCACATATACCCGGCCGACTTTGTGGATCCAATACTTGATTCCAACGCTTAAAGCTTCGGGAAAGCCAATCCCGGATGCGATCGCGCTTGTTACTTGTAACAGCTACCGAGGGACAATAGAACTTAGAGCACGGATCGAGTTTATACTGTATCTTTTCAGGCTAAAATTGAAATGAATAAACTTACACGCTTCTGCTTAAGTTCATCCCGTTTTCATTTTTAGAATAAACACGCTGGAAATTCTCGTGAGGTCGTTTACTAATGTAAAATAAACAATATTCTTTTTCATATTCTGTTTATTTAGGTTTAGGTTAAACAAAGTAGAGTTGCAAATTAGTGGGATTTACGTTGCCACATAATATTTAACTTACCTATAATTTTATATTTGAATAGAGCTCGCCCGCGTCTTCGTCCGCGTACGGAAGAAATTCGTCCCGCTCCCAAATATCTTCCATACCGCACTGGGTTAATTACTTTATTTTCTTCCTCCCCATATTCACCACTATAGATCAACCCTAGCAAAAAATTTATAAATTAGCTATAGCAAGTACAAATTTTTACGACTAAAAGTTAAAAAACAAAGGACTTTCACACAAAAGTTTTCACCCATTTTTACTCTCTTAGGGGTCGAGTTTCGAAAAATCCTTTCAAATTACACCTCTACGCATCAAGATAAATACGCCCTCCAAATTTCTAGTCTGTACGACCAGCACAGCGGTTTAGGCTGTGCGTTGTCTGTCAGTCAGTCGTTGAGTCAGGACAAAAATAAATAAATAAATATTTGGGGACATTTTACACACAGCGCCATCTAGCCCCATACTAAGCAAAGCTTGTATTATGGAAACCAGATAGCTGATAGAATACTTGTATATATTTTTTTTCGTAAATACATACTTATAATACATAAATATAAAATAAAACATATAAATAAATATATATATAAATTCTTATATATATAGTACTATATAGATAAATTAATAAGTGTACTCTTAGTTGTGTATTTATTTGGTACTTATTTGTGTATTTATTTCGATTTACAGAAAGTATGTTTTTTACTACTTTGGCTCATACGCTTATACGAAATACTTTAAAAATACTTTTTTACGTTTCTCTCATGAAACAAAAGTAAACAGTCTGGCCTATATTGAAATGATCCAATGAAATATCCATCTACGTAATCTAACGCTGAAGGAACTCTATTACACTCTTTTGTTTTTATTTACTCCGCATCATCACGCCGGAGGGCTTTCTGATAGCATATAAATAACAAAGAAAAATCCTCTTTCGCCTGAGGCAGCTCGAAGTTTTAAAGGGATTTTTTTACCATCTACACGCGTACGATATTTAAAGCTACCTACTCATAAAATTCGATTTTAAAGACAAATGGGTTTCGACGAAGTTTACGCTTACGTGAATAGAAAATAATAATTTGTGCATGATTAGTCATCTCGGGTTTAAACCAGAAAACTCGACTCGACTCTCGACTATCTATGATCTCTCTCTTTCTCCTCTTTCTCTCTCTTCTCTCTCTCTCTCCCCCTCTCTCTCACTCTCTCTATATCTCTCCCTCACTCACTCTCTTTCTCCCACTTAATCATTTGCGGCTGATAACAATGACGGCATGCAATTTAATTTTTTTTATTTATTAGTTAGGTTTGAGTAAGTATACATATTAAGTTGTACTCAAAGCTTTCAAAATATTTTAGTTCTAACTAAATTATTACAAATTTTAAAAAACCCCAATACAAAATAACTAATAGCTGAACAGATTTTCTTTTAAAACAAAAAAACCTGAACGATATGTTTGAGAGCTACGATACCACAGATACGTTAAACTTTTAACATCTCTCTGTTTTGCTTCAAGCTTTATAAACCATGTCGGTCCCATAGTCCCATCCTCCCGTCGATTATGCCATGCTACGATAACGACATCAGATTCAAGAGATTTACAGCTCTCTAGGGCGGATCTATCCTATCCTCGGTGATAAGAGGGTAAAATTAACCGAAAATCGAGGATACATCTTACTATTTTGGTTACAAATTAGGTTATTGTGTGATATACACATATATAGATACAGTGACTACGGCGGCATAGAAAAAATTATTGAATAGAAAGGTTCGAATTTAAAAAACTCTTTCCACGCTAGCGGATAAAATGCAATTTTGCACTCAAATTTCGAATGAAATCTTTCCGAGCGAAAATAACTATTGTCAGAGCTGTCGTGTTTTTTTTTATGTGTTAGGAATCTTGTTTTGTTTTTTTATTTTACTAGCCCTTTCTGTTGTCTTTTACTTCTCCTTGTAACCTACCAGTATTGTAATTAGTGTTTTTCTTTAGAATTCCTAACAAAGCTGAAATAAAACGGTGTCTTGTTTATACTAAACGTTTTGTAAAACCCTATAAATTACTGAAAAAAGTCCCTGACGATATTGGCTGGAACATCAAGCCGCTCACTTTACCAAACAAACCAGCTTCCCAAATTTTCCAGTCCATAAAAGCTATCATTGCTTTAAGAAAGAATACAAATTAATAGATAGAATAACTCTTTATTGTACATGCCAAATGAAATAATTACAAAAACAGAAAAGTGAACTTAATACTAGTAAAACAGAGGTTCCGCATGCTAGATTTTACGCAGATGTCGCCAGCGGCGATCCGGATGTGGTAAAATCAAGTTTTCTTGTTAATCGTTGCTTGCTCTTTAATTTCGCTAACCTTAAACTTAAGAAGCTAAATACGGTTTTTGTTGTGTACACATATTTTGAATTGCGATCCAGGTCATAACTCTTAATGCTGTTATCATATTTATTACTTTTTATTGTGTGCTTATAAAAATAAAATAAATAAATATATATATCTGTCTGTTTTTGCTGACTGCGTTGTCAATAATCTAGTCCAAGGGAAAATACTGGGTACTGTGTATTGATTGTACAGCTGTTGACGGCCTGAAAATATATTTGTAGGTTAGATAGTTGTTTACATATTATTTTGGACAGAGCTTTAATTACCAAGGCATTTCATTGCTGTACAAACCATCAGTATAATATGCAGATTCTCCCTGGTAATCGGAGTCTTAAAAATATTCTCTGTGGAAACAAAACAAAAAACAACAAAATGTATGAGATTGACAGTAGACTATGGCCGCATCGACGATGCGGCACCTAGCGGAAAAATATCGCAGGGTAGATCCCCATTGGCGGCCTAATCGCTCTAAGCTATCTCTACCAGGAAACGTTAGTGGGGGCTTAGTCCTTCTACCTACTACTACTACAGCAATTATCAGCATAACAACAAAACAATATATAGTTATTGAATATTTTTATAAGAAGTCTTTATTTTTTTCTGTCTTAAGATAATATTATTATAATAATTATAATAATATTTCTATGTCAGACAGAGGTTATAATTGTACCTACTGTTTATGCTTTAAAACATAAAAATATAGTTATTTTTTATGCGGGATCATTAACGGGCTGAGCTGGATATTTCGACCATCGTTTCGATCATGATGACCTTTCAGTTGCTATATACGACCGCAGTTGTCCCCAAGGCAAAACAAAAAAGATAAGCTGGCTTAAAAATAAATCGTGTGTTCAAAATAAAATGAGATTAAATGCTGATTCTTTATAACGTAAAGTTAAATGACGCGAGCAACGCTCACGCAATTTATGATATAAAATAATAATGGGAAAATAAAGGACGATAACTGACTATGCGAAACACATTCGCCTAAATGTTAAACGGAGATTAAACATAAAGGTTTAAATTTGTATTACATACATGTATGCAATGTCTTTCAATAAACTGTTGTAAAACGAATCTAATCCTTTAAATTTGATCCCTCTATTAATAAACATGGATTAACTATTCTGTGGCGAATCCATGCATGTTTATTAAATGTAGGTTTAGTTTTGTCCCATAATGCATATTATATCATTAAGTAGCCCAGTACAGTACAACAGTGCATTAATAATTAATAATGGTTATAAGTGTTGATCCTTTCAAAAACAATAACTCAAAAGGCCCAAATTTTTTATAAAAACATCAATCAGCAGTAAATTTAAAAAGTTACATGTACACATACATGTTAAAGGCACATATAATAATATTATGAAAAATCAGTTGAATTTTACTAGCTCCCTGAGCCTAAGAATCGCCTGGAAATTGATTAGTAATAGATTGAACCGGAAGCCGCAGCGTAGGCGCGGCCTCCCACTAGGTGGACCGACGACATTGTAAAAGTCACGGGCAACCGGTGGATGCTAATGGCAGGTTGTCGTACAGTGTGGCGGTCTAAGGGGGAGGTCTTCGTTCAGCAGTGGACGTCTCCGGGCTGATAATGATGATGATGATGAGATTGAACCTGGATATGTCCCAAACCTGCATCGAGAACCACCGGAGGCGTCCTTTCTGTTAACAGTGGTGAGCATGCTGCGATCCCCAAGCCGCCTGCCAAGCGTGGTGATTTTGGCAACCTCTCCCTGTTAAGGGGGAGGCCTTCGACCAGCATTGCACGTCTTATGGCTGACGAGTAATAGATTTCGAAGGAAATCGTCTAAGTAAGCAAAGCAATACTACTAAATGTTACAATCATTGATATATGTTATATAGAAAAATGGTCAATGTGATTGTATTGCATGCTAAAAAGCATAATCAGCCTTCCTTATCAACCTAGACTTACATCTACCTTCGAAGGGTGATTGGGCGATATGTATAGCTGTACCATACGATGGCACAGTTGCGGGTTGTTATTCTAACAAATAAAGGATTGTTATTCTAACAACCCGCAACTGTGCCAGCTTATGGTACAGCTATACATATCGCTCAATCACCCTTCGAAGGTAGATCTAAGTCTAGGTTTATAAGGAAGGCTGTACCATACGCTGGCACAGTTGCGGGTTGTTAGAATCTACCAACCCGCAACTGTGCCAGCGTATGGTACAGCTATACATATCGCCCAATCACCCTTCGAAGGTAGATCTAAGTCTAGGAATTTTTTTCTCCTGTTTTTTTTTCCTTGCATGATGTTTTCTTTCACCGAACAGTCCTTGTGGTATGTAATGAGCTCTTTCGAGTTTGTACAAGTCATTGGTCCGGGCCCGGAATTGAACCCGCGATTTCACGCTTGAATAGCCGTAGTATAATTCTATTTTGGTTGCTTTGTACGTGCTTTGTACCTAGTATAGTATTATTTTGTTTTTTTCATACAATCAAGTGACGAGACGAGCAAGACGTTCGCCTGGTGGTAAGCGTCACGCCTGCCACTAACAGTAACAGTGCCAGAATTGTGAACTTGCAAACACAATCCTGCGCCTCACTGCACTGCGCTCGTCACCCTGAGATATTAGATGTTAAATCTCTTCATACCCAATAATTTATCTGGTTTTGTCTGTGCTTTGTACTATTATGTCCTCAGTGGTACCTAGAGACTATTTTATATTTGGTAAAACACTTACGTTGCTGTTCTGATACTCATTTTCAATTATTACAAAGGAAGTAACCACCACCCTCACACACAATGGAGACTAGTCTGAAGCAGCAAAACCAAATCCCGTCAGCCGAGAGAAGAGCAAACATCACGCTAGCTTACTGGCTGACCCGAATTACCTCACTTTAAATGCAAATCATTTGCACCAACAGAAGGTTCCATTTTACCCTATTAGTTTATTTATAAAACCACACCCCGTACACTTACCCACCCTACCCTGCAATTTTTCATGTTTTCTTTACTATTCCGAGGAAAAGGTACTGGAATATACCTTTTCATCACACTTGCTCGTAAAGTGGATCTTATTGCATCGGTTTTAGGCTCATAATCCAAGCTATTACGCACGCGTGCTTTTTACTTTACATTACGGCACATGGTGCTATAATAGGTATAACCCGGTAAAGTCAAGTTTGTACGTGACTGCAATTAGACAAACGTATACGAAGCACTCTTAATATAGCCGGGTAATACTTACAGTTTTTTTGTAATACCAACAAAGAGTTCTTATGCCGCTGAAGTAAATGTCAACCTGCGCGCGCATTACTGATTTGGGTGCCATTTTCAGCAAATGTTTGTTGACGTTTTCGCTGTATGGTTGATTATTATCAAAAAAATGTTGTTTTTTCCTCGCAAGTGTGACGAAAACATTCGTATGAAACTCTTGTGCTATGTTTCAATACACTCTCGGCTTCCTTATCGCGCTCGCCTGCGGCTCGCGCGCATAATACCGCCTCTAGTGTAATGACCAACATAGCACACTTGTATCATAATGTACTAATTTATTATCTGTAGTTCTCATAAAAGATTGTACGACGTAGTCTTTGAGTTTAATTATATCTGGCCGATATTTCTTTGAGAGTATAATTTCTCTTGTTTGAATGATTCAAATACATAAGCGCCGACAATTAAACGTTGTAAAAAGTTGTATGGCACTCATGACGAATTGGTATTTACAAACTCGTGACTATGGTAAGCCCTCGACCTACTCGTTTGTAAAAACCAACGTACCGCACTAGTATCATAAATTACTATTACCGGTAAGAGTAGGTAATGGACAGCCTATAGTAACTTACCCTGTCTTCTATAATATGTTTCCTTTTCAAACAAGTCACTTTTCCATAGCATTCGATATGGAAACCATAGTTTGCTTTTCCGCAAAAAGATCGAAATCAACATACTTTCGTTTTTTATTTTTCGTTCTATGATTGATATTGCATTGAAAAGTTCCATGGTGGAAGAAATGCGAATATTTTTTTCGCAGTATTTCACTGGGACTAGGTCATACCATGGAACCATTGCGAAAATGATACTCTCGTAGTAGTTCATTGCAAAGTTCCGTGGTGGAACAAATTACGTCGAACTCTATGACTACGCAGACCACTTAGAAAAGAAAGAACCGGGATCTACCCGGATCTATCTACCGGGGGGGGTACTTGGTAGAGTCGGTAGAGTCGATAGTCGATAATAGAGTCGGTAGAGTTGGTAGAGTTCGGGGAGTTGTGGGGGGGGGCTAAGAAATTTGCTCGGGATGATTTCAAGTGGTAAATTTTGGGAGCGGGCCAAATTTCTTGCGCACGCGGACGAAGTCGCGGACGACCTCTAGTACATAATAACATTTTAGTATGTACATGATATCTGATAATAACATTTTATAACATTTAATATTGACTCTACACTTTCATCAGTTTGCATACAATCCTTTTATTTTAACCATTTTTAAAAAAAGGAGGAGTTTCTATGTTCGACTGTATGTATGTTTTTGTAATATGTATGTTCACCGATTTATCTGTCAAAAGTGGACCGATATAAACATTATTTTTTTATTTGAAAGGGTATACTCTCGAGGTGGTCCCATATTAATTTGAAGTCTGTTTTTTTTTTGGTAAAAGTTACTTGTTGTGTAGTAAGCTAAATAGTATAAGTAGTTACTTATATAATTATATTATGTAATTTTATTGCAGTTAATTACATTTTACATTTTATCTTTGCCAAACTTACTTAAACCTCAGAGATGATCAGTAACTTGACATTTAGCACTTTCTGTAGAGAAGCACAGTGATTTTCAGCAAGTCGCGGTAATAAATGATATGCAAATTGAATATGTGCTTGGAACTACACTTTATCCTTTAGTTCAGCAGCGTAGTTTAAGTACCTACTACGGTTGAATGATATAAAATGATAAACATTGGCAATTAAGGCGCTGTGCGTGGGAAAACTAGATTAGCTAGACGCAAATTTGCAAGTATAAATTAATGTGGTTAACCATTGATAGATTACGGACCTTTTAATTAGATTGAGTTTGATTAATTGGTTCAGACTATTACAGACAATGAAATTTTGTTGCAACTAATCTTGCAAGAACGATTCTGAAGAAGATCTACAGTAATTTTTTTCAGAAAATCCTTAAACCTCTTCTTAAAAAAATCTGCGCAACACAAAGTAACGTCTCTTATATTTAGGTAAGCGGGGAAACAGATGGATTAACACTCATCCATCTATTACTTCGAAGTATCTAGATTATGAGATTCCTATAGATAATGCGTAACCTGTAGTCGTAGAGTGACTTATGCCACTTGTTATTCTGGAAAAACAAACGGTGTGGGATGGTTTGCAAGGGGAAAACCACGAAGCGCACCTAGTTTAAAATATAAAAAACAAGGAATAGAGAAAATAAATAAAATAAAATTAGATTACCACTCTACACTTTTTGGAGACGATATATGTAGCGTACCTAAATCTCTCAAAAAGAAAGCAAGAGATAGTCCATTTGATAAAAAAAGTACCAACGCATCGTCTTCATCTGAGTTTTATTAGTGCAATTTTCTTTTCTGTGACAATTATTAGTCTAAAATCTACTTTTCCTATTTAGGTATAGTCAGATATCTGGCCATCAAAATACCAACTCTGCTTACCGAGATATCACTAGCAAAAACCAGCCGTAAATAACAGCAAAATCCCACAAAAAAGAGAAAGCGTAAAACTTTTTCGGGCGGGTGCCGAGATAAGATAATTTGAAATTGTACGCTTTACATATCCTCTGCAAATATCTGGCACGAAGGCTGTTGTTTAAGCGAAAGCAGTGCAGATTTTACTCAGAATGAGCTGAATTTTATGTGGCTTATATGTATTTAATTTTAGAACCAGATAGGTATGAAATTTGAGACAACTGATAAAAGTCCAAACAAGAGATAGGCACAAACGATTTTCAAAAAAAGAAAATTATCCCTGCCACTGCTACCAACTTGAGCTACTAATGCCATAGTAACTATTTTGGTAAGCTGTACGCATGGAGGATTTTGTTCCGCTCTCTCTCTCTCTCTCGCTCGCTTTTTTTTATACTTACTCTGGCAGAATGCACAAAGTACGATGTCAAAATTAAATATTAAAAACCCGTCTTATGCATTATATAACACTAAAACCTCTTTTATACCTATTTATTTTAAAAGTGTTGTGTTAATTTCTTTCGAATGGGAGATTTTCTGACATGCAATATAAAGAAAGAAAGAAGCTAATTGTAGATGGCTCTGACTTTGCGCAGAGTAAGTGTTGCAAGCTAAAGGCTTGTGACATTTTGGCCTAGTTACAAGGAGGTATGGGAAATTTGTACCACTAGGCCACTGTACACACCTGCCTATCGGAAATGTCCTAAGCCTTTAGTCGTTGCTCACTCGATTTAGTGATTTAGTAAGTTTGTTTCCAAAATGTACTCCAGTTTTATATTAATTATTAACTCAGCACTATGCTGTTTTAGCTCTGCAATCACCGTAGCCCATTTCTTTGCACACTTTACGAATATTAACATTTTATTTTTAACATCGAAATTTGTATACTTAAGCATAATTTTGAAAGGCTGTTAAATTTGATATGCTATACGAGTATCAAATTTCACACCCTTTCAAAATTACGCTACTTAGTACAATGAGCCTATAGCATAATTTAATCATGGTGTTTAAATTCTGTTGTGTTGTCCTCTCTTTGTTGATTTTAAGCAATAATGCAAACTACTTATATCACATAGTTAAGTAGATAATAAATCGATGCCTAACGGCCAGAATGGGATAACCGCCACTTTTTGCGAAATTGACTTAAATATACAATACGATGTGTGAATTTAACAGGTTTAAAAATCATTCGTCAAAAAACTATAACTGTGAATGTTTTTGGAATAACTTAATAGTAATACCTATAGGTAAGTTGATGTTAGGTGATATTACATTTTCATACTAAAATTACAGATGAGGAAATAAGCCTTTATACTAATCCAGTGCATAGCCTTAGAAGTATACTTAAAATTCTGACTTCAAAATACGCCCGCTTCACTAAATGACGTCATACGAGCAGTGCTTATGCCTAGTATAGGTAGGTACAAGTACAATGCGCGTCAAACGACGTCGCAAGATAAAACCTCCGGATGTGGGGCGCGGAAGAGCCTGCACTTATGAACAACTCCACACATTGTGACCTGTCCCTTGTCGCTGACACCGGGGAACCGTGTCTACATTCAAGCTTCAGATAGCGTGTAACATGGGCTTACAAATAATCACAGATAACCTTTCTTCCTTTGAAAATAGTCTTGATGGTTGTTCTGGGGTTCAAAAAGCTTATTTGATGTTTCTGTGTTATTGGGACTTTTAAGGATTCCGTACCTAAAAAGCTGTGAGTCTTCGGGTGCGGCACCTGAGTACCTGATAAAGTGGCTCATCAGTATGTCCTACCTTTAATGGCCCGTGCCTTTTGAATTATAAAAAAAGCTGGGTGAAATAACAAATTAACACATTATTCACATTTAACCAAATTTTTTTTGTTATCGTTTTTTGGTTGCTTTAACAACGTCTTCAAATGGTGAACTGATCTTTAAAGTTTCCTGTATTGAGCAGGATGTGGGCAAACACAATACTATTTCGAAAAAACACATGATATAAATCGAGAAATGGGAGTACGATTCGTACTAAGTATTCCAATACGTTCCAGTCTGTGTCCGATTGTAAATACTTATATTTTTTGTAAACTCCACCTCGTTGTATGAACCTGTTTCGTGCTTTACTTTTCGTGATTTTTCATCTCAAATAATTGTGGTACTTAATACAGTATTATAATATAACTTATATGCTTATGCTAACTAATACTATACTTGAGCATTTAAAGTTTTCAGAACACCTTCCTTCGATTTACAGAACACTTTTAGAACAAAATATAAATAAAATAGGCCTATGCAAATTCAAATTTGGACGAGAAATGTTACAAAGAGAAGTCGGAATTCCGATGCTGTTTGTCGTTTCATTTCAGTGAAACTTTTAGTAACTTATTTGAATTTTAGAATGTTTTCAAATGACACGGTGGCGTCAGACGAACTTTGCCTTGGCATAATGATAAATTATACGCTTTTGTTTTCTCGATATCGACACACAAAGTATATAGTTACGCCTAGAAATACATTTTAACGTTTAATTTACTTTGATGCCTGTTTCATTATGATTATCTAGTTACAAACATTTTACAAACGAAAAAAAGAATAAAAACATACGGAGAAATAATTGGCTATTATCAACATAAAAGTTACAGAAACATATATGCCTTAGGCTTATTGAACATGAAAGTCAAAGGTAGCTTTACACGAGTGGGTGCTTAAATTAGACAATGGGCGTAACGCCCATAGAGCTAGAATTTACCTCTATTTTGTATTTTACTAATTTCGATGTACCTATCTATATGAGAGTTTATAATCGTGCAAAAGAAACAGGGACCTTAATATTTAATAAGTTATCTAGAAAATGTATTAGTATCAAGTAAAAATTAAACCATTTAAAACCTCCGTCTCCCTCCGAACTCTCTCACTCAAGACACATTTTAGAGAGAGCTAGATCCTCCAAGCAAATTTTAAACAAAAAATTACCAAAAAAAATTGCCACATTGACGAAAATAATATTAGAAACAAACTTCTCTCACTATATAATTCTATGCTTGAGTTGTTTCTTATTCTATTTATGCAGTTAATGATATTTGTGTCCGTGTATGTGGCATCGTAGCTGCCAAATGGATAAACTAGTTTTGATTTAGATTTTTTAGTTTGATAGGTGGCTTGATCGAGAATGTTCTTAGCTATGATTCAAAAATGTTTGCGTTTTTTTTGTACATTATTTACCGGGAACAAAAGTAAAGAATACCTCAGATCTCATATCATCTCATGTATTTTTTGACATATGATTATGTTTATGTATATCTATATATATAAAAGGCTCTGTCCTGACTGATTGAGTGACTGACTGACTGATTGACTGACTGACTGACATACAACGCACAGCCCAAACCGCTGGTCGTACACACTTGAAATTTGTATGAAAGTCCTTTGTTTTTGTCACGAAAATTTGGATTTGGATAGTTCATTTAAAATAAAAAATGCTGTTTTCAATATTTTTTTGACCGTGACCATTTAAGGGAAGGAAAGGGGCGGAATATTGTATGGAAAGTTCTTTGTTTTTGAAGTTATATTGATGAAAATGTATATTTGGGTAGTTCATTCAAGGGGGGTAGATGGGGGGGGTTGATTATATGACAAACATGAGATCTGAAGCTTCTGTACTAGCTCCCGTGGTGTATATATGATTTTACGTGCCGCTGCGGGGAGGAAGAGGTTCCTTTCGCACCCTTCTTTAGCCCCGCAGGTACGTTAAATCTTTTTTTATTTGATTTTGATATTATATATTGCTATAAGTACTATATTATGTATAGGTAAATATTGAGCGAGATTGTAAAATTTCTGCCAAAGTCTGTGTTTTCTGAAAAGTACAATTTGGATGTCATCGTTGCTTAACATCAGACAAGATGTGGTCAAAGGCAAACCAATTTCAAATTTAAAAAAATATATATTCCAGATACAAATTTTAAAATAGAATTCATGGAAATTACTATCTTAGCGTTAAAAGGTCAAATATTCAACAAATCATATTGCTTTTCTCTCCAAGTTAATAAAGAGCTAACCTTGGACAACGCACAAAGACCGGCTGTAAAGTTACGTAATAAAAGTGGACGGATGTTCCCCCAGATTAAATAAAATGCAAAAGAGCTGAGCTAAGGTAGGTACTTTATGTAAAATTAAACAAGGTAGATACGTCCCATTACAAACTACGAGGATGCATGGGAGGGTTTTATACAAGTGGTTATCCTATCAAAAAATGTACAGTCAATATTGTTTGGGTAAGTGCGAACACTTGATTCTTGATGAACTTACCTAAAATTGGTATTTCTTGCCGGCATAAAAAAAATGCTAACCAATAAAACAACACTATTTACATAATATAATAGGGTAGATGACTGATGTTTATATCGTTGAAACCAATAGCTTTGATAAAGAATTTAAGTAAATATAATATGTTTATTGAAAAAATTATTTAAATCCGTTAATAATGTTCTGATATATGAGCGTTTAAAGTTTTTGTTAGAGACAACTGTGTCCCTTTCCCAGAAAACAAAAAATTACGTCACGCCTTACTTGTCAAAATATAATTTATATGGCGTACTGACAAGTGACGTCACGATTTGCTGTCTCGCCTCTCTGTCTAGCATGATATTAAAATGCTTATAAGTTGCCTATTTTTGATCAGATTGTAATTTTTTTTCATTAATCAGCTATATTTATGGGCCACTTTTTAATAGGACAATAAAAAAAACCAGTCGTCTAGCCTATTGAATTTCGTGTATTTTTAGTTCGTGTTTATTATAATGTAGGGAATGTAGTAAAACTAGGTCATGAACTACTTGCGCAGCACAGACCTATATCCGTTCAGCCGTCACAGATTTGAGTGGGAACAAGCATACATACCAGTTCAAATTTCCTACACTCACAAACTTTCGCTTTTGAATAGCAAGTATACCAAGTTTCAACCCCAAGTTGCAACCCCTTCCTATTAAGTAAGAGAGAGGCCTTCGTCCAGCAGTGGGCGTCTTCTGGCTGATGATGTGATACCAAGTTTAAAGCCGTGACAGCCTAATCGGGAGACCGATTGCCTTGTAATCGTGAGGTCGCAGGTTAAGGGGGCGGCTAATGCCAAAAGTAAGTAAAAGGTGTATTTTTAAACACATAGTTTTAATGATAAAGAACGTAAATATTCAAATTAAAAAAAAACTACTGGTATGGGAGAAACCTAAAAAAGCCGAGTAACTGAATATAATTTTGGATAATAATCTAGTTTATAAAAAAAAACAAATTACCAACAAAAAAAACTGTTTTCATTCAAATGCTCTAAATTATCAGCGACAGCACCACATTATTTTTTACGAATTACATAGGTTAACTAATGTTTTAGCAGCCGTTTATTTTTGTTATTTCATGCCTACATTTTGAATAATTAAATAAAATCCCACCTAAATTGCTCATCAATTGTATCATGCGATTTTCGACTCTAAAGTAATGCAAGACGCGCGGGAGAAATATGATATTTTTCTGGCATTAGTCGCACTCTTGAACCGAGGCCCGTACCAATGAGTTCTTTAGAGTTTATGTACGGATACTCGTATCACTGGCTTTTCGGTGAAGGAAACATCGTAAGGAAACCTTCAGGTCCGGAGAAAAAATTCAATGGTATGTGAATTCACCAACTCGCAACTGGGCCAGCGTGGTGAATGGCCCATTCGTTCGCCCTTCGAGTGTAGGCCTAAGTCCTAAATAAGTCAGTAGACAATTTAAAAAAGTGACATGTTTGAGTATGTCACACTTCACGGGTCCTTTTTTCTTACAACCTTTCACAGAAGACAATGACACAGACTAATGGGAATAGAGTTCGCGGGTTCCAGATCTCCAGAACACGAGCGTACTACAAATTATGATGTTGTTAGTCTGTAAAAAGCAACCATAAATTGTCGTGAGAACTAAAATGTCAGCGCTGTGTCAGAGATGAATTGAGTGAAAACAAAGATCGAATTGTTTTATGAAATCTAAGCTTATGCAGAAATTTTTTAATGTCTCTGTAAACTCTAATAAATCCCAATATGTCTTATGGTTACGTAGTTTTCAAGTTCTATCAAGGTTTACTCGTATCGGTATTTTTACTATTCCGCAAGGAGGTCATCGTTATCATTATTGAATAACTTTTTATCTTGGGGTAACAGCAAAAATAAATCAGCTGTGTCATTTTGTAGAAGTTGCATGTAATTTTATATTCACGGGTGATCAAAAGACACAACAGAGTGGACTATGATCACCGAGGTGATCAAAGTGGAATATATCTTTCTATGTTAGAACTGGGTTTTTTTCGCGATTTCAGTATTGGCCCATTTCAATAGGCGTGTGGCCTAATGTTTAATTTATGACAAATAACAGGCTTAATGATGAATATAACTAAATACATTACACATACTGAAAAAAATAATTGTATTAGCTGATAAATCTCTGAGATATGAGCGTTTAAAGGTTTAGGTGGGGATAGAGAGGGGATGCTCTATCCCTTTCTCACAAAGCACGCGCCTGAGGCTTGACGTCATAGCTCAGTATAGCGCGCTCTCTGTCTAGCTTGAAATTAAAATACTTAGAACTTATTTATTTTTGAATTATTTTAAATTTTGTTTTCGTTGATAGGCTCTATTGATGATCAGCTTTTTTGTGAGGTAATAAAAAAATAGTAGTCATCATGCCTATTGTGGTAAATAGGTATCAGTTATAGGTAACAATAGAATGAGTGGTAACACAAATAAAACAAAACATTGTATCTTCCAAACTACTATTGTACTTAATAATATGTTATTTATCTTATCTTGATGTAATCAACTGCCTTTTACCTTAGATAATTAAGTGCTTAGTTTCAATAAGCTTCTAACTTATATTATTGTATTACTTACTGACAAAAAACTTACCCAAAAGCTAAGTGAATTACGTCCAAATAATATCTGTTAATAACAAGAACTGGTTCCGAAGCTCATACGTCAAATTTATTATGTTAGTGTCAAGAAGTTTAGAAGGGAGCTCGCCTCTATGATATATTATAACTTTATACAGGCCCTTAGAAACTGTTTACATTGAATATTCTTAGCTTCAATTAATCCATCGACTTCGGGCATTGAAGGCGTAGAACCTGTCAAAACAATATTAAAAAAATACATCATATAGAGATAAATGTATAATTGTATATACAAATATGCGTATGATAGATATACTTCCTATAGCTTTCTACCTAAACGGTAATTAATGGTAAAGAAGCAGGACGCGTCCGCAAGCACGTCGTGCTCTGTTTGCACTCCTCGAGATAGGTCATCGGATGTGACCGAAACTATAGTCAAGTAACCGACTCATTATAATATTAATTGTGAGTAATCCCGTATCAATAAAACAATAGTACATTATGATACAAGTGTGCTATGTTGGTCATTACACTAGAGGCGGTATTATGCGCGCGAGCCGTAGGCGAGCGCGATAAGGAAGCCGAGAGTGTATTGAAACATAGCACAAGAGTTTCATACGACTGTTTTCGTCACACTTGCGAGGAAAAAACATTTTTTTTTGATAATATTCAACCACACAGAGAAAACGTCAACAAACATTTGCGGAAAATGGCGCCCAAATCAGTAATGCGCGCGCAGGTTGACATTTACTTCAGCGGCATAAGAACTCTTTGTTGGTATTACAAAAAAACTGTAAGTATTACCCGGCTATATTAAGAGTGCTTCGTATACATACGTCTAATTGCAGTCACGTACAAACTTGACTTTACCGGGTTATACCTATTATAGCACTAGTGCCGTAATGTAAAGTTAAAAGCACGCGTACGTAATAGCTTGGATTATGAGCCTAAAACCGATGTCATAAGATCCACTTTACGAGCAAGTGTGATGAAAAAATGACAAAAACACGTCAGTTTTCATAGTCAATATTTTTAGTCTACAAGTGAGCTCTGTCTCAAATTACAACGATTTTCAGCGGCGCTATCACAGATCTATCGTAAATAGCTTCTGATAAGCATACGCATAATATATCAAGATCAAGTGGCAAGTCGTACAAGTGAGTAACTACGTTGTAATTGGCAATTTCCACTTTAGTGTCCTCCTGATAAATGAGCGTGGCGACGAAGTTACGCCTGATTGAAAACGGTGTGGTGTCAATATAAAGTTTCTATCTCTTAGTATGATATTCCAATGATCAAGGATAAGACGTCAATGGTATATTCCATGCAGTGATTAGAGGAGCTAAATCTGACTGATTTGACTTATTTGAGCTCAATTATTGTTTTTTATAAAAAAAAAAAATCTGTCAAGTGACAAGACGAGCAAGAAGTTCGTCTGGTGGTAAGCGTCACGCCTGCCACTAACAGTAGCAGTGCTAGAATTGTGAATTTACGAACACAATCCTGCGCCGCACTGCACTGCGCTCGTCACCCTGAGATATTAGATGTTAAATCTCTACATACCCAGTAATTTATCTGGTAACATTGCCCTTCAAATTGGAACACAGTAATGCTTGCACACTACTTCTTGGCGGTTGAATAACTGGCAAAGGTGTGGTACTTCCCCAGGTGGACTCTGCAGTAGAGTCCTACCACTACTAAACTTATGATTTATATCATAGGTATCTTAGTTATTTGTTTACTTATATTATAAAAATGTTAAAAACTTTCTTTGTCATATTTTATATTTTATATTTCAGGAAATTGGGGGAGAACTTCACCCAGTAGTAGGACAAAATAGAATATTTTTAAAAAGCCCAGGCTGGCGGTACAAACTGAACTGAAGATTTGCTCTAGAATAAATTTTCTGAAATAGCTAGTTCTTAATTTAATAGCATAAAAAAACGTTTTACTAAGGTGTTGGTAAAATGCTTTACCCGTTTTTACGAAGGTGTCGGTAAAATGTTTTACCCGTTCAATTTCTCGGCGAAACAACGCGTTGGCAAGACAGGTGCATTGTAAAAGGCATTCTTGGCGATGCAATTTTAGATACTTAGGCGGCGGTTGTCGTTGCATTGAATGTTTTAGAACATATTTTACTTCTTTTGATAGAGGAGCTATCAATAGAGCTCTTCTGTATTTAGTTACAATTCACCTTTATTGTGATTAAGTATACATCATCAGAAAGATGACGTCAGTCAGACGGTCAGATACCATGAAGAGATACCACATACTTTTAGGTGTCTTTTCAACCGACTTCAAAAAAGGAGGTTCTCAATTCGATGGTGTTTTTTTTTGTGTGTGTGTTAAGCAATTACTACGCCAATTATGAACTGATTCTGATGATTATTTGGAAGGTAATACTTCAGAGGTGGTCCCATATAGATTTTATCGAAATCGGTTTAGTAGTTTGGTTTTTAAATCAAAATTACTAGCAAATATGAAGATGTCATCCAGGTATACGAAATTGAAGTCGGTTGTATAAAAAAAAAGCGTATTATTTATCTAAAGATATTATATGAAATAATAACGTCTGCTGCCCATTTGTTTCCCATGAAATAATTGTCTAATCTGAACTCCCATAAAACTTGGCAATATAAACGCCCATTATTCTAAAATTAGGTAAACAGCAGCGTTTCACTGCCTCCCCGTTTCACATAAAGTAAAGGCATGCGTAAGCAGTAAATACACATCAAAGCATTATGTTGTTTGAGAATGGAAAATTCAAGCAAGTTTAATAGTTATACGTATAACTTGTCCATAGTTGCGGCGACTTCTTACCGTCGGGCCTATCTGATGTTTCATCATCATCATCATCATAATCAGCCTGTCATAGTCCACTGCTGGACATAGGCCTCTCCCAAGGCACGCCACTCAGCCCGATCTTCAGCTATCCGCTTCCAACCACTGCCAGCTGTCCTACGTATATCGTCACTCACTACCCTACGTTTGCCGATACGTGGCCTCCACTCGTACACGTCTACCCCAGCGGTTATCGGTTCTGCGACAGATATGACCAGCCCAGCCGCTACAGCCAGCAGCGCAGCCTGCTGATGTTTATAACATTTCAATAAATGAGAAGATAATAAATTGTAATTATGATTATAACAAAAGAACTGTAAAATTTTCTTTTTACGTATACGCCGCCGTTGTTTGTTAACCTAACCTAACTTCACTAGATATTTTAATAACACCATGTTACGAACATTTATATACATAATTATATTAACATGACACATGACGAAACATACACTCTTTGAAAAAGGTCACCGGATGTGATCGAAACTATAGTCGGAGTGTCCGATTTAATAACACGTGAGTATTCCCGTATAAATAAAACAAAATGTGTCGAAACCACGTCAGATTTCATAATAAAACCTATACATAGTTTGCAGGACCTGGGTACGTCCTAAAACTGCGCCCAGAACCACCGGAGGACGGGCAGCAGCGTCCTCTTAGTTATCGGAGGTAACACTTCGATCCCCAAGCCGCCTGCCAAGCGTAGTGATTACGGCAACCCCTGCCTATTAAGGCCTTCGTCCAGCAGTGGACGTCTTCCGGCTGTTGATGTGATGTGATGTAATAGTTTGCTGGAAGCGAATCCTCGCGGAAAATTATGAAAATAATGGTGATTCAATAGCATTCCCACACAGGGAAAACGAGTGGGAAGCTCTACGAGAGACAGTGTGAAAAATGTGTATCTAGGTTTCTTTCAAGCTTTGAGCACAATACAATAAAGTTAAACATTGTAAATTAAACTAAAAAATAAGATTACCGTGTTCATTTTGAAATCGAAACACCATAAATAGTTTGTATGGCTTTGCCTTGAAATTTAGCTCTGTCGATTTAATTTTGCGGTAGACATTGAATCAGGGCTTTGGACCGTAAACGACCTGATATTGTAGAGGTTCGCAGGTTGATTTTAGAAATTGCCCTTACAGAAGTTTGTAGAATGGAGGGCCTATACAAAAGTAATTAATATTACCTTGAGGGTTAACCAAGTGCTTGAGTAGCCTGCTTCAAAATTAAGCCCGCTTCAAACTTTACTACATTAGACCTTGTTACCAAAGCACTAAGATATCATTTTCCTACTATTTTATAAGTACCTATATACGAAATATAAGTATCTACCCTATACTTAAGTGTTAAGTAGGTATCGTGGGGATCACATTCACGGATTTTCTTACCATTTATAGTTAGCAATTGCGTTGTACGAAAAGTAAGAAAAATAATTAACTTTTTGGTCAGGATTCTTTACTTGGGTTACTACTAGTGTTACTACAAAGTAACTATACTTGCTACTTTAGTACTATAGCTCGTCTTTGTTAGTTTTTGTAATGTAAAATGATAAAATTACCAATTAATTAGGCTGAGGCCAAATTAACGTAATTGTGAAAGTTTTGAGCTACGTATTGTTCGCGTAATATATAGTCGAATCAGCCCTCGTTTAGCGTCGTCGTGCGGTAAGTACAAACGAACTTCTACAACGTTTTAGAAAAGGAGCGTAAATTACGCGACACAAAAAAACGTGACTCACACTTCAGAAAATTGCGTTGGTTGTGCCAACCCTAAGCACGAGAAATAAGTTTAAATCAGACTTTTTGTTTTAGGACTTTTCCCGCTATCCTGAGGCGGTGGGTTCCCAACAGTGATTGGTTTTGGTGTGACTTGTTGAGAACCCATCCAACAATTCACACCAAAACCAGTCACACTGTGACTAATTGGGATCTTTCTTCCCATCGAGTATCAATTTTACATTGGTGTGACTCGTTGGGAAAACCTTTTAAAAAAAGTTTCACACAATAGCAGTGTGACTCGATGGGAAGAATACAATCCCACCGAGTTACACCAAGACAGTGTGACTCGTGAAGCCATCCTTTAGGCCTAGTGGGTATACGAGTATAATAGGGTTAAACTAAGACCTTACCTCTCGAAGGAACTAGCTCTCTCTCCCTTACCTTGTTCTTGAGATCCTGCTGCTCTGAATCTGCCTTCATCTGTTCGTCTCTCCATCTCACAATCGATATCACTGCACGTTACATTTCGATGAAGCGGTGGAAATGGAACACGTTCACAAAGCGTCCGATTCAATCTCTACAGATTGCTACTAACCGACAGTTACTGGATATTAGACGAATTGGTGCGAATACCTAATGGTTCTGTAATGGACACTTTTTATTGATGATCGCTTGCTGATCTGAGATAACATAACACTTTGTTAGTTTAAGAGATTTTCATTATTATATAGACAACATTAATGAATACCTACGACGTTTGGATAGTTTGCCTCAATTGTATCGACCGACTTAAAAAAAGAAGGTTCTCAATTCGACTGCATGTTTTTTTTATGTATGTTACGCAATTACTCCGCCAATTATGAACTGATTTTGATGATTCTTTTTTTGTTTTGTAGGTAAGGTGGTCACATATAAATTTTATCGAAATCGGTTCAGTAGTTTGGTTTTTAAAATCAAAATTACTAGAAAATATGAAGATGTCATCCAGGTATTCGAACTTGAAGTCGATTGTATTTTTTTTTTTGAGCGTATTATTTCTTTTTATTCCCATCCGACCTAATAAAGGTACCTACTTGTAAACACGTATCATGATGGGAACATAATTATAAAGATCCAAGATCATAAGACGGTAAACGGTTTTAAATTAAGCACAAAATAATAATAAATGTATAACAAGTAACACCAGGAACTGCTTATTATATATATTTACTTTTAATATCTTTAATTCATACCGTAATACTAAAAAGTAAGTAATTTCGTATAAGCTGAGTGGCCAGCCCTAGTGTCAGAGTTAATGTGCCGCCCGAAGGCCTCTGACATGGCTGACGGTTGTTGTTATAGAAACTAGAACAATAACCGGGACTAACAATTTAACGTGTCATCCGACCCACGGTAGCGCTCAGAAATAAATGCCACTCACGGTCACCCATCCGAAGACTGACCGGACCGTCCGTTGCTTAACATCAGTGATCGTTTAGAATCACCTAGACAAGCTACGCCACGAGCGCTACGTACTAAATATTGCTGACTAACACAAATGACTTGACCTTAGCATGAACTTATACCTACTGTACCTAGTTTCACAAACCAACAAATTCACTAATTCCTTGTAATTGAGATGTTTTCAATTTCCATTGAAAGGATCTCGTGATTTAGGTAGAGTTTTTGAAACCATCTAAGGTTTGATCCGTTACTAATATCCAATATAGCCATTATTTCTCTGCATCTTCAATAGGTAGGTAGATTGTAAGTTAGGTACGTCACTAGCTATTGTCTTTGGAGTACTCAGTTGTGACTGGCATACTAACTGCTGCTTAGCATACCACTCCCCATTTTAGTTTCCATCGTCTTTTCAGAAATCCTTTCCTCCGGGATGGGGATAGCTATTTCATTTTAAGGGAACGTAATATTACTGAAATACAGGATACTATCGAACGCCAGAGGCGGAAATCTCCTAAGACCGGTTAAGATTGGAACTAAGGGCGGCCAGATATTAGGGGCGGCTAAACATTGGATGACAAACAACGTTGACAAGAAACGACAAAAAACAGGGGTGACTGGTACCTACTGCACGGCATAGGGCAGCTAAGACTCTACTATAATAGTTCGCCTCTGTGTACGCGAATTAATTAATAAGCTTATTACTTATGTTTAAAGAGAAGCATTCTTTCTCATTACCAAGAGCACAAGTTGATGAACTACCGGTCTTGATTAGTAATTCGTTAGAGGTATACTCGTATTTGTATATTAAATATACAGGGTGTTCGTTTGAACACCGTTATCCTTAGGATATCATTGTACTCATCATTCACATCATCACTCACCTAGAAGGATAACGGTGTTCAAACTAACACCCTGTATAACACAGAAATTGTAGTTATTATAATAAACGTTGTGATTTATATTTAATACATTAGAATTTTTTTTTTCAAGCATAACAATAATCTGGATTATAATTATGGAGATACTTTATGTGACGTGGGATTCTAAAGTTAGACAAAACATTCTACATTAGTCGTAAAACTCGTAGACAAAATTATCATTAGCAAAACTTATGTGATAAAAGTTTTGAAAGTGCTACGCTTCCTGCCAGTGCGCTACGGCGTAGGCCATCATCACCAGTAACCATCCTCGTAGTAATAAAACGCTACGCAGCTCATTCAGGGATATAAAAATAATTTGAATAAACGTCGGGTTTTAGTGGCCACGCGTATACTTTATGGACCACATCGGGAACAGAATGTTCCATTCTCATCCATATAGGCCATTATAATGAATTAAGGATGGTTACAAGACTAACAGAATATTTTAGCCGTACCAACATTCCTAGTAACCGCAGCAGTAATTAATGAAACTCTATTTGATAACTATTTCTCTCTAATATTAACAAGGGCCGTGTAAAGGCTGAAAAAGACAAAATCAGCTAGTACCTACATTGAGTTAGCTTAGGAATACCGCTATGTGGGACTTGACTATCATTTTCTCTATCTATTCGTAAATGATAAAAAGGCTCAATTTAATAAAAATCGGTAATCCGTGGCTATGTTTGCATTAGAGTAAGATCAGAAGGCAGTTGCTGTTGATCTAGATTTATAATGTTTCTTTAATCGAAGTTTTGGACACAGCACGAATCGTTCCGCAGTCTGTAGCCCTTACAAACGGGATCTAAGATCTTGCCCAACTGTCGGTGACACCTTAGTTAAAATGTATTTGCTTTTTATTAAAAAATACAAAGCATTGTAATGTTTGTTACATGTTATAAATAACTCTTCTTTTGGTAAAAAGTAAGTAAGTTCGTATAGGCTGAGTGGCCAGCCCTAGTGTCAGAGTTAATGTTAATGTGTTCTTTTGGTTATAATATTGTATCAATATTGTGGATATAAAAACGAAAAAACACAGTAATTTTCTTCTCCAATCGCGTTACAGGTAGGAATAATCGTTCTTTGAAATTTCCGGTCGTAGCTCGCTTTTACCGGAAATATAAAAACCCCCCCAGGGTTGATAAATATTTTTACTATCCGTACCCGCGATAGATTGTTGATTTAGCCTGAAACATTTTTGCTTTTGCTTTTATTTGTTCTCGTGAAAATTGTAGCAATATATTTCAAGATACAATTTTTAAATTCGTTTTGTAATGGCGTCTATGTCAATAAACTGGCGTGGTGAAATACTTATTACTTATTTATTTGTTTATTAACTAAAACGGCTATAACCAATAACATTAGTTCATTTTCATCACACTTGCTCGTAAAGTAGATCTTATTACATCGCTTTTAGGCTCATAATCCAAGCTATTACACACGCGTGCTTTTTACTTTACATTACGGCACTTGTACTATAATAGGTATAACCCGATAAAGTCAAGTTTGTACGTGACTGCAATTAGACGTACGTATACGAAGCACTCTTAATATAGCCGGGTAATACTTACAGTTTTTTTGTAATACCAACAAAGAGTTCTTATGCCGCTGAAGTAAATGTCAACCTGCGCGCGCATTACTGATTTGAGCGCCATTTTCCGCAAATGTTTGTTGACGTTTTCGCTGTGTGGTTGATTATTATCACAAAAAAAATGTTTTTTCCTCGCAAGTGTGACGAAAACAGTCGTATGGAACTCTTGTGCTATTAGTCATTACGCTCTCGGCTTCCTTATCGCGCTCGCCTGCGGCTCGCGCGCATAATACCGCCTCTAGTGTAATGACCAACATAGCACACTCGTATCATAATGTACTATTATATAAATCACACATCCAATAATGTCAACCTTAAAGATAAATGAATTTAAATAATCTTGTAGTCATTAAATGACTACAAGATTATATTATAGAATATAAGATTGTGTATATACATTTATCAACCGATCATATGTCAAGGGCTGGCCCACAGAAATGGGAAAGCCCTGCTTCTTAGGTATCTTCACTGGGTTAGCCTATACCTAGCTTTGTTAAAGGTTGTGGTTAAGTTTGGAGGGAAATTTTAAATTCAACTACCGTGGGTCGGATGACACGTTAAATTGTTGGTCCCGGTTGTTTGTTCTAGTTTCTATAACAACAACCGTCAGCCATGTCAGAGGCCTTCGGGCGGCACATTAACTCTGACACTAGGACTGGCCACTCAGCCTATACGAACTTACTTACTTACGGCCTTACTTAAAAAAACTTCTCAACCGTTAGTCACTGCTCTGCCATCTTCTCTCTGACGTGAAGTGTAACATGCAAGAACAAGACAGAGAAGTTTAAGCAGTGACTAAGAGAATCGAGATTATTTTAGGTAAGGCTGTTATTTACTTAGCAATAAAAAAAAAAATGTTAACTGGCCTGGTACAAGGCGAATATTTTGCCAAAACTGCAAATTTGCAACAACTGCAAATAGGTATCGCTGGTATTGCAGCAATTATTCGATCACGAAGCCTAATGTTTATTTCGCATGTTCTAATTCAAAAGGCAATTCAGTCGCTACTCTGAAAAGAGAATTTAAGAACACGAACATCAGCTAAATTACATTGTTAAAAAAGCTGCAAGTAAGTGGTTCATTTCGTGTAAAAGTAAAGCTTGACTATACTTAGCCCATAACAGGTAGGTACTTATTATGGGCACTAAGAGCTATTAGGTAATAAAATATTCAGGTAATAATTATTTAAAATATTTGGGTAATAATTATTTCTTATGGGTAGTTTTATTATCTGGCTTTAAAATTGTGTTACTCAGGTAGGTACAGTTATATAACTCGTTGTTAGAAATCCTGAACGTGTTTTCTAGGCTATTTTAATCTCATGATGCAGTAATTTATGAACAAAAATAGTTGAGTACCATGTTATAGATAACTCAAAATATTAACATAAAAAAATATTTTATACGTCACAAATCTAAAATTAGTTTAGTTTTGTAAGTAGTTCAGTTTTGTAAGTAGTAGTTTCTAGTAAGTAGTCATTAAACAAAATTATTCATGTTAAGTTGACTTAAAATAATATATGTTTTGGCTTAGGTTTAAATTTAATTAAGTTTTTTGGTAAACAAGGGGTAATTTGGCATATGCAACATCACATTTATATGTACGAAAATGTATGTGTCAGTATGATTTATTAGCGTTTTTGTTTCCATATAATTCCATTATTTATGTCCATATATTATTTGCAACCGGTGGATGCAAATGGCAGGTTGTCGTACAGTGTGGCGGTCTAAGGGGGAGGCCTTCGTTCAGCAGTGGACGTCTCCGGGCTGATGATGATGATGATGATGATAATTCCATAAAAGCTGAAGGCTTAGATGAAATGTATTGTGGTAATTGCTTATTCCCTGTGTTAACACTAAGCTACTACGCTAGTAGGTACATATAAATAAATAAATATTGGGGGGACATTTATTACACACAGCGCCATCTAGCCACATACTAAGCAAAGCTTGTATTATGGAAACCAGATAGCTGATTAATACTAATATACAATTTTTTTTCGTAAGTACATTCTTATAATACATACTACACCCAGACACAGAACAAACATCGATGAACGTCACAAACATTTTTGTCCTGAGTGGGGATCGAACCCACGCCCACAGCTCTGAAGGCAGACATGCTATTAACTGAGCTATCAGGCTATCGTATATCGTAAACCTTTCAAGAAAATTCAAAGAATCACGCGTTTGTCATACCTTAGTTTATGCTGCTAGGGCCATAAGGCTTCTCTGTATAATGAGGTTCCACAAGCAAAACTTTTCGCATATGGCACCAGCGGCGGTCCTGATGTGGCAAAATCAAGTATTTAACCGACTTCAAAAAAGGAAGAGGTTCTATGCTCAACTGTATGTGCCTTATTTTATGTATGTTCACCGATTTCTCCGTCAAATGTGGACCGATTTTGAAAGTTCTTTTTTTGTTTGGTAGGAAAAAAAGGTCAGAGGTGATCTCATATATATTTTTTCGAAATCGGCTTAGTAGGTTGGTTTTTAAATCAAAATTACTGTAATAATAACTGGAAAATACGAAGATGGTAGTCGAAATTGAAGTCGGTTGTTTTGTTTTCAAAAAGCTTAATATCTGTTCCTGTTGTTGTTATTGTTCTGATCTGATACGATCTTAAATATTAAATTTTGGGAAAATGTCTCCATAGTTATAAATAATATGGTGGCTATTAGGTTTTTATCTTACTATTCAGTGTCATCAACACCTTGTACTTATAAAATTCAAGTAACCAAACATCAAGCAATTCAACTTTCATCATCAGCTAGAATACGTCCAGTGTTGGATGAAGGCCTCCCCTTTAGTAGTGGGGATTAATTCAACCTTGTGCTTACAAAATTCAATTCAATTTATAAAATTTAAATATTATAATAACGTTCAAGCAAAAAGATTACAAGTCACAACGGCAAAATAGAGTGCTTTCAGTTATTTATACCCACATAACGTCCCATGTGTTTACCATGTGGGTCTTAAAAAGACAATACCTTAGGCTTCCATAAAGATTTTATGTGCCCCACCTGGAGCGGTCGTTCAGAATCCTTCGTTTATTCAGGCAGGTTCCACTGAGCCTTTTAAATGCCTTTAGATGCCTCTTATTGGAAAAGACGTTTCAAAGTACTTAATAAAGAAATCGTTGGTCTTAAACTTAATTTCCCATTGATTTGTTCGTTTCAACAAGATTTGTGTAAGTACGCACATTGTATACATAAATTGTAATAAGTAGAGCAGTAAAATTAATCAACATTTTTAAAGCTGGGATTTATACTTAACACTAAACTTGCTTACATACCATACATTTTCTTGGCTTGCTATTTTAGCTTAATACTTACTAGTCGAAGAATGTAATAAAACATACGTAAGTAATTTTTACAAACACTGAAGTATATATAAAATGCATTTAAACTTGCATTTAAAAATAAACGGTAAGTAGTGTATAATGGAATGAAAAACCTATTCTATCAACATTCAAAATTGACACGTAATTATTTTAACAATGTATTATTATTCATACGGGAATACTCACGTTTAATTAAATCGGATACTCCGACTATAGTTCTATAGTTTAGTTAGTTCAGTTTTTTCGTTACTCCAAAAATGTGTCAAAACCACGTCAGTTTTCATAATAAAAAATGTATTATTACGTCATATTGTCTCCCCAATAATAATTAATAGAGGTAGTATTTAAATGAATGGGTAAAATTACTAAAATAAAACTAAGTAAGTATTGACCTACTCGGTGATTGTAAACAAAGCTCAGATCATATCTATGGTCATATCATTTTCCATATAAAAAACATAGTTACAGCTAAAGTTACCTTTGTTTATCTACTGTACTGAAGAATGCTATAACCGCATACGAAAACAAGACAAACTTAACATACGTAAAACATTTCCTACGACTGGCTTTCGCGGTTCATGCAATATTCAAAAGTTTTTTCCGATAGCGCTGAAGGACGAATGAATAACTGAATTGATGTTTATTTATTGGAATGGGCAGGTGTTATGTTATCTCAGAGTGTTATCATTGAGAGTTAGAGGTTTGGAGTACGTACTACGTGTATATGCGGATGAGGGATGTTCCAGCGCGTTTGTGGGACACGCTCGTTCCGCGCGCGAACCGTTTCGAGACTGGCACTGGTAATGCCAAACGCAGCTGGCTTCAACTGTGACCACGCGCCAACGCGAAGCTTGGCCGCGACGGCGGATCTCGGCTTATGTAAGCGTCAAGTATCGACGATGCCACGCATCATACTTTCCGAGCTGAAGTTACCGATTCCAGTATCGTAACGATGTAACGTGTTTCAAGAATTTATGAGCAGTCGGAGCGAAGTATCATACCTACCCTACTTTAGCTATAAGTATTCGGATGCAATGAATATGTGTGCGAAAGGCAAGTTTTTCATTGGATACGTTCTTAGGTACCTACAAGTTAAATTAAGTATCTAGATTTAGTTAACTTGAGGCAAAGAATATTTTTTACGAAGAAACACTCTTCCAGTTGGGGTTTATACAAATGGATTAAAGCGTTATGATTTTGGTCTTGCAATATCATAATTAACAATTTTTAGACTCTATTCGAGGACTGTTCGGTGTTATGTGCTTAAATATTATGACTGTGCTATCTAACTACTGAAGAGAGAAATGAAACTAGGCTTTCGCTAGATACCTAATTCAAAGTACTTAAGTACCTACTTCTATAATAAAATTATGTAAGTAAGTTTTGCAAGGCATGGTAGCCTCTCGAGATAAGACGTTTCGTGTCTTGGAATCTGAGGTCGTGGGTTAGATCCCGGGCCGGTGACGGAGCCAGAATGGGACATACATTTTTCTACCATCAAATGCTTTAGTTATTTACTATTAAGTAACGGTCTTACAAATATTATACAACAGGCTTAAAGATATTGTCTAAAGAATGTGCTAATTTGTTATACGATAAGATGTACTCATCATATAAAATCCTGAAAACAGGCTAAAATAAAAGTCTGAAACGAAAATTCATTCATTATTAATGAAAATTCTAACTTTGCATATAATTTTTATATCGATATACAAAGTGTAACAGAAAGGTTCAATAAACGTTATCTTATCTTATCTTATCTTAATACTGAAGGTTATGTATGTACCTACTCATCATTATGAACAAGTTTTACTAAAGGGCTAACCTTGAAACCGGAGAACAAAAAATCAGCTGTTCCATACAAAAAGTTCATTGACCTTGGACAAAATGTCAAAAAAGTTCATTGACCTTGGACAAAATGTCCATATGGAACATTTTGTCCAAGAGCAATGAACTTTTTGTATTGGACAAAATGTTCCATACAAAATGTATGGAACATTTTGTCCAAGGTCCATACCAAAAATCAGCTGTTCCATACAAAAAGTTCATTGACCTTGGACAAAATGTCAAAAAAGTTCATTGACCTTGGACAAAATGTCCATTTTTTTTTTTTCATGATTTCGGGGTTGGCCCCTTAGTAAAAGTTGTCCATAATGATGAGTAGGTACATACATACCCTTTAGTATTGTTGAACCTTTTTGGTATTTGTGGTATTTCTCTTTAAGTACCAGGAACCTGGTATAGTGTACCCTGCCTACTGTAGCTTTTTTGTGTGCTCGCGCGGATTCGTAGGTAGGTATCATGACTGATTGATTTTATTATTTCGTAAGTTGTTTGCAAGTTAAATACCTTTTATACCATTGTAGAGAACTTATTGTCTAGACCAGTGTTTTTCAATCTGTGGGTCGCGACCCCTAGGGGGGTCGCAAAGCCTTAATTGGCGGGTCGCGGGCAGTAAGAAAAAGGCATCCAAGTCAAAGTCGCGGGTAATCTTTACCAACTTACCTCGTACTTACTTTCAAAACTCGCGGCTTCTTGCAGTGTGTAAGGTCCTAATAATGAATAAATGTATCAAAATATGTAAAATCTTTAACGCATATAGTCTTCTAATTTAATTATTTCTTTGTACATTGTAAGGGGGTCGCCAGAATTTTTCAACCTGTAAAGGGGTCGCAAAATCAAAAAGATTGAAAAACACTGGTCTAGACAAACCTGAAGTAAGTAGGTGTTTAGACAAAATATTGTTTAATAGATTTTAAGATTTGAAATATAAAATAAATATATATATTGCTGGACGCTGCGCAGCAGAAAATAACGAATATTTAAGTATGTTCGTTTTACAATCAAAACTATGGGCGACTTACAATCACTAGTCACAGTTTTCGTTCTTCAAATTAAATTACTGTCTACGAAGTACAAAACTATTTTCCATAAAAATGATACTAGCGTCATCTCTATTGGCGAACGTTTACTGGCCCGTTCACGTAAGTATGGGGGAAAATATATGCTGTATTTTATTAAACGTTTTGAAGAAGAACTAGGTAACAAATTCACAGAACGCGCATAAACACAAAGGATGCCACATAAACAAAACCACGCAGCCTTTAAATATACCTTTTACTTATCTACACAATGCTTTAACACAAAATAGAAAGGGTTAGATAGACAACTATGAAAAATATTTAATAGCTATAATTATATTATGTATAGGTAGTGGTACATATACCGACATGCCTAGATGATGCCTAGCTTTGATTATGTGATAGAGAGCCTACTCCTCAAAATGTCTAGGCCTACTTTTTTTTTTTTTTCTTTTTTATTGGCATCGCACGTTGTGCATTCTGCCAGTCTCAAGTTTGTGAATTTGCACGTTTTTTTAATTAAAATCAAGTCAAATATGTCATGAAATCACAGTTAGTCACACGAAATTGGTCATAGTCGAGTCCAAGTCATGCCCTAGTAAAGTTATGGCGACTTTACTATGAGCTTCTACGGAATTTTCAAACAACACGAAAAGACATGTTTCACCACATTATATCACTTGCCCACACTCGAGCATGTAATTCACACTCAATGAATAAAACACCACCATTTTTAATTATTAATTCGCGAAAAAACCCAATTTTAAGTAAATAATAGAATGCAACGACATGATTTTTCCGTGTTCCCGCCAAAACTCTAGGCCTACTTAACGGTATGAAGTATCTACTGAAACAAAAGAAGGTGGGGAAAACAGGTTTTCTACCGGTTTATTCTACTATGTTCACCTGAGTGCAATCACCTAAGTGAACAAAGTGGAAATTATGGTTTCCTTAGATATTTCACTTCGGAATCTTGCACTTAGGTTATATCACATAAAGGTGATTTGTCTACTCATTTATTTATGGTACAAACCCTAAATGTTCTGATCCTTAAGAAAACGCAATTCATATTCAACGAAATGATCAAATTTTTTTTTCATGTTTTTAGTGTTGGCCCCATCTGTGACAGTGATAATGGAATGGACGGGCCCAGCGCTTGCAAATCGTTCAAAATTAACAAGTCAACACAATCAAGCATACCTAGCTAAAAGTATGCATATTACATTTGCCCTAAAATAGAGATAGCGAATCTAATTACTGCATGACAAAAAGAGAACACATGTACATGTATTAGAAGTTTGTATTGTCGTAACGTACGACTCGCATGTCGCAAAGACAGAGTATGACTGACCTGACGCAAGAGGAGAGCCTGCGTTCAACATCTAGTCTTCAAAATACGTGCGCTTATTTCCCGTCCATTCATTTTATCATTGTCGCTGGGCCCCATAGCCAAAGTTATTCATAATGATGAGGTAAGTAAGTATATATTTATATTAATAATCTCATTTTACAGTAGGTACCACTGTGTCTCTCGTCACGATAGGTTCATACAGAGCGTTTTATTCGCAGCTATCTTTGAACGATCTACTCAGTCAAATCAATCTTGCTGTTTGACGACGTAAGTATTTATTAAGACAAATCGAAAATAAGGCCCTAAAGATAAATTGTCGTTATTGAGCTCAATGTTCATAGATTTACCGCAACTAAAATACTCTCCGCCATTGTAGGTAGATACCATGTCAGAATAGGCGTGTGGCCTATGTTTAATTTATGACAAATAACAGGCTTAGTGATGAATATAACTAAATACATTACACATACTGAAAAAATATATTGTATTGGCTGATAAATCTCTGAGATATGAGCGTTTAAAGTTTTAGGTAGGGATAGAGAAGGGATGCTCTATCCCTTTCTCGCAAAGCACGTGTTAGCATAGCATTTGTATGCCGCGTCTGAGGCTTGACGTCATAGCTCAGTATAGCGCGCTCTCTGTCTAGCTTGAAATTAAAATACTTAGAACTTATTTATTTCTGAATTATTTTAAATTTTGTTTTCGTTGATAGGCTCTATTGATGATCAGCTTTTTATGAGGTAATAAAAAAATAGTAGTCATCATGCCTATTGTTGTACGTACCTAGTGAAAGTATATCAAATAGATATTAAAATAATTAGTTTATTAAATAATCATACAAGTTTGAAGCGACTATTTTCTCGTTATGAGTCCAATTAGGTACTTTAAGCAATCACATTTGTGCAGTGAGCAGATTGGGTACCCACTTATATAGATTGTGTGTAGATAGCTACGTATAGTAAGATAATATTATATGTACCTATTTGTAGTTTGGCACACAAATAATATAATATCCAAAAGTGTGTGTGTATGTATAGGTATGTTTGTTACCTCTAACAGATTTGTACCTATGAAACTCGGAATGGAGATCTTTTTTTCATCTCATTACGCGGGTGAGACCGCGGGGCGCACCTATACAACAAATCATCATTATAATAATAATGAGGTTCCATAGGTAAAATTTCGCAGATGGCGCCAGCGGCGGTCCGGATGAGGCAAAATCAAGTGTTCTTGTTAATCGTTGCTTGATTATATCTATCTGCTCTTGATGGGGGCGTTGTCGATAATTTAGTCCAAGGCAATATACTGGGTTCCGTGCCTTGTCCTAAGAATCTATGCAGCTACTGTTGACAGCCTGAAAATAGATTTTTAGGTTAGATACCTAATTGTTTAAATTTTATGTTTCACCGAGGTTTAATTAGCAAGGCAAAGGATTGCTGTACAAACCAGTAGGTATGCAGATTCTCCCTGGTAATCGGAGGATGTAAAATGGTCTCTGCAAAAACGAAACAAAAAACAACAAAAAGGTATGAGATTTACAGTTGACTATGACCGCATCTACGATGTGCCGCCTAGCAGGAAAAATCGCAGTGTGGATCCCCATTCTGTAAGACACGACGCCGATATGTTTCCCAATAGAAATAAAAAGAAATCATAAAACATTGGCTTGATATTTTGTCTATCTGCAGCGCGAGTACCGTGTTTTATGTCGCTAAATTTGACGTATCGTATTTGAATTTTATTACATTTAAATGTCAAATATAACGATCGTCAAGAACGGTACTCGCGCTGCTGGTTAGACTAAGTTTAGTAGTCAAGTTTTATCGATATAGGTCTCTTCTAAACTGTTCATCCGCTCCTTCTTCGTGTGTATTTATGTAGAGCCAGGGAGGGTAGCAAGTACCTCCTGTAAACACGACGCGTTACGAAACCGCGCAGCGGAGAGATAACGCACGATAACGAAGTATTTTGTAAATCACTGCCTACCTCTTACGTTTAGTGCAGACATCACATTTTCCCGCAAATGAACATGAACAATGAGGATGTTTGGTGCGTTACTATAGTCTACAGCTTGGTGTATATTTGAGTAGGTAAGTAAGTACCTACATAGTTCATAGTAACAAACCAAATCTTTTTTTTTAAATATGATATAGGCTTGCGTTTGACTGCCATCTCGTCTGATGATAAACGAAGATGCAGTCTACGATGGAGCACGCTTGCCTACAAGAAACCGATTCACTCGCGACTTGAAGACACCCATATTATAATTATCGGGAAACACCCAATCGGGCAGCGCTTTCCACTGTTTAGCAGTTCGAATAAAGAAAGTGGTAATTTTATTTTTAATTTCTACATTCACATAATTTATCTTCTATTCTGTGGTAAGTTGGTATAGAGATAAATAATATAATTGTGATAGTATAGGTAAGTACTTACCTATCTAATAGCTTTCGTCGTGATAAGTTGTGTGAAGATGCGCTCCAAAGTGAGATTGTGAAGCTTTGCGGTTCGATCAGGGGCTGGTACCAAGGAGTCCTTCCCAATTTGTGTACGGGCTGAATAAAAGAACCCCATCACTAGCTTTTCGGTGAAAGGACATCGTGAGAATCCCTGCAACTTTGAAATGCCAGAAAATGTCAATGGCATTTTTGAATAGGTAAGTATTTGATTATATACCCAGCCAGCTAGATCCTCCAAGAAGTAAGTACTTGTCAAATACCAGGCCAGCGAAGCAAAATTTTCCATAGGTAGGTACGCCTAAAGTTACCTTACCTACCTAATCGTAGGGTTCAATCTATTTGTAAGTTTTTTTTTTTTTTTTTTTTTTTATTGGTGGACATTTTACACGCAGCGCCATGTAGCCCATACTAAGCAAAGCTTGTATTATGGAAACCAGATAGCTGATAGAATACCTAATTTTTTTTCGTATATACATACCTTTTTATAATACATACTACTTACACCCAGACACAGAACAAACATCTATGTACGTCACATAAATGTTTGCCCTGGGTGGGGATCGAACCCACGCCCTACAGCTCTGAAGGCAGACATGCCACCAACTTAGCTATAAGGCTGTAATATTATGTAGCTCTAATAGGTATACTGACTAAATATTTATCCTTATTCTACTATTTAGTACTCCACACATTATCTTCTCGCTCTTATTTCTTGTCAATTGATGAGTTTTAACACTCCCGTGAATATCAATGACGAAATAGGCAGGTAATATTGGTTTAGCGAAAGGGTGAAACGAAACATGAAGACGGAGCGGCATTTAGGTAGTTATCCACGGAATCTAGACTAGAAGGTATAATATGTAGGTACGTCGGTATACCTATAATTAAGTATATAGGTATAATTCGCATACTTGGCACCTTTTTGTAAGATCAATTTGCCAATATCAATTTACTTATTAGGACAGGCAGTATTGGCAGTATAATCTTATAGGCCTTTCTAAATTAAAAGCAAGTTCGTATTAGGCTAAAAGGCCAGCCCCAGTGTCAGAGTTAATGTGCTGAATGCCCCCGAATTGAATTTCTTGGAACAAAAAAGTTAACTTTAAAAAAACTATAGAACTATAAATAACGGCACCTGAAAGACATTTACATGTCATTTGATTTGATCCACGAGAGCCAGAACGTGCAGAAAATAAGTGCAGGCCCACAGGCCCACAGGCTCAATAAATTGAATTTGAAATTATAAATGCCAAATCTGTCATTGTCACCCATCCGAGGAAAGTCCGGATCGTCCGTTGCTTTACTTTGGCGACCTGTTGGGAAACAAATAGTCCACGAGCACTACAATAAGCTCTTGTAAGACCAAAGATAATAATAATATACTAGTGCTGCGTTCCGTAATGCGCTAAAAGTGATAATATCGCGAATCCGACCAAAGTCAGAAGTATTACTCAACCAAATCAAAGCCTTATATTTTGTGACTATTAAATTTGGTCGGATTCGCGATATTATCACTTTTAGCACATTACGGAACGCAGCATTTGTAAGACTAAGACGTCAAGTCGGACAGGTCAGTGTATATTTTGGAGCCCGCGATCTACATCCACATACTGCTGGTAGCTTTTATTCAGGATACTCCTAAAGCTTATTTTAAAATAAGAGATTGTTAACGTAAGTATAAAAAAAAAATTAGGTGTTATTTTTTGTTGTTTTTTTTTCATCATGAAATTGGTCGTGTTAACTGTAACTGTAACCAGTTGCAGTAAACTATTGTATCATTGATTTCATGTCCTGTTATATTGTACTTGTGTCTACATAAGCAGCTATCTATACTGTAGATATTTTAAACAACGCAGACATCGTTATAGCCCCAGAGTAAAATAATAGAACTTTGTAGGTACAGTCAAGAAGAAAACAGGTACAGGTAAATTTACGGTACTCCGAGGAGCAATATTTCAAAATGACAAAGTAGGTAAGGATTCCGCGCGTAGGAACCTATCTCGCATTAATCTTTCCCAAACGTACCTACTATTACTGTACCACGCCGAATATCTACCTAATTAGCCAGCCGAAACATAACTCTAAAGTATATATGAGCTTCAACAACTGTTTGTAATCTGTGGTAAATGGTGCTGGTTTCACAATTATTTAAGATAGATTTAGTTAAGATCCTTTAAAGTAACATTTATTGTGGCATTGTTAATTTGCCCTAATAAAAGGAAAAAAAAACAACAGTTGTGTATCAACGCTGTATTGTACCTAGGTACTTTAATCCCTTTAGTATCTATTATCTACATAAGAAGGAAGACATAGAGCCAACGGATGTAATTAGGATACATTTTGGGGTTCAAATCAGAGTCGGGTGTTTCACTTAAGAATTTAGCAAGTGTCATTACGCTTGTTTTGCTTGCCGGTCGTAGGTATATTTGGACCTGGGTATGTTCTTAAACTTCATCCTGAACCTGAACCACCGGAGAACGGGTAGCAGCGTCCTCTAAGTTAACGGTGGTGAGCATACTGCCATACCCAAGCCGCCTGCCAAGCTTGGGGATTATGGCAGCCCCCTCTCTATTAAGGGGAGGTCTACACAGCATTGGACGTTTTTTGGCTGTTGATGAATACCTATTTGTACAGTTCTACAAGATCCTGTAGAAAACGCTTCGATTTTACTTTTACTCTGCTTAATGTGTTGCCTGAGCGTACGTTTCTCGATTAAGTTCTTGGTATTTGTGTATAATCAGCATAACTTCGAAATGTGAAACTATATAGAATCAGTTTAAATCTCTGAGACAGAAAACTAAGCGGATCTTATCTCTTTGGTTTAAATATAAATAAATATTGGTGGCCATTTCTCACAGCGCCATCTAGCCTCAATCTAAGCTAAGCTTGTACTATGGGAACCATTGTGGGAACCGGATAGCTGGAATACCAATGATTTCATGTCTATGTGGAACACTTTACTTTTTGAAAATACATAGGTACTTATAATACATTATACAACATCCAGACACAGAACAAACATAATTATTTCCGTCACATAAATGCTTGTCCTGGGCGGGAATCGAACCCAAGCCCTACAGCTCTAACAGTATTTTTTTATAATAATTTAACAGAATGTGTAATAGGTTAATCAAGTTACATAATCAAGAATGGAAAGGGGGGGCAAGAGCCCCATCCTACCCCTCTGACTTTGTTATGCCAACAAAATTTAATTATACTTATAAATTATTTTCGGAGGCACAATCATGTGCGTGTTTGTCGCCAGGCTAATGGTAAATTGCTTTCGGAAGTGGCTTCGCCATTACCTTTAATATCGTTGTCATTTGCTCCATAAGGCTCGGGGCGAGAGAATTTTAAGTGTCTAATATTTTTTCCTAAGGTTAGCTTTTAGTTAAAAAACATTATAACATCATAATATCGAAATATCGGGAGCTCATTTCACAATATAATCACGGTAAATATCCCGTAAATAATAATATAACTATAGTGAACAAGCCTGATAGTTTAAAACAGTGTAAGTATTATAATAATAGTAATTGTTCATAAAATTTTCATTTTTTAAACAATCTGAAAGAAAACAACAAAAAAAGACATCAGAAACTGAAATTTATAACATCATGTTTGTATACTTACCAACAAAATCGTGGTTATTTTGCCTAAAACAAATATTATAATTTTTATTAAGATACATTGCAGTATAATGTTTTATTATTATAAAACAAAAAAAAATGTCATTTATGTGTGTGTGTATTTTTTCTTTGATGTTGTATTTTGAAGACAGATTTTGAAGGCAGCCATAAATTAAGGAACTATTTAAACTTAGTAAACAAAATACAGTGTTTTATTTATACGAGGAACCGCCCCGGCTTTGCACGGGGATAACTTTTTCCCGTAAACTTTTCCGATTTTTCTCTTCATAAAAACCTTCCTCGTTCTACAAGGAAAACTTTATAAAAAAAAAATGCTAAATTGGTCCAGCCATTCTCGAGTTTTCTGCTTACTGCTTAGCAACACTACTACTACTACATGATTATCTGGTGAATCGAGCAACTGATATTTCGGTGCAGTTGCATGCACCAAGTTAACGGACAGACAAGTGTGATAGTTATTTTTTTCATTTTAGCAAGTGTTTTTTTTTGTGAGATTTGACTTGTAACTTTGGTGTTATCAATAAACTATTTGTATTTAAAACAGTGTATTATTATGATGAACGCCATTTTACATGCGTGGTAAGTTGGGTGTGTGACAGTTACAGTTCACTAAAGTTCTATTATTACTAACGGGATATTTACCGAAAGACTTACCTACCTATTATCTATTAATAGAACTACCTACCTTTTACCTATTTACCTATTAATAGAATTTTGGTAGCAACCGTGATAGTTTAAAACAGTGAATTACAGTTTATCTGATATTATGTGATAGTGTGGTTGAAGATGGTAAATACTATGATCAGGGGCCGTACCATGAGCGCTTATTCCGGGACCGAATACGCTCAGCTGCCGACGCTGCGCGACTGTGAATTTTATCGCCTCACAATAAGGTTTGCAGTCGCGCAGTGTCGGCAGCTGAACCTATTCGGTCCTGCTATAAGCAGTTTACGGTACGGCCCGTGGATGATAATGATATGGTGAAGATTTAAAAATTTAAAAAACATTTACATATCAATAATAAGGTTGTTGATTCATGCCAGATTCATGTAAAATTTAACTGAATCTCAGATTTAGTCTTTAGTTTGGCATAACTTTCAAACCAATTTTTTTTTTGCTAAATCTTATTCAGCTATAGATACTTCTAATAATTTTAGAGGATGACTGTACCTCTGATTTTACTGCTGGCCACTCAGTTTATATGAACTTACCTTAAAAAGGAATTGGGCAACTAGTAATACACTCTTCTGGTAAGCCTTTAGTTAATCAAATTTATTTTAATAAAGGCATGCAACATTTTGGCCTAGTTTATACAAGGAGGTATGTGAAGTGTGTACCACTAGGCATGGGCGTAGCTATAGCTTTCACATGCGGGGGGTCAAATGTACAAAGATAAGACTAGTGGTGGGGGGGCTTGTAAAAATAATGCAAGATAAATAAGAGACAGGTGGTAGACAGAGGTAGCTGGTGGCAGAGGATGAGCAGAAAGTTCCATATTTGTCGAATAGCTTATGGCACTTCTATCCCACTGGGTGTCATAGTAAGAAACCCAGACGCTAAGGGGGGGTCCGGACCCCCTAACCCCCCGTTATATACGCCCATGCCACTAGGCCACAAGCGTATGGAAAATATCCTACGTCTTTAAGAGCAAGAAACACTGAAACATTACTTAAACTGTGCTTGTTTTATAGCTTAATAAAGGATTCAACACTAATTAGAGCTAAAGTCCAAAATCACCATTTGATTCCACATTCCAGTCACCTAGCTTTGTTTTGAAAAATGTGAATAGTCCACCTCCGTGTGTATCATAGACTGTCCATCCTGTCTCTGTTATATCAACACTAGTCCATTAGGATGTTATTACACTTATGTAAACAAGAATACAAAAAAGCCAAGCCAAGCAAAGTTGTAGCATGAACGCTCTATGCAGAATGAGGGCGATACGAGTATATATCACAAGTATCAAGCTTGGGGATTATAGCAACCCCTCCCTATTATGGGGGCCTTCGTCCAGCAGTGAACGACTTCTGGCTGTTGTTGTTGTGGTTGCTGCCCTTGCAAAATGACTCATACTTACAACATTAGCAAATGCTTTATTATACCTACTGCTTATCACTAGAACAAGGTTCATTATTACTATTACTAGTGCAGTTTAAACTAGCATCTGAATGTAGGTGTTCTATTGACGCAGAGAGTTGTGCTAAGCTCTGAACGAGTTGCGCCATTTTATCCCGTGAAGAAGAATTCTCAAAGTTATCTTCAGTAGGTTTTTCTACATCAGCACAGAGCCTAAAATGCAATCTTGCCAAATGCTCTTGCTGATCTCTAATATTTATCATTTGCTCCATATTGCCTCCAACACCAAATGCGCTCAATTTACCCGTATGAAAATCATCTAGTAACTCCAGGAGGGCTTTTTCCATGTGTTTCACATCGGGTGCTTCTTTAGGCATTTGTTTAGGCTTGCTACTGTAGTTTGAACGCATCAGGTCACGGTGTAGGCGCCTTTCACTGACGTAGGATATTTTTGTTGACTCATTGATGCTGTTGTTGCCAGTGCTCGTAAGCGTTGGGCCGTGGTTCTTGGAGGTGAGACTGGCCGCTCCGCTGGACATCTTGTTGCTGGTGACAGGAGACGTGGCGGGCTGGGGAACTTTCTGCTCGTCCTCTTCGCCCTCATTCTGCATCAGTTGTTGTGTTTCGTTAGCTTCCTCTAATTGTAAACTCATATGTTACGCTTGCGACAGTTGTTATCGTGCATAAAGATGGCCCGAGATTCCGAAAAGCTTAGTTTGATTAGTGTAACACCAAGGCATCGACTATATCATTGCACCAAGGGCCTACGTCTGGTTTTGGCAATCAGCCATGCAATGCAATGCAATGCGATGCAATTTTTATATGCATTCACTTTATTTTTCTAAAAACAAACAATAAATTCGAATTCGCTTCGACTGTATTTTTTTTCTTCTTAATCCTCCGGAAGAGAACTTGGCGTCGCAAATCCTGTGCATTTGCCAGTGTCAAGTATTTTTTTTTCTTCTTAGCTATTGGCATCTCACGCTGTGCATTCTGCCAGTGTCAAGTTTATGAATTTACAAGTTTTTATATTAAAATCAAGTCAAATATGTCATGAAATCACAGTTAGTCACACGAAATTAGTCATAGTCGAGTCCAAGTCATGCCCTAGTAAAGTTGTGGCGACTTTACTATGAGCTTCTACAGAGTTTTGAAAACAACACGAAAAGACATGTTTCACCACATTATATCACTTGCCCAGCATTAGGGTAACAGAGGGTAACAAGCATTAAAAAATTCAACCAAATTGAGAACCTCTTCTTTCTTTTAAGTCGGTTAAAAAGAAAGGACATGGGAGTGAACGAGTAGACAACGGGTATTCTACGGATACATTGAATTACGCATAATCCGAATTGAGAAACTTCTCCTTTTTTGAAGTCGGATAAAAGGAAGGACATGGGAGTGAACGAGTAAACAAATGGGTATTCTACGGGTACATTGAATTACGCATTGTATACCTGGGTGTTCCACGAGTTCACTTTTAATTCAGTGTACTCGTGGAACACGGATACAAAAAGGTATCCGTGGAACACCTTTTTTTGTCATTTTTTTTTTTTTTTACGTTGGGAAATGCACTTACGCGTACCCTCCTGCCAGGGCGCAGGAGGGTTATGTCGGACTCGATGCCAGAGTGAGACTCGATGGCACCCCTACCGACTAAAAACCCAACAGTGTTCCCACAGTGCGCCTATTGTCGAGGTCACGGGTACGCTCTCGCATTCATCCGCGACCTCGACGGCGCCGCCCTTTCGGGTCCACCACGGGGCGCCGAAGCTCCTCCCGCACCGATGACGATGTGTCCGAACACCCAGACACATCGTGCATCCACCTCGGAGGCCATGCCAGCGAGATGGGCGTCGGACGGCCCTACGTCCGAACGCCCTGGCCTCCATGCGGCGGGTCAGGTGAGTGGCCCCGCCACCTGCCACTTCGGCCGTTGGAGATGGGGAGCTCTGGCCCCTCTGGCCTGTCCCCATCCCGCAGCCCCACCACAACACACCCGGTGGGTGCCCCCTCAAGGAAAGCCCTTGATGAGGCCACCACCCGGTTGTCCCTCCTCACTCTCCACTGTGCCCTCTGCTACTCAGAGGGACACGTGGAGAGCCCTCATGTCCGGACCAGGTCCGGACCCACGAGCCCAGCCCCTGCCGTGGCCTTTGGGAATGGAGAGCTTTGGCCCCTCTGGCCTGTCTCCATCCCTCAGGCCCGTGCAGTGGCCTAGCCCCCCCTCCCTGTGGCCGCTTCCGCGGCCCCACCTCGGGTACCTCTTAGCTTCACCGTGGGGACACTTCCCACGGCTACTAGGCCCCCCCGCCCCGACAAGGCGGGTACCCACGGGGGGGATCCGTGGAACACCTAGGTGAACACCTTTTATGTAGACCACGGGTAATAAACCCTATGAAATAGGTAGGCCTGAACGCGCGGTCGGACATTGAATATTTTGACTTTTTTCATAGCACATTTTTTGTTCCAGTTAAAAAGTTTTTTTCATGTGATTGATTCAGGCGTTACTTTGCGGAAGTCCATTGTTACCAAAATTGTTTTAATTACAACCGACAACCGAGTACTTCTAAAGGATTAAGGGTGATATAATTATTGTTGTTTTATTACTTATTGATCATATTATTTTTGTATGTTAATAATTATTATCAATTTACAGGTTGATCATCATTATTTTGTTTCAGAAAAATATTACATTAAAACAGCTTAAAATCATTATTTGTTTTCAGAATTTATTAATAAATTGCTTTCAGGTTTAATTGACTCTTTGTTTCAGGTTAAATTATTTTTTTGGGTCAGGTTAGGTTCAATTTCAATTAACGTTGATAGTTACAGTAGATTTTAATGTGTCCCTTCATCCTATAAGCACTCGAAACGATATTACAGCGGAAAAACACTGAAAATTAAAACAAATTTTGGTTTAAATTTTAAGTTTTGTATTTTTTATTATGTAGGCTTTGTTTTTACTAGGTAGGTTTTATTTAGTTGTTACTTAGTTATAATTTAATTTTAGTGTATAATTCGGAGGTATAATTGTATTTTATTTGTAAATAGACTTATTCCTATAATGTCGAATATCAATGTCATTAATTTCTGCCAGTGTCATGTCACGTCAGGTGAGTAAATATTTTTTTCTTACTTTTTTTTTATTTATTTTTTTTCTTAGTTCTTGGCATCGCACGTTGTGCATTCTGCCAGTATCAAGTTTATGATTTTTGCAAGTATTTATATTAAAATCAAAGTCAAATATGTCATGATATCACAGTCAGTCACACGAAATTAGTCATAGTCGAGTCCAAGTCATGCCCTAGTAAAGTTGTGGCGACTTTACTATGAGCTTCTACGGAGTTTTGAAAACAACACAAAAAGACATGTTTCACCACATTATATCACTTGCCCACACTCGTGCATGTAACTTAAAACTCAATGAATAAAACACCACCATTTTTAATCATTAATTCGCGAAAAAACACAAGTTTAAGAAAATAATAGAATGCAACGACATGATTTTTCCGTGTTCCCGCCAAAACTTTTTTTCTTAGTTATTAGCATTGCACGTTGTGCATTCTACCAGCACCCTTATCATGGACGTTCGTGATTCCGATTGCGATAGCATGCCATCCTGCTCGTACCAACCCACTCGCGCCATGCGCGCTCCTGCTCGCGCACGCTCGCAATCAGAATCACGAACGTCCATGATAAGGGTGCTGTATCAAGTTTATGCATTATCATGTATTTTTTTAAATCATGTCAAATTTGTCATGAAATCACAGTTATTTGCACAAAATTAGTCATAGTCGAGTCCAAGTCATGCCCTAGTAAAGTTGTGGCGACTTTACTATGCTTTTTAACGGAGTTTTGAACACAACACGCAAAGACATGCTTCACCAGATGATATAAGTGTGGCCAAGTCATATAATACGGTGAAACATGTCACTGACACTTATTGCGGGCAATGACGTAAATTAAACGCATGGCATACATTAAGCTAGAACACACAACACTAAAAACTCATAAAAACTGGCTGGCGGGTAGCCACCTCCCCGTATACTAACGGCCTTACCTAAAATAATCTCGATTCTCTTAGTCACTGCTTAAACTTCTCTGTCCTTTTCTAGCACGTGCAACTTCACGTCAGAGAGAAGATGGCAGAGCATCTTAAGCAGTCACTAACGGTTGAAAAGTTTTTTTAGGTAAGGCTGTATATATATAAAATAAAAATAAATTACTAAAAAATCTGCATTAAAATAAGTTAATGATCCTCATCCTCATTACAGATTAATATTTTTTGTTGTGTCGAAGTTTCTTCTCTGTCACTGCAGGCACAGAGAATTAAACGATTACTCAGAATAAGCAGAATGCACAAAGTGTGATGCCAAAAAAGAAAAAAGTTTTAATTTTTATGACAGAATGACAAGACTCAAAAGGTTTACTGCAATCAAGTAGTGATGACCTAAATTTAACTTTTTATGTGTTCGAATATTCTATCGATAATATTGTCGGTTCCATTGTTACATATTAGTTTTATCGTATTTGAGGTATAATAGTCTTTGTTGTTGTTAATAATAATATATTAAAACGATTATGCCATGTGAAAAGTAAGTATGATTTATAGTTTAAAAAAATATGCTATTTATTGTACTTATCAAGTCAGTCAACCCAGTTGTTTTATTTGAGTATATTTATTTTATTGTTATAATGCCAAAATTCACAGTTTTACCCGGAATCGAATGAAGAGCAGTTTTTTTTTGCGATATTTAAAATTTGACGTGTAACCGTGGTGATAATCATAAACTTATTGTATTGTATTGAGAGAAAGAGATGAGCTTATAGAATCTGTAACAAAAAAGTTCAACAATACTGAAGGGTATTGTATACCTACTCATCATTATAAACAACTTTTAGTATGGGGCCAAACCTGAAATCACGAATATGAATGATGAATACATACATACCCTTCAGTATTGTTGACCTTTTTGTTACACATTGTATAAATGATATCTATCACATTCAATTATTTCAAATCAGATTTTAAAAGTTCTATATTCCGCCCAGATTCCGCCTACATTTTACGAGTAGTACAAGATCATTTCCATTATTCGAATAATGAACATAATTAGTAGAATATAAAAAACTTTGTGGCATCACTATTCTTCTAAACGATACGATTTACTTTACGATATTATTAATTTCTATACGATTTACGAAACGAAACCAACGAAACGTTGAAAACGAGGTAGGTTGAGTTGAATCGCAATGATTATTTTCTGATTTATTTACTTGTTTCGTTCCATTTTGAGCGGCAAACGGGATTTAGTGTCATCTGCTTTAAGGATTTGGAAGGTATCTCATCTAATATCTATTTACGTGTAAGTTCTAGTGTAAAGGTGAGACCTCCATTGTGCATTTTTTCTAGCCACATCCTCATTTTATTGTGGCACATGTTTCGCTCGAATACCGACAAAAAATGTATGATCTTGTTGCTCAGTGCATTTACCTTTAGATGCTGTCTCATTTGCAGGTTTGAGACGCCGTCGAATTTTTTTGCGCGCACCCGAATGGTAAAATTATTCACAAGTATTGCATGCAATACTTTGCGATTGTGGAGCGTAAAGTAGTACTTTCTACTGAAGATGACGGACCCGATACTTGATGTGAAGCTCCGTAATCGTGTGACTAGATATATTCACACCGGTGACGAAAAACCCAAATACTACCCGGGTTGTTGGGCTTCCCACAAATATTTCGAAGCAGACAAGTTCCCGGCCGCTAATGAAGCTATCCTGGCGAGCACCAACAGTGGATTAGAGGTGGTCAAAATAATTGTTCAGGTAATTTGTTTTTGCATTAGGTATTAAAAGATAATTTATAATCTTTAAATAAGTTACCTTCTTTTCAGCAAATTCTATTTTACTTTATGAAACTGGATGTTATTTAGGATAAAATAATTTGGCACAGGCTGACAAACTAACGAGTACTAGAATTTATGTAGGTGCAAAAAAAAGAGTTATATTATAAAATGTTGAGTTACTAAATTACCTGCATAAGCCTTTAACATCCTACTGTTCGTTCTAGTCTTTTTCTCAAATGGTGATTGGGCCATTTTCCACTACGCTGGTGATAGTGGCTCGCAGGTGAACTTAAAAAAAACTTAATGTTTTCATTGCATTCCTTCTCCAGCTTTTATTCCAGTTTCCTCATGTTGTTTTCGTTTCTAGCCCTGGGTCAAACACACAACCTCATGAATTTGAGACGCATCTTCTCCCAAGTAGGATAACCATTACTACTCATGGAGATGAAACGGGTTCACTTAATTCTTAAACAAAAGCATCTTATTTAATTTGGGGCAACCAGCTTATACCCGAGCTAACCCATAATGGCACATTGTCGCTTATATTACAACACTGTTGTTGTTGATTAGTCTATGTGACTAATCAACAGCTACAAACTTGTATTTTAGGCCTAACTAGAAAATATACAGCTTTTGTCTCTCCTGTAAAGTTAGAAAACCATATTTGCGGTGTTGTAATATGAGCGAACCGGAAGTAGGAAGGCCTCCCACTAGGTGGACCGACGACATTGTAAAAGTCGCTAGCAACCTTTGGATGCAAATGGCAAGTTGTCGTACAGTGTGGTGGTCTTAAGGGGGAGGCCTTCGTTCAGCAGTGGACATCTCAGGGCTGATGATGATGATACATATGAGCGATGATAAGGGCTTCTGGTGTAGGAGCTCCAGTGGGCTAGATGCAAGTGTTAATAGCAGTCAAGCAGTAATATTCATGCCGAATTACAAAATGGACTTACATTATTGAATGGTTTCAGGCTGCTAAAGATGGCTGGTACACTAGGTTTGAGGCAATAGCTTTTGCCCTCGCGAAATGCCTGCTGGTTGGCCCAGACCCTGTGAAAGAAGCAGTGTATAAAGCAGCTGTAGAAGTATTCAAGACTCCAGATGAATGGTTTCTCTTTCAGAAACATGCTAGAAGCTTGAAAACTGGTATGTTATGGTTACACTAAGTTATGTACACTACACACCGTTCAGTTAACAAATTTATTGCTCTCACACTTTACAAAATACCCTCGGTGATGGTGCTTATGATTTAATTTAATTAAAAAAGTTCTATCTTAGACGCACCTAGTGTCTTCTTTGGATCTAAAGAAAGATTCAAGTGATCACGCTAGGTGTGTTGCTGGCTTTGATCACATAACATTGGAGGTAGCAAGCCAAAGCAATCCTTTGCCAATAGGTATATGGTCAGCAACCAATACACCCTTTGTGCATTATGATTTTGTTTTAGTGTGCATTTATGCAATCAAGTTTTATTTGTGTGAAAGTTTAATTGAAAGTGTACCATGCATATTTTCCTCGCCTCCAACAAACAGTGGCAGAAAATTATGAAGACAGATTATTGGCATCTCCAATGGTATATGCTCGAAGGGTGCTGGCATAAAATTTGTGATGCGCATACCCACAGTTCTTAATGAAATAATTCTAAATATTATAAACCCGTCTAGCATGTTCTCGGCATCCAGATCAAAGCATCAAAGAGGGATTGACTAACACACAAGGCCTGTTGCTGGCATTTAATGTGGTACATTGCTTTGTTTTTGGATGTTTTTTTTCGTGTTATTCTCTGTCAGTACCGAAGTTAGAACAATATTAAAAGCATTGAGGTACTAGCTACCCCTATAATAACATAGGTAGCTATGTGTAAAGCTAGCTATGTAATAATAACATAGCTAGGCAATTTTTTTTTTCTTTCTGGGTCCTATTGTAAAAGTTGTTCACAATGATGAATAAAATTGATTCATGCCATTTTCGCCCCGAGAAAGTTCGTCCCACATTTACCTCCAGGCTTTGTAATACATAGCAGCAACCTACTTGCTTTCTGCTGTTTTTTTTTATATATGCCATTTTCGTACCGAGAAAGTTCGTCGGTTCGTCCCACATAAAAAAATCTGCTACCGACCCGCTTTGTATGCCGTGTTCGGCCCATTTCCTTTTTTTTATTAGAAAAATACACAATACACCTCAAAAAAAGTTTAGGTGCTAGTTTTATCAGCCTTTCATGTCTGTCAGCCTAAAATGAAATATTTTTTTTTCCATTAGGTAATGGGCAAGGCTGGTGCAGGAGTGTTCGGGAGTGGTACTTGCACAAAGATCCGCTGGAACTGGCCAAGGATATCAGCCGAGTGAGAGCTCGCCATGGCAGATCACATAAAACTCTCATCAGAAAATCTCATTTGAAAATCGAGGCAAATGATTTTGGTTAGTAATTGAAAAAGCAAAGTGAATGGCGAACATGGTAATTTTCTTAAGGGGGTGGTTTGCCATAGGCCCGCCACTTGGCAGGTGGCTTGGGAATAGGCGAGTGGCCTAATGTTAAATTTTTGACAAATAACAGGCTTAGTGATAAATATAACTAAATACATTCCACATACTGAAAAAATAAATTGTATTGGCTGATAAATCTCTGAGATATGAGCGTTTAAAGTTTTAGGTGGGGATAGAGAGGGAATGCCCTATCCCTTTCTCGCAAACCACGTGTTAGTATAGCATTTGTATGCCGCGCCTGAGGCTTGACGTCATAGCTCAGTATAGCGCGCTCTCTGTCTAACTTGAAATTAAAATACTTAAAACTTATTTATTTTTGAATTATTTGAAATTTTGTTTCCGTTGATAGGCTCTATTGTTGATCAGCTTTTTTATGAGGTAATAAAAAAATAGTAGTCATCATGCCTATTGCTGAATGCTCACGCCCGTTCTTTGAGAGTACGCTGCTGCCCATCCTCCGGTGATGCTTGATGCAGGTTAAAGACGCACCCAGGTCCAGCTCACATAATCAGCACAATTAAATATGAAATATAAATACATAAAATATACTTATGTAAATAAAACAAAAATGTGTTGGAGCCATATCAGTTTATTTTTATTTTTTATTCTCAAATAAAGGGCTTTTTCGCTAAGGCGCTATGCGCCCTGGCAACATTTTTTTTTTAAATTTTAAATACAACAAATGACGGAGGACACAAGCAAGACGTTCGCCTGGTCGTAAGCGTCACGCCTGCCACTAACAGTAGCAGTGCGAGAATTGTGAACTTGCGAACACAATCCTGCACCGTACTTCACTGCGCTCGTCACCTTGATATATTAGATCTCTTCATACCCAGTAATTTATCTGGTCTTCTCTTTATGTAATTTAAACTTGATGTCTATTTGCTAGCCTATATAGCTTTTAGCTGAATATGAAAGAGGCTCGTCCAGAATACTGTTACAGTAGCCCACTTTTTAACCTGTCGTCTGTTGGTTCAGAACTATACTTCTAAGGTGCAGGACACACTGATCTGGCGTCGGGTGAGGGCATGGCACGGGCGGTTTGCCGCCCCATCCTAATTTCATACTAAACACATTGAAATAAGGCGCAATTTACGACACGCCGAGTCCGATCGGGCGCACCCGATACTCGCCCGATGAAAATTACGCCTTATTTTAATGTGTTTAGTATGAAATTATAATGGGTTGGTAAGTCGCCCGTGCCATGCCCGTGGCCGACGCCAGTTCAGTGTCCTGTGTTCTGTCATAGATTCGTTCCGAGCACATTCCATTATAACATGTTTTTTGGCTGATGTGTCAGCTAGTAATATTATAGAGATTTCAGTTTATTCTGCCAAATGGTTGTATAACAGTTGTCAGTTGTTTTTATATTCGTATATATGGTTTCACTAAGTTCTGCCCCCAGCCCGCGATGCCGTCGTCAAGTACGCGATCATCGGTATAAAGCGAGCGAAACAGTTGCTCGCCGACAAGCCAGGCACCAAAGAGATTTTGGATTACCTGCAAAAAGTAGAGGATTTCCGACACTGCGAGGATGCGGTCGCTGCCGCGGTCGTTGCTTCCCAGAACCAGTTCACGCTTGACCACGTCCCAGGACATTTGTTGACTACACAGGATGTATGTTTTTTTTTACTAGCCATATATCTGTATTGAAATAGACTACAAATACCATTTAAAACTTCATCAAAACAAGCGTCTTAAATTTTCGTACCTTGTACGGCTACGGTGTGATAGCAATTTAGTACTCGACTCTTGACAAAAATCAATTTGGGTTTGGTTTGGTGTTGATGACGTATTAGCATTCCACTTGCTTTCGTTTAGGCTATATGACGCAACAGTAAATTTAATATGCCCGAGATAATTTGTACAAAAAAAGAAACAAATAAAATTTCATGTGTTTGGTATAAATTTAAAAAGAGCATATATTTATAATTTTCCTACGAAATTATTGCGTGAGTTAAGAACGTCCTCATTGTCATCATCGTCAACCCTGAGAGACCACTGCTGAACAAAGGTCTCCCCTTAGACCGCCATATACTTTTTACTAGAGACAATTCTCTTTCTGCACTGTTCACTAGCAATTTTTTTAAATGCAATTGAGTAACAAGTCGAGTGAGACGTTCACCTGGTGGCACGCATCACGCGTGCCCTTAAAAGTAGCAGTGCCAGAACTGTGAACTTGCGAACAAAATCCTGCGCCGCACAGCACTGCTGGTCACCCTGATTTATAAGATGTCAAATCTTTTCACGCCCAGTATTTTCGCTGGTAACATTGCTTGGATTCAAACCCCACACAATTATACTTGCACGCTACTGCTTCGCAGTTGAATTAAAGGCAAGGTGTGGCACTTCCCCACGCGGAACTCTGCAGTAGAGCACTACACAAGTAACTTTTTCAAAAACAAAAACAACAGACTTCAAATTAATATGGGACCACCTCGGAAGATACACTTTACAATAAAAAAAGAATTTCCAACATCGGTCCACAATTGACGGAGAAATCAGTGAACATACATAAAAAACATACACACCAGGTGCGTTCGGATAGCCCCTTGGTAGCAAAAATAACTGTTACAAACGCCAATAATGATCACATGTAGCGTTCGTTTTGGGAATGTGTGTGCAAAATTTGCATTATTATCTGTTTTCGCTCACCGTTCGGATAGGTCAAAAACAGCTAAAAATGCCATCGTAATCTGCCACTTTTGAGCCACCTCGCGACATGGGATTCTTGTGATCATTTTTTGACATTAAGATTTTGACGTTTGGTTTTCGCGGTGTTTTGGAGTTTTGTTTGTCAAGTGCTGTCCCTGTGACATTTGTTTGACATCACCGCTAGACCCTAGTGACTGTACCGTTCGTTTTGGGTGGGGACAAAAGTGGCAAACATGGCAAAATTCTCAAACCGAACGCTTTACGTCAACGCCAATTTTGAAAATGCTAATAATGCCACCATAGGCTATCCGAACGCACCTACCGTCGAACATAGAACCTCCTCCTTTTTTGAAGTCGGTAAAAAAAATTTTCTTGTCTGAATTAATCACTAGTAAAACTTTTCAGGTATGGGATGCTATACTGCCCATGATGAGTTTACGCGACATATTGTACAACATCCAACGCATCCACAACATGGGCTTCCTTACAAGCGACTCGACCACCACTGCTATTTTAATCTCACTACTCAACAACCAGGACTTTATCAACAAATCTGAAATCTCGCCCATTGAAGTCTACATCACTCTGAATAATTATAAACTTAAAACTAAGTAAGTGTTTTGTAACTTTAATATTATACACAATAGGGTAGATGACTGATGTTTAAATCGCTTGAAACCAATAGCTTTGATGAAGTATTTAAGTAAATATAGTTTGTTTATTATACTATATACCCCTCCCTATTATGGGGAGGCCTTTGTTTAGCAGTGGACGTCTTCTGGCTGATGTGCTGATGTGTGTAGTATGTTTATTGAAAAAATAATTTAAATCGGTTATTAATGTTCTGATATATAAGCGTTTAAAGTTTTTGGTAGAGCCAACTCTTTCCCTTTCCCACAAAACAAAAAATTACGTCACGCCTTACTTGTCAGAATAGAATTTATATAGCGTACAGAGAAGTGACGTCACGATTTGCTGTTTCGCCTCTCTGTCTAGCATGATATTAAAATGCTTATAAGTTGCTTATTTTTGATCAGATTTTCATTTTCTTTTCACTAATCAGCTATATTTATGGGCCACATTTTATTAGGACAATTAAAAAAAAACCAGTCATCTAGCCTATTCAGATATTCACAATCCGGCAGGAGTCGTACCAGGACAGCGATCTGTATTAACATCCATTTTGTATTTTAACTGTTGTCTAAGATGATGTAATTAGGAATATGCATGTTTTTTGTTTTTTTATGTTTGTTTTTTATTCATGGTATGTCATTTAGGTCATGTTAGAACTTAATTGAGTATAATTATTATTCTTATCTGCTAAACTCTTTTAGGCCTCTAAAATCACAGAAAAAGAAAATACTCAGTGAAAAAGAAGAACGCCGTCGTCTACGCCAGATATTTGACCCCAAAACCGGACTGTGGGAGTGGTCATCGACCAAAAGGCATCCTAAGGAGATCAAGAACTGGGGTAAAGCGTGTTTTTTTTTTAAATATGGCATTCTTGAAATAGAGATATGCGTTCATTCATTATCTATAGTTGGGTGCTAGACAGAGCGATGACTTTTTGTTGGCCGAACTATGTTTGCTGTGTGCTTTATCCATAAGTGAATTATTAATTATAAAGTGGGGAGAGCATAAATATTTTGTGTAATTATTCGTATAAAAATATTTTTAATTTGACCGGCTAGGCTTTTCGCTTTCGTTTTTGTAAAAGTCGCGGGCAACCGGTGGATGCAAATGGCAGGTTGTAGTTCAGTGTGGCGGTCTAAGGGGGAGGTCTTCGTTCAGCAGTGGATGCCTCCGGGCTGATGATGATGAGGCATTTCACCAAGACTCACCTGATGTAATATAATTAACGATGTGAAAGTTGGTAAACAAACCCAGATTGGAATGGGAACTGGCATTTATTTACCGGAAAACTTCGCTAGGTGGACAGCGACATTATTTTCTATTTAAGGGTGGTAGCCTCAACTGGTCGTAGCTAGCTAACCAAACCACACGAAGACCGAAGAAACCTTGCCACCTCGCTATGGGTTCCTCATGTTTTCCTTCCCCAGGGGTTCAAATCTCAATTTTTAGTATTTGAATCAACCGAACTGCCTGCAATTTGAACGCGCCATGAACCGAGCTTTAAAAGAATAGAGGCGCCACTATCGCAAATAATTTTATATACTAACAAGGTAGTCGGAGGAAGATGATTGGATTATGAAAACTGACGTGGTTTTGACACATTTTTGTTTTATTTATACGGGAATACTCACGTACTAAGTAGGACGCAGCTGCACGCGCGTCGAGCTCTGTTTTCACTCTTTGAAAAAGGTCACCGGATGTGATCGAAACTATAGTCGGAGTATCCGATTTAATTAAACGTCAGTATTCCCGTACAAAAAAAACGAAAATGATTGGATTAGTTTGTGATTATCAACAGTATTGCCAGGAGAGGGAAAAAGCTTCTGTTTTAGAACAAACTTAGCTATATACCACACCAAACTATACAGCTGAAGTGAAGTAGTTCGCCAAACTGTACAGCCTCACCTTAACTTGTTTCTGTATATTACAGGTATTGAAAAGCCGCCAAGCCAAGCGATAATCACAGGTCTCAACAAGTTGATTGACCAATCGTGGCTCGTCACCAAACCGACAAATGTCCGATATTTGATCACAATGGATATGAGGCATCACATGTTCAAAGGTAAAGAATAGTTAAATGAAGCGCAAATTCTTTCGAACTGAGACCTTCGCATCCACCAAAATGCATGTGACGTTATAAGTAAGTTCGTATAGGCTGAGTGGCCAGCCCTAGTGTCAGAGTTAATGTGCCGCCCGAACGCCTCTGACATGGCTGACGGTTGTTGTTATAGAAGCTAGAACAAACAACCGGGACCAACAATTTAACGTGTCATCCGACCCACGGTAGCGCTCTGAAATAAATGCCACTCGCGGTCACCCATCCGAAGACTGACCGGACCGTCCGTTGCTTAACATCGGTGATCGTTTAGAATCACCTAGACAAGCTACGCCACGAGCGTAAAAAAACCTAACTGTAAATGCGAAAGTAATTGTCTGCTTCTTTCTCTCTCTGTAACCTTTTCACGGCTAATAAAAGTAAAACGCTGAAGCGATCTCACAAAAAATGCATGTAGTGTGAGCATTATGAGATCGGATATAGGAAAATGTACTCTAGAAAATGCTGGAAAAAAAACACGAGGAAAATCGTAAGACGTTACAAGTTTTACGTTTTTTTACAAGCTACGCCACGAGCGTAAGTAATGAAGAGAATATAATAATAGTAATGAATATGAGAGTCGATGTCTGCCTACAAACTGCTATACAGTTTGGCAGAGTTAGAAATTGAGCTATGTAATTATTTCTCTAAGACAAAATGAATTTAAAAAAAAAGGGAAAGTGAACCTTGTTTTCTATTTTAGTTTTCAAGGTTATCCGGGTTTAAAACATAAAACCGACCACAAGTTACTTTTTCCCTGATAACGTCACGATTTTATTAGTATAGTGGAAGTGGCTAGTGGAGTGCTTCCAGTAGCTAGGAAGTATGCTATACTTCCTAGCTACAGTCCGGACACTGAGAGAATGCGTTTGACAGCTACAATAATGTTGTCTAAAGCTGAATGAAAACACTTTTGCTAGTTACTAGTTTTTCGATTATAATACCTATACATACAGATGGTGGCCGGGTATACATACTATCTATAGCAAAATAATTAAATGCTTTAACTTTTAATTCATAATTCAGCTTTAGACAATGTTATTGTGATATAATGTGGTGAAACATGTATTTTCGTGTTGTTTTCAAAACTCCGAACAAGCTCATAGTATAGTCGCCACAACTTTACTAGGGCATGACTTGGACTCGACTACGACTAATTTCGTGTGACTAACTCTGATTTCGTGACATATTCGACTTAATTATATTATTAAAACTTGAAAATTCATTAACCTGGCACTGGCTGAGTGCACAACGTGCGATGCCAATAACTAAGAAAAAAAACCCTCTAATCAATCTTTTTGTCCTCAGGCCGTCATTTCTGCAAGCGTTACGTTGTGCCGAAGAAAGGCAAGAAAGGTACGACGGCCGCCCCCGCCCCCGCCAACCCCGCCGCGCCCGCGGCCGGCGGCGACGCCGAGCCCAAGAAGGAGAGCAAGAAACACCTGCAAGCAGAGTGCTTCCACAACTCCGCTGTCACTCCGGGACATGCCGGTATAAAAGCACCGTACTTCTACTATCTGCCCTTGCAATAGGCTAGATGACTGGTTTTGTTTTTTGCCCTATTAAAATGTGGCCCATAAAAATAACTGATTAATGAAAAGAAAATGAAAATCTGATCAAAAATAAGCAACTTATATGCATTTTAATATCATGCTAGACAGAGAGAAGAAATAGCAAATCGTGACGTCACTTGTAGGCCATATAAATTATATTCTGACAAGTAAGGCGTGACGTAATGTTTTGTTTTGTGGGAAAGGGACAGAGTTGTCTCTAACAAAAACTTTAAACGCTCATATATCAGAACATTATTAACCGATTTAAATTATATTTACTTAAATTCTTCATAAAAGCTATTGGTTTCAACGATATAAACATCAGTCATCTAGCCTATTCAATAAGAAGTTTACGAAGAATCTATAGATATAGTTTTATTTTGGGTGTAGTATGTATTATAAGTATGTATTTACAAATTAAAAGTATATAAGTAATCTATCGGCTATCTGGTTTCCATTGTACAAGCTTTGCTTAGTTTGAAGCTAGATGGCGCTGTGTGATAGTTGTCCACCGATATTATTTATTACCTATTTTGTGACCTTTTTAACCGACTTCATAAATGAAGCAGGTTCTATGTTCGACTGTATGTATGTTTTTTTGTTTTTTTTTTGTACCGATTTCTCCGTCAATTGTCGACCGATTTGAAAGTTTTATTTTTGTTTGGTGATGCGTCAGAGGTGTTCCCATTTTTATCGAAATCGAATCAGTAGTATGGTTTTTAAATCAAAATTACTGGTAAATATGATGATGTTATCCAGTTAGTCGAAATTGAAAACGGTATTTTTTTAATTTATATAGCTTTGGATAACACGTCTATAGGAAACTATATTTTCACTGTATTCCAGCTATTATATTGGCGCTGCAGCTGTTGAAACGTGAGAAAGACATAAAGCTTGCGGTGTTTACTGAAGAAGGCATTCAGATGGTCACCCTCGAGCGCAACTTTACCAACATTGAAGAAGCAGAGTTCCAACTCAGGGTGAGCTGCATTTGCATTTTTTTTTAATTCTTTTAAGTGACGATACGAGCAAGACGTTCGCCTGGTGGTAAGCGTCACGCCTGCCACTAACAGTAGTAGCAGTGCCAGAATTGTGAACTTGCGAACACAATCCTGCGCCGCACTGCACTGCGCTCGTCACCCTGAGATATTAGATGTTAAATCTCTTCATACCCAGTAATTTCTCTGGTAACAGTAATGTATAAATAAAGTGCATAAATAATTGCACACTACTGTTTGGCGGTTGAATAACTGGCAAAGGCGTGGTACTTCCCCAGGCGGACTCTGCAGTAGAGTCCTACCACTACAAAGTTTGTACTCAAATTACTCATATCATAAAGCGAAACTTAACCGTAATTTTATTCTCAGAACGATTCTATGTTTTCTGGTGTGCACAAAAAAATACTACGTCGTCAACCATACAACGTCCATTGCTGGACGAAGGCCACCCCCTTAATGTAGGTGTTGCCATAATCCCCACGCTTGGCAGGCGGCTTGGGTATCGCAGAATGATCACCGTTAACCAAGAAGATGCTGCTGCCCGTCCTCCGGTGGTACTGGTTGCAGTTTAAAGACATACCCAGGTCTGCACAAGTTCCGTAATAAAAGCAAATTACAATGAGTCCAGTAACTTTCGGTTCCATACTGCGTTTTTAGATGCTGGTAGTCGAATCCAGCCCACTCCTAGCCGTCTACTCGCCTAGACATTTTAGTCTAGGATGTCTTGGACTCCTATTCTTCCCCTTATTTAAGGGCAACCTGTATTATATTATCTTTGGTATTAGTAAGTGACAGTGCACGTGAATAGAACCCGATCCTATTTACTAAGCGACAAGTGTCATATTAATATTCATTATCAGCCAGAAAACGTCCACTACTGGAAGAAGGCCTCTCCCTTAAGGAACGACAAGTTGACGGCTCGAACTCATCGGTGGGCGCGGCTAAAAAGCATGCTCTCTTCATCAAACAAACTGTGGGAAAGGGAGAAAGAAAGATAAATGAGCGCGCATTTTTTTTTGTCGACCTTTGGCTGATGTAATGTGGTTGAATAAACTCTGAGTTAATTTATTCCAACTTAAGTTATTTCAAATGTTTATGGACTAAACTATGCCGCTTGATAAATTATTTTAGAGTTTTCGTATTCCTTATGTTATTTATTTACGTCCAATGTGGCGTTAAAATTGAGCTAAAATACAAGATGTTTCCTGGCTCATAACTTTCATGTTTATTAACTTTTTACTTTCGTAATAATTTACAATCCTAGATAATGAAGAGATTAATCGATATAATACTTAGTCTTGGACCTACAAAATTACATAGTGGAGTAGTAATACTACCGCGTTTCTATGGAGAAGTGACCAACTTGTCTACTCTTAATAGGGAGGGGTTGCCATAATCCCCACGCTTGGCAGGCGGCTCGGGGATCGCAGCGTGTTACCACCGTTAACTAAGAGGACGCTGCTGATGGACATACCCAGGTCCATATTAATATTAACCGATTAATACTAAAAAGAAGTACGAATTCCGTGTAATCTATGCATTACTCATATTTTACAGAAAATGAACCTCGGACGCGTACAGCTCGACGCGCCCATGGAGTGGGCCAACAAGAACAAGCAGAAGTTCGACGTGTTCATCAACATGATAGATCGATCCACTCGGTACATGGAGTTAGACCACTCGGCCCGCGGCGGCAGAGGCAACGGGGGCAGGTACGGGCCGCCGCCCGTCGAGAAGAAAAATGGGTTACTAGTTGACCACTGCCCCGTGCGGGCGCTCGAACGGTACAGGGAGGACGTCGGCGTTAATGATGCCAAGTGAGTACTGACAACACTTGACACTGAAACTTGTGAAATGCTATCTATTTTAATCCATATACACATACAGTAGGGCCAATTTAATAGATCAAATTTGAAATCTGTCAGCCTTAGCTTCATAGTGGGATCTAGATCATCCAAATACGACAATGAACGCATCGTGAGGACTCTGTTCACACCACTGAACAGAGAAGTGAATAGGGGAACGGGAAAGGAGACGGGCCGCGCTAGCCGGCATTAAGTCTATTTAGACTTAATGACAATTCTGCCAATATAGATGTTTTTAAACTGAGAATACTCAAAAAGACAATTTAAATAGACGCGTAGGAAACCAAACCACATTGTATCGTTATTAAATTTAATCTGTTGCAAAATGGCATTTCGAGCGTTTTAATTCAAATGCGTGACCAATGATTGGCATTTTATCGTCGTAGTTTCTATGCAATTTTATGTAAAACTGGCGACAGCGGTTTTCCATACAATTGCTTTACAACATTGTTTTGACAACCGTTCTACCTAAGAAGTAGGGCTTTCGCTTTTCTGTGGTTCACACGGTGCGTTCGTTGTCGGATCTGGAGTCTTATCTTATTTTTGACGACATAAATGTCGTCAAAAATGTCCTTGTTTCATACACATTTTACAATTAACCTATTTGTTCCAGGCTCATCGTGTTGAACCTGGCTTCCCATCGCCTTATGACCACGGACGGTTCTCACGAGGGAGTCCTCGACATTGTCGGTGTCGACGAGTTCGTTCCCAAAGTTATGGACGCGTTCGCACTCGGACAGTTCAAGTGAACCCCGCGCTAGAGGTCGTTCTACATTAGGTCGGTACTGGATCATAGCATCTACAGACGGCTTGATACGTTCAACTTTTGAGTGAAACTGTCTTGGAAAGATAAGATACTTTCTAGGATTCCAAAGCAAAAATCCTTGATTAAATCACGATATTACTGTCTCTTTGAGAAAAGTCCTGACACAGAGATCCGACAATGTATCTGACAATCTAGGGCTTTAGCAGATATATTAGCGGATACCGACTTGGTGTAGTAAGCTATCGATTCTCCCACGCCACGTTTGTGTCGATTTTTCTGTGAGTCTGCAAATGGATCGGATTCCAAGTTTGCTGAATCCGTCCACTCGAGTATCGGATTGCGCATCCATACAAGGTGATTTGTCATACTTGATCCAGTCCAACTGGCTTAGTGTAAAACAGCCGTAATTACTGCTACTTTACTCAGTCAATTCGACCAGAGGCTTAGGCGTTACAGTGGGGAATGCCATGACTGTCAAGACTTAGTTCTATCGAAATGTGTTACCAAACGAATCATCACTTTTACATCTAAAAATCCGAGTCAAATAATTTCTATGGAGTTCGGTAAAATTATGCCTTTTCTAGTGAAATTGTAAATCCTATATAAAGAATTAAGTTTCTTAGTCACACGTCTCGGGGCTTTACTTTTGCATAGACAGTGTCTCTGCTGTAGCCTGTTTCAGATTTCCATAGACAGCTGCTACTGCATGCCATAAGGCTGGCCGTACGCGAGTTTCCCGCTATTTCTATAAAAAGAAAACCATAAACAATTTTTCAACCATAGATAGGATTAATGATTGCATTTTAACGAGATTGCAGCTAAATTCCAATAAGTCTGAATGTGTTTTGTAAGTTTTAATGGTTGGTATGTAATGGGGTCCAAACGATTAGCAATGATTGCATCCTGGCTACTAGTATAGTATTATATTATCTTTGGTCCTGGCGTAGTATCTGTTAATTCATGGCAAGACCTTTTGTAGTCGCCTAAGCCCGCTCCGGCTAAGCCTTGTTAGTCATATCTCAATCTAAAACGACCTTCTTTTACCTCAGTATTTACAATAAAATTGTTTTTAGATGAAATCTAGCCGCGTCGTGTTCCGGCCCCCTGTGCGAAACGTTCAGAACGGATGTGTTTATTTTTAAAACGTAATTAGGACATAGTCCTGGAATCTTAACTCGTGGGACCTTATTCTTAAATTTCGTTATGACGAGTTCCATATTTCTTTGTTTCCGACTTGACGATTTCCATATCTAGATAATCTGTAAAATTTGACGTTCATCCGTCGGCGTCATTACGAAAGATAGGAATAGGGTACGCTATCTTAATTGTTTTTAGTTTGTTTTTTATCGCTTTAGTTATTGGACAGTTGTTGTATCGTAGCTGTCCACATCAGTTGGTTTCGGATCTCTGCTTTACGAATAATTGTAAGAGCACCTGTTTTAATTTAAGTTTTTATTGTATGACTTTCAATTGAATGTATGAAATGGAATAATTTTGATATTACCGGATTCGAGTCTATACAGTAAATATTGTTTTAATTAAGTTGCTTTCCACATGCGAAAAGTACAGTCCACGTTCCTACGAATTTATAAGCTTTAGTTGAAAAGATTTAAGATACCTTTTTTTGCACTTTTGCTAACAAACTACTTTTAAGCTTGTTTGTTACTCTCTCTTAGAGGTATTAAGTACTAATTAAATAAGCAGATTGGCAGTTTATTTTGCGTTAAGTTTTTCTAATCGGTTGTTATCATAGTGCGTTTTGTATCACTAGAGTATTAGTATTATGTAGCTTGAACCATTTTAAAACAGGGTCTTTTAGGTCATTCTTAAAATTGGCGCCTGACTCACTAACAGCTATGTGTTCATTCATACTTGATATGATAACTTGGGGGTTAAATTAGCGACGTTCGGAGAATATCTCTTTTATTAACAATCCTGTAAAAGAACATATTTCACTAGCTAACTGTCAGACGTTTCGCCTCCACTATTTGAACGCCAGCATCACTATTTATTAAAAAAATATATTTATTGGCGAAGTAAGAAAACTATCACGACATAGTTACTTTTATTTAAGTTTTAACTTAACTAAAAAAGAAAGATACCATTGTAAACATTAAAAAAAATTGCCGACCAAACGGATTTGTCCCTGAATCGATGCGGGTAAACGCCCTATTGCTCTAGCTACTGTGCTTAGGTCGTCTTTCTGCCTGGCGTGATTCTGAATAGGGAATATGCATGTTTTTTTATTGGCTCACAAAAATCTGACTCTCAACAAAACAAATTACCGAAAGTAAAAATTTTATATGTGCACAAATAACGAAGTTATAAACATTTTAGTTTCATGTTAGACAAGGAGGGCACTATGACGTCAAGGAGGTTTATGACGTCAAAGTCGACGATTCCAAACACATTCTATATTACAAGCACGTGTTTTGCTAGAAAGGGACAGATGACTCTCTCCCAGAAACTTTGAACACTTGAAGTTCTATTATTATTAACGGGATTTTTACCGTGATTATGTTGTGTAATGAGCTCGCGATATTTTGGCGCTGTTGCATGCACCATGTTCACGAGTAGACACAGTGTTTGAACACTTATATTTCAGTAGTTTACCAGCCTATTTCAATTATTTTTTGGACGTCAAGCATCAGATTCAGTTAAACTCTCCATTTATCCCATTATTTTTAATAATAGAAACTCGTGCATATTCCCTATTGTCTTTTTATACACCAATACAATAAATAATAAACTATTCGAAAATGTTAAGTTTTTTTTTTCTTATTTGGGTGATTATATTGCAGATACAGTTCGATAGATCTCTTACTTCCAATGGTCTTAGCGAGGTCGTGCGAATTATTTATCTGACTGCCAAAGTTAAAAGTGCATTTTTAAAGTAATAATTGTTTTTAAATGCTGGCGTTCAAGTACTACTGAATTGTCTTTAGCGGTAGAACATAAATATTAATAGCATATCTTCTTATTATAGGCTGTATGAAAACAGGCACATGCTCATGATTTATATAGAATTGGAATTATTTTTTTGTAAGATACATTATACCAACAGACAGCTTGAGATCGCGCCACTTTTTGGTCTGCGCAAGACAGCCCACGCATCATGACACATGAGAACTGTCATGCTCAGAGCAAGAATAGTGTGGGGTAACATTAGTCCGCGTTCACAATTTTTATCGATAAAATACAATGACTGCAAGTCATACCTATTGGCATTCATTTCAAATGTCTAGAATATTGGCTGTGTTCCGCGGTATGTGCACTGTGTAAATGTCGTAAATAATATATACCACACATTGCCTTTTGGAACGATCTCTTGCTCACACATATATCAATGGGATCGACCACATAAATTATGGTATGTTACTAACCCTTTGATCGCTACGGTAAAAATGCATCGCCGTACCCTGTGAGATACGCCATTGGAAGTACGCCAAGCAGGAGTTTAGTTGCCTTATTCATTAGTACCTACAAAAACAGAGATTCCAAAACGATGTAAGTGTAGGTAAAAGATAAGTAATATGTTTTTCTTGTCAAATATTCACACCGTTGGCGTATATGGCTCGCTATTGCTTGTCAAGGCAAGATGTTGTATAGGCGTCTGTGGCGGCCATTGGGTTAAAAAAATTTTTTTTTTAATAATTTGTAATATTATGTTCCTTTTTTTATTTCCAAAACTTGAATAGATAATAATGGGCATGAATCGGCTTTCAAATTGTAGTGATAGGTAAAGTCCGTCTCAGAATGTTGGTTACTTTGATGTACTGATAAAAAGACGGAATTTTCAAAATCTGTGATCACTTGGTACTCTCTCGGGTTAAGTATTTTTTTATAACTGAAAGTGTTGAAATTTTGTAAAACATTGTATAAAACTCAAAATTGCTAAACATGCTTTTTCATGTGTAGTGTTGTTTTGTTGAATATTTTAGATTATCCACACGGATCATGATAATGACTTCATTTTATTGATTAATCATTATACAAGTCTGTGTGTTGTGTCACGTCTTAAATTTTTGTTGGTATCTATACTTATTTTAAAACAACGCCAGATAATAGTGTTCTGTGATTATGATGCCTTGGCAAACCCAAACGTTAGTGATATTGTCTAATCAGAACTGACTTTCTTTTTAAGGCAAGTATTTTTTTCGAAAATACTAAAAAACACATTATTATGAGACCAAATTTTTTTTTTCTTTTACCACATATGCATGAGGGGAAAATGTGAATTTTCTGGCAATATAATTGTAACATTTAGCCATAAAAAAATATTGATATGGTTAACATCAACAATAGTACCTATAGTAACACATGTTTTGTAAACTTCATCAGTATTTTTTTATTTTTAATGTTCTCGATTGAATCCTTCTTTGAGAAATCTTAGCTTGCTTGTGCATTTTAAACAATTTATTGTTCCGTCCGTACTACATACATATTGTCGTTCATAGGTACGATCCAAAATGCTTTCAGCATTAAGTTAGTCATATTATTAACAGTTTTTATAACCCCGTATTTTGCAACTATTATTTTGAAACACATCACATCGTATCAGAATAATGTAACCCCTTTATGAATTAAAAAATGTACTTGCATGTTTGTTTCCATTAAATAAACTCTTAAGTATACAAAATAGGTCGTTTATTTTCACGTTACTAATAAGCCCCATTGTAGAAAAAAGGACGATGGCTGGTAAAATTGTTTGGCACTGGCTGGCGACGCCGACGCATACTTTTTAATTGTTTTTACACAACTATGCTAGTCATATCATAGCAGGGGTATTCACAAACCAATAGGAAAGATTTCCGTTCGGATACACATTCTCTGTCTCTGTCATGCTGAATGTAGATGACTGGGACGGATAATGTGGATCCGAATGGAAACGTTCTTCCCATTTGAGTTAGACGCGTCGAAACGTAATAAAAATTGGATTGTCCTAATGTGCTGATTTGTTACATGATAAGATGTACTTGATCATGTAAAATCCAGAAAACAGGCTCAAGTAAAAGTCTGAAACGAATTATTTAATAATAAAATTTCTAACTTTGCATATAATTTTTTATGGATATTATTTATCTTTGTGTACATGAGAGAACCTGCAAAATTTTAGTTTTCAACTGAACTCCTTTATTTATTAAATTCAAAATTTAAACGTTGTCATTGTCCAGCGCCAGCGGATTCACATGTCGCGCTCGCCTCAAAATGCCTCGCCTTAACAAAAATCTCTTTATGAATCTAGCATGGCTTAGTGCATACTACGACAATGATTATGGGATATTTGCACCACTAGGCCATCTGCGTAAACGTCCTAAGCCTTTGCCGCAACTCTTACGATTACTCTTAGGCCCGAAGTCCACCAAAGCGGAGACGAGAAGAGAGGAGATTAACGGCCTTACTTAAAAACGCCGCTCAAACTTAGTCGCTGCTTAAGATGCTTTGTCAACTTCTCACTGACGTGAAGTTGCACGTGCAAGAAAAGGACAGAAGTTTAAGCAGTGACTAAGGCTGAAAAGTTTTTCAAGTTTAAAGTGTTTAAAGTAAGACTGTCAATAACCAATATAATTTTGTAACTTCCACATCTCGTGTCTGCTTAGCTTCAAAGGATACAGTTGAGTAGAGAGCATATACATCTATATATCTTACATTTGATTCATCATATCATTACTTCAGCTTTTAGAAATCTACTGCTGAACCCAATGAATATGCCTTAGGTATATACCTATTATATTATCAGAGAAATTTACTAGTATTATAAATGTCTATGGCTGAACCAGCATAATGTGGTTGATTTTGAAGGCTTTATTTTTATTATTTATTATATTAATAATAATAAAGTTATATTTATATTATTTGAAGTTGACAGTTCTAAACTAATTAAAATATTGCTGTCACTTTTTTACTAGGCATGTTAGCTAAGGACAGCAATACTAACTAAAGTTTAGTTCTGTCAACTTAAACCCTCAAAATCGACCACAATATTTGTTTAGCGCGATCAAAAAGCTGTGAGTAATGCCTGGTAACTGCGGAGGACTGAAGAGTCGAGGTGCGAGCGTGGAAGCCGCTAGGAAAAGTCGAATCTTTATTTCTGGCTAAGTATGGTTTCAAATTGTGCCTCGTTTACTTCGTCGATTTTCGGCACCAAGCATAAAATTTTGAACCGATAGTAAACAGAGAAATTTGTATGCGCGCCGTATAATCGATCCACACTGCGATACTGTGGAACCTCATTAACACTTACAACTGCTCTAAAATCAACGCTGTTGCGGCTAAATATACTTGAAGTGTGAAGTTAAACTAACTTGACTTGACTTCTTGGGTTTATGGCTTCTGCGACTAGTGTCACAATTCTGCCAATGTCCGTTTCTTGATAGTGTCGTAAACTGTAGATATTATATGATCGCGATATAATAATATGTTCGGTTTATATGAATCCACGGAAGCTCGATTGGTTTATCTAAAACACACATAATACAACACATTTATAACAGACACCGTGTTAGTAAAATACAGTACTTATTATACTTTGCTATAAAATAATATACTTAGTAATATTCTTAGTTTTATGGGACAATCACATTTCACAACTTAATATTATTAATATTTATAAATTTACATAATATACAGTTGACTAATGGGGTAGAGGCAAGGGATAAGAGGCATTTCATGGAGGTAGGACGGGGGATACTAAGGGGAAGGATATCATATAGAGAGCGACTTAGACTAGGGCACTCGAAAAAAATGTGGTCCACGTCTCCTTCATCAAATCCGCACTCGCATATTGAGTGGTCCCTGATCCGAATTTTCGCTAAGAATACTGGAGTACAGGAATGTCCCAGGCGCATGCGACAAATTGTAGAGGTGGTAGTTTTATTGGCTTTGCGAAATTTGTAAAACCACGGGACTTTAGGCACATCTGGTTGGATATCTGCATAAAACTTTCCAGTAACTTTTTGGGAGGTTTCCCAGTACCTAGACCAAGTTGAATCTAAATGAAATTTAGGTAACAGACAAAGGTCATGCGCGTAAATTTTAAAATTGTCTAGCGATCCGATTTGGGAAGCCGCCCTAGCACAGGCATCCGCGCTCTCATTGCCCGGGATTCCAGAGTGACCTGGAATCCAGGCGAGGACAACGCTGACACCTGCACAATGGCATTCATATAGTTGCTGTTTGATTTCAAGGATTAGGGGGTAGCGAGCTGCACAACGGAAAGGGTTAGATAGGATGGATTGGAGACAGCTTTTTGAATCTGTGAAGATGATGGAGTTGTTCAAATTATGGGACTTTACGAACCGGATAGCTTCCAGGAGAGCAAGGGCTTCCCCTGTGAAGACAGACGCGAGGGAGGGAGATTTGAAACTTAGACAAATTCTTGAGAATGGAATCCAGACTGCTGATCCTACAACGCTGTTGTGCAATAGTTTGGAGGCATCTGTAAAGATAAGGTGCCATCCTCTATATTCAGCATGAATCCGATCACTGAAAAGTATTTGAGCGTTACTATCATCCTTATTGATGCCAAAATGTAATAAAATGTTGGGTTTGAATACTAGAGTCTCATAAGGGATCATGTACAAAGGGTTAGCTGGGAATTGGGCGATGGGATCAGGGATTTTAGTGATTTTGATGTAACTGTAAAGAAGACAAGGCATACTTTCAGAGAGTTGTGAACCATATAGATGTGAAAGATGTTTTAATTTTGGAAGAAGTGGGTGGTTAGAGTTTTGAATCAACTTGGACAGGAATCTGTCAGAGAGAAACTGCCTGCGAAGTATTAAGGGTGCCTCACCACATTCAACTTGCATTGCATTAATGGGGGAGGATTTCATTGCACCTAAAATTATCCTTAAGCATCTCGATTGTATTTTGGTCAATTTTTTCTGTCCAGTTTTATTTCCATGTAGAAGAAACGTCGCATAGTCAATGTGGCTTCTGACAATCGCATTATAAAGCAGTTTTTGGGAGTATGGATGAGAACCCCACCAAGCTCCAGATAAAGACCTTAAAATATTAATGTTTTTTTCACATTTTTGTGCAACATAGTCAAAATGTTGACTACCACGTAGTCTCGAGTCCAGTTCCATTCCCAAGAATTTTGTATGATTAGTCTGTTTAATAAATTCATGACCAATGAGCAGCTGAATGTTCGGAATAAATTTTTTCCTTGTGAAAACAACTACTGAACTTTTGGAGGCAGAAATAGCCATACCCTGCTCACCCAGCCAGTCGTCTAAATAGCTGAGAGCTGAGTTTAGTCTATCTGTTAGATCATCCAAAGATTCAGAATAGGCATAGAGTGCAAGATCATCAGCATATTGTAGCACGCTGCAGAAAGAATTGACACATCTCTCGAGATCATAAGTATAAAAACTGTACAGTATAGGACTCCAGACTGCACCCTGAGGGAGGCCTTTCCAGACATTTTTTGGTGGAAGAAAATGGCTCCCGACTTTAATTATCACCGATCGTTCCATAAGCATATTGCATATGAAACGAACAAGCTTGACAGGGATACTCAGCTGAATTAATTTATTCCTGAGCACAGGAAGCAAGACGTTATCATATGCAGACGCAATGTCTAGAAAGACCCCAACAAGATATTTTTTCTCTTTGAATGCAATCTGGATGTCTGTCGTCAGTATACTTAAGCTGTCAAGTGTGCTGAAGCTTTTCCTAAAGCCGAATTGGGATTTGGCTAAGATACCTTGGTTTTCCGCATACCATTCCAGCCTATTTTTGATCAGGTGCTCTGTAATCTTAGCCAAGACAGAGGATAACGCAATAGGTCTATAGCTACGCGGATCTCCCGGGGACTTACCGGGCTTTTGAATAGGGATAATGACCTGCGTCTTCCATTGAGATGGGATCATGCCATTGTCAAAAAATTTATTAATCAGTCCTAAATATGTTTGTTTAAGTTTATCAGATGCTTTACTAATGAAAGAATAAGGGATTCCATCTACGCCGGGAGCAGAGTCTGTCAGTCCGTCCAGTACAATACAGAGTTCATTAAAAGAAAAAGGTGCATCAAGGTTACTGTGAGACGGAAGAGGGCATGGGGGTGATGGGTACAAATCTTCAGTTGGGACAGATGGGGGAGCGAGGTTATCAGAAAACCCCTCTAACCATATTGAAGGGTCATTACCCAGATTGCTATCATGCCTTTTGGAGCACCTAAATCTATTGATTTGTTTCCAAACGAATGTTGCTGGAGTTTTTGGAGATAAGCTCTCACAAAACTTAAACCATCCAAGCTTTTTCTTTTCGGAAGTAATCCTGCGGAATTTTGCAGCTGCTTTTTTGTATGCAAGGAAGTTACCAACAGACATATTACCATTGTAGATTAGTTCAGCTTCATTGCGCTCCTTGACTGCTGCCGTACATTCAGAATCCCACCAGGGAGTGGAGATCTTGAACCCTCTAGAGGGTCTTTTGAGGGGTATATGTGTTTCTGCCGAAGTGATTATAGTGTCTATCATGGCACCATATGACCTAAGAGGGTCAGCATCTATAGGAAAAATTGGAGAGCAGTTAAGTTTGTTGTCAACGGAGGAGGAATAGGCAGTCCAATCTGCTGAAGCAAGTTTGTATTTCAGAGAGGGGCAAGGATTGCAAAATGGAGTGACTCTATTTGTCATTGTGACAACTATGGGAAAGTGATCACTACCATGCGTGTTAGGAAGAACCTTCCAGGTGAGTGAGTATGCTATTGAGGGAGAGCCCAGTGTGAGGTCTACAGCACTCTTTGGATCCTGAGAAGGCAGGACTCTATGTGTAGGGGTTCCGTCATTTATTACACATAAGTCAACCTCATTAAATATGTCTATAAGGGAACGCCCAGACTGGTCAGAGTGACCCGAACCCCACATGATGTGATGTGAGTTGAAATCTCCCATGACCACCATGGGAGAGGGGATAGCTGATAAAAGGAGTCGAAGCTCAGAAAGGAGTGATGAAGAGGGGTGGGGAATATAAATTGATACATAAGAGATATCCAAGGATCTGATACCAACTATGTTGATACCATAGGAATGGGGAGGGAGGGGGATTAAGGAAAATGGAACAGGACGCTTTATGAGTAAAGCACTTCCTGCATAACCATCAGACCTGTCATCCCGCAGACAGGAGTACCCCGACACCCGAAAACAGGCACAGGGAAGCAACCATGTCTCCGAGACGGCAATGACTGATGGCTTGATTTCATTAATTAGAATGCACAGTTCATGCTTCTTACGACGCACGCTCTGAGCATTCCACTGGAGTAGTGTTAATGGACTGTTGTCCATTTTGGTTATAGAGAGAAACTAGTTGTGTTAATTTTGAGGCGACGTGGGACGGTAGGGGATGTGTGTTGTTTATGACCATGGTTATTAATAGTGATAAGAGAGTATCAAGTATACTCTCCTGGGCTGGCGGTATCATGGAGGAGTTATTATTCAATGCACATCCATTTGGCATTGTAGAGGGTGGGTTAATTGTAAGATGCTGATGGGCAGATCTATCAAACGATTTTCCTGGTGGGACTCTTGGACGTTGTGTGGCATATACCGTTTTGGTGTAAGATTGGCTTCTGTTTTGGGTCTGAGAGGCCAAAATTTGTGATAGTGGTGTTGCGTTCGAGGTCTGGGACATGTTACTATAATGGGGGGGAAGTTGTGAAATTTCTGCATATGATCTGGACACCTTAGGGAACTGAGTAGCGGCTTCCTCATAAGATATGCATTCCTGGGCCATGACCATCTTTATTGATTTTTGTCTCTCGTGTTCAGGACATATTTTGTTTGTAGCGAAGTGACGCCCAGAACAATGAAGGCACGTGGCTTGGTTTGTGGTTATTTCGCAACTATCACCAAGGTGATCCTTGGTGCAACGGAAGCATCTTGCCTCAGATCTACATTGGGCTTTTGTATGACCATACCTACAGCAAGCATGGCACTGAATGGTTGGATACTGGTAAAGTTCCACAGGGAGAGAAGTATAAAAGGAAAATACCTTTGAAGGCAGCATTTGCCCTTGGAAAGTCACCACCACAGATTGTGTTGGGATCCAAGTGATGTTACCCTCTACTACAATCTTTCTATTTAGTCTCCTAGCTTTTAAGATTTTCCCACATCCGGCGGGGAGGTCCAGAGATTCAACAAATTCTGACATAGACATGTCAGTAGGGACATGGCGAATGACACCCATTCGTGTAATGTTGAATGTGGGGATAATGGCGGAGAACTTGTTGGAGGCTAATATGGAGAGGGAAAGGAACTCGTTGGCAGCTCTGGCAGTATCAAATTGTACAGAAATCTTATTACGGCCTACCCGTTTTATTCCGTCAATGCAGATATTAGCAACTTCATTATTTTTTAAAAACTGTCCAAATTTAATTGGTCTCAGTATTGTTCCTGCAGCAGGGTCAGATTCTATTCGGGAGACGTGGACCACATACGGGCCCTTATCGACTGCAGTATATTGTAAGCTACCAATTACCATGGATGCATCTACATATACGGTCTGAATTGATGCAGCCGCTAACTCTGGGGATGTGATTGTTTTCTTATTTGGAGTATGAGTCTCCGTGTCAAGGCGTCTTTTAGTTGCAAACGAGACATTTGGAAGGTCAGGAGGGGGATCAGGATCAGGCGGTTCGGTATCCATTGTGTGGTTAGATTAGGGGACTTAGATGTGTAAATAACAAAAAAATACCCTTGTCTTACCACCACCCACACAAACACAAGACGGCACTAGTTTTAGATCAACCAAATACACAAAAACTATTGACTTTTTATCTAATATTCAACAACCAGTTTACTCGCTTTCAATGGCGAACGCAGAAAATCTATTTTTTCAAGTTAAACTAACAGAAAAAAACTAGATCTACCATTGTCATAAAAAAAATACTGTCAGTGTCATTATGTACGAAGGAAAGTAGGGATGCCCTAAATATCTGATTCGAAAAGTTGAGCCATTTAATCGAACCGACCGAACATATGAAAATATTATTTTTAGGAAATATTATTTAGTTTCCTTATTCATGACAAATGTGATACATTACTGAGAACAATAAAAAAAAAATTAGAAAATCAAACCAACAAAACTATTTGATCTGAATCAGTTTAAAACTAGTATAATTTTAAGTGTGCCACTTATGAGTCATATTGCAAGATGGAAACTGTATAAGTTAGCGAAACTTCGCGATTAGTGAAAGAAGTCAGCTTCACCTAGCTAAAACAGGTTCGATTTAAATTGCATTCATACGGATTTTAGACGTCTTTCCATCAAAGAACTCCGTTCGCATTGGCAAAATCAGCAGTTAGTTAGGTAGTGAATCAGTAAATACTCGATACAGTAGCTCTGTTCGATAAAGATTCAAAAGATAATTAATTATCTCAACCCTACCTACTGCAGAATTCACATCACATCACAAGTCCGGTTTCTTTCTTTCTGCTTTTGAGTATTTTATTTTATCAATTTTAAGATTGAAATATTTAGAAAAGCGGCTTGTTTTAGCACAATCTAGGATACACACGATGACTGACGTGGACAAATGGATAGAGATCGCAAAAAGGTGCAAATATCTCCCTGAAGATGATTTGCGGGAACTCTGTAATATTGTATGCGATTTGCTTTTGGAAGAGCCTAACGTGCAGCCGGTACAAACACCTGTAACCGTATGTGGGGACATTCACGGACAGGTAAGCACAACCAATCAATCTTTTGTTTACAGTAGATTCTTAAATTAATGTCTAGGTTCTTCTATCGCATAGGGTAACTGCCCACCAATAGAAATATTTTTAGATGAAAGTTAAAGAAAGCTCATGTTGACTGTCCTAGAGATTTTAGTCTCACTAAATCGAAGAACCTTACGATATTTTAATGATTACCTACTTTATTACTCAATTGTTAGGGTAGTCTTCTCATGTTTACCTGTTCCAGTGGCCATGGTAAACTTAAAATTACCATTTCTTTCAGTTTTATGATCTCGAAGAATTATTCCAAAGAGGAGGACAGATCCCGCACACAAAATACATTTTCATGGGAGATTATGTTGACCGAGGATATTACAGTTTAGAAACACTAACCTTGCTTATGGCACTTAAAGCCAGGTATCCAGACAGGTATGCAATTTATTCCATTAAATATACTAGTATACACTTAATGTGTAGGGTGAGTGGTCAGTGGAGCATTGATCTCAAAGATAGTAAACCTTATCTCAATGGACAGTATATATTATGTAGTAGCGCTCGTGGAGTAGCTTGTCTTGGTGATTCTATACGATCACTGCTGTTAAGCAACGGACGGTCCGGTCAGTCTTCGGATGGGTGACAGTGAGTGGCATTTATTTCTGAGCGCTACAGTGGGTCGGATGACACGTTACATTGTTGGTCCCGGTTGTTAGTTCTAGTTTCTATAACAACAACCATCAGCCATGTCAGGGGCTTTGGGTGGCACATTAACTCAGACGCTAGGGCTGGCCACTCAGCCTATACGAACTTACTTACTTTTATATTATGTGTATTCTTAGCAATTTAAGAAGATGATGTTTATATCTTCTGATGTTTACAGGCATACATATTTTATTACTGAAAGAATAGTTTCACCTGCTATCCCATAGAACTCATATATTATACAATACAAAACATATTTATTGTACACCAACAGTACAAGATTATATAAATAAATAATGGTACACACATCGGCAGTACGGGGGCGGCCTTATAGACTTTAGCCATATTTTTCTAGGATATAAAGTATTTATAATATTAGAGTGATAATGTGTGTAACTAAATTGTAATTTAGTAACACACATATTACATTTACACATTATTATAGTCTATAAGTATTATTATTTCTCCATTTTGCCATTTAATGACTACAAGATAATTTAAAATCATTTATCTTGACGTAATTTGACATTGATGAAATTATTAGATTTTTTAAATTAATATAATTTAATTAACTAAATGGTATTATCTATAGCCGTTTTAGTTGATAAAGAAATAAATAAATAAATAATCTTGCACTTCAAGTGATTAAATATTTTAATTTTAATTCTCAGGATAGTATTACTACGAGGAAATCATGAAACATGTCAAATCACAAAAGTGTATGGTTTTTACGACGAGTGTCTCAACAAGTATGGAAACGCAAATGCATGGAAAGACTGCTGTAGAGTGTTTGATCTCCTCACAGTTGCAGCTGTACGTAACATTTATATTAAATTAATAGTTAGAATGGTGGGATAAATTCATCTAGAGTTTGAGTCAAGGAATCAGCATCATCACCATATCCTCGCTTACCAACAGGCGAGTTGGTGGTCAAACGCAAACTTATAAGCATTAAAAAAAGATAACATTATTATGTGACTTTGAATTCCTGTTTTTACTGATGAAAGAGCAAAACAAAATAATTTTGACATGTAGTAGAGGTTAGACGATTTGGTCTCATTCCACAAACAATCTTTATCACATTTTGATCATGATAAATGTGACTTTACAAATGACTATATTTTGGTTGCAATAATCCCATATTACAAGCTTTTCTTAGTATGAGGCTAGATGGCGCTGTGTGAAAAATATCCTCTCTCTCTCTGAAAAAAATCTCTTTTACTTATTTTAATGCATTAAGGAAAAGATCACTTGACTTTTTTTAAAGGCATATGACATTTTGGCCTATATAGCTTACAGCCTTTATACAGCATGTTTGAAAAAACGACAAAGTGACGAAACGGGCGAGACATTCGCCTGGTGGCAAGCGTCACGCCTAACAACAGCAGTGCCACAGTGCCACAGTGTATAACAGTAGCAGTGCCAGAATTCTGAACTTGTGAACAAAATCCTGCGCCGCCCTGCACTGCGCTGGTAATCTATGCTGAGATATTAGATGGGAAATAATGACCCAGGGTCTCTTGGTCTCTAGAGGCCCAGTAATATCTCGGGTAATTTTCCCCTTCAAACCTAAACACAATAATGCTTGTGCACTGCTGTTTGGCGGTTAAATAACTGGCAAAGGTGTGGTACTTCTTCTGGCAGACTGCAATATAGCCCTATCATTACAAAAGTTATGGGAAATGCCCTAAGTAAGCTCTTAGTATATTTACTTAAGAAACAGACAAAAGACTTGCTTCTGCTTAAATATAAAAGTTAATAAACTTTTACACTTCGCTTTCAAACTATTCACACATTTGTTCCCACTTAACTCCATAATGGCTGAACACATTTAGATGGAAATTTATAACTTATTGCCCTGACATAAAATAGATGACTTTTTGTCATACATCCTGTTTAACAGTGTAAAACTGCATGGCAGAGACTAAAATCTATATTGACATATTATATGTTTAAATTACAGTTAATAGATGAAACAGTACTCTGTGTACATGGAGGTTTGTCACCAGAAATATCAATGCTGGACCAAATCCGATGTATTGATAGAAACCAACAGATACCTCACAAAGGCGCTTTCTGTGATCTCTTGTGGTCAGACCCAGCAGATGTTGATACATGGTAAGATGCCACAGATTATACTATGGTACACACACCAACATCATCAGCCAGAAAAAGTCCAATACTGGAGGAAGACCTCACCCTTAATAGGGAGGGGTTGCCGTAATCCCCCGCTTGGCAGGCAGCTTGGGGATTGCAGAATGCTCAACATGCACTTCGCCAAGCACTCGCATATTACTATGCAAATGGAAGTAGTTTTGGCATATTTTTGTTTTATATTATATGACATTACTCACATTTAAGTACAGTCACATTCTGTCTTTTATCAAGGCGTGAAAATAGCGCTGCTCGCTCGGGGTCTCTTCTTTTAGGCAGCGGCCCACAGTACTAAATAAAATAAAAATGCAGCGTGTGCTTTCGAAGTATATTCAATATTAATAGATAATTTTTAATATCTTATTGAGAACTGATGTACCAATAACTTCCTAGCTCATCTCATAGGCACAAATAGGCACGATGGTACAGGAGAGACACAAATTAGCTAAGGAGTTAGTGGAATGCCAACTATAAAATCCCTGCCCACTAATGACTGAATTACCTTTAAAACTTTAATAATTTGCAACCAACTTCAAAAAAGGAGGTCCTCAATTCGACAGTATGTTTTTTTTGTATGTATGTTACGCGAATACTCCTCCATTTATGAATTGATTTGATGATTATTTTTGTGTTTGGTAGGTCATACTTTAGAGGGACCACCTCTCATAAAAATGTTGTATCTTATAAATTTTATCGATATCGCTTCAGTATGTTGGTTTTTATTGGAAAATAACTGGAAAAAGTAGTCATCCAGGTAGTTGAAATTGAAGTCGGTAGTTGTTTTAAATAAAAAGTATTATTTTCAGGTATGTAAGCCCACGAGGAGCGGGTTGGTTATTTGGTAGCTATGTTACAGAACTGTTTATGAGCTATAACAATTTAAACCTCATCTGTCGAGCACACCAACTTGTGAATGAAGGTATGCATAGAACTTATTACCAATATGTGACGTTATTAGGGACAAGGGGCCTCATTGTCAGTTTTATATTCTATAAAAAAAAACATTAGATCTCATAAAACTGAGTATTGAAACTAAAACCGATAACAAGGTCTCTTTTCCCTGATAATGTGACATATATCCCCTATTTTATTTTTTATTTTAACCTTATGTGGATTGTGCATTTTCCTTACATCCAAAAGATCAGTTTCAAATGCGTCACATCACATATGGAAGTACATTGTGCGACAGATTATGTACGTGCAATATCTCATGGTGCAGTCCTCAATGTCCTTTAAGCATTGCCCCTAAGGCGCAGGCCATACAGTAATTGCGTCGGGCGGACATGGCACGGGTGGCTTGCCGTACAATTCAAATTTCGCGGCAATGGTGCGCCTTCATTTGGTGTGTCCTAAATTGTGCCTTAATTCAATGTGTTTAGTATGAAATTTCCCCAAGCCGCCTGCCAAGCGTGGTGATTATGGCGACACCCCCCCTATTAAGGGTTGAGGTCTTCGTCCAGCAGTGGACGTCTTCTGGCTGATAATGAGTATGAAATTTGAATGGAACGGCAAGCCGTCTTTGCCATGTCCGCGCCCGACGCCATTTCTGTGTGGCTTGCGCCTTATTAGAATAATAAATCATAAGGCCCTTATGTTTTATTATCCTATGTATATTATCTGTGTCCTATAGTTATTTATGAAAGATGTTCATTTATGGACAACAGATCGTATCTGTATCTGCCTCGATTAAAATGAGTTGCATCATATATTTTTTTCTTAGTTATTGGCATCGCACGTTGTGCATTCTGCCTGTGTCAAGTTTATGAATTTTCACATTTATTTGTTATCATCAAGTCAAATAAGTCATGAAGTCCCAGTAAGTCACACGAAATTAGTCATAGTCGAGTCCAAGTCATACCCTAGTAAAGTTGTGGCGACTTTACTATGAGCTTCTATGGAGTTTTGAAAACAACACGAAAAGACATGTTCACCACATTATATCACTTGCCCACACTCGTGCATGTAATTCAACACTCGATGAATAAAACACCGCCATTTTTAATCATTAATTCGCGAAAAAGCACAAGTTTAATAAAATAATAGAATGCAACGACATGATTTTTCCGTGTTCCCGCCAAAACTCGTTGCATCATTTGTGGAGCTTTATTCGAGTATTTGTTTTTTTTCTTATGTACACTTCAAAACATAACCAACATAATAATCAGCCTATCATAATCCTGGATATACGTCTTTTTATACGTGAGTACGTCACTCCGAGTGGCGTATACCGGGTGTTAGTTTGAACACCGTTATCCTTCTAGGATATCATTGTACTCATCATTATGAACAACTTTTACTATGGGGCCAACACTGAAACCACAAAAAAAAAAACAACTGTTCCATACATTTTGTCCAAGATCGATGAACCTTTTTGTATGGAACAGCAATTTTTTTCGTGATTTCAGTGTTGGCCCCATAGTAAAAGTTGTTCATAATGATGAGTACAATGATATCCTAGAAGGATAACGGTGTTCAAACAAACACCCGGTATAATTCTGCCTGCTTATTAATAACCATAGCTGCCTTCGGATCTCAAATGCTGAATAAAAATCAGTACAAACTACGACATAAGTAGACTAATAAATATTTCAATTTCAGGTTACAAATACATGTTCGACAAACGATTAGTGACCGTCTGGTCGGCGCCTAACTACTGTTACCGATGCGGAAACGTCGCTTCCATCCTAGAATTTAACACCGTCAACGATCGGACGGCCAAGATATTCCATGCAGTACCAGACAGCGAGAGAGAGGTGCCTCCACAGCACACTACGCCTTACTTTTTATAAGCTCAAGTGAAATTATTCCACATTTTATATAATAAATTGTTGCATATTGTAGTTTGGTGTTGATTTATCATCTTTTCCAAATATTGGGGAAAATCTAAGGCGCAAGACACACAGAAATGGCGTCGGCCATCGCTTGCCATCAAATAATACTATTAGTTACTCGCAGGTAGGACCGCACCCGATGAACGTCGTTCGGTGTCCTAAATTGTGCCTTATTTCAATGTATTAGTATGAAATCGAAATGGAAGTCGTGCCGTGTCCGCGCACACATTAGATTCTAGTTTTAATAACAGAGTTGCTTTCATCTGCCCGTCTATAGGACTTAGGGTTTTATTTGATTTATGCCACTGGAGGCAGTCATATAATCATCCTCGAATGCGCGCCACTACAGCGAAATATATATTTATACAGGGTTACGCTTATCGGTATTACTAAGCCGAGATGAGCTTGTTGTACTCATCGTGAAGAACTTTTATTATGCCAACCCTGAAATCGCGTATAAAAAAACTGATGTTCCATACATTTAGTCTACAGTGAATGCCATTTTTCCGTTAGGTATCAGTTTGGTAGATTGATCTGACCACGGTCACTGTCCTTGGTAAAGACTTAAATTACGGTTTCTTTAGGTAGACTGATGAATGCGGTCAGAACGGATTTTATTTAGTACATAAAATTATAATTCTACGGAACAGCGGATTATTTTTCGTGATTTCAGGTTTGTCCCCATAAATTGTTTGTTTGTGTCTATGTTTAGTATAAGACCTTTTGCCTTAGTATTACCGTTATTGGTGGTATTACCGTGTTGGTATGAAAAAAATATTGAATATCAACACTTATTCCGTTTTACACAATAGCAACATGTCGCTGTTAAACTTGGTACGCTGTTTTTTTTCTTAGTTATTGACATCGCACGTTGTGCATTCTACCAGTATCAAGTTTTTATATTAAAATTAAGTCAAATATGTCATATTCACAGCTAGTCACACGAAATTAGTCATAGTCGAGTCCAAGTCATGCCCTAGTAAAGTTGTGGCGACTTTACTATGAGCTTCTACGGAGTTTTGAAACCAACACGAAAAGACATGTTTCACCTCATTATATCACTTTCACTCGTGCATGTAATTTTAACCTTTAAGAAAATAATAGAATGCAACGACATTTCTCCCTGTTCGCCGTTATAATAATAAGCCTACATATCAAAAAAGCCGTAGGCGTAGGCGTCTAGCCTACGCTTTACGGCATTTTTTTGTGGTTTTACGGAAAAGAAAAAATATCTAAAGAATATAAATTCACCTTTATTTTCATCCTCGATTTACAACTTTTAACACTATTTGTTGACCTGTTCAATCTCTGTTATAATCAAAAGTATAATCAAAGTAAGACTGATCGAAACTCTGTACACGTACATAACCATCTTCACCACCAGATGCATAGCTTTTACCGTCAGGATGGAATGCTAAACTGTTGATAGGACCAAAATGACCTTTCACTCTGCCAAACTCCTCTTCGAACACAAGGTGGAAGAATCTAGCGTCGAATTTACCGTGTCTTGTGGACGTGGTTGTAACTTCCATAGCATCTTGACCACCACCAATGGCCACATGGTCAAGGATAGGGCTAAGAGCGGCAGAGTTGACTGGACGCTCAGTTTTGTATTCTTTAAGAAGCTCCAAAGAGTTGACGTCAAAGAGCTTGGCCGTTTGATCTTTGGATGCGGTTATGAACATTGTACCATCGCGGGAGAGTTGCATGTCGTTGATCTGGTGGGTGTGCTCTTTGATAGAGTGGATTTTTTTGCCAGTCTGTGAATAGGAAAGAAGGTATTTTAAAACTCAATCATACAAAAAAACTTTTACTTTTATACTAAAACAATGTATTCTAAATGATTTTGTGTGGTGACTGGTAAACATGCAGAACTCCAAGAGGGAACACATTATTGTTTGGGAGCAAATTCCCCAATTAAGCAGCTATGGTATTTGTTTTCCTTCACAGCAAGTTCAAGCTCATAAGGATAACCCACTGCCTGCAGCATGTCATTTAACTATTGCAGATATTATTTTAACAATGGAACATTTTGCAAAAGGGACATTAATGTCATTGTACGCATTGGCCAATCACACCATTCAATTAGATACTGTTGGTTTTTAGTAGAAAAAAATGTTTGAAAATTTTATTTTACTGACCCGAAGATCCCACTGGATAATATCACCGGCCTCGTGCCCTGTGATAATGGTCTCGTCCAGGTTTCCCCACACCATCGATGTCACCTTGGTGTCTGTTATCTCCCACTTCAATATGGGTGCTTGGTTTGACACTGAGTCATCAACGGTTCTCGTGTCGATGATGAAGACCTGAATAATACAGAAATATTATTTTTTGGTATAGTTCTGAAACACACATACTAATCACTTCACTTTTGGACGGAACATAAATCTTTTACGAATACAGATGATTAACCGTCTTATGCACAAAACACTAAAACATATTTTAAACCTATTGTAATTAAAAAGTGTTTTGTCTTTATTTTTCAAACTCAATTCGTAATTCGAAAGAAATGGACAAAACACTTTTTTTTTACTAAAATACGTTTTAGCGTGCTATGCATATGAAGGTAAGAGTTTGCTTTGTAGGACAGAAGTTTAAATCAGAATTGTTCAATGTTGGAACAGAAATCAGATTTTAAGAATGATATTTGGGTTCAAGTTTTAGCCTCAGAGTTTTAAAAGATTAGTCAAACATACAAAATCGGTTTAAGCAACACTGTACAGCATGCTAATATTATTAATGCGAAATGTCGGTATGTGTCTGCATGGCCGTATAGACCCGTTAGCTCAGCCATACTCTAAGTGTGTTCCCCCCCTTTTTATCCTGTTGTGAACCCCTGTAGGGGTTCCGCAAGAATTTAGAAAAAAACAAAACACCTCTCTGGTCGACCGTTTTGACGCGGCATATCACGAGGCGCAGCCGAACTTAAGTCGCCACCCACCACAGTATACTTTGTTCATTCAAATGATTGTCATACTTTGTTAAGCCGACACAAACCTTTAAAAACTATTGTTTTATTGTAGGGTTCCGTGAAGTATTTCACTTTCCAAAAAGATTCCAAACAAGTTTGAGAACCGCTGCCTTAGCTCCTAAGCGTCCGACGAAAATAGTGAAAGTGGTTGTCTAGCCACAAGCCATTCAGAAAATAACATGTATACCTACATATAATAATATCATCTTCGCGCTAGATAGACTAGTTTGGTTGGGGGGGTAAATACATTATTTACCCCTAGTCTATCTTTGGACCCTCCTATCTATCTTGAACCTCCCCCCCTAGTGAAAGCTATAGCTACGCCCTTGTGGTCTCATCATGCTTTCGATTCACTGTGTGTTTGACAAAATAAAGGAAAGGGACTCGGTGCCTATGTGCAAAATACAATAAAAGGTTCTTTGTATACTTACCTCACAAAGATGTCCCATAGCTTTGTCTGTGGTGTAAGCGGCCTGGTAGGCGCTAAAACTGAAGTTACATGTCCTCACAGAGGAGTTTGTCTTGACTGTAGCAATGTTCTTGCCAGTCTCTAGGTCCCATAACCTGAAAAATATTACATAGAGCAATCATTAAATGTAAAAAATAATGGGGATCCACACTGCAATTTTTTCCGCCAGGTAGCGCAACTTCGATGCGGCCATAGCCAACTGTCAATCCCATATATTATTTTGTTTATTTTTTCTACAATTGAATGGTTTCACTTTTATTAGACTCAGGTTGTCAAGAGGAATCTGCATATACTGGTTTGTACAGCAGTCCTTTGCCTTGCTAATTAAAATTCTGTCCAACAAAATGTAAACAACTATCTAACCTACAAATCTATTTTCTGGCCATCAACAGCTGCATAAATTCTTAAAACATGGCTCAGTATCCAGTATTTTTCGTTGAACTTGGACTATCAACAACGCCCACATCAAGAGCAGATGGATATAAGCAATGATTAACAAGAAAACTTGATTTTGACACTCCTGGACCCCCGCTGTCGCTGTGGAACCTCATTGTAACCTATACAATGCAAACATTCTGTTTTGGGTATTAATAAATAAATTCTATACCAATAATATTATAATGTGTGTCCATTTCAGTAAAGAAGAATTAAAATACTAATGAAAAACCAAAGAAAAAATAAGGATATATCGATCCTATGCTTTTTTTAGCTAGTTCTTCTTGTGTCTGCTATTTGTTGAGCCATGAGTAGAAGTGACTGGGTGTGTTGGTCAGGTATGTGTCCAGTGACCTCATAGCCCTGAATCCATGTATTTCTGCAGCTGTTATTCTGAACTTTATAAATATTTTTTCTGATATCCTTATTTAAAAGTATTCTAAAACCCACAAGGCTATATGGAATAGAGCTGTGGGGTACAGCTACACCATTCCAATGTAAAAATACTGTATGTATTCTAGTCCTGTGTCGATCGTGATTGAACGAATCAAAACGGTCTAATCCCACTTTCCACGTGACCGGTCATCAATCGATAAAGACCTTGGTCGTGATTGATCGACGCGTGGCCCAAGATCCGCAGCACTTGCCTTCCTATTCATAACGATCTTCCGATCTGCGACCGTCCGAGAGACCGAGACCGAATGAATAACCGGCGATTGATACAACACCGACCGGTTTCGTCTCGGTTTTCTTCGATCAATCTCGGTAAAATTGCGTAGCTAGCTAAATTCAACTCTATATTAATAGCCTTATTTGATCGAATCGTTTTGCTCGGTCACATGGCTCGTCGGTTACGAAAGATCGAGATCTCCGAAAATGACCGACCGACACAGGACTAATGTATTCCTTAATATCACTGCTATGCCTGGTATGCTAAAACAACAGAGATACACAAATATCTAGACATGCCAACAGTGTCGTAACTAGGAAGGTTCCGGCGGTGGCCCAGGCACAGGGCACAGCCCTAGAGGGGCACAGAAATGACCAGACCGGGATCAAGTTTTGGATCATGCATGGGCACAGTTATATAAGCTTGCACTCAGCTCATGAAAGGCTAGTTACACTGCATTCCAATGGTTAAAGCGGAAATACAGTACTACAGTAAGAAATACGATGCAAGGCTGGATCCTATGCTTTGATTATTTTATTAATGAGGCCGTTAAATAGTAACATTTATTCTATAGGCGGACTACGCATCGTGAGTATGGCTATCTTTTAATATCTGTAGTTCCGTGTATTGTAATAGTTCAGTAGTTAGTTTAACATCAATAAACTGTTTGTGTTTGGAATAAAAAAAATACTTCAGTGTTTCTCTCATAATGTCTGTTTTATATATGTTCACGTGCTTCAAATCCAATAACCCTTGCGCCTAAAACGCATGTTTACAACATCGTCAAATTGGCAAAATTTTATATCAACTCTGGATCTATAATGATGTTCTTGAATCATATCACCAGTGGCACTAGGTCAATAAATAAGAAGGGCCTTATTTAAAAATTTTGCTCTAATGAACATTTATAATTTAAGTTTTAGCATTGTTTTTAAGTCTATTATAGTAGTAACATTTTTCTGTCTGTGATTAGCCAACTATGGTGCAATAATGCATCTTGTACAAAAGACAATAGAATATATATATGTGTTCCAATTTAAATATCTTAGCATGTAACCTTAGTATGTCTGTATCTAGTGTGCGCTGTGATCTTATGCTGATCTGGTAGAATAAAAAGTTGAAATCGTCAGTTTATTTACCAACTTTAAGTATTGTAGCTGGATCAATAAACAGTTTATTTTAAGTGATTAAGAGCACATTTTTGTGCCTAATCTAACCTGCATGAACTGTCGCCGCCACCAGTAATCAGATTAATGCTCTGCCAGTCGACGTCCAGGCACCAGACCACACCGCCGTGACCATTGAAGGTGCCAAGACGTTCCCCGTTCAAGGACCACCAAACATTTGGCTTCGAGTCCTTAGCCGCCGAGAATAGCAAGTCACCTTCTCGGTTATACTTGATCTGTGTTATGGCACGTTCGTGCCCTTGCAGCATCAGAGGTTTCTGAAATATCAAAAATTCATGAGGTCATGACAACACAACCTATACATTTCATGTTTTGTGTTATTTATAAGCTTAAACTTGATACTGAACAGCACTTCTCAAAGATACACGAATTATAACGTGGATATTACCATTTTTTAAGTGTTTTTTAGGATAAATCTAATTAAAATTGGTATTATTTGTGATTTGACATGTGGCAAACGGCGGACAAAATAGACAATTTTGACAGAAAGGAATGTAAGCAGGGTTGCTAACTCGATACCACGAACTATTTTTTTTTCTTTTCTTTGTTCTGTGGCCACTGCACGTTTGTGCATTGTGCCAATTCTCAAGTTATCATGTTTACATTTTTTAAAACGGGGAAACGGAATTTTATCAAAAACCCCCAAATCGATACGATACCTATGAAAATACAAATTGATCAGACAAGTTTACAATTATCTAACTTAAGTTACAATAATTTACATAATGTTTACAAATTGCTTAGAAAATACAATGATATTTTCTAATTACTTATCTTAAACACTGATTAGTACAAATTAGTATGTTATAATTTTATACCATTTAAAATTAACAAATCACATATAGCTTTGTATATTAACTGCTTCTCAGAGGCAAGCAGGAATGAAATGTTTACAGGGAAAGGAATATCAAGTGACAGGAGCGTTTCATAAAAAGAGGAATAATCATGTAGTGGACAAGATAGCAAAATATGATTGACGTCGGCAACAGCATAACCACATTCACAATCAGGGCTTTCAATAATATGGAACCTGGCAAGATGAGCAGGGGGCTTACCGTGATCTTTTGAATAGCGAGCCACTTGCGATGCAGTTCAGTTTAGGTGCCGAAATTGACTCGCTTCTTTTCGTACCATGAACTCATTTTAACACGATCGTATTTGAATCGCTAGACTCCGTATAGAGTGAACAAAACTTCAGAAAACTTGTCTCTGGATCTAGTACTGTCCTGCTAAGACAGAAAAGGACAATGCTATACAAAAGTATCGTAGACGAAGGAAGAAAAGTATATTTAGGGTGTCGTGCATTAGTTTCGTTCTAAAACTCAAGTGCATTATCATTGTCGGAAAGTACCGGTTTTCATAAAAAATGTAAATAACGTGTTTTAAGGCGAAATGTTACTGAATATGTACTCAATCACGGTAAAACATAGCCACAAATGTCATAAGCTTTGATGATTTGCCCTTGATATGCCTTGATAAGTTTGTTTTATAAAACAATATGTTAGTGTGAATGGTGTAAATAACAATTACTTAGTTTTCGAACGCATTTTTTTCCCTCTGTTGTTGACATGACATTTTATTTATCGTATTTCGTTGAAAACAAAACAAAAAGTTTCTTTTACTTTATTTACGAAAACAATTATAAATTATTAGTCATGGAATCAGGATTTTCCAAAGCAAACAGCAACAGCATCATTTGCCCAATATTGGCGCATAAAAGCTTGGCAGATTTTTGTCAAAGACCGCATCGGAATTCCAATTGATATGGACTGTATTATACTGTGAAGCGTATTACTTAAAGCTCCATGGGAATTCCGGAATGTTAAAACTGCGATGTAAGTATACACAAGTGTAAAGCATATACCTATTACAAGTTATTTGATACTAATTTTGAGGTTAGATTTACGAAGTAACAAGTGCTAATTAAGAAACTTAATTTCAGGTCCTCACGAGCCTTTAATGGAGACAGCTTTATACGAATGATACCTTAAGCTATGTGCAGCTTAAGCTTGACAGTAAATTATGTACCTAGGTACTTTAAAGTGCTAAATAATACATGTTCAGAGCACAAAGTACATGCTAAGTTATATCACTGCCTTGTCGACGAAGAAGATGATGCCATAATCTCTGTACAATATCAAGACTTCATCGCCAAAGTGGGGAACTATCATGCACTTCGGTGGAATGTTATTGGAAGAAATCAAAACACTTCGAATATTAGAAGATGGCATAATAGAAATCATGTGTCTTATTAATGCAAAGACATACAAAAATTATAAATGGACAACCTACAGAAATATATTAAGTCTAAATGCAGCTTAAATGTACCTTGAAAAATAAAACAATGTTTTTGTGTAGATTATGATACCCAGATTAAGGACAAAAATAAGTAGTATATTAAGTGTGCTACTTAAAGTGTCTTTAATATAACTAAATGATAAATTATTAAACTTTTGGAAAATGTAAATGTATGTGTTGTGTGCGTGTATTATTATAGGTATATTATGTTCATAAATACTAGCTGTGCCCTGTGGTTTTACCTGTGATTTCCAGGATAAAAGTAACCTGTTTTATTCCAAGGTATATAGGCTACCTCTATACCAAATATCATCCACATCCGTTAAGCCGTTTCAGCGTGAACGAGTAACGAACATATACTCAAACGGACACACTTTTGAATTTATATTATTAGTAATATACTATAAAAACTGTAGAACTATCTTTATTTAAATAAAAACCATCTTCACAATTTCATTGGTTTTATTTTACTATAGAATCTTGGAAATAAATTAAAGCACATACTATGATTATTATGTCATAGAGTATTTTTAAAAATTTAAAATTAATACATAAAAATGGTTTAAGCATATAAAATTTACTCAGCAGATGATTAATGCACTGATGGTGAGCGACTGTTGGTAATTAACGATGATTAGAACAGAGAAATATCACAGTCAAGAGTGCTCTTCTTCAATCACAAAATTTCTTGTAATTTTACTGAGGCCGGACACAGTAGGACTTGATTTTATATTAGTCCCAACTTTAAACAGATGTGGCACTAGATATTTGGGTGCTACAAATGCTTGAACTTATTTATTTGCTTTCGGCTCGCTAGTTTCTGGCAGTTTTGCTCCAACTGTTTGATATCCTGAAAAATAAATGTTTTGTTTTACTAGAATGATTACACACAGCGGACTAGATATTAACAGATAAAACAATTTTGATTAGAATTATTAATAGCTAGGTATATAATGACAGCTCTTATTATAACAGTCCCACAGCTAGCCGCAAGCCTCCTCATGATGAGAATGGTTTAGTTTGTTCTCCACCATACTGGCTATTGTGGGTTGGCAGACTTCGCACACCATATCAATTATTTTTGATGTGTACTGCCTGCAGTATGCAGATTGCCTTACAATGTTTTCCTTCACTGTTAGTGTGGGATACCACACACATGACTTCTAAAAAGCAGAGGTGTACACCAGGGTCTGCAACCGAGCCTCCTGATTAAATAGACCAATGGTCTTGACTATAGTGACTTTATAGGTACTCGTTTGCTTACATACCCGAACTTGTACCAGAAGAATCTTTTTCTTCTGTCCTCTTGACATTCAAATTTACTTGATATTAGATCTCTTAGATATTACGCTGTATCCTGTTAAAACTTCAAATCTAAACATTATAAAATTAATACCTACCTAATGTGTGCTTCACAATCTTCACATTGAAAGGTTCTGTTCCATTTTACAAGTAGCCGTTACAGCATAAAATTTCTGTCGAACATTATGCTCGGGTATTATTCAAGTCTTGACTACACATAAATGTACCCCTCCCTGTATGTGTGCATCCCGTTTACAAATCCCATTACTTAATCACCGTAAAATTCTCCTTCAGAGCTGTAACAAATAAATAATTATGAATTTTATTGGTACTTGTAATGTGTTTTTTTTTGACAAAATGCATAAGATGATGGAACGTAATAACTTTACAAGGTTTATGAACGTATATACCTAATATAAGTATAATTAATAAAATAAAGACAGCAATGCACCTTTGTTTTACATTAAATGTAATGATTAATTCCAAGATTATAGGTTAAGTATGTTTAGTAGGTATTCTCTATATAAAAACGTACTTATTACCTATGTTATTATAAATTATTAATGAAAACAATTACCTACCTTACAGCTTACATTCCTTTGACTTCAGAGGACGTAAATTCAGGATTTTTTTATAAGTCTTTGAGTTTTATCAATGGGCCTTGCCTTTTGCCTTGTAGATGTTCTATTACAAGCTTCTACCTCTCAAATCTGACTCTCAAATACTCGCAATCCTCGGCCTTCGTTTCGTTTTCTTCAGCATTTATTATTAGGTACGCATAACACCGATAAATTAAAAATTTCTAAGTTAGCAGGCGAAATTTGGGTTTGAAATAGTAACTTATAATGAATCGTTAATATTGTCAGTTTAGCGAGACTGTTATGATCATAATAACGTCAAATAAGAGTTCACGGTACGAATTGAATGAACGATATCAAGCTTTCCGATGCATTTGCGATAATGTTTAGGTTTTACCAGAAAAAGATGGCGGCAACCTAAACTGAATAGCTAAAACCGACCTCACGGTACGATTTTGACGCGCGAGTCAGTTTAGGCCCTATTCTGTCTCGCTATAAGAGGTCACGGTAAGCCCCCAGGGCTGCAGATATGACCAAGACGTAACCTTATAATGGTTGACGTCCCCATCTTGTCAAGTTTGGTTTTGGAAAACCAAGGTTTTAATTTCATTTTAGGTTCTAGAGAGGAGTAATGTTTTCCTTTAATTAAAGACGAGTTTCTCCACACTTCATTCCAGGAGTCCAGGAGATAAAGTTTGGGCAAATTAGCCAAGTCGTGACAGTAGTTAATATAAGGATGTATATGTCTCCACAGTGCACAGCGTCGTTGGCTAGCATATCTGCCTTTTCATTGCCTATGACTGGGCACCCATAGAAAAGTAACACAGTAATCGTTTTCATAGCATTTATGCAATTTTTCTCTAGCATCCAAAATAATTGGTATGTTTGGCGCGGACTTAAATGAAAATCTTTCCAAAGCTTGAAGAGCACTCATAGAGTCAGATATAATAAGCGATTTCTTTAATTTGGCTATGAGGATGTATTCTAATGCTTTTACAATTGCAAAGCATTCTCCTGTGAAAGTAGATGTTTCGGGTGGTAATTTATTTTTTTGTATAATAGCATATTCTTGATGGAATACGCCTATCCCAACATTTTGATCGACTCCGTGTTTGGAAGCATCACTATAAATGCGATGCCAGCCATGCCAATTTTCATCAATTATAGAGTTAAATATTAAATTGGCATTGAATTCTCCTTTCGTTATACCAAGGTTTAGATTTATACTGGGAGATAATACTAATGCTTCGTATGAGGTATTATATATAGCAAGATTTTTAGAACGATAAGTAGGAGCTGACAACATTTTAAATCGGCATAAACTATTCACAAGACAAGGTTTTGATTTATGTTTCCAATAAGAGGCAGAGGAACAAAGGTCCATCAACTCTAACAATTTAGGAATAAGAGGGTGATTCAGAAACTGAAAAGTTCTACAGAAGAAACGGTCTGATAAAAATTGACGCCTAATTGAAAGTGGTGGTTCAGCACACTCAACTTGCAAGGCATTCAAAGGGCTGGACCTCATAGCACCTGTCATTATTCTAAGAGACTTGGACTGTATGGCATTCAACCTCTTAGTTACTATAACCCTACAAGGTTCTAGTAGGAAGCTTCCATAATCTAAGACACTTCTTATACGGGCATTATAAGCAAGTTTCAAAGAAAAGGGATGTGCACCCCACCAAACACCCGCAAGACACCGGAGCATATTAATTCGTTGTTCACACTTAGATGTTAAGAGTTCACTATGTGGGATACCAGTTAGCTTGGAGTCAAGAACTAATCCTAAAAATTTCACTTCTTGTTGTTGAGGTATCGGTGAATTGTCATAATATACGAGTACATTAACTGGTGGAGGATTGCGTGCTCTCGAAAATAATACCGTAGCACTCTTTTGAATAGATAGTTCAAAGCCATGTTCATCAAACCAGATTTTAAGACGAGTTAGAGATGTTGATATTTTATCGCATGCGTTTGTTATTGATTCATCAGTACAGTAAATAAGCAAATCGTCAGCATACTGTAGTATTTGAACTGAATCCCCAAGAATTTGTTCTAAATCGTATGTATAAACGTTATATAAAGGAGCACTTAAAACAGAACCCTGTGGAAGGCCTTTCCATAGAATCCTGTAGTCATCCGTATCATCCAGTTTGACTGATCTTCCACTTAACATGCTAATTATAAAATTAGATAGCGATGAAGGCACTTCTAAATTCTTTAATTTTGCTTTCAGGATTGTTAATAAGACGCTGTCGTATGCCGATTTTATATCTATAAATACAGCCACTGTTGATATATTATATGTTAGTGCTAAGCGAATATCTGTTACAAAAATACTTATGCTATCTATGGTACTTCTACCCTTCCTAAAACCGTATTGTGAATTAGCTAGCAGATGATTTGGTTCTAAGTACCATTCAAGTCGGTTTTTGACCAAATGTTCCGCGATTTTTGCTATAACATTCGAAAGAGCAATCGGGCGATAAGAAGTTACTTCACATGGTGGTTTGTTTGGTTTTAAAATAGGTAAGATAGTTTGTGATTTCCATAATGATGGTATTTTCCCTGAAAAAAATATAGTATTTATCCCATCTAACAAATAGTGCAATGCACCATCCCCGAGATGGCTATAGAATGAATATGGTAGTCCATCTTCACCAGGGGCAGAATCTTTGCAGTTCGATAGAACACCTTTTAGTTCTTGATAAGAGAATGGAGAGTTAAGGCCAGATTGATCATTAATAGGTAATGTTGATTGGACAACTAGCTCTTTTTCTGGGACATATGGAGGTGCTAATTGATTTAAATATGGGTCACGCAGTTGATAAGGGATAAAGATAGTTGACACGTTAGATGCTGTTTTGAATTTTCTTATGTTTTGCCAGACTATCGATGCCGGGGTGTGAGGAGATATTGAAGCGCAATATTTTCTCCAGCCAGACACTCGTTTTTCTTTGAGCAGTTTCTTGGTTTCGGTGATATTTTTTTCCAAATCTTGATAATTTTCTATAGTCATACAGTTGTTATATACTTCTTCTGCCTTTTTTCTCTTTTTAATAGCTTCAGTGCATTCTTTATCCCACCAGGCTGGCGAAGACTTTCGATTTTAAACACCATTTTTTACAGGAAAAGTTTCGTCTGCAACAGCTGTTATTGTACTAATCAGATCATCTACACAGGTACTTTCATTATTTGTTGTAACTTGACTGAGAGTTGGAATAACATTTTCTATTTTAGATTTATAAGTTGTCCAATCAGCATTACCTAATCTGTATTTCATAAGTGGTTTGATCTTAGTTGGAAACAGATTCTTACTAGGAAAAGTGATAATAATTGGAAAATGATCGCTTCCGTGAGTATATGGGAGTATGTCCCATTGTAATTTAGCTGCAAGGTTCGGAGTGCAAACTGATAAATCAACTGCACTCAAACCTTCATCAGGCTTTGTTCTACGTGTTGGGGACCCATTATTTAGTACGCATAAATTTTGGTTGTCTAAAATATCCATCAGTATATTGCCATATGAATTAGTTAAAGAACTCCCCCACGATTGGTGATGGCAATTAAAATCACCTAATAATACAAATGGTTTAGGGAGATTGGAAATAATATCGCTGACTTCTCTTAAGATAATTGAGGAAGGATGAGGGATGTAAATAGAAATGAAACATATATTTTCTACTATTGCGCCAACGATAGAGAACCCATCGTTATGCGCAGGAAATGATAAAGAAGTATAAGTGAACGAAGAATTGATTAATAATACGACACCACCGTAACTGTCCTTTCTGTCTTCACTAAGACAGAAATAATTATTTATTTTCAAGGTAGAGCCTGGTTTTAACCATGACTCGCACAATGCTACAATAAATGGTTCAAATTTGTAAATCAAATAAATTAGTTCAGTTTTTTTATGTTCTGCGCTGCGACAGTTCCACTGGACAATTTTCAACAGATTGTACAGCGGAATCATCACGAAATGTATTATTATCAGATCGGAGACTGGGCGAATTTTTCTTAAGAGCTTCAAGTAGGGGAGCAACGTTGGACGGTAACAAAATGTTATTCTGTGTTAAAGTGTCTATTAAAGTCATAATGATTTGTGTCAAATGTTGCTGCGATTATTCTTGGTCATTTTGGTTGGGTTTGGCATAACCACATCCATTAGAACCGAAAGGGATATTATATTCTTTAACCAATTCATGATGTGCTAAGCGGTCATAACCCTTAGCAATCATTTGGGTTGGTGACCTTGGTTTGGACATAACAACTTTACTACTATATGGCCTTGTGGGAGATAGTGGGGGTCGCGGTTTGAGTAAAATAGGTCTTTCTATTGTAGTTGGTTTTGGAGAAGTTAATATATCAGCATAAGATTTGCCTACGGAAGCATGAAGTTTGCAGGCTTCTGCATACGAAATGCAATTTTCAGCCATTGATAATTTAATATTTTTCTGTCGTACGAATTCAGGGCATGATTTATTGTTCGCAAAATGAGAGCCAGAACAATGACAACAGATAGCGCAATCCTCTTCTCTATTGCACGTGTCTCCTGAATGTTCCTGACCACATTTATAACATCTGGATTTTGACCTGCATTGTGATTTCGTGTGCCCGAAATGGCAGCAATTATAACATAATATGGTCGGGAAGGTGTAGAGCTCAACAGAAATGGCATTGTAACAAATGTAAATGCGCTTTGGAAGGATTTTGCCATCAAAAGTCAAAACCACCGTTTGTGTTGGTTTCCAAGTTGGTGACCCATCAACATTCACTTTATAATTCAATCTACGAACTTTTAATATTTTACCGCAGCCTATTGGGACGTTAATGTTTTCAATAATTTCGCCATCTGACCATTCTGTAGGTATGCCACGGACTATGCCCATGCGTGTGATACTAAATGTTGGGATAAACGCCTTTAATTTTTCATGTACTAGACTATTGTTGCTAATAAATGAATTTGCATCATTGTGGTTTGAAAATGAAAGACAGATTTTATTGCGTCCAATACGTTTAACACTGCCATTGACAATGCTTTTAATATTATGTTTCTTAAGAAATCTGCCAAAAGTGATGGGATGTAGTGTAGATCCATCATTAGGGGTTGACTCTACACGTGTCACGTGAACAACGTATGGAGCACTGTCCGTAACATCATATTGACTTCTACCTACCGGAACAAAACTATTTTGGGGCTTATTTTTATTCAATTCAAAGTTTTTGTTTTGTTGAGGGACTGGTGATGTGGTCAGCTGTACTTCAGGCAATTCATCTAAACTATCACCTACCAAAGATTCACATGTAGGTATCTGAACGTTAGGGTGATTTTTCCTTTTTCTTTTAGATTTTTGAGCTAAACTTTGAGCGCCTTCATTGCTTATCATTGTCATTTCGCTATTTATATTTTCAGAACTATTTTCGTTACAAACAGTAATAAAGCAAGCAGCCGAAGGGGCACGCTCCCCCAAGGACACTGATGTAGTTGTAACCCCCCCCCTTAATATTTTTTTTAATTTTTATTATTATTTTATTTGTTTTAAATTACTAATGATCTGTTTTAATTATAACGACGCCTAATGCCTAATGAATGTTCAGCTGAGTGCTTAGCTACCTAATCGTATGTTCTATACCGGGTGTAAGGTTACTCCGACTTGTTAATTGCCTACCGTCCGACGTGTCTATTTATTTATACCTATGATTTGATATGGACAAGTGATCGTCTAAGCTAGGACTACGTTGTGATCCGTGAAAACCCTAAGTTTTAGCGATTTGGGATGAGTACGTACCTACTATATACTTTTACATGCCTATCTTAGCTTCGCGACCTACTTAAACCGAAGTAAAGGATGTCAATAGATAAAGCCGGTATCAAAATGTATCAAGAAAATCTAATATTGCTATCGTAGAATAATAAGGCGTTAAACCGTTTGTGGATGTTAATTCACTTATAATATAGTATTTCACACGATGGAATAATGGTAAGCGCGTCTACAGTATACACTTTCGTCCTTAATATTACTATCAAAATATGAATAGCCCGTAACTTATTTACCGAACACATCTACCTTTTAAGCTAGTAAGTTTAGTATTAGAATTTCGACTGTATTAGAAATGTAATAGGCGCTCTTACGGTTTATAATTTCATTCATACTGTTACCAACACCTGCATGATATTATGATGCTTGTAGGGATATGCTTCCCTACGGGTACCTATTGACTTACTATTTTATAGGTAATTCCTGTGTTTAGCTTCCTAATAGCTGAACATGCTTGAATAACACACTTTTATGTATTACTTTTCTTTATTTGGATAATGTTTCTCACATCTCGTTTTTGAGGCATGATGTTCGTCTTAGATTAGGCCCTTGTAGAAAGTTAGGTGCCTTCTTTTACCTTGTATGTTTAGGGCAAGTTGTTATAATTTTCCTTCTTTCGTGTTCACACGATTTCTCCTGCTAGGAACCAATGTTTTCCTGGTTTGTCGGCATACGGGCGTTCTTTGGGTCCGCATGCTGAATCTTTCATGCTCTTCTGGTGCCGGGATCGACGTTTTCGGATTAATTTTGGAAATAATAAATTTTCCTGGTACCTCTTCGATCTGCATGAAACTTACATCGATTGGAGAGCGAATTTTTGTGGTTCATCTGGTGTAGTTAGATTGTGAAATAACTTATTGGTTTTACTTGAATATTGGTTTAAAATTAGGTAAACAAAGCGCTGTCAATCTTGACAGTTGTCAAATTTGACCGTCTGTAGTCTCCATGTAGTTTCGTGAAAAGAGGTTTGCCTGGAAATCTCGACTACATGGAGTATTTTTGGGTAAGGTCTTTTATATTATTAATAGGACCTCTCCGCTCTGTGAACAAAATTTCAGGCTGCAGAGAATTTTAGAAATGGCTCTAGAATACTTTCAAAATCCGTATATAAGGGAGACTTCCATCCCTGGTGCGGGATTCTGATTTTGGATTCTGATTCTACAACTACTACTGAGATCAATGATACTTATGCCCTAAGGGTTATTGTGATTAAATTTAACCCAGTCTTAATTTTGGACGAGTTGGTCCGATTTGATCTCTTACTGGGCAAACCTTAGGCCCTTCATTGTTCCTTTTCTTTTCTCACCACAAATTATTTCAGATTCCCTAGACGGTTGCCAGCTCCAGTTCTTGGGGAACTCTGCCCCAAGACCCGTATTCCTGCTTCGGGGAGCTGAAACTCCGAGCAACCCTGGTGTCCTATGTCGTGACTCTGCCTCAAGACCCGTATTCCTGCTTCGGGGAGCTGAAACTCCGAGCAACCCTGGTGTCCTATGTCGTGCCTACTTCTGGTTGCGAGAACTACAAGCAAATCTGGTGTCCCATGGTTGTGTCTGCATCTGGTACAGAAGCTCTCCAGTGAACGTGTCGGCTTCTGGAAGCTTCAAGCAATCTCCACTGCGGAAGTCTTCATGGTGGCTAGATTTCTCTAATAAAATATTCTTCTTTTGACTTTCGATATTAGGGATCCGTAAGGTTACCACTTCCATATAGGAAATTATCAGTATAGGCAAATTCTTTAAAACACTAGGTAGGACATCTATTTTACAACAAGAGAGAGATTAAAATTCTTATAACCTATACTTTCTTTTATTTTTAAAACTGCACTTCATTACATGCTATAGATTGTTATCAACCTACGTAGATATCTTTTTACATACCTACGATCTACATAATAGCTAGAAGTTATAATAAATGTAGGGAAACTATTGTGAGGTTGAAACTTCATAAAATTACTAGTAAATTTGAATAGTGATGATTTGAGTTAGCTGACTAATTATGCTAATAATATATTTGTGGCTAAGGAAAGACGTAGTTTTTATAAAGTAGGGAAAACTATTCTGAGATTGAAACTTCATAAAATTACTAGTCAATTTGAATAGTGATGAGTTGAGTTAGCTGAATAATCATGCTAATAATAAATTTGTGGCTAAGGAAAGACGTAGTTTTTATAAAGTAGGGAAAACTATTGTGAGATTGAAACTTCATAAAATTACTAGTCAATTTGAATAGTGATGAGTTGAGTTAGCTGAATAATCATGCTAATAATAAATTTGTGGCTAAGGAAAGACGCCCCTCCAGTCGCGCCTTCCAGTTTGGTTCTTCCTTTGACTTGGGCACCAATCCTCCACATAAGGTGTACATAAAAATGGGACAATGATCATGGATCATTTTACCTGTGGGAAGGGACAAGAGGACTTAATCTTTTAGCAAGTCTATCTGTGTGTCATTGTCAGTTGGTAAAACCATTCAAGGGAAGCCGTTCATTAAAAATCTTTCAAAAACCTTATCCTTATAGTTATTGAAATAACTAAGGATCTTCTCTTTCATACATCAATCTTTGGTTTAAATGAGAGTCTCCAAGATCTTTCGATCGAGGTCTCTCCTGCTGAACTCCAGCGTCGCCCTGCCTATTATTGTCCGACCTGAAATAGCAAGTATAATAAGTAATCAATGATAATAATAACCAGTACATCAAAGTAACCGTAATAACCGCGTAAACCTGATTAACCCTAATGTAACATTGCTATAGTTTTGCAAGAGTAGGTATTATTATAATCTTCGCCGAATCCCGCATGTCTAGCAAGTCCAACACAATTATGTGTATATTATATTATGTATGTATAACTTTTACGTTATAACTTCAAATTGACGGTCTTGATGGAACTTCCTTTCAAGATGATAAATATGAATTAGCTAGCAATTTACTAACGTGACATGGAATGGGCGCCTCTCCTCTTTTGTAAGAATCAAGGGTAACCCGAACACTTTCGGCTCGTTCATGTATAAGTAGATAGATTGCTATCACGGGACCCTTTTATGGTACCCAGTTGATATTCGATTATGAATAGAGAGAGAAGTTCCCTCATAATGACCATAACTTGAAGGTATAGGTAACTTGACTTCTTTTGTCAACATTTGGGCGTGAAAATTAGATTTCGTTAATTAATCATGTTGGACCTAGCTAGCCAACTTAACGAATCCACTTTTGTGAATAGTTTGAACGGCTTTATTTTAGTAGCCTATCTGTTCGCGTGATTCCGTGCTTACTGGTGCATCTAGGTTTGGTAACCAAGTCTAACACATTTTAGTGTAATTACTTAAGTATTATTATACTTCAAATCGCCAGTCAGATAAGACTTTCTTCCATAAAGAAAATAGGTATGTTTATGTATTACGGATATGGACCAGATCTCAGACCAGACAGTGATCCGCTCAATTAGTGACATAGTATGGGCGCCTCTCCTCTTCTCTAAGACTTAAGGGTAACCCGTACACTTTCGGTTCAACATGCACGTAATTCAGTCAATCAGTTGCCGAGCCCTAGATCCAGCTATGGAGTCTAGATTATTATAGGTTACAAATAGATAGAAAGTCCATCGTTTTGACTTAAATCTTGAAGTGACAAATTGACTTCTCTCGTCAGTAATTTAGTACAGAATTTATATTCCTTGGATAACAATGTTAGACTCAGCAAGCAAACATATTGAATTTACTTTAGTGAATATTTTGAACAACGCCTATTTATTTATTCGCGTGTCGATAGGTACAGAAATATTTTCCCGACGGAAACAAACGTTCGCTGTTTAGTTGTTTGAATTACGTACATAGGTAGGTATCTATGTAGAACGCCTTAATATTTTGAGTCGGCCGTCCTACTTGCCTACTAATCCTAGGTTCCCTACGGTTCGGAGTACCTTCCTTTGTAATAGAAGACCTAGCCAACCTAAATCAATTATATTTTACGTTACCTACCTACTTGCGACTTATCCGAGAGGTTTTCTAGAGTTTCGCAGTGCATTACGACACCACTGGTGAATGTCCAGATTCTAGAAGAATTTGGGTAGTGTAAATGTGTGAATGGGGTGGGTGTGTAATATTCCTGTAATGATAAAAGTGTACCTGGCATTCTACCTGCTATGACCTACACCTTGAATGACGCCCTAGTCTACATAAGTTTCCCACTACCCCGAGATATGAATCTCACCGGTTGGTTCCCACCTTCCAGGCAGATCAAAGCACTTTCACTGTCCTTGCCGCTAACCGATCCTATAAGTTTGAGTGGCGAGCTCCAAGCCTAAGAGCCCCTAGCACCCTACAAATAACGACAGCTGCTATACGCCCAGCATCTGTAGGTATTTTCCTATTCGCGCCCGGCTTCGCGTACCGCTCTTAACTCCAGATACCTTGGTGCAATTATGGCGTGACAAGCCAACCCGCAGCTCCGGGTTGTTTGTCCCAAGGCCAAAGGAAGGAAGAACACCACACGAGGAGACCAAAAAGGGTAGACCACGCTTAGTTGTATAAGCGCGGACATAACCTTCCACATACTGTCTCAAGCATATGGCCTAACTATTTCCCAACTAAAAACCACATGTACCTACAAGGTAAATGAGGCCAGAACTAGTTACTTTGGAACTATTGTTCTTATAACAGCAGAGACCATATTTCTAAGCTTCCACCCCTCGCGTATATTTAAATTATTAAATTTATTTTATGAATTTATTTTGTATCCATCCAAACGAGAATCGCAACGCCAGATAGGCTACCCGAAGGTACTGGGACATATACGATCAGGCCAGGAGTGAACACAAAACAATTCTTCAATTCATTCTTCAATACACAAATCGACGAAATCACTGTTTTGTTTTTTTTTTGTTTCCCTCATTAATACACCTAATAAAATCGAGTTACACACACTACTTAGCTCTGCCATCTCGCCCATTAAATTTACTCTGACACCAACAGCAACTTTAATACGTCGGTTTTGAATACCACACATAGGTGTTTAGGTACGTGCGCTTAAATGGGCGTCGGCTATGTTTGAGAGAGAAAAAAGTAGTGCGACGTTATTTTAAACCGCGTGACTTTAACTCGCGAACAACTGCAATTACAATCAAACTTTACACCACAAAGATTTAATTAAAATTCACTTTAGTTAATTTAAATTTACGATGACGAACAAAAGGTAAACATGGTCTCCGAAAATGACCTACACAAGATAATAAGACTCAAATAACACAATCCGCACATATCTCCAAGACCAGCTTTATGTAACAATCGATACGGATTATCACAAATATTAAACCGCTATGAACACTGGTTCACTATTTAAACGTACCTAAGTATTTCTAGTCAGTAAATAATTCATTTAACTGAGTAGAGTTAGGCAAAGATGCCTTTTATTATAAGAAAGTAATTAAAATTTACGCGAGAGCTGATCGAGGAGGTACGGCGGAGCAAACGAACGTCAAGCTACCTTCACTGTTCGTTGCTGAATGTCTATTGAGCTCGCCGCGGGGCTTTTATAATGTGGCGGCAAGTTGGTTGATCTCCGCTCGCTGCCGCCGCCAAAGAGTCGCACATCGCGCGGTGCCCCTTTGTGCCTTGTTGCACTATTCTAGCTCTTTTAAAATATCTGTATAGCTAGATGTGCGTACGTATAGCATATAATTTCATTACGCGCGTGTATTTATATTATTTTTCCGTAGATTATTTTGGAACTAATACAGTTCGTTTGAAGGCACTAGTTAGGTTTAATTTATAGGTAGGACTCCGTGAATTAAGACGGATCAGAACCGTCACACTGACTTCTACCTACCGGAACAAAACTATTTTGGGGCTTATTTTTATTCAATTCAAAGTTTTTGTTTTGTTGAGGGACTGGTGATGTGGTCAGCTGTACTTCAAGCAATTCATCTAAACTATCACCTACCAAAGATTCACATGTAGGTATCTGAACGTTAGGGTGATTTTTCCTTTTTCTTTTAGATTTTTGAGCTAAACTTTGAGCGCCTTCATTGCTTATCATTGTCATTTCGCTATTTATATTTTCAGAACTATTTTCGTTACAAACAGTAATAAAGCAAGCAGCCGAAGGGGCACGCTCCCCCAAGGACACTGATGTAGTGTCCCCGGGGTCGGGAGGTTCCTCCATATTAAAACTATCAATACAACTTACCGAGGTTAACAATGCACTAAAAACTCTAATTTATACAAAAATACAATGGATTTACAACTAAAATACTTATCTGATCACTATTTACAATTAAAATGCAATTAAATTAAATTCCCAGAAAAAATCGTGCCCGCCTAGATCAAAGTTTCCCGCGTTTTTTTCACCCCCCACCACGAACTTTTGCTACTCTACAAGGATCTCTAAGGAATGCTATGTTTTTTTTTCTTAGTTATTGGTATCGCACGTTGTGCATTCTGCCAGTGTCAAGTTTATGAATTTTCAGGTATCTTTTATTAAAATCAAGTAAATATGTCATCAAAACACAGTCAGTCACACGAAACCAGTCATAGTCGAGTCCAAGTCATGCCCTAGTAAAGTTGTGGCGACTTTACTATGAGCTTCTACGGAGTTTTGAAAACAACTCGAAAAGACATGTTTCACCACATTATATCACTTGCCCACACTCTTGCATGTAATTCAACACTCAATGAATAAAACACCACCATTTTCAATCATTAATTCGCGAAAAAACACCAGTCTAAGAAAATAATAGAATGCAACGACATGATTTTTCCGTGTTCCCGCCAAAACTCCAATTCCGTTGTTGTTGTTGTTTTAATTCCTGTCCTGCAGGCTAATAAACATGTAACTTTCGGGATCGCGATTCGGATACGAGTTGTCAAAAAGTGACACTTGTTCTCATACATATTTATTGTACGTCTTAGGTCAATTCAATTCATTGAGTGTTGAATTACATGCACGAGTGTGGGCAAGTGATATAATGTGGTGAAACATGTCTTTTCGTGTTGTTTTCAAAACTCCATTGAAGCTCATAGTAAAGTCGCCACAACTTTACTAGGGCATGACTTGGACTCGACTATGACTGGTTTCGTGTGATTTCATGACTTATTTGACTTGATGATAACAAATCAACGTGAAAATTCATAAACTTGACACTGGCAGAATGCACAACGTGCGATGCCAATAACTAAGAAAAAAAAAAAAAAAAACAACGGAATGAAGAATGAATGAAATGAACGGGATGAAGGGAGAAGTTTTGGCGCCTTTGGCGGGAACACTTTTCACGTATTTAGCTTGTTGCCGTATTGATTGTATTAGGTATTTTCCAAAACTTGTCTTTTATGTATTATGTCTTGTCTTTTTGTCTTACAAATGGTGGTGTTTTATTACATAAGTACCGATTAAGACCGGCTGCATACGACGAGAAAAACCCGATAGGAAAACCGCCCGGTTTTGCCCGAAGGCGCTCCGTGCATACATTTTGTACTAGGTCCCGCACACTGTAAGAAATTTCTCAAGCCGCCCGTCTCGCTCGCACCAGTTCATTGTGCGCAGTGTGTTACGGTCGGTCCGGCGCCTGCGGGTGCCGTGCCGAATCAATGTGTGTGGTTTTACGAGCATGAGTGTAGGCAAGTGATTTATTGTAGTGAAACATGTCTTTCCGTGTTATTTTCAAAACTCCATGAAAGCTTATAGTAAAGTGGCCACAACTTTACTAGGGCATCACTTGGACTTGACTGTGACGAATTTTGTGTGACTGACTATGATTTTAGGACTTATTTGAATTGATATTAAAAAATTATTGAAACATACATTTTATACTTGAGACTATCAGAATGCACGAAGTGCGATGCCAATAAAGAAAAAAGGCACATGCCAAAGAAAATTTTATCCTCGAGTTTTGGCGGGAACACGGAAAAATCATGTCGTTGCATTCTATTATTTTCTTAAACTTGTGGTTTTTCGCGAATTAATGATTGAAAAATGGTGGTGTTTTATTCATTGAGTGTTGAATTACATGCAAGAGTGTAGGCGAGTGATATAATGAAGTGAAACGTGCATTTTTGAGTTGTTTCCAAAACTCTGATGAAGCTTGTGGTAAAGTTGCCATGACTTTACTAGGGCATGACTGGACTTGACGGTGGATTACTTAGTGTGACTTTGACTGTGACTAACTTGACATGAAATTTATCGAAATCTAGATAAATATATTAGATACTTGACACTAGCAAATGCACCAAGTGCGACGCCATAAACCTCCAATGACAGGAGAAAAAAATACGTGTGAAATTAGTTCCGCTACTCGCCAATAGATAACAAAATAGTTCTGATTGTTTCCACTAGATGCCAGTACGTAAAATTCAAAATTTACGAGATGTAGAGCAAAGGTTGAGTAAAGCAAATTTTAGCATATATTCATAGCGACTGGTTCAAGGGTTGCTTCATTCTCTTCATCTTCATTCATAATAATTATATTTTCGTTTATGTTATTGATTTATTATAAGTAAGCCTACTTACTTAATTATATTTTCATGGCTCTGCTATTTTTCGTAACTTCTGCTAATCTTTTGTTTAGTTTTAGATGATTATAATTATAATTACATACCTACCAGTTACCTGAAGGAGTCAAAGTTATGTCGTTTTTGTACCTACCTAAGTACCTACATTTTTGTAGGCTAGACTGGATAGTAATATGATATGAAAAGTTAACAGGCTTTAGAAATGCAGGAATAAACAAAAAAAAAACAAGAAATAATTCACATACATTTTATTTTCTTAAATTATTAACCATCGATTTCCAAGTGTACAACTAAAAAACAAAAATTAAAGTACAAACACGTTATGCATAGCTAACTTAACACAACTGTAGGTAACTTCTCTTGGCAAACCAGTACACAATCTTTGACTACACAAGGCGCACCACTCGTCCGAGAAAACAGAAATCATTATGTAGGTACCTATGTATTTTACAGTCACACCATAACTTGGTCAAAGTGTTGAAGTGATATTAGGCGGTTACGAACTAGTTACCTATACAATAAAACGATACAAATAGGTAACACTCACTTCGTTTTTTAAGTGTGATGTAAGCGTTTTGCATTTTACACGAATTTTATTTTAAATTTGCATCGATAGTGTATCTATCAATTTAATTAACATATATTAATATCTTTATTATAGCTCTCAGTAGGTACTAGGTAGCATATCTGCCTTGAGAGCTTGGGCGTATGTTTTATTCCCACCCAGGACAAACATTTATATGATAAACATAAATGTCAGTTCTGTGTCTGGATGTTGTATGTATTAATCTGTATTTATAACAAAAAAGATGATTAATTATTGAATAATTATAATTGTAGTTTGTCGTAGTTGATAAAGGCTCATGCCTAAAAAAAAAAAAAAAAAACCCATTGTACAAAGCTTTGCTTAGTTTGTGTAAAGATGGCGTAGTGTCTAAGTCCACCAATATTATTATTTATTTATATTAGTCTACCAATTATTGGGATTACCAAACTTTTAATCTAGTTACTGATTTTCAATAATCGTACAATGTGTTACGACAAAATTGTTGAACAAACTCTCCAGACCAGATTCAATCACTTCAACATTTGACCGTACCTTATTAAACAGCCTTTTACCATCGAGAACAGTACGTCAATCAGTACTAAGGTGATTTGCTAAACATAGAATCCTAAGTCATCGTAAATATTTAAAAGTACATGCTAAGTCAGAAAGTCTTGATATTGAGCGAACCCAACTAAACACGCGAATATAGCACACTCAACCAATCTTGAACTCTTAATATTTAATAAAGATTTGAAGTACGAAAAAATCTATTTCTCGAGGCACTTATTGTGATTCTGCGTGATTCGAGTAATTCTCGACTATCTTGTAAAATGTGAAGATATCTAACGATATACACATATTGAAAGCGAAACGTGTTTGTTATATATAATACAACAAAACTGTAATTAAAACATCAATTATCGTAAAACAGATATCTATTATGCACTTAGAGTTCAAATATAATCCACCTGCAAATGTATTTTTTTACAACAAACACTCGTCAACGTTTCCAAATATATATTCTCTTACGGCATTAAACTCGTTTTCTTTAACTATTTTATTACAATGTCTAATGTACACAAACATGATCTTTTCCCGAAATACTCGAAACGCTAGTTTTATACACAACAAACCTTACTTCTAACAAATGTGAAAATATTTTGTCACAATATCTTAGACGTAATTAATTATTTATTCTCTTATGGACTGTAATGAAATTGTGAAATGCATTAAGTGTTTGTTATATCCTTAAAAATATATTAACATTATTATGTTTATTACATTCCTATATCAGTCAAAATATTTTCGCGATATTATCTACGAACCGACAGCTGGCAAGTTTGCTAGTAGATCAGGTTGCCAATGTTATGTATGACACGTTTAGCAAAAGTTATAAAATGGCATACATCTGATGTATTCACTCTATTTTATGCATTGAAGGACTGAACCGATCAATTACTTTGATCTGTCAGCGACAGCTCTCTCTCGGGGTCAGATCATATCAAGCTAAATGTGAAGTCAACATTCTAACACTACACATTTAGTTTGTACTATAAGAACAAAAGAGACAAAAAAAGGCTCATAGTTTGTTTCTTTTTTACTCTTATAGAATTCAAGTTAAGCTAAAGATATTTATCGTATTTGGACAGATCAGTCCATCTATAGAGGATTATAATATTTTGGGATAGATCACCAGCAGCCGGTTGTAACCGTCTTAATGTCTCGGACATGCCACGTTCCACCGAGACCCACGGCTTTTTTATATTAAAATCAAAACAGCAAGCCAAGCAAATCATAGAACAACATTTACACTGTTTTGGTCAGTCAATTTCGATAAAAGTTTATATTAAAATACTTAAGTTTCATTACATTAGGTAAAAGAGCCGAAGGAAGCCGTAACGTAGAGTCAGCAAACAATTTCGAAGAGCAACGAAAAGCGAGTGGCCTTCTTACACGTAGAAGCATTAATATTTACAAACTAGGTATTATGAATGTATAGCCTCTGTGGGCTTTCCGATTACTAATCTAATTAGGTACTCGCTAGTAATGCGCCGATTTCATTGTTTTATTTACTAACAATACTATCCTTTGTACAACGCCAATAGCTTTATTACAAATCTACTTCCCATTTTGATACAATGCCGTTAGTTCCACCTTAACAATAAAATAAGTGTCAATATTACTTACATACATTATCATTTACATACGTTAGTAGAACGATGTACGATCCTCAATTACAGTTATTTCCATCATTAGTTTAAAAATCTATAAAGGCATCTTTACCTCAGACTTTAGATTTAACACCGTCATCGTTCAGATGGTGTTGCTATCAGCTACTTAATTATAGTTAAGTTATAAAGTGAATAAATAAATATAGTTACCGAATTGGCGTGTATTTTACACGTAGTGAGACTGAATAGGACTGAGCGACCGACCGACCGACAAGCCGACTGCGCGGCCGGTCCGACCGCATCGGTCGTAACTTGTTTCAATGTGTAACGCATATCTCAGTATGCTATCACTGTACTATCACAATTAACTAATAATTTCACCAACGAAATAATCTTAATTTATAAGTAAATTAACAAAACGTATTTGAAAAACTAATTAGGCATTTGATGGCAGTAACGTAACTGGTTGTTTTCGAACTAATTACAATTTAAATATACAAACATAACTAACACTTAACTAATGGTAACATGTTGAGGAACGCACGTCTGTCGCTCAATCAGTTGGCAGATTGCTAAAAATAATTTTGTAGATTTGGACGACTACAGGTTGTTTGCTAAAAGCTAAGTCATGTAATTTTATCTATTGAAATTTTTGACGGAAATGAAAACTGTTTCATTTAGATTTGACTAAATTGCGGAATAACACAAGGATAACATACTCAAAAGAGAGTATGGAGTAATGTTTTAATCGATTAAAAAAAAAACCAGTGTTATTAATAATGTGCAATAAATAAAGTAAAGAACTGTTAAAGTAATCAGCAATAAATATGTGCTATTCGTAGCGTTTTTATTATTTGCTAAATAATATATAAAAACCAGCTAATTGTGATTGTTGTGCAAACCTACCTTTTACGTTGTATTGGATACCGAAGTCGAATCGAACGTGACGTTTCTTAGAAAAAACCTAATTTACCTAGAACCTAAGTCCTTAGAACGAACTTTTTGGTTGTTATTACTTAATTTTATATGGCGTACATCGCCCCCTACGCTATTGGTAACTGTTCACCGTTGATGGAACGTTTACAATTTTTAACATTAACAATTAATATGATATTAGTAACGATAACGGCAAATAAAATAAGATTTGAAGGCAGAGACTAACTGACTGTGTTTGTTAGTTAAGTCTACTACGTGAAATGATTTTTGTGATTATATGTTTTCACTATAATTATGTAGTTGTTAGATGCCTAGTTTAAATTAATGATTAAGAAAATTAATGATGGTTAATAATGAAAATTAATATTATGATGTTACATGATGAATGAATAGTGACCATGATTCGTGCAATTTTGTCACAGTTATGTATTGAAGAATAAATATGGGCAATGAAGTAATTTTATTGGTTGCTTATTAGGGAATGCTTCAAAGGGAAAATGAAGGTATATATCATGAACGATTGTTGCTAATGCGTGCTCAGTTCATATATTCTGATGCAACTTCAGAATTTAATTCAACCCCATCATATTGCATAACACACAAATTAGTCTCCTACTCAAGCAAGAGTCTTAAGTGAAATGCAAATATGAAATTAATAATATAATGCTCTCAACAACAATTCATTAATTAAAATTCGAACATCTTTACAGAACATTGAGCATAATTTACAATTGAACACATTAAAGGAAGCAAAGTATAAGTTAACTTTGAAGCTATACACAGCAAGCATACAAGCGAATACAACGACATAACCATATGCTTATTTATCAGTTTGTATGCCAGTGTACTGCCAGTAGCTGGTGCTATAGTAAAACCAGATTAGGATAATGAAGTATGAAAAACACATGCATTCAGTTGTGTACTGAGAAATATTGACAATAAAAATGCATAAGTTGTGACTTAGAGATCCGCAACGTCACGCTACATTATGTTAGTGTATAACATTACAGTTGTATACAAGCAGTCTTGGGAAACACTGAGAATAGGTACTTAGTGCTACTTAAGTTAAGAACAAGTCATATAAAATTAAATTAAAATTCCGCGATTACACACCCAATGTTTATCCTACACGTTAATTCTAAATACAAAATGCAAACTAAAACAGCAATATTTCATTTACAAGAAACAATTCTAAAACAACATCTTATATAACTTACGCTATATTTACAGAAATAATATATTATGCAATTTTTATATTGACAAAATAATTAAATAGTAACATATTAATATATTTTATTATATTTAACACTGTAATTTAGTGTACATAAACACTAACACGTATAAAACACGCAATCAAGTCCCTGGTACCTTACGATGCTATATTTTTCATAATAATAAATCAGTCTGTCAATTGGGACGTTTTAATTCCTCTATTAAACATTATACCAATCATAAAACACATGGAGTCAACTGTTAGTGTAGCACTGTCCCGATTGTTCTCACTGAACCGTAGCTGCACCGGGCTGTCCCAGGCCTCTCCTTGCAACTGGTCGGAAGGTTGGCCGTGGGCTGTGCTAGTCAAGCGGAGTGCGTTTGGAGGAACACTTGTGCCGGGTCGGCAGTGCTCTGAACACAGGGTGGTGTGCGCTGCGACCGAGAGTCGAGGCGGGGAGGCAGCTCGAAGGCGTACATCGAGAACTAGACGCCCTCCTGCGCCATATACTACCTCAGCTCCGCCGAGTTCAACACGAAGGGCACGTAGAACATCTTGCTCTCGAGTAACAGATTTGCCGCTGCTTGTATCTGCAAAAATATAAAGATGAGATTTTAATTAATACGCACACACACACTGGATACGCTACTGGCTAATACTGGGCTTGAGCATGATTGTTATTGGGTAGTATATTAAGTAAAGGCATGTGACATTATGGCCTAGTTCATACAAGGAGGTAAAGGAATTTGTAACAAAAGGCCACCTGCGTTTGGGAAAACTTCTAAGCCTTTAGGTAGAGTTAGATTTTATGTTCTTTTTTAAATTAATAAAGGCATTTGCCATACGAAAAAAAACCCACTTAAATAATAAAACAACATATTGAAAATGGATGTCTTTCTCTCACTGTCACTCTGTCTCTCTCGGATCTTATGTGAACGTTATGAATTACATTATTGAGCTGATCTGAATGAAGAATGGCAAGCAAATATAATATGTGAATCACGAAGACTTCAAGGAATTATTGTCTCAAAAATATTGTGAATCCATGAAATGGGGAGTAACAGCTATACTTATACGAGTAGAGTTAGAATCGAGCAAAATTTCCGCCTCTATAAACCATAGTTACTCACTTAATAGAAACATGAATCAATACATAAGATTTAAAATTGCAACTGAATTTTATATCAGTCAAACAAAGTGTAGATGAAATTATTCTACCGTATTCTACCGTAATCTCAGTCTCAGGTATGAGTAAATACCAAAAAGCGCGATTTCAAAACAAACGCTAAATAGAATTGAATTATACCCTCCTCAAATAAATGTATCAAACACTATTTTCAATAACATTGATAATTTTACTAGGAAAACTGACGTGGTTTTGACACATTTTTGTTTTATTTATACGGGAATACTCGGGTTTGATTAAATCGGATACTCCGACTATAGTTTCGATCACATCCGGTGACCTTTTTCAAAGAGTGAAAACAGAGCACGACTCGCGTGCAGCTGCGTCCTGCTTAGCACTGACGTGATCGAAACTATAGTCGGAGTATCCGATTTAATCAAACGTGAGTATTCCCGTATAAATAAAACGACATTGATAATAAGGAAAATAGTGATGTTATGAGATTTATTCAGGCGTTACTTTGCGGGAGTTCATCTTAATCAACCGTGATATTAAGGGGGCGACTAATGCCAAAAGTAAGTAAAATATGTATTTTTAAACAAATAGTTTAATGATAAAGAACGTAAATATTCAGATAAAAAAATACTACAGGTAGGTAAAACCCTAAAAAAGCCGAGTAACCGAATAGAATTTTGAAAAATAATCTGGTTAATTTAAACGAAAAAATACAAATTACCAACAAAAAAGACAGTTTTTATTCAAATGCTCTAAATTATCAGGGACATCACCACATTATTTTTTACGAATTACATAGACAAACTACTGTTTTAGCACAGTAGCCGTTGATTTTTTTTATTTCATGCCTACATTTTGAATAATTAAATATAATCCCACCTATATTGCTCAAAGCCATCATCATCATCAATTGTATCATGCGATTTTCAACTCTAAACTAATGCAAGACGCGCGGGTGAAATCTGTTATTTTTCTAGCATTAGTCGCACTCTTAAACTAAAATGTCTAGTGTAATCCCGCTGTAAATATCGTATCGAGTACCAATAGGAAAACATGCCAAAAAGGCTAATGTGATACCGTAATCTGCAAAGAATTGTTATTCAATCTGAAATTAATAATCAATTTAATCTGAAAGTAATAATTAATTTTATCTTAACCGAAACACTACACACTAGAAATTTTAGTATATCACGGTTGATTAGTGATGTTTAGTAATTTAGACCATTGATGACTTTCGTGTAAAAGCCAAGTGAAAACGACCAAACATTGGAAAGCTCTGAACAAACTTTCTATTGCAATGTAACGAACGAGCTCACAATACGGCTGGTCGGTAAATCTGATATCTAGATTATATAAATCGTACTGATAATGTTGTAACAGAGTTTCACCATTAGTCTGTAGAGTTGTTTGCTCGCAAAACAATAGATGCGAATTGCGAAGATAACAGTAACTTGTAAAAAGGAAAGGAGGTGACAGTTGCTAACATTTCTAAAACCGTTGAATCATCTACCTTTCCCGGTTTTGTGAGATGCTAAGTTCTTTGACATGATATGGCTTCATATCTGCATAGACATAGGGTTTTAGACCAAGATACAGAGCAATTTTATAATTAAATAAGGTAGAGACCGTTTAGCTATAGGTAAATGTCATATTCGAGTAACGCGGTCATCCATCTAAATGTGCATCAGATATGGCGTTTATTATTTTTACTACTGTAGCATAAGGTATTGAGTTGAAAAAGACATTGCTGAGACAATATATAAAGTTAGAAGTGGTCAGAACAAAACAACTTTGATTTGTCTTGTGAAATTTCCTGCGGAAAATCATTTATAAATGATGGACAGGCTATAACCATTTTGATCAAAGCACACCTAGTATTAAGTGACGGTGTAGCTGAAGAGGATACAAGTTGCCGGAACATAAGAGTACCGGTGAGTATTTAAACTAAGAGTCTAATAAATTATGAATTTCAGAACCTGACTATCAAATTCCGATTAGCAATGGACTCATTCCCACTTGGATGGGAATGAGTCCATTGCTAATGCAATGCATTTGCAGTAAGTGTATTATTCCACCCAAGTGACGACTAAGGCCGTTTTTCCACAGCCGCCGTCACCGAGACGCCAACTACTACAAACGCCAACGCTACTTCGGCGACGTCATCTCGTTCTCGGTGACGGCGGCAGCGGACAAGCGGCGTAACGGAGCGGACTGGAGATGTGCAAAAATCGACCAATCACATTGTTGCATTAAAATCTCATTTCGTGGAATTGGTTCATTCATTCACGTCCGCTCTGTTCCTCTCCGCCACAGTCGAAACGCATTCTAAGACTAGCTCCCATGAGAAGCAGCTGAAGCTCAGTGTCGAGTGTAAGATGGTAGTGTGCTCACCTCAGGTATCCTGGCGAAGAGTTCCTGCAGGCGGCCGGGGTGGTGCGGCGTGGTGTGCTCCAAAAAGCTCCGCAGCACCTGCACGTACCGGTCCTGGATGCTCTCTAGTTCCATCTCTGTAACAATTACAAATGTATCTTAAAAGGTGTGGATCTAACTATTACCTAATGTAAACAATTGTATAAAACAACTTTGCCATATTCGAGCTGAATATTAACCCTTAAAATTGCCATAAAGTCACATTTATTTTTCTTTTTAACGACACCTTTTTTTTCCAATTTAGCAAATTTTCACTTTGCATCAGCCTTTAATATCCCTCTAGTGCTCTAGAAAACTACAAAAGTTAAAAATTGCACTTGACATACCTATTGCAGGTTGTTAATTCATTTGTTCATTAATACCACGACATAAGGAGATGATATAATAATAATTCTAAATCTAATCTAATGTTACATCTAGTACCTACATTCCTTACTCACTGAGAATCGCGTAGATAATTAGATAATCATTATTGCATGGGAGCTAACCCCCCCCCCCCCCCCCATGCAATCATAATTTTTTATCAAAAAAATAGGTAGGTACCTCAACTGTCAGTAAAAAAAAAATTTGCCATAGTAGCATATTTCATGAATTTATTGAGAATTATTATAAATAGCAGGGGCGGCATTGACTTTATTGATTTTATTAACCGTTTAATATGCTGTAGAAGAATGCAACTGTGATTCGTCTACTCGCCGCTAGATGGCAATGCGCGGCCGCGGTGAACCGTACACAGGCGCGCGGTGCGGCGATGACGTCACGCGCTTAGTAGGTCACTCCGATAGCGGGGCAACGACCGCGGCTAGCCGTTGACCTCCGCTCAGCGCTCGCGTCCTTACTATACCCGTCTCGCTCGCGCGCGCCGTTTGACGATATTGTACGTGCTACGCGCAGCGCGTCGTTTTATTGCAACTCCGTTTTAATTGATGTTTGTTTTACGGTAACAGAGCGGAATGATATCGCTGGACACAATTTTTGAGAGTTATTTGTTATCGTTCTATAAGTATTATACCTACAAGAAATATTAGTTTTTCAAAAATTGTTCTTTAGTTTCAAAAGCTTTAGTTTCTCTAGCAATTTCGAAAACATACTTTTTCAGGATTTTATTTGCAGCCTATATAGTTACACTTGGCTAGGTATGCATAGGTATTCAGTATTAGGAATAATTCGGAAATGACTGATTGTTTCAAGAGAGAGAACGAGATAGATAGACAGAGACAATAAAAAATATCGAGGCGCATAACATTAATTGTAGTAGGTACTGTACTGTACCTATTAGTACTATTTAAAATAAAATTTACTAAAAATAGCATTCTAACTTTTTCCCCTACTGATATGTAAATTATGTAGATACGTCAATGTGCGCTAGACCGAGCGGCAGCCGGCAGCTCGGTTTGCGCTCAGCGCAGCGCAAAAGAGAAAGTGCGCCTTCCGCGTCGCGTTTCCCGGCCGAGAGTGAAATGCTGTCCCGTTATAGCTGACGTAACCGTATCTATCAGTTATGCGCTCCGAGAGCATTTGTTTCAATTCACTCTTATTTTCCGGTTTTATTTATTGCCACGACTGAATAAATCATACGATTAATAGATACGAAGAACGTATACTTACGTACCTATACGTATATAAATATTTCAATATTTTATTGGATACATTTTTTACTTGAAAGATGTTATTTTGGCTTATTCTTAAGAAAACATTACTGGCCATTGAAAGTTTATAATATAGAAGATAGCATAGGTAGATACTTATACAGTACTAGCAGTGCCTCATTGATAAAAAGTGTATGTTTTTCAAGCTTAAACAGTAAGAAAAAAAACTTTTATCTACTAACTAGTTTTTACTAACTGCTCTCTTACTGTTTAAGCTTTAAAAACATAGAAAAATCCAAAGTGTGGTAACACTTGATACAAAAAATATTCGATAAAAAGTGTGTAGACTATGTGTTATTCCAAGGTTTAAGCTACCTCTATACCAATTTTTATCCAAATCCGTACAGCTGTATTTGCGTGATTGAGTAACAAATCAAATCAAATCAAATATCATTTATTTCAGATTACATCAATCCATATAGCACAAAAATAATTAATTGAAGAACGTGGTTATAAATTAAAATTAGATTAGAATACACATTTAAAATTAGATTAGAATACACATTGGATTGAAATTAAACAGATTTAATCGACACGACAAAACGAAAATGGTAACACATATTAAAACAAAAATTATTAAAAATTATATCTTTTGTCCCATAAGCACACCCATCCACTTGTTCTGAATGGGACAGTCAAATCGGGCTGCAATCATCTGCAGGATACCATTGTGACTGGCTCGTATACGCTGTCGCAGGGACGCGACTTTCTTGCGAATCATCGCATGAAAGTCGTCCAAAACAAACAAATATCCAAATATAAATAAAAAAAATTTTTTTTTACTTAGTAGAATATTAGGAATGTTGGATGCATGCTGATACCTAAAAGAAATGTTGAACTAAGTACCTATCCGTCACGAGTCAATTGATTGCTAACCGACTTCAAAAAAGAAGGAGGTTCTCGGGTTATATTTTTTTATGTTTGTTATCTCAGAACAGAACTCCGTCATTTATAAACCGATTTGGAAAATATATTTTTTCATTTTAAAGGATATACTTTCAGAATGGTGGTAGTTTGGTTATTTAATCAAAATAACTGGAAAAAATATGTCATCCAAGTGAACGAAACTGCGTATTTTATTTTGATGTCGCGTCGGTTGAATAATTTAATTTAAAAAAAGCTTGCCTAGCTTAGTAAATTTCCGCCATGTTAAATATCTACAACACTTAAGTACCAACTTTTTTTTATTAATTATTCGCAGAAACTGCATGAAGCAAACTGAAATTCGTAGAAAAAGAAAAGAAAATAAGACAAAAAATTAATGATTTATGAATGAACATTTTTTATATAACATGGTCCCAGTATCTCGCTTGTATGAGTACCTAGGTTAATCAAATCATTCCTCTCCAGGTTCAAATAAAAAAAAACTATAACTACTTATAGTAATAAATAGGTACCTAGGTGCCTACTTATAAATCTATAGTAAATATTACGCAGTCCCTATACTTAGTTATTTATTACCTACATAAGCATTATAATCTATGTTGAATACATACGATAACTATATGGTCGGACCGTCTGGGCCACAAACGTGCTTCCCATCGTTAAAAGCCTATAAATACCTACCTATATCTAGCCAATAGCTAAAATTCCGATTGCTCAATAGCACACACACGTAAGTTGCTCGCACACATTCATGTTATAACAAACCGCGTTGCGCAAGAGCTTTCCATTTCGCCGGCCGGTCGGTGGTTGTGGTTGCACTTGCTTTACTTGATGCAACTTTTAATCAAATTTACCAAAAATATATTATATCGAAAAAGGTTTTCCCGGCTGTTCGGTGAAGTGGTTGCACTAGCTATACTTAACTCATGCTTTTGACTAAAAACACAAAAAAGAAGGTTTACTGTGTTAATTATTCACAAAAAAAAACTCAGCCGTTTCTCAAAGATATAAGTTATAAGACAACCGCTTAATTTGACAAAACTGACAAAAATAAAATAGTAGGTATAAGTATATCCGAAACTTTCAAAATTTTGCGATTTGAACACATTAATGTATTCGGCCTTACTATAAAGCGCCGTTTAAACTTATTCACTGCTTAAACTTCTCTGTCTTGTTCTCGCACGTGACATTTCACGTCAGCGAGTTAAGTTGCCAGAGCATCTTAAACAGTGACTAAGGTTTGAGCGGCGTTTTATAGTAAGGCCGATTATGTTTATAACCAGGGGACTTACTCGGGCACAAAACAACTTATATAAAAAAATATTTTTCCTAAAATGAGTATAATCTTAGTAACTAATCTTGAGCTTCCAGTCTGAGAATAGGGTAGTCTGCATACAATGGATTCCATCTCATATACAGTTGCATGAAAACGAGGCCGTCGATCTACTAGCTAGGCAGGCAGGCAGATGGAATTCCATTGGGTGTGGCTCCTCTGTCCTCGGACTATACTCGATGGACTAAGATCCGGTGTAAATCGATGTGGCAGGAATATTTTGATGAGCGATCCAAAGAGTTCGGCATCTGGTTCAAAACCATCCAACCCGAGATCCCCAAACTTCCATGGATTAGCAATAGTCTTCTTAAGCGTAATGATTTGGTGATGGCTCTCAGGCTACGATCTGGACACATCCCATCAAATAAATTCACATATTTAATGAAAAAATCGCCATCCCCCAATTGCCACGAATGTGGTGTCTTTGAAGACACGTCACATATTTTGATGGAATGTGTGCGAAACGAGGTTTTTAGAAGACTATTGTTTAATAGGAGCAGGATTACGGAGATCGGATTTTGTAACTCCATTCTAGCTTGCCCAGAGTCCGATGAGGCCAAAAAGTTGTATAAGTTGGTTGAACTAGGCTTAAAAAAATAATATTGCTATGTGTTTTGTGTAATGTGTTTACAAATTTTTGTCATTGTTTTGTCTTACAGGGCGGTGTGGTCGCAAAGCGACAAAGCCCTCTAATTAAATTAAAAAAAAAAAAAACTATATTATTATACTGTAACTGCTCAACTGATATATGAGTGAAATTAGAAATAGCGATAGCTCATACCATGAATAAACACATACCTACGTAACTTTTTCCCAAAAACAATACATTTTTATTGTTTTACTTATTTTTGGCACAAATCTAACTATTTTAATCTACTAAAGACCAGTGTGGCAGGTTTACAGCAGTGGAAAATAATTGTGGTGAGTTAACTATAATAAAAATAGGACTGGGACGAGGTTACATATATTTTTTATGTGCGGCGAATTAGCTTTGGGGCGAGTTTACAATGAGCCCTATAAATACTTGTCCTATGTTGAGTCCATAATGTAAAATTGAACCATGACTAAGTTAAGGTATTATAATATAAAGTGGACCCTAGCTCAATAGTCTAACCTACTCATAGTTGGAAAACTATGAACATCCTGTGTTATCGCGCTGGGTCGAATGCGCCGAGCTCAACACCAAGAAATTATTTTCACTATGTACAACTTATTCTACGTATGTGCACTATTACCAAACTTTAAGCAAGTACAAATTATTTATTTTTGCCTTAAATATATAATACATAGTGTATCATAAACCCAACTCCTAAACTAGTTAAAACTATTTCAGGACTCTCTTGAAAGATCTTACAAAAATTGAATTTTAGTTTTTTTTAACTTAAGATTTAATATTTCCAAAAAAAGTACTCAATAATAGCGCAATAATAATTATTGATTATAAACTCAATACACGAAAAAAATATTTTTGGTAAAAACCAACTAATAAAGTCTAAGAAGACAGTATAATAAAGTAATGAGAGCCAATACAATGTTGCCCGTGACTTAATTTTATTACTCAAAGTACTGAGTAGGCACCGCTGATTTAATTAATTAAATTAAAAAAAAAATGGTGGACATTTCACATACCATTTAGCCCCGAACTAAGCAAAGCATGTACTATTGGAACAAAGTACCTGATAGAATGGACCTGGGTATGTCCTTAAACTGCAACCAGACCCAGAGGATGGGCAGCAGCGTCCTCTCAGTTAACGGTGGTGAGCATTCTGCGATTCCCAAGCCGCCTGCCAAGCGTGGGAATTATGGCAACACCCCTCTATTAAGGGGGAGGCCTTCGTCCAGCAGTAGACGTCTTATGGCTGTCGACGACCTGATAGAATATGTATACACTTTTTACACAGTAGTGTGCAATCATTACTGTGTTTCGGATTGAAGGGCAATGTTACCAGAGAAATTACTGGGCATGAAGAGATTTTACATCACATTTTGCGGCACAGGATTTTGTTCGCAATTCCACAACTTACGCACTGCTACTGTAATGGGCAGGCGTGATGCTTACCACCATACGAAGGTCAAGCTCGTCTGGTCACTCAATTACTTAAAAAAAGCATCTTATGTTCGTCACATTAATGTTTGTCCTGGGTGGGAATCGAACGCGCCCTACAGTTCTCAAAGCAGACATACTACCAACTATGAGCTATAAGGCAGTAGCAATGGTCATGGCAAGCGTTTATCTCTTAAGTGTTTTAATTAAATACTTAACACTGGCAGAATGCACAAAGTACGATGCCAACTACAAAAATAAAAAATAGCATTAATAGATGATTCTTGAGTTCGAACTCCTTGGATGCAGCTGAAGATCCAAGAAGTTTAAACTCAACGGTCGCCCAAATAACAATGGTCAAATAAAATGTCAACGGGACAGTGGCGATACAGGGCGATACGGTCTACCGTCCAGCGCGAAGTGCGCTTGTTAATATATTATGATTTATCGTACGAGTGGCCTACTTGCAGAGCGACTCGATAAATCGATTAGGAAAACTTTAGGAGTAAGAATTTCTCACTCGCAACGCGAATAGTGTAGTTATATTAATAAAATAACTTTGACTTTTAAATTAATTTTATGCAAGGAATAGCTTCAAATATATTTTATAAGTAGGAACTTTTATGTATATTATATTATGATAATAATGTCGAAGAAAATAGAAAACATAATTATGTTTATCACCAAACATAATTATGTGTTCAAATCGCGAAAGTTTAAAAGTTTGAAAAAAGAAAAGTTAAAATATGATGTTACTAAGGTTCGGGCATACTACAAAATATAATAGCATGATATAATTCTTATTAGAATAATTAGAACATTAAGAAAATTACTTAAAGCTTGTCTCAGACAATCCACTATTTCGGGCCTTCATTTTATACTTTCTATGATGTATTCTTTGGCATTTTTATCCTTTTTGGAAACTATTACAAAAACTAAACTATAAAATCTCCTTCTAAAATATTCAATTACCTCTTAATAACTCGCACTAAACTTGCTCGTCTTCATTTGACAGTAAATAAAAAAAAATTAAGTAAAAAAAAAGAAAATAGACAAGGATTAGAGAAAACTTTACTCACACAATTAAAGGCCTGTGTAAAATAGCATGCACAAAGGGCTTGTCCTACATAGGCTACTTGGCGCGATGCACCCTCATCGCTTGGTCTATAACTGGATTATGGCTCGCGGTGCGTTGACACACTAATGTAATGGACCAATGCCTTTGAGACCTTCCGAGCCTTTGTTATAAAGGGCTTCGTAATACCAATTCTATTTAAGCTACGTTAGTTAAGAAAGTTTTATCAACTGTCAGTTCTCTTGTACTTTCCGGGGAAATGTAACCTATATGTTGGCGCACACAAATGTCCTGCCAAGTGCCCAGTGGTGGATACAGAAAGCAATCAAGGAGGGGGGGGGGGGGGGGGGGTCGGGTCATTCATGAGTGTATTAAAAATACCGCCGCAGGAAGTATTAAACATTGAAACAATACTACAAACAATACAACTGGTTGTCTCGGCCCGTCCGACCAAGCCCACTGTCGAACAAAAGACGCACATGCTACTCAACGGTTGAGGGAGAGATTTTGAGCTATCGTTAATTCATTTGAGCAGAATATTTCATTTATAGCTGAAATAATGCTAAATTCTTGATTAGTCGTTAAGAATTAAAGCTAAGGCGATAACGAGACATCACTAAGTAGGCAGATGTGCGGGTGGTGCGGGCGGAGCAACAAACGCCAAGGGGAGAGCGCGCGCCCCCCGCGCCCCCCATATGTATCCGCCACTGCAAGTGCCATAGCTAAGGGCGTACGCTAAAACTCGGGCGGGTGCATGGAGCGGGCGTGCCGGCCGTCCGCCACGCGTGTGATTGTGAGTGACGCCAATTGGCACTGCCTGCCTGCTCATGCTATTTTCCAATACGGACACGCAAGCGTGCGCCCGCGCAGTCTTTAGTGTACGCCCTGGACGTAAAAGAGTAACAAAAAGATAAACCTTCGCGATTTCAATACTGCTGTAGCATGATATAGTATTAACACAGATAGCATAATAGTACTACGTACAGATGACTCACTCCCGTGGAATACGCATCTAAATTATAGTTATGGTTGAACCATAATATTATCTATACCTACAATTATGTCATATTCAGTACAATCTAATTTGTAAGCTAATTCTATAGAACATGCAGTGTCGATTTTCGACTGTAGTGCTGAGTCTCGCGCGCAGCCGGCGGAAACCGCGTGACGTCAACGAGCCAAGCATTACAGTGAAAAATCGACACACCATCTAATACAAATAATGTACAAATTAGCTTGCACTGAATTGACATTGTTGTAGTTATAGGTAAATCTACGAATGGACGCGTTTTCTATGGGAGTGAACCTTCTGCTATTTACTTGTGAGATGCCCAATAGTGATTAATTTTTGGATTATAATAACATCATGTTACAAATGCGAGAGCTTGTGTGTTAGTAGGTATGTTTGTTCCCACAACTCTGTAATTTCTACTAACTAAATCTTTTCGTACAATAATTGTTAGGGCAAACAAGTGCGTTAGTTAGACCTTATTTACGAAAACATTATACGAACAAACGAGGGAATTCTCGTTTTATTTACATTGCCCAAATTCAACGGTCTAAATGGCAACAGGGTAAAAGGTTATCCGTTAGCCATTAACACAATTTTTAAGTTAAATGTTCTGATTTTTACTCTGGAGTCAATATTTTTCAAGCGCTATATAGATCCGAATAACTGTTAAATTCCAAGCTGCTCTGGTTCTGTTTAGTTAAGTGGAATATAGCCCAATAGCTCCCTTTAAGTCTAAAAGCTGAAGCAGTGCATTGCAACTTCCTGTTACTGCTAGTACTCTTTAGATTAGAAGGACAGAATAAAGATAAGACTCACCCTGATTCAGCAGTATGTAGACCTTGAGGCACACGTACTCCTCCATCCTCAGCTGTATGCGCCTGAAGACGCAGGTGATCTGAGTCATCTTCTCTACCACGAGGCCGACATCAAGCCGCAGCTGTTCCAGCGTGATCGGCCGCCCCATCAGCGATGTTAGGCAGCCCTGCAGCGTTCGCAGGTTGGCGTTTACCTGATGAATTAGAACAACCTTCAAGAAACTCCCTTCTTGGTTATATTCCAACTTCTTTGTGGAATCCGTTGTCCAGGAGGGCGTTCTCCAATACACAATGTTTCCAAGTCACGAGTGGCTTCTTTTAGGCAAACGTGTTCCATTGTAGACCGCATCTACGATAAACATTAGGCGTCATTTGCGAAACTCTTTTTACAAACAGAGATAAAAACAAATTTTGAATAATCTGGTAAACCCAGAAGAAAATGGAAAATACTACAGCAGTCTCGCAAAGATCCTAAGTTGTTCTAAAATACTTTTCATATTCATAGCAAATTATTTATTTCAGACTGTTTCTGTGTAACGAAGCACGATAAAGCAATCAAGTGATGTTCCTTAGAACTTTATTCATCGAACTAGTTATATTTATGTAACACGAATATGTAACCGAAGAGGAAATGCTCTAGACAATGAAAAATACTTTCTGTGTGTAACCAGTAATTGCGGTGGTTACCGCACAGCTAAGTTTATGTAATACATGCAATTCTACGATCGTGATCGCGTATAAGAACTTATTTTGCTTTGCGAAAACCTTATTGCCTTTTCTTTTACATAAAAAAAAACTGTGAGAAACATCTGTGAAAATGCAAGAAGTATTATAAAACTATCGCAAGTTTGAATAAAACGCAACTTTCAAAATTAAACTACCTATCTAAAGTGATTTCGATGTGCGCGATCATCCAACAACAATTAAAAGACAATAGGAACGCTTAATACTAAGCACGTTGCATTATTTTACGATTCTAACACTAGCGGGTTATGCGGTGAATGTGCAAGCGTCCGAATGCAGTCGGCCTCTAGCGGGCGACTTTCTACCGCGGGTTGCGCAAGCGATGCAGATCACGTAACTGCACTCCGGCGCATATGGCGGAAGTCTCTGGAGCGAATGTGACCTGGAGCGCTCATACGATAAATCTAGGGCTCGTTAGCCAGAAATTGCCCATAAAACTCGCTCATTACGATCTCACTTTCTAATTCCTAGATTAGAGTGTGCTCACCTCTTGCACGTAGTCTTGCTCGTGGTCCGATGAAGGCGGTGCCTGCGAGTGTTTCCCATGTATAGCTTGGTAGGCCGCCGTCGTCAGCACAGAGATCTCATGCCACTTCTCCATCAGCAACTTAGAATGGATCTCCATCGGAATCTCCATTATGAAGGGTAGTTTCTTTGTCCACGCAACCATCTTATGCACGATTGAGTCACCGATTTTGCAGAGTTTATCACCAATTTCTGATGTGTCATGTAATAGATCTGGTAGGTGTCGTACTGTAGCGATATCTTCCATGGCGTCACACTCCATCAGTGCTCGGATCATGTGCATCGCCCTGTCAAAAGGGACAGAACGGTCTCGTGATGATGAGACAGCGCTTTCTAGTCGTGCTCTTAAATGTAACACCTGGAAATAAACAGTTAATTAGGAAAACAGACAAGATATCAGAGTCTACTAGTACGTAGAGTAACTAGAAACTAACTAGAAGTATTCAAGTGAATGGATCTTACCTCACTGGGATTAGTTAATGCAGTCTTAAGTATAGTTCCGTTGACCAAATGCGATGGGAGAGGAGGTTGCGGCTCCTTTGTCTTCTCCGGTGGTGACGCTCGATTTGATGTCGTCGCAGTCTTGTTGGCCTTCTTGTGTTTCTTATATTTTACTTTATACAAGTTATAGACAGCTCCACTATTCCTTCCACCAGGCATCCGGTCTTCTCGTACAGCTACAAGAATATAAATAAAGTCATAAGTGTATGATGTCACAGTTTAAGAACATAACAAACCCAGGGTTATAAATGCCCACCTTGTAAAACCATTCCTTGTTCGATACATTTTTTGAACCGGCAATACTGGCATCTATTCCTTTGCGCTTTGGTTATTTCACAGCCGCCATCAGCAACGCACGTATATACGCGTCGATTCTGAACAGTCCGTTTGAAAAAACCTTTACACCCTTCACACGTGATGATGCCGTAGTGAAGTCCCGTCGCTTTATCTTCGCAGATCATACAGATCATGGGTTGCTCATCTTCATCGCGTTCAGCTTCAGGCGCGTATGCGCGCAGCTCCGGCCGCTGCAGAGCTAGGGAGCTGGCACCTGGGACTGGCGACCCACCCGTCACACTGCCCGCCGCCGCGCTTAAGTTCAGCGCGTGCAACTGTTGGTGTGCTGGTAGCTGCGATACGTCTCCCGCCCACAGCAATTCCATATTCAAAGGTGGGCCTCTTTGCCTTCTCAAGTCTCCTCCTAAGTTTAATAAAAGTCTTGCGGCAGATTCTTCCGTACACGTCGTCGGATCTGGCGTCGGTGGGGTAGGCGTATGCGAGCCGCTCGTTCCCGCATCGCTTCCACTGGTGGGTGCCGGTAGCGTCCAGAACATCGTCCGGACTCCGCCCGACTCGCCCATAATGACCGCTGGTGCTCCCCGCCATTGCGTCTGGCCTCGTACTCCCGGTTTGGGCTCGAGCGCCTGCGGTGGGAAGTGTCCGCCGATGAGCTCCGGCTTGACTCCGTTGATGCACGCCTGTGGCGGCCAGGGGCCCGGCGATATCGAGGAGTGTGAGCTGGGAGGCGGGGGGCCGATACTGCGTGGTCTATACACCTGAAGCTCCGATTGAGTAGTCTCCAGCTTCACCGAGGACACGGACTCGTGCTTGGCGCTCAACGAGCTCTCCAACTTGATGTTAGCAGGCGAACCCTCGAACTTGATGACGGGGTAGGGTTGGGCCGAGCGGATGACGGTAGGGTGGCAGGTGGCTGGCGAGGGCGAAGGCGAGCCGCCGCCGTCGAACATGGGCGGTGGATGCGGCGGCGTGCTGCAGCCCGCCTCGGCCATGCGCGGCGACGGCGGGCCGGGGTCCGGCGACGACGTGCTGGTGTCGGCGGCCGACTCGCCTGCAACACGACACGCGATCAGGGAAACGCCCGCATCCACATGCGACCGCCGCCAAACAAAAAGAACACCATGAGTTTTAGAAGCGCGGCGAATAGAAACTAGGTGAAATGTCAACGACCGCGCGGCGGTTCGTGCTTGCGGGGCGCGACGCGGGGACGCGACACTGCACTTCCCGACGACGCCGCCGACTAGATTAGCCGGTTGCGTCACGACGTGAGCGCCGCGGCCCCGGACCACTCTCCTACGAAACACTCATCTATTATATCTATTTATGACTGAGGTGTCTGAGGATCACTAAACGCCAAAAACTCGGTTAACTAGAATATTCATTATTAATACAAAGTACGGATGGATTTGAGTTGAGCGTTCGAGCGTTCGATGGGTACGTGTAAGTTTATGTAACTAAACGGAATAGAGGTGGGAAAAGTAGGAAGCGCGTCTGCGGGCGTCTGTGGGCGCGAGATGCAGCGTGGCTTGTTCGCGCAGAGAAAGTGAAAGCGGCGCGGGTGCAGATACAGGCAGCCCCGGAAGCCAGCCTGCGCCCGCACTGCCACAAAGGGCTCTACGTCACGCTTGACAATTTTATTCAACTGAGTGATGAGAGGAGCTACTCGCTCACCTGACAGTGCGACCAAGCCGCGTCCTCTTTATATTTTGCGAGACATTTGTACATCCTGTGGGATTAAGTCCTTATACTGGTTATATGAGGATAATAGAAATGTCTTAGGCAGGAAAACAAAATAATGGGTAAAAACCGCTGTGTATTTTTGGATTTGTTACAAATGGTTAATATATAAGATAAAATTGTCCCTACAGATGCAACATTTGACAACTGCGGCTCGATTTTTTATTTTGGTTTTCGGATACTAACAAGACCGACTTTCAAACGGTATTGTTTTTAAATTGGACTATATTCGTAGGTGAAAACTTGGGCGTATCATTCAAAATCAAGCCTTCGATCTGTTAAGCAAACCGGATAGCTAGATATCATTTGCTTTATTTACTCTTATTAAATAAGAATTCATAAATTGTCCCTATTATTCCATATCCCTGTCGCATAATATCAAGTCTGCAGGCATTAGATCATCCCGTGTATAGAAGCTTTATAAAATTTTGTTGATGTTTATTTTGGCGACATGACACTAAGTATAATATTCTTCAATATTTTCATTCCTAATGAACTAATTTGATAATGAAATATATACTTTTCAATCTTAAATTTTCATATTATTCTAGCCTTTTCATTTACGAAGATACATTTGCAAATACAATAAAGCATTGTATTATACGAATACTTACGAAATTAATACCTCTTTTGTTTGAATGTAGACTTGTAGAACCAAAAGAGGCCTAAAAGTCATGAACTGCACTAAAATCTAAAAATGAGGAACTTTACCGACTTTTTATTACTAAATCCATAAGGCGTAGTAACTCTCACGTGATCTGGCTTACATCGCAAACACAAAAGTACAGTGACTCCATATACATTTCAATCACATAATTGTCCATATTCGATAACTGAATAATTCCAAATTTGAGTAAGCAAGTGATATTCGATATTTCCAAATTTGAAACGTTAGCGTCATCGGTTAGCGCGAGCGCAATTTCTGCGCAGTTATGTTTACGAGGAAAAGTCGCGAAGAAAGTTTTCCACTGGCGGCGCTTGGCGGGCTGCGGGCCGCGCAGTGAGCCCGACCTACCGCACTCGACGCTCCCCGCGCCACGACGCTTCCCGGTCCCTCCCTCCAGCGACTATTAGGTCACTCGGCTCGGCTGCGTGCGAAATGCAACCGCACAATGACTAGTGCAATGTGCAACGGCGGTAACTCGCGTGCACCGCTCTCGCTTCGAGGACGATCTCTATTTCACTCGGCGTCCTTTGCTACTGGTGGGGACCGATCTTTCTAGCCGCGTGATGCAATGTGCCACTAGTATGTACCTAGATAACCCTTCATTGCTCGTTATTATATTTAAAATAGGTTAGTTATTACGTCGTGATAACGGACGAGAGTTTTGCACATTCTAATTACAAAATGAAAAACTGTTGTGCCAAATGTACTGCTATGTCGCTCAGCTCGGGTAAAACGAAGGCGGTTAGAAATGTGATTCTAAAACTCTCCGAAAACGGAATAAAAAGAGCCCCGTTAATGCTCATTACCTATTCAAGCAATCGAGCTCCGTTTAGCATAAAAGCCTTCGGCGCTGCAGACAACAATAACGTTTGTTACGCAACCTGCAACTCTTTATTTCGGATGATCGCTAGTGTTCGATCGCTGCAAGCGAAGGTCGCGCGCGGTCAGCGACACGGGGAAAGTGGGTCACAACCCCACTCCCCTACCTCTCCCCACCACACCCACTTCCCCCTAAAGTCCCCTTCAGCCACGTGCCGCTGCGCCCGGGTTTGCGTCAATCACTTGGGAGTTCCGCTATAAATAACCCTATTGAATAAGGAAATTATATAACGGTAATTACTGGTATTATGTTGGTACATAATATTGTAAGGGCCTCTGTATTGTTTTGTAATTAGAGGTTTTATTTTGTGTCTGTGCGTACAAAACAAGATTTTTTCTATGTAGTTAGATAGAAATAGGTATTGCAGTAGTCTCTTATGTTTCAATAATAAATGAGTTATGGCGATGACCTGGCGTCTGAAATTGAGTGATACGCGACGATGAGTTTTTTATTTTTAATCAAGCTAAGCGCAAGCGCAGTTAGTAGTTGGGTATGGTTAGTTGTTTTCAATAGATTTTCAATAGTAATTTATAAATTGCGTGCTAGTTCTAGAGACCTGTTTGGAGCTATCTATGGATCTCTCAAGATACTTTAAAATGCAAGTCAGTGGTAAATAAATGTAAATCAGTGAAAATCAAAAAATCTGTCAATTATTCAAAAAAAAAATGTTTTTTTTTTTAACTTATCTAGTAGAATTAGCAATGTGAGTGAATGATTCAACTAACAAAATGTTAAAAGAAATTCTTGTTTTTGACCAATTCTTAATTATGGCATTATTAGAAGAATTACAGGTAATCATAGAATATATTCGGGTACGTTATAATTGATATTAAAACTTAATACCTATACAGCCTTTTATCATTGGATAATAGATAAATAGAGATCAATTACTCTGTAATATATTATACTATTATAATAATAAAAAAAAATATTGATAAGATAGTGAGAACAAACCTCGTTTGTCAAGTTGAACGTCTCTCCGTTCTTATTGAACCAACTAAAAAAAACGCTGATAGAACGATATGTTCTATCAGTGTTTTTTTTAACTATATATTTTATACTATATGTATTTTTTTTGTTACTATATATTTTGTTTTTTGTGTGAATAGAAGTGAGGCTATGTGCAACTCAAGATAAGAGTGAACATATTTAAAAAAAAAAAAAAAAAAAAAAAAGCAAATTGCTTGTCCTTCCAAAGTCAGTGTCAAAAATAATCAAACTAACCAGCTTCAACTGGACCTAAAGGTCCAGTCCAGATTCTACAATTACTTTGACATTGCGTTCATTGAAATGACAATTATAAATGAATTTCTTCACGTACTCCCATTATCCTAGTAATTTAGCGCTAGTGGCGTAGCTCATCATACTAATTGAGGTGATAACTCGGCGACTAATTCCCATCTAAATTATAAATCCTTTTGTCTTCTTTTGTTTTCTTAATTTAGTTCAATAAACGAAAATGGGCTCAAAATGAAAAAAATATAAACAAATCAAATACTTATTAAAGATATAAAATTTAAGCAGATTAAAGATGTATGGAAAGTAGCCGCTACTAATGAAAAGCGACCTTCTTTCTAGGTGGCACTACCTAAATTTTATTAACAAATAAGTGCTACCTTATTTTGTATTAAACTGTTTGCGTAATAATAACAGTCAAAATATGAGCCCTATTACAAGCCTCAGCCTATCTTAAAACTATAATAGGCCCGAGCATTTGGTTTAAACTCGTACAAAGGGAGATTCTACGTATCATATTTACGAATGCACTTAGAGCTCGACGCGTGCGTATTTATGTAGTTACGTATGATAGCGTGATACGAACGTATACCAACATACTGTTACGTATATAGGTTGGTACATAGCGAGTATATTTATAGGTAGAGGGGGGCGCGTCACACTGACGGCTGGAGTTCGTCACCGGCGCGTCACACCCCCTCGCAGTAGAAAAAATATCAGTACAGCATTTTATCAACTTTTTTCGCGAGACTGATGTACACAATTAGTTGAAATATCTCAACAAACACTCGCTAAATGAAAACAGTATATGACGTCACTATCATAATTCAAAGATGTACAAGATACAAACTAATTTATAGGAAAAGTGGATTAAAGAAGTCGGAACATTTTATATTCAGTAGTTTTTTTATGTAACTTTTTACTATACTATTTCAATAAACAAAAATAAAGTTTTGTAAAAGGCGATTTTATATCTATTCTTGTTCTATTGGTTCATCCGAGTCCACATCTCAAGGCAGCTTCAGAAGATAGATAGATAGATAGATAGATAACAGAATAGTAGATAAATTAACGCGGGGGATTTTCTTTGCTGAGCGTGTGCTAGCCGTGGCTGGAGGGTTACTTGTAGATATAACACGGTCGAAGTATTAACTAAAATTGTGTTCTCGTTTTTCAGGTTTTCTTACATTTTTTGAGTGAAAAAGTACAAATACCGCTTCATCCAAACTATATCCATGAGAAAATTCGTCAAGATCGATCAAAAAGCGTAAAAGAGTAAATATATATATAAAAATACATAGATAGAGATACTATCGCATTTACAATTAAATTTTGTCTTTAGCAATTCGCGCAAAGTACAAGTTGAAGAGTTTTATTACGTTTCCGCATGCTTTTAGTACTTATCTATAGAACATGGGAAATAGCTTTTTTTTTTATTTGAAAAGATACATCAATGGTTATATATTACAGACTAGTTGCGACCTAGGCTTCTGTTCTGGTTTACACCAAACTCTTGTGGCGAGACGTCGCGTGCCGCCAAAGTAAGCAAATCGTTATCTGGATTTGTAGAGGAATCCGTGATATGAATGAACAAAGTGTCAAAATGTAAAAATACTTCTGATGTTTTGACGGGGAGTTTGTTACTGAAATGCGTTGAGGACCATTCCATACATTACTAGAATATGACGCTACACCCTCAGTATTCGGATTTATATTAATAGATTTCCGTTACGCGATTTACTGAAAGTTCTTTTCACAGGTTACACAAATGTTATAAATGATGAAAAAAAAACGTCAATTATGTTTGAAAGAAAGAAAGAAAGAAAATAATTTATTCTGTGACATCAGCACAAAATAATAATACTACCATTGATACATTTACAGATTCTTGAGTGATGTCACAAAAAGGGCCTCAACTCAGCATAATGCTGTTTAACAAACAGCGCTGGTCTTCCGTTGAAGCCGTTGTTTCAAGTGTACATTATAAGGATTGGCGTAGACAGTAAGTAGTTTAATTAATTGTTCGTGTGTTTAAATTCTACTCAATATTAATGATGATCACGTACTAATATATTACTTCACATAATACATTGAGTACCCATATGCGCAAGTCCTAACTCTATTGCAAATATTTGTTAAATGACTTCATTAAATGGGACAACATAAAGCCTCTACTCCTATTTTACTAACTACCCGTACAGTTTTAATTCAAGTTCAAATGTACTCAGAAGCTTGCAAACCAAGACCAGCTCATTTCGTCTCAATAAAAGCATCCGTTGCAAAAAACTTTATCTCAAGCTATTCGTAATCTTTGTAACAATCAGACTTGTTGAACCGGATCTCGATTCGGAAATTTTTAAACGAGTGAAAGTTACGGCATTTCTCGCGAACCGGTCTTCACTCTCTCACACTGTTACGGCCAAGATTATTTAACTTTTGGCTAGTTGTTATCAAATAACGTAACTTTCCGTTATATTTATCAAAATATTTGCATTCATATTTTGTGTTTTTGGTGTTGTGTAATATAATTGATGGGCTTTAGTTGTGAATTGTGTGTTTCAGGTTTTTGTTTACAGAATGTTTTTTTTTAACAGGCACTCACTGCACAGGCACAGTTTTAAAGAAATGTATATACAGGGTGTTAGTTTGAACACCGTTATCCTTTTAAGATATCATTGTACTCATCATTATGAACAAATTTTACTATGGGGCCAACCATGAAATCACGAAAAAAAAACAGCTGTTCCATACAAAAAGGTGCATCGATCTTGGACAAAATGTATAGAACAGCTGTTATTTTTTTCGTGATTTCAGGGTTGGCCCCATAACATAACATAACACCCGGTATTTGTAGTCACTTTTGTCTGATAGCACAAAAAGTAGGTAGTAAAAGCAGAAAAAGGAACTAACTTAGGTTTGCGTAGTTATACAATAAATTAAGAGGGAAATATCTCCAAGCATACACGTCATATTAAGGTGGTTTTGAAATTCAGGTAGGTTTATTTTTTGTATTGAAACGTGTTTTTATTACGAGTGCTCTTAGCTAGCAATAGAATGCGAAAATCAAGCAAATAATGGGAGGCTGATGCGCTTTATTTCGATTGAAAAGATTAAAAAAGTACGTGAAAGCAAGTAACGTATTTGGGTCATGTCTATATTGTCTACAATAGACCTATACTTTACACAAAAAAATTGCCCTTGAGGCATTATCCAGGAAGAAAATAGGGGAATACGTTAGTTTGGACAATCGCTCACCGGATTCCCTCTTAAGAGCCAGTTTCCATTCCAGGCTAGATGTGTTTTCCACCTTCGACCACACCAACAATTAACATAAGGTAGCTGTGGTTTCAAGAGTGTAAAAAATCAGTATACATTTTTTAAATGTAATTCAATCGTATTACAGTGGAAATATCTATCACTGTTAAACTCTATTACTTATCAGTAATAGACAAAAGGTCGGACGGAGAAAGTAACATTAATGTGATTTATGAAGCGTGATGTTTCGTTCGATTAAAATAGCGGTAAAGGTGCAGATCTAATATTCTATAAACAGATGTGTTCCGCAACTAACATCATAAACAACATGAAGTTATAAAGCTTTTTACCGTAAGTACTTTATATTGTTCGTGAGACAAGTGAAACACGTTTGAATGAAAATGAAATTACGTGTGACAAAGACGTTTGGCAGCCGCTTGAAAGTGATAGGGAGTCGTGAGTGGAGTCGCAATGAAGATATTGCTTCGGAATACTAATCGTCATTTGACCTTACACTAGTAAGAGACGGGAGTATCGATTGCTACCTTGGCTTTTAAGGGGTGCCGTGGAAAAAACTAGGTTCTGTTGTCTAATAGTAGAAAAAAACACTATCGCAGTCTGCCTGCGAAGGTATAAACCTTCTTTAGTTATTAAACCGCAATTGGTTGCAAAGTTTTACGTTTCGGATTAAGGGGCGATATTTTCAGTGAACCTAGGTATGTCTTAAAATTGCATCCAGAACCACCGGAGGATGGGCAGCAGCGTCCTCTCTGATAACGGTGGTGAGTATTCTACGATCGCCAAGCCTGGGGATTATGGCAACCCATGGCTAATTGAGAGTTAAGAGTAGACAAGTTGGTCACTTCTCCATAGAAACGCGGTAGTATTACTACTCCACTATGTAATTTTGTAGGTCCAAGACTAAGTATTATATCGATTAATCTCTTCATTATCTAGGATTGTAAATTATTACGAAAGTAAAAAGTTAATAAACATGAAAGTTATGAGTCAGGAAATATCTTGTATTTTAGCTCAATTTTAACGCCACATTGGAAGTAAATAAATAACATAAGGAATACGAAAACTCTAAAATAATTACAAGCGGCATAGTCCATAAACATTTCAAATAACTTAAGTTGGAATAAATTAACTCAGAGTTTATTCAACCACATTACTGCAGCCAAAGGTCGACAAAAAAATATTTGCGCGCTCATTTATCTTTCTTTCTCCCTTTCCCACAGTTTGTTTGATGAAGAGAGCATACTTTTTAGCCGCGCCCACCGATGATTTCGAGCCGTCAACTTGTCGATCCTTAAGGGGGATGCCTACGTCCAGCAGTGGAAGTCTTCTGACTGGTGATGTGATGATGTGATTTAAGTGCAAGAACATGAAGAAATGTGAAGTGAATGTGTGTGTGCATCTTGAGGCGATGTGAGAGTATCTCGAAGAGTTTTGAACTGAAGTTCAAAAATTTAAGTTACACTGAACTGTTATAGGCTAAAATAATTGCTCCGTAGCTCAGTTTTTATCATGTCTGCGTCACTTGCGACTGATAACAATAAACACTTTTAGTACTTAGTTTTTCCTAACCTACAATTTTATAAGCTTGAGGTGTACTAAGCCGCAAGAGGGTCACTGAACTCATCATTGTCAACAACTTACTATGGGACCAACCCTGAAATCAAAAAACAAAATCCAGCTGTTGCATAGAAAAAGTTCATTAAATCTTGACAAAATGTTTCGCGATTTCTGATTTGGTCCCTTAGTAAAAGTTGTTTACAACGATAAGAACAATTACACTTTCGGTTTAGTACACCCCAAGCCTATTATAAGTCTAGTATCTGTCTTTGGGCAGCGCTTGCTACTGAAAACGCTAATAATTTTAAAACTTCCTTAAGTCTACTCTACAGTCTGGTACCTACTTCTCAGACACGTGTGTGAATAATCGTGCGTGGATTTGCAATTAGTATGTAATTTCAATGAAGTGAATAGAACGGAAATGTGACGGGCCGCGCTAGCCGGCATTAAGTGCAATTGCGCTTAATGACAATTCTACCAATTTACATGTTTTTAAACTGAGAAAACTAAAAATGACAATTTAAATAGACGCGTAGGGAACCAAACCACATTGCATCGTAATTAGATCAATTTGAATCTGTTGCAAAATGGCATTTCGAGCGTTTTACTTCAAATGCGCGACCAATGATTGGCATTTTTCATCGTAGTTTTCTATACAAATAAGTGGGAAACTGGCGACAGCGGTTTTCCATACAATTACTTTACAACATTGTTTTGACAGCCGTTCTACCTAAGAAGTAGGCATTTCGCTTTTCTGTGGTAATTTCTAACGAGTTCTCGCGAGGTGTTCTTTTTGTTTACGGACATAAAATAACAGAAACTGGTAAGTTTATTACAGTTGTAAGTAATTAAATCATATGAAACTTATCACTTACCATCACTGCTACATCGGGAGTCAACTTTCCGCCTCTTGAGTTTGAGGTCTTGGAACAGACTCATGTTGTCGAGGTCACACGGGCCGCGGCTGAGTGTCATTATTCCTGTGAACAATGTAAACAATATATAAATAATAATATAATATAAACAATACTTTAGTATCCGAGGGCATGGTCAACGCGACGCGTGATCAAAATGCTTGAGCTGTTTCGTGTTGAGACATTGGGCCCGTGGGGATCGGAACCTCTTCTTCTTTTCAATCTTTGCCACACCTTTGCCAGTTATTCAACCGCCAAGCAGTAATGTGCAAGCATTACTGTTTTCCAGTTTGAAGGGCAATGTTACCAGAGAAATTACTGGGTATGAAGAGATTTAACATCTAATATCTCAGGGCGACGAGAGCAGTGCAGTTAGGCGCAGGATTGTGTTAGCAATTTCACAATTCTGATACTGTTACTGTTAGTGGCAGACGTGACGCTCGTCTCGTCATAAATGTATTTTAAAAAACCTTTCTGAGCACCTGCACGCATGATCATGCTGACGTTTATTTGGCCAACGCATAAGCATTGCCATTCAACGTGGCAATGCCACCATACTTGGTTCGCTGCCGACTGGTAGTGGATTTTACCATTTGGATTGTCTCTAGATTTTCATCGGTCTGGATACAATCTTTTTGTTTTTAGTGTAGTAGGCTAAGGTAGTATAAGTAGTCTTTGTAGTTTGTTGTAGATACTTTAGTACTTAATTATTTTGTAGAGCTCGTGGTGCAGCTTGACTAGATGATTTAAAAAGATTACCGATGTCAAGCAACAGACAATCCGGTCAGTCTTTGGATGACCGTAATTACGTAATGACTGGCATTTACATCTGAGAGCTACCGTGAGTCGGATTACACGTCAAATTGTTGTTCTATATTTCTTTAACATCAGGTCATGTCAGAGCCAAGCCTTTGAATTATACTGCAAGGATTCTCTTGCATCACTATCTTACATTTTATATGACCCATCGCAAACAACATGCCCTTTTTCCTTTGAACGATGCGATGCAACTCGCTGTGGTTATAATATCTGCAAGCCTGTCCTCGACATCAACGAAATAAATCCTCAAAATTATAATAAGAAATAAACACGTATACCACAACACCAGCTACTTAGATCACAGAGAGTACCTATAAATAAACAACTCCACAAAGTCCCAAGCTTTCACATGTCCTTGGACGTGCTAAGGCTTCCAAACCTCATGACTGACCTACTTATTAAAATTGCTGGGTCAGTTAAAAAAACTTACTACAATTTGGAGACATGTCTGGACGCTTCACGTAAAATGGGCCTGATATGCAAGGATATCGGTCATACATTTTTGCTGCACGTTTGTCTCGCGTTTGTTTCAATTATGACTCTTAATTAACACGTGCACAATCGATCACAGACTATAAAATAGTTATTCGTAAGGTTTTTTCAGTGTGTATTTAAAACAAATCAATGTCACTGAAGTTCATGGCGACCAATATTGCACTAGTGATTACGCGAGCCATGGTCCTGTTATATTTATTTTTCTTTCGCTCGCTATTTCATTCAACTACGCAAGAGAGATTTACGACTGCGATAACTGCAGACCACGTAGTTTCTGCGTCAATGGTTACATGAAATTATGAAAAATTAAGTGAGTGTTTTTTTTGTGACTTAAATAATTCGGTTTGAAATAAGTGGCTGCGTGTAACTCTATAAAACAAGCGTGTATCGCCAAAATTTACGTAGTGAAAATGCCTTGGCAAACGTAGCGTAGGACGTCCTGAGACTAAATGGAGTGACGATAGACGTAGGATAGCTGGCAGTGGTTGGAAGTGGGAAACTGAAGATCGGGTTAATCGGCGTGCCTTGTTAAAGGCCTATGTCCAGCAGTGGACTATGATAGGCTAAAAATCAAAGAGAAAGAAAGAAATTTGATGTTAACAAATAAAATACTTATGAGATTTTTCGGATAAGCTAAATAAAGCTATAATGTGTAAAAGATTCAAGCCAAATTACATCTTGTGGCTAGAGCGTAGTAAATAAAAATGTTGTCTTAAGTATTTCTGTAACCACTCCTACAATTAATTTCATTAACCACTGGACGTGTCTAATAAATATATGTACTACAGCAATCAATTAAAGGTCATCGCTCTTTCCATAGAGTCGTTTGTTCATTCAAATTATTTTATGACGTGAAGTTGGTAGTTGATAAGCTCGTCACGACTCACGCTCCACTGTTTAGTATCTTTGTGATGTCATTAGCGGGATGACAATTATACAAATATATTGGAATGTATACGACATATCTATTAATAGCCAAATGTGCTATGTACGTGGATAATAGGCTAGTAGACTGGTATTTTTTTATTGTCCTAATAAAATTTAGCCCATTAATGAAATAGCTGATTAATGAAAAAAAATATTAGCTGATTAATGAAAAAAAATATTAAAATCTGATCAAAAATAAGCAACTTACAAGCATTTTAATATCATGCTAGACAGAGAGGCGAAACAGCAAATCGTGACGTCACTTCTCTATACGCCATATAAATTATATTCTGAGAAAAAGGCGTGACGTAATTTTTTGTTTTGTGGGAAAGGGACAGAGTTGTCTCTAACAAAAACTTTGAACGCGCGATTTTTTTTTTTCAGTAAACATACTATGTTTACTTAAATTCTTCATCAAAGCTATTGGTTTCAACGATATATACATCAGTCATCTACCCTATTGAATACTGTTCATTGTTTCAGTAGTTATTACTCAACGACGTCAAAGTCAAGGAAGGGGTATTGTGTATTTCAGGTAGGTATGTTAGGTAGGTATGTATTGAAGCCTACGAACTAAATATCACGGCAGATTTTATAGAATGAGGTGATGATTAATTCTTCTTTGTCAATAGATAGAGTTTTAGGGATGTGTAGTAGACGTTATTACAAACACAGGTCTGAGATGGAGATAAGAAAAATCATTTTCTGCACCCCATTATTATTAGGTTTTTTTTAAAAGCAAGTTAACACTGAATTAACCTTTACCTAAGAGCTAATTAACGTAAGGGCAAATCGAACTCACGCACCGATGGTTTCGTGCCATACAATATTTACTACTTATACTTTGACAATATTCATCGAAAAAACTACGCAGATTTTTTTTGTAAAGGTACTTACCGGTATTTACAAAAAAAACTGTTTCATTAAAAAATCCTTTTGTTAATGAAAGTTTAATCAGAATATCGGCTGTGTTCTGTTCTGTGGTTGATATTTTTAGAAAATACTTATGATATATGCAATAATACAATAGAAATATTATTCAATCTGTGAACTTGACCGTAGCGCATAATAAAAAGCACTTAACGACAAAAATACATGGTATGCACGTATTTCCAAGAAAATATTAAATGTGGCGCACGTTTCATTGATTGATAAGGACTGAGTCATTCATTCTCTGTACGCCACACTGCACATAGTTACATGAAAAATGAAGAACACGTGTCACTGTAACACTATTAGAATGACGCTGATATTTTGAAAACACGCCATCAAGATGTTTTTCTCGAGACGTGAATACGTTTTATTTATTTCCCATGATCTTGAAATTCGTTTTACATTTTAAAATAAAGAATATGTTTACACAATTAATTAAAGTTGAATTCGAAATAAACACCAGACGAAGTTTTGGCAAGATTCTTCGAGAAGTAAATCCTGACAAATGTGCGTTCAACATAACAATGACTAACTTTTAGTGTTTTATGCGGAATCAACGGTCGCAGAAGAATCATTGTCTTGGCCAAGGTCTGATGTCACTGTGCACTCATTCCCATACATCTCTGTCACTGCACTGCACCCAATATTACATTGTTCACCACAAACACCTATTAAATCGACAATTTGGAAACACATATTACGCGAGTGCAATGTTCTCCGAATCTATTTTGTGGAAAGATAAACGAACTCTAGCACGCAGTGAAAATAAACCCGAATGAGTCAAAGACCTTGATAATGACGCGTAAATTGAGTCAATAAAATAATTCGCGACCGTTGAGTTGTCGCGTCTGAGACTCACGTGCTTTTTTTGAGCCGAGACCGTGAGCTTTGGCAGACTTCCGCGGTAATGTAGGAAACGAAACGTCTTATTATAATCACATCTGCCGAAAACAGGACCGTCAACGTCATCAGCTTTTAGGTTCTTGCGGTGTCTTATGACCTAGTTGGGGGCCAACAGCCAACTATCTCGGGCTCTCGGTCTACTTTAAATTTACACGGTCAGGGAAGCGGAAGTATTAACGGGGACGATTTTCCAACGATTGTCGCTTTTGTAGCAATGGGTTTTAAAACTGACATTGTTTTAACAGCTGTTAAGTATTTAAACACACCAAGTGGGTTTTAAATGTGGCTTACTTTTACAAACGTTGACGTTATTTAAAGCTAATGTTGAAATTTTAAACACATTTTTGTGTTCACGCTCAAGTATATCTCAACCAAAAGTAGAGTAGCTGTAGTATCTATTTAGTTATCGATGCATAGGCTACGAGTGTAGTATCATTAGCTTAGGTATTGTTAAGACGATTATGGCTTAAATTAGGTTTGGCAAGTTTTACAATGTATTCAAAATTATGTATTTTGTTTTTTTAAATTTAGAAATCGCCATCTATAACCCACCTCAATGTTGTCGATGTTGTTTTGTATTAGACCCAAAGTCCATTTATTTGTATATCTATGTTTGGTAAAGAGAATCTACCTTCAATGTTACTTCCACGAGGTTTCTGAGTGAAGGCATCACGCGGAACTACGTGCACAGCAGTGTCCTCGCCAGGGGTCGAATAACCACGACGTTATTTGTTATTTACAATTAGATCTTATTTGTTGTAGCATAAAGTCGTAGTTTGATTATAGCGACATTTGCACATAAAATAACTTCAATTAGATACTTATTTCAAAACCCAGGAGCATCATTACGTTTTTTTCACAGAATAGGTAAGATAAAGGAGCGTTCGCCAAATTAAATTGAATTTACTTAACATCATTTGTTTACTTATAATGTATATTATAATACTTACAGCATGACAGCAATTAACATTGATATGATATTAGTATACGCGTAATAAGTGTGGTATTTTTTCTTGTATGACGTTTAACATATTTATAATTCGACTTAAAAGTGGCCAGTACTTTTTGTAGTGAATCTTCTCCTCGGAGAGAATATGATTTAATTAACACGGAAAATGTAAAAAGCAACTCTAAAGCTTCCTTCTGTACGGTAATACTAGTATATCCAAATATGTCAATTATATTTAGTTGTGTGCTTTAGTGACCCAGATTCTACTTCCCGAAGGAAAAAAATAGTGAACCTAATTTAATTTCCGCACTATGCCAAAAATATTTTAAAACAAGACATCTAAGCAAAAACACGACAGCGCTGCCAAAAAAATAGCCAATGTTGTTAGTGGCTACTGGTAATACTGGTACTGGTAATTAGTAATACTGGCTATTTTTCTATGCCTTACTTAAAAACGCCGCTCAACACTTAGTCACTGCTTAAACTTCTCTGTCCTGTTCTTGCACGTGACACTTCACGTCAGAGAGAAGTTGACAGAGCATCTTAAGCAGTGATTAACGGTTGAGAAGTTTTTTTAAGTAAGACTGTTAGTAAGTAAGTAAGGATTGTAACGATACCCCATACATCCAAATCTGTTCAAGCATTTAGAAGTTATGGTGGAATTCATAAACTCACTTACATACATACGAACCTTGAAAACATTAGTCTCCTTTTTGGGCAGTCATCTAATAGGAGTCATTTTTGTTTATAAGAGTTTCATGCATACCATTGGGATTTTGAAGACACCGGTTCCTCATTCTCATTCTTTATTTAATGCACTGTATGTATGACTTAAGGGAATTTGGTAAAAGGATTTTTGAACATGCATACATTACCACAAATCCAAGTTGTTTTAAGGTTTCGCGAGTTCCACCTTCATGGAAAGGCTTGGCCAGCACCCGCAGAAGGTTAATACGGCCTCCGACATGGTCATCAACTTATCGCCCAAAGCTCTACAGTTCCGGTGGGTTGCGACCAATTATGTATTATGCTTTATCTAAATATTCGTTGATTATGTTAAATAAATAAGAACTAATGATGGAGGCTAGCATAACCTTGCATGGACCAATGATGGCATTGAACTTATCCAAGCACAACTTATAAGTACAGCAACGAAACTTCTGAGAGTAGTTCGGACTTTTTATAAATAGCATTTTATTGGAGTACGAGTACATCATGTAGCTTTATGGTATTGCCACGCCAAGCGCTACCGTGGGTCGGATGACACGTTATATTGTTGGTCCCGGTTGTTTGTTCTAGTTTCTATAACAACAACCGTCAGCCATGTCAGAGGCCTTCGGGCGGCACATTAACTCTGACACTAGGGCTGGCCACTCAGCCTATACGAACTTACTTTAACGAAAAAATATGTTTAATATGTACAGTTAAACGCATAATTTTCTACAATTCAAGTGACGAAATAACACATTGTTTTCAAGTTGAGGTGGAATGATCGTCGTGCGCTGTGATCAGAATACGAGTCAATGCATTAAATCCTTCCGCAAGCCGATTCGGTGTTCTCGGGCGAATGTTAATGTTGTCGCAAGGTTATAAGTTCTAATATTCGTTGCATCATAACTACTCGGCAGTTTGGAGGCTGCCACCGGATAGATAAACAGCATTATTTGATGATCATTATATGATTAATACCCTGATTTTGAGTTTATTTTATGCAGGAACCACGAAAGTACTGCATGACGGGGGCAAAGAAGGAAACCTTCTTTACCAGGTATCAAAATTGAAGGGGGCACACCCCCGTCTGATTTTAGGGGGGGAGGGGGAGTGTGGGGCAGAGGGTCCATTACCGGGGGGTAATGGACCCTCTGCCCCCCACTTCCGCGGCCGCTGATTTTATGATTGATTGACCAGACCAGAGGTCCCAAGACATGATTTTCTCGTAGACCAAAGCCATGTTATTCAATATTGGGTATTTGTTGCCTGCTGATATTAACACGCAGATCTTTAGGGTGCAAATAAAAACAATAAACAAGCCCTTTCTTGCAAGAACAGGCAGTTCTTGCACAATATACCGTAGAATAATCGCTTCTATGATATACGAGGGTTTTCAATGGAAATAAAAAACAAACGATATTACAAAACTTCAATGTATCCATTTCCATAAATGAATGGCTTGGCTGACGCCTTATGGAAAGTATCATATTCACAATCTAAATATTTGAATTTCGAGCTTTGAGTTGCTTCCGCATTGAGTGAATTATCAATGCCAAGAAAGATACAGATGAAACGATTTTTAATAATATATTGACTAACTAAACCAAAGTAAATGTCGATCTCAACGCAGCATACGAATAAAACGATATACAGGTAACGCTGATAGGTAGTACTTAGCCGAAAGACGGTTGATGAAAGTACTCATTGTGAAAAACCTAACATGAAAACACGTGTTTTTTTTCTTTAATTTGTTTGAGGTTGAGGTTGAATAATATTTTTATATAGGTTGATGCCTAAGTGTTGGCCCATGTTAAAATCTCTTCGAAATGATGAGTACCATGATCTACTTTCGATTTACAGCTACCGTTCCATGTGCCTCCGTGCATACGACAAACTTTAATAAAATTTAAATTAAATATGTTACAATAATTGGTAAGTATGTTTGAGATAATCGGCTACCGTAGATTTGAATATAAAAATTGCACCCAAACTGGTAAGTGATCAGTGTATGCGGAAGTGTTCGGATTGTTCCGGTCACAATGTCAGTGCCAGCCCCGAGGCCACTTGCCCACGACAACGACCGACGATCTCTACCTTACGAAGGTGGCTTGATGCTAGGGTTGCCTCATAATACAACATGAACATATAGGCACTAATCATTTATTATAATAATGCAAGAGTAAAGTAATAATACGCTAATAAAATGATATTATGTAAGATAAAAACATTATATCGAAAGAAAACAATACAAGTATAACATATGAAGACAAGATAATATATGTTTTCAAACATTACTATGTAATGTTTATTTTATTATTATAAATGAAAAAAAAAACAGAAACTGTTAAAAACAAAAAGAATTGATATAAATTAGGTATTACCACGTATTACCATGTACAAGACCCATTTCAAAACAATTTTTCAATAAAAACAACATGCTCAGTATTGTCAGTACTTTAACAGGGCAGATGACTGATGTTTATATCGTTGAAACCAATAGCTTTGATGAAGAATTTAAGTAAATATAGTATGTTTATTGAAAAAATAATTTAAATCGGTTAATAATGTTTTGATATATGAGCGTTTCAAATTTTTGTTAGATACAACTCTGTCCCTTTCCCACAAAACAAAAAATGACGTCACGCCTTACTTTGTCAGAATATAATTTATATGGCGTACAGAGAAGTGACGTCACGATTTGCTATTTCGCCTCTCTGTCTAGCATGATATAAAAATGCTTATAAGTTGCTTATTTTTGATCAGATTTTCATTTTATTTTCATTAATCAGCTATATTTATGGGCCTCATTTTAATACGACAATTAAAAAAAAAACAGTCATCTAGCCTACTGTATTATGTATATTGTGTTTTTACTCTTATACCTTTTTATTTACATAATATTTGAAATATGTATTTATCAATTTAATGTTTTGATACAAGATTTTTTTAAAGTCAATATAAAAACAAACATCTATAATATTTACATATGTACAAAACTTAAAATAAATATTTAAACTATATACTAAAAACTACTTATTTACTCTTATACCTGCGTAAAATAAATTTTATTTTCGAACCATATTATTTATTCTGTGGTTCGACTGTGCGTAAAATTTTCTCTTGCTTACCTGTTTCACGTGACGTTGTATTATATTTCTATCATAAAAGTTCACACGTCATTTTATTACGTAACCATAATAACTTAACTTTAAGTACTAATGCTAAATTCTGTATTTTTTAATTTTTCTTAGCAAAACTTAGTGAAGCATTGAGAGCGAGTAATTAATTTTAATCCATCATAATCAACTTACACGTTTTATTTAAAATAACAACCCTACTTCGCTAATTAATTGTAATTAATATTTGAAGGTAGGAGGAAGTTAAAGATATTTTTATAAATTCGGAAATGCATGTAAGTATTTATTGAATAAGGTAAAAGGTTTTTTATACAGTCTATATTTATTGGATCTTGCTGACGTTGTTTAGGTTAAATAACCCTACTACTTATACCAGTAAAACATAAAACGTGTCTAAAAATCAGTAGTACTGAAATTGTTTTCAGTACATTTTCATCCATATAAAAGACATCAACGCATGCCCCTCACAATGAATGCCATTTATTTGTTTACATCAATAAAAGTAAAAAAAAAAAAGTATACTAACAAGTACATTGAGTATCATTAACTTAATCTCCCGGTTTATACTAAATCTAGTCATCTTATATTAATTCATCATCATTACATAAATGACTAGAAATTTAACGTTAAAACGCCTGTTAAACATGTTTTAGTAGTAAAAAAAACAGAGCAGTTCTAAGTACTTTATGAAGTAAAGCTTATTCGCGTAAAAATAGTTTTTTTAAAATAAATTTCCTTCAAATCGATTTTTATCTATGTACCACCAGGCGAAAGTCTTACTCGTCTCGTCAGACAGTATAAAAAAAAACTTCTACTGCTGTATGAAAGCAACGTGAAATTATCAAAAATCATAAAATAAGATTAAACAAAAAGAAAAAACACATTCACACATTACATATTGAATGCATTGTAAAATCAAAAAAGATTACACAAGTTGTTATTGTTTCTAGAAATCTGGCTAAACTTAGTCGCATATCCTCTCACGATCAACAATGGATCGAGTTTCGACTCCGCCGGGGCCTCTTGGCCTCCACTGCACCTTGACATTCTACCTGCGCGCGCGCTCAAAGCTAAAACGTTTCATTTTTAACTCTGACACTTCCGCAACACTTCCTATTTCGACTCAATTATGCCATGACACCGACTGATTAAGATTACCTACTCGATCGACAGTTGACGAAGGTCTATTTAGATTTATGCATTAGTCGCTGATACGGTAGGAGTCAAAAGTAATCTTTTTATTTAACGTTTTGTGATATGAAACTTTTTAGTAATTTTTTTCAATGCCTTATTTGATTTCGCTCAGTCAAATTGGGGAATACTCGTAGGTCCAATATAATACCATCATCCTTCCGGGGTAGGCCTGCCCTATCGGTCTCTTTCTTTGATTCAAGGGTTAGTTTTATGGTGTCGAGTGTATAAAATGATATAGTATACATTTTACATTTTGTATTGACGTAGGTATAAAAAAAAACAAATTATAGCACAAGCATATCCTTTATATTATGCATAAAATACAAAAAAAATATATAAACCGTATAAAGTGTTATGTATTATTTTTTCAAAGTCGTAACTCGAAAGATATTAACAAAACACTCTTAAACTAAAATAGGTTAATGAATTGTTTTAGTATTTTATGCTTGAGACGGTTATTATTTATAGGTTAGTATTTTATGCGCAGTTAGAATTGCCAAGATAGCGTCATTTGGTATTTTAGTTCATCTGCGTATTAGGCAAGTTGTGAAACAACAGAAAAACTGATTTATTTTTATAAATATACATATTTTGATTTAAAGCAAATTAACTATTGGCAAGGTTGTGGTGGTAGTTGTGTTTTCTGGACTAAAGGTTGTTTATATTTTAGCTAAACACAAGGCATTATATTTCACAAAATTGACGAGCAAATTGCACTGCCGTGCTTTCAAGTTTCAAACTTTTAAAGTTCAAATTTCCGACTGATACTGCACTGTAACAAGTTAACGCGACACCTACTATCAGGTTAGCAACTTGTTCGGTCAGGCACTTCATTAAGTAAAAGAAAAACATAACGTGAAGTGCAATTGACAATAACAGTATTAATAATTAACATACTTCGGTCACTTTCATGTAAAACAATAGTAAAACCTTTACCCGTTGTGTATGTCTAGACATAAGGACTAATTTAAGGAATTCAAACTACAAAGTACTCCAAGTATTGAATACAGCAACAATAAATTTCGACGACAACGCCTATTATCTTTTAAAATGACGTCCTCCCACTCTGAGTGGAAAGGAAGCAGTGACATCGTACCTTCGCTTTCACCATATTGGAAAGTGAGCGTAAAAAACTTATTTCGGCAACGAAATGGCGAGTTCGTCGACCCCGACGAGTCATAGACCATGGGATAGAGACAAAGGGAGATGTTGTAACGAAAGTAAAAGTTGGGCCGTCTCGGTGACCGGGGTACAGTCATGATTAAGATTTGAAAGATGATTATTTGTGAATGTCATGGTTACCGATTGAACTTTGTTTTGGAGGCTTGAATTGGAGAGTTGAGTCTTGTTTTTTGACTCAACTTATGTCGAGACTTCTTCGAAACTATTAACTTCTATTGGGTTTAATGAATTGTTAAACCATTTTTAAAATATGTATGATGCGTATTGATGTAAAGTTACACAATTTTAAGTGTTTATTCTTGACAAAGCATTGCATAAGTTTAAAGCTTCAGTATAATATTTTGGTGAAACGTATCAGTTATTTAAAGGTGTTTGATGTTAGCAACAAGCTCTATGCCAGTACGGATTCAGACATACTAATTTGAGTTTTATACTATGTTTGGTACAGTAGAGTTTTCAATAACAAACTTTTAATGCTTGCAGTTTTTATTTTATTTTATGCGAATTACAGAGCGTTATTATAGGAAATTCTGCTTTACTAGACAAAAATTTAGGGTTCAAATTTCAATGTCTTTATATGGTCGAACCTAAATGGGACACGATTATCATAAGATAGCTGAACAACCTGTTTACTGATAGTTTTCATTTGTTTGACATTTAAAAAGTTGGAGACTGCATAAAGGTACTCATATAGTATAGTATTATTTTATCTGCGCTCATAGACATATTTAAAAGAGCACCAAAAATTAAATTATTTATATTAATGAGGATTTAACAGTCATACTGGCAGGCTTGGTAAGTATTAGGTAAATACAAAACGTATTTGAACGCTACATCACCAGAACAAAGTTTATTTTAGCTTGTAGCTACATATCGTTTTATTTGTTTTTAGATAAGTCTAGGCTAGATATAATAAAAGTTTTTCAGAATGACGCGTATAGTTTACATACTAAAAGAAGACAACAATAAGCAATACAGGTTAAAGTTGTTTACAAATGTTGCTAGACTTAAACGTTGCAATTGACGTGATACAGACGTACAAATTGGATAAAAACCATTAAAAAAAACAATTTCCTGTTGTTTTATTTTTGTCACTCTGTGGCAGTCTCAAACTAAAGTTTTAATTATTTTTATTTGCGAAATGCTCTAACTTATTATGCATGAAATCACTAATAAATAATTATTTAAAATACAATGTCTACAATAAAAAAATGTGCTAGTCAGTATGGTATAAGAACAAAATATTTGACACATGTCAATGTGATAGGCATAATTGATAATTAGCCAAAGTTCATCTAGTTTTTAAATATATTTTAAGACATTCTGAATATTTGACCATTTGTTAGTGACTACAGTTCCTTTAAGTATCGAAAATTCTAGAATGACACCTTGCTTGTAGTGAAAGTCTTATGTATTTTATTGTAAACAGAAGCCATGCAGTAACTTTTGAAAATCAAACTTGTAAGTTATTTTTTTTTTTTTTACTTTTTGAACTCTGAAAATTCGAAGCTATAAAAAATCATCTTAAATAGACTAAATGCGTCTCTCCTAAAATATCTTTAAAACATGAAAAGATACTTTTATTTTTCTTTAAAAATGAGCATAAAATACCAGAAATTAAACTGTGTAAGTTGTAGAAACTACTGTTTCTAGAGAGCTACGCCGTCCAAATGTCTAAGATCTCGTAGCAAGCGCGTAGTGATTCTACGAGTTTTTGTTGTACGCAGCTTAGCAGTTTAGATACTCGTACATAGTCACCAAAATAATTTTATTTATAGTTTTTCTCGCATCGATATAATTTATTTAAAAAAAACATGTGGTAAACGCAGTTAAAATATTAAAACAATATTATTCAGCTAATTATTCTGGTTTAAATAAAACGTGAATTATTTAAAACATATTAATCGGTACAGTGTAAATGACCTGCAAGGTATATTTTTGTTAAATTTACTAAATTAAGGTAAGGACACTATCAGGTACATCGTAGCTCGTAGCAGTTGCTACGGTTGCGTGGGCTACGAAATGTTTTCAAAGAGTTTTTGCGTTGATTCAATTTAAAGCCGGGCTATATTAAACCATTTTTGTAAGTATGTTTTTTAAACAAGGCCAGTAAACTTCATTGTATTATAGTGTAAAAAAAATATTTATTCAAAAAACCTAACAATAATAAAATAAACGAACAAAAATGTTTTATTGTTATTTGCCGTGAGAAAAAATCTTGGAAAACATCTCTATTTGCATTTCCAAGGTTCACTTTGGGTTAGCGTGCAGCACAGTGAGGTTAAGGTCAGGTTTAATTGCATTTTTTTACATAAAGGTTAGTTTCATCAACACCACTACTTTAATTTTTTATCCTTTTTTATCCGTGTTGTTAGTGTCAGATAGCGAGTTTATTTACCCATCGTGGAAGTCATCGTCTGCACTTGCGTAGCGTGTGCGAAGGCGTCGAGCGCCTTGTCAGGCCCCAGCTTGTCCCCGTCCGACAGCTTGTCACATCACACGAAAAGCACCTCCTTGAAAACTTCACCTCTTAAATTTACGTCTCCAAAACAAAGTGGAAACACCAACTGTTAGCATAGTTCACACTTGACACGCTCATGCAGAGTCCGGCGCACCTCCTGCGGATGCGAGACGATTCACGGTCGCGTCTGCGCGCCCGAACCTCTAGATTCGGCAAAATCACGATAACGACTGCGCGCGAATGTCGTCATGTCGAAATTCGAAACACTTTCACCTAAATATTCCGCCTCCGTTTCGGACGCGGGCGTCGCTCTCGGCGCTCACGCACACACCGTCGACTCCGTTCAGTGCTCAATTACGTACGCTGTAAAAATTGCGTCAGTGTTTTTCGTGGTCGACCTTACGCTTGTGAAGTGTAGTGCCGAAATATAGTTATCTCTGTCTGGTCGCTCATTCACCGTTAGTCGGTTGTTTTTTGTTTCGCTTTTTTTATCTGAGCGTGTGAGTGTGCGGATTTCGATAGCGGGGTCGTTGAACCGCCGAAAAGGGTTTTTGGGTATGGTCGATGTTGGTGCGCTTCAATTGTGGGTCGGATGGTAGATGGGTGCGCGATGTTCCTGGACGTGTGTGGTCGGCGCGAGCGTTGCCGGCGAATAACTAGGTCAGCGGAGTGCGCACGCGCGCCTCTTCAAGACCGCGTCACGACCGCTGCTCTACCCAAGCCACGCGGCTACAACTATTGTCTCGCTACTCATATAACCATTTACTGCCACATATATGCAGCTACATGCAACTGTTGCGCACTATTCGATGTCACATTGGCAACCTTGTTCACGTATAATTTAGTTAAACATAGCACATTATACTCTAATTTTAGATCGTCAGTGACTTTAACTGACATTATTTTAGCTTGCTTACATTCCAAAATCTTAGTATTGTGCTGGAAAATTTTAGTTATTTATTGTTTTACAAGTCAATAAAATTTAAATTAATTATTATAATGTCGCCGTCACACAGCCTAATTGGAATGTACAGCTTTTTGTAAAAGGTTAGCAGTCGGCGGGCGATGGCACAGTTTGGCGATGGATTACATTAAAAACGGAGTTCATTCGCTTCGGCCCCTATTCATAAGTATCTAGATTATACTTCTGAATCATTGTTTGAACAAAGAGCCGTCGATATGAGGTACATTCTATAATAGGAACTGAGAATTGTAATTTGTAAGCATTTGAAGAATTGTGTTGTTGACCTAACTTACCTCACAACTTCTTTTAAGTTTTATTTGTTTACTATCAATTTTACTGAATATAAGCCTAAGTGGCGAATTCATCACAAGTATGCCGCTCAAATACCTCACTAAAACCTTAGGTTTAAGAAGTTTTCTCTTTGTAACTTTAACTTTACGGACCTTTTACGGACCTGGGTATGTAATAAAACTGCATCCAGAACCACCGGAGCAGACGGTCACAGAAGGGGAACAGAGCGGACGGGCAGCAGCGTCCTCTCTGTTAACGGTGGTAACAACACTCTGCGATCCCCAAGCCACCTGCCAAGCGTGGGGATTATGGCAACCCCTCCCTATTAAGGGGGAGGCCTTCGTCTGTGTAGCAGTGGACGTCTTCTGTCTGATGAGTAACTTTAACTTTCTATAAAATATACAAACTCTGCTTTTCTGGTTAACATTGGGTTAACACGTGCCCACGGTTCAGTAAATTGCTATAGGTACACTGGAATGCCGTCAAACATTTACCAACAAGCTCCCGACAGGCGTTGACAGACTCGGATATTTTTAAACTTTCAGATTGACAGTTTGTCATGATGTGATGCGTCAGACGCGTGAGCCTCAGGTATCGCCGGTATATTTAAAGAACACCCGAAACTAGGTTAACTATTCCACAAGAAAACACACACGAAAGTCTCAAAACTGACGCAACAGGCTTTGTATGGCCCCACGGGTGAGAACTCAATACTAAACTGCGATCTTTATGTTGAGGCACAAACTAAATATGAATCTGTGTATCTTCCTCTTGATTAATCTACTGCCAGAGAAAGTAGAACAACCCGGTTCGGGAACAGAAAACAGGAAGCGAATGCGTTTTTGATACGCGTAAACAGGTTTCATTTAACTGAAAAGAAGTCAACATATTGTACCGGCTTTTTTTTCTTTTGTTTCATAAAATATTACGATATTATAATTGTTAAATAGGTAAGTAATACACTTTATGGTAGGTGTGCTAGGAATACCGCCTGAGTACTTTTTTCCACGAGACAAATTCAGATTCAGCCACGATTCATGACACCGTAAATTACGGTGACGATTTAGAGCGCCAAACAATCCTATACCGTTTTTCCACGGCACTGCACGACACACGTTTTTTGTACGATTACCGGCAATAAAAAAAATAAAAAAACTTTATTTCGGACAAATTATCCATAAGTACAGTGTTAGTAGTAGTGTTATACCTATGTCATTATTTTAGTAGTAGTAGTAAGTAAAATTATAGAAAATATATATTTTTTTGCTGTATCGTCGGTGTCGTTGAAACGGACTTTTTTAAATGGTAATGTTATTAAATAATGTTACTAATAAAATGAGCATTTTTTTTAATTAAAACATGTGATGAGACCTGCAACTGACCTCTTGCTTGGAGTATGTTGTGTACTCAGAATAATAAAATTAATTGCGCAGTCTAAAGTCAAAGTTCCTTCTTAAAACCCACTCGTATGTGCGAACATAAAGATTCGATTTTATTCAAAGAATGTATTTGAACCGCAAGACACCTGCACCTAAATCGAGCACCTACAATAAATCTACAATAAATATTTGCATTAACAGATAACGCTTTATAGAAACGATCAAAGCTATTGGTGTCACACAAACACTATCGCAAGTGCCTTACCCACATTTTTCGAATGGACAAATATTTGCTTAATTTCGATACTGTTGAACAGTTTGACATCGATCTGAGATAAAAACTTTAGTGAGTTCTTTGTGATGATGTATGGGAGAGTGCGTACAAAGAGATTTCGCAAGAGGTTTTATTACATTGGGTGAATTCAGCAATTCCCATCCATTTATCTGTTGACTGTTGAGCCATATCGAGATCCGTGTTATGGCGATAGCCGGACGATTTTCACACGGTATATACGAATAGAGTGCATTACTCGTAGCTGCGAACAGGTTGCTTGCTAGATTAGGGAACTTCAAGGACTGTCCTTAATACAATAAACCTGCACAGAACTTTTAATCAAAGACCTTGCGTTAAGCTTGTCAAGTTCGCAGACAAAACTTCAGGTCTCAGTACTTTTTAAACCCAACTTTTGGAATATTATTTTTATCAAAATGTATGAAGGGGCTCGAGTCGCTCGGTGACTAAGTTCATTATCCTATTAATAAGTTGTAACAATGCTGTAAAAATGTATGTAAAATTTAGCTAAATATGGTCGTAAGAATAAAGCCATAATTACTACTAATTTCTATGTTCCTTTTTCTATTGTATGTAATTTTTGGTGAGTATGACAGAGAATAGGGAACCTATTTACTCGCATTAGCTCATTTACGGTACTGCACAAAAAATTGCTAGTATAAAAATGTAAAATTGTGTAAAGATACATTTTAATAAACTATAGGCATAAAAATTTGTTAAGGTCTGTCTGACTGGTAGACGAAGTGATCTATTTAAAGTTGAATGACCTTCCACATACACCGATAAACACAAAATCTTCAAAATACCGGAGTCAGCATCTAATCAAAAGTCATTGTTTGATAAGGTTCATCGATGCTGATAAATATAATCAATTGTTTCTACGATCACTCACAAAAGAGATTTACGTCACAGAAAAAGAATCGCAATCCGAGTGTCTAGTGCCAGTTTTTCCAAGAGCGTTTACGTATTCGTTCACGTTAACGTAAACTACAATTTGTATGAAATAAGAGCAGCGCCACCTAGTGTCAAACATATCAAACATGTTTGACACTTGGTATTCCTCTAAGAATTTAGATTCTGTACCTTATCACTATTACTGACTGACATATCAACGCAAAGTTATATAAAATTGAAGACCGTATACTTTGTTAATAATAATAATTATTGCACACATAAAATTAATAAATCAATATTACGAACATTATTTTCAGGAAAGCTTAAAAAAAGTAATATTCATTAAATTTCCAACGCTTCATTTCTAGTTTTATACCATTTCATCTACTCTAGCAATTTGTAAAACGTTCTTCTCTGAACTTTATTATCAGTACTTCTGCTGAATCGAGCTCAAGGTTACGAAGTCAAAGCTCGCATTCAATCCCGAAGGATTTTTGCTAAGATTAGGAGCGAGCTGTGGTGAAACTAACAGGTTGCTTGTTATAGGTAGAGTCTGATTGTCTGACAGACATCATTATCATTTAAATTATGATTAAGTTGATGTTTTATACATTATAATTATTAATCGATAGTAAAAGGCCAACAAACGATAATTTTCGTAAAAATAAAAACTTTAAAAAAAATTAAAAATTTAAATCAGTATTTTTCAATACGGAACACGGTAATAATTGAATATTTTTATGTTGTACTTTGGATTTTTCTATGTTATTAAAGTGAGAAAAATTAGACCTCTGGCAGGACTCAAACCGGCATACGAGCAATCTCTGAGTTGCAAGCAGTTGGGACGGAAACCCAGAGAACTCGTATGCAGTTTCGAGTCCTGCTTGAGGTCATAATTTTTCTTATTGTTTAAGTTTTTAAAACATAGAACAGTAATAATGCAGGAAAATGTGGCTATTACTATTAATACTTCATATTTTCATATTTTCTAGTAATTTTGATTTAAAAACCAAACTACTAAACCGATTTCTATATAATTTATATGGGACCACCTTTGAAGTATTACCTACCGAACAAAAAAAGAATCATCAAAATCAGTTCATAATTGGCGGAGTAATCTCGTACACAACATACAACATACGTATATGTACGTAACATACATACAAAAAAAACATACAGTCGAATTGAGAACCTCCTTTTTTGAAGTCTGTTGAAAATATACTAAATCCTACAGTTTTACGGCTTACATTGAAGCAAAGTAAGTAAAAGTGATGAAACGAATAAAAGAACGTTTTTCCCCTATTTTCTCAGTTGGTGTGAAAATTAGAAAAAAGAAATGCTATGCAAAATATAGAAAATATATTAATCGATTTAAAAAAGAGTTAGAGTTGACAATTTTATTGTTTAACGCTTAAGTTTTTTAAATTAAAAGTGTAATTTTCGCAACTAAACTTATAAGACTGAACTCTTGTATAAAATTTGTCTGAATTGTTTTTCTGAAGAATTGGTGCTACGTGCCCGGCGACAGGCCAAAATTTGCCGACTTTACGATAAAAGTGTCAAAGACCTCGGCCCTTGGTATACAATATGTCATCTATTGAGCCTGTAGTTTCAATATCAAAATAAGCGTTGGATTAAATTATTAACTGAATTCAATTTTACGTAGTGTAAGCATAAGATAAATCAGCCTGTTAATAGTACAATGCGGGAAAAAGGTCTACCCTCAAAGGTCGAATGGGTCTGATTCACCACGCATGACCAGTTATGGATTGGCGGGTTCTCATACTACATTGAACTCCTTCTCCGGACGTAGTAGGATCCGGATCAGGATATATACTTTACCTAAAAGCCACTGGTATAAAAATCCGTACATAAACTCTTAAGAGCTCATTGGTACGGGCCCGGAATTTGAGCCCACAACCAGACAACTCTGAGTCTAACGGTCTTCCCATAAGGTGCCCACAGCATAGTACATAGCACGTAAGCTCGTAGTGTAAATAATATCTGAATAATCATCATCATCATCATCATCATCAGCCCGAAGACGTCCACTGCTGAACGAAGGCCTCCCCTTGTATTATCTGAATAATGCATCACTTAAAATTTTATAACAGAATATATACACAAAGGCCATTAAACAAGAGTTGAAGTTGAAATTGAACAGAATAAATAATATATTTCAAGGCCGAGTTCGCAGAATACCTTCGTAGCAAAATGCTAGTTATCGCAATACGAAGTACCGCGAAAGTCTCTAGAGAGATTTAAATATTATCCAAATGGCCACTACATAAATTCCGATGAAACCTTAAATAGAACAGAGATGTATAAGTATAATAAGTAATGCAAAATAATAATAATTAAAAAGCAACTACTGCGGGCATGTGATATTTTAAACTTTAAACTATAATTTTATTCTAGAACAAAGGACGCTAGAACATTGTTGGGTGGAGGTAAAATTTTATCAAGGTCCCAACTTAAGCGCGTTTTTATTAGTAGGTAGATATAATTAATTTTATTAACCGATTGAACTTCCTCATTAAGCAGCGACTATACTGGGTTTAATTTTTATTATACTCCTTTATTTTAAAAACTTTGGAATCTAAATGATTTATTATTATTAATCATTACCTAAAATGGATTTGATAAAGATGGTTTGATTTGATTTCTTTTGGTAACAACTGACTGCAACTGACTACTGTTTTTCTATTAGCCCAGGAAAATTAGGGGTTGACCTAGAATAAAATTAAAATAGGTTTTTCTTTTCTACGTATTATAACGTAACCTAAGACCTGAGTATGTCCTAAAACTGCACCTAGAACCACCGGAGGATGGTTCTTAGTTAACGGTGGTAACACTCTGCGATCCCCAAGCCGCTTGCCAAGCGTGGGGATTATGGCAAACCCTCCCTATTAAAAGAGAGGCCTTCGTCGTAGTAGTGGACGTCTTCTGGCTGATAATGATAACGTAACCTATCTCTCGTATAAAAAGTCTAAAATTAAGCAAAATGTGTTTCTGAAACAATCCAAAAATTTTAATATTGGGTTTTTGAAATAAATAGACTAATATAAAGAATGTTCACTCATTTAAATTTTCAGCTTTTAATATTCTATATTAAAACAATTCGTGTGAAAAAAATATTTCGATACGCCAATTAGTTTCCGAGATACATACTTTTCAAAATAGAATTCACTACTACTTCGTTTCAATATTCCAAGGTCATATTTGCTTAATTAAATATTTTGCTATTTGTCCGTCAGCAAATATAAAGCCAATCATAGCTGAATATTTTTATTTTTTAATTCGCAAGAACCGCCATAGTCTCGTAGATTGACTGAGCTATATTTGTTTTGCTGAATTTGATCACAGCAATAATAGTATTCTATAGTTATTACATTAATTTGTCGTGCAAATGACTTCACGTAAAATTATCTAAACTTAATGTCGCTATATGTCGTAAGAATCTGAATTTTGTATGAGTAAAGGATATTCGGCTATTGCTCTCATCATCACTTATTTAAGAGCACGGCTCTCGTCGGTGGAATAACTTCTATACGAGTATTTCTCTATTTTCTGCCAGTTACTTGACCTCCTTGTACGACATGACTTTCTACTTTACAAGATCCACAAACTTCTTCTCGGTCTTCCAAACCCTCGCAGGTCATAGTCTCACAAACCAGAAGGTGTTAGACATCGTGAGAGAGAAAAGAAGGATTATAGAAAACATAGAGATTCAGATGAGGAAAAATATTTGGCTGTTGCTCTAAACAACGAATTTTTTTTGCGATTGTCATGTCATTTCGTTTCTATCCAACAATATTATATTTCGATCTAAGTCCGTCAGCAGGTAGGTAACCGACTGGCAGTGGGCTCGAGAATTATGATTATCTCTAGACTTTCATCTGTGAATAAGAATTTCAGCTGTTTTTTGTGTAGTGAGCTAGGAAAGTAGTTTGTGTAGAAAGTAGTTAGATTACACCTATTCTGTTTTAGTTAAAAAATACGTATAAATCTATTTATATAAAAGGCTATGTCCTGACTGATTGACTGACTGACTGACTGATAACCGTAAAAAACGTGGTGAATTTTGGGAGCGGGCCGAATTTCATCCGTACGCGTACGAAGTCGCGGGTGACCTCTAGTATTAACTATGAAAAGTACGTTTTTAAAAATAAAATAAAATACAAAGGTGAAACAGAGTAGAAAATACTGCTTTTCAAACCACCTGCTCGACATTGTCCAATTACATATTACGCAGTCTCAACTTAAAGCAAGTTAATATCCCAAGGGGAAAAAAAGATAAGAAAAAGTCTGCGACTGGGTTTTTATTGTTTCTCGGAAGATATGAAAAGTAGAGCATTCACCTCTAGGATAAACTGTCTTCGTCTTGGGCAACTTGAACCTTCCGCTTCACTCAAGCAGGACTATTCATAACGAGCGAGTCTCTATTTTAACTCTAGAGTTCAACGTAACGTTCAGGGTCCAATATGCCACCCATGACGTAAGTCAATTTTTTTTGATGCATTATCTATCATTCTAAATTACATTTAAAAAGGTAGGTAAGTATTTTTTGTTCCATGAACGTTATCTATACATATAATAAAACTGTAACGAGGCGATTACTGTACATTGAAGATACATTTAAAATTCTATTTTTTTAGGAGTGTATGAGTGCAACAGAGCCGAAAAATACAGTTTTTAAATTTTTTGTCTGTCTGTCTGTCTGTCTGTCCGGGATAAACTCAGAAACTACGGCACGAATTTGAATGCAGTTTCTTGAAATATGATCTATGAAGTCCGGCGCTTCACATAGGCTATGTTTTATCAAAAGCTGCCCAGGAATATAGGAGTTATGACGCAATTTATGAAAAATTATAAAAGTCCACTATAAACCCCCGAACACACCGAGCTCCTAAGGTCCGAGGATCAGCATATACTGGTTAATGTTTATTTTGAGAGTTTGCGAGTAAGGAAGATGAATGGATTGACATGCGATGATGATGATGGTAGTCGCGGGCAAAAGATGGATGCAAATGGCAGGTTGCAATAAAGAGTGGCGGTCTAAGGGGGAGGCCTTCGTTCACCAGTGGATGTCTACGGGCTGATGATGATGATGGTGGTAGTCGCAGGCAACCAGTGGATGCAAATGGCTGGTTGTAATACAGAGTGGCGGTCTAAGGGGGAGGCCTTCGTTCACCAGTGGATGTCTACGGGCTGATGCAGATGATGATGGTAGTCGCGGGCAACGGGTGGATGCAAATGGCAGGTTGTCGTACAGAGTGGCGGTCTAAGGGGAGGCCTTCGTTCACCAGTGGATGTCTACGGGCTGATGATGATGATGATGGTAATCGCGGACAACGGGTGGATGTAAATGGCAGGTTGTCGTACAGAGTGGCGGTCTAAGGGGGAGGCCTTCGTTCACCAGTGGATGTATACGGGCTGATGATGATGGTAGTCGCGGCCAACCGGTGGATGCAAATGGCAGGTTTCAATAAAATTCAGATAATTTCAGAATCATAATCATATAAACAGTTATAGCACGGTAAAAGTAAATTCACCTCATTTAAATCACAATATACAATAGTACCTAATGTATCAGTGGCACAAATCGTTGCCATTGTAGTTGAACTTTTGGCGTCATTCAACTATGAGTAACAAACAAACGGTAGAACTTGGCATTGTTTTGCTAAATAAAATAACTGTTAAAACTCTTGGCAGTTATGTTTAATCGGCATTATTCTCTACCCTTATTCCATTTATTTCCTATCCATCCTAGCTAATCTTTGCGTGTATAAACTTCCTGGATTTGTAGACTGCCTTATAGCTTTATTTATTTGTACTTATAATTAGTTATATTTGTATTCACTATCTCTTTTATACCAGACTACTCAAGAAAGACAAAAACGTGTACTTGTTTGTATGTAAGTATGTATTACGTATGTATGTATGTGTAAGTATGTATGTATTACGTATGTCTAACGTCTATTCCTATTCCTGTTATTCTGTGGCTTACTGTTTGGCCAATCCTGACGTGCCAGGAATTATCCGATTTGTTTTAACACCTATACATATATTTTACAACTACCTTAAAAACATTATTAAATAATACATTTTACTTACTACTAATAAAAATATCTGAACAAAATGGTGTGTCGGTGCAAAACTATCTCCTGAATATAATTCAGGAGATAATCGCTTGTATTTGGGTAATTTTCATCACTTCCACGAAACGGACTGCCCTTTAGTATTACGGAAATCGACCTACAAATACATGAGATCTAAATACGGCTTGTTTAGTACTACATATCACACATTTCCTATTACATAAGACCAGCGCGGGCGCACCATCGCCATCGAGGCCCCGCGCCGATTTCACAACCAGCCTCAGCCACAGCAGCACCGTTTTCACTTTTTCGCTGTCAAGACCGAGCGCTAACGATAAACAAACTAACATTTGACTGCCTCACTGCCAACTTGACCTAAACAAGAAACTACGTAACGTCGATCCTTTATCAAACAAATTCGACATCAACCGCAACGTGTCTGAGTTCAAATTGCAACGAAAGACCGCGTAATTTACATCAGAAGCAACCGTAAACATCGCAGTTTGGTGAACGTTACAAAAGCATTTCTGTGCAACGAAAAACAATCTATTTGAGACCTTATGAGTGTACATTAACACATGAATTTCGGTATCGAACATTGTGAATTTATGCCGTTATGATACGCACACCCAGACTGTAGAAATACCGAGGCTGTTCATTGACCTTTTGAGTACCTACATAACACTAGCGAAACAAAAGACGAATTTTGTTAGACATGAAGAAGAAACCTTGATCTGCAACAAATTACGTGATTGTGAAACTAAACACAAAGTACTAACCAATTTGTAACTGTTTTTCATGAGGCTATTTAAAGGAAAGGTTGCATACATCGAGACTTTACTTCATGTGAACAACCGTCAGGACCCAAGGGATCTTTACACATAGCGTAAGGTGTTTAACATGCTTTCATTATCTCCGAGCTTTCCCGTAGCAGTTCGTAGCGTACGTAGACCTTTTCGTAGCTCAATAACTCGTGTTTTCAAAATTTGGTGGTTTAATTCGAATTTAAACATCGCGAAACAATCATCTCATTTTGCGTAACATGAAATTGTGAAATTGTAGCGAATTGAATGTTCAGATTAAGATCGACCTCCACCTTTCGTTTTATGTTTCAGCTTGTAAACTATAGGTAAATACGAGATGAAATCGCAGTTGGCATGAATAGCGACTTCAAAATACAAACCGTGGATCTAAGAGTGCCGGCCATATAGGTACATAGTAGTAAGGCCTGACATTGCCTCTCACCGGGCCTACGTAACCGGCGAGTTACGTAAAGGTCTTTTACCCTTGTTTATTTGGGACAGCTGTATTAAAAAGATGTTTTAATTTACTAGCATTAGCACTTGTGGTTACGGTTGGGTAATAGTTAACAATGGGACGCTCGCGATGATCTTCCAATCGTTTTTCAATATGAATGTCGAAATTTCTAGATGAGCGGTCTGAGCGGTATGTAAACCCGTACATATTGCTTATGAGACTATAAATTGCTTTGCATTCCTTAAGAGATTCCTTTCCATAGAGACATTAGAAGATTTAGAAGTTAAATAATCTCATTAATTGTAATTCTTTTTGAGCTAAAATGTAGTAGTTGTGAAAGTAAATGTTAGTATGTTTATTTATTTAAGTACTTGGATTCAAAAGTTTTCTATACCATGATCTACAAAGCTATTAATGACTTACTAATAACCTAGTGGTTTTATTTTGTTTGCGCTAGTCATGACTATAGTATGATAAGAACGAACCATAGTGAGAGAAACCGCGGGACATTGCTTGTAAAGTTACCAAATTAAATGTAACCGTACATCATTTCAGATTATATTTTTGAACAATTGATAACATGCGACTTGTTAATTTAACTATTGCAAGTTTGTGTGAGAGGCAGAGGCGGTTACCAGACTCTAGTTTCGCAAAAAGTCTAGACGAAATAACATTACTTTGAATGGTGCATTATTTGATAGTGAAGATTATCTATTAGTATATTAACGTCGCAATACTCGCAAAATTTATTATAATTCTATTGCAGAAAAAAATGTAAGTACTGAATAGTACTTGACATTTTGATCTAATATTAGCGGTTGGAAAATAGTTGGTAACTTTTCGAACTAGTCTTTCGCAAGGCTGTTATTAAAAGAAGAGTTTTTAAAAAGTGTATTTTTTTTTAACTTAAAATCTACATTGTTATTTTGAAAATATTGACTAGGTAGAAAGTATTACAGTAATAGTTGCTTGGGCGAACGTGTAAATTCGTTTTATTTACTATGTAAGATTTAATAAAAAAATAAGATGTTCACAATCGATTTACGAAACAGTAGGATGTCGCACGTCGTAATTGAAATGCGAAAACACTGGCACATTTTAGCTACTGACACAAATAGTAACTCTAAACTAAGAGGATAAGGCTAAAAATGCAATGTAAGTGGCTGGTTGACACTTGAACGACAGCTGAACATCGCGCGTCGCTGAATTGTGTGCAAACTGGTGCACCGGCGAGTTTCAGGTGTGCCGCGGTCGAGCGGCTGGTGCAAAATCCTATGTTTCAATATAATTTAATATTAACTACAATCCATTTTTGCGTATATACTTAATCCTTAATTAAGTATAAGTAAGTAAGTAAGTATAAAAATAGCAATATTATGAACAACAACCTTGCCTTAGGTTCAGGCATTGGTCAACCTCATCTTAGGTTGAGGTCGACCAATGCCTGAACATGTCATAGACCCGCACTCTGCCTCCGCCGTCGGGACCGCCAGGATATGTGTGAATACACCCATATCATAGCGATTCAGGCTCAGATCAAGCATCAAGGAGTCTCTTTGATTTTTGTTTCGGACACATTCCATCAGCACGTGATAGGTGTCTTCTACTGATCCACAAATTTCACAATCGGGTGACTCTTCTTTTTTGATGGAATGTGCCCGGACCGTATTCTATGCGCTAGTACAATCATATGCCTGCTCATTTTACTTGCAACAAATCACGGTATTGGAAGAGGCTGACATTGAATAATTTTGTACCAGATGCCTTTTTATTTTCTTCTTTCATTAAAATAATCTCTGTATTTGATAGAACACGTTTTCTTTAATTTGTATAGCACTTCTGTATAATTAGGTTTTATAGATACTCCAGGGGCCGTACCGTGAACTGCTTATAGCGGGACCGAATACGCTCAGCTGCCGACGCTGTGCGACTGTGAATTTTATCGCCTCGCAATAAGGTTCGCGGTCACGCAGTGTTGGCAGCTGAACCTATTCGGTCCCGCTATAAGCAGTTCACAGTACGGCCCCTGTTTCCTCTGTCACTGCTAATTTGGCTAGTCTGTCAGCATTCTCGTTACCTTTTATACCTACGTGCGACGGAACCCATTGCAATTTCAACTCTATCTCCTTCTCAACTAGATTGTTAATCTTGTTCAAGATATCGTAGGCTACAGAAACGCCTCTGGTGCCAGAAGCACATCGTGGTAAATGTTGCAAGGCACTTTTACTATCTGTCAGGACTACGACATAGTGAACATTCGGGTTAGCAATGGCGTCCAGAGATTTTGAAATTGCAATGAGCTCCATCGTCAATCCTATAACTTATGAATAGTACTTGGGTACCTAGGTTTTATTGGTGGACACTGCCGTCTCTTTCGTGCATTCTTAGCACGCGAAGTCTCCGACTTTCGCAAGTCGTCGTGTATGGCCGGTGCATCCTTGCGCAAGCAGCCGACCAGCCAGCAATGTCACGTTATGTAAGAGTTTGACAGCACACTGGGTGACTGGCACGACAGTATTCCTTCTTCGAATGGCGGCAACATTTTAGTCATGATAGCGGTAGTCTGCAACAGTAGCGTACTGACCATTAAGTTGGTAGCGCGTCTGTTTCTGCGCCGATTTCGTTTCTAGGTCCAAAAAGCAAGATGAATTTTAATACTTGTTTGCGATATTATTTTCCATGTAATTTATAAGAAGCATGTACAGCGGAGACTTTGCCACCTAATGGCACAAATTCGCATCTTTGCGGTCCGGAAAGTGTTTTATCTGCACTGCGTCGACTATTGTGTCGACAATTTTGTCGTCGGACGACCATCAGACATCAGACCTCATGATTTGTCTGGGTGTTGTTTGAACTATAACTATGAATTTACAAAAATACGTATATAAGTATTTTACCGGTATCTGGTTCCCATAGTACAAGCTTTACTTAAATTGGGGCTGTGTGAAAAATGTCCACCAATTTACATTATTATTTATGTATCTATTTTGTAGCCACCTTATTTTGCTATTCTATTCCATTTTTCTGAGAATGTGTACAACGGAGGCTCTGCCATCTAGCGACGTAAGCTAGAATCTTTCCGGTCTGAAAAGTATTATTTTTTATCCTTTATCCGCTAGTTTCAATCTGATACAAGAAAGCTTGAGGCGACGAAGAGCGGCTATTCATAAAAATGTCTACCAAAAAATCCAGGTCAAACCATTTATTACAATTAGATTAATATTTTACTGTCAAAAGATTCGATAGGAACTAGTGAATGTCACACGTATACTAGATTTAAATTTGCTTAAATTATCTTAATAGGTATGCTTTACTTTTTATTGGACAACAATTCGGTAACAAGTCATGACCTTCCAAATTAGATGATTAATTTAATATTTAAATATTGAGTTGCATAAAAAGGAAACCAAATTCCAGACGAAATAAAAAAAATATATATATTACACAACACTACTTTAACCAATTTCGATCTGGTGCCGTTTTACAGTCCAATCTAAGAAAATTGGTCTATAATTTGGCGAAAAATTGCATACTAATTCACATATAATGTTTCAAGTTTCACTCAATCAAATACTTTCTAGAAATGTCTTGTCCTGGAATAAGTAACAGTATGTTACAGCATAGAAGACTCTCTGTAACCTAGCTGCACATCGCTTGGACGAACTTTTTAGGTATGGGTACAGCTGCAATGATAATGGCCAGAGTTCATCCCAGTTATTAGTCTTGTTACCATAAAAATGCCTCTCTCAAAGCAAATTACTCAGCCTAATATCCAGATTTCAGCTTTCAGCCATTGCCTGCTGTCTTATACGTTTATCGTCACTTGATCAAGTATTTTTCTTTATATTTGTAGTCATGGTGAACTGAAAGATTGCCTCTTAATAACCGTCCATGTAGAGTATGCTATATGAGCTCGTAGTTTGCGCGATACCTTTGTCAAAAGAAAATTATGTTTTAGTCACGAAATCGCAATGTTAAGTCGTGCAAACTATTTTATGTTTGTCGCTTTTTGACAGTTCATACAAAGTTGACGACATAACTTTAAAAAGTCGTCTAGCTAATTATATCCCATAAAAATAAATTCGTTTGATAGAGCATCACCTCTTTATAAGGTTATCTCAACTGTCGACGTATAAGTAGCGTAAGTTAAATCGAAATGAAGTTTTGGCGGGAGCATGGAAAAATTATGTCCCTGGATTTTATAATTTTCTTAAGCTTTCTTAGACACTGGCAGAATGCACAATGTGCGATGCCAAATACTAAGAAAAAAAAGTATCGAAATAAACTGTCACTGTGATCTTGTGTTATTCTTATTTGTTTACATACTTTCAGTTTTGTTGCGTAATGCGCGCCGGTAGCATTGAGATTTGAAAGCTCTCCACTTTCCTATGTTATATTGCAAGTACGAGTAGCTTTGTATAGATGTTAATTGGTTTCTCACATGTTTGCTCACGGGTCTTGCGAATGTGCGATTGGTTTTTGTTTCTTTTTCCTTATTTTGCATTCTAAAAACAAATTTTTGTTCTTTTTATTAATTAGTGGGAAAATTTAAAAGTCGACTCAATGTTTAGCGCCTCCAAGTTTCAATGAATGTCTTAATTTTACTATCCAATGTTCCACGTTTCCGAAAATAATGAAGTGTAACTACAGTGAATATTTTATTATGCTTAATTAGTCCTCTGTAGGACACAGGACTACTCTCGAAGGGCGACTGGTCCATATCTACCACGCTGGCCTTGTTGCTGGTTGACGTATTAATTTAAGACATAAACTTCTCCTGCTGACGTGTGCAGGTTTCCTCACGCTTTCATTCACCGAAAAGCATATCTGAAAATCCGTATCCATCTATCCTGTTTTATTCTGAAATTGCTAACTCAGCGAATCAGTTTAGTTACTTAAGCAATTGTAGATTCTTGATTAATGTTAATCAAACTTTTCAATATTTTAAGCCATTAAACCTGCGCGACGTGTGTGTGTTTTTTTAAATTATAGTCATATAAGATTATCTACGGTGACTATTAATATGATTTATGTTTTATAAAAATAAGACGTAATGGGTTAATCTTATTATATTTGTTGTAAAAATATTGAACTTAGTATGGCAACCTCTTATTCAACAACCTAGTTTTGCCAGGCCAGCAACGATTAAAAACAAAAAACAACCCATTCTGTATTTAAAATTTTCTCCATAAGAAGTATTGGGGCTATTTTTACTAGCAAGTGATGAGACGATCAAGACGTTCGCCTGCCACTAATAGTACCAGTGCCAGAATTGTGAACTTGATTGATTGATTGATTGATTAACTCTTTATTTTACTTGCGAACACAATCCTGCACCGCACTGCATTGCGGTCGTCATCGTCACCCTGAGATATTAAATCTCTTCATACCCATTACCTGGACCTGGGTATCTCCTTAAACTGCAACCAGACCCACTGGAGGACGGGCAGCAGCGCCCTCTTGGTTAACGGTGGTGACCATTCTGCGATCCCCAAGCCGCCTGCCAAGCGTGGGGTTTATGGCAACACCCTTCTATAACGGGGGAGGCCTTCGTCCAGCAGTGGATGTTTTATGGCCGATATATCGGTACCGATATAATACCCATTCATTTCTCTGGTTAGGTATTACAGAAGCTGTATAAGCTATTCATTGAAATAAAATAGGTACGCCACTCTAATTTCAAAGAACTCTTTCGCATTTCCGAGGCGGTATTAAGTTTAGTGTTTTTCTATGAGAAGTAGTACCATGACCACCCAGTTAATAAGGCAAGGGCTGTGTGAAACAGTTTCAAAATTAATAAGGTAAGTACGTCGTATTGTTTATATTTATACTTGAGTCACCGCAAACGCAATGCGATATTACGAAATTGCCGCGAGACCAAAACACTAAAACGAATTTCCTCATGCGCGTTAACCTGGCTCTTACAAGGTTGTCAACCTCGAGAAAAAAATATATACTAGTTGGTATCAAAGTTCGATAATATAATATATGATAATAGTGTTCTGTTAAATTTTCTCTATATAAGTAATCAGAAACTAAACGCATTTTTTAGTTAATAAATCAAATCAGGCGGTTCAGGATTAAATCGACAGTTACTATAATAAACATATATATTTTTTTAATTTAATAGTTTAATATCTTATTTATTATTATTTAATAGGTTAATACTTTAATCCATAAATCTTGTTAAGTTATAACTCAAAAAATAAAATTCTTGAGATATTGTGCAAACACTAACGAGAAATATCAGCATGTCAGGTGGCAACCCTAACCAACGAGTATTGCAGCGGCATCCGTCAAATTCTATGGAAAATTGCTGTTATAGTTTCTTTTATAACTACCGGTATACGTAAGTGTCGACAGCCCTTTAACTCTATTGCGCAGACACTTTTTTGATAAAATGAGGCACTTTTAGATTGATAGAAACACTTTATTGTGCACACCAAAAATAAAACAACAATAGAAACAAGAACCTTAAGAACTAGTGCCACGAGGGACACTTTTATGATTGAATTAAACATAATTTATGAATAGAATCGTGAAAAAGATTTTTTTCCAAACTTTTCCTGGTTTGCGGTCGGTGCGGTACTGGTAGTACGAAAAGATGTTACAATGGAATTTTAATCAATGAAAGAGATAAGTATGATCGTAACTACGTTCTCGTATACTCACAAGTTATCTTTTGGAATAAGGATTTAGAAATTATAATGTATAATTAAAAACTATACTAGCCTTGATCTTATACTATCATTTTCGAAACTCATCTAGAAGACGTGTTCTAAAATAATTAGAAGATTATTTCACTTTTTTTTTAAATTAATATATAAGATATGAACAAGTACTTTAAAAAAATAATTTAACCGACTTCTTTTTTCCAGTTATTTTGTTTTAAAAACCAAACTACTGAACCGATTTTGATGAAATGTCTATGGGTGGTCCCACATCTGAAAGTATGCCATTACAAATAAAAAACAAAAACAATTTTTATACCTCAATGACGGAATTCTTAAAAATATTATTTAAAAAAACATACAAGCGAATTGGGAACCTCGTTCTTTTTTAAATCGGTTATATAATATTGTATAGATTATGTAAAAAAAAAACATTTATTTATATGTATATTAATATTCCTATAGCTCTGATAGGTAAAGGAAGATATATATATAAATACTTAAGTACCTACCTAGTTTGTCTTTGTAAGTACTGAATTTTATTATCCAAATAAAAAACATTTTAAGAATTTTGAATTTGATAAAAGTAGTATAAAAAAACGTAGATATGACGCCGACGTAATTTAAAGTGCCTATTTTTTACTACAAAAAACCGCAAGTGATTTATTTACTTCAAAACAAAGTAAACAGGTAAATCGGTCAGTCTAGCGAGTAGCCACAATTCAAAACACGCAACGCAATATGCGAACGCGACGCGTGAAAAACTAATTCATGGAAAAACGTTCTGCAAGACAAGCGACAAATGTCCGAAACAAAACACTACTATTTTCAAGAATAGCTTCTGAATTTGAAAGGGCTTTAGCATTTTTTAGTATGACAGGCTTTGGAAAGTTTCTTTCTCACTTTCTAATTGAACAAAAGGGTTTAGGAAAAGCGGCAGAAAACTTTGCCTATGAAAGAGCTACGCTTTTATGAGCAGTTTCATGCAAATTTCAAAGTTGAAATCATCATTATTAAAAAAAGATTAGTATACTTAGTAGATTATGTAGCTAGATTGTATATAACATGTTTTAATTAATAAAATAACTTGTCTGGAAAAAAACATTATTATCTAATTATAAACAGCCGTCAAGCTTGAAAGTGGTGCAATACAAACGATACACTCATGCTAACAAGCAGTTCTAATGACGGCCATTACGAGAACACTTCTAAAAGCGCAATTGCATCTGCTGTAACATGTATTTGTCTCATGCAAGATCATAATTAGGTCTTGCCAGATACCATTCTGAGTGGTACAGATCCGCCCGCTAGAGGGCACTAGTTGACTATTCTACACAATAGTGTAGTTATTCTACACGCAAGCTCGTCACGCGATCTCGCCACAGTAACACACTGCTAAAGCAACTGTGTGGAAAAGGCCTTCCGGGGTGAATGGCCTCGTTGCGTAAAGCGCTTGGTGGCGCAACATGCGCGCGCGCACCACTGCCAGCCTAGCGCCACCTACAGGCGCATTTGTGCGCCTGAAAATGTGGAAACACGTGTCGGGGTATTAAATTACATGCCTATTCTTCTTGACAGCGCTTTGTTGAAGAAACATAATAGTTATTTACGTTTTAAATGCTTCAAAGACATGTTCTAGTTGGACATGGTATGTAATCGTATGCGGTTTGGAAAATGCGATGATTTGCTCCGCTTCACAAGCAGGTGATTTCAGTTTTTTTCTGATTATATACACAGATAACTCTAATGCTTGTGAAGATGCTTTTTCTAATAGGTGTTTTAGCTTGTATATTACAATCAAATATGTCGGGACAGTCTCGTACAGATCGCAATGCATGCAGCCGGTTGATCATGGGTGAAGAAACGATATTTAATTCCTAGGTCAAGGTACGGCTTCTCTTCGAAATGGGAAAATTGCCACACATCGGCGACCTTAACTCGCGAGTCCGCGTTTCGCAAGCCGTGAATAAAGCGGCGAATACATTACAAACAAGTTTGGAAAAGAAAGCCAATTATGAACCACTCTTTAATTTGGGCACTCACCTTTGGGTCTCAGATATTTGGAAATTTTTGTGTGTTAACTATCAAAGGATTTGAGGTAAGTGCAGCAATGTTTGCAGATTTTTATGATGTTTGCATATTTACTTACATGTCAGGGACCAATGTCTAATTTGGCTTACAAAAAAGTTCATTGCAATATATACGTAAGTAAACCGCGTATCTTGAAGTTTACTCTCGAATTCTCGTCTCGAGTTTACGATGAAAAATATAATCTAGATCATGTAGTATTATGGCAAAATCGTATTTTTTAGGATCTTATACACTGTTTATTCGATTAATCGATTAAAAATCTTTCCGTTACGATAATATATCGATGCAGGATTAACACTTAAAGAAATGGAAAGTGAGTTATACAACGTCCAACCACCTGACGAGGCCGTGAAAGGCGGGCCTTAATGTCAGCGATCCGTGGTCAAGGCTCTTAAGTCATTTCGGACATACCTAAGCATTTCAGCGAATGCAACACTACGGCGAACAAAAGTATAAAAACATTCGCAACATTCCTTCAGCAGTAAAAGCGTCGAAAAGTTAAATCATTGTTTCTATTTATTCCTGCACGTGTGATAAGCATAAATAATGAGGAGTTTGAAAAAAAAAACAGCTTAATAATTTTCAGACAATCATATTGCTCGATTTAAGTATAAAATTGTTGTTTATTGAAAGTTCCAAAAAAGTTTTCAAAAACATTACTTGGTGACAACCCGACATGAGACTGAATGGATTATGATTGATCATCATTTAATTTAAATGATGTCTGATAAATTATTAGACAAGCACAACATGAAAAATGTTGCAGCGTCACAGAATACACTTTCACTATAGCTTTGCAGTCGCATAGTTGCCTAGGTATGACTGTTAGCATCGCGCATATTTTCGAGTGGTTGTTTCATGATTTTTATCTTTTTGCTGATGTTGACATTGATTGACGTAGTGCTGCTCCAGGTTTACTATTTTGACGCAAGATTATATGAGGAGTTATAGTTGGTGAGAACATGAAAATAAATATTTAGGGATGCACTTGTTAAAATAGTTTTGTTAGAAGTTATTTGTAAAAGTTTTTGAGCATTATTAGATTATAGACAGCGCTTCGTGATTTCACTCGATATCTCGTATCAAAACATGTAATATCTTAAAACATTTTATTTTAGGACAAAAAGTAGCCTAGCCTGTGTTAATCCGACTTGGTCTCATTCACCCCGGCGCCCCGTTACCGGGCCAGATGGGAAACAAGGTAGATAGGCAAAAAAAGTATCAATGTAAAATAAAAAAAAAGATGCAAATCCTTTTAAGTTGAGTGGGGTGTGATTTTCGCCTATTACTATAATTGTTTTACATTTATAATCAAATCAAAATAATATTATGTTTCTCACAATTTAAAACCACTATAATGGCATTATTGTTTGATTACTAGTTAGCATCATTAAAGTACAAAATTCTATTAATAATAATTAACTATCAGTGTAGAGTTCAGAAGTGACAGCAGTTAAGACGATAATTACAAAGTCATGCCATGTAAGTAATAAAACTAAAATTAGAATTAAGTGTCCATTAAATAGCAGTGATTATAATTATAGTAACAAACGTTCCCAAAAACTGGTCAGTCCTTGCTCAACCGCAATAGGTACAACTAACAAACAAGGACAAGTTATTGCAAATCTCCGTTTCTCTTATAAGTCATTGTCAATGTCGACCTAGTTCGAGCACGGTTCAACGACCTTTAAATAGCTTTACGAAAGTGAACTAAATCCTTTCTTCCGAGTAAAAAAGAAACTAAATCACCGCCGCCCACTATAAATCACGAAATAGACATAATAGAGCAAAGAAAGTTCATTGTCTGTGAGAGGGTTCGAAAGCGAGAGTAATTGCCTGTGCTGCGCCGGCGCATGGAGCCCGTAACGGTAGGTAATGGATGACGGCGCTACGTCACAACCAGTAACGGAATATGAGACCGTGCGCATCACGCACACATTGACGCAAGCTTAGACAGGCTAGTGTTAAGTGTTACCAGACTTAGTGTGAGCTAAGTGTGAGGCGATCAGCGGCCGCGGAAGTGGGGGACAGAGGGGGGCAATCCCCCCCCCCCCCCTAAAATCAAACAGGGGGGGGGGTCTGCGCCCCTCCAATTTTAATACCGGGTACTTCCGCGTTCCCTGGACGCGAGCTAAGTGTGGTCTAATCTTAATGTGATGCGATATTAGTGTTAACAGGCTTATTGTGTCTTGAGCTTAGTGTGGACTTAAAGTGACGTAAGCTTAGTGTGAGCAAGGTTTAGCACGCTTAGCTTTGTAACACTCGCCACCGATATTAAGCAACGAACGATCCGGCCAGTCTTCAGATGGGTGACCGAGATATTTATATCTGAGCGCTACCGTGTTACCACACGTTAAATTGTTGGTCCCAGTTGTTTGTTATATATTTTTATAACAACAACCGTCAAGCCATATCAGAGGCCTTCGGGCGGCCCGGTCAGGGCTGGCCAGTCAGCCTGTAAGAACTTACTTTTTCACAGGCTTTGTCTTACCCGAGATTAGAGTTCGCAAACCTGCAGATATGCAAGGCATCAAGAGTCATCATCATTATCAGCCAGAAGATGTCCACTGCAGTACGGAGGCCTCCCCTTTAATAGGGAGGGGTTGCCATAATCCCCACGTTTCGCAAGCGGCTTGGGGATTGCAGAATGCTCACCACCTCTGCTGCCCGCCCTCCGGTGCGGCCCTCCGATCCGGTCCTCTGGTGGTTCTGGATGCAGATTTATGCCATACCCAGGTCCATATCATGGAATGCTACTTTTTTGTTTGGAAAATGAGGGAAAGAAAACTTAATAAAAATAAAAAAAAATAAAAAAAAAAAATGGAAGGAATGCGGTAAGCGGGGTAAAATAGTCTATTTTGTATCTAATACAAAACTAAGCAAATTTTTTTTAAAGGTTAGTTGACTAAGTACAAAAGCATATATTACTTAAAACTAATTATTTTTTAATTTTCAACATTGTTGTAAAAATAATAATAATTCCTACAACAACTATAATGGTGATCTCATGACGACACTCGTTTTGCATGCAAAGTAAGAAGAATAGCGGTTGCAGTGAAAAGTAAAAGTAATGCAAGTCTATGCTGCGCAGGCGCACGCTACCAGCTCGCAACGGTAACGGGTGTAACGGAGTGCAACTTACGCTTTCTGTCGCGCTTTTTGGAGTTCCGTAACCCAAGAATGTTAACGGAACCCTATTACTAAGCCAAATTATCCAACTCTACGCTCTACAATCACACCGATTGTAGAGCGAACAAAATTCACAAAAAAAGAAACAAGAAAACCGGCCAAATACAAATCTTAATACCATTATTTTTTTAGACTATTATTATAAATTAGTACTCTTAGTTCTTGCCCATAGTCCCTACTTGCGTTCCTTACTAGCTACTGAACAATCTGTGACGCTCTCAAGGTAACGGTAATAGTTGTAGGCTACGTTACGGGACTTACGGTACTTCCCGTGGGGTAACCCAGCGAAGAAAGAAACGTGTTGTACCGTAGCATTCCCGCCACTAGTTGCTAGTTATGTACAGTGCAAGCGTGGTTTCATTTATCGACATCGATGCTTATATTTAATGATAGTTTTTTTTATTCGATAGAGAGAAAAATGTGAAGATGCCTAGATTGACTCATATATAGATTCTGGGTATAACTTTTACCTATGTGCACCACTTAATTAATTATTTGTATATAGAAATACCGTCTTCTAAGTTGAATATACTTTTCCTATATGCACGTACGTGCTAGACCACGTGCATATAGGAAAAGTATACAGGGTTAGTTCTAATCAGTTAGCATCTTTTTAAGGGCCAATGTTGGCCCCATAGTAAAACTTGATTGTTTTGATGTACAGAATATGCCCTTAGAAAGATGCTAACTGATTAGAACTAACCCTGTATATTTTGAAGTATATTTATATATGGTGTGATGAAACTTTACTTGTATAATACTAATAAAAACTATTTTATTACAAGCTTTGCTTAGTTTGGGGCTAGATGGCGCTGTGTGGAAAATGCCCACCGGTATAATTCAAACAAAATGCGCTGCACGCGGGACTTTGGGATTGAACGCACACCTCATTTTTTGTTTCGCACCTAACTTCACAGCCGCCATTAAGTATGAATCATTCTATACCTACTAGGCCAAAATGTATATGCTCTGATTTTAAAAAGAAAAACATTTTACGTTTTAGCACAAATAAGTAATTGAAAGTTACTTAAGAAGGTTTTAGTCAAATTTATTTTCCGAAAATATTCATGATTTTTTTCGTAGGATAGCGAGAAACAGAGTGAACCACTGCTAGTAGATAATATATACTATAGATACTAATCGATAATTTAGATAAATGTCACTATAAATTATGCCTCATAAATTCAGTTAAATATAATTACGTTAAATTTATTTAAATTGTAGACACTTATTTTGATTTTATGAACAAATGGTAAATCATGGGAAGATACCATGTTAGTAATGCAAAAACGGGTCAAAATATCGATATCGATAACAAAAATATTGCATCCCTATTCGAAGCATTGGTCAGCCAGCATCGAGACCTTACCACTTTCTCTTTCGATAGCCGCACACACACTCAAATGCTACATGCGTACACAAGAATTTGCAAGTGTGCATTCAAAGGTATAGTTACATCACTCCGCTGACGCATCAAAAGGTCAGCGTACTATATTTGACTACGAGTACCTATAAGAATGCCTCGAGATGGATTCGATTGCGACCGTTCACCTCTAGTGAGAGTGAATGTGGTAAGGCAAGGTTCTAATTGCCTAAGCCCTTCGTTGTTTATGACCACGGAAGAGACGTTTATGTAATCAGTGTGCTTGTTTCTTGAATTCTGTTGCGACCTGATTCAATTTAATTTTCTTATTAACATAACATGATATAACTCTGCCATAGAGCCAGTAGATGGTTGAAGACGATGCGACTTAGTAGCATGATTGGTTATACTGCCTTATAGCTCAGTCGGTAACAAGTCTGCCTTCAGAGCTGTAAGGCGTGGGTTCCATCCCCACCCAGGGCAAACATTTATGTGACGAACATAAATGTTTGTTCTGTGTGTGGGTGTAGTATGTAATAAACGTATGTATTTACAAAAAATATGTATATAAGTATCCTATCAGCTCTCTAGTTTCCGTATTATAATCTTTGCTTAGTTTGGGGCTAGGTGGCGCTGTGTGAAAAATGTCCACCGATATTTATTTATTATTATACTATCAGCTAAATGTGATAATAATTAGAGCTTTTTATTATAATAACACCGAATAAGATGTGCAATTGTGCATGTCGAATCGATCAAGTTTTGATACAAATCGAATAAAAAGCATATAGGCGCTAGCATTAGAAACCGCAGAGGCAATAAAAGTAAATAAAAATGTTTGCTTAGGTGTTGACAAAAGAATAAGTCGCTATTATGACAGCGGCTAGCGCAGTGATTATGTTTTTTTTTTTATTCATATGGGTATATTTGAACAATAGACTTATGGGTTTCGCTCGATAGCTCGCTTGCATGGTCGATATTTTTACTCGACGACAGCAAATTTAAAAGATGCCCTCCATTGTGTGTTACTTGTATACGTATGTATATTGCACGAGTATTTTCACAAACAAAACAAACAGCCTAAGTGCTTCAAATTATGTTTTTTTCCAATGAAATTCGGTATAAATATGGTGACGAAGATTCTAGCTACTATAAATTACACTGATGAAGAAAATAAAAAAAATAAGTAGTTTTGGATCTTTTTAAAATGAAAGTATGTATAATTTATTAAATAATTTATGCAAGTGTACAGTTACCTAACATAGTCCGATGTCGACGATAAATATTACGTCGTCCAAAATTTTGGGTTTGCAAACTTTTCTAAGCATGCTCAAAATCAGGATAATATACTTGAAATATACCAGTGGGATTTTTAATTCTTTTAGTTTATTTAAGAGGTTTTTAGCTATAATAATCATACCTTTGAATATTTTAATTATGTTAGTTATCACACTTAAAATTAATCATCTAGGTTTTAGTACTTAAGTGCTTAAGTTTGGCATAGAAATACTGTAGTTAGCACAGCACTTAAATAGGGTAGATGACTGATATTTATATCGTTGAAACCTTATAGCTTATAGCTTTGATGAAGAATTTAAGTAAATGCAGTAAGTTTATTGAAAAAATAATTTAAATCGGTTTTTAATGTTCTGATATATGAGCGTTTAAAGTTTTTGTTAGAGATAACTCTGTCCCTTTCCCACAAAACAAAAAATGACGTCACGCCTTACTTGTCAGAATATAATTTATATGGCGTACAGAGAAGTGACGTCACGATTTGCTGTTTCTTCTCTCTGTCTAGCATGATATTAAAATGCTTATAAGTTGCTTATTTTTGATCAGATTTTCATTTTCTTTTCATTAATCAGCTATATTTATGGGCCACATTTTAATAGGCCAATAAAAAAAAACAAGTCATCTAGCCTATTGGAACGTTGCAGTTAGCACAGCACTAAATTACTAAAATATAAAGATAATTAAGCACAGGAATTACTCGTAAATATAATAAGACAATTGCTGTACAATCCGTGCAGTAACAGCAGGGTTTCCCACGCAATAGGCCCCGGCGGCCTTGCGAGTGAACCGCACGGCGCCCGAGTCATGGCCTAACCTCTGCTAACCGCTCCTGTAGTACACACGATATATTATCCATTTTGTCAAGATAATAACATTAAAAGTGACAATTACAGCGCCACTGACTTTGCTGTTTGAGTGAGTAAAGTTAGAACTATTTCCTTAGATGATGATATGATGATGGTTAATCATGAACATTGGCACATAGCACAGCAAGAGAGGCTTATACCCAGCACTGGATAAGGAAAGTTGCGGCATATGATAGCGATGAACTAGAATATTAACACTGGCATCGAAACCTGCAGTACCTAATAAAATGTTTGTTTTTTTTTTAAATAGAATTTAAGCGTCCTTTCCTACTGCATCTCTACTGATATTGACCGATGATGCAATCTGCGACAGAATTCTCTCAAAATTTTGTCTTGAGCAAATCGATTCATATTTTTAGATTGGGTCTACTGTAATTTCAACGTATTACAATCTCAACAATAGCTGATATGATATTGCTGTAGTTTGCATCTAGTAGCTTAATACGTTTTCCACACTAATTAATTGATGACTTATACATTTATTCAGAGGGGATTCATTGGGGACCTGGGTATGTCCTAAAACTGCATCCAGAACCACCGGAGGACGGGCAGCAGCGTCCTCTTTGTTAACGGTGATAACACTCTGCGATCCCTAAGCCGCGTGCCAAGTGTGGGGATTATTGTAACCCCTCCCTATTAAGGGGGAGGCCTTCGTCCGGTAGTGGACGTCTTATGGCTGCCAATAATGACGATGATGACATTTATTCAATGAATTGAATGGATGAAAATCATTTTATCAATCACACTTAGAATGGGGTTCCACAGGCAAAAAAAATCGCTTGTGCCAGCGGCAGTTCGACGTGGCAAAATCAAGTTTTCTTGTTTAACGTTGCTTATAGGTATCTATCTGCTCTTGATGAGGGCGTTGTCGATAATCTAGTCCAAGGAAAAATACTGGAATCTATGCAGCTGTTGACGGCCTGAAAATAGATTTGTAGGTTAGATAGTTGTTTACATTTTATGTTGGACAGAGCTTTAAGTAGCAAGACAAATGATCGCTGTACAAACCAGTATATGCAGATTCTCCTTGGTAATCCGAGTCTAATAAGAGTAAAACCACTAAATTGTACAAAAACAACAAAATGTATGAGATCGACAGTTGACTATGACCGCATCGACGATGCGCCACCTAGCGGGAAAAAGTAGCACTATGGATCGCCATTGTATTAGCTTAAATCAGTCCTGTTGGACGTATAAGCATATGAAATTTCGTTAAGGTTTTACACAATGCTTTTTGTTTAATATAATTATGAGTTAAGTACTTCGCTTGGTACCCTGATCTTGGTATTCGTAACTATAGAATCTCGATAGCAATATAACTATTTAGCTCGGCTCTTGGCACAGAATTTTAACAGAGAACTGTAACTATACCAGACGATAAGTACAACGTTCTAGGGTCTACGAATACGAAGGTCGTAGCCCTGAGTCATCAATAACAGTCGCCAAAACGCGTTCCGGTCTGTGACCCACAAAGGTTCACCTAAGTTCGTTGGTGTAAGGTCTACTTTTAGGTCTAGCCGTGGGTCGACGGTCGATCGCCTACGGTTTCCGCTGACATTTTGATTGATATTGGTAGCTGTCCCTTATGTTAGTTAGCTTTAGGCGGCCAAATTTTGAAATCAAATAGGTAAAGTGTAATGGTGTAGGAGACTCTGACACTTATTGTGGATCCATCTAATTGTTTATGAGCAACACTTATATGTAGAGCGAGGGAATTTTACTTGAAAACCTCATTTTGATGTTTGCTGATTTTGAAAAATAATTTCTGTTTATGGTTATTGTTTGTAAGGTTCCGTACCCAAATAGTACCTACCTACATATCGAACGGTACACTATTATTAAGCCTATAATATGTTCCGTTCTGTAATACCGCCTTATGAAATCTTAGTTTCATAGCCAAAGTTTCAGTGATGTCATACACAGTGACCGCAAAATTACGCCACCGTTGTTGGAGAAAACCAGAGCTTAAGAGTTTAATTCATTTTTCTGTAAATTACAAATCATCGTTGTAACGCAATGCCAGATTTTCCAAAAAGTATTTGAGTCGGAATTTAAGCTATTTATTTGTATTATGAAAACCTGTAGTCTGACTATGTAGTCGGACCTGAGTACCTATGTCCTAAAACTACATCCAGAACTACCGTAGGAAGGACAGCAGCGTCCTCTCGGTTACCGGTGTTGAGCATTCTGCGATCTCTAAGCCGCCTACCAAGCGTGGGGGGATTTGACAACCAAGGGGGAGGCCTTCGTCCAGCAGTGGACGTCTTCTGGCTGCTGATGAGAAGACCATGTAGCCAAGCCATCATCATTAAACACAGCCTTCCTTTCCCACTGATGTGTATAGGATGCATCTTTTAGATATCTGTACCTAAATTATCTTTCTCGATCTTTTACCTCAGTAAGCGATAAAAACAATATCTCTCTATGTATGTTAAAACTCAATATAAGCAAATTCGCCGATCGTCAAGAAACTATAATCGAGTACCTAATAGTTTTGATATTATTAAACGTAACCTAGCTAGTTGTGGTTGTTTTTCAACAATTATGGCAACACGCCAGCGCGCCTGGTACTCTATGGGGTTCAAGGAAAGTTACTGTACCTTCATATGCAGCCTTGTATTTTATAAGGGAAACAAAGTCCAGAACATTTTAAGCAAAAATAGATTACATCGTACATGTCGGGCCTCATTAAACGTGGATTAGCTTCGGAATAGGTAAACCATCTTTTGTTTTTTTTGCCTTTCTTTCAAATTTGTAGTTCGGTGGATAAAGGACAATAACGGATTAACTATTCCAAAGCTACTGAACGTTTATTAAAAAGGCCCTTTAAACTGGAGTTGCTTTTTTAGGATTTTATTAGGCTTGCAGGAGTTAGCTTTCTTTTTAGTAAATCTGCGTATGTCCTGATACTGCTATCAGAAAGTCTGCCGCTAACTATCAGACAAGCCGCTTGCTCATTTCGGCTCTCAGCTTTTTTCACGAAATGAAATCTAGCCATCAAGGCCATTATTGTCAAAAATACGTGTTTTTCTATTACAGTACATATGTGTATGTAAGGTTTTTTTTTGTATGTGTTACGCGATTACTCCGCCAATTATGAACTGGTTTTGATGATTCTTTTTTAGTTTGGTAGATACTTCAGAACCCCATATAATTTTTTATCGAAATCAGTTCAGTAGTTTGGTTTTTAAATCATAATTACTAGAAAATATGAAGATGTCATCCAGGTATTCGAAGTTGAAGTTGGTTGTATTTTTTTTTAAAAGCATTTTGTTAATTATAAGCATTTAAAGAACTAAATAAATTCAAAAGATCATCTAGTGTCGCGATGCCTCTCAGTATCTACCTTCTATCTAGAGTCGCGATGCCTAGATGCCACGATCGATGTTGGTTTATGTTTTATCATTGACCCTAATTTTAGCTACTACCTCCTACTGACTGATGCTGACTAACTAACGGATGTAGAGGCATGCAACACATGATATTATACGAAATAAGGACTCTAGGCCCAATTTAGAACTTTTTGTACCATATGTTTGCACAATGGTCTAAATGTGCACAATTATTTAGGTAACAATATTTTTTGCGGATTTATAATATTAATATTTTTTTCGATATTTTATCATAATAATTAGAACTACTATTTTATCATATTAACTAGAGGTCCTGGTGGACCTGGGTATGTTCTAAAACTGCACCCAGAACCACCGGAGGACGGGCATCAGCGTCTTTTCGGTTAACGGTGGTAACACTCTGCGATCCCCAAGCCGCCTGCCAAGCATGGGGATTATGGCAACCCCTCCCTTTTAAGGGGGAGGCTTTCGTCTAGTAGTGGACGTGTTTCGGCTGTTGATGATGAACTAGAGATCGCCCGCGACTTCATCCGCGTACGGAAGAAATTGGGACTGGTCCCAAAATTCACCACATTTTTTACGGTTTGGGCTATGCGTTGTCTGTCAGTCAGTCAGTCAATCAGTCTGGACAGTCTTTTATTTATATAGATAAGCACACAAATCGCACCAAATAAAAGCAGTTCCATGCAAAAAGTTCATTGACTTTCGACAAAATGTATGGAACAACAAATTTTTTTTGTGCGATTTCAGGTTTAATGCCATAGTAAAAGTTGTTTATAACGATTAGTATTATCTGTAAATATGTCTAGGATGCAAAACAACAGCTTGTACGTATCTTCTATTTTTCGAGTGACTTTCTCCTAAGGCTGAATCTTACAGTGGATAGCAAAACCTTAGGTCCGTATTTACCATTACCATAAATGTATTTCTTAGATGAAGCCAGAAAAAGTGCCCGTTACATTTATATCACTCATCAGCCAGAAGACGTCCACTGCTGGACGAAGGCCTCCCCCTTAATAGGGAGGGGTTGCCATAATCCCCACGCTTGGCAGGCGGCTTGGGGATAGCAGAGTGTTACCACCGTTAACTGAGAGGATGCTGCTGCCCGTCCTCCGGTGGTTCTGGATGCAGTTTTTTAGGACATACCCAGGTCCAGTACATTTATATGCATTGTGTTAATTTAAGAATAGTACATTTTTCAATGTTTAAAGCCATGTTGCGCCTTTGCCATCAATATTACAATTACATTCCTAGTGACAATGTGTCACCTTGCCAGCGTTCGTTGACGCATCTATGTTTTGTCCAAGCGACCTTACTAACTCATACTAATAACAACCGCCAATTTGTTACATCCCGTTCACTCGTGTACGATTAGAGCTGAGCAAGAACGAGATAGAGATACTAAATGATGATGTTAAGTGGTATCTATCTAACGTTCACCTTCGGCTAGGCGAAGTGTGGACGGCGCTAACGAAAATGAAGGGCGCGAGTCTCAAGTGCTCGAAGGTCTTAGGTTTAATACGCGCTTGGAAACCACAAACTGTGATATTGAATCACTCTGGTGCTATACATGGGAATATTTTTTGTGTACTGCATCTGCCTTCATTAGTCTTGTACTAGTAGAGCGAGCGAGCGAAATCTTTGGAACAACTGGCAAATTGTTCCAAAGATTTTGCTTTCATCTGTCCGGAGGTTTGGATGTTCTTACTTGTCGTATTGCTGATATTGAGGATACTTGGTATAGGTAGGTATAATACAGGGTTAGTCCTAATCAGTTAGCATCCTTTTAAGGGCATATTCTGTGCATCAAAACAAACAACTTTTACTATCACCCCTAACTCTGTATACCAGGTTCGACAATTTCATAGATTTTTTTGTCATCGGGGATTTTTGTTAGGAGACCATATTCATCAGGTTGGGCGGACATAATAGCAAGGCAGAACCCCAAAAATGTTTGTCTCGAACTGTGCTTTGATCGAAAAAAATATTTGTGTAAATGCTACCTGCGTTTTTATGTCGAGCGATAAATCGCAATTGCGCTTCTGCAGGGCTAACATGCGCACCGCGAGTAAATTTTGTCGTGTCTTTATGTCGTGCAAAAACGAGACAAACTTATACAGATTTGTAGCCTTGTCCTGTTTTTAAGAATCGAGAAAAAATTCTCGCGGTGTGCATGCTAGCCCTGCTGGTGTGACGTAAACAAGTAGAAGTGTTTAGAAGGGCTAGCATGCGCCCCGCGACAAATATGGTTTTGCCCTGTTCATGACATTTAGAATAGAGAAGATATTGTCACGGTCCGCATGCTAGGCCTGCTGGGGCCGTACTATGAACTCTGAAAAACATTTTATCTAGGTTTAGCCGCTAACGCTGCGCGACCGTGAACTTTATCGCTCCGCAATACGGTTCGTGGTCGCGCAGCGTTGACGGCTGAACCTAAAGAGAATGGATTTAACATGTCATAGTACGGCATCAGAGGTTACTAACGCTGCATTAGTCATGTACCTACATCTTATTTTTTAGTGTTGTAATCTTACAACACTAAAAAAATAAGATGTAGGTAATTAATTGCTCAAACATGTAAATTTCATGAGTAAATAAAAACTATTAAAATATTACTGCTAACGTTTGAGAAAGACTAAATTTTCTTTTTTTGTGGGTTTTTTTCTCGTATATTTGTTTCGTGGTGTTTTGGCCGCTGTTGTGCTAAATAACCTTTTATATTTAGGTGGCAACACCATAGCGAAGCAATGTTGACATAACAGGGACTTTAGCATTTGCCATATGGAAGGAATGGGTTGCTATTAAAAAAAACATTATGCTCGTCAAGTTTTTGGTCACGAAAATTATCTGTCTGTATAAACTCTACAATATTCTGTATTTGGTATTATTGACATGGAACAATATACCTAGTCGTGACTGCGTGACGTCAGCGGAGCATCCTTTCTCTACACTTTCACTGTCCTTGGTGAGCGAAGTGTATGCGCACATTTTAAATGTGCTGAAACTATCAATTCAAATCTTTATTGCGTTGTATTAAGGTTTAGTTAGTTTAGTTTTGTTGTCAAGTTTGGTTTTATTCACGAGATAAGTTTGTCAAAAATTATTGATTTAAATTTACCTACTTACTATGTACGTAGTAGTACATAAGTATATCTCAATTTCAAAAGTAGAGGTTAGGGGTAAAGTTTGCGCAAAATTTAAATGGCAATCCAAACGTACGTACGTTTTCAATTTCCTCATTTTGCTTAGTGAACTATTTATAAGTGTGTGTATGAATCTTGTGTGTGTATGAAATATGTATTGACATAAAATATAAAAATAGTACCTACTCATTTTGGTAGTGAAGCAGACGATCTCTCTAGTTATTAGTAGATTGTTCTAGACTCAAATTAGACCCAACTGCATTCCGTCTAGCTATCATTTTGCGCTTGGGTGCAAGATGCTGTGAGGCTCATCGCTGCCAGTGCGGTAGGAACTCGATATCAGCTCGGTCACTACCAATGGTATGTCTTTCTCACGAAGCACCGGTTGAATCGGTCGTCACCAAGCTGCATGACATCATACGCCAGGGTTTTCCACCGCATGTGTTGCAGCTGTACTCGAACCGAGCGGTCTTGCGCGTGACGATGGCAAAAAACCTGGCGATATGACGCTTGTGCCATTGAAATTGGGGCGGCCCCTTGTGTGGGACATAACTTGCGTCGCAATACTTTGGCATTGTCTTATCTTCCTGAGACACAGTAGGGTGGTGCGGCAGCAAATTAAATTCGTCGAAGCAGCACAAGCTGCGCAGATATGCTAAGCTCGGCAGCGGCTACATATTTGAGCCATTTGGTGTTGAGACCTTGAGACCGTCGGCCCGTGGGGACCGGGAGCTCATCTTCTTTTCAATCTTATCCGAGCGGCTGCACGCGTGATCAAAATGCTGGCGTTTATATGGCCTAACACATAAGAATTGCCATTCAACGTGGCAATGCCGCCAGCATGCTGGGACGCTGCTGACTGGTGGGTTTGAGCAGTTGCATTGTCTCTAGACTAATCGGTCTGGATACAATCCTTTTGTTTTTGTAACGACGATGTAATAAACGTAAAAAAAAACCATTGCTTTTGTACTTATAATATTATTTTATCAATCAGTGTAAGAGACAGTTTGCCCGACTGATAACCTAAACCAAAATGCGGACCGCGACAAAGATAACGCCACGGGCGAACCTTTCGCGCCCGACGCGCATTTGAGATAAACATATAGGTCACTGAACCGACCTAGTTTCGTATAGCCGTCAATAGAATAGTGTTGCCAATTACCACCTGTCCGCACCTCCGCTGGTGGTACGAAATTTTTTTTTCTTTTGGTATACAAACTTTCTTAAAATATACAAGAAATGTAATTATCTAACTTACGGACTTACTTAGAAGGAACATTAACATTTACTTAAAATGCTAGTAGGTTGCTCTCAAATGTGAACTTGTCATTTCTATCGTTTATCTTTTCCAACTTCTTAACCAATTAGTATTTATTTGAATTATAAATTTATATTTGCATGTTTTACTTAAAAAAACATAAAGTTCGAATTAACTGTTGGTAAGCTATCGCTGAAAAAAATATACATACAAACATATAAAAACATAGTGCAAATGGCAATTTGTTCGAGTAGAGACCGCAACGTCACCCGGTCAATAAATTGGTGCCAATGCCTACCAAATGACAATCTATATGCTATAAAATAGTAAGTCGCTAGTTTTTCGCTAAGGGAAATTTCATGCATGAAACCAAGATAAAAAACAGCAAACATATAAGTTATCATGGAGTGTTTAAGCGTAATGGTTTTTATTTTGTAATAGCAGCAATAATGCTGCTATTATCTAGAGCTGAAGTAGATATTAAAAAAAATAAGTATACAAATGGTATACAAGTATTATATTATACAACATGTAACAAAAAGGTTCGATAATACTGAAGGGTATGTATGTACTCATCATTATGAACAACTTACTATGGGGCCAAACCTGAAAATGCGAAAAAAATATCAGCTGTTCCATACGTTTTGTCCAAGGTCAATGAAGTTTTCGTATGGAACAGCTGATGGATAATTTTTCGCGATTTCAAGGTTGGCTCCATAGTAAAAGTTGTTCATAATGTTGAGTACATACATACCCTTCAGTATTTTTGGACCTTTTTGTTACACATTGTATATGCATCTTCATTTAACATCAGACGAGATGGCAGTCAAACGCAAGCATATAAAGCAATAAAAAAAAGTTATATAATCAAAGCAGAACGATAATCCCCAACTGTAAAATATAGCCCATGAATAAAGATAAATACGTATCGATTAGTATTTTCGAGACTATAAGAGACAATACCTATGTACTAAGAGCAGACGAAATCATATTACTTTTATACCTACAAACAAACACAAAAAAATAAATTTATATATTTATTGGGAAGTGGGGTAAAAAGTACCACAAAAAAAGGGAACTTTACTAAAGCAGCAATACCGAACCTACACGATGTGACCGTGTGGTGTGTGCTGTTTAGTCAAAAATTCACACATGGAAACGCACCAATCAACGCACACAGCGAAAGTGTGTATGAATAGTACGCGCACATTTGCAAATCCTCAAACGGGGTACTATGAAGTGGAAACTCACTATACATTTTCACGGTTACTGAAACGTCAGTGATATTTCGAGGCGGTTTTTTAAGTTATATAATGGGCCAGCTTTTGACCACAGCGCACTTGATGGTAAGTGACGATATGGTCTAGATCCTTTACTAGGTGTTTCATCTTCAGCGTATCTAATTTGATTTCGAAATAACTTAGTTATAAATTAATCTGACACAGATTTGAAAGGCGTGCTCTTGGTCAGTGGTTCCCGTAGTGTCCTTGACAATAAAGACCCCAGAGTTACCGAAATGTTGTTCAATTAATACATAATATATCCTCATCGTTTAAGAACGAATAGACGGTTACAAATTCAATCAGTAAATAATAATAACAACCAACAAAGCAAAATCATTCGGAATATTTTTCCACTACTGAACTTAATTTTTTTTTACTGCAAAAATAATAATATAATTAATAAATTAATAATAATAAGAAACCGCAAGAGCTAAGAACCTAAGCTCCAGGGTGGAAGTGTTAAAGGGCATAACGCCGCGAGTAGCGTTTAGTGAAAGTGCAGCACACCTCTCGACACCCTAAGCCATCCACGCCAATGTTACCCTTCCGGCACCAATATACGGTAGCCTTTATGGGAGGCCCACTTAGTGGATAGCGAGTCATTACCTGCCTAAATATTTTGATAATAAGACAAAATTGGCTAGTACCGTTTCTCATCCCATAGACCAGTCCAATGTTCCATCAAAACCTCACAAAAATAGTCCATAATTCTTTCAATTTTATACCTACTGTTAAAATAGTATCATATTCCATTCATACCCATTATAATTTATTATAGTTTAATACTATTTTTATATCTAACAGGGCCTCCTTGGTGTTGGCTTCGGCTCCATCAATGCCTCTTATAGGTCCGGACTTTATATGCCAATTTATATAGAAGAAATAATAATTAATAATAATAAGTAACAATAATGAGTGTATAATAATTAATAATAATTATAAATAATAATAGTAATTATTAATAATAAAGAATATTTTTTATCTACTTTGAGTAATGACTAATGAGTAAAAATAAAACACAAATGTCAACTTAGTTACAGTAAAAAATTCAGCTAAATAAAAAAAAATTTTTTTCTGTTTAACTGATTATCATCTGTTTTTGTAATTACTTAAAAAAAATACAAAAGTAAATGCTGTTAAGTATCGCAGTAGCGAATTATCCGAATCTATTTCTTTGTGAAAAGTTGTATGGAACTAAATGGATTTATTCGAATACCTCTACGAGATACGTATGAATGTAATCGTAAATCCTGATGGTTACCATAGTTTATTAGATTTATTTCTAAAGGTGGCTACTATATACTATAATAATCTATTCGAGTTGAGATGGTACTCGCAGTTTACACAAACTAATATACAATCTGTGACTTGGCGTCAATGTCTAATATCCTTTGAGTTTATGGTCTGCACACACGAGCAAGAAATAGTTACGTTTGTGTGAGTATAGATCCGTAACCGTGGTTGCCGGTTACTATCGGTTCAGCAGCTCTAGGTTATAAAAGTAGGTAAAACTAGGTTTGTAGTGGTAGGACTCTACTGCAGAGTCCGCCTAGGGAAGTACCACACCTTTGCCAGCCTTCAAACCGGAACACAGTAATGCTTGCATACTACTGCTTGGCGATTGAATAACTGGCAAAGGTCTGGTATTTCCCCTGGCGGACTCTGCAGTAGAGTCCTACCACTACAACAGTCTTTGTTTACAACGATGAGAGCGATGCGCTTCTTTCGTCTTAGATGCTACTATCCTGCGTAACACCGTACACTAATGCTCTAGCTAGGCTCTCTTTAATATCTCTATCCTTTGTATGTAAATTTTGGTGTAAACAAAAAAGTTGATCAATGTGTCTGTAAGCTATATATATTACAAAAACTCGACTAGTTAACTTCGGCGGATCATAATGCAAAAAAATGAGGTTCGTATATTTATTTATTTATCTAATAAACATACAAAAAAGAACGCAATAATTTAAGGCTATCTCATAAGTTACATTTTATAGGTCTGTACTACATATGAATTATTATTTTTCAATCTGTACTTTAGTATAATCAGCCTTTTTAATTGTCCACTGCTAGACTTAGGGCTAACCTGAAGGGCGAAAGGGCCATATTCACCAAGCTGGCCCAGTTGCGGGTTTGTGAATTTACATACACCATTGAATTTCTTCTCCGGATGTATGCAGGTTCCCTTACGATGTTTTCCTACACCGAAATGCCTGGTACGAGTACATAAACTCCAAAGAGCTGATTGGTATGGCTTCATTGGTACGGGCTTGGATTTGTACCCGCGACCTTACGATTAGTACAAGTCAAGCGGTCTCCCGATTCAAACCACTAGGTAACTAATTTGAAAGAAATGTAGGGACACGACACCATAAAAATGTTTTTTGTATGTCAATCTGCATCCAGATTAAAAGCTAGACCGATGTATGATAACCATTTAGGTACATGGTATTGTGCTAGAGATAGAATCATAATTTTAATAAATAATTATTGTGCCTATATTTTGATTTCTATGTGCTGGAAATATAACAAAAAAAAATTGAAAAAAAAGAAAAAAAACTGAAATCATCAGATAGATAGATTAGATTTATTTATCAGAAATAAATAGGTTGTGTCAAAACTCAGTGTTGTATGTCCCGGTAGTTCCTCATACTCTGCTGGTTGGAAACAAACTACAGAACTACAACGCACACACACAAATTTACGTATGTACTGTAGTTATGCGTGGCTCTTTACGCTATGTGATACATACAGTAAAAAAATTGCATCCTGATTTTATGTATTAGGAGCTATTTGCTCATTAGTTAAATACAAGCGACGGCTGCCAGCCTTGAATTAAGAGTAATCTAAAGTTCGTTTAAGCCGTTGTCATATTTAATGTACCGCCTAAAACTCTTTTTTAAGATTGAGAGGCTATGTGTTTGACCACAGCTGACCTGATGTTAAGGGGTTCTGATCGAAGATGATAAACACCTAGCCTAGAATGGGAACTGATTCTCAAGTGAGAAATTGTGTTTCCCGATAATTATAATCTGGGTGTCTTCAAGTCGCGAGTGAATCGGTTTCTTCTAGGCAAGCGTGCTCCATCGTAGACTGCATCTTCGTTTATCATCAGACGAGATGGCAGTCAAACGCAAGCCTATATCATATATAAAAATAAAAATAAACTGTCTGTCGGAACATACCGTTTGTGGCAGTTTTTAATTTTGAGGGTAGTAGCTAGCTAGCCGAGTTACTTCACGATATTCTCCTTCACCGGCAGCTTATTCTTGGGATTTGAATCCACACCACGGAACCGCGAGGTACGAACTTGATGCGTTAACCCCTGAGCTAACATCCTCCAAAGCTCCTGCCATGGCAATTGCTATTAAATCTAGCGATCATCAATTAAGTTAAATTATCATCCGTCCCACAGAATTTTTCAGTTATAAATGCCACCCACGGTCACTAAATTATCATCCATCCCACAGAATTTTTCAGTTATAAATGCCACCCACGGTCACTCCGTCACTCACGGCCATTCGAAAACTCATCTTTGAACCGAAATATACAAAATACGCCAACAGCGTCAAATATGCCAATGAGAACCGACACAGAATAACTTTGAGTGAAGATGGCAGTTGTTATTTCGAAGATGGTACTGTTGGTAATTTTTTCATGAAGTGAAGAAGAGACGAGCGAAACCTTCGCTGGGTGGTAACCATCATGCCTGCCCATAACAGTAGCAGTAGCAGTGCCAGAATTGAGAACTTGCGACCAAAATGCTGCGATACATTGCACAGCACTCGCACTGCGCTGCACTGTTATCTAATTTTGGACTAGTCAGAGTTTATTTCTTGCAGTCTTACTTTAAAAAACTTCGCAACCGTTAATCACTGCTTAAGATGCTCGCCATCTTCTCTCTGACGTGAAGTGTAACATGCAAGAACAAGACAGAGAAGTTTAAGTTTTTTTTTAGTGACTAAGAGAATCGAGATTATTTTAGGTAAGGCTATGTTGAATGTTGATCTCTCCCTCTCATTTGAGGTCTAGAATGCAAAGTCAAACCACGTTAAATAAAGGGCATGAACCGAAATATATCAACTCCGCTCACGAGCTCTCCAGCGCCAATAAGAACTGACACAGCAAACAGCAAGATTAATTCCAGTGATGTCGATTCTCATTTCAAACATAATGACGATATCTAAATTTTGTATGCGCGGGTTTTTATAGTATATATTATAGAGTAAGAAAGTACGTACAGAGGGTTTTGGCGGGAACACGGAAAAATCATGTCAATGCATTCTAAAAATTAAAATTAATAGTGCTGGTGTTTTATTCATTCAGTCTTGAATTACATGCACGAGTGTAGGCAAATGATTTTGTGTGGGGAAACTTGTCTTTTCGTGTTGTTTTCAAAACTCCGTAAAAGCTAAAGTAAAGTCGCCACAACTTTACTAGGGCATGACTTGGACTCGACTATGACTAATTTCGTGTGAATAACTGTGATTTCATGACATATTTGTTGATAATACTACTATATGTATAAACTTGATAATATGTGGTCAATTCTGAAGGTTTATGTTGACAGAACTAAACTAACTAAAGTATTGCTCAGCTGTCCTTAGCTAACATGCCTAGTAAAAAAGTGACAGCAATATTTTAATTAGTTTAGAACTGTCAACTAAAACCGTCAGAATCGACCACTATATAAACTTAAAAATCCTTTTACTTGTGTCAAACAAGCAGAATGTATAAAGCGAGATGCCAAGAATCAAGAAAAAAATAAAGTAAGTACCCTATAAATTATAATGATTAAACAACAAAACAAAATGACCAGATGCAGTAAGAACCAGATAACCTATATTTGATTAAAAGATAAGATTCGCCATTTAGTGGCAATAAAATGTAAAGAAACAAATATTTTTTATTGCGAAATAATTGATTTCGTGGAATGGTTCTACTATTTTCCGCCAGTAGCTATATGGCGCCACTGGTGGTAAATAGTGGAAAGGGGAAATCCAATATGGCGGAGTGATCCACTCAAATAATTACGACTATGCGATTATTTGAAAGTAAAACCTTACCGTTTTATGCATAAAACGCTAAAACGTATTTTAAACCTTTTTTAGTTAAAAGTAAGTTTTAGTTTTGTAAATTTCATTCGAATTACGAATTGAGTTTGAAAAAATAAGACAAAACACTTTTGAACTAAAATAGGTTGAAAATACATTTTACCGTTTTAGGCATAAGACGGTTAATACCTATATAAATAGGATTAATGTATTTTATACCATAAAAAAAAATTGTAAAAAAATCACGATTGAAAAACATCACAATTTCCACAGAAAATACATATCTAACAACACATGAATAATAATAATATACTTGAAATAATTACACTGTAAATAACTAGAACAGTTAATATAATTATGATTTAGTTACAAAAAGCTTTACAATAATGTCAATATTTTAATGAAATCTATAAGAATAAATAAGTTTATTAGCAAAAAAAAAAGTTTATAAGAAAAAAAATATAGTAAGAAGTACACTAAATGAGAACTTAGTCAGTTCCAAAAATATTCAATGGCTACATTAATTAGGTAGTTTGTGTATGTCATATCATGGAAACTACTATAGAAATATGTATAGGTGTAATGTTGATAATGTTAATACTTATGACGACTGTCAACGTGTTGAAAACTCTTCATTTACAGACCAATAAGTCGTAAATGGTCTAAGATAATTATACCTTCATACTGGTCATACTGGCCTACTTATATACTTTAAATAAATCCTTTTATCTCTAAAGAGTTTCTTACTTCTTTAAAGTTGGAGAAAAACAATTGATAATGGCTTAATTTGATTTATAACCTGACATACAACAAAGGGTCAAATTTTAACAATGATTTTTAATGTAAACAGCATAGGTACTAGGTACTATTTCTTTATAATGTTTTTTATGACATTTGACTTATAGATAATTATAAAATTTCAACTGTGATAATAATAACAGTTAAACTGTATTTTAACAGAAAAAAGAAAAAAGTTTACACGCGATTCTAAGTGTGTGCGTGGCCGCAAAACGAAGTATAATGAAACAGTGCATGCTAACGTGATAAAAACAATTAAAGCTTTAAAAGACGTGGACATCATCAGTATCTCACCATAAAACATTTTATTCAATTGAGCTTGTCTTGCGGTCTTGTCCATTCAAACATAAAGTTCCTATTGTTTTTAGCAGTCCATCACTGTAACGTGTCATAGAGTACGAAAACGCAGCGTGCTACGACTAGCTACGATCGCGCCCGCACGGAAGTAGGTTACTAACTAAAGTTTTGTTTGCGTGAGGCTGCGGCGCTGCACTCGGGCCGGTCGCCATCGCTCGCGGGTCTGCTCGCGTGCCTCTCCTCCCGCACACTGCGCTCCTCCTCCCCCCGCCCAGGTTTGCTTCACTTTCCAGGCTTGGGCGCTACGTGAGGGCGGGCGGCGCGGCTTTCACACCCTGCGTCCTATCACCTGCTTTCATACACTTCTTTTCATATTTTATGGCTTAAAAAATGGGATGTTACAGTCTAAAAATTTTTGTGATTGAATGCATTTTTTTACTGACTATATAATTATACTTGCTGCTTTGATAGTAAAATGCAATGACTTACCTAGTGCTACTTCATCATAAAATGAAAGTCGAAAAATATAATATAGATTTCTATAACGCAAATTCAAATATACTATTCTGTTAGAATCAAAAGGTGATTAGGTTGATTTGTTTTTAGTATGGTATCTCACTCACACTCCAGGATATTGTCTTTTCAGGGGTTTTCTATATTTATTTATATCACAAAAAATGAGCTAAATCCTCCAAGCAATAAAGACATTATAAATGGCGCAAATTGATATCTCTTTCTAAATGATCTCTTTTGAAGGTCTTTTCGTAGGTGTTATTAAAAAATATATTAGACAAGATAGAACTTAAATTTAGTCTTAAATCGAATTTACCAGGTGATGATATGGAGCAGTTTATTTTCTGAACTCAATCCAGAGTATCTCTAGCTAGTGTATTTCCGCTCCACTATTGTGTCAAATAAAATAAAATAAACAGCAATCAATGACAACCTTTACTTTAAAAAATATAATTTGAAGCCTTTATTTTTTTTTAAAGAAAATAAATTACACATGTCTTAAAAGACACAGTAAACAGATTTTTGGATAGTAAGAAAATTATACGCCTCAATAATAGATTTTTCTTTTTATGGGAAAATTATATGTCCGTGCTCATGGTGCACACTACTTCTATGCACAATTTTTTTTTTTTTTTAATGTACCAACGAGCTCTTTCGAGTTTTCGTACGGATAAACATACTACTAGCTTTTCGGTGAAGGATAATATCGTGAGGAAACCTGCGTACGTCCGGAGAAGAAATTCAATGACGTTTGTGAATCCACCAACCCGCAACTGGGTCAGCGTGGTGGATATGGCCCAGTCGCCTTTAGAGGGTAAGCCTTACTCCAGCAGTAGACTATTAAAAAAAGGCTAATTATGTATTTATGTTATTTATTTTTAGACCCAATTCTAGTCTTTAAGTTAAGCCTAAAACTGGTTATTTATTCCAGCTATAATAATTCACGCCTAGCATGTTCAAATTGCAAAAGGTACATTCCGCGGCCCTGTAGATTCCTATCTGCAGTGTAACTCATTACTCGTGAATGTTAGCTGATTTAATGCATTCTAAGGCAACGAGTATAATTTGATATTGACCTTCAGAATTTAATTCGGTTCTCAAAACTAAAATACCTAAACAGTATTTTAGATACTGTTTATTTTGCAAACAAAACTAAGGTTCATAACGAGGTACGTTTGTCAGAGTACGTTGCTAGAAATAGGTACAATGCACATCTATACTTTACAAAGGGGTAGAATAATACCTACATTTAAATGTTAGTAGAAACTGGTCGAAGTAAAGCCTCTATTGTTCTAAAAGGATTTTTTACAATACCACGTTCTACGATGAATTACCTACGTTGCGACCAGGGTACCAGGAACACAGGAGTTGTAAGAAGGCTACAGTACAACATGCTCTAGAGTAGAGTATGTTGCACGGTACATCGCACGCATTAAAGCGCCCATTGTCGCTAGTTATGTAAGGCGGAGGCCATCGATGCTTCGAGTCAACGAACGGCATTGACACGCGCCGCCCCGCTCCCCGCCCCCCTTCACCGCCGCTGCTGAAACCAGCAGCTGCAAAATTAGGTCACGAGCCACCTTATACACCGGCCAGCCTACCCAGACACCCACATATCTTACTGCACTTAATGACGCAGGGAACGGACTGGGGTCGATTGAAACTGGTGCTTTGGCCGTAAGACGACAAATAAAATGAACCTTTTGCCGTTCACATCTGTGACGAAATGACAGAGAGGACGTTGGTTCTGGCGGAACAGTCGAATGGCTAACCTATAGATGCAACCTTGAAAATATGATATCAGAAACAAAGTAGCCGCCTGATCTCTTACAAATTAACCATCAAGTAAATAAATAGTAATATTATTACATAATAAAGTAAAAACCGGTCTTTCCGTTGGTGTTTATTTTTATTATTTGTTATTTTATTGTAGAGTTTGCGCTATATTCATAATATTATACCAAGTAAGTAAGGACGTATGTGTCACTTTGAAGGAGAAATAACTCAGAAAAAATATTGAAGCTTTTAAATTTTCGCGATTTGAAAAAATATGTTTTTATATGTATTTATTTATTTTGAAAAATCCGCTGCCGAAATATTTGATAATTAAACTAGTTACCTAGTACGGCTGAAAATACTTAGACTATTAAAGTTGCATGGAACCATAAAAAACTAGTACCTATTTAATAAGCAACAATGAATCTATAATTTGAAAAAACCTACACGCTTCAATCGTAAACCACACCTTAATACGCCCTTTGGCCTATAAACGAAATCAACAAAAAAACCAAAGCCAACCCAATATTTTTTATGCAGATCTGTGTCAAAAACATTATATTTTAACTAAAACAAAATATTACTCAACAAAAAAAACACTATAATAACGGGAATAAAACAGAAATATTATAGTTAATAGTTTCTAATATCAATGCATGAAAACGGAGAAGGAAAACAGCGCTGCGCCGGCATCGAACGAGCGGCTCGGAGTCAACGAACGTCATTGACTGCTTCCTCCACACCATTTTAAGCGTTAATAACACAGAAATAAAGTTTGAATTTCCCTGAGAGATCGCCACAACCTAGCCTTGGCTCGCACTGGCCTGGCTGACTTAGACATTCTATCTATTTTTACGAGTACATAGTGAAGGCTCATGTACTAGTGCATTCTGTACCTACTTCTATGCAATTGGATTATAATATAGCAACGTCTTGACGCCTTGTTACGTTCTAATTCTTTGGAATACTTTCATTGGATTAGCTACTCACTCTAAAGAACGTGTATCATGTAATACGTGTAATAATGTATACCTAGGTGCTCAGGGATCGAAACTAAATTTATTTTCTTTAGGATCATAAATACGACACTGACCAAGACTTTGATGATCAATTGACTAAACTTTATGTCTTTGACATAGGCTGTACATTTATCTATCGTCAAAATACTGTTTTGTATGAATATACATTAAGGACCTTACTTAATAACGCTGCTTATATTAACTAACATCATTTAACTTACGCGCAATACAAAACCGAAGTGCGCAGTTCTAAATGTAATTTAACTTTGGAGGCGTTTTAGTAAAGCCCATAGGACACACAAACATACACACTCCATTCAACATTGGTACATTAGGCAATTTTAGATAATAGTTTATATTCATGTACTAATGATAAAACTAAAAAAAGGTTAGGTTATTAACTCTGATTTCCAAAGTAATTTTAAAAGACCTTATATTTATGTACAATGTCACATGACGTTGTATACTTGCTTATAAAATAATATTGTAACAGACCCAAGTCATAAATAAGTATGTTTATGTTATATTAAGTAACAAGGTAAATGCCACAAATATAATGTCTCATACCTATGTACTGTGAAACATACTTATCAACGTATTTACAAATTCTATGTGCGTAATATTTTAAAGATCTTTGCCGTGATATTAAAATCTCTTCTTTCCGCGATGGGAACTCACACACAACACATACATTATATTACTGTTCGTATGCTTAGATAAAAATGCCCGCGTGCATCGAAAAAAGCGATATGATATAATTGCGAGTAGGTATGTATCAATACATTTGTATCGATACAATTAGCACTTTATCGATCAAATGGTCAGTTTGTTTCGGTTTAATTGTGCGTGTGTATCGAATCTAATACGCTTATACATCGATACAATTCCACGTAGTACGCGTCGTCATTACAACTCGATAGACGGCGCTGACTATACGTGCCAGTCAAAAACAGCATCTTATTTTTGATCTGTGGCACTATCAACTATCAATCACTATCTACGCACTATCAATGTGGTTTAGTTTCCTACGCGTCTATTTAAATTGTCTTTTTGAGTATTCTCAGTTTAAAAACATGTATATTGGTAGAATTGTCATTAAGCGCATTTACACTTAATGCCGGGTAGCGCGGCCCGTCCAATTCCGTTCTATTCACTTACTCTCTTCAGTGGTTTTAAGCCACGGTATGAGCTATAAAAATAAAAATAAATAAAATTAAAAACTTGACAATGACAGCTACGTCTGGTCAGTGGTCACTGGTCAGCCCAAAGTCAGCGCCATCTACAATGAGCTTCTTTTTTTTAAATTGCCTGTCTGAAAATCACCCATTGCGCGTCTGTATCGTTATAATTGAGATTGGCCCAAGATAAGGATCGATGATGATGACGATCGATATAATTGTGCGTTTGGATACGCGTAGAATGCAGACGCTACACAGATGCAAAGCAACCTTTCGGCATAGCCAGATTCATAGATAATATAGGCATCGAAGCATAGCGCGTATTATATCGATTCAAATTATACGTATTCGTATTATATTTATATTACCTATGCATCGCTGCTAAAATATGCCATGTGAAACAATTCTAAATCTTATATTTAGAATAATTTAAACTACAATAGAGCAATAGACAAGTTCTCAGATGCATGATGCATATTGGCAGAGTGGCATTACAAAATGACGCTCAATTTTATACATATATGGTCTTATTATTAGCATAGCAGAACTTTCTAGCTGTATGCAAGGTTGTATGGCAAACATGTTCAATTGTTCACGCTACGCACTTGCAAAACTGCATTCAAATTGGAAAATATTGCGCAATATTTAAAAGTAGGTTTCCGTTTTAAACCAACATAAATATTGAATAATAAGTCTGTGCCCATTGCATGTGATCGATGCAAAGTTGCATTCAGAGTTGACAACCAAGGTCAAGTTATTATCGCTGTATACATACTGTCTATTATTAAACGCTGGTAGAGAACTAATTACTGCTAGTAAACGCTATTATTTAACGTCTATTGTTTCATTGCAACGGTGACCATTCAACCGTAACATAACATCAAAAAAAAAACGGCATAATTCATTTAGACCTATACTTATTAGTACTTGTGTACGCAATAACTAATAATACGCTTTTAAAAATAAATATACAACCGACTTCAACTTCGAATACCTCATCTTCATATTTTCTAGTAATTTTGATATAAAAACCAAACTACTGAACCGATTTCAATAAAATTAATATGGAACCACAATCATAATCAAAATCGGATCTTATTGGCGGAGTAATAGCGTAACATACTCACATCGGAATCGGTTCAGTAGTTTGGTTTTTAAATCAAAATTAAGTACTAGAAAATATGAAGATGTCATACCTACCAAACAAAATAAGAATAATTAAAATCAGTATATAATTGGCGGATAAATCGAAACATACAGTCGAATTGAGAACCTCCTTTTTTGAAGTCGGTTGAAAATCATAAATTGTGGTAACTCAGCTCAACATATTCGAACCCATTAATCTACAATAAGTTAGGCAGTAGACCAAAGTACATAAGGGTTTGCCGATTTCAGTACATGCGGCTATGTAATACCGCCCCAGTTTCAGGGAGCCGTGCAGTGGGTGAAAGACCGTCATTGACCCAATGGGTACCTGCGCGATACGAACCCCTCCCCCCAACCTTTTGCCTTGCACTCCGCCCCTCGCCCGCTGATAACACTATAACGATCTCTAGGAATATGGCATTGAAAATACTAGGCATCTCAGTAGGGCTGCCTAGTAAAAAGATAATGTTGTATTTTTTAATAAAAATATGGCCCATTCTTCCGGTTAGCGCACTGAGAACTCTGTCGTCACGTCATCGTCATCAGCCAGTGGACGTCTACTGCTGAACGAAGGGGTTGTCATAATCTTCACGCTTGGGGATCGCAGATTACTCATCACCGTTAACCAAGAGGACGCTGCTGCATGCCCTCCGGTGCTTCAAGATGCAGTTGTAAAATATGCCCAGGTCCCTGTGCGTTTGTAGCGAGGTACAAACAATGGTTCACCTGCTGTCATATCATGTCCACAGTGTCCTAATAGCTGCACGCTGAACGACCTGATGGAGGTCTCTCCCCTTGTGGCAGCTGGTTCCGCAGCTATAATACTTACTGGTTTGTAGATATATCTACATTGTCATATAAAACTATCGACACGACAGAGAATCGCTTACCTTTAGGAAATCAGCTCTTTCGTCTCATTAGTTGTATATCACACAAATATTATAAATGCCAAAGTTTGTCGGTGATGATTATGAATAACGCACAGTACAGAACCCGCGTCAGGGTATCCCCGTTTGGCCAGGTTGGACTTACAGCTTGCTTACAGCCGCCCATTTGGGTTCGGAGCCGTGTTAGCGACTTCCACGAGATATTATAACGCTTGCCTAAGACATTGCAGCGGTATTCAGTACTTTATCAACCGACTTCAAAAAAGGAGTCTCAAAAAAGCAATGATATTATACGAGTTTGCGCGAAAACTGGCCAACGACAAAAGAAAATAAAAACTTTTGAAAAAACGGCTCCATTTTTTTTAGCGCTATCATATGACGTTTGTCCCCCTATGTATTTATCTCTATGCAAAAAAGACTCAATTCGACTGTATGTTTTTTTTTGTGTTTATGTTTCACGATTACTCCGCCAATTATAAACTGATTTTGATGATTATTTTTTTGTTTGGTAGGTAATTCTTCAGGCGTAGTCCCACATACATTTTATCAAAATCGGTTCAGTAGTTTTGTTTATAAATCAAAATTACTAGAAAATATGAAGAAGTCATCCAGGTATTCAAAGTTGAAGGCGGTTGTATTTTTTTTTTAAAGAGTATTATTTTGTAATCTATCTATATTAGGTACATATAATAAAACTGTAACGATGCGGTTACTGTACATTGATGAATTTTTTTAATCAATTTTTTAGGTGTATACGAGAGCAACAGAACCCAAAAATAAAGTTTTTTAAATTTTGTCTGTCTGTCTGTCTGTCTGTACCAATTTAAATGCAGTTTCTTGAAATATAACCTATGGCTTCCGGAGCTTCACATAGGCTATGTTTTATCAAAATCGGTCCAGGGGTACATAAGTTATGACGCAATTAATGAAAAAATATTGACGTCCACTATAACTTGAACCCCGAAACATACAGAGCTCTTAAGGCAAAAGGGTCATTTTAAAATGTATTTTTATCTTGAGAGTTTGGAGAACTATGAGATGAGTTGTTGTTCAAGTGACAAGCTGGTGGTAAGCGTAACGCCTGCGACTAACAGTAGCAGTGCATGAATTGTGAACTTGCGAACACAACCCTGCGTCGCACTACACTGCGCTCGTCACCCTGAGACATTAGATGTTAATCTTTTCATACCTAGTAATTTATCTGGTAACGTTTCCCTTCAAACCAGAACACAGTAAGGCTTGCACACTACTACATGGCGGTTGAATAACTAGCAAAGGTCGTACTTCCCCAGGTGGCCTCTGCAGTAGAGTCATACCACTACAAAGTATTGAGTATTGTGAGAAAGTATTAGCCCTATAATTGCACTTGCTACAGTACCCTTCAAACCGTGACACTGTAATGTTAGCACACTACAGCATGGCGACAGAATATCTGATACTGCAGCTACCTACCTTGACGACCTGCAAAACAGATCTATGGCCTAGTAATAACCTCAGACTAAACCTTCGGACATTCTGAGATAATAAAAGTAGGTATATAAGAATAGGTCAGTTTTTATTCACCAGCCCTAACACAGTGCGTCAAAGAGTCTCATACGTCAGCTTGATCAATACCTACAATGATTGAGTCGCCACGTTGCAAAGTGGGCCAGTCACAAGTGGCCCGTGTACTGATGATGACCTTGAATTCATTGAACGGCCAACCACCTACGTACGAGATACTCACAAGTTTGTAATACGAGTATATGGAGTCATCGATGATTCAAAGTACTAGGCGCCTACCACGATTTCACTATTACGATTTTCAGGATTTACTCTAGCTCTATCTACAGCAGAGTAAGCGAGCCATAAGACAGAATAAGGCTCACGCTGGGTCCGGATGGGCCCTGATATTGAAGTGCCGTTGAATCCCGTTGAATCCGATATTATACTAACAAAATACGTCTCGATGGTGAGAACAAACAACCAATCGATAAATGTTGGAGATGGCAACTCCAACATTTATCGATTGGACAACAACTCGCAGTGTCCTAAATATAAAAAAAAAACTAAGAATATCGTTATTCTACAAACAATTGAAACAAATAAAATAATAAACTCGACAGTCATACAATCAAAGCTTGTCATTGAAAATCTGCTATTATTACGCTTACATTTCCACGTCAGGACCCATCTAGGTCTGGACGGGTCCAGTTTACTGTAAATCAAGCTTTAGCGTCGTCGATACAAATGGTTTTTATGCTTCACATCACAATTTAATAAGAGCACAGTAGGTCAAACACAGGAAAATGTCTTATTATTTTTCATCTTATTGTTTACCTTACGAATCGTTTTTTTTAAATTTTATAACGTAAGTACTGCAAATAAAATAAGTATTTGTCACGTTTCTATATTAAAATCATTACCTAACGAAAACTCTAGAAGCTTGGAAAACATAGAAGCCTTAAAACTAAACCTAAACAGGCAGTGTGGAAGACCATAAAAATAAAAAAGTACATTATGAAGAACTGAATTAGAAAATAAGTATTTGTCGAGTACCTATATTAAAATCATTACCTAACAAAAACTCTACAAGTTGGGAAAACGAGGAAGCCATGAAACTACAAAAAGCAGTACAAAAAATTAAAACAAACATCACTTTAATATTGAAAATAAAATAAGTATTTTTGAAGTAGGTATTTAATATGTTATACAAAGATTCTATAAATCGGGAAAACGTGAAAGCTTTGAAACTATAAAATAACAAACTTTTTATTGCGATGAAGATCTCTCTAAAATTTTAAATCTTAATTTTTTTTGACTGGATATATATTTTACTGGAACTGTTAAAAAAGCCTCAACAATATTGTTGCGTATTTCGAAATAGCACGCAACCCGTTTACAATGTTAGGGTAGGTCCGGTAAGACCTAGGTTAACGTAGCGCTGCAGCTTAGGTTCGTACCTAACCTAGGCTAACATGCAGGAAATACCTAACGTAAATGGTTGGCGCTGCGAGTTGTGGGCGTTTCAAGACCGTTTATATTCCTATTTCAAGATCCGCGTTTCAAGAACATTTTATTACGAATCACGTACCTACCGAGAATGACAAATCTGTAGGTATGATATTGTTATTAAAATAGGCTAGTATATTTAAACTACTTTTGAAATTTGCAATTTTTGCTTTGTTCAATTCAGTAAGTACATTATAACTGTTTTTATTCAACCAGATGTCAAAATGAGCAGAACAAGTCATCTGAGTGATAGCGAGCGTGACCGGACAGGTATATAATCAAAGCGTGACCATAGCAATGCCACAAACATTTTTGAACGGCATTAGTTCCAAATATCAGAGCAGTGTCTCTAAATAAAAACAGTTTGTTGAGCAATCTGCAGAAACTAAGAGATAATATTTTCCACAATCTAGACATTTCGATGAGAACTAACTGGAATCCAACGGAAAAACACCACAGGGTGAATTGCTAAGGTTGCTATATAGATACGCATTGAGTTATGGTGATAAACCCGACCTATGCAGAAACTAAGTGCATTATTCAGTAATGGGAAAGGTTAGCCAGCTAGCTCGACATAAATTCGGACGAGCGAGGGGTGAGGCACCCCCGGTGCGAGGGAGAGGGGGAAGGTTGACACGTGCGGGTTGCATCGGGTGAACGAACGTCATTGACCCACCTCGCTTCGGGGCCTACTTACGCAGAGCAGATAACACCCCCGCCACGATAACGCTATCGGTGTGCGTGTTATGCTAAACAGTTATAATAATAACAATACAGTCGCTAGATTAACAATTACTAATAGTTGTTAGGTACACAGTGAAGGCGCAAGTGTGTGTGCATGGCCTCGTGTGGTATCTACTATTGATAATGTAATTTACTTATTAGAGTCTGATGAAGGTCAGCCCTTTGACGCGGCTCTTGCAATACCATAACGGAAAGAGTTGAGGGTCATTGAATCTGTACCCTGAGGCTTTGTGTTGCCATCGTAACTCTTTTCCTAAACTTCGACACCCATCTGTAATGCTATGGCGCAAATGTCGTAAAAGTTATATTACTTCAGTAATTTAAAACAGCAGCTGGTTTGTAAATTAGTATTGTTGCGATAGTAATAGTCTATCGATAAATCGATTGTATCGTGATAGTATTGTGACCTAAGATCATCGATAGTACTATCGATAGTAACAGCTCTTGACAATACTATCAATCGTATCGATAGTTCAAATTTGACAATACTATTGCTCGAGCTTAATACTATCGATAGATTTGATTTTAAAATTATCGATAGTATCGATACTGTACAGTTTTACCCTGCCATTGGTAGTTTTACAAATGATGTACTTGAGCCCAGAAAGTAGTTTATGAACGCTTAAGTTTATCATAGCTATTATATATTATAGTCATGCACCTGAAATGTATGTACTATAATAATACATCGCCTTTTACCCTTAGCAGATAGTATCGAATAACACCGAAAGTTACTAAAGTAAAACTATTGATACTATTGATAGACACCAATATTGTCAGAAGTAAATATTATCGTTATAACTATCGACAGTATGACAAATTTTCACGGTGAACTATCGATACTTCTGCAACACTATTGTATATGATTCCGTAAAGTTTTCAAACTCACTAATAAAATATCTTGTAAATTTAACGCCATTTTGTTATAGTTATGACGTATTACTTACTTCACTATCATAAATGCAGTTAAATAGTAAATATGAGATTATCTGAAATGTCAAGGGCACAGTTCTAAGCTAGACGTTATGTTCAACGATTTTCCTTCTATTCTAGTACATTATTTGGTGTCAATGTCAAGAGTGACTAGATTATTCACTTTACATTCACCGTATTTGTAAAATGTGTTTACCATTTACCTACGTATCACACTAAACGCTAATAATAAATGCAAAATAATTATTGTGTGTTTGTATCTTCTTCACCCTTTACACCGCTTATCAGATTTAAGTGAAATTTGGAATGTAGAAATTTTATGACCTGTATTTACAGGCTTATCGGATATAAGTTAAATTTGGAATAAAGAAAGATTATGACTTAAATTTACATATAGACTACTTTTTATCCCAGAAAAATAGACAATTCCATTAGGAATTTAGGACATAAGGCAAAATCGCGGTGCTACTTCTAAAAATGTTATATCCCTACTTCCTAACTTTAGATAAAATAAATCCATAAGAAAGTCTGATTGTATGGCTGTTTGTTTGTTTCATTTTCAGAAACGAACGGCTCATATCCGACTTGACTTGTACGGAAAAAACTCTTCAAAATACGGTTTAAAATAAAACTATTTTTTTTATTTCCTACTCTAAGGGAGTAACGCCACGGCTTGTCCAACGGATAACAAAAAGCTAAGATTAAATTTTAGTTTGAGTTTTATCAACGCCAGCAGAGACGGTGTTAGAGTTATGTTCAAGTAAAAAAAAAAACAAATCACTAATATAAAATTGTCATTATGAGTTTTTCTCAGTTCGGCACGCATTTGTCGTAATTGGCAACCATGACAATAATAATTTTCTAGTTTTTCTCATTCTTGTGGTATTATCTACTCTAGTAGGTCCACTGCACCGGAGTACCACTTCCGGCCTCGACGTCCCGATCAATACGGATCGGGGAACGAACCCGCGACCTCGGACGTAGAACTGGGACGCCGCGCACGCGCTCAGCCGTCGCACGTCGGTGCATCCACTCCTTTTGAATTGCAAATTATTATCAATGCGCCCGAAAACGGGAAGCTTTATCTCTATCTCAGAGCAAATTCTTTTCAAAGCTTTTGACACTTCGTATTCTAATTTTAAATTTGACATTAGCATTTTAAAGTTTTTTTTTTTTAGTTATTGGTATCGCACGTTGTGCATTCTGCCAGTGTCAGGTTTATGAATTTTCAAGATTCTTTTATTAAAATCAAATCAAATATGTCATTAAATCACAGTCAGCCACACGAAACCAGTCGAGTCCAAGCCATGCCCTAGTAAGTTGAGGTGACTTTACTATGAGCTTCTACAGAGTTTTGAAAACAACATGAAAATACATGTTTCACCACATTACATCACTTGCCCACGCTCGTGCATGTAATTCAACACTCAATGAATAAAACACCACCATTTTTAATCATTAATTCGCGAAAAAACACAAGTTTAAGAAAATAATAGAATGCAACGACATGATTTTTCCGTGTTCCCGCCAAAACTCCATTTTTAAAGTTATTTGATGTACGAACGGGCACAATCACTGATCTGCGTGGTAGATACTTTCAGGGCCTGGATTTATGCTATTTACAGTGATCAGCTCTGTCTAAGCTCTTCTACATGAACGCCTTCGTGACGGTTATCAGCTTTGATTTGCCCTATGCCATTAAAAGTCCTTGAGTATACTGGAGTATTCTTTATTAGGGCGAAGCCTTCATTCAGCAGCAGTGGACGTCTTCTGGCTGTTGACGATAGTTCACAGATTTGTAGTCTGTTAGATTCATAACATTTTCAGCCTTCTTGCCGCGAGCCGACATTTGTAGGTACGTAACGTCATCAGCCATAAAACATCCACTGTTGGACGAAGGCCCTTTATAGAAGGGTGTTGCCATAAGCCCCACGTTTGGCAAGTGGCTTGGGGATTGCAGAATGCTCGCCACCATTAACCAAGAGGACGCTACTGCCCGTCCTCCGGTGGGTCTGGTTGCAGTTTAAGGACATACCCAGGTCCGTTTCTAGGTACGGATAGAGCAAAATAAATATACTATTTATTTTTGAATTGGACTATTTTGTAAAAGTTGGAAAAGAAAGATATTTTTAAAGACCATAACTATGTTTCATATTATATGATGTGGCTGTATGTGGTCATGAGGAATTGGCAAACTCATAGAAAAATAATAATAAATCGAGTACTTAGATTATTTGAAATACCTATGACATAATATTTAGATTCCAAACTTGATTCCGTTTCCTTATTTGTGGTTGCACAATCAAACTTCCTTGACCCTACGAATAAAATGTGATTACTCTAAACCACGTCCATTCTGACCTTACCGTCGCATCGCAGCACAAACAAAGCGACCAAATGCGAGCCAAATTCTATATAAAGCCGCTTTATATAAATAGACAAAATCTTGCTAAGGCCATTATCTTAAGGTAGGATTGCACTGAAGTGCACTAGGTTATGCTGCAATGACAGCCTTGTAGCTCAGTTGGTAGCATGTCTGCCTTCAGAGCTGTAGGGCGTGGGTTCGATCCCCACCCAGGACAAAAATGTATGGTTTCCATAATACAAGCTTTAGTATGGGGTTAGATGGCGCTGTGTGTAAAATGTCCCCCAATATTTATTTATTGGTTTGGGAACTTAAATTACCTAACATTAACCGGTAATGCAGCCTTCATTTTTGGAACTCTGGGAGAATGGTAGTGGCAATGGGGCCAGCATTTAGGAACTTTATCCATTGGTAGTAGTAATGGGGCCAGCATTTAGGAAGTTTTTCCATTGGTAGTAGTAATGGGGCCAGCATTTAGGAACTTTATCCATTGGTAGTAGTAATGGGGCCAGCATTTAGGAAGTTTTTCCATTGGTAGTAGCAATGGGGCTAGAATTTAGAAACTTTCTCCATTAGTAGTAGCAATGGGGCCAGCATTTAGGAACTTTCTCCATTGGCTTTTGCTATCGTCACGCGCAAGATCGCATACTTTCGTGTAAAGTACTCAGCCGACTCTACCGACGCCAACGTCTCGATGTTGAAAATCAATTTTAAATATTTAATAATGTACCCAGATTATATTTTCAGATGATGTACCATTTTTGTTTTATTTATACGGGAATACTAACATTTAATTAAATCAGACACTCGGACTATAGATTCAAAACAAAAAAAATATTACAAAAAATGTGTCAAAAGCACGTCAGTTTTCATAATATGATGTGCGATCTTCGATAACACTGCCACTTAAAGTTTGGTGAGTAGTGGTTAAACACCTAGCCTACCAACCATTAGAAAAAGGTTGCAAGTGCCTTACTTTCTTAAGGAGATAGAGTCTCAATTCCACTCATTTTTTTTATTGCATGTACGTTGGGTCGGCTCCCGATTACTCCGATATTAAAATTTGTTTTAACCGATTACGTGCTTCGTTTTTACCCTCAAGAACTTGTAGCTTGGCAAAAAGATTAGAAATTAATAAGGGCGCCACTATCGTAAATAATTCTTAATACTAGCAACATTGTGGTACGTGTCTGAGGAAGCTTGGATTCACGCCATACAGACGCACTGATGTGATTATCGACAGCATTGTAGTTGGCAACAGTGAAAATAAACCGTTTCTGTTTTTCGCTATAATTTTAGTAGCAGAATGCTTACCATCGTTAACCGAAAGGACACTGCTGCCCGTCCTCGGTGGTTCTGGATGCAGTTTTAGGACATACCCAGGTCAGGTTTTTGTTATTAAATATTTTTAAATAAAAGGTATTTTTTAAATTTCATGATTTTTATTTGTCTAGGTTCACCAAAGATACAAAAAAAATTTACAAAAAATCAAAACTTACCAAAACGGCGCTGAAATTCTTATTTAATAATTTAGTACGAAAAGGTAACTGAAATTCCTCTATCGTAGCTGACTACGAAACTCAGCTACCAAAACGGCAACAAAATTCTTGTTTCATAATTGATTACGAAACAATGAAAAATAATTCTTCATTCGTAGCTGACTACGAAAATCAATTACGAAAACTGACCAAACCAATTTTTCAATACTAAATGATATGAATGTGCCGAGTGCTACTCGAGTGCCTACTAGTTTGTAGAAAGTATGGAAGCTCATATTGTCGTCATTTTGCCGTAACGTGCATTGCATCCAGTGAGTTCAAGCCCTTATAAATTTTGATAGCAGGCCGCGTTGCATTGCCAAGGCGAGTGCCAAAAGGCGTACTGAGGTCAGAGCCAATGTCAGGGGCCCTTAGGATTTTGTCTCCGTTGCATTTGTATTCAACGTAATCACCGCCTGAGGGCATCATTCATGAAAAGACAAAAGAGAAAACGGAGGGTTTTTATTAATTCATCTTCTTTTATATTCTTTTAATAATTATTTATATATATATATATATATATACAGGGTGTTAGTTTGAACACCGTTATCCTTCTAGGATATCATTGTACTCATCATTATGAACAACTTTTACTATGGGGCTAAGCCTGATATCACGAAAAAAAAACAGCTGTTCCATACAAAAAGGTTCATCGATCTTGGACAAAATGTATGGAACAGCTGTTTTTTTTTCGTGTGTTCAGGGTTGGCGAAGCCCACGTTCAGGGCAGTATCTCGTGCAACAGATTTCCCTCGCAATACAGGGGGGAACGCAGCCAGCCTAATGGGCACGTTTGGGCGTGGGGGCTATAGTTTGACATGATCTTTTTAGATTTTAATTCTAATTGACCACTACTCTACTTTACTTGACCTTGAAATAAATATCATATAATTATATTTTAGTAGAAACATATTAAAAAATATATACAATTATGTATATAATTTTTATATATTATAATATATTATTAGATATATAAAATAAAGTCGGGTTAGTTACACCATTTATATTTCAAGAAAGGCAGGAGCAATTTTTATGATTTTTGAATTTATGGATTTGTGTCCGCCCCGAATAGCTGAAGGAAAAAACGGAAAAAAACATGAAATAAAATATGTATAATTACATGTTTTATAAAAAAAATATCATCACATCAGTCACTTTTTCAGAAATATATAATTACCCAGCTTAAATTAGAACCAAATTACTTATTAGTCTTATTAATATAGTATTTTTTTGTTAAGATTTTTATGCATATAATTATATCACGGATACAACAATTTTTCCGCGACATGTAGTCTGATGAAAATTTAGATGCAATCCAAACGCTCTCAAGCTCACTACCATTGCCATGTTGAAATTGTTGAATGGCAAGGCTTATGCGTTGGTAGCCGAATGAATTATAGTTACATTTCTGATACATACTCGTATATCAGACGAAAGTACAGCTTTCATCAATGATTAATTTCCAAATGTACTTACTTGTATCGGTCTACTTAATGAAAACAAGTGCACGTCGGTCATACACATGTGGTCGGCATGTTGTGTGGGATAGCGGACGGTAATTAAGGCCACAAAAACGCAAATAGAATTAAAAATTGTGTTTGTTATTTGTTAGGTTTTTTTGGCTGAAAAACAACTAGGAGCGTACCTACCACCTCATTGAAAGATGCCTGTTTCTTTTGAAACTAAAAAAACAAAACAACGTGAAGATGCCTACACTTGCGGTCTCAAAATGTAAAAGGACTAAGTATAAATATGTAACTATATAATATGGACAAAAAAACACCTGCCAATATAGATATTATACATTTTCAATGTCGCCCCCAAAGTCTACAATCTAAACATTTAACAAGTATTCATGACTAAAATAACATCTTACCAAAACAAAACAAATTGAAGCCATAGAAGCACCGCACCATCTTGCCGGGCCAGGACGACCTCTCCAAATTTCGAAGGTCGCCAGATACACGTGGCAAAGCTATATAGGCTCATGTACAGTGCTATGGCAGTGACAGTGGCTCGGCCCCCTTTGACCTATTTTCAGGTCCCTTCTAGTAGCGGAACGATGACGCAAGCGGTTCCAGCGCAGTGGGAGTGCGTACACTCTGAAGTGGGGGTATTTTTTTATTATCATTATCAGACGTGTAGTTGGAGAGCAACATCTCTGGGCTGGCTAGAGCTAAGATGGCTCGACGTCGACGTCGTGAGAGATGACATGAGGACATTGAGGACTAAACAAGTCACCATGTCAAACGCTTATGACCACGGTAAAAGCGAAGAAATGCAGCAGATTAGCGAAACCTACAGTCAAAACCGAGACGGGATATACCATAGACTTGGAATAAGATCATTATCAGCCGAGTATGACTTATATGCTGGGAATAGGTTACCTACTAGATTATATCGTTCACTGCAATTTCTTCCTACTTTCATCTTTTATCTGTCATATTTACTCTACTGGCATATTTTTTCTTATTCGTTTTTGGCTTCGCACTTTCAGCATTCAGCCAGTGTCAAGCATTAAGTATTTCCAAGTTTTTATAGTATCAAGTTATCTAAATGTGTACCTAATCAAATCACAGTCAGTCACGCGAAATTAGTCACAGTCGTTTAGTGACATAGATGTTTGTTCTGCGTCTGGGTATTCTACTCGTATGTATTATAAGTATGTGTTTACAAAAAGCTTTGCTTAGTTTAAGGCTAGATGGCGCCGAGTAAAATGTTAGCCAAAATTTATTTTTACTCATCATTCTGCGATTCCCAAGCCGCCTGCCAAACGTGGGAATTATTGCAATCCCTCCCTATTAAGGGACGTCTTCTGGCTGCCAATGTGATTTTATTTTATATTAATTTAAAATTTAATTTGTAATTTCTATTGTGTTTATGTAATTTATTAATGTGACTGCTACTGCTATAAATTTAATTTAATTTAATTATGTATATGAGTCTATGATACTTGATGAATAAATGATTATTATTATTATAATTAAAAGCATTTTCAGACGTTTTGAAGTCATCAGGTCATCATTTTTAGATTTGGACCGTCTTAGGGTTTCTGCTCAGCTGCTTCCGTACACAACCTGTCGTTATCGTATTTTTGGTAAACAACACTTTTGGTATTGCAGGAAAAGGCAAAATGCATTAGTATATAATAGTACATTATATAATATTGTAGATCTAACATTAATTTCAGAAGACACAAAATTTACGGATCGAAGAATATGATAACGTTAAAATTTCAGTATGACGTAACGAAAGTACGAGAAAGACGTAATGAAATCAAAATTTTAGTTTTTTTTCTTCACTCTCAAGACAAAGACACAGCTAGTTGCAAAAACAAACGCAGTTCATACTTATTGTGGTTAAACCATACGCATCCGGTCTCCGCCTCTGAATTGCATCTGTGGTTTGGAACCCTTTAAAACACTTGAACTACTTTTAGGGACATTATTATTATGCTATTAAGATTTGACCAAGGCAACGACAGAACTTGATCTAAAAAGGTACATGCGATAAATTTTATGAGTACTCACCTACACCATGTTTTTCCAAAATGGTACAGGTACTTCCGTGAAATATGTATTTCCCAGAACTTGATGAATTTGAAATGCTAGTGGGAGTCAATGCGAAAGATGATCTAGGAGTAAGCTAGGAGTATTGTGTTACTGCGAGTTGGGTGGGAGGGCGGCGCGTAGCTATAGCAACAATGCCGCTGCAGCCACCGACCCAGTTCCGTGGCCCGCCCGCCCAAATGTTAATGACCTCCAAAACCCAGGTCGAAGTTCACGCTTACACGAGCAAGGGATTCTCTACGTACCCCGTAGCTTTTTACGGGTCAAACCAGTTATTGATCCGCTGAAAATTCGAGATGGTATCTGGGTTAGACGGCCTCTAGTTACTCAGATTTGTTTTCATTCTCGAATTAAACTTGAGCTCGCTTTTAAAATTGGCATCGGACGTCCGATTAATCGTGAATTGTTCAAGCAATAAAAATAATTTCAAGATTATTTGTTTTAAATCTTCGCTCGATTTGTTTAATGAAGTCATTGTCTGTTCGACGATTGTCGTTTCTTTTTGTGTGTAGCGATGTTTCACGGCCATTATTTGGACGCTTACCCCGAGAGAAGTTTGCAGTAGATTGAACAAAGAAATCGCAAGCTGGCGTCGTTGAGTCTAGATTTTTGGGCCTGACAAAACATAATTATAAACCATTTTATTATTTATTATTACACAATGCACACTTACAACAAATAGTTTTAACACTAAAGTTGGCAGTTGAGTAGACATAGAGTCGTTACTGCAATATTAGAGGGCGGAACAATAGCTTGTCTTTATGATTATACTTATTATCTTATAACCTAACCATTTATTAACAGTCGGAAGACGTCCACTGCTGGACGAAGGCCCCCTTAATAGGGAGGGGTTGCCATAATCCCCACGCTTGGCAGGCGGCTCGGGGATCGCAGAATGTTCACCACCGTTAACTAAGAGGACGCTGCTGCTCGTCTACCGGCGTTTCTGGATGCAGTTTTAGGGCATACCCAGGTCCAACCCTAACTATTCGTATCTTATGTAATCTAAATATTAGCAATAACACAATATCAATAAAAATATATTTGAATTTCAATTTTTGTATTTTTTAATATAATTTATTAATGTGGCTGCTACTGCTATAAATTTAATGATGTATATGAGAGTCTATGATACTTGATGAATAACGGCCTTACCTAAAATAATCTCGATTCTCTTAGTCACTGCTTAAACTTCTCTGTCATTTTCTAGCACGTGCAACTTCACGTCAGAGAGAAGATGGCAGAGCATCTTAAGCAGTGACTAACGGTTGAAATTTTTTTTTAAGTAAGGCCGTAAATGATTATTATTATTTAATTTCGGAAGTAGAATCGTGGTAGCTGTAATACAGGGTTACCTAGTACAGCTGCCAACGAAATTCCTAACATGTCTATGTAATTTTATTGTGTTTACTATATTATTTGAGGTATATTGTGTTATGGAAAGAAAAAGTGTTAATTAAGTTTTTTTGGTAATAAATAAATTGAATTGAAATTGAAATTGAATTTCTAAATTGATCAGTTAATAGTTCGTTGGTTATAGAAAGTGTACTTAGTGAAAAATGTAATGAATTAAAATTGTTTATTCATAATTATTAATAACATACACGGTCCTATTCATACACGGTCCTATTCCTAAAGCTGCCTAAGGGTGGTCCTATTAATACTTTGGTAAATACTACCACTCGTCGTCCCGTAATCTTGGATTGTATAATATGCTTTTTCTATGAGTTTAGCTTTTAGGTTATTTTTGAAAGAATACAAATACGTATTGTTTATTTGCTCTTTAAATATATAATAAATAGTGTGTCATGAACCCAAAGGCCTAAACTAGTTAAAAACTGTGTTTCAGGAGCGAAGTAATTAATTAGACAGAGCCGATCAATTTAAATTATTTCTTTTAAGGCTTATTAATTATACAATGTGTAACAAAAAGGTTCAACAATACGGAAGGGTATGTATGTACCATCATTATAAACAACGTTCACTATGGGGCCATCCCTGAAAACTTAAAAAAAAACAGCTGTTCCATGCATTTTTTCCAAGGTCAATGAACTTTTTGTATGGAATAGATGTTTTTTTCGCGATTGCAGGGTTGGCCCTTTAGTAAAAGTTGTTCATAATGATGAGTACATACATACCCTTCCGTATTGTTGAACCTTTTTGTTACACGTTGTATACGACTACCGAGTATGTCTACGCAATTTAAATCAAATAAAATCAGACATATACTACGTGGTGATTGTGAATGGTTTATGAAAATTTTATGAAGTTTAGATGTAAATAAAAACATTTTATTTTATTTGTTTTGGGTTTTTAACTCTACAAGTTTAAACCTCTTCTACTTTGCTTTGCAACATATAGTAGAACCTACTTTATGTGTTTCTACAGTTTGCGTATTTCTATGCTTTTAATGCATAGACAGTAAGAAAAAAAATGTGTTTTAAAGCAGCAAAGACAGTAAGAAAACATTTTCTTACCGTCTATGCATTGAAAAACATAGAACGTACGTTGTTATGAAGAAATAAAAATAAAATTGGTTATCAGATATTGCTTATTGCTATGGTATATATATATATATATATATACAACGTGTAACAAAAAGGTTGAACAATACGGCAGGGCATGTATGTAATCGTCGTTATGAACAACTTTTACTATCGGGACAATCCTGAAATCGCGATAAAAAAAACAGCTGTTCCATACATTAAGTCCAAGGTCAATAAACTTTTTGTATGGAACAGCTGATTTTATTTTCGCGATTTCAGGGTTGGCCCCATAGTAAAAGTTGTTTATAATAATAAGTACATACATGCCCTTTCATATTGTTGAACCTTTTTGTTACACATTGTATATATACATACTAGTATAAAACTGGTTATGTAAGGTTAATTTTCTAACAGATCAAACGACTTAATTTTATCTATGTCAATTTATTTTCATATTAGCATGGAAATGCAGTGCTTCGAGGAACACATAGAAACCCACACGAACCTGTCGCAAGAGGAAACCGCATAATTTGAGTTTATTACAACGCCTACCTATGCCTAGACATTTGTATTAGTGTGCGCCGTACACTAGTTCTATTTGCACACATGCGTGGTAATAACAACACAGACAAAGAGGGTTACTGAAGGACTTGTGGTCAAATGCAGTTTCGGAGCTCATAAACTGTGCCCGTGCTCTATGATTAGGGCTGTCAATGACTACATTTGATGATTGGATGACATACATCGAGAATGTGAAAAGACCTGATCATCGTAAATCTCACACATGCATCATCCACACATGCTCAAACATGCTTTACAAAGTGCTGAGTGAAGTTTGACGAGTGTGAGAGTTTTACGAATTGCGTTTAGTATTCAATCGCTTTACCTGAAGTTCGTTTGAAATAAAAACAGTGCTAAATCTTGACACTAGATAGCGCTGTTTATACTTCATACAAATTGTAGTTTACTCGGAGGAAGGATTTCCGTTGGTAGTTAACGTTCACATTATCGAATACGTCAACGCAACTGGTAAAACTCGCATTCGGCTCTCTGATAGGTAGGGCTGTACATCTCAAATCTACTTCTAAAGGATTTTAATGAATTTATGAGCAATGTCTTACGAGGTCATTAAATTTAAACTCATCATAATGTTCAGTGAACAGTTCAATGAAGTCCTACAATTTTGCTCATGAATTCAATAACTCCTCACGACAGGTACGACCCAACAGTTATATTGACAATAGTAAAATAGGTACCCATACCAATACCTGTACCTATTAACCATACCTATGGCCTGTACCTGTACCTGTGGTTGTACCTATTACATTTTGACCCTGTATGTCTAGCTGGTACTTCATTGCAATGCTTGACAACCCTACCACATGGTCTAAAGTGCATGTAGCCGTCGTCCATGCAATGTGCGAACATTTCAGAACTTTACGAGGCTATTCGGTAACGAACACGTAGTTTTATGACAGATATATTTATCCAATTAACAGTAGTGTTATATTTATGTGGAATTTTGATTGAAATTTATTTGAAAGGATGATATTATACAGTAATCTTCAAATATACCTGAGTTATTAGTATAGTCGGATTCATCGAAAGTGCTTTCAGAATGTGAGTAAAGATTACTTATATACTTAGGTTTTTTCTACCAATAGGCTAGATGACTGATGTTTAAATCGTTGAAACCAATAGCTTTGATGAATAATTTAAGTAAATATAGTATGTTTATTGAAAAAAATATTTAAATCGGTTAATGATGTTCTGATATATGAGCGTTTAAAGTTTTTGTTAGAGACAAGTCTGTCCCTTTCCCACAAAACGAAAAATGACGTCACGCCTTACTTGTCAGAATATAATTTATATGGCGTACTGAGAAGTGACGTCACGATTTGCTGTTTCGCCTCTCTGTCTAGCAAGATATTAAAATGCTTATGTTGCTTATTTTTGATCGGATTTTCGTTTTTCTTTTCATTAATCAGCTATATTTATGGGCCACATTTTAATAAGATAATAAAAAAATAACAGTCATCTAGCCTATTAATTACATAACTTGTGTTGGGTGCATAGATCTGGTAAAAAGGCCAGTGTGGTGGTGTAATGGGGAGGCCTTCGTACAGTAGACGACTCCGGGCTGATAAGTAAGTAAGTTCGTATAGGCTGAGTGGCCAGCCCTAGTGTCAGAGTTAATGTGCCGCCCGAAGGCCTCACATGGCTGACGGTTGTTGTTATAGAAACTAGAACAAGCAACCGAGACCAACAATTTAACGTGTCATCCGATCCACGGTAGCGCTCAGAAATAAATGCCACTCACGGTCACTCATCCGAAGACTGACCGGACCGTCCGTTGCTTAACATCGGTGATCGTTTAGAATCACCTAAACAAGCTACGCCACGAGCGTTACAATGATTCGGGCTGATGATGATGTGTTAACGAGTAAAGTTCGTATAGGCTGAGTGGCCAAAGCTAATGTCAGAGCCACTACCTATACCTACCACCGAAAGACCTCTGACTTGGGTTATATATTACCGGCTGCTTTAAGACAAAAAATGGATATAGCAAAAATCAATGTCTCACTTTGACATGTATGAAGTAATGCTTTCTCTTTCATATATTTTATTTACAATTAATAATAACAGACATCTGTTCATATGGTCTTGGTTTCGTGATATTATTAAGCTAGTAGTTGCCCTATGGTGTCCCCGCGACCCGGTACAGTAGAGAGCACTCACGCCTCTCCTGCTATTAATTCGAGTTAATAAACTAGTATGTTATAAAATCTCATTCGTCTTTCATTGGCTTCCACATATAACCCTAATAACCGAAAGGTAATTGGTAGCGTTTAGTCGTAAACGCCATTCGCTGTCACCCATCCGAATAGTGACCGGATCGTCTTTTGCTTAACTCCGGTATTTTTTTTGTAACAAGAGTGCCACCGAAAGTAAAAATTACATAAAATCAATAAAGGGGAAGATAACTGACCAAGATAAGAAAATATATAATTGGGACTCGCCCAACCATAGATCTAGTAAACAAAGGTAGAATAGAAGTGAAATAGAAGTTGTAGGAAGTGAAATAGGATTTATATCACTAGATTTAAGGCTTGTATTTACCAAATTTGCCCCTCGCAAAATCAAATTTATTTAGTCAAATTACTATATTTAAAGCCCAAAAATACAAAATTTTACAGAAAAACATCCGTCTTAGTAACTTTTGTGGATGAAAACACGATTGATTATACTTTCCTCGATAGAAAAAAATACCGAAGTAGTATCTATTTTTAAACCATTTTCAGTTTTATGTCCTAATTACAGCACATAGTCACATTAAAAAAATATGTATTATAAGTTAATAATATTTTGGAGAGCATGATGTGGTTCAAAAGTTATTCATTTCTATACTTTTCGAGTAATCTGAGAAAATCTTCAAAAATCGAAGTTTGACACGCACGAATCGGCTTAACCGCCATATTTTTTCTCCGCTAAATGTGACCCTACCTGATACAGCTTTAGACTAATTATTGATCTCATAAAAAAATGTGCTTGAAACATGGAATATCCGGCCTTAAGAGCGAATATTGGTGTTCAATTTCTGAAAAGGCAAACTCGCTCGCTCGTTATAAAAGGTGTGATACTTTGATAAATCGCTACTTATCGCCACTTGGAATCACCCCACCTTGTTTACAATCACTTTGTTTATTAGTTTTTACACCTGCCTTTGAACTTGTAACGCTTCCAACCGTTTAGAGTTTCCTGAACCTTTTTCACCAACTCGATTATTCGTTCCAATGAACTGTTATAATTTTGTGTCCGCACGCTTCACTTTGTTCTGCTTGTTTTTGGTTTGGCTTTGTACTTTTCCTGTTTACATGTTTTTAATTGCCACCTTAATGTGGCTTTCCACGGTACGAGATATTGCGGATGGACGTGGACCAGCCCGCACCGACGCACCAGAGGAAGAGTATCATAGTAGCACAGACAAATCCGTCGCTTTGGAAGAGCCTTTTGTGCGGTGCGTGACTGTCCGTGAACGTCCGCCGTGCGTGATAATCCGTAGAATTACGCACCGTGGAAAGCCACCTTTAGACTACATGATTTCAAAATTTGTAGATTTTGTATGACTGGCTAGGTGTTTACTCGATATAACGTGGTGTGGTAGAAGATGTTTAACCCACTTAGCCTGAAATTGGAACTAGCTCTCAAGTGAGGCTATTGGTATACACCGTTAAGATTATATCCGAACGATCAAAACAGCATTGGACCCAATTTAATTGCGCTGTCTAGGGTACAATATAATGCAAGGATTGGGCACTAGTTGGTGGATGTATCATATAGTACGGTTTTTAGTTTTCTTAAGAGGCAAAGAAAATAAAGTAGTGCCCGCTATTAAAAAAAGCGATTCCCGCTACAAAGTCCACCATTATAAATCGTAATAATTGCTTGCAAGTACGAAAAAGGAACACAAAAAAGGAAACTCAAAAACTCTGTATGGCCAATAAAAAGTCCTGAAAAGTCTCAAAAGCGGCTGGCGTTCTTTTGAAACTGCTCAAACTTCAAAGGTCCGTTTAAAAGGGCTAGTGCATGCATCCATAATGTGGAAAGCCGTGTCCTTTGGCGAGTACTTTGGCTGGAGTGCAGGCGAGGTGGGGGCGGCGCCTATTCCTAGCGCGAAACTAGGCCGGCCGCCGACCGCTGGCGCTTGACGCAATCCATAAGCGGAAAGGATAGCGGTTTGAAAATTTCGAGGTCGAATGAAATATACGTTTTTATTTGACAAAATAATCTGATTAATAGTTTCGCACTCGTCCTGTTAAGGTGGAGGCCTTCGTCCACCAGTGGTCGTCTTCTGGTTGATGATGAAGTGTCCTATATCTGTCATCGTGTCATCTAATTCATTACATTACTTCAAGCGAGCTGGCGATAAAACACCAACATGTACGTAATAAGAGACTAAACTCAATGTGCAATATGCAAATGACATTATTAGAATTAAAAAAAAGTTACAAATTGCGAAAATGAGTGTTATATACTTTGCCATATTTCTAAATGACAAACACATAAAATATCAAATTCATTTTAGCCAGTGATTATATATATCAACAAAGTTGGTGTCCGTAAAACTCTAACCCAGGACACTTAATGCACGTCTCGTAACGGAAATAGATAGGCTATCATAATTATAACCTGTAAGTCTGATTATAGGTACATTAAAATAAGTAATAAAAAAATACATTAGCATGATTATAATATTTTTATGAATACGTGGTTAGAAATCCTAGTAATCCCTAATTTATCAGAAACGTGGCTTGGGAAAAATATTAGAAATAGTCATTTCGTTCGACTTTGTTAATTTTCACGTTATGACGATTATTTAAAAATATTTTTAACCTATACAATGCAAATGTAAATAATTTATTCTGTTTTGTGTATCATATAAATAAATAAAAAAAAAAATAGGTTTTAAAATCTTACTAAAATACAATTTAAATAGACTTCTAGAAAATAAAAATGGACATGCCATTGATTATTTTAGCTATATTTCTACCAGAAGCATCAATTTACCTAAGGGACATTTAGCCATAAATGCGTTTAAAACGATCTAAAATTTCGTTCTCTATCGACTGGTTTATTACTAATTGAGTCATAATAATGATCTATCAGACTAATATTATAGATGCAAAAGTTTATTTGCATACACAAATATATAGGTATACACATATTGTACTCTATAATGACGGAACAAATTTGAACAAAACTTTTATAAGAGATTTTTGATGATAATTATGGGATAAAAGGATTGCTTATGGTATCTAGTAAAACCGCGGGCACATAATATAATGGTAATATATTTTACGAAGGATTATAACATAATAAAATAAATTTTCAAAGTTACGGTTAAGTTCAGGAGTCTGCAAAACGCTAGCTCCTTTGGCTCTCGCCAAACATCCTTTCAGAATTCCGGACGCACACAGAGCCAACACAAAAATTACTTCTTAGAACAGAGGTTTGAGAATCAAATCTATGTCGGTTACTTTTGACACCGGGTTTATATATCAGATCATCTGCCATATGACACGTGCGTCACAAAATTAAAAGCGTTACAAAAAAAGAGTAGATTAACTAAGAATTATGAAGTTTATGCACCATCCCTTAGCATCATTCAACAAGAATAAATAAATTCACCGCCTTTGGCTGCAATATAAAAAACATGATAGATGAAGCGGTTACCCAAAAAGGCCCTGTCTAAAAAAAACCCTACCTAAACTGCCTATAAATCTATTCAAAATATATAGTTTGTATGTTTTAAGAAACATTTCTACTCAGTAACATGTTTTTTTTTAATTATGGTAGTTGAAGGACTCTGCTGCAGAGTCCGCCTGGGGAAGTACCACACCTCTGCCAGTTATTCAACCGCCAAGCAGTAGTGTGTGAACATTACTGTGTTGCGGTTTGAAGGGCAATGTTATCAGAGACATTACTGGATTTAACATCTATTTCAGGATGACGAGCGCAGTGCAGTGCGGCGTAGGATTGTGTTCGCAAGTTCACAATTCTGACACAGCTACTGTTAGCAGCTGTGGCAGGCGTGACGCCTACCACCAGGCGAACGTCTTGCACGTCTCGTCCTTGATTGTATAAAAAAATATGTATAATATAACGATCAGATTACACGCATAAACTTGAAGTTTGGCCGGAAGTTTGTTTAGTGGTGCAGGACCTAAGTAAATATCCGCATTCATAACGCTTCATTCAGATGATCTATGAACTAGGTATCGCGATCCTAACGAAGCATGTTCTTGCACTTTAGAAAGCGACTCTTTGTTTTCACTCCACTGCGGTAATTTATAGTAATGAGGAGAGATCATTGCACAGTTTTGTAAATTGTTCCACTGAAACTTCTCCGTCTCGCTATATTTGGCCACGATTCAAACGTGCCATGGTTTAATAAAGAACTGTTTGGAGCCTCCTAATTTGATCCAAATTAGTCTAACAACGCAGAAATAGAAAGTGTGGTTCCCCTTAGCGCACCATGGCGATGCATCCAATTAATGCAGGTGTCGAAACCTTGACTACTGCTGTACTGCAGTTAACGCACTTTCACTAACACCGCTAATACTACGATACGAAACGAACTCGTTCGATACGAAATATGGAACAAGCACCCAACGCACTATCTATCGTATTATTAGCTACTTCTTCGTACTTATTATGTTTTGTGTCATCTTATCGCGAAAATCCTTCAGCTTTGGCTTGGAAAATAGTACGTAAACAGAGTCATGGCCGGTTGTCGATCTCCTAATTTGATGGTCATTTTGTTATCGTTTCGTTCCGTTTTATACGTTACCTTGAGATAAATCAAGCGCCCGCTATACGTTCTGTTAGTAAAGTCCGAGTTCTCTCTCGCATCCCGTCAATAGCAATAATGTGATCAAGGCTAACAAAACTAAAATAGTCGTTCACATAATTTTATTGCTCTTTTAAACCTGACATTCACCCAAACCCTAAAAACCGAGGTAATAAAAACGAAGTGCGTTTCATATAAATTGGGTCACTAAAATGTTGGCGAATCTTTAAAAATATGCCCTGTTTACACAGGCCACGGTCTTGAGCGCACTCGCCCGATTTTTATTGAGAGTTTGAAGATGCGAGCGAACTTGTCCCAGTGACCACTAAGAGTCACTCGATATAAATATAAAGCATAGGCCCACCGGCCAATAATAGAAGTCGGTGGCTCATTGCCGACCATTTGCTAGTCCGCGCCCAAATACCTAACGTGTTGCCACTCGACGGCGGCTGAATATAGTTGCACTTTGCCATTTGAGCAATGAAAATCAATAATGCGTTTCAACTACCCTTTTCCAACACTGGAAATGAGTAGATGTATATGAGTAGGTGCGTTATCTACTGAAAATAGCAAACAAAAGCGCCCACTTCGGCCTATTTCTCATTGTACCATATCGGCCTAGAGTGCATTTGACATTTTATCGTTGAAAAGTGCACGGATCATAGAAGTAGTTGCGTGTTGCGGGGTGAGGTGCGGGGTGCGCGGGGAGTTCGCCGGTTCGCGCTGGGTAACCTACATACCGGTCAACACTCCGGCTCAGTCAACACTCGTTACAGGGACATTAGGCGCGTTTACTAAAGGAAATGTACTTGCACAAGTAGTGGTATGTACCCACTGGAATATTTTTGCACCGTCAAGAAAACTAGCATATGCTAACGATCCTTACGAAGGGAAAGTCGATCTGATATGTGATACCTATTAAGAATAGCACGTCTCAGTTCATAATATTCTTTCCCATTTTTGTTTATTTGTTATAGCTGCACTAGCATTAGCTGCACAGACTCCGGGGTCCTTTTGTCAAAATGCAATATTTTTAGTCAAATAATACGTACCATAAAAAGCTAAACACTTAAGACTAAATTCATTCAATTAAATTTATTTTGATTCTTGTATTATTTCGCAGAATAATATCCATTTAAGAGTATTGTGACTATTTTGGCTAAATCGAATGAACTGTATAAATCAATTCGGATATTTAATTGAAACCTTTTAAATTCGGGATTTATATAAAATAAGAATAATATCCATTTAAGAGTATTGTGACAATTTTGGCTAAATCGAATGAACTGTATAAATCAATTCGGATATTTAATTGAAACCTTTTAAATTCGGGATTTATCTCGTATAAAATAAGATCAGGAGAGTAAACAGACCTGTTTCCTCCTCAGGTTCTCCTCCCAGCCCTCGAATGTATAAACTTACCTGAAAATCAAAAGCACGTGTTAAATACTGTTTAGTGACACATCTCGTACAAAGCATAACCATGCCAATGACCGTAGGCTAAATTTTTATGTACCATCTGTATCTACTGTTTAATTGTATCAGTGACCTACAAAATTTGTATGAGTCTGTGTCAGTGTGTAAATTTAAGAAACAGTAGCGTCAATTTCCTGGTAACGCAATGACCACGCGAATAAACACGCCAGTGACTGGAACGCCAATTGGCTGAGTTCAAACGGACTAACGCCAGCATTAGATGCGACTAGACAAGGCCATAGCTATCAGTGAAATGACGAGAAGGAAAGAGATGGCTACACAAAGTATTTATTGCACACATAACAACACTACAAGTGCAATTCATGCACACATACAGACATTTTCTATTTCTATTACGCGTTCTAGGGTTGGTTATCGTTTGACAAAATAGTTAATATAACTTCAGAAGTTGTATGATTTGTGATATAGAGCCACTTTCATAAACATTCGAACTAAATTAGTTCGAGTTAGTTTTGTTATTATTGGTACCTATGTCATTATCATCATCAGCCAGAAGACGTCCAATGCTGGACAAAAGCCTCCCCCTTAATAGGAAGGGTTGCCTTATTGCCCGCGCTTGGTAGGAGGCTTGGGGATCGCAAAATGCTCACCACCGTTGACTGAGAGGAAGCAGCTGTCCGTCCTCCGGTGGTTCTGGAATCTAAATACAGTTTTAGGACATACCCCCGTCCCTATCTAGGTATACGTATGTAGGGACACAAAGCTTCCGGTAATCTCTCAATTCCTAGACATTGATCAGCAATTTAGGGTTTAGACAAAAAATTCAAGTATTGCTTGAGATTTTCTAATAATATTTAAAAAATGAGCAATATAAAGTGAAATATTTTAGCCATAACTTTTGAAACTAAGAGGAAATGTTGCAAGGAATTTTACAATACTATGTCATTGTTGGCAGATCAGACCTGGTTATGCCCTAAAACTGCATCCAGAACCACTGGAGGACGGGCAGCAGCGTGCTCTTGGTTAACGGTGGTGAGCATTCTGCGATCCCTAAGCCGCCTGCCAAGCGTGGGGTTTACGGCAACCCCTCCCTTTTAAGGGAAAGGCCTTCGTCCAGTGAACGTCTTCAGGCTGATGATGATGATGGCAGATATTTTGAGAAAATTACAAGTTTTAAATGTACCATATTATAAAAAAATCTACCCTTGTAATTTTGAGTGCAGAAAAAAATATATCTAAATACTCAATAATAAAAATGTATTCTGCAAACGAAGTCACACAAGTTCTGGGTGGCATATGGCTTGTTTTATTATTAAACCGATACCAAAAGTAGGTGGCGGCTGTTAAAATGTTTACAATAAAGGCGCAACATGCTGATAGCGCATATTATAACAATTCGGCTCTTATTGAGGGTACTCGAGTTCACATCGGGTTCTAGGCCAGACTGTCGAAACAAGTTCGTCCGTTATCTATCCGCCTATCTGATAGGTATTTCGGGTATCAAGTGCGCTGTTACAGGGTGTTGCTGAAGAACTTTAGACACTGGTACAATATACTGTCAATGAAAAACCTCACCTGAATGCATTGAGAGATCTATAGAGTCACAAACGTGCAAAAAACTGTCCGCGCCAAAACAACTTTTTGAACGACTTGAACTACGATAAGACACAAGCGCTCAAGCATACATTGAACACTATACAAGCGACGTAACATCTAAATTCGAACAATTGTAAACTATATAATGAACAATGAATGAATATGTACAACGGCACTCGGACGTTTTTAATTTCTGTTTTCACTTAGAGATTGTGACGATATTAGCTTAATGTCTGAATGATGTTTCCTCGAGATGATTTTCTTCAACGACAGCTCAAGCTCATTGTTGGGATTAGAATCCTCGCTCTGTGGCGTGTGAACTTAACGTGCTAACACCTAAGCTATCATCGTTACAAAACATCACGAGGTATCCTTAGTTTGATGGTTAATTACAGGATATTTATATTTTCCGACAGGCTATATAGTTACCACTCTCAAGTCGAAAATCTGTCTTCAAGTGTAACAAGCCAAGTTTCGTTCCGGCAGTCAAACTTGAAAACGATTCTAGGCTACCCCAGTTTATCATCTTCAACCACACCGCCTGACAAATGAGCTTTAAATATTTTTTTATGGTGTTCAGACTCTAAGGTGTCCAGTATAATTATACGAACAAGGCTTTCTCGTGATGGTAAGAGGTAACGCCTGTCCATGACCATTACAGCGGTAACCAGTAAAATAGGAAAACAAAGTCCAAAGCTTCACTGCATTGGCACTCGTTACTTTGACACATTAGATAACAGAAAAGCGAAAGCCCTACTTCTTAGGTCTTCAGTGCATTAGATGGAGAGTTTTATTTACTGAATGTAAAGTTAGGGTTTCGCTTGACTGTGGTCTCATCAGCTCTGCATTAGCCCTGTTATACCGCTGGCTAGAGCGGTTAAACCTGAACATAGTCATACCCTACGATCAAATATAAAAAAAATAACAACCTGTAGATAGCAGCAAGACTCACCTAATTCTTTCAGCGATAGTCTGTAACCTCCTTACTGTTTGACGACCTAGACGGCCACTTTCCTGCTTTTGTTAACAATATTTTTGTTTTTAGACAAAGAAAACTAACCGGTTATTCAGAATTGACGTCAGAATTTAAAAGCTGATCTAATTTTAATGCTTTGTTGAAAGGCTAGGCCTATCTCCCACGAAGGAACTCAAATGTGACAAAACTCTGACAAGTAACACGTTTGCGTCACGTTTGTGATTCGTGCTACAATAATTTTCACAACGGTCACTTAAAACGGAAGGAGTACATTCTCAACCAATGAATACATTTTCTACCAAGTGTCCGATTTATTTGATGGAAAATAATAATTACAGGTACAGGCATGCTTAATGACAAATGTGCAAGAATTGTGACTATCATAACGTGTCCAGATGTGTCCAGTGTCACCACCAGTTGCATAAGCGTTACTAACCAAACCCAGCCGAACGCTGCGCTCGAGGAGTCAAGAGTCAACGCGTCCTGAAAATGCCTCATGTAGAGGTGAAACACGTGTCGGCAAGCGAGTACTACCACAGAATAAATAATAGTACTGAACTACTACGGATTAAGGGGGTTCCGGATTCATAATAATCTTGTTACAGCTTTATAAATATATTTTTTCAGTTTACAATTTATAATTAATTTCAGATTACATTAATATTTTTGTTTCAGATTAAATTTATTTTCTGTTTCAGATTACAGTCATTATTTCGGTTCAGATAAAACGTATTATTATTTTCAGATTAAATTGATTAGTCAATCCAGATTTAATAACAATTCTTTGCAGATTACGGTATCACATTAGCCTTTGGCACTTTTTCCTATTGGTATTCGATATTTTTACATACCTATCACGGTTCGTTACTAACCAGTTTATGATTTGTGACACCGTGTGTCGATCACTATTTAATATCACTATTAATATTATTAGCACTTCTTTTATTGAATTTGAAACTCGGGTCTAAGCCCGGACCTTTAAGAGGCATTGGTGGGGCCGAAGCCAACACCAAGAGGCCCTTTTGAATAGGAAAATAACATTATAAAACTATTACATGGGTGTGAATGGAATATGATACACTATTTTAAACATTAAGGTATAAAATTGTAAAAAAATATCGGGCTATTTTGGTGAATTTTTATGAAACATTGGACTGGTTATTATCACTATTATTATATTGAAATCATCCTAAAGTACTGATGCTGTGATTTCAGATTCAGATAATATTTATTGTGATAAACTGTGGTACTCTAGGATCTTAACTAATGGTAGCTACCGAGTATCAAATGTTTAGTTCATTGTAAACATTTGTGATCTATTGACTTCTATAGTTGGTTAGTAATTAATAATTATTATGTATTTGGAACCTGATTCTTCTGTTGTTGTCTTGTGAGAGATATGCCTTAAGATTTCGAAATTATTTCGACTTTAAAAAGACCCTGTTAAAAAAATATTAAAACATTTTATTTTATTTTAAATATACTATCGCATCGAGACAAATTCAAGTCTGTACGACCAGCGGTTTGGGCTGTGCGTTGTCTGTCAGTCAGTCAGACAGTCAATCAGTCAGGACAGAGCCTTTTATATATATAGATTTAAGAAGAATGGGTTCTGTTTATAAATTACCTCAGTCTAAATTATATTTAAGGAGAAGGAAATGTTATTTAGGTAAAACTTCAACATTTCCTGGACAGGTTTCCTAACGGAAACCTGAAAAACCTTTTTTTAGATCAAACCTTTAGGGGTTTCTAGGAACCGGTAAGAAACAGTTATAACAATAATGTTATAACTGTTTCTTACTTTCCACCGTTTAAAAGAAATGTTAATATCTTCAAATTCAAGGAAAAACTTTTTTAAGAAAACTCCCACATAAGTAAATGTTTTTACTTTCTTGTACCTCTCATTATAAATAATTACTGCCCTAAATAGTTATTTTATCAGACGTTAATTATAGGACCTGGGTATGTCCTAAAACTGCATCCAGAACCACCGGAGGACGGCCAGCACCGTCCTCTTGGTTAACGGTGGTGAGCATTCTGCCATCCCCAATTGGGATTAAGTTTATTTGTGGGGCTTGTGTGTGTGGGTTATTATTTTATATATACCTTATACCTATATGCTTTTGTACAGCAGTGGAAGTCTTCTGGCTGTTGATTATGAATAAGTAGTTATTTTATCTGAGTAACTTTATATCAATACAAATATTCATGTACTTATTTAAGATGTTTCCATATAAAAGCTCAATGCTTTTTGTGTTATTCTATAATTATTTATTTATTTATTAAGAACACCAACATGATGTACGTCATTTCCCACATCTGATACATGGTATGTTAGTTACTAGCTAAACGAAAAAACAATGTAACATCTAGTCAGATTTCTTATAAGATACCTTAAGATGTTTTATTTCAACTCACTGGAGCGACCATGATTAGTAGAATAAAAAGGCTGTGGCTAGAGATTTTTAAGATTATTAACTTTTATGAATTGTTGGCTATGTCAGGACTAGTCTACTGTTTTGAACATTGCGCGGGCAACCTACCTGTAACCTACGTGTCACCTACATTGTTAGCATTGTAAAGCAGTTTTATGCAACGCTTTATCAGGGTGAGCGCTGTGTGTGTTCCGCGCATACAACTCCCATAGAAATTGGGTTATCTTGATAGATGTTTCTTGAATCTACGAGACTCCGTATCGCGATAGCGCGCGGAAAGCTTCAGGTGAAAGAAGGATGATGACACCTTTCAAGAAATATAAGCTTTTGTAAAACTGAATACACAATCGCGATAACGCCATATTTTTAAACGGCAAGCGCCACGTGGTCTTGAGTTGCGGTGTTTCTCAGAACTAATATTTCAGTGTATAAGCGAAATAACGGATGGACCTGGGTATGTCCTAAAACTGCATCCAGAACCACCGGAGGACGGGCAGCAGCGTCCCCTCAGTTAACGATGGTAACCAGTCTGCGATCCCCAAGCCGCCTGCCATACCTGGGGATTATGGCAAAACCTCCCTTTAAGGGAGAGGCCTTCGTCCAGCAGTGGGCGTCTTCCAGCTGTTGATGTGAAGCGAAATAAAACTAAATAAGTAACATGCATCTAAATTTAAAGTAGGTTTAAAAAAGTATCACTAAGCACTTATCTGAGTATCACTACAGTATCAAAGATGTATACAGAGGAAAAACCCCAATCATAACAAAATTAATATATCTAATAACAACTGTATTAAGTCGCGTAATCCCCAGCGACTCATCACCAAGCAATGCAAGTTAACCTTTCGACGCCTAAAGCTGCCACACGCTTGTTTGTCCTATATTTTGCCGCTGGCATCCTGCCCGAAAATAATTAGTCATCAGCACGCTTGATTCCAGCCGAAACATAGACTATTCTATGATTAGAACAAATATCTCTTATTAAATACACTTATGTACCCAAGTATATTTCTGTTTTGAGACTAGAAACAGGTATGAATACAAAAATATATATTATTTTATACCTATTTTACTAGCTGCGCCTCGTGGTGCGTGATGATGAAAAACGGTGATGATAACGGCAAAATGATATAATATAAAAATATCCTATATGTTATTCCGGGAAATAAGCTATCCCCATTCTGAGTTTCATCTAAATCCGTGCAGCCGTTTTGGCGTGACGAGATAACAAACATACCAACTAACTTTCACATTGATAATATAGTGTGAACTGTGAAGTGTGATGTGATGTCATTTTGTGTGTAATAAAAAACTCTGATTACGTATTTTTTTTGTGACTATGTTAGGTACTTATTAATTTTATTTTATAATACAAATCTTATAAAATGCTAACGGTAAAGCCATCTGCTATCATCGCGTGGAACTGATTATTTTGACTACTCGCCACTAGATGGCGCCAGTCGATTAGAGCTTTCAGATTTGTTTTCCTGGTAGGTAATTTAATTACAATAATTTTAAAAAAATACTCGTATTTACTGTGACAATTATTTTCAAACCTAGTTAAATGCTAACCACGAAATACAACAGCTAACGCTAGATTGACTTAGAGTACCTACCAAAAAAAAAACACTTACATCTACACTTACGTTTTGTTGATCATAACATGTACAATATGTAAGTATATTGTAAAGTCACACATTCTTCATTTTGTTTACTTAAAATTCCGTTTTTAAGTCTTAGAAACGGCATGATAAAATGCCGTCTACGTTTTCGTAGCAAGTGCTACGAATTGCGTAGACACTAAAACGCAATTTTCTTTCGCTTTTTCACTTTTTGTGCTTTGTGTTTTTTTAACTTACTACACAAGATCTCAACATGAATTAAGAATGAATAGGAATAAATTTATATAATGGAGGTAGGTGGAAGAGAAGTTCTTAGTTACTACTGAGACAAAATCGGCGTAGGTAGTTAGGTACCTATATATTTTGTTCGACCATAAAATAGATACTTATGAATTTTTGTGATACGACCCCCTAGGTTTCAAAATTATGTTTAAATTTGATTACGAGCAAAATAATTTCCAGGAGTTGCATGGATATACGGATCACGAGGTTGCATTTCGCGTCAACCAACTAGTAAGACAAAGTTACTACAAACAAACAAAGTTAATATAATTAGCTACACATTTTGATTTATTTTTGGCTTAAAAATTGAGGTATAATAGTTAAGACTAATCAGCGTTTGTTCGACGATAGGTTGAGTTGATGCGATTTTTATGAACTTTATACAAAAACTATTTAATACACTAGGCTAGATGAGTGTTTTTTTATTGTTCAATTAAAATGTGGCCCATAAATTTGAGCTGATTAATGAAAAAAAAATGAAAATCTGATCAAAAATAAGCAACTTATAAGCATTTTAATATCATGCTAGACAGAGAGGAGATTATGACGTCACTACTCTGTACGCATGTAAATTCTATTCTGACAAGTATGACACACAGAAGCGTGACGTAATATTTTATTTTGTGGGGATTGAGTTTTCTCTACCAACAATTTTATACGCTTATATATCAGAACATTAATAACCGTTTTTTTTTTTTTTTCAATAAACATATTATATTTACTTAAATTTTTCATCAAAGCTATTTATTGGTTTCAACGATATTAACATCAGTCATGTACCCTATTTTTAAGTGGAGCAAAGTTGGTTGAATTCCGAAGCAGCAAGATATTAGCAACTTCTTAGGTATTAGCCTGCGCCCACGGTTTGACCCGGCGTTATGATGAAAAACGGTGATGATGATAATGTTAAAAAATCCCGGAAATTAACTAACTCCATTCCAAGTTCATTAAAATTCGTTCAGAAATTTAGGCGTGAAAAGGAAGGACAAACTTACACACAGAAACAATAATAAGATAGGTAGGTAATATAAGTCGGTATCCTATTCATAAGGAATTTTATTTATAAAAGATGTGTGTAGGATTTAGAAAACCCACGCCTGCATACGGAGGCAACACAATAGATACCTACTGTATGGATTTACTGGTGACAATTTGTGGAATTATATTTTTTACAGAGATTTTCGAAATCCTGAATCTCTGTTCCGTGACTAATTCCATACTGTTTACAAAAGATTATCATCAACTCCATTACATACGTAAAAGTAAGTATCTAAGTACCAGACACCCTAATCATTGCACTGAACATTTTATTCATTGCGATAGCCCTACACTACACATGCTAAAAATTGCAGTTTACACTGCCACCTAATATAATAATTTAAGAGCTTTACTTTATTGTTATAAGGTGCTTCAGAATAACTGTAATATTTTGTAACCTTTCACATTTAGTTTATCTATTTCTTAAATGGATTAATGCTTAGGTAAATCTTAAAGTAGACAAGTGTAAATTTTGCTGAAATTGGTTAAGATGGTCTTTACTTCTGTTATTGCTATAAGACGGTCATCTAAATAAGTGGGGGACAATACCACAAGTTACTATTCGATTAATGAAGATACAGAATGACATAGCCAACAAAAGGTGATAACTTCCAAAAAGACACGCATAAGGGAGAGTCAGCTATCGAAGATAGAGTGAAATGGAGGAGAGAGAGTAAGAAGTTAAAAAACTCTATGTCAAAGAGCACAATAGTCTTTTTTGTAAAATGTACGATTTGTTAGAAGTACCTGCTCTTAGAAACACAGTGAAGAACGCATATCCAGCAGGATAAGTATATTGTACATAGTATTTGTGAGATAATTTATTATAAGTAGTGTTTTTTCCATTTTTGATATCTTCCAAAACCATTTATTTTGTGTATTTTTAATACAAAAGTAATAATAAAACTTTTTTAAATAATAACGGACTTATCTCTAAACAATAATGATATATGTATAGAGTTTTAATATCAGAGTTTGCAAATCATCGTGTCTGCAAACAGTAAGAAAGTAAGTATGTACCAATGACCACCTCAATAGGTATTTGATTAAAATGACCACTGCCTCCCAGCCCATAACCTTCCTCACCAATACCGTAATTGAAGCTCACGTAAATACTGCTTTCGTGTGAGTGCCTGCAGACAGCCTAGACACACTAAGGCCGCTAGTCTGGCTGCACTCAGCTATGTTGGGGTAGGTCTACGCTCCAAGGTATTGGTATAAAAAGTATAGACTTTATGGAAAATATTTTTAAAGCTTCCAACCAGTCGAAGTTTCCATAAAGTCGGCTGTCGACTGTTTATGTAAGAAGAAAACAACTACAGCCGGCTCCATGGAAGATTCGACTGGTTTGACTTTATGGAAAATACAGCTATAGGTATAGGTATATAAGGTTTTTATACTTGTAGGTAGGCGTTTGTTTTGATTTGGATGTTGACGGTATTTGTTGAAGCAAACTCGTGTGAGTTTTCAGATTGTGGGAAATGCAAGTTAGATTGTTTGTTTTATTTTACAGACTATAAAATCACTTTAAGGGCTTTTTTTGACGTTTGATTTAAGTTTAAGTGATGGTTTTAATATTTTGCTGGTAATAACAGCTTTCGGCTGTAAATGTTGTTAGCATGTTTCGATCTTATAGCAGTCCTTTTTGAAACTTTTTTTGCAATGACGCGCAAAATCGTTACTTTATGTGCCGATAATTTCAAAACTATAACGAAATTTGAAAAAAAAAACGCATTAATTTTACAAGCTCTTAATATGTCAAAGACATTAAAAACTGATTACATTTTGATTCCGCGGTATCAGATATTTTGTTATTGCTCTATTATATGCTCATTAGTTAATACATTTAAACCTGTAACACAATGAGAGTATGTCAGAAAGTTTACAGCTTAGTTACACATCACTCGAAGAACTGATAACCGATGGGGAAGAAAGGTTCTTCAGTGGCGATCACGAACCGGAAGAAGCAGCGTAGGTAGGCCTCCCACTAGGTTGACCGACGACATTGTGAAAGTCGCGGGCAACCGTCAAAAGGTAGGTTGTCGTCGGTTGTCGTCAGACGGTTTAAGGGGGACGCCTCAGCAGTGGACGTCTCTAGATGATGATGATTACAGCTTGGTAGTAATGAACTAGTCTCTTTTTTACAACTCACGGTGTCAAGTAACGCACTATAGTGAAATAGCACATCATCATCATAATCAGCCAATCATGGTCCACTGCTGGACATAGGCTTCCCCAAGGCACGCCAATCAGCACGATCTCCGGCTTTCCGCTTCCAACCACTCCCAGCTGTCCTACGTATATCGTCACTCCACCTAGTCTCACAGCGTCCTACGCTACGGTGATCGGCGGACCCAGCATATAACTCGATGAAAATAATAAAAATGTAAAAACAGTAGGTGTAGTACGAAGCATGAATAACACTAAACTTGAATTGAGACGATCCAATAAAAAGGAATTGCTTCAACGATAAACATCAAGACTCAAAGCGAATGAACTGCATAAAAAGAATGCAACTTCTACAAACAAATTTGTGAAACAACGATTTTAATAACGTATTATTTAAGGACAGATATGAATATAGAGACATGAGAAATGGAGCTGTTGATATCTTGGGTAGGTAAATTGATCGTTCTTTCATACTTGTTGGTATAGACAAGAGGCCCTCGTGAGGGTAAAATATATTTTTGTCATTACAGTTGTTAACATTATAAATAACTTAAAGAAAAAGTTTTTTTTTTTAACCAGTTTAAACTAAATATCTTTATGAGAAATTCAAAATTATATTTTTGTCGAATTGAAGACCTTTCCTGTAGACTATTTTATTATTTAACTTAATGTTAAGAATAACGGTAAGTAAATATATATATATTTTTTTGTTTATATAGAAATAGATATATATATTTTGTCAAATAATATCAACAGCGTTAAAACTCTTACCTACTTACTATACGTTTAAATTGTTTCTCTTAAATTTTATTTTTTTCTTAGTTATTGGCATCGCACGTTGTGCATTCTGCCAGTGTCAAGTTTATGAATTTGCAAGTTTCTTTTATTAAAATCAAGTCAAATATGTCATTAAATCACAGTCAGACACACGAAACCAGTCATAGTCGAGTCCAAGTCATGCCCTAGTAAAGTTGTGGCGACTTTACTATGAGCTTCTACGGAGTTTTGGAAACAACACGAAAAGACATGTTTCACCACATTATATCACTTGCCCACACTCGTGCATGTAATTCAACACTCAATGAATAAAACACCACCATTTTGAATCATTAATTCGCGAAAAAACACAAGTTTAAGAAAATAATAGAATACAACGACATGATTTTTCCGTGTTCCCGCCAAAACTCAAAATTAATATTTGTTATACTCTAATAACCAGTCAAGTTTTAAATTCTGCCATAATTTTAATATTTTGCTATTGCAAAAACAAATTGTTTATTAATAAGAGGTTGTAGTAAAAAAACACCTGACCCTATCTGGGACCCGGGCCCAGGACGTATGTCCCAAAACTGCACCCAGAACCATCGCAGGACGGGCAGCAGCGTCCTCTCAGTTAACGGTGGTGAGCATTCTGCGATCCCCAAAGCGCCTGCCAAGCGTGGGGATTATGGCAACCCCTCCCTTTTAAGGGAGAGGCCATCGTCCAGCAGTGGACGTCTTCTGGCTGATCATTGATTAAAAATCAATTAGTTCACATGCTAATAAAATGCACTTAAACCATTGAGCTAATATCTAAAGAGTCACAATCTCTAAGCGAAAACAGACAAATATCGTTCGAGTGCCGTTGTACATTGTACATACGACATTATGTCGCTTGTATAGTGTTCAATGTATGCTTGAGCGCTTGTGTGTTATCGTAGCTCAAGTCGTTCAAAAAGTTTAGGCGAGTTTAGGCGAGGCCGAGTCGTTGACATGTTTTTGCACGTTTGTGACTCTATTGTTATTATAGCTCAATGACTTCAACTGAATAAATTTAATAACATCTCACAACCAAACAAATTGCTGTCAATATAAACAACACGAAAGTCAGCAAAACGAATACTAATGCACTTCACAAACACAAGGACACCCGCCAACATCGATACGATGTTTCGAACACAGGCGTGTCTCCATTTGCAAAAAGTTTGAATGTGTGCGAGAGGGGGTGGCGATATCGAGCTATCTAGACCTATCTAGATGTCTGGGTGCATCGGTGCAGCGTTGGGATAGGTTAGGGTGGTAGGGGTAGGTCGGCACACCCAGCACGAGGATGCACTGGACTAGAATGTGTTGGCGTTGCGACGCGACTAAGTACATTATTCTTTATATTGACGTCTTTAGCTTGGCAAAAAAGTCTTAAAATGGAAACTTTTTTCCAATCTAGTTATACCTTGGGTAATATCGTCATTATGTGAATTCATCCAATCATCTTCCTCTGACGAACAGTTTTTAGAATTATCTGCGATAGTAGCGCCCCTATTCATTTCGGCTGTTTTATGTCAAGCTATAAGCTATAACTTCGTTTGTATTTTCTAATATTTTGTAAGGGTTATTCTGTGTCGGTTCGCTCTCAGGGTTTGCAAGTAAAAAGGGCAGGCTACATCGCTCGAAGAACTGATAACCGATGGGGAAGAATGGTTCTTGAGTGGCGACCACGAACTGGAAGACGCAGCGTAGGTAGACCTCCCACTAGGTGGACTGACGACATTGTGAAAATCATGGGCAACTGTTAGATGCAAATGGCTGGTTGTCGTACAGTACAATACAATACAATACAATACAACTTCAACTTCAGTGTGGCGGTCTAAGGTCCGGCCTTCGTTCAGCAGTGGATGTATCCGGGCTGATGATGTTGATGAGTGTAAAAAGTGGCGGCCTTATTGCTCAACGCTATCTGTTCCAGGAACCTGTTACATTTTAGTTATCAGTTCAATAATTAATTGCATCATAGTGCTGCTAAACCATAACTGGCGTCACGTAATCAAACGCCCTCTGTGATGCTCAGCAGTTTGTTTTGCTACGTAATGAGTTTGTTTTTCCATCGCTCAGTCTGATAAGAATAAAATTCATGTTATTATCGTATTGTAATAAAATAATATATTAATAATAATAAAATGTTAAATGCATCGAATTTTTGAAACAACCTATGTCTCTATATTAATAAAAACTTATCTACTCGTAGAAATCGTCTTAGGGAGAATTCTCAGATTATTCGAATATTATAGTGGTCTGGAAGAGACTCCTTTTAGGAAAAAGGCAGCCACTAATTATTATGTTTAATTCCTTCTTCATAATTTTTGGTGGAAATAATAAAGAGTTAATCATCATCATCATCAACATAATCAGCCTATCGTAGTCTATTGCTAGACATAGGCTTTCCGCTTCCAACCACTTTCATGTCCTACGTGTATCGTCCCTCCAGATGGAGTAATAAGTTAGTTAATCAGTAATTATTAGTTAATTAAGTAGTACTACTTTTTTTTTTACTATGCTAAGTTTGCCGATGCGTGGTCTCTAGAACACGCCTAACTCAGCGGTTATCAGTTTTGCGACAGTTATGACCAGCTCACTGGCACTTCAGCTTACTAAACGCCGAGCTATTTCGGTAGCTTTAATTATCTGGCGAATTACTTCGTTCCGGATATCGTTCACATCCAATCAATATTTTAATCATTTAGTTTGAATGAGAAGTATTTACAAGACATATGACTACAAAAATAACATTATAAAATGTGTTATGATACCTAGATTATGAAATCAAAATCGATGGAGATACCTTTTTATACAGAAATAAGTAAATAAAAGTTTGCTATGGGACTTGAAACCTTTCATAATGCCCTCAAGCAGTTTTAGAGGCTTGTACAGAATCGACGATCATGTCATTCGATATTTTGTTATGTAAGCCAATATCAATGTTTATTTACCAATATGTCTTCGGGGTCGGCGACCCCAGCTGCTATTCGGGGAAATTCGGCAGGGTCCGCAAAACGGAAAGGGATAGAAACTACAGTATAATCAAGGTGGGAGAGAGATGCTAAGGGTAGAGAGATGAGGGACCTTGAGCTGGCAAAATCAAGGGTAACCTCCTGTGAGTGTGTGTGTTAGTACTGGAACCGGACCTGTGTGGTGACTATGAAGGAATCTGTGCCTGTGTTAGTGCATCGATAACTATATTACGTACGAAGAGCTGTAAAAGTAATATTGTCGTCTTTTGTCCAGTGAACTCCAGCGAGTCAAGGAAAATAAGAAAATATGGAAAGTTCGATAATGTGAATTGCTTGAACAGTTGCATCGTTTTATGAATAACCTCTAACTTTATAGTGGTCAGCTGCTACAGACGCACCAGTATAATCTTATAAGTAAGTTCATTTTTAGTAATCATCGCCCAGGCTACACCGTTAATAATAGAACTTACAAATTTGGACCCAATATTCCTCAAATAAAATTATAATAAGTATGATATCTATATAGGTACGTTAAAATAGATGGCAATAACAATAATAAATGGCAACGAAAATGAGGAAATGTATCATTAAACTTAGACATCACTTATACTTAGTGCTTTCCTTAAAAACGTTAACGTCATTTAAGTTCTACGCTATATAAAAATAAACTGCGCAGTACCTACTAACTAACGTGAATTAACTTTAAGTGACGTTTTTAAATTAGACCGATAGTTTTACGTATAAAGCAAGTTTTACACCTATAAATAAATACTTAGCTCAATTTTTTTGGTAGTTGTAGACTCTACTCCGCTTGGGGAAGTACCACACCTTTGCCAGTTATTCAACCGCCAAGCAGTAGTGTACAAGCATTACTGTGTTTCGGTTTGAAGGGCAATTTTACTAGAGAAATTACTGGGTATGAAGAGATTAACATGTAATATCTCAGAGTGACGAGCGCAGTGCAGTGTGGAGCAGGATTGTATTCGCAAATTCACAATCCTGGGACTGCTACTGTTATGGGCCGCTTAACACCAGGCGAACGTCCTGCTCGTCTCGTCACTCGATAGCATAGAAAAATATAAGAAATTGAAGATTTATGATTATTATTATAGAAGAGAGCTAGAGCTGCACAAATCTATAAGAAAATGCTGAATGGTAGAGTACAATAAAATTAAAATACGAAAAAAAGGAGAGCTATTTTTATGCATTGATTTAAAGTATAAAAGGGTATAAAGGGTATCCAATTGTAATTGTTTTACAATCTTGAACAGTACTATAAAATAATAAATCAAATAATAATTATTGGGACTGCCAAGGATTTTTGCCACTATGATGTACCTGGATGTCTTAATAGTTGGATATATTTTCATGGGTACGTAAATAAATCTAATTTGAAAGATGTATGCAAGTGAATACAGGCAGGTCACCGCAACAAACAAAGTTTAAACTAGAACTGATTAAATCAAACTTTAATAAAACTATTATGTGACATGACCGCATTAAAACAATTAGTATCATCAAGGTAAGTTGCTCCAACCTACGAATATGTCTACACTTCTATAAGGCGAGATCAAATATGAACCCAGCCTACATACTTAAATCGCAACAGAATGCGTGAAACAATGATATGATGTAATGCAATTAACCGATCGAGCCGTAAACCCGCCATAAAAATAAAAACGCATGTCAACAAGCAACAACCACCACGTGCTCTACCAAAAATAGACACGCACGCACACAGCCCCGTTCACGCACACGCGCCCACTCTCCGCAACGCGCGCGGAAAAATCAATATTTTGAGCAAAACTACTTCCCTTAACGGCCGTGTGTGTGTTATCCTACTCCAGCCAAACGGCTCATCCCATGGCACCATCGCAAACGGAATCATACCTTATCTGTTACGAAACAAAGTGTTATATCTCGTATTAAATTTTAGGGTAGTTGAATCGTGAGGGTTCGAAGTAGTGCTGTCCCGCTCCAATCAATCGGGCGGGGCGGCACTGCCGCGTGGCGGCGGTCGGCGACCCCGCGCGGTCATTGCCCGCATTGCACCCTGCTACCCCGTCCACGCACCCTTGTTCTTGCCGAATCTTGGACCCGCGTCGCAGTGACATTGACTCGATGCACGGTTCGACGACCTCTACTAACGCTTCCGTTTTCCGGTGCTCTATCGAACTTCCAATACATACCTACTACTTAAAACTGAGCGTTATCGAACAATTTTATTTTTATACGATTCATGAGCGCACTTAACAGAAACGAGTTTAATGCCGGTTGGTAGCTTCATAAATTCGACTTGAACGAGTGCGCTGTAAAAAGGTTTGATGACTCATCTTTTTCAGGCACCTGAGACTTTGAGACCGGCAGCAAAGAGGACATGTCAGAAGATAAGCTACTTCATAATAAATTAACCTTCTGTGAAATTATCCCATACACTGGGATAATTTTCAGACATCACAATGATTTGTGATGTCTTAATTGAATTAGCAATTTACTCGCTGTTTTGGCCACATGGGCTGCCTTTTTCGTTCATTCATTCATTCACTTGTAGAGGTTTCAATGTTTTGTTTTGTCGCTGCATAATGCTTTTTCCTTACGTATTTGGTAAACGTTATAATAATAGCTGCTATTTACTATTTCTTTTACCCTTGATCTTTGATTAAATTAGGGCCCAGCACTTTCAAATCGTTCAAAATTAACAAGTCGACACAATCAAGCGTACCTAGCTAAAAGTATGGATATTACATTTGCCAGAAAATAGTGATAGCGAATCTAATTACTGCATGACAAAAAGAGAATGTACTTGAAGAAGTTAGCTCTTTATCTTATTTAATCAAAAATCAAGACATAGTAAATAGCAGCCATTCTTATAACATTTACCAAATACGTAAGGAAAAAGCATTATGCAGCGACAAAACAAAACCTTAAAACCTCTACAAGTGAATGAATGAATGAACGAAAAAGGCAGCCCATGTGGCCAAAACAGCGAGTAAATTGCTCATTCAATTAAGATATCACAAATCATTCTGTTTCCAGAACGAATTAGGCACTTTAGAATGCACTGAGATCCGGAGTTTTAAAAATAAAAACCAAAAAGGTAAAAGAACCAACACCTTCCGCGAAGTTAACGAAGTGACTAAGTGAACGTTTGGAAGTCTTGCGCATCTCTTAATGAGGCATTATTTTTAACTTGATGAGCGATTACTTGAACTTGGATGTAATCTTTCACTGAACAGATTAAAAACTTAATTTATTATGCAGACGACATATGAAATGACGGTGTGGAGTTTAAAGAATTCGTGCCTGAAGGAAATAACAGATAAATTAAAGAGTTTATGTTTTAATAAAAGGTTCTGTCTGTATGGAGTATGTTTTTGAATGAGCTCAGATAAACGCAATTTTCTCCTCTTTTGTGGTCATGCAGACATAGGCTATTTAATTTGATTTATTATTATTATACTAGCCTATCTTGTCCCATTGATGGGCAAAGGCCTCTCTTCCCTCTTTCCATATTTCTCTATTTAGTTCTATGGTGGGCCACTCCTTTTTATGGGCATCGAGTTCGTCTTTCCACCTCCTTCTAGGCCGGCCTTGCGGCCGTTTAACCGCCTGTCCCAGTCAGTAGTGGATTTCACCCATAGCTCGTCTTTAATTTGATATGCACATAAACGCACTAATTTTCGGAAACTACTCGTCTTGTAATTATTAAATTTGGTTTATGAAGTTTTATTCTAAAATATCTAAAAATGTTAATAATCTTTTCGTGTTTTTTAATGTTTTGGTCTTATTATAAAATAGTAAGACATGAGTATTAACTGTTTTACATTATAATTCACATTTTAGCCCAGTTTCCATGTGTAGCCATTATAAACGGATAATTAAAAAAAGAGGACTACCAAAATTGTTAACATTTTTGAACACTTTCGAAAAACGTACTATATGAATGCAACTATTTTTTATGTGACGTGAAGTGACGTGACGAGCAAGACTTTCGCCTGGTGGTAAGCGTCACGCCTGCCACTAATAGTAGCAGTGCCATAATCGTGAATTTGCGAATACAATCCTGCGCCGCACTGCACTGCGCTCGTCATCCTGAGATAACAGATGTTAAATCTCTTCATACCCAGTGATTTTTCTGGTAACATTGCCCTTCAAACCGGAACACAGTAATGCTTGCACACTACTACTTGGCAGTTGAATAACTGGAAAAGGCGGTACTTCCCCAGGCGGAATCTGCAGAGTACAAAAAATATTAATTGGAAAATTAAATGGTAATTGGAAAAGAGTACTGTAATAATGATTTATTCGTCAACAAATCCAGTAAAAAGTTATTTTTCGGTTTCTGTGAATGCAAAAGGTTCCATACCCGCTTCGTTTTCAGTTCTGCCTATGTCTCTAGCTTATTTTCTCAATTTTAATTTTATTAACAAGTTTTAAGGTTTCTTATCAGTCAGTGTTTTAGTACGTAGTAGTATTATTTATTCTGTGGTTTTAGCCCGTAAATGGTTCTTTGATGTAGTTACCACTTCTAAAGGTTACTAATTTTGATGAAAATTTCAAACATTATTGACCAAAGTTTGTCGTAAAAATACGACGTAGGCCGAGGGTAGATGACTGATGTTTATATCGTTGAAACCAATAGCTTTAATGAAGAATTTAAGTAAATATAGTATGTTTATTGAAAAAATAATTTAAATTGGTTAATAATGTTCTGATATATGAGCGTTTAAAGTTTTTGTTAGAGACAACTCTGTCCCTTTCCCACAAAACAAAAAATGACGTCACGCCTTACTTGTCAGAATACAATTTATATGGCGTACTGAGAAGTGACGTCACGATTTGCTGTTTCGCCTCTCTGTCTAGCATGATATTAAAATTCTTATAAGTTGCTTATTTTTGATCAGATTTTCATGTTCATTTCATTAATCAGCTATATTTATGGGCCACTTTTTAATAGCACAATAAAAAAATACCAGTCATCTAGCCTAAGACAGCTGTGTAGCTATTGCTGTGATAGGCTCATTTTAAGACACCAGGAAAAACCGTTGGCTGACTGTTGGACTTACATACCTACTGAAAGTAACCAGTCCACGATAAATAACCACCAATATTTATTTATCCTAGCAATTACTGTTACATAGAGTTTCGATAAACTGTTTATAATGGATTCGACGTTCTTGATATTTACTGACTCAGTATTTTTTAACTTTCTTTCCAAGTAAGTAATAATAATTTCGTAGATTAAATGAGACCGTATATGAGAAAGGTATATAGTTGTATATATACCTACTAAGTTGCCAGCTAACCGACTTTGTAGTTATATGGTAAGAATAAAAATACGTAGAGGAAAGTAAAGTTTTCTCATAAAACTTATAAATTGACGTTTTATTCATAAGCTTGCCAATAAGTCTTCGGTTTCATTTCCCTCAGTCACGTTTCATTCCATCGTACCAATCATTAGTTATGTACATCATTTGAACTGTTTTCTTCATAATGAAAATTTTAATTGCGATTTTCGTGTTATTGTCCATAATTTTTCAATAAAATCGATACTAATCGCAATACAAAAATGAAGTGCGCAATATTCTACGAATTTAACTTAAAGAGGCGTTTTTAAGTATAGTAACCGTAATCATGTAAAAAGTTGCTGAATCTTATTTTATCACGCGTTTTGAATATCACTTATGTGTTATTATAACGTATTATGTGTAATAACGTTATAATAACACATCTTAACAAAAGTTTTTCCTATTGTACTATGCAGTATCTTAGTTTAGTCCATATATAAATAAACTGAAGAGAGATGCACCATAGATTCACTAACAGCTGGTGAGGCACCGGTTCGGGTCAATGCCCTCTCGTATTTTCAACATGTGCCAACGTTTTCCGCGTTCCGAGGAAAGCGCCTCTTTCGGGATTCTTCGGTCTCCTTCGGGAATCTCGGTCTTTTTCAGAAACCGAGTATGTTTTTAATGTGTTGTGTACCTGTTGATAGCTGTGGGCTATCAATCATTGAGTTTATAAAGAATACTACGATTATGGCACCAGGATGTTGACATCTGTGAATGATGCCCTCTCTTTTATACTCCTATGGTATGAAAGAAATAGACCAGTGAGATACTGACATATCAAAACAGGTGACCGATAATACAGTGTGTAAGTACGTAGTTACGTGTCTTACCATTGCCACCCTTTATTCCCGTTTTTTCCCCCTTCATTCCCCTCGACAATAAAAACTTTAAAAAACAATAGAATATATAATCAGTATGAAAACTGAAGTGGTTTTGTCACATTTTTCTGAATAGAATTTTACTTTTACAAAGACCATTTATCTAATTTTTCACTTGTTACGGAAGTGCTTTGAGAGAAAAGGGCAAGTATAATTATTTAGATTAATCTAAAAATGGCTACGTCGTGGTTAACTGTTTTCTAGTATATTATTATATTAACTTTGCCCGTTCTAAATAAATTAGATAATGTCTCAGTCAGTTCCTTTCTTTAAAAGTGACGGTATCATTCGCTGCTTTCAACAACACGGTACTATATTTTGCATTGTTTAAGCTCACTCTTTTTTTACAAACTTTTTTTTTTTTTTACTTTTTCTAGGCTTGTCTTTGACTGCCATCTTGTCTGATGTTAAACGAAGATGCAGCCTACGATGGAGTACGCTTGCCTAGAAGAAACCGATTCACTAGCGACTTGAAGACACCCAGATTATAACCAAAAACAAACCAAACAAAACGAACATATCTTAAACAAAACGAACTCTATTTTACCCATATGTGCTTTGTTTACGCTCACTCTATTTTCCAAACTCATTAAAAACGAACTCTATTTTACAAGGCTTAGGACAGTTCCCATACCTCCTTCTATGGACTAGGCCAAAATGTCACATGCCTTTACAGTGAGAACGTGTCAGGTTTGATATCAATACGAAAGGCACCGGACGAAAAACAAAAATATTATTGCTTTCTTTCTGTTTATTCGATACGCTGGAAAATCACGAAGGTTCACGTTCACAGGTTCTGGCAACTAACTTGCAGCTGCTCGAGATGTGACTTTGACAATTACATCATCAATTAACGGTAAGTAGGTGATTGAGTTTTGGCGGGAACACGGGAAAATCATGTCGTTGCATTCTATTATTTTCTTAAACTTGTGTTTTTTCGCGAAATAAAGATTATAAATGGTGGCGTTTTATTCATTGAGTGTTGAATTACATGCACGAGTGTGGGCAAATGATATAATGTGGTGAAACATGTCTTTTCGTGTTGTTTTCAAAACTCCATAAAAGCTCAGTAAACTCGCCACTACTTTACTAGGGCATGAGTTGGACTCGACTATGACTAATTTCGTGTAAATAACTGTGATTTCATGATATATTTGGCGAGATGATACCACATAAACTTGAAAATTAACATAATTGACACTGGCAGAATGCACAAAGTGCGATGCCAATAGTTAAGAAAAACAATTGTAAGTGATTTGGCAAGCTTGCTGCTTGGAAACTAGGTAGACCCGATTTTAAAACTTCTCACCTTTTTTAACTAGCTATCAAATAATCTCAAAGGTTGCGCAAGAAAGTTAGGTACAGAAAATACTTATTTAAATTTTAGTAAACATACATTGTATTTATTTATTGATTTAAAGTAGGTACGCCTACTTAATGAACGTCATTGCAACACTAACCCGAGACATGATCATTACTAAAACAAATGGTTTGTGTACCTACTTTTCTGGCACTCTGATGTTTGGTTTTTTAAGTTATCTGTTCTTTCTACCTATTTTAAGGTTTTTCTGTAGGCATATAATATAAAGCAATTCTAATTATAAATTAATTGCCTCATATCCTCATGTATTTACCTCGTATCCATGATTATTACAGTAGTATTTCTTGTAGTGACTTTTATTCAGTATCCAGTTCCAGCTTTCAAAATATACATAAATAATCTTGAAATCAGTCATGTCACAGCACGATTACTAACTTTCTATGTGACGTTTCCAACAGACTATGGTGTCAAGGACGGATTTAGTATCGCCTAATCTGCGGCCAAGGTTAGGCGAACTTAGAATATAAATAACCAAGTTGCCCTTGAATCTTTATTCTAGTTATGTAAGTGGGATAATGACCACGATACGGTAAAACCTGATTTCGAGCAACCGTTCGTTTAGAAGATGGATTGTTTTCCTTTCGAGCCATTAAATGTTTACACATGCACTATATGGTAGACCAAAAAGATGATTATGTGTCATAATAGGTACTTATCCGATTTAAAGTACATTTTACTGCGAAGTAAAAGGTGGGATGTATGTACTAAATCGGATCCCATGTGGTATCTCTTTATGGGATCGGACTGGCATATACCGTTTTTTAGCATATACCTGCCACTAACAAGTAGCAATGCGAGAATTGTGAACTTGCGAACAAAATCCTGCGCCGCACTGCACTGCGATCGTCACCCTGAGATATTAGATATTTAATCTCTTCATACCCAATAATTTCTCTAGTAACATTGCCCTTTAAATCGAAACACAGTAATATGGTTGCACACTACTGCTTGGCGGTTGAATAACTAGCAAAGGTGTGGTACTTCCCCAGGCGGACTTTGCAGTAGAGTCCTACCACTACAAAAGGTATATAATAAATATGATTTACATTGAACGTCATCAAATAAAAATATTTACTTATTAATTTAATACACGACTTAAAGGATACAATCCTTGAGTAACATCAATAAATATGGATTTGCCTCGGAATGTTGATCTTTCAGTAATTATCTTTTTTTCTTTCGAATTTGTTACTCGGCGGATAAAGACGAAAGACGGATTAACTATTCCGAAGCTAATTCACGTGTATTTAATAAGCCTTCTTTGTTTTTGCATAGATTATTATTTTTATTTTGTTGTAATTGATAAAGGCACTTGCTCAAAAATATTTTCTGACATAGTAAGCAAATTTTTTATAGCTTTTATATTTTTATAGTATATTTTTTAAGGATCAAAAATTTAAAAATAAACCTAATTGATTTAATTAAATTATTTTTGTCATGGACCTAACTTAACTTGAAGATTTCCTGTACTTACCTACTTCTGAACACATTTTTAAATAATCTGAAGTAAACCAGTAATGGGGGGTTTTCCGGCACACTTGTAGATGGCGCTGACCTTGCGCTGACCAGAAGTGTCTGTCGTTGTCAAGTTTTTTATTTTATTTTATGTGGTGTAGTGGAAAGTATAGTCAGCGCCATCTATCGAGTTGATGAGAACTACTTTTTTTAAACATGTTTGGCAAAACTTTCTTTAACCAAAAAAATTATTTTAAATAACTTTACTTTTGCTTTAAAACTGCTTACCAATCTCTGCTTCGTTTATCCTTTTTCCTTCTTACTCAATTTTGAACTAGTAAAATCCACAAAAAGCTAAAAACACTATAATAAACTGTAATGGTAGTTCATTACAGTTGATATTTTTTTAATATCCCGTAAATAAGTAAGAATACCTACTCAGTTTGTACTCGAAATGTAAACTGGCGCGGGTTTCAAGAGCGTCCGGACAATGGTTGATCCCGCCTTGCCTCTATAGACATATTGCATACAGTTACGAGCACATTGTAGAAGCGAGTAGAAGTATTTGCAGATGCAGTGTTGATGGTTTCGTAACGATGGGTGAGTCACGGCCGGCCAAGTTCATTGTCGCAAGCCGAACTTGAACCCGCTGACTTCGGCTCTTAACGCACTAACAGATACGCAATGCGGCGCTATAAATATATAATACGCCTTTTTTTTAAACAACCGTCAACCGTCAACCGAACAACCGTCGTGTTTTCCAGTTAAATTGATTTATTTATGTAATTTTGATTTATAAACCAAGCTACAGAACCGATTTCGATAAAATTAATATGGAACCCCTGAAGTATCATCTACGAAACTATGTATAAAACGGTGGGTTGGCAAAGGCATTTCGGGGGGGTGGGGGGGGGGGGGGGTGGGGGGGGGGGGGGTGGACCCCCCGCCCCTGCCTACGGCCTTGTGTCTGTGGTTCTGAAGGTTATGAACAAATGAGGCAAAGTAAAAAGGTCAAAAATAAAAAGTAACCATATTTATTTATATCAGTTCTGTCATGCGTTTTTTTGTGGTTATTGTTTGCATAACAAAGTACTTGCCCATAGTATAATAATTTATCAGAATTTCAACAAAATGATACAAGAAAACTTGGAAAAGCACTTCACTAACGAACGCGAACTGGGAAGTGTAGCAGTAATGGTGAGTGAACTGCTTTTTCACAAGAAAAATGCCAAAAAAGTGGGCCATATCTCGCCAGCGCCGTCTATCCTTTGGCTGTAGAACTACGTTTTGACAGCTGTCAGAAAACTTGCCATTGGCCAAGTAATCGTGACATAGATAAAAAAAACATACAGGCGAATTAAGAACCTCCTTTTTTGAAGTCGGTTGCAATGAAATTAATGGGATCCACACTGCGCTTTTTTCAGCTATGTGGCGCATCGTCGATGCGGCCATATTCAACTGTCAATCTCGTACATTTTGTTGTTTTGGGTTTTTGGTTTCACTCTTATTAGACTCGGATTACCAGAGAGAATCTGCATATACTGGTTTGTACAGCAATCCTTTGCCTTGCTAATTAAATCTCTGCCCAACATAAAGTGTAAACAACTATCTAACTTACAAAATCAATTTTCAGGCCGTCAACAGCTGTTTTATCAGATTCAAATTCAGCAGAGCGGATTCTTTAAACAAGGCACTACCCATTATTTTTCCTTGGACTAGATTATCGACAACGCTCTCATCAAGAGCTGATAGATATAATGAACCTCATTGGTGTGCGTTTAAGTATTGACTCTTGTATTTTTAATATATTCAATACTCATTCATTTTGGTGTATTTAAAAAACTTTTGATATTAAGGAAATACTGGTATGTACCAACTAAAGGAGATTAAATAATCGGCTTCATCAACCATTTTTCATCCGTGGAATTTTTAAAATAAATATAAATACCATAGTAAAAAAGTAAGTAAGCTCGTATAGGCTGAGTGGCTAGCCCTAGTGTCAGAGGTAATACCTTAGTTAAAATATTTAAATGTAAAGGAAAAGTTTTAATTTCGGTAAGAATTTTAATTTCAATTGATACATATCTTCGTATTTCTATTTCGAAAATATTTTAACAATAGTACTTATCCAACAAATATAGACAAATACTAGAAATACTTTGAGGCATAATAGTAAACATTTTCATGGACACCTTTACTTTTACTATGAACCCAAAACTGAAATCGTGAAAAAAAACAGCTGTTTTACACAAAAAGTTCATCGACCTCTGACAAAATGTATGAAACTGCTTATTGAAGCTGTTCATAATCATGAGTACAATGACCTCATAAAGTATTGCTAGTAAATAAAAAATAGAAAAGAATAAAACAATACTTATTCAATTAATACATTTCATTATATTTTTTTCCGAGCGCCTGGTTGACGCGACACGTGATCAAAATGCTGGCATTTGGCCCAACGCTAAGCATTGCCATTAAACGTGGCAATACCGCCAGCATGCTGGGTACGCTGCGAACGGGTTTGAGCATAATGGATTATCTCTAGACTTTCATCGGTCCAGATACAATCTTTTTGTTTTTTGTTTATAGGCTAAGTAGTATTAAGTAGTCTTTGTAATAGTTAATAAAGGCTTATATGCACTTTAAAATTTCAACGTTAAGTTTATTTAGTTCTTTTTACCAAGATCAACGACACTACAGTTTTACACTTCTCCATCGCTTGTTAGAATCATAGCATAGCTGCAGCTACAGCACGGCCGAAGCTTGTTATTGATAACGTCAGTAAACACTCTGGTCGGTGTCCCGCGACAATGACTTCTCGGTCTCGAGATACTGTGCACATGTAGAGATAGCCGTCCAATCACATCGATGTTTTCATGCTAATGTGAAAATAGCAGACATTGTAATATTCGATTCATTATCAGCAGGCCTAACATGCGCACCGCGAGAAATTTTTCTCGATTCTACAAAACAGGACAAGGCTACGAATCTGTATAAGTTTGTCTCGTTTTCGCACGACATAAAGACACGAGAAAATTTTCTCGCGGTGCGCATGTTAGCCCTGCTGGAACGAAGTATGTAGAGACTCACTGATCGGGAATATTTGTCGAAGCCACCATATTATCACGATTTGGTTTTTATGGTTGACTAAAATTTTTTTTTTTTTACTTATTTTATAAACTTATTTAAAGTATTATTATGTAGATGTATTAGAATGTAAATAAGTTTTGATTCACATTTCTTCGTTAGCACACCCTGTCTTTTAGTGTTCATAATTTTTATAATTATAGATTGGTTTTAGCAATAAGGCTGTCATTTGTTATACTAGTGTTTAAGCTATTTAATCATTTGTTTGTATTTGTCTGGTGTAAGTAGTAAAAAGTTAATCTATATATGTATATCTAAATGTTATTAAGTGACGGCGTCGACCACGCACGTAGAATTTGGTAGCCCACGCTACCACGCGCATAGCTAAAATGGGAAGTGGCCTGAAGGTGGCCGACTGGTGGTGGTCTGAAGTAGATGGACATGCATTTTTTAAGTATTTAGCAGTACACACGCCAAATTTTTATTCTTTATAGCAGATTTGAGGTGATTATTTTCGGTTTGAAGGGCAATGTTACCAGATAAATTACTGGGCATGAAGAGATTTGACATCTAATATTTTAGGGTGACGAGCGCAGTGCAGGGCGGCGCAGAATTTTGTTTCCAAGGCCACAATTCTGGCACTGCTACTGCTGCACTGCTACTGCTGCACTGCTACTGAGCAGCTGGTGTGATGCTTAATCATGCAAACGTCTCAACAGAAAGAAGTGAATAGAACGGAAATGTGACTGGCCGCTTGGACCTGGGTATGTCCTAAAACTGCATCCAGAACCACCGGAGGACGGGCAGCAGCGTCCTCTTAGTTAACGGTAACACTCTGCGATCCCCAAGCCGCCTGCCAAGCGTGGGGATTATGGCAACCCCTAAGCCTATTAAGGGGCGTCCCTATTATACTATTCGTCCAGCAGTGGACGTGTTCTGGCTGCGCTAGGTGCAAATGCGCTTGTTGACAATTCTACCAATATACATGTTTTTAAACTGAGAATCACCAAAAAAGACAATTTAAATAGACGCGTAGGAAACCAAACCACATTGCATCGTAATTAGATCAATTTTAATCTGTTGCAAAATGGCATTTCGAGCGTTTTACCTCAAACGCGCGACCGATGATTGTCATTTTTTCGTTGTACTTTCTATACAAATAAGTGTGAAACTGGCGACAACGGTTTTCCATACAATTGCTTTACAATACTGTTTTGGCAGCCGTTCTACCTAATAACTAGGGCTTACGCTTTTCTGTGACCCAACCGTCTCGTTAGTACTCATTTATATTAAAAAATAGTAATTACGCACTAAATAAAATATTATGACAAAATAAAAACGAAAACATAGTTTAACAATTTCATGTGGCAGACAGAGAAGATGAAAATTACGAGCCACAAGTACGGTTTTGTTACAATTGCGTGCTTAAAGTTGATATATTATGTTTAGTGGTCATCCATTAACACTCTAAGTGGATGCTTAGCCGATATATGGTATTTATAGCTCCATTAAGTAGTGCCGCTGCCAGTCGAAAGTGTGAAATGTTTACAATGAATTGCTCTCTGACTTCGAGCATATCCCATTGGAGGTAGCAAGCCAAGGCGTAACCTTCTGCCGAAAGTGGTCAAACAAAGAAGAATGCAATAGAATATAGTATATATGTCGCAGCCAAATAGCAGAATACGCCGTATTATATTTAAAAAACAAAGCCAAGCCAAGCCATTTTAAAACACAGGGCCGTTTTATAAAGCGGCGTATTAAAGTTTAGCGAAATTGTATTACGGCTGAAAGTAAGGTAAACATTGAAGTCTTCAGACAATACGATCGTATTTTTTATTTGTTTATTTGTTTTATTTTTGTATTTTACAAGGTTTATGAGAAACTTTATACCTATTAACTTATGAGTATTGATTATCAAGATCATGCATGTGTTGCTTGAAATTTAATTTCAATCACTTTATGCTATAACAAATTCTCTAAGTATAAAGCACTTTATCATTAGTCCAATTAAACTTTGCGATTAATCGGCTGAAACAATTTCATTAAAACCTTTGTAATAAATATAGCAACGGATCTCAGAAAAAAATAAGAAAAATGACTCTGTGGCAGTTCGTGTTTTGGGTCACGTAACATACCTACATAGTATATTTTTCTTAAATGCATTTGTGGCCCCAAATCAACATAATATATTTATGTTTATTTTGACAAAACCATTCCAACTCAGTTTCCTATAGGTACCTACTTTGTTTAGGTACTACCAAGAATAGCCTATTGTTCAACAGTATAAATACACTATAATTTTAAATTCTGATGACATATCATATCGTAGCCACAAGGTAGGTAAGTACCTATAGATATTAGTAGTATACCGCTGATCGCTCGGGTCATTGACCTACGATAGCACTATTGGTAATGGAATCCAGGCGTCAGTGACGTCATTTTCAATGTCAGGCCGTCTCGAACAATGAAATGGAATGCACGTTTCCGCTGATGTAGACAACACTGGCTATTTAAAGAAAGAAATGTATTAATGACTACACAGATTTTGAATTTGCAAAAGGTAATCAAGGTATTGTCAGGTCAGTGACCTTTCAGAGTGTTAGAATGTAATTAAGCATCTTTAAGACTATACTGAAGATGGTAGATGGATGGTGGATGGGGAAGAAAGGTTCTTGAGTGGCGACCGCGAACCGGAAGACGCAGCGTAGGAAGGCCTCCCACTAGGTGGACCGACGACATTTTAAAAGTCGCGGGCAACCGGTGCATGCAAATGGCAGGTTGTCGTACAGTGTGGAGGTCTAAGGTCCGGCCTTCGTTCAGCAGTGGACGTCTCCGGGCTGATGATGATGATGAAGACTATACTTAAAGTGAATAGATAGATGTATGTAGATATACTAGTTGAATCAATGAGTTGACACCACATTGTATATTGCAATCAGGTGAGTAGAGGCATTGCACAGGAAAGGACTATACCTATCTACCTATACACATGTCGAATGTTCATGTTCGGACTTTCATATCATTGGCTTTTTGGTAAAGGAAAACATAGTGAGGAAACCTACACACGCCCGCTGAAAAAATCGATGGCGTTTGTGGATCCTCCAGCCCTTAACTGTATGTATGGGCCAGCGTGGTAGATTTAGGTAGTATAGCCCAATCGCTCTTCGAGGATAGGCTTAAGAGGGAATTCGGTAATAATTAACTAATAATGAATTTTTGTAGTGACTGCCCAAATTCCGGTAATAACACAAGAATTAAAAAAGTTAATACCGGTTTGGTTCTACTTCCACAAACTTTTGCTACGAAATGGGATAGGAGTTTTTTGTAGTGGTAGGACTCTACTGCAGTGTCCGCCTGTGGAAGAACCACACCTTTGCCAGTTATTCAACCGCCAAGCAGTAGTGTGCAAGCATTACTGTGTTCTGGTTTGAAGGGCAATGTTACTAGAGAAATTACTGGGTATGAAGAGATTTAACATCTAATATCTCAGGGTGACGAGCGCAGTGCAGTGCGGCGCAGAATTGTGTTCGCAAGTTCACAATTCTAGCACTGCTACTGTTAGTGGCAGGCGTGACGCTTACCATCAGGTGAAATTCATGCTCGTCTCATCACTAGACAATATTTAAAAAAAAAACGGTTTGCGATATTCCATGCAAATGTTTTCATCTATTTTCAACCGACTTCAAAAAAGGAGGTTCTCATTTCGACTGTATGTTTTTTTTGTATGCAGGTTACGCGATTACTACGCCAATTATGAACTGGTTTTGATGAGTCTTTTTTTTTGTGGGTGATACTTCAGAGGTGGTCCCATATAAATATTATCGAAATCGATTCAGTAGTGTGGTTCTTAAAACAAAATTACTAGAAAATATAAAGATATCATCCAGGTATTCGAAGTTGAAGTCGGTTGTATTTTTTTTATCTCCCTGGATAATGCCTCCAGGACAATTGTTTTTTTATAAAATCTAGGTCTACTGTAGACATGTATCTGTCATTTCCTTTTTCTCAGCAACTAATTGCTAAAAGAAATATAAACCTTTAAATATTTTCATAGCAATATTTGGAGGGTTGATTGATTGATTGATTAACTCTTTATTGTTCACACCAAGAATTACACAGAAATAATTTCATAAATGTATATATTATATATAATATTATTATTTATATTATATATTATATTATTATTTATATTATATAATTTATTATGTTTTATTGGGTTATATTTTATTTAGCAATTAGTTGCTGAAAGAAAGAAAATGACAGAGACAGATTGTTCTAGAGGCATTATCCAGGAAGGAAATAGGGGAATACGTTTGTATGGAGAATCGTTCCCTCTTAAATCCAGCAGTGGACTATTTAACAGACTATTAATACATCAGTAAGACGAAGAAGGCTACAAGTAATAATGATAAAGACCGAGTGCAATAAGCTTACAATAAGAGTCAAGGTAACAAATTAGTACAATACCAAAAGATTACCGATGTAATCGGTCGTTAGGTAATGGCAATGAACTTCACTGATAAGGCCTATCATTTATAGTACCAGTACCTACGTGACTTCACTGCCAATTCATAAGTGCAAAGAATGTGAATGTCGTTTATCGGGTAACTGGAGTTGGGATCCAGGCAGGTGGTGAAGTTGCCAGACACAAAAATGAAGCCGTACGGTACAATCTGATGAGACGAAGGGGAAGCTTTCCTGTGGTAAGTGGTAAGTGGTAAGCCACACATAAATAATGATGCATACTCGTGACCACTATATCACTATATATATTTGGTCTTTATTTCACAGTTCTATTGACTCGTACTTTTGATTTGAGACCACGCGACCCCCTATATCTTCCAAGTCCCTTGATCAATTTGGCTCATGTTCGAAACTGTAACTTGTATTTGCAAGAACTACTTTCTTACAAAATTCGACGCTAACTTGCGAAAAACGATTTGCAAGTTAAGTCGTTTTTTATAGTTATTTTATTATAGTTTTTTATAGTTTTTTTTAGTTTTTTATATTCGAGAAACTAACACCAATGATACATTCAAATCCGATTTGCCCCAGACCCCCAGTAGACTCGGAGACCTTTGCTTCGCTTGGTCAATTAGACTTATATTTATTTAGGAAACAACCAGCTGTACATTATCTACATCTACATAAAAATCAATTGCTGTTCGTTTGTCTCGCTAAAACTCGAAACCGGCTGGGCCGATTTTGCTGATTTTGGTTTTGAAATGTTTGTTGTAGTCCAGGGAAGGTTTAAACGATGAGTAAACGACTGGACCGAATGGATGAAATTTTGTGTTCCTGGAGCGGGTCATAGTAGCGAGGCCGAAGGCCGAGCTCTGCGCGTACGAAGTAGCGGGTATCAGCTAGTTTGCAATAAAAAACTATAGGTTAACTTACTTAATTGCACAGCCCACCACATAATCCACAGATTATTATATGCTTGTAAGAAATGTTTACTAAGTTTCTAGAAGTTTTTAGAAGAACTGTTTTGCAGCAAAGATCATCTTTACTAAAATATTAGGAACTAGAACTTGTTACGGAACCATGTTACGGGACACACACAAAGATACGGACAACTAACATCCCGATCCTGAACAGTTATTTTAATTCATCTTTCCAATATTTCTAGAGCATTAAAACTACTTAGGCGACATCCCTAATCTTTGGCAAAGATTTTTCGTCGTGAAAATTAAAAAACCTTAAAAGCGCCATACCAAGCGACTTTAGAAAAACTTTTTGATCATATTTATTTTAAAACTCAATATCTCAACCAAATATATTTCTAATAAACAAATATTTCAAATATATGTATTCTATTGGGGCCAGATGGCGCTGTGTTTTTTTAATTGGGGGGACATTTTACACACAGCGCCATCTAGCCCCATACTAAGCAAAGCTTGTATTATGGAAACCAGATAGCTGATAGAATACTTATATACATATTTTTTTTCCAAAATACATAGTTATAATACATACATACTTATTATGTTTTTGTTAATTTATTTACACCGATATTTATTTATTTAATTTATTTATATACCTCTCTACCTACGAATACGTTGTAAAAAATAATACAATACAAAAATACTGATCAAAACTGCCGTTGTATGACCTTGGGTTCACCTTAAGCCTTAAACAGTTGACGCAGAGATGAGTTTTCGCGGAAATAACAGATGTTACTAGAAAATGGTGTAAACGACACTGTGACAACATAATATTATCACTAGATTAGGACCAGAATAGGTATGGTAAGGTTCGTCACCCGAGGCAATAAGTGGTAATGACCTGTGATATACATGTGACTAAGAAGTGGAATTCGTAATGACGTCACTTTCAATGTCAGCATGTTTGCCTTGAACGTGGCGATAAATGTTGTTGTTCCAAAACTGCTATACTTTCTTTTGTTTTATTCAAAAACTGGAAGTTTGACATTTTGTTTTGTGCCTAATGTGGTTTTGTCTATGGCTAATTATGTTTCACTCGGTTTAATCTATTTCAACTTCACCCATTAAAATTGTCTCACTGTTCGGTCGGGGCTACTAAAATTGTTAATAAATGCGAATATTGTCGTTTTGTTATTTTTTATCTTTCACACAATAGATCGTCGTGATTTTTTACATGGATAATATGGATATACATCAAAAGTCAGAAAGTATGTGTAACACTGTAAAAATATAAGTACCTACCGAGAAAAAAAAAAGCCGTTGTACAGAAATTACATCGAAAATATTATTGCAAAATTACATGTGTAATATGTATTAACCTTCGGGATAGCCTTATTAAATAATTAACGGAAGAAATGAAACGACTGAAACGATTTGAAGACCTTGGTTTTTTTTTTGTTTTTTATTAAACAGGTTATTTTATGCCCAGAGTAGCGGGTGAAACCGCGGGGCGTAGCTAGTATACAATGAACACGAACGAATATGATTCCACTTTTATTATGGGTCTTTCCCGATAGATACAATGTTCAAGTCACGAGTGAGTCGGTTTCTTCTGGGCAAGTACCTATGCTCCATTGTAGATCTTCGCGTATATCACGCGAGTGAGTGGTCAACAGCAAACGCAAAAAAAAATGTGTTGCCCAAGAAAACTTTAATCGATAAAGGGCAAAATTATGCCCTAAAGGTGCAAGTCACTACTAGTAGAAGACAAATACAGTAACAAACTCATTGCTTTGCATTACACTTACATTATCGTGCACTGTTACGTATTCTGTGATATACTATTAATATTAACTAACATCTGAATCTATTTTAATTAACCGCATCGCATGCCTGCAACACTGTTGCAACATGAAACAAAACACTTTCGATGTAGCGAGGAAGTCTGAAAGTTCACATTAAGTCGCTGAACAGAGTTAAATAGGCGCCATATCGTACGCACTGAGCGCTTCAATTCCACATTATTTTTACATGGGAAAAGCAAAATGTGCAACTCTCTGCCGAAGTCTGTATTATAAGTAAAATTGGAATGTCTTCAGATCATGAATAAGCAGGTTTTTTTTAGGTAAACGTGCTCCATCTTAAATCACATCACTGTTTAACATCAGACAGGTGTGAGCAAACGCAAACGTATTGTAAAAACAAATAACTTAAAAAAAAAATACTTCAAATGAATATGGGACCACCTTGAGAGTATCTTACAAATAAAAAAAGATTTTTTAACATCAGTCCACAATTGACGGAGAAATAAGTTAACATACATTAACAAAAAAACATAAGTACATACAGTCGAACATAGAACCTCCTTTTTTTTTTGAAGCTGCCTGACTTCCTGACTTTATTTGCTATTTTAGCAGTGAAGATAGAGTTAGAAAATGAAGATAAAATATGCATGCAGTCATCGATGGAAACGGTAGGTATCATCATCAGCCCGGAGACGTCCACTGCTGAACGAAGGCCTCCCCGTTAGACCGCCACACTGTACGACAACCTGCCATTTGCATCCACCGGTATATTAATATTTTAACGGTAGGTATATTAATATTTAAATAAATAATAATTGTATTTTTTTCGAAAACTTTTTAAATTTTCATGATTAAAACAATTTATTATAATTTTTGCTATTTGTAATGACTTGCGTTAAACCACATCTGACCTGATAAGCAACGATGCTCTCTAGGATACAACACGCTCATTTATAAGACGCTTTTGACTCTAGTCTTACAAGACACTCTTATTGTCTTATTATTGTTGAAACACAGACTTCGACAGAGAGTTCCATATCCTTGTCTTGCGAATAAAAAACGCGGAATGAAAGCGCTTTGTGCGTAAGTGGGAAATCCAACATAATGTGTATGGGTTCCGCTTAGGGCGCGTATGTTTGGCCGTCTGGTAATAATAAGAGGCAGATGGAATCAAGCTATGCAATTCCAGGGCACACCCGCTGTAATTTAACTGGTAGAAAACTACAAGTTACCTTACGTCGATGCTCGAGGCTTTGCAGCCGAGACCGGACCAAAGTTTTGTTACCTCTTGTCTCGCCTCTCGATTGACTCCAATGCCAATGAAACAAAACAATCCCTTTCATGAGAACAGTAGTCCGTACACGACCTAACTTGAGCTTTGTACGAGCTGGGCAGCTGTTTAGGTGTGAAGTACCGTTGTATGTATCTTAGAGACCTCATTGTCTGCATGTAGGACATGTTAGGTCTCTGCTCTGTCTTAACACATGTCTGAATGGTTGTTGTTATTGAAGGCTCTCATGAATATTCGGCGGATTTGATGAACCTAGTCGACATTTAGAAAATAATAACTACCTACCTGTTTTCAACCGACTTCAAAAAAAGAGGTTCTCAATTCGACTGTTTTGTTTATGTTTGCTGCGCGATTACTCCACGAATTATGAACTGATTATGTTTTTTTTATATACATAAAATATATTTTTTGGTAGGTTTTGTCGAAATCGGTTCAGTGGTTGAAATTTATAATTACGAATAAGATGATAAAGTAGCCAGACGTTGACATATTTTTGATTAAACTTTGTATGTTTGTGAATGTTATGTATTGGTTTTGTAAGTTGTCATTTTTATATAAATTTTATATGTACGAATTAAATGTCATTTTTTTTTATTAAAATCATTTTTTTTAAATTAATTTTAATAGTGTATTTTACTGGCTTATCACACGCCTTGGCGTCGCTGTAAGTGTGGCAAATATTTATTAATAAATTAAATGAAATGACTTGAAAGTAATATACAAAACACGTGTATTTTAGAGTAATTTATGTTAATAACATATATGTTAATAACATACATATACACGAGGATATCACTATCTATTTATTCTAAATATAGAATTCAATAAGTATGTTGAGTAAAACAAGTACAGTATCATAATAAACCTATCATTATACACATAACATTGAAACATTTAATCATTTAAAAATCGTTTATATCACTCACCTGAAAAACCACACAAAAATCCTCAAATCAACGGAAAACGAGAACTATAAATCAGAAACGGAACACTTAGTTAAACTTAAACAGTCATTATTAACGTACACAACATATAGACCGTCATTAAAAAAACACAAATATCATCTCGAACTTAGAACTTCAATGATTCTTATTCCAAACACGCTTAAATTAATAACCATTAATCAAAATCACTAAACTTAATCGATATTTATCACAATCACTCACTAGCGCATCGCGATCGCGGTTGTGGAAGAACAAAAATATCGTCGGAACCTCCGAACAATAAAATAGGTAGGTACGCACGATATTGGAAGTTCACCAGCCGCCGTCGCGGGGTCACCGACCGTCCTTAGCACAGCTGCGCGAAGCTCACAGATAAACATCTATCCCTCTCCAGCGTCACATCTCGCTCACACGGTAGCGTAGATTTAGTAACAGTTAATATGTGAGCAATTTCCATGTTGAATCCGATTAAAACGATTACTTTGAATGAGTTGCGTATTAAAACGAACAATTTTCTAGAACTGCTATGTGATTTATATTAGCTACCTATTGATAAAATTTTGTTCGAGTCATTTTAAATTCAATTTTATGATGTACAAGTACTCTTTTTGTATTGGTAAACTTATGAAATGTTTTTTCAGCATACGAAATAGAGTATTATATATAAAATATTTTACCTATAATATAATAATTAAATACCGGGTTACAGGTTAAGTCGACCTAGATCCTTTAGGGGGTTATAGTATACATCATTACTGACGACAAAAAATTACCAACATTAAAAAACAAAAAAAAAAACATTATAATCTTTAGTAATTAATTAGTGGTAATGTATTCCTTGGTCTAGAATGCAAAATAAAACGACAAGGTTTGGATAGGGGGTCCCATAGTCAAATCAGTCAATGATGATGTATCAGTCAGTAATGACGGAGTTTTGGCGGGAACACGGAAAAATCATGTCGTTGCATTCTATTATTTTCTTAAACTTGTGTATTTTCGCGAATTAATGATTAAAAATGGTGGTGTTTTATTCATTGAGTGTTGAATTACATGCACGAGTGTGGGCAAGTGATATAATGTGGTGAAACATGTCTTTTTGTGTTGTTTTCAAAACTCCGTAGAAGCTCATAGTAAAGTCGCCACAACTTTACTAGGGCATGACTTGGACTCGACTATGACTAATTTCGTGTGACTGACTGTGATATCATGACATATTTGACTTGATTTTAATATAAATACTTGAAAAAATCATAAACTTGACACTGGCAGAATGCACAACGTGCGATGCCAAGAACTAAGAAAAAAAAATGATGTATACTAAAACCCCCTAAAGGATCTAAGGTCAACTTAACCTGTAACCCTGTATAACTTATTTAATAATACAAACCTAATATCTACATAATTATGTATACGTTTTCAGAGCTTTTCTCTACATTAACTCTGGACGTAGAAGTCTCTGCATTGCGGGTCTCAAGTTTAAATCGTTTGGAATGCCGAATTCAGTAATATAAAGTAGCTTTTGTCAGCACTAAGATCATATCATTTTTAACCAGAAATACAGGTAAGTACTAATATTAGAATGTATTTATTTACGTCAACTTGTTTAAAATAGACCAAGCGTCAACGAATGGTCTAGCTCTGAATATTTACCCTGGAGCCGCCCACTTAGGTCGTTGTTTCTTGTTATTGCTACTGTAAATGCTAGGTGCCTATATCTAGATGTCTTGAACAATATTATTTTAGTTGAAAGATAATTAGCACGAGGGTACAGCAAACGATTGGGTTGAACTAGGGGTTTGGAAACGTTAACTAGTTTCTTTGATTTTTACAATTTAGTAAAAAATATTGGTAGATCTGGATGGTACAAGCTAGTTTTTGTAGAGTTGTCAAACCGTGCGGTATGAACTATCTTGAAATCCAGGGTTACACGTATCGGTTGACTAAGCTGAAAGGAAGTAATTGTTCTCATCTCTGGGAACAGTTTTTACGATGGGCCAAACCTGAAATCTCGAAATAATGTTTAACTGTTCCATACATTTCGTCGAGGAAGAGTCAATTTTCTTTCCGTTTTTTTTTTGCGATTTCTGCTTTGTTTTTTGTAATAGTTGTTCAGAATAGCGAGCACAATGACATCCTTTCAATTTAGTAATGCCGTTACGGGTAACTTCGTATATAAAAAAAACAACTCAAATATGGAAAACAACAAACCATTTAAAACAAAAATCAACCGTCTTCAAAGCAAAAAACGCAATTTCGTTTACTTGGATGTCATATTTGTCCAGTTATTTTGATTTAAGAACCACAATGCTAAACTGATTTCGATGAAATTTCTATTGAACCAGTCTGAACGTAGAATCCTTACAAATAAAAAAAAACCTAATCAGTTCATAATTGACGGAGTTCTGAGGTAGCAAACATTAAAAACAAATACAACCAAGTTGAGAACCTCTATAATGACCTACTTAATAGAGGTCTAAAATAAAGTGAAATAAGTTGAAAAAGTATGGCAAACAACTAAGAGTATGTATGGAAAAAAGAATTGAGAAATACCTAGGTACCTACTTAGTGTTTTCAGGCAGTTTTAGGCAAGCATCATTTCAATATCTGTTCTGAGCCCTTTAGATATCTTTGATACGATACCATTCCCAACTCCCCGCGGAGAACTAGAAGTGTGATGTGAATAAATGAAGTCATTTCACTTAATACACCGAATACACACAAGTAGGAAACCAGGAGAGCTTGGGTTACCTAGAGAGTAGAAGAACCATTTATCATTTGCAACTCCCATCCAACCGCAGCTCATTTGTTTAGGAAATGACAACGCACGCGGAAATCGGGGAACTCTGGAAGCGGCAATGTTCCAGTGTGAACGCACCTGGCCAGTGTGATGACCCTCGCCGTACTAACTGTTAGCGGGACTGCGGCGCGGCCGGCGCTCCCGTGACGTCACTGTCTCGTCACCGTCTATGCCACTGCCCGGAGTAACTGTCTATCAATCTACGCTGACATGTCATCGGACCGGCCTATCTACGCAGTACTTCATCATGTGTTGTAAAGTATTATCTGTTCTGTGGTCGTACTTAGTTCTGAATGGATATTAATGGGCATTGATTCCTTTTCCGTCAATTTGCAAACATGACGAAAGTTTAGGTACCAAAGCCAAAGGTATTCAACGTGCCAAGGTCGCTTCGGTTTATAATAGGGTAGATGACTGATGTTTAAATCGTTGAAACCAATAGCTTTGATGAAGAATTTAAGTAAATATAGTATGTTAATTGAAAAAATTATTTTAATCGGTTATTAATGTTCTGATATATAAGCATTCAAAGTTTTTGGTAGAGCTAACTCTGTCCCTTTCCCACAAATCAAAAAATGACGTCACGCCTTACTTGTCAGAATATAATTTATATGGCGTACAGAGAAGTGACGTCACGATTTGCTGTTTCGCCTCTCTGTCTAGCATGATTTTAATATGCTTATAAGTTACTTATTTTTGATCAGATTTTCATTTTCCTTTCATTAATCAGCTATATTTATGGGCCACATTTTAATAGGCAAATAAAAAAACCAGTCTTCTAGCCTATTATTACACAAATTATTTGTGTTTTATTGGGATTTCTCCATTTTCTCGCATTTTCGGGAAACAATTCCCATGTTTGTACCTACTCATGAATAAGTTTGTTTGTATCTATATTAAATTTAATCAACGTCGGTTAAGCCGTTATGTCGTCGAAAGGTAACAAATATAAGATGAATGGAAGCTTCCGCTTTTGTAGTGTGAGTATCAGTCGTCGTTTCTAAGGATAAGAAGCTAGATCTAAACTTGGCAATAATCGCATTTTCATAACACTTTTCTACATTTAAACACGTATCTGTTACTATTATCTATTCTGTGACGAAAGCAATAAGTCTAACGTCGCAAATAGCTGGTTTAGGTAGTTTTTCTTACAACTTCTTCGAATCATGCGCTATTTCTGCTCCTGGCTTATTGTCGTGTATATTTTGGAACATAATATAATCCCACGTGACTTACGTGTTTACACGATCTTTCTACACCAAAATATCTAATTGCACCAATATTATTTAAAGATTCTTTAAGGAATACAAACGCTTTCGCCCAAATCGGGAACAAAGAAGGATTTGATATCTTAATGACTAAATGTTTGCTTTTAATGCTAATCTTTTTTTGTCGGTAAAAGGTTTGGTTATCTTTCAATTTTAATTTCCTTGAAGACGCATTTTTAGCGATTCTTTTGTTCTTTTTCAGGGTAACATATTGAAATACTTTGGAAGAGATAATTCAAAATGTATTTCACATGTCAAGTCAAAAGTTTGACGATTCATACTTCGTTCGGACCACATAATTTTGGTTCACATACAATTCTGCTTTCGGCCTCTATTGTATACCGGATTCGGTCTAAATTCATTTTTAATATTTATTTAAGATTATGTTCTTGTTTTGTCCCATTTACTGTTTCCTGGTTAGGCCCAATTTTTTTATTAAAGTATATGCTTAATTTATATTATACAGTCGAAGTGATAAATACTTTGATCATAGTTCACATAACACATTAATAATGTGATTTATGTATATTTAAGTATGAAACCGGAAAAGAGTGCTGTAATTTTTTTTTCATTAAACAGCAAAGAAAATATTGTTTTTCGTAGCTGAATGTGGATGAAGGGTGTAATCTACTCAAATTTCATTACTCTACCGATTATCTTGCAGTTTTTATTTTAATGTTTATCAATAGCAATACGTCACCGGCTTTATTTATTACCGCTATGCTACGGAAAAACTTTTATTTTTCTAAGATAAAAAGCCTTTGTAGCAATCTGTAGAGAGTAGATTCACTCGCTTTTCAACCGACTTCAAAAAAGTAGGTTCTAAATTCGAATGTACGATTTTTTGTAGTTATGTATATTACGCGATTACTCCACCAATTATGAATTGATTTGATTTTGATGTTTTTTTTGGTATGTGATACAGAGGTGGCCCCATATACATTTTATCGAAAACGGTTCGGTAGTTTGGTTTTTAAATCAAAACTACTGGTATAAATCAAAATAACTGGAAAATATGAAGACGGGCATCTTGGTAGTCCAAATTGAAGTCAATTGTTTAAAAAAAAGAAGCGTATTATTTTTTTTTTTTTTTTTTTTATATCGCAGGTCATTTTTTCACACAGCGCCATCTAGCCCCAAACTAAGCAAAGCTTGTAATATGGAAACTAGATAGCTGATAGAATACTTATATACATTATTTTTTTGTAAATACATACTTATAATACATACTACACCCAGACACAGAACAAACATTTATGTTCGTCACATAAATGTTTGCCCTTGGTGGGGATCGAACCCCCTACCGCCCTACAGCTCTGAAGGCAGACACACTACCGCTGAGCTATATGGCAGTCGAATTTTATACAATCTTATCTGATTGTACACTGGACTTTAATTTCGAATTTAACTCAAAGCCTTTGAACCGTTACAGAGTGAAAGTAAAAAAATATATTCACACACTCACTCATAAACTTTCTCGTTTATTATTGAGATGATTTAATTTCAGGAATACGCTGCTATTTCATCACACTATATAATATTATAAATGCGAAAGTTTGTCTGTGTGTGTGTAGGTATGTTTGTTACCGGTTCATGCCAAACCGAATGAACAGATTTGGATGAAACTCAGAATGGAGATAGCTTATTTCCCGGAATAACATATTATTATAAGCTACTTTTTATCATCATCATCATCATCATCACCGTTTTTCGTGGGTGAAACTGCAGGGCGCAGCGATTAAGAAATAAAAGCTTTTACAAGCCTTCTTTCGGACTCTGCTACCAGCCCTAGTAATAGGAAGTAACTACTAGTAATTTATCTAATAAACGGAGAAGCATGGATGGCGTTACGCAACATGCAATAAATTTCCAACAATGGCGATAATCAAATAGTTTCATTAGGATGTTTGGCAATAACCAGTACGAACTATCTATAATTAAAGTCCTAAAATTCGAAGTTTAAAGTTACAACATACCAATACAGTATACATACATATACAGGATGATATTGAATTGATTGGCAATATGAAGGCTGCTTATGAAGGTTGCTGGCTGACTGGTTGGTTGTTGTTTAGCTTTGTTTGGTTTGGATTTATTGGTTTTTATTTTGTTTGGGGGTCACTATACTCATTCGTTAATCCGTCAACATAAAAACAAAGCTTAAAAAGCAGCGAAAAAAATACTGCTGTCCCATACCATACAGATAAATATTACTCTCCAATGGATCAAGGCGTACAGTGGATCTAGAGGCAACACGTGGCTGAAGAGCTGGCGCGGAGGGGCTCAAGCAGGCGCCCTGTAGGACCCGGAACGATGCTCCCTCTGCCGTTCACTCAAATCAGATCTTGGATCCGCAAACATACCTTTAGGCTGCATAATGAATACTGGGCAAGTACCGAAGGAGGGCAGACAGTCAAAGGCAGCCTTCCCGGAGTTAAATCTGAGATACTCCCGAAGGCTACTGAACCTCAAACATGACAAACTCCGACGGTTAGTTGGAGTGGTCACCGGACACTGCTCATTAAACAAACACCTTTTTAACATTGGGGTTACAGATAGCCCTCTATGCCGAGGATGGATGGGGGCAGAAGAAACGACCGCGCATATGCTGCTTGCGTGGCACACCAACGAACAACGATCCTCGGGTCGCCAAGGACGCTCTGGTCAGCGAGCTGCTGGCCTTCATCGGAGGCACCGGGTGGCTGGACTAGCTGCACCGGGACTACGCACCGAGAGCCCATGAGGGGCATGTCGTGCGGAAACAGCCCGCGCACCAAGTACCAAATAAGTACCATACAGATAATTCAATGAAGCACAACAGAATGTAAGTATTCGTAGCTGCTGATTTTTTCGCGACACCCGCGTTGATTACTAGTAAAACTTGCTAATTACGATGAGTTTAATAAATAAATACCTAACATATCGCTAATGAATTCAGTTTCACCCTGTATAACCCATAATTACTGTGATTCATTTGGTGTGGCTAGTTGGGAACTACCACCACATCACGCAGTATTAAGTACCGTGATAGTTTAAGCCTATGTTACAAAATTCTCAGTGGCACATGGATTGGTAAAAAAATATCAAATGATATCACGTTATACCCACCCATGTATGTACCTTGTACTGTTTATAACTGTAACTGTGTGTTACAAAGTTTGTCATCAATTGGATACGTTTAAAGAATTCTAGAAAAACAGTAACAAAATCATAGAACAAAAGTTACGCAACCCACATGGCACCGCCGCCGCCTAAGCTCGTCCTCGGAAACTGTTCAGCGAGAAAGCCTTTAAACCGAGTTGAGATGGAGTTGAACCAATCCGCTCAAGGTTTCCGAAGATAAGCCCTGTCATTGCCCTTTTTGCTGCTAGAGAAACCCTAGAATGTATTTAAAGTGATTTCAATTTGAAATTACTCAGTTGAAAACAAACTATTACGACGATGATGATAAAAAGTTGCCTATATGTTATTCCGGGAAATAAGCTATCTCTATTACAAGTTTCATGCAAATCCGTTCAGCCGTTTTGGCGTGAAGAGGTAATAAACGTACGAGTACATACACACACACATACCGAAAATGTAATACGCAGTGTTAGTGTGATTTTGTTGAGTAACAGAACTTAATCGAGTTATGTCGTAGAATAGAAAATCAAATTAACTGATGGTTATAGTAATAGTCAACGCTACCACCATACGCCATCGTAGTCAATTGGTAGGCATCTGAACAAGAATATATTACGGTTATTGAAGCTCAGTTCAGAGTGCTCAGTTGGTAGCATGTCTGCTTTCAGAGCTGTAGGGTGTGGGTTCGATAACCATCCAGGGTAAACATTTATGTGACGAACATAGATGTTTGTTCTGTGTCTGTGTGTAGTATGTATAATAAGTATGTATTTACAAAAAATAGTAAGTATTCTATCAACTATCTGGTTTCCATATTACAAGCTTTGCTTAGTTTAGGGCTAGATGGCGCTGTGTGAAAAATGTCCACAGATATTTATTTTGTTATTTTATTATTGAAGCTGGTCAAAAAATTAAGTCGTTGGTTCATAAATATCGAAGTAATCGCTGTACCTACATACAAATGCTCTGCCTCTTTTATAAAAGTTGGTTAAAAATGCCAGAGCTACACGAGTCGAATAAGGTCTCAGTTCTGTCTATAAATCTAGCAATTCGAGAAGCTGCGAGAGAAACTATTTCGTAAATTATTCCATTTATTATTCTACGCGAATGTAGACAAACATTGTTTAAATAGCTTACGGTGTTTTAATGTCAAGTTACTAGTAGCTTATTTTAGTATAAGATAATAATCTTATTATCTTATACTAAAATAAGCTGCTAACATATCTATCCTATCTATCGGCTGGATACAATCCTTTTGTTTTTTCTTGTGTAGTAGGGTAAGTAGTCTTTGTAATTTGTTGTAGTTAATAAAGTCTATCCTCACTATCTAGTTTAAGAATATTGTTTATGTGAATATTTTTTTTATTACTAAAAGTAACATTTAATGGATAGCCGACTTGAATGTTTAAAATGTTTGTAGAAGAATCCAAATACGTAGACTTTTCAACAAAAAAAAAGTTTCTTGTAGAATACCATTTTTTTATACGTTCAAGTGACGAGATAAGCAAGACGTTCGCCTGGTGGTAAGCGTCACGCCTGCCACTAACAGTAGTAGCAGTGCCAGAATTGTGAACTTGCGAACACAATCCTGCGTTGCACTGCACTGCGCGCGCTCATCTGAGATATTAGATGTTAAATCTCTTAATCACATACCCAGTAATTTCGCTGGTAGCATTGCCCTTCAAACCGGAACACAGTAATGCTTGCACACTACTGCTTGGCGGTTGAATAACTGGCAGAGGTGTGGTACTTCCCCAGGCGGACTCTGCAGTAGAGTCCTACCACTACAAAAAACTCCTATCCCATTTCCTAGCAAAAGTTTGTGGAAGTAGAACCAAACCGGTATTAACTTTTTTAATTATTGTGTTATTACCGGAATTTGGGCAAGCGCAAATGGCACACCTAGTAAAGTGAAATATTCACAGCAGCAGATTAGGAATATGTCTATTGGCTTTTTAGGGTCCTATTAGACCGACTTCATGTATGGACAAAAGAGCCCTCGAAAACAGATTGACGGACGAAAAAACTACGCTGCAGTTTTGATTGGATATAACTATTTGTAAATCCATTACAGTATCCGATGCACACGGACTCAGAGAAAGTGCATGCGCTCGCGGAAGCTGGGGCGTACTTCACACGGACACGCGGACGGAAAAATTGCTATTCTAGACGTTATCTGTACTTGGTGAAAGGCAATCCATGAATACCGGTAACAGATCACGCATAATATTACTAATGAAATATCGCTTACTATCAGGTAGAGTCCCAGAGAAATGGCCAAAACGTGAACTAATATAACAATTTCTAAATAGCTACCCATTATGTCAACATTACCTAATTTGCTATGAGAGATTTTCCAAACATGTTTAAATGAAGTTGTTCTCATCAACTCGATAGATGGCGCTGAATATACTTGCCAGTCAAAAACAGCATAATATTTTTCATCTGTGGCATATAAAATAAAATAAAAACTTGACAATGACAGTCAAGTCTGATCAGCGCTAAGTCAGCGCCATCTGCAATGAGTTTCTTTTTTTTAAGTGTGCCGGAAAATCTCCTTGTCTTGCTAAACGTCATATAAGCACAGCAGTGCTCTTTATGCACAAACTCTATAAAATGGGGGTAGTTTAGCATTATCAGTCTGTTAATAGTCCACTACTTCCCCTACTGGCCCAATTGCGGTTTGGTGAATCCACATATACCATAGAAATTCCTCCTGACTTATGCTGGTTTCTTTACGCTGTTTCCCTCATCGAAAAAGCCAGTGGTAACAAACGTACATAAACAACACACATATCAAGCAAAATCTGTACATAAAAAAGCAAAAGTAATTCTTCCCTTAATTGACTATGTATCTCTGCGATTCTATTACTCCGTAGTTCAAAGTCTTTCTCACTGCCCACCGCTTTGTCAGTATTTCTTCCTGTTTGTACATTTATATCCCTCTATCCATCTGTAATTCGTCTTCTTTTGACGACATCAGTTCACAAATAAATAAATAAATTATTTCAAAAATAAAATATTGTAATTTACTCACCCTTTTATTCACCCACGTCTTGGATAAAACATAGACAGTGTATAAAACATAGACAGTCTATAAAACATAGACAGTCTATAAAACATAGACAGTCTATAAAACATAGACAGTCTGTAAAGCATAGACAGCCTATAAAACATAGACAGTCTGTAAAACATAGACATTCTATAAAACATAGACAGTCTACTCAACACTTAGTTATGTATATCTTAGTTTAAATCATAAGTTTATAAGTCAAGGCAAGATTTCGAGATTACTTTAGTTAGTTACTTATAAAACCAAAACCGGATTAATGTCATTAGTTAAGGTTTTACAGGATAAGACAGAAAAGTGCTAAGCTCGAAAGAAGTGGAGGAGAATAGTACGTTCCTGCATTTTCACACGATGACGGGTGGGTTCCAGTTCGGAGAATCATGAATGATGTGAATGATCGAAAGTAAAACTGCAATGTACCACGAGACTAGCGCTAAGTCTTAGACACGACTCGGACTTTATTTTAAGGCCACCATAGTAGAATTAGCGGATATCAGTCAGCGAGAGCATTATGTTATAAAGTCTATAGCATGTTTTTCTGGGTTATTCGCCAACTGGACGCGATGGTCTGGACACGCGTGTGCAGATGGTGAAACTCAAAATTGGTACAATTTTCAAGCATGTCCAGATAGTGAGTATAAAATAAATTACTTACAAATTTTCGCCAACCGGACTCGATTTATGACCCTTTATATTATAAAACACTGTTTTAAACTATCACGGTTGTTTACTAAAGTTTTATTATTATTAACGGGATATTTACCGTGATTATGTTGTGAAATGAGCTCCCGATATTTCGGCGCAGTTGCATGCACCATGTTCTGTTTTGTCGAGGCTTGGGTTCGATTTCGAGTTCCAGTAATCGTAGTAAAATACTTAGAAAGAGGGTAGTTCGTTATGAATGCCCTTAATGTTTTTTCGAACTCTTTTGACAACCACCCGCATTCTTCAGTCTACTCGTGAACATGGTGCATGCAACTGCACCGAAATATTGGGAGCTCATTTCACAACATAATCACGGTAAATATCCCGTTAATAATAATAGAACTTTATATCTATAACTCTCTATAACTCTATAAACAAAATATTATGAGAAAAAATGTTACTAATCGTTACGAGATTGTTGATCAGCGGATGCCGAGAGTAGTATCGAGGGATTACATTTGTTTAAATCCACAGAAATATTCTTTTCTGCAATATTATTCGCTTATCATAAGTTAGCTTCAGTCTGCAATCTTCACCGCATCACTCGGTGTGTCACCGTCAACTATGATTCGACTGCCGACTGCCGGCTAATACTACGCAGAAAACCATCGGCCCTAGATTCAGATTTTTAATTATAATTAATACATTAATTCTGTTTCTGTTTATAAAACTAAGAAATACACATTATTAATAGAGTCTGATTAAATATTCTCTTTAAGACAAACACATCACAGTGCTTGGATAATATTTTCTAAGAAAAAATTAAGTTCACGTCTACATCGTTGTGAAAATTATTTAATATATTCTTAGAATAAACACCGATTACATTAACATTAATACGTAGCACTGTATACACTATATACACATATACACACCAAATTACACGATCGGCCCGACGGCATAAATTGACGAGTTGTATCGGTGGTTTTGAATCCATCAATCAATATTCTCTACAGATTGAACCCTTCAACATAACCTGACAAAATGTATCCAGTTTCAGTGGGTAGAGTGCTTTACTTGTTAGTATCTGAATTATTTTGTATATTTCATGTTGATTCAAATTCAAAATTCTTTTCTTTAGACAACAAAGGTCCAGGTTGTTAGTAAAAATAAACTTAGTATCTTATATATTAGTTTTAGTGTTATTAAGACTAGAGCCCAAACATAAATTGCGTACAAATTTAGAGGGTAACGATAGTTCTATCCATATACTTGTAGTTGATGTGTGAGTCGACTGTCATATAATTAATGGGCACTGATGGGATCAATATCCTATTATTACAATTATTTGTGTAAAATTAAACAGAAAAAAGAACACTATTTATATTTCGTATGATCAAGATTATGATCTACGAGAACTTCGAACCGATAAATGGCTGAAGTGTTTCAAGACGAAGCAGAATGGTGCCTTTTGGTATTTTTTTTTTGGGTCACTGTGCTAGCAAATTTAGTTAGGTACCAAATAAGTTAATTATTTGTTTGATATCCAAAAGTTATGCTATCTAGTCTAAAAATCTGTGTCAATAAATGACATAACATTTAACGGCGAATATGAGCAACGTTTACGCAACAGGACGATCGTAGACTATGAAACAGTTCCCAAAGATGTCGCAACATTGCGATGCGCCGGCGCACGAGCCTCTATCTCGAACTGTAATTTATTCTGTGCCTCTATGAATGCAGTTACGTATAGCAAGTAACGCTTCCGCGTGCGAGCAGGAAGCCCCGACCACTTTCCCTTTTGACTGCGCGCAGCAGCCCACTATGCATCACTGTTACCCGACCAATTTCAGATGGCACATGAAACATTTCAACCCTACAATGATTCAGCTATCGCAACTTGGTGGGGTCATAATGCAGTTAACCAACAAATGAGGTTAAGTGCTCCCTGCTCCGCGATGCGTGGCATCTGCTAAGCAAGCATTCGAATCAAATACAACCTAAGGATATGGCCAGACAAAATGCGCAATTACATACCACATTATGCTGATAGTTCCTGAGTTCAATAGCTATTGTCGGTACCTCTATTGTTACACTCAAATGTTGCAGCTAATATAAATGACACAGATCAACGTACTAGCTTTCTAGCGTATATCGGTTTTGCATTCATTGTTATTCAATCCTGTTTTAATTTAAACCCTTCCGTCCTCGTGAGTAATAATAATGTGAGTGAATAATGCAGTGAAAAATAACCGGTCTTGTAAACTGTAGTACTTCGTCCAGTCTCGTAAAATGGCAAGAATAAAGGTGTCATTTGGGATGTTCCTGTTTTTTGAAACTAGTTTTGCAAGGGTTGTGAAAAGCTGAATTCGCGGGTATTCGGGCTTCAGCCTGACATAATACAGACGAGAAGGCGCCTTCAGTTGACCTATATACCAGCGGAGGACATTGACCCGAGGCAGACTCGTGCGGTCGGACGGATCGCAATGGGGTTGGCTGACGAAATTTCTCTCCTGACCAGGGAATTTGAGAAAACAAATTACTATAAAACCACGTGTGCTAACCGTTGCCCTTTATGCTAGGATTTAAATGTGCGAGTTTGGGATTGATTTGATCTTTAGGTTAGTTAAGTGGATTTATAATGAAACGCCCTTGATTTTCTATGATCCATGTTATTTAGAATATATTATATTTTGATAAATGGCATTAGAAGTATTTAATTCTAACTCGTTAAAACCAAAAGACGGTAGGACCAACTTCTAAATTTTGACACTAAGTGGTCGTCTAATTTATGTACCAATCGGTTTTTTTCTGGAGCTTGACTAAAATATAATAATGTCCCATTCCCCTTCAATCAATGTCGATACTTAGCTGAAACTGTGTAGTTTCAAGGCTTTTTTCATTCATAAAAAATTTCACACAAAAAGCTGCCGCCGGAAAAACTATACCAAGGCGACAGCAATCGAGCAGAGGTGCAGAGTTCACGAACGGGCGGCGACCCCCGAAACTGGGCCGGGCCTAGTCTGGAGCTCGCGGCTCGTAGACGTTTTCACAATAGAAACCATTCGTCGCGAAATGCCGATACTAATCACTAGGACGATATATGCAAGGAAGAAACATCGGAGATGTTCTAAGAATAAGCCACATTCCAAACTGTCTATGATTTAATAAACGGCTGGGACATAATTCCTGTAATATTTATGCCTTCGATATGCTTCTATGTATAAGTTATTCTATATTATTAACTAGCTTTTGCCCGCGGCTTTGCCCGCGTAGTAATGTTGAATACTGGAATTCGGTTAAATCGGGGCCCAACTCAATTGAATCACTAAAATACGTATATTATTGCATTTTTTCCAAGCCGCTTGCAAGTCTTTAAGTTTTCTTGAGGATGACCAAATTTGGCATGTCGCGTTTGCAACACTTACTTCAAAACAAAGCCGTCTTGTTGAATTTTAAACAGACAGACAGATGGACATGACAAACTTATAAGAATTCCTCGTAGTACTACGGAACCCTAAAAATTTCTGCTAATGACGCTATAGTTAATAAAAATAAATAATAATAAATATCGCAGGACATTTTTTCACACAGCGCCATCTAGCCCCAAACTAAGCAAAGCTTGTAATATGGAACCTAGATAGCTGATAGAATACTTATATACATTTTTTTTTTGTAAATACATACTTATAATACATACTACACCCAGACACAGAACAAACATTTATGTTCGTCACATAAATGTTTGCCCTTGGTGGGGATCGAACCCACGCCCTACAGCTCTGAAGGCAGACACGCTACTGCTGAGCTATATGGCAGTCGAAGTAGTTGCCGGGGCCTTTGACCCGAAAGATTACAATATTTCTTTGTAGACAACGTTTTTGATTTTTTTGTTGGAAGGTGCTAAAATAGCCAGGCTTTCAGGGGAGCTAACTCGCGAGCAAGCCACATAGAACTGACCATGCGAAAAACAGTCCTGCCTTAAATCAATACCAGCGTATTTTAAAGTTTGACCCTGAGCCTTATTGATAGTCATGGCAAAACAAACTTTTAGAGGAAATTGAAGCCTTTTGGAGTCATAAGGTAAGTCACTGGGAATCATGGGAATACGCGGCACAAACACTGTTTCGCCATGGGCACACCCAGTCAAAATGATGGCCTCAACCAGATTACGATGCAGCATTTTTACTTGTAACCCGGTTCCATTACACAATTTGAGTGGTCTTAAATTCCGAAGGAGCATGACGGGTGTACCTTTCTTCAGGATAAGCCTCTGATATGGTAGCCCCGCTGGTCTTAATGAATTTAAAAACTCAACTGGATAGTTTACAGCATCATCATTATTGCATACCGTATCAACAGAGTCAATGAAATGAAATAAGCTTAAGCAGAAAAAGTATGATAACAAAGAACGTAAAAAGATTACCAAAATATCGCAAGAATTACGAAACTTCGATAAAATACAGTGCTGCACTGATCGCTTAGGTAGACTCGGTGTGGGTTGGAGTGGGGCGCGCTCGAGGTACAGCGCGTCATACTCGGGTTTTAACGTATCTGAGCCGACGCGGGATGGACGTTTCGAAAGCGCTGTGCTTGGTGCGTGCACCGGATCAAGTACATGTGTTTAAAATATTTATCTTCTCACGCATAAACACTCGATTAGCTAATCTATAAATATAAAAAAAAAAACAAATGAAAAACTGACCCGTGGCCTTCCAGTTTTGAAATTGTTTGAAAATTCTGAAACATGTTTATGTTTATTTTATCTTATCTCTATTTATAAATAAATAAATAAATAAATCTCTTAAGTCAAAAAACTTAACAGCCTTAAATGAATGGTTTCGGCAAAATGGTATTTTAATGATACATTGAACCTCTTGCGAATTTTTCAAAATCGTTGCTGAGTGTGCGTTTCTCTGCATCAGCCCTTAACACTAATGGTATATCGGCCTACCCTGATTGGGTCATATTCACTACGCTGGTACGCTGGGCTACTACCCAGTGCAGGTTGGCGGATTCACATACACTATCGTATTTCTTCTCCTGAAATATGAAGGTTTCCTCATGATGTTTTCCTTCACCGAAAAGCCAGTGGTATTAGCCATGCGTAAGTTTCAAAGAACTAATTGGAACGGGCTCGCCCGGGTTCGAACCCGCGACCCCAAGAATGTGAGTCGAGCTTGATCTCACTGAAGCACACAGCTTGAGCTGAGTGTAAGTTTACACCACTCAAAATTTAGTTTAGGCATTTAAAAGTAAGTTAATTTAATATTAAAAATTAATTTAGCAGCTTAGGCTGTACAGTATCTATAATAATTATGTCCGTCAAACAGTCGTCTGCGTGGACCTACAAAAAAATAGCCTATGTCCGTTTCCGAACCTTATGCTATAACTACCTATCCAAAAATGCAGCTCCATCTGTTCAGCCGACCAATAAATACGCCCATCCCCGTCCCCATTCCCAGCCTCATCCCTATAAGCGCCCCCTTCCCCATCCCCATCCCGATACCAAATGTCATTTTAATATGAACACGCCCATCCCCGTCCACATCCCCGTTCCCTCTCTCATCCCCATCCCGAACCCCATCCCATCCCCACCCCCATCCCGATTTCAACTTTCATCTTATTATGGACACGGCCATCCCCGTTCCCAGCCTCATCCACATCCGCATCCCATCCCCACCTGTCCCCACCAAATCCCCACCCATCCCCACCCCATCCCCATCCCCACCCCATCCCCATCCCCATCCCGATACCAATTGTAAACTTAATATTAAAATGCCGATCTCCGTCCCGTCTCCGTTCCCAGTATCATCACCACCCCCACCCCCATCCCCACATCTATCCCCATCCCTATACCAAATTTCATTTTAATATGTACAGCCGTTACAAAGTTAAGCAGAGAAACAAACGTACTATCACTAAAACTTAGTTTTTTTTTAATACTAACGGGAGCTGATTTTGAAAAAACTGTGACACCCGTATCTTCTTATTTTTATAGTAGAATATGTATACCAAGTTTTGTATCAATCGAACCAGAGAATAAAAAGTTTCATACAAACTTTAACACCCCATTTAACCCCCTTCGGGGTTGATTTTCGAAAAATCCTTTCTTAGTGGGCGTTTACACCTCTCCAAAAACATACCCTCCAAATTTCAAGTCTCTACGTTTAGCGGTTTGGGCTGTACGTTGTCTATATGTCAGTCAGTCAGTCAGTCAGTCAGTCAGTCAGGACATAGCCTTTTATAGTTATAGATAGCACATCTGAAAACTGCCTACTTACAAATAGCAAAGAACTAAATCTTCCAAATACAGAATCATTATGCAAAAATTAAATTGCTTTATATTAAGAGCGTAACTTAAAATTTCAACAAAACTTTTATCACAGGCCCTACCAATAAATAATAACTAGCAACTACATAATTTTATCGACCGAGATCTAGGACATGTAAAGTATATAGCCTGTAATGTACCCACCGTATGTTGTAGGTAAAAGCAATGAGCACGATAAGGAACAATACTCACATTATTGGGGGCAAGCTAGAACTTACAGATTAAGCTCATCGCATACTAGAAACTTACAAGCGAGTTGCTAATTTTCATCAGTTGATTTCTACATTTATGTAAGTAAATCACCGCGTTTTTTAATAGAACAGTAGCGCTCCTGGCGTAGCTTGTCTAAATGAATCTAAACGATCACCGATGTTCAGCAACGGACGGTCCGGTCAGTCTTCGGATGGGTGATCGTGAGTGGCATTTATTTCTGAGCGCTACCGTGGATCGGATGACGCGTTAAATTGTTGGTCCCGGTTGTTTATTCTAGTTTTTATAACAACAACCGTCAGCCATGTCAGAGGCCTTCGGGTGGCACATTAACTCTGACACTAGGGCTGGCCACTCAGCCTATACGAACTTACTTGCTTACTTTTTAATAGAACATTGATCGTAGAGATATCAGATAATAAGGTTCGTTATTTTGACGATACTACGAATGTTTGAATTTTTTGTATACGAAATAGAAAAAAAAACAGTCATGATAATCACAACAGAAAAATGAACTTAGCACAAGAAAAAAAAAAAAAAAAAATATTGGTGCAAATAGGGTAAAGATTTTCCACCTATGCATGCCACTTTATGCAATACGCTCTATAGAACTTTTCAAGTATCAGTAGAGTAGTAAGATAATGATGGTTGTATTTTTCCTCTATTAGATCACAAATATCAAAGGACTACCTAGGTAAAATTTAAATACGGTGACCAAATACAACTTCCTGATTGCAGTAACTAGAACACCGCATGTGACTACGGCAGGCGATTTTAGTATCGAGTGTGAGTGAAACATTATAGCTCAACTCTGTAGGAAATCATTAACCTAGAATTTTGCGACGCTTTTGTGAAATGCAAAATGTTTCTTTCGCGGTTATAAGTTAGTCGATAAAGTGGAGAAAACAACTACTTGTGCAGTAATAATAAGCAGAAAATTTGCCTTCATAGTAAAGTAAGCGTAGAACCACAGTTGATTTATAAGTTTCCCCTCCAAAAACTAAAAGTGCTTTAAAAAGGCTGTGCTATGTATGTGTGTGTGGTTTTTTAATTTGTTTGTTTCACATTATTCAAAATTATAACCAGATGCAACAGTCACACGTTTCGTAATTTGCTATCATTAAAAAAAACCTTAATTAAACTATACTTTTTTTTAAACTATTATATATTATTTATTTCTTTTTTTTCGATTCTTTTTGCTAAACCAAAGTATTCCGAAAAGATAAAAATGGGAAAACAATTGTGGTAATTTATATATAATTATTCTTTATATGTACTAAACCGATTTAAAGCTGGCTTAACTTTATAGAACAACTCAGAATAATTTTAACTAATATGCAATTCTTATGCAAAACTTTCGACGGAGGGAAAACAGTAAAGTACACGTCGAAAAGTACTAAACAGTGAGTAGTAGGAGCGTAGCTAATCTAACTGACCTATATTATGTGGCCGGTGAAAGACCTCGTAAACTACTGCGAGTGCATTATTCCCGCCATTAAACAATGCAAACGATAATATTCCCTATTCCTCTTGCTAATGGAACAAAACTTGCATGATCACGCTGTAATCTATACATTTATGAAAAGCCTCTATGGTTTCATGGAATAATTATGTTTAGTTTAGACTGTACGTATTCGTAGCTCATCTAATTTATGAAATCAAGGAAACAGGTATTGCAATAGCGGTCGTTGTCTTTCAATGCGAATTGGTAAATAATGCTATTGAAAACTTGTATGGGATAACCAGACCTAAAATCGGGGCTATAAGTCCCCGGCCCTCACTGCGAGCGGTATTGAGTACTTATTATTACTGAGTTCCGAGTTCTGCCTTCCACGTTAAGAGGGAATCTGGTCAGCGAATCTCCATACTAATGTATTCCTTTATTTTCTTCCTGGGTAATGCCTAGAGCAACCATTTTTTTAAATATAATCTGTCTAATGTAGAAATGTCTCTGTTATTTCTTTTTTTTCAGCAACTAATTGCTAAAGAAAATATAACCCTGCAAAAATCACTATGAAGATTTTGAAAGGTAAATTTTTATTTTCAAGACTAAGCAAGAAGTAGTTCGTGATGAATGCCCTTGATGTTTTCTAACTTTCTTGACTCTTCCCGTGAGCATGGTGCATGCAACTGCCCCAAAATATCCGGGAGATCGGTTCACTAGAAAATCTCGGATAATATTCCGTAAATATTCATAGAAAATTGAAAAATTAAACGAACTGACATAAATACAAAAGTAGTCAACATTATACAGTTGGCTAAAATCCTGATGCTACAAGTACATCTCATAGACCATTCGTAAAAATATTAAAAGATAATACTTTTGTAAAAAACAATAACAAAAAAAAAAAAAAAATTTAATAAAAAAAAAAAAAAAATATATCTTACGCAAATTCCATTTCATTAATGCTGTTTTTTTTTTATTTAATTTATCAGGTATAATTATTTATTATATAATTATATATATTAGTGTATTGTTATAAATTTAGGTAATTTATGTATTTGTATTAGGTATTTATCTTAAAATTTTAAGTTTTTTTTTTGTTCTATGTATTTTTTCTTGAAGTTATTTAATATTGCACACCCCGTCTATTAATGTTTTTTTCGAATCCTTTCCATCCCAAGGTTGCCTGGAAGAGATCGCTTTTAGCGATAAGGCCGCCAATTGTTACACTAGTGCTAAGTTCATTTTTCTGTTGTGATTATCATGACTGTTATTATTATTAATTTTTTTTTTGGTGTGTACAATAAAGAGTTTATCTATCTATCTATCTAACCGACATAATTTCGATTAACTGGGTGACATTAAAAAAAATTGATTTAAGCCGTGTTGACACCATCCAAGTCAGCTCGGTCCGATCGCACTCGTGCGAGTAAGCTTCATACGAGTGTACTAGGATTGCTATTGACATTACATAGTTCACTCGGATCGTTTTCTTGATTATTTTCCTTGTTGTTCACTGTGAAATCTAGTTGTGTCACTGTCAAACCACTTTGGTTTTCTAATATCCGTCATTTTATTTCACTACTCGTATACGAGCTAGCTCCGTAAAGTAGAGTGCGGTCCGAGTCTACTAAGATCGGTCAGCATCATCCGAATGCGCTCGGATTCTCGGTTGCCACAATACGAGTGGCGTCCGAGTAGGTATCCGAGTGGGATTGGACCGAGACTGACTCGGATCGTGTCAACGCGGCTTTAAAAACCAAACTACAGAACCGATTTCTATACAATGTACACGTGACTTCATCAGAAAAAAAAACATCAAAATCTATTCATAATTGGCGGATTAATCGCGTGATATACATACAAAAACAAAAAAAATACAGTTTAATTGAGAAACTCCTTTTTTGAAGTCAGTTGATAAAACGTCAGCCCGTTCGCGTGTTTATAACCACTTTGCTTATTCGAACTCTCTTCTATGTATGTTCTATCAAAAGTTTCGTAAGTATAAACATTACGAAACTTGTTTAATTTTCACACGGTGGCTATGGACGTTGACTGGCAATTTCAGGTTAGGTGTGTTCCGTGATAAACGGCTTGTCTTGTTAGCTGATTAAAACCGCGCTGTAAACGTGTCCTAAGGTCCTCGTATATCTTTGTACCTTTTTATATAAACTACACTCCAAAACTGACAAGACCTAAAATACTTGACAATGGAAAAAGCGTTGATCGCGCGGAGCCAAAACCCCCAGTAGGGAAATGAAGAAAAAAAAGACTACCTTATAGTTTAGTTGGTAGGTAGCATCTGCTTTGAGAGCTGTAGAGCTAGTTGGATTCACACACAGGAGAACCATTTGTGTGACGACCATAGACCTTTGTTTTATGTCTGGGTGCAGTATGTATAGTGCGTTCTTGACGATCGTCATATTTGACATTTAAATCGGTAAAATTCGATAAAAATTGGTATAACCCCTACCCCCCCTTCAGCCAGAAAGTGTCCACTGCTGGACGAAGGCCTCCCCCTTAATAGGGAGGTGTTGCCATAATCCCCACGCTTGGCAGGCAGCTTGGGGATCGCAGAATGTTCACCACCGTTAACCGAGAGGAGCTGTTAGAGGCGAGGGCTGCTGCCCGTCCTCCGGTGGTTCTGGTTCCAGTTTTAGGACACCCAGGTCAAAAAAAAAAAACACCCCAGATCCAAAATCGGCATACTTCTAAGTAAATCTGCTATACCGACACGTTAAATTTAGCGACATAGAACGGTACTCGCGGTGCTGTATCGTTATGATGTATCTGATCTCCGTGGCGTGGTACTGATGTATATCATTATAGCTAAGTATAGCCTGGACTATGGACTCATAATGCGTGTAGTATTTGCGCTCATTTATAGTGCACTGTCGTAAGTCTTGGTAGACTAAATAAAACTAAAACGTGGTAAACTAATTGAGGCCACTAGACTTGAAAAGGTGAAACTAATCTCCACTTGATTGAGAGGACGGAGGTTCCCTTTGGAGGTTATGTACAGATTTTCAAACCACTGGCTTTTCAGCGAGGGAAAACATCGCGAGGACATACTTCCGACGAAGAATTCAATGGCGTATGTGAATTCACCAGCCCGCGACCGGGCCAGTGTGGCCAACCCGGCCTTCGAGATTAGGCCTGCACGCTGGACTAGGCCTACCCTATACGCTATTGAATTTCTTTTTCGGCCGTACGCAAATTTCCTCTCGATGTTTTTCTTCCTTGCTGGCTATTGCCAGCGGTATGTCAAGGAACCCATTTGTTCATCATCATCATCAGCCCGGAGTCGTCCACTGCTGAACGAAGGCCTCCCCCTTAGGCCGCCACACTGTACGACAACCTGCCATTTGCATCCACCGGTTGCCCGCGACTTTTACAATGTCGTCGGTCCACCTATATATATATAATTATATATATAGTGGGAGGCCTTCCTACGCTGTGTCTTCCGGTTCGGTTCCGGTTTCCGGCTTCCATTTGTACGGGTATGGGTAAACATAAAATTTAAAATGATATATATTTTTAAACGCAGTCAACCCGGCTCTAGAAAGGGCATCGCGACATTCGCGACGTTTGACAGCTGTAAACTAAGAAATCCTAAGTATGGTAAAGTACATAACTTAAATTATAGTTATTTTGTTAACTATAGTAGGTACTTACATTTTTATTCGTGTAGAAATATATCCGTTTAACCTTTTTCCTTCATGTCTATCTCAACAGGGTGAAGATAAGGCGATCTTGCTTCTGTGGAAGAAATTAATAGTAGTTAGGCTACGACCTTTTTTATAATAATTTACTTTAAACTATCAAACAATTGGGGAAGGTACTAAAAGCGTAGACCTCTAGCAGTGTCCTGCGGTTTCACTAGCTTTCCTACTGGAATCGAATCTTTTTCTGGGTTGAAAAGTAGCTTACGTAATATATTATGTGTTTTTATTATTATTTGTTCCTTTCATTTAAATCAGTTGAGTCATGACAAGGTAAGTAAGTAACAAACAAACACAAGTAAATATACACTCACACATTTTTGCATTAATATAATATTAGAAGACATTCCAGTAATTAAAATTCAGAAAATTGTGGAATCATTTCGATGGCCATCCCGCGGTATTTCACACATAGTGAAAAAAAATAGCGCACCTTTTAGCCGGTAAGGTTGTTTTTTATTCTTCGTAAACGCGGATTAAAAAAGGTCTTTAATCCCTAGGGACTAAAAGTGATTTGTAGTTAGAATGTGGATATTGTTAGTAAAAGTTCCGATCACCAAAGTGATCAATCACGAAAATTGTATGAACAAGTAACGGGCTGCATGATAAAGTACGCGCGAGACAAATTAAAAAAAAGGTTTGTGTAAAAATTAAAAACGCGTGAACTTCGTTCGTAATTGTTTACTCAAATTCGGATTTTAGTTTTATAAAAAAAATGTGTTACTTCCTCAATATGTGAGAGTGAAATAAACGTGCAACTTATGAATAAGAATACGTCTTAAGAAGTACGTCTATACTATTCGTATTCATAAGTTGCACTTAGTTATTTTCTCATAGAGGGTAATAAAAAGTAGAGTGTCCACCTCGGGTGCAACACTATTTTAAGCTCGAGTAACATACTTTGAATCCCTCACTGCGCTCAGGATTCTACTTTAGTACCTACTCAAAAACAAACTTAATCTTATAATATCGGGGTTGACGTGGAAAATAATTAAGTTTTTGCTCGTAGATGTGCAACTTAGAAGTAGAAGCCTGAATATCAAACATTGGCCTTACTGAGTTAGATGTTAGAGAAAGGAACTCGATGCAATACTCCGAAGGCCTCACTGATGCAATACTAAGGGCGGCATTGCACTTGTTTACTGCAGAATGTATTTTATTAGCTCAGGTCCAATCAGCATTTGGTCTTTCGGGTACTGCATATCGCTAGATCTGTGGTAGGTAGATCTTACAGAAGGTGTCGACAGACCTATACATTTGTCACAGCGTACTTCAATATGATATTGATCACGCTTACCATTATGCAGGCTATCTATATATATTATATAAAATTCAAAGTCCTGACTGACTCACTGACTGATATATCAACGCACAGCCTAAACCGCTGGTCCTAGAGACGTGAAATTTGGAGGGTGTATTCTTTGGAATGTGTACGTATCCACTAAGAAAGGATTATTGGAAATTCTACTCCTAAGGGGGTAAAATAGTGGATCAACGTTAGTATGAAAGTCCTTTGTTGTGGTGGATTTTGGGAGCGGGTCGAATTTCTTCCGTACGCGGACGAAGTCGCGGGCGACCTCTAGTTGTCATTATAAACGCAAAAGTAAATGTATGTGCGAGGACGTTGTAATTTTTAAATCTCAAGGTCACCACTAGTTTCGGCATTGGGACGTTAGGGACACATCCAATAATTTACTGCATAACGACAGAAACGAATAGGATGATATTTGGTGTTGAGGTAGCTCACACCTTGAATTAACTTTTTTTAATGTTGATGAATTTGTGTTTGACCGCCATCACGCTTGATTTTAAGCGAAGATATGGTCTACGATGGAACATGCATCTATGGCAAACATCTACTCTGGAAGCGCGTTCCACTGCTTAGCGGTTCGTACAATAAAAGTGGAATAAAACCATTTCGTGCGTGTTTATTGGAACAACACCATGAAACAATGTCTCTTTAATACTTCATGAGCTATCCCGGAAAAAGGTACGGTTACTATAGAATTACGGATGAAACTGCAGCTAGTATTGTTGGTATTGCTCAAATGAGAAAAAAAACAACGTAATCCGGTGAAAACAAGAGCTAAAATATTTTGTCTTATTATTTGTATATATAGTATAATATGGATCCTCAACCGAGGTTTCACATTAAATACTACAGTTTAACTTGTAAACATAGAACCCGGCTCTGACGCAGCTCGTGAGCTGTTCAGTTGTGTAAGTCGCCTTAAGTGACCCGCACCGCCAATTTTTTCAGTAAATGCGTTTAAAAGCACTAGGTTAAGAAGATACGATGGGGCAGACAAGTACATGAACAAAATTCCAAAAAAAAAATTAATAAAAGAAAAAAAAAACTTGTAAACATAATAAATTAGGTGCCTCTCCAAATAAATACTCGTAGGATACTATATTTTGATCATTGTTAGGTTAGATGTTGACGAGTTCATAATGAGAACCTTCTTGTAGAATTATCACTAAGAAAATTGTCATTATACAAAACTACATGATATGGGTAGGAACGTTCCTCTGAAACAATGAGTCAGGACGCTAAATTTCAGTAAATAATCAATACCAGTATCAAAACTTCTGCACTGGCACTCTATGACTGCTATAAGAAAAAAGAAAAATTGAAAGTGGTTGTCGGAAAATTAAATGGACAGGTAGTTAAGTATTCTTGATAGGTATTAGCATAAATAGTCCTAGTGAAGTACTATTGAATATTACTATTATTACTAAATAATCATAATTTTCCAATTTTTTTTTTCATGCCTAAACTTTCAATTTATCTTAATTTGATGTTTTGGCTCGACAAATTATCAATATTTCGATTGTTGTTTATTTTTATTAATAAACAATTAAAACTAGATCTAAGCACCTGAAAAGTTCAGTGCCAGGTCGGCAGGAGCATCCCAAACAAAATCCTCGGTAACAAGTATCCTTCGTCACAAACCACTGTCTCGCACACTAACAGTCACAATCCACAGATAGGAACACTCTTCTGAAAAATTGAAAGATATCACGTCACAAGTTCATAGGAGACGTGCCATGCGTACCAGGGCGCCAGATAAACATAGGAGATGTATCGGAACAATGGCAGAGCGGCGCAGCACAGCGAGCGCGCGGTACGCCGTCAGAGCGGTGACTGACCGGCACAGTGCCGCGCCACCCCGCCGGTCCTGCGGGACCCTTCCGTCGTGCCGGGAACGGACCCGTGACACCACACGCCACACGACCCGACCACACGTGCATGCAACGCTTTTCCTATCATCACCAGCGTCTTCGGAAAATCTCTCATTCCAACACATACGGCATTGAAATGTCATGAACGTCTTTACCGTTTGAGAAAGTTTGCAATATTGTTATAGAACAGCTTTTCAGACTATTAAGGCGTTCTCGTAATAGCAAGAACTAACACCTATTGACGCCCATGATCAATGCAGCGATACCCAGAACTATTTGTAGCAAAATAAAGTCCATGGCATCACCGCACGACGCTCATTACCTTAAGATATTGCAACGAGACTATGAAGAGTCTTATCTGAACTGTATTTTTAGCAGCTGCAGTACTGTAAAGAGAACCAAAGTACCTCTACTTCTTAGCAAAAAACTATCTGATGCTTCGGTAGCACCAACCTAAACGACCTCCTGCTAGAACAGGCGTCCGATTGTCGTAGACCTCATCTTCTTTAGTCCAGATGGTAGTCAAATACAAACTCATTGTTTCTGTTTTTTTAAACCTTTCATCATATACTCCATCAATTCGATACATTTGGTATTGTACGTCATGTCTCTACAGTTTGTGAAAGTTTGCAACATTGTCTTCATCTGCGTGCAGTTTTGAGGGTCATTGTCTTGTGAGAGGGTCAGGATCATAATGCATTTCAATTACCGCAGTAAATTTCGGAGGAGCACTTTCAAGTGCATTTTTATGGTAAACTGACTGACCCTTGCGATGTCCGAACTTGCATTCTACATCCAAATGTCTTCTAAAATGTTGCGTTCAACTTGTAGATTAAAAGACAAGAACAAAATGACTTTTTTTGTCAAATGAACAGTTTTTTTACCACTAATAATATAAGTACAAAAAAAATACATTTTGCTTGTGTAAATTGTATACTTTATTTATTTATTTTAAATGTGCGTAGTGCGTGTATACGTTTTCAGTTTCATGGACTGTGATTCAAATTGTTGACTCTGACTAAGACTAACTTGCAGTGAAATTTGCACACAGGATTTTTGTATTTTTTTTAATCAGTTGTTAAAATAGTTGTGATCATCTGCTCAGTGATTGATAATATAATAATTACACTGGACCCAAATGCAGCAACGGTGTAGCCAAAATTAAAGAAATGGGTAATTTTACTACAGGCTGTTAGTTTGAACACCGTTATTCTTCTAGGATTTCATTGTACTCATCATTATGAACAACTTTTACTATGGGGCCAACCTTGAAATCACGAAAATATATCTGCTGTTCCATACATTTTGTCCAAGATCGATGAACTTTTTTGTAAGGAACAGCTGTTTCTTTTTCGTGATTTCAGGATTGGCCTCATAGTAAAAGTTGTTCATAATGATGAGTACAATGATATCCTAGAAGCATAACGGTGTTTAATCTAACACCCCGTATAAGTAAAATTAAAACCTGTGTGTGTGGGACCCAGGTATGTACTAAAACTGCATCCAGAACCACCGGAGGACGGGCAGCAGCGTTCTCTCGGGTAACGGTGGTGAGCATTCTGCGATCCTCAAGCTGCCTGCGAACCCTGGGGATTGTCAACCCCTCCCTATTAAGGTGGGAGCCTTCGTCCAGCAGTGAACGTCTTCTGGCTGTGGACGTGGTGATGATTTATAATTCAAACCGTGTAGTGGTGGCGTAATGAAATCCAGAAGTGACAAAAAAAAATACGAAATATGGCGAAAAGCCCCCAGAAATGCAGGGAGAATGCTACCCTGCAGGGACCTAATAAGTTGCAATAATTAAAACGGTAGTTATTTTATCTTCTCAGTGATCGGTTCTAAGTATAGTTATTTAGAAGTGCAAGTAAGGCCGTGTAGAGATGGTCGCGGACAGCGAAAGTGGTTGCTCGATCTACGCAGTAGGCGCATACGACGCGCACCCTGAGAAATAGAAAATGCTCTAAGTATAAACATAGACGTTTTTTTCTTAGTTAAGTTTGTAAGTTACATCTCAAATGTGTGTAAGTGACGGCTTTTAGTTAATAAATTTGTTTTATAAATTAAATTTAACAAGTTTTAGATCCTGTTAAACCAAAATGTACATTACATCTAATAGATTATTTTATCACACATAAGTCAAAGACAATGAGTAATTTTGTTGTGTGCTTAATGCATGTTTAGTGTAAGTTTTATCTGCCATATCTCAGTTACGGATAAACTTGAAGAATTGTACATGTTTGGTTTATGAGTTTAACAAGTCTCTTCGTCTTAGGCGTCCGTAGGCGACCACTGCCGCCTGCAATTAGGCAGACAGTCTGCTTGTTTGCCAGTCTCTATAAAAATGTTTTCATCACCCTTGCTCGTAAAGTGGATCTTATTACATCGGTTTTACGCTAATAATCCAAGATATACATTATAGAATTTTACAGCACTAGTGCTATAACAGGTTTAACCCGCTTAAGTTTGTACGTCACTGCAGGTTATATGTATGTTATGTATACGAAGCATTCTTAATTTAACCGGGTAAAACTTTTTTTTTGTAATACCAACAAAGAGTTATAATGCTGCTAAAGAAAATGTCACCTGCGCGCGCATCTTGCGCGCCAATTTCCGCAAATGTTTGTTGAGTTTTTCGCTGTGTTATGTCTTGTGTCTGTGTGTGATTATTATAAAAAAGTATTAATAATAATACAAGTTTATTTCTTCCTTGCAAGTGTAATGAATAACGTCCAATGAAACGCGTGTGCATTGGTAATTACACTCTCGGCTCCCTTATCGCGCTCGCCTGCGGCTCGCGTGCGTAGTACCACCTGGAGTGTGATGACCAATATAGCACACTTATATCATAATGTACTATTATCTACTAAATGTCATAGGTAATACTTTCGACAAACTGAAGGTAACCTATAAATAGAATAAAACGGTGAATTTTTAACAATAGCTCTTCTACGGGTTGTGCGCTTGGGCTGTTTGTCTGTGTCTGCGTCTGCTTGTATGTGTGCTTCCAGGATCACGTTACAGCTGAAACTCGGAGCGCCTGCCGAAAAGTACGGTCAACAACCTCGCAGGAGCTCGGCCGTAGAGCGCGATCAACTAGTCATGGTGCTTTGTCTGATGTATCATAAATTCAATAAGGCAAAATCACCTGACTGGGCTTTAAATAACCGGCTGTTAATAAGCCTCTTTTACAAAATGTTTTTTTAAAATTATTTTCATATATTTCTTATAATACGATTTTGTCTGTATTGCCGCAGGTTCTATATAAAGTTCTGTGTAAGTTATTACTACTACTACTAAGTAAGTGTACATGATTTTATGCTTTATATTACTATTGTTTAAATGTCGAGCTTCTGTATTTTTGGTATTAAAGTTCTTCTTATCTTTATATGTAAGTGCGAGTTAGGCTCGCGCACTGAGAGCATACACAGAGATACGGAGGACGTCGTAAGGGTTTACTACACGATATGTTGTATTTACCATACTTTGGTTCTATTAAGTTATTGTGTAATAAATGTATAAGTTATTGTGTAACTATTACTACGCCACTGTTAATTGTCCCAAATAAATAAATAAATTATGAATCTATAGTATTGGAGAGAGAGAGCACCATCAGCACTTGGCCGTCTTTTTTAAATTAGCTGTTATACTTTAGAATTTACTGTATAATTAGGTACACTAGGTTTAATGCTCCCATGTATTACCGTTTAAAAGAAGGAAAAATATATTAAAATACTATGTTTGTATGCGAATACCCTCTTAATTTTTCTACATTTTTAGTTATCCACCATAGTTCGCATATTCTGTGTTAATAGGATTGGACGTATTTCTGGTACGAAATCAAATAATCAATGTAAAATAATGAATGACTTCAATAATACTGCCTTAAAACGTGTTAGTCTAGGAATTAATTGAATTTAAGTAAGACCTTAATGAGTAATAATTATTAATGGTTAAGGTCGATTGGATTAAAACGCAGTTTTAAAAGATTGATTTCGGAAACAATCAACCGTATAATGGTTTCTAAATTAAACATACTTTGTGTAGTTAATACAGGAAGAAGTCTAGTAAGTCAAAGTATGATATTAAATTTTATAATCATGAGCTACAATTATATAATGATCATGCCAACATTAAAAAAGCGTATTCTAAGAGCACTTGTAACAAAAGTTTTAATTTTTATTGCAAATAACCGAAATATTATTTCGGTTAGGTTATAATCTTGTAAAAAATTTTTTTTTTGCGTACTGTAATATAAATGAGTATTTCCTACTTAAAAATCCGCTACATACTGTCCGCATTTATACATTTATATTAAACAGGATAGTCTGTAAGGTATCCTGTTTAATATAAATGCATAACTATAACTATAACGACGGAGTAATTTTGTAATCTTGAATGAATCTTCTTAACCAATTAGGGATTTTCAGAAATTTAATTTATAAATATACAAATAATACGTCACCGTTTTTCTAAATAAATTAGAAACAGAAATGTTGACATACACAAAATATCAATAAACATTAGCTACTTGAAGTATCAAGATGTTTCGCGCCACGTATTTCACTCGGTGATATATTTGGTGACATTGAACCGAGTCCATTGCCAACGACCTCGCTCCTCGGGGAAGCTTTGCGTAATCGCTCCTGCGTACACACACAAAACCTACACATGTGTGCGACCACTCAATAAAAACCACGACGATCGATTAAAAATCACGATGCTTAAAGAAAATCAGAGGGTGAGAGAGTCCTACTTAAGCTGGACGGGCTTAACTGGTATTGTTTTGTGTTGGGGAAAATAACTTGGGGAAAACTTCTTGACGATCTTTAAACGGTACACTTGTTAAGGATTATGTTCAAATATAACATCTGCTGCGCATTCGCAACTGGGTTAATTTTTTAGATAATAATATATAATATATCTTTAATATTTAATATATATATATTATGTATATCTTTTGACCATACTGCAAAGTCCGCCTGGGGAAGTACCACACCTTTGCACGTTATTCTACCGCCAAGCAGTAGTGTGCAAGCATTACTGTGTTCCGGTGTGAAAGGCAATGTTACCAGATAAATTACTGGGTATGAAGAGATTTAATATATTATCTAATATCTCAGGGTGACGAGCGCAGTGCAGTGCGGTGCAGGACTGTGTTCGCAAGCTTACAATTCTGGCACTGCTACTGCTAATGGCAGGCTGGCAGGCGTGACGCTTACCACCAGGCAAACATCGTGTTCCAATAGTCACTCGATTGTATTAAAATAATAATTTTTGTTACTTACGTTACGTTATTTTTGCCATGTCATACCATAAGATAATGTGTAGGTAAATAATGATCCTTCGTCTAGTGTTTGAATCGGAAATAGAGTAAATCGAAAAACCACTAAATATACCATCCGCGTAAATGACCTGGGGACGTACTGTAACATCTTAAAATCGTTTTAGGATCAGCTGCTGACTCTGCGCGACCACGAACCATATTGAAACGCGAAAAAAATTACAGTCGTGTAGCATCGGCGGCTAAACCTAACAATTATGGTTTTAAGATGTCACAGCTCGGGCCCTGATAGTTATAACAATTAAGTTTAACCAGTTGTTTTTTTTAAATGCAATGTAGAGACGAGACGAACGAGACGTCCGCCTAGTGGTAAGCGTCACGCCTGCCTATAACAGTAGCAGTGCCAGAATTGTGAACATGCGAAAAAAATCCAGCGCCATACTGCACTGCGCTCGTCACCCTGAGATATTAGATGTCAAATCTCTTCATGCCCAGTAATTCCTCTGGTAACATTGCCCTTCAAACTGAAACACAGTAATGCTTGCACACTACTGCTTGGCGGTAGAATAACGTACAATGTGTGGTACTTACCCAGGTTGAGTCTGTAATAGAGTCCTACCACTACAAAACTATTTATACAGAGTTATTGGTAACTAGCCAACATCCTCTTAGAATCGGTTTCTGGACTGCGTAACAAAAAAAAACAATTTAGAGATCATGACTATAAAAATTAATTTTAGTGCCTAAAATATCGGAGGCCAAGACTCACTTTGGGTCGCTGCGCCAGCAAATTTAGGTAGGAACCATTATCTTCCATCATTTGGTAAGAAATCCATCAAGCTTCAGAGTTTCGGTCGTGCCTCGTGCGTGAAGCCAGTGACCTTTGAACTTAGGTCTCTGCCAAGTTTTATTTACCTAGGATCTTAGTTTTTTATCCCCATCTGTCATCCTCCAAAGGTTTCATACTTGTTGGTTTAATTTTTCAGACATTTTCTATTTTTTGTTTTCCACTTTTCGTGAATTGGGGTATGTCCTGAAACTGCATCCAGAACCACCGGAGGACTGGCAGCAGCGACCTCTCGGTGAAATGTGGTGACCATTCTGCGAACTCCAAGCTGCCTGCCAACATGGAGCTTACGTAATAAGAGGCTGTGCCTTCGCACAGCTTACACGTCTTCTGGCTGTTGATGATGATGATGATGATGATATATTTAATTCAAGGCCTTATCTGACATAATTTTTAATGCTCAGCCTGAATCATTAATCCTCGAAGACACTAAATTCTTCTCCTATCATTCCTTGATCATATCATAGAAATTGAAGTCATGCTGCTGTAACTAGGAAGTCCATGTACAAGTTGCAAAAATATGGGCAGTAAACTCCGATTCCCACTCGAAAGAAGCTCGACTTGCTTTGTGGCAAAAATGCATAACCCCCAACTATTTTGCCCTAACTGGAGAACTCCCAGGTCACAGAGAGCCATCGCCTACCTAGAAAACTTTGTACCGATTGTGGTCCCAGGAGGACCGAAGTCGGGATAATATGTCAAAATGAGGTTATATGACACCAATGCCTCCACCCTAGTATGATTGACCCTATAACCTGCTCTCTTAAGAGGGAGCACGGTCTGCCATTCTCCATACAAATGTATTCCCCTATTTTATTCGTTGATAATGCCTAGAGCAATATTCTTTTTAAATATCTCTTGGTCTACTGTAGACATGTCTCTAACATTTCCGATTTTTTAGTAACTAATTGCTGAAGAAAATACACTTCAAAAATCTTCTTGGTGAGTTTTGTAGGGTTATATTTTCTTTCTAAACATTATCCAGGAAGAAAATAGGGGAATACATTTGTATGGTGAATTGCAGACCTTTTTTTTAATAGTTGTTTTTTTTATATTTTATAGGCTTGCGTTTGAATGCCATCTCGTCTGATGATAAACGAAGATGCAGTCTACGATGGAGCACGCTTGCCTAGAAGAAATTCCGATTCACTCGCGACTTGAAGACACCCAGATTATAATTATCGGGAAACACCCACTCGGGCAGCGCATTCCACTGTTTAGCAGTTCGAATAAGTGGAATCAAACCGTTTCGTACGAGTTTTTGGTATATCAACCACAAAACGGTGTCGCTTTTTCGAGGTCCTGGCCCGCCTAGTAAAATTATTCTTTGTCCTGGCCGTCCGATAGAAGAATGGGCCCCGCCCATTCTTCCCGGGGGGGAATAAGATCATGCAAATCCGAAGCACACTCTCCGAAATGTATCCTATAAAATACCGATAGGCTAGCTACTATTCGACGATGATCGAGGCTTTGTAGCTTGGGCCAAACTAGACAGTCGTTGCCAATGATTCTCCTAGCACGTTAACGACATATATAAGGCTAAGGACAACGCCATTGGGGAAGCCGAATTCTGGTCAAAGCGTTAATATAGACGATATAAAAATATAAAATAAAATAGTTACCCGATTTATTACTACGAAACATCAAATAAAAGTCAAATAATTTTGATTCCTCATAAAATAATGACGTATTAAGTACCTATCTAATAATCAAAACATACTTAGATATGATGTATTAATCGTAATTTTATTAAGTACTTAAGAAAGAAAAAAAAACTTTGGTACCTTATTACTTATATTAAAACTAAGCTTCATGTTAGGAGTAAGCTCAGGTCACAAAAAAACTATTCAAAGCATGTAATTGTGTATGAAACATTACTTTACTTATTTTTTGTTTTAAAATTGAGTGATGGGTGCCTAACTTTTTTTTTTAGGAATAGACCTTTCATACATTTCATAGTATACCATCTTTTTTGTACTAAAGATACGATAGCGACGATGGCGAGTGATAACAACAAATATATCTACAGAAATACCAATAATGACCTTGGTTTGTGAATATTGATCCACTAAGTGAGACTCTCTTTATCGTTCGTCGACCTAAGGATTCGTTAACCTTCAAAATCCGGAGACGGAACGGGAGACGTCCATACATCAAGTTTGAGCTCCTGTGACCTCAGTGACCTATGAACTTGGGAAGAATACCCTTGACTCGGCTTGCTATAATTATATTATCGTACTGATAACAGGAGGTATTTTCGATTCATTCATATACAGAGAAAGGATATTTTCATTGAGCTATATAATAACCGTTTACTCGAATGTCATTTTGTGGAATGGTCGCATAGCCGACTCTGGCTCATTGGTTCTTTGAATGGTCGCATAAAGCAGGGTCTTTTAAAAATTATTAGCGAAAATGATGTGCCTGATAGTAATTAGGCAGAGCGTCAAGAAGTGTCAATACATGATTCTCAGATGGTTTTCCAATGTGGTTCAAATGTGAAAGAGTACTAAAGATATAATGTATGAAATTTTGGTCTATATATTATGTAGTATATCTATCACCCCCACATACACATTCTGATAATACTTTTAGATTAGAAAAATAAAACAAAAATACTTTTAGGTTGTTCTATAATTCGTGGGTTTTAGCTTATTGCTAAATAAATTATTCAAAATGATGGCATTCTTTTCTAAAAATATTTTGTCAATAGTTTAAACAAGTGTACGTTTTATTATCTGTCGGCCAATTTTGTAATTTTTGACCCGCCCGCCTATTTTGTATACAATTGAGAAAATGCTGAAAATAGCTATTATGATACAAACTGTGTACACGTGCGTATCATATAAAAAACATACCTCGTCCTTTTTTGAAGTTGGTTAAAAATATGAAACCTTTTTTTGTAATAACCTCAAAGAAAATTTCGAAATAGAGGCCCAAAAAAGTGTTTATTACCCAATTTTGTAATCACACTGCCAAACTATAATAACACTAATAATAATTATAGATGCGAAAGTTTGCCGGTATGTGCGTCTGCCTGTGTTTGTCACCTCTTTTTAATATTCACCGTGAGTTGCATGAAACTCGGAATGAAGATAGCTTATTTCCCGGAATAACATATCATCATCACTGTTTTTCATCAGCACGCGGGTGAAAATCATGAAATAGGAAATTGTTAGACATTTATTTGTGCAATGGGGATCCAAACAGAGAAACCTTCTTTACCAGGTATTCAAATTGGAGGGGCGCAGCCCACACTGTTTAATTTTAGGGGGGAGGGGGGGCATCGGGCTCCTCTGCCCCCCACTTCCGCTGCCGCTGATAACGCCCTCATCAAGAGCAGATAGATATAGAAGAAAACTTGATGTTGCCAAATTATTTACGTTTATTAAAGTTAATTAAAAAAAAATATTGGGTAAAATATATTGTTTTGCCATACGACATTTATTATCAGTAAATTATTAGTTTTCTCATCACCGTCATTCTGATCTGCGGAGTCATAAGTCGTCAAGGAGGGTTTTATAGTCATATTAATTAATAAATTATTAATTTAGTAGTCAAAAATAGTTTTCGAATATCCGAAATCGAATCCAAGTTTTACGAGAATAATAATCGAATAGGTTCATTACCGATTATACTCTACCTCATCCGTACTGTGAGTTGTCAAAATTATCAACTTATTTTAGACAAAACATAACATTTTTTGAATATTTTTGTATGAAGTGATTCCACACTTATGGTATTTCTATGTTTTCCTGTTTAAGCTTTAAAATCATAGAAATACCATAAGTGTGGAATCACTTCATACAAAAATATTCAAAAAGTATAGCCAGTGCGACTTCTCTCGTCAGGCCTTGGAACCTGTAACGGTTTCGGCTTGGGTAAATATTAGTGTTACAAAAATTTACAGATGGCGCCACCAACGCTATAGTTAGTAGCATATAACAGGTTGGGAAATTTGGCATCTAAGGCAGAGACTTCTGTAGCTTAATTGGCAAAGCTTAAAAAGCTTAGTTGGGACGGAAACCCATAGAGACTGCTCGTATGCAGGTTCGAGTCCTGCCGGAGATCATAATTTTTCTTCCTGTTTAAGCTTTAAAAAAACACTTAAAACATATCATATTTTTCACACTTAGAATGTTGAATTTCAACATTTTAAATACCAGCACCAGCGCGACAATCTGCTGCAATGTGTTCTGTCATTCTATAGCTGGGAGACGTGGTAGTTCCCGAGACGGATTCTGCAACAGTGGGCCTTACTTAAAAACTAATCAATTGATCTGCAACTATTTGCTAATTTAAATTTCTTTCCTTTGTATTAAATTTTTTGTATGTATTTTTTTGTCTCGTATAAAAAAATTGTTTGTTGTTGTTGTATTGTTGATTAGCAACAAAATTCACTGATGAACGCGTTTTAACGCTCAAGGTAGTATGTTTAAAGTTTGTTGAATGTCGTAAGATGTCATGTCGTTTTGTAGTGGTAGGATTCTACTGAAGACTTCCCCAGACGGGGAAGTACAACATCTTTGCCAGTTATTCAACCGCCAAACAGTAGTTTGCAAGCATTACTGTGTTTCGGTTTGAAGGGCAATTTTACCACATAAATTACTGAGTATAAAGAGATTTAACATCTAATATATCAGGGCGACGAGCGCAGTACAGTGGGGAAGCAGGATTGTATTTGCAAGTTCACAATTCTGGCACTTCTGCTGTTATCGGCAGGCATGACGCTTACCACCAGGCGGAAGTCTCGCTCGTCTCGTCACTCGATAGCATAAAAAAAGAGAAGTATGTATGGAGTCACGCCACGGGCAATGGAGACAGCTATGCTCGGAGTTACTTTGCGCGATAGAATCCGGAACGAGGATATTCGCCAAAGAACCAAAGTTACCGACATAGCTCGCAAGGTTTGCAAGTTGAAGTGGCAATGGGCAGGCCACATCACTCGAAGAACTGACAACCGATGGGGAAAAAAGGTTCTTGAGTGGCGACCGTGAACCGGAAGACGCAGCGTAGGAAGGCCTCCCACTAGGTGGACCGACGACATTGTAAAAGTCGCGGGCAACCGGTGGATGCAAATGGCAGGTTGTCGTACTGTGTGGCGGTCTAAGGGGGAGGCCTTCGTTCAGCAGTGGACGTCTCCGGGCTGATGATGATAAATGTATGGAGTTAAAAAAAAGAAATATGTAGTTGTAGGTAAGTATTTATAACGTACTTACTAAGTACTCATTACAAGATTAAAGCACCACCTTGTCGTGCTTTAACTCGCGCCAACGTGACTTTGAAAACAGTGGCGTGGGTGGCACTCGCGTTCTAATAAAAGCTCCTATCTACACGCTTTAGCTATCCTCTTTTTTTATGTCATCTTTTAATTCTATAAAAGTATCCACAGAACAGCCGTAGATACGCTGTATGGTAAAAATAAAGTGTCTCCAGGCATTAAAAGGTTGTTCACCCAAAAATTTGGGCAACGCCCTCCCTCCAGAGACTATTTGTCAAAGGATACCATCTTGTCGTGCTTTTACTTTCTCAGTTTACATGTTAAGAAGTCGTAAGTTGAATTTGAGAGACGGCACCTGTCGGATATTTAGCTAAACTCTTTATAAGGTGTGACTTTTGGACGTGTCTCGATGTCTCGTGAAGATAAATCATTTGTTTCAGTGTCGTGAATTTTAGAGTGAGAAGACATTTTTATCAACATTGAATTAAAACAACAGGGCATCTCGTAAACCACCACGTATTTGTAGTAGTAGGACTCTACTGCAGAGTCCGTCTGGGGAAGTACCACAGCTTTGCCAGTTATTCAACGCCAAGCAGTAGTGTGCAAGCATTACTGTGTTCCGGTTTGAAGGACAATGTTACCAGAGAAATTACTGGGTATGAAGAGATTTAATATCTAACATCTCAGGGTGACGAGCGCAGTGCAGTGCGGCACAGTATTGTGTTCGCAAGTACACAATTCTGGCACTGCCACTGTTAGTGGCAGTTGTGATACTTACCACTAAGCGAACGTCTTGCTCGTCTCGTCACTTGATTGTATAAAAAAACCTAGCAAATTAGGATTGATGTGATTGTTGTAATATATAAAATATTACTCGTATTACTCATTGGTATACGGGCCTGGGATCGCGGGTTCAAACCCAGGCCCGTACCAATGAGCTCTTTGGAGTTTATGTACGGATACTCATACCACTGGCTTTTCTGTGAAGGAAAACTTCATAAGGAAACCTGCATACGTCCGGATAAAAAATTAAATGTTATGGCGCGCATAATTTTTTTTTCATCAACCCGCAACAGGGCCAGCGTGGTGAATATGGCTCATTCGCCCTTCGAGGATTGGCATAAGTCCAGCAGTAGACAATTAAAAAAAGGCTTATTATGCATACTTTAAAATATTATGAAAGGCAAACAACGCCTCCATGCAACCACGACATAGAGGACTGTCTGTAATAGTATATAGGTGTTTGTGTTCGGGCATCCGGTGACTACTCCGACTATTTGTCTGAGCTTGAGACGTTTGAGATTAAAGCAGTTGACGGGAGTATCTGACCTGGACCTGGGTATGTCCTTAAACTGCAACCAGACCCACCGGAGGGCGGGCAGCAGCGTCCTTTTGGTTAACGGTGGTGAGCATTCTGCGATCCTCAAGCCGCTTGCCAAGCGTGGGGATTATGGCAACACCCCTTTATTAAGGGGTCCAGCAGTGGACGTTTTATGGCTGATGACGTGTCGTGACGGGAGTATCTCGGATTTAACTCTGGGAAGGCTGCCCTTGACTGCCTGCACCCCTCGGTACTAGTACTAGCCCAGTATTCTTTACGTAGACGAAACTTGGTATACAAGTTCTTTCATGTTATATTTTTTGTCTTCCGCGACGTTTGATTGTATATACTGAGCGAAGAACTACTAGTCGTTATGTTGGTTAAATTATATGAAGGTCTTTAATCGGACTGCAGTAAAATAATAAAACATTAATGTACTTACATAGATGTACACGAAAGCCAGTTTAGTTCAATACATTTCTACCCTTCAGCACACGTGGTCTCTTTTTATTAAAGATAAACTACGAACACTTCACAATGGATTTTGGTTCGATTTTCTTTTATAATATGTATTGTAAAGCCCCCTTGCATAATAAACGTGCATACAACATACAGATTAGCCAATAGTGCGCAGCACACGACGATGCGCAAACGCAGCTACGATACACGTGCACACACACATAGACGCCAGATAAGAGCCCGGTCACTGACCCCGATGTGAAATGGCTCCTGAAATAAGAAAATTCTATGGTGTATAGATTATACTCTATGAAGTACTTACGCCCATAAAAGCAATACTGTAAATCTATCAAGTGAACATTTCCATACGGCTAACGATGAACTGAACTTTGGAAAATAGGAAGAGTATAATAGCTATTTTTAGCATTAATCCGGTATATTATAATTTTAAACTCGTAGTTCTAAACCGACCAACGCATGGGTTTAGGCAGGTTCACATTGGAGAGCTCATTATTGAATAATATCTGTGTATAATGATTTACCTTTGTTGAAGAAAGTAGTATTTATAATTTTAATTAATTTAATTTATTGACATGAGTACTTACCTTTCTCAAGAGGTACTTGATGTAATGAAATTATTTTCATTACATAGCTAATTATACTCAGTATATATATTTTTACTATGAGTTTATGTAAACATTATTTTATTGACATGTAACATCTTCTGTTAGGTATATTTTACATTCTACTCCTACAAAAAATTTCGGGGGAACACAGAGTTTCGACAAATCTTTTAGAGAGATATTCATTATGAAATAAATGAATGAAAAATAATATGTTATGTTTCAAAAAAGGATTTAAGTACTGATGACTGATAGGCTGATTTTTTGACGGCAATAAAAAATAAAGAAAGAAGTTCATTGTTCATTGTAGATTGCTCTGACTTTGCGCAGACCAGACGTGCCAGTCATTGTCAAGTTTTTATTTTATTTCATATGCCACCTATCAAAAATAGTATGCTGTTTTTAACTGGCACGCTTAGTCTGCGCAAAGTCAGAGCAATCTACAATGAACAATGAACTTCTTTCTTTATTTTTTATTGCCGTCAAAAAATCAGCCTTTCAGTCATCAGTGTCGAGTTGAAGGAAACAACTTTTCTTTTTAAATTCATGTTTGGAAAACCGCTCGAACATTCATGGACATTATTTTTTCGTTGGTAATGTGCATACAAAAAGTAAAAAGTTTGTCTTTATGTAGAGTTATGTAAAGTGTTCTAATTGAAACTGTTTTGTAGAGTCTATCGGAATATATGCTTGGCAAAGAGGCGTAGAAATTAAAATAGCTAATTATTCTAGATGCTAGCAACCCTATCTTTGGAAGAGGATTGGATGAATTCACCCACTGACGTCGTGACTATCCAAAGTTTTGCACAGACAGATTCCGTACCTTTTTTGCAGAAACACAACTGCAGCAGATGGAATACTCAGGAAAGTGAGAAAATCGCTACAAAACCTCGTTACTACATGAGACTTTCACGTATCTACTCATCGCAGTACTTTATTAGTAGCTAGTATTTGTTGGTAATAATATTATCACGTATGTGACAATTTGTCTTTGTTGATAATAAAAATATTTAAACCTAACCTAAGTACGATTCTAAACCATTTCCAACATCTTGCAGCAATAAATTATTAATCAGAAAATAATTGCTATTCCGAACAATAGTGATTGCCGTCTGTACTTAGGAAAAGGCGGAACACTGATCTTGAATAGAGTGAAAGTCGCCGCAGCAGCTTCCTGGCACATGGAAAGTGCAGTGCTTAGAGCAGCCACGATGCCAAGACACGTTAGACTAGCTGAAGTGATAACTTTCGCTTAAGAATAAAACACAAAAGCACTATATAATAACACTAACTAGTGTTGTACCTAATATCTCTTTGAACGTGTTTTCTTTCGTTTTGCCATTTTTATATCCGGTAAAATTAATAGCTATTGCTATTTATTTAATATACACACACATACATACACACGTCATCCAGAAAACGTCCACTGCTGGACGAAGGCCTCCTCCTTAATAGGTGTTGCCATTGTATTTAATATAGTTTAGCTACAATTAAGAACCAAAGTTACCGACATAGCTCGCAAGGTTTGCAAGTTGAAGTGGCAATAGGCAGGCCACATCGCTCGAAGAACTGACAACCGATGGGGAAGAAAGGTTCTTGAGTGGCGACCGCGAACCGGAAGACGCAGCGTAGGAAGGCCTCCCACTAGGTGAATCGACGACATTGTAAAAGTCGTGGGCAACCGGTGGCAGGTTGTCGTACAGTGTGGCGGTCTAAGGGGGAGGCCTTCGTTCAGCAGTGGACGTCTCCGGGCTGATGATGATGATGAAGCTACAATTATGTATCTTTGAGTAACTTACGAGTAGGTCCATTCTATCAGAAAGTTAGAGGTGCGCAAAACGATGAGGAATAGAAGGAAAGGACGAAAGCCTTTTCCCTGCTGTGGGACGGTGATGGTAGGTAATATAATAATAATGTCTAGTATAATCTTACGAATGGGAAAGTGTATTTTTGTTTGTTTGGTCTTTTCCACGTAGCAACAGAGTTACGGATCAACGTGATTTCCCTTGTATCCCGGTTAAACTAACGGTTTATAGATTGCGTGAAATAGCGGGCTAAAATCACTGCTAAGAATCGAACTATCTGTAGCTTATTTTGAAATCCACTTGATGAGACACTAAGAGAGAGAACTCCACTCCTGTAAGAGCCTATTAGGGCCATCACAGAAGACGTTAATTTTAGGCAGCGAACTTGCAATAGGTACTTTTTTTTCTAACGAAAACATTAAAAAAAACTAAAATGTACATAAATTGAAATTGAAATTGATCTTTATTAGGAACATAAAACAAAAGTACATTTATAAACACTGGTATAACGATGTTACCCGCATAAGTTAAAAACTGTGTCGCGGGTAACAACGCCCGCCTCCGAACAATATTATGTGAGAGTTCCTAAAAGTAAGTACAGAAAAAAAAAAAAAATATATATGCGAAAAAAATTATTCAAAAAACGTAAAAAATAAGCTGTTCAGAGGGTGGCCTTCGTCCAGTACTTGATGTCTCCTGGCTGATGATGATATAGTTCATTTATTTCAGTCAGTGTCATTGTCTTATGTTCAAATTAAATGTTCTGGCGGCGATTTTAAGTTGATGATTGATAGCTTCCGGGTTACGTAGGTAATGGAGAGTAGGGATACGTATTCAGCTTATTTATTAAGATGTATTCGCCTGTTTATGAATGAGTTGTGGAATTATGGAATTATTCAGGTGATGGATGACCGGGCCGTTCACCCCTGTGCGACCGCGCTGGGTCTATGACCGGCCGAGTTCCCTAGCCAGCTGATCGGGCACGTCATCGCTGCCCCAACGTGAGTATGACTAACTAATACTCCCACATTGAACACCGTTATATTCCAGCTATTTCCAAATCATGAGAGAATAATTAGGGTTCGATAAACAAGAGGAACCAAAAATAGAATGGTGCGTCTTGTGTGTGATTCGGCTACTCGTCGCTGGATGGCAGCACAAATAGTTTCTTAATTTTAGTAACGAGTATAATTATTATAAAATATTTTCATTTTTACTATTTTAAATTATATTTTTTATTTTTTATTGCTAGGCCGCTGTATTATGGAAGTAACCAAAACAAATATCGGTTTCTCGTCCCGATAGTAGCATCGCTAATTTGCTCTAGACGTTTTTATACGAAACGCCAAAGTGCATTAATTAGCTCTCTGAATTCAGTGTTCTTGCCTAAGTGTTCTTGTAGTATGCGATTACGATGCTACTCAGGTCGTCGGCTTGCGTCTTTTCGGTTCATTTAGGCACTAGGAATCATAGACATACATAGTAGGGACGGATTGGGCGCCTGCTTTGAAATGTCGCTCTTTCGTCGGTGTCAAAGAAACGCATTGACACCGATGGCGGCACAGTCTGCGACGCGCGTCCGACGTGATCACTTGAGAGCAAAATGCCAAAATATGTGGTGAAGGGCTGTACGAATTACATTTCAAAGTGCATTAAGCAAAAGGTGGACGTTTCTTATGACCAGTAAGTCAACATTTAAAGTTAAACTAAATTTGCTTTTAAACAAAAACTATTATTTTTATGTAATAAGTAAGTCGTTTCTAGTTTCGTACAGTTTGCGTTTCTTCTACCAAAATCCGAGAGATGGCGTTGTCCTTTTGTCAAAGAGAAATTAGAGTTACGATTTCTTAACTCAGGCGTATTTAGACATAGAAATCGTTGCTAGGAATAGGTATTTTAATATTAATTTATTTACCTACTTAGGGTTAAGTAACTCTGTAGAGTCTGTAATATTTATACTTAGATTCACTCACTCACTCACCAGCTAGAAGACGTCCACTGCTGGACGAAGGCCTCCGCTTAATAGGGAGGGGTTGCCATAATCCCCACGCTTGGTAGGCGACTTGGGGATCGCAGAGTGTTACCACCGTTAACAGAGAGGACGCTGCTGCCCGTCCTCCGGTGGTTCTGGATGCAGTTTTAGGACCTATATTAGGATATATACCCAGGTTCGCTTAGAATTTAACCAATACTTAGATTATCTAGGTATAAATATTACAGACTCTACAGAATCTAGGCTAGATTATAAAAATATAGGGATGCGTTTTGCACTATTTGCGACAGTGGCGTTCCTTTTAAACCCTACTCATTTTTTCAAGTTAAATTTACCTATATAATGAGCCCTCTTTGCAACCTAAAAACATTAAAATCAAATAAAAAAAAGCTAAGAATTCCAAAATATACGAAAACTGTTATTTTTTTGACATATACTCATATTTATTGTCAAACAGAGTCATGCGGAGGAAGTAGTATTTTTTTCAAAATTGCCGTTTTTATCAATATTTTCTTAATTGCGACTACACATTGTGTTGTTTGTAGAAAGTTTGCCCTATAAGATATAACGAACATCATGGGGCAACCCAAACCAGAAGAGCCGCTCAGCCACGAAATGCAATCTCAGCGCGAGATGCAGCTGGTCTACGCTCGTAAAACGCAAGAGAGGCAAATTTTCATGGAAGATCTCTTCAACTATCGCAAGCGTAAAGATAAAATGATTATCAAAGAAATAAAGGAAGCTTTGGGTACAAGATGGTATCAAGTGCTCAGTGTTCCACAAACTCAGGCATTAGATTCTTTAGATTTTTGCATATATCAAGATATGCTGGAAGCACGCCCGACTCGAACGCAAAACGTCATGAGAGCACTGGGTATTATTCCGCGCCCCAATATTGACGACCTTATGCACTGTATTTACGTTGGTCGTGATGACCCCAAGGAAATGCTCGCTCAGCTATATCTGTTAAGATACAATCAGTCATATGATCTTAGACGTACAAAATATGATCTCAATGCGAGGCTCCTGCTAACGGGAATTTTTTATTTGGGATTGCCGCATCTATTGAAATTACTTCGAGAGCAGTTTCAACCAGACCAACCGGAACCACCTCCTAAGCCTAAGAAGAAGATCAGGCGTGGGCCGCCATTAGAATCACCGTATCTTCAGAGGATGATAGCGGTCTGCTACGAACCACGGCAATGGGTTAGGAAGCCTCCTCCCCCATTGCCCAACTTAGACGACCTCAACGAACCATTGGAGGATACGCCTCCCGTACCCAAGCCGCCTCCACCGCCACCACCACCTCCTCCTCCTAAAAAGAGGCTGCCACGAGCTTTCTGCGATAAGGTCGCTGGAATTAATCCAATAGAGCAATATTCTTCAATAACAGAGCTCGCTAAGAGAACTCTCACTCCGAATCTTTCTCAAGCCGCAAAAAAATTGCGCAGGTCTAAATATATCACAGAAGAGAAAAAAGTTTACGGAATCGGAAACACGAGAGAAAGTGTTAAGGCTAGAAGAAAAAAACCGAAGCCACCGACCACGGGTATTTGGAACGCACAGTATACTATATGCGGAATCACTAGAGTTCGAGGAAAAGCCGTGTTTGTATTAGGAAGTGTGTCTATATTGCCGTTGGTGGGAAATATCATCCATGGTGGGCACGCGCTGGTGAATGACGAACACATCAATATCCACTGCGGAGTCCGTGGACAACCGCCGCCGTCTAAACCTGACCGCTGCAATTGTCTCAAAATATGGACCGATCCAGTGTTTAACTACGTAAAAAAAACTAAATGCTACTGTGGCCATCATTATGACTATTATAATGAAGGCGTGTTCCCCTCGGAAGAATTACCTTTCTTTGAAAAACCTACGCGCCATGGTCCTTTCGAAATAAAATACAACAATATTTATGATATTGATCCAAAAAGACTACATGTGGCAAAGGAATTTAAAAAAATATGGGATACGGACAGTGCGCTACACGTCGAAGATCTAACGAGGAAGAAACCTCCAGCGAAGAAGAAGAAACGCACTTCGAAAACTTGCTTAGGGAAGAAACCGAAACCCCAAGACTACTTGAAATGCGCGCTACATCGCATGCGGCGCGTCAACATCGCAGCGCGGCTGCCGGACATCCATCTTATACCGGAACTGGTGACGTGGATGCGCCAGCGCCTATATGGCCCGTACACTCGCAAAGAGAAGAAAAACATGATGTATAAGAGCAACGTGTATTTTACGATGTTTTCAAGGTTTGCCGGACACAATATGCCACACGTCCCAGTACCCAAAATTCCAATGTTCAATGAAATCACTACTTGGAAACACAAACAAAGCCTGAACGATAAGTTCAGAAAGTTCATTAATAGATACCGATTGGAAATGTTCCGAGCCCACGCAGAGTTCACTAACGTGATGTGGCCATCGATGTTTCAGGCACAAATACCAGATAAAAAGTTCCGAGAGATATATTTCTCGTACCTATTTGGAACGATAGAAAACTTAACGTTAATGCATCCATACAGTTCGATGGAAACCGGGAACAACTACGCCAAGTGTCTTAAAAAACCGTACCACTGTACCCCTGCGGGTATTGAAAATGCAGATGATTGACAACTTTTAGGATGATCCGAGTTTATCCTACTCGCCAATACCGGAATAAACTATGGAATACAGACCTTCACTAATAGGTACGCTGTTAACAATTTGGATGTCGAACAAACTCTCAATTCCGCTGCGTGCGATGCTGTTTCAAAGTATAGTAAATGTCCAATTTCTCGAGTGAATTCAGATAAAATGACGAAAATTAATTGCTGTACTAAATATTTTACAAAATAAAAAATTTACAATTTGTTACACAAGTCTATTATTCAGGTTCTTCTCTGGTTCTATAGGATTCTTAGAAAAGTAAAAAATAAAAGGCGACGATACATAGATAATTTATAATTTAATGTAATAAGTTCATTGTATACCAGCTCGTAGGGTATATTTACATGAAGCTATGGCTTAATTTTCACTGTAACACAACTAAGTTGCAGAATGTGTGAGTTACTTATAAATCCAAGTTCAAGTTATAGAGACGATATTAAGATTTCCAAAATATTCCAATATAATACTCCAAAGGTATTAAAAATAATTTTTTCGTACCATATTTCTTAACATTAACTTAGATTATTATAATACAAGTCTTATTATAAAATGTATAAACTTAAAAATACAACACTAGGACTAACGTAGAGGGTCGTTTTTCCGCCACATTATAGTCTCTAAGGGATATTCAATCGTCTTTGGTATCATTGTTACGGAAGAAACAAACTTTGCCGACACATGACGAACAGTTACCCAGGTTCGAGGCGGTGGGTATATCGAGAAGACATCGAAACAGCAAAACTCCTTTTCAGCATGTTTTCTCCAATCAGCCCACGAGCACGAGGACTAATTGGTCTTTCCCGCGCGGGAACGTGATAAAGCTAGAATATGGATACGTCTGTCTCGTTAATAGAGTGGATAGACTATTATCACGGCTCGCGTGCTAGGCGGGCAGCGATAGTTCTAAAGCCTGTTTTATTGTTCAATGCTCAACATACTGCCGCTTTAAAGAATACTGACAAATTGAAATGTTAAAAGTAACTTAAAGCATCTGTTTTATTATAACTAATTAATGAAACAACAATATTAATGTTACATGGCATTATAGACATCGTGAAAGAATTAAATAAAATATAACAATTCATTCGCCACAAATATTGCAAATAGGAATAAATTACTTGAAATGCAATTATTAAACATTGTACTTACATATTTCAACGTCATCTCAAGTGCTCAAATTAATATTGATTGTGCAAAAGTTAATCTAAGTAAAATTCAAAATTAGAAGTCTAAGTGACACACTTATTATTTCCTCATTTGTGCAAGATAGTAAACAAATACGGAGAGTTATCGAGATAAGATAATGTTTACTTCCTAATTCATGGAACATCAAATCTATTATTTGCACTGAACAAGTTAATGCCCGTTTAGAGAGAGACGAGTTGTTTCTCTCGCCACTAATACAAGACACTACGGTTAACTATACTATACAGTCCATCCCTTTGAACACACGAACATTTCACGTATCTACATATGACCGCCAGTATTAAGCGGTTCCTGACAATTTAGATCTGTATTTCCTGATGAATATTGCAGTTCTCGGCGGTTTAGATCCAACAACAACCAACATTTGCAAGGCAGGCATGTGTCGTTATAACTGCAGTTCTGCAACATTCTTTAGTTTTTATGCATGCTCCGGATTCTGACACAGCATTCAGTTCCTGCACACTCTCTCTGCACATCATGAGATTGGATTTCACCATGACACTTAATGACGCGTTCTGCAGTTATTATAGTGACACGTTAGATCTGTGTGATGCCTCCGACTTTCCTGATGCATTCTACAATAGGCTAGATGACTGTTTTTTTATTGTCCTATTAAAATGTGGCCCATAAATATAGCTGATTAATGAAAAGAAAATGAAAATCTGATTAAAAATATGCAACTTATAAGCATTTTAATATCATGCTAGACGAGAAACAGCAAATCGTGACGTCACTTCTCTGTACACCATATAAATTATATTCTGACAAAGCGTGACGTCATTTTTTGTTTTGTGGGAAAGGGACAGAGTCGTCTCTACCAAAAACTTTAAACGCTTATATATCAGAACATAAAAATTTAAATCGATTTAAATTGTTTTTTCAATAAACATACTATGACTTAAATTCTCCATCAAAGCTATTGGTTTCAACGGTATAAACATCAGTCATCTACCCTATTACTGTCACAAGTTGACAGGTCCTGCAGCTCCTGCTCGTGTTATATCTGCAGCTCCTGCGAGTGCGGCGGCGGGTGCTGGTGCTGCGGCGCGGGGAGGGGCGCGCGCTGCTGCAGGTGCACCAGAGCGGAGAGCAGCCGCGTGTTGGCCTCGTCCAGCGCCGCGATGCGATGCTCCTGAGCTTCGATCACGCGCTGCTTGTGCGACAACGCGGCGGCCATCTTGCGCTGCTCGCGGCGGAGCTCCTCTTCTACGCAGATCAACCTGTAACAAAAAGGCGCGAAAATTACGATCAACCACAGGGTGCTGGTAGTGATTAAGTAAAACAAACTGTATTAGAATGGATTAAGTACTCGTAGGTTTGTCTTGGACCATACTCTTACTTATCATCTGAGGAGTTTTTCTAGTCAGACACCTACATTAATTATAAAAAAGGTGGATCTGAACAGCTGAGACATTCCAAATGGATACTCGTTAGAACATTATCTGGTCACAAAAATATGATTCGAGAACAAATCTGAAGTAACAGTAAGAAATTAAATAGGTATTAAAGTGGGTACCTGGAAATGATGGCCTTCATCTTAGCATCCGTGTGATCTTGACCGGGCTCAGCAGGCCCGAGCCTCCCACGTAGTAGCTCTACTGAACACTTTAGCCTTTCGATCTCTCGTTCATACTGAAAAAATGAAATAGAAAAACATGAAGACACAGTCATATGGAAAACATAATAACAAGGCACCTAGGTAAATACCTTGTCGTAAAATGTTGTAAAGTGCGATTGGTTCTTACCTGTTCAATAGTTCGATGGTGCTTAGTGCGCCGTCGGCCTGTCGTGCTGTACAAAGTATCTTCCATCTCATCCGAGCTGTCTGTGAGCTCCCGCGCAGAGTCCAAGCTAAGCCGTCGCTGTAGCTTGTCACGACCTGCGGGCACTTCTCGCTCGCTCCGTACTACACGCTGCTCGCTCGCTTCGCTCGACTGAGATTCGCGAGCGAACATATTCCTGGAAGGCGATTCCCGTCTCTCCCGAACCCCGTAATACTCCTGATGCCTCTCCAAGTCTTCGTTCAGCCTACTGCTCGACACTTTCGCGCCAGAATAAGTCCTATCCAAAGGGTAGTTTGTCTCGGGAATCGCACTTTCCGTCATGGAATACTTTTCAGGAGAACTTTTGTTTTCCATATTATAAAGTGCTTTCTGGCTTCGTGATATCTGTAGCCTGTACATTTCCTTGTTCACTTCTTCGACGTTGGAGTCAGATCGGCTCATCGGGTAGCCGGAGTCTGTTGAAATGTGATGAGGCTTGTTCTCGTATAATTCTCCTCTTTGCCCGAAATGTTTCAGGTTGAGCTGATTTTGGTTGGTTGAGTAAGAGAGCATGGGGTTCGTTCTGGGCATTCGCGTCTTGCTGCTTTTCCTAAGGCTGGGCGAATTACTCGAAGACTCCTCGTCCCGAGTTCTAGGCGAGTTGCTGTGGTTGCTCCTCTGGTATACGTCTTCGTACGTGCAGTTATCTCTGGCGAGTTTTCGGTGGGTGTGGTTGCGGTTCTGTTGGTCATAGTTTCTACTATCCTCGTTGAAGTTAGTAGAACCCTCTTCCGAGTTTGTTTCTACGTTGTCTGTGCTCAGACCCTCCTCATCAATCGATGAACTGGATGAGCCGCAAGGGCAACGCTTTGAGTTTCTGTTCTCGTTGTTGTTTTTCTTCTCCTGCGGTTGACGATTATCGTCCATGTTGTAGACCGGATTCGTAAACACGAGTGGAGCAACTTTTGGATTGTTCGCGTTTGTGTTTTGCGTGTTGTCTGCCGTAGTGAAGTTCTGAATGCCGTACTTTTGGATATCATATTCGATCTTCTGTTGCACTGGGCTCTTTGGGTAGAATTTTTCCTTGCTATCGTAATACTGCTTGTCTCTCTGTTTTTGGTAGTTTAGCTGCGAGTACCTGCTCATCTGCTGGCCTCCATTCTCGAAGGCTTGTTGATGATGTGTTGTGTTTTCGATGGGACTTGAACTTTGGCTGTATGTGGCGATGCTCTGGTATCCTGAACTGGCGACGTTAGACAGACCACTGATGGAAACATTGGAACCGTTGTTGGTGTAGTTTGCTTTGTTACCATTCACAATGTTATTGTTGTTGGACTTTGATTGACATAAATTCTTTTTGTTCATGAGCTTTTCATCGACCATGTCCGCATCGTCAGCGTATTTAAGCAAGTCCGAAAGTTCTTCTAAAGTGGCTGTCTCTTTCATTATGTTCTGCATATCGTTGGGGCAGTAGTTATGGTTGATGCTATCACTACTTGGAGATCTTTCAGTGTTGTTATAGTTCGAATGGTAGTGAGTTTGTTGGTTGAAATTATTGTTAGGCTTGTACCTATCCTGGAACCTGCGTTCAAGACTTTCGTTAACACCGTTACCAATTCCCTTTGGGTATTGATCAGAGTTGAAGCCTATTTGGACGACCTTCAAATTGACACAGTGTTCCTGATTATTATACTGCGAGCTGTAGCGGTCAGGGTTGACGTTTTGACTGACTGGACTTGACGTGTAGCCATTTCTTGGCAGTGTAGCAGATCGGAGATTGAAACTGGGAGATTTCGAGACTCCTACGTAAGTCCCTTTGTATTTGGACTCTTCTGCGTTTGATTTGGACGGGCTTATGTTGAATTGGACACCATTTTTGTTCATGATTGGCGAGCTGTGAGCAAAGTTGTTGTTGCCATTTGTTGTTGGCTCGACGTTGATTTGCTTCGTTGGCGTCGAATTGCACGTAGGGTCATTAAACCTGTAAAATAAATAGACCCCCAGATAAGTGGTTAGAAACTACAAATGAGATATTTTAATAGGATTCGTTAGTTGAACGTACGGAAGCTTATCAACTACTACTCACTCTCACAACTAAAACCTTATAATCGTATTCGGACACAATTTTAGACAGTATTTTTTTTTCATTTCGCGTATAGAATACTTTAGTTATGTTCGGGCTCACCTAAAGATGTTGTCAGAAACAGGTGGTGCAGGTCCAATGTCATTGCTCACCAGCCTTTTGCTGAGTTCGTCCAAAATATCAGTTAGAGGATCGAGCTCCTGAAACAAAAAGCAACATTTATGAAAGGGATGTCCAAAAGTACTCGGTATGGCAACTAGTGCTGCAAGCTTAGCCGTCTATGGCGATTTATTTACCATTAGGTAGACAGTCTGCTATTTGTCGTCTTTTTTATATAAAAATTTATACTTATATATATAAGTTCAGTATGTTATTAATTTATTATAAGTAAACTTTAACGCGTCTAAATCTTGTGAAGACAACCTCTATCGATGGCTACCATGTGCAAAACATAAGAGAAGTGTGTTTTGACACGCCGGGAGACTAGCAAATCTAAAAATAACATTAATTTTAGGTCAATGATACTAAGAATACTTACTAGTAATTATAATCTTACAAGTAATTATAATCACGTAATTTTTTTTATAACTCGCGTTTAACCACGGTCTATCCCGATAGAAAGCTTTGATGTGATCGAGAATAATCACACGTATGAAATACATAAACACGTTTTCCTTGAACAAGAACTCCGAGTTGTATTCGATCGGAAAGACAAACCAGGCAATAACATGAATCCTACACCTCTTTATTCTTGCTAGAGAGGTGGCTTGAAATCGCTTTTTCGTATTCTTAGGGGAACATTATGGTACCAACATTGAGCTAATATCTAGAGTCCGTGTCTTAAGTAGTTGAAGTCGCTCAAAAACTCGGCGCACGCTATGCTGAGTTTTGGCGTGGCCTTTTATTTTGCACGTTTGTGACTCTATAGATATTAACTCAATGGGGACCAACTAAAGTTTAGATTTAGACTGACCAAAGTTTTCGATTGGTAATTCATTGGTCGTTTTGAATGGAATAGGTGTTTGTACCTGTATCTTATTGGCGGGTAGTTTCGGCAGACTGTCGACCAGCAATGCGTGTAGTGTCGCGAGCTGTTTCCCGAGGTCTACATGCGGGGCCCACTCGGGGTCCGCCTCCACTGAGGGCCCTTCGTTTCTCAACCCTTCAGACACGTTAGACCCTTGCGATGCTGACGAGTTACGCTTGCTGTCTTGCTGCTGTGCTTGGGAAGCCTGTTGGTTTTGCTGACGTTGATCTTGAGGGCGAGTCTGTAAGAAAAATTAAGCCTTTCAGTCATTTATTTTGGTTATATTTGTTAGTAATTTCTTAACTTATGAGTGGTGGATAAATAGAAATTGCAAGGCTGATTACCACCAATGTAGTCTCGCGCTGGACTTTGTTTTGATTAATTATTGTTGTTATTGTTGTTTTGTTTTTTATTATTATTTGTAAATTTTTTTGTTTTGTTTTTTTTTGCTTTGTTTTTTTTTTTGTTTTTTTTTTTTATTTTATTTTTTTGTTAATCACCAGGACTTAAAACAATTTATTTTTATTTACCTTGTCGTTTCCGCCATTTTTTTGGGACATTTGTTTAGCTAGACGGTGTCTAAAAATTAGATACCGCTTAAACAGATATTTTATTTCTCTTACCACAGAACCATGTTTAGCATGTGTTGTTAAATTAATTTCACAGGCAAAACTGATCGACGTAAAATGACAAAACTGAGTTAGACACGTCTTAATCCAAGGTTAGGCACTGTTTAAATTAAAACGTGTGGCTAAGGCATGTCTATCATTAGACGCGTTCTAGGTGCGGATTTGTGGTTTTAAATTTGTGAAATATCTGTTAAATTCGTTTCTCAGGTTTGCCTAAATCTTTTGTGGTAAGACGGAAAAAGTCTGTTTTTTTAGTTGTTTTATTTTGTTAACAACAGCGGCGGACTTATATAACCAATCACAGCCATTGATTATAAAACAAACTCAATGTTGTTTACAAAATAAGACCCAAGGAAAAACGGGCTTTACGTACGTGTTCATTACATTTCTTTTAATATTAACAGGATAATTACCATGATTATGTTATGAAATGAGCTCCTATATATAAATATATAATCATGGTAAATATCCCGTTAATAATAATAGATGTGTAATGAACAACCGTGATAGTTTAAAACAGTGTTTTACGTGTTCAGATGTTATACCTACCTGCCTATTTTCAACTACTTAATGCCAAAATGCCCTATGATTTAACTGACTATATAATAGGTACTATAATATCACATTGTTGTAGGAAATATCCTAAGCAGCTTAAGCTTTTACTTACCGAAATAGCTCTAAGGAAGGCCTTCATGTTGGGTGCCTCTTGTTCGAGGAAGTCATTGAGAAACTCCATGAAAGCCTCCTTGCCCTGGAAACGCGTGAAGTTGGCGAGGGTCTGCAGCGTCTTCGCGACCAGAGTTAAGTTGCGCGCGGCACGCTCGTTCGGGTATTCTGTGAAATATAATTTTGTTGACGTATAACTTGAGGGAGTCATGCATAAAGTAAGTTCTGAACTTTAGCCCCCTTATTAATAAACGTGGATTAGCCTAGGAATAGTTGATTCATCTTTTAAATTTAAGTAAGTATTTTCCTTTCTTTCAAATTTATAACAGGTGGATAAAGGCAAACCGAGGTTACTCTACGTTATTACAGATGTACAATTATTCACTGGACCTTTGATAAGGATATAATTATATACCTACGTAACAAAAACTCTATAATGAACACCACTATATTATTATACCTACTCGTTAACTCGGTAATAAATTTATATGTGGAACCGAAACTACCGAAGTGGTGATTATTGGTGAATTGGAAGTTTATTACAGTTTGCTCTTGTATCAAATAATTATTGCCATGAAATACTCATTAATATAAAAATTAAACATCCGGTTGCATAAAATGATAAGATAAATTATTCAATTTAGCTCTCTTTGATAAATAATATGTCTAGATAGAGTCTCGTACTGTTTATGAACGAATATTACAGGCCAACATTATTATACTAGTGTGCGTGACAGCCATGTCTTACACTCGCGTTGCGTTACACTCCATTGTCGTTGTTATAGTGTGCGTGCATAAGAGGCTAACAGTTAACCGCTAATTTTTTCGACACGTTTAGGATCCATCAGTCTATCTAGACATATAATTTATCAAAGTTAGCTCTATTCTGTTTATGTAGAAAATAAAAATAATAGACGCTTTGAAAACAACGCGCATTAGGACACATAAAATACTCCAAAAATGGTTTTAACTCAACATTGAAATAGAGCAAATTAAAAAAATTGGTTTGTTGATCACGTAGATTTGTTTATTTTAATCAGAGAACACGGTAGATTTTTTGCCCTTAGAGGTAGACCAGAGATGGTAGATATAGGAGGAACATAAATAGTGTGATTTTTTGAAACCTTGCCTCTGTTCTCGTTATTGTGATTTCTTACCGTGTATGATTCCAAAGAGGCTCGGAGAGAGTATAGCCGGACAGAGGAAGCGCAGGAAAATCGAGGCACTTATCAGGTTGTCTGAGATGTCTTCTCGCCCCATAGAAGTTAGCCTGTAATACCAACGTAAAGCCAATGAGTACGACAATTCAAACCACAGCGTGGGCTGAGGAACAGAGAAGGCAAGTAGGTTGAAGCGTAAGTTATTGACTTTAGTTTTAAGCTTCTAATCTTTTTTTTGGACAGAATTTTTGTGATGGTAGCTAGGACTCTACTGCAGAGTCCGCCTGGGGAAGTACCACACCTTTGCCAGTTATTCAACCGCCAAGCAGTAGTGTGCAAGCATTACTGTGTTCCGGTTTGAAGGGCAATGCTACCAGAGAAATTACTGGGTATGAAGAGATTTAACATTTAGTATCACAGGGTGACGAGCGAGTGCAGTGCGGCGCAGAATTGTGTTCGCAAGTTCACAATTCTAGCACTGCTACTACTGTTAGTGGGAGGCGTGACGCTTACCACCAGGTGAACGTTTTGCTCGTCTCGTCACTTAAACGTATATAAAAAAACAATTAAAATGCGACCTAAAATTCGCATTTCAAAATCGACCATTAAGACATTCAGGGTGAATCACAGTTGTATAATGTTACGGTTGTTCTGTGGTTATATTATAATAGAGAAATTTACTGTGATTCTGTTGTAAAACGAGTTCCGTATATTTCGCAGTTGCATACCATGCAACTGCGCCGCATGCAGGTAGACTGAAGAATGCGGGTGTTTGTCAAAAGGTCGAAGCATTAATACAACGGAATTCACAACGAATACCCTCTCTTAGTATTTTCCTACGAATATCAACGGAGCTCAAACATGATCCTAAGTCTCGACAAAACACATCTCACTATATCACTACATTATGTTATTTTGGGCGGTAAATATCTAGTAAATATTCACAGAAATCTAATTCGATGGTGAGTGTCATTTATCCTATAATTACGCACGCTACAGTACACAGTAATGTTTACACACTACTATTTGGCGACAGATACTGTGGTGGCCCTGGGTATGTCCTAAAAATGCGTCTAAAACCACCGGAGAACGGGCAGCGACGTCAAGCCGCCTGCCAAGCGTTCAAGCCCCTATTAAGGGGGAGGCCTTCGTCCGGCAGTGGATGTCTTCTGGCTGATGATGTACTGTGGTGGTACACAGCTAGATGACCTCTTGCAAAGCAGATCTACTAGGAAAAGTGTTATTAGTAATATCGCGTTCAATAACTTTTGTAGACTGACCTTTCGCGGAAAGTAGCAAAACAGTCCCTCAAGGGTGGCGGGAACCTCGGCGCAGACGACGCTATCGACCGCCAGGCGAGGGTGACGGCGTCTCGCAGGGCAGCTTGCTGTCGCCGCAGCGCCGCGCCGCTCCCCGCCCGCAGTGGGTCCACCTCGCACTCGGCCGCGCCGGCGCCGGCCGCCGCCGCTACTGCCTCGCCCAGAGTGTCCTGGAGTGAGAGTAGATTTATTTTTCGAGTGATATCGTCATCACAATCGGTTTGATAATGGAAGTAGGATTTACGATTTACAGAGCTTTAAATAGCAGATATAATAATTATATTTTATAGTAGAGGTCGCCCGCGACTCCGTCCGCGTACGGAAGAAATTTGGCCCGCTCTCAAAATTTAAATCATCCCTCTCAAAAATTAAATATGAAATTAGCGTTTTTTATTTTAAATGATCTATCCAAATACAAATTTTTGTGACTAAAAGTACAAAAACAAAGGACTTTCATACAAACGTTTCCCCCTCTTTTGGGGTCGAATTTCTAAAAACCCTTTCTTAGTGGGTGTACTTACTACGCAACGAGACGAATACACCCTCTAAATTTCAAGTCTGTACGTTGTCTGTCAATCATTCAGTCAGTCAGTCAATCAGTCAGGGCAGAGCCTTTATATATATATAGATTTAGACACTCTGTAGTTAAAGTTGTCAATACTGCAACTACAACTATAATTTTGGTACGCAAGCTATGTCGCAGCTTCATTAGAAGAACACATTATTGTATAAACCATATTACACTAATATTACAAGTGTAAAATTTTGTCGGTACATATGTAAAGTGTGTGTGTGCGTGTTTACGTTTGTTATATCTTACCGCCAAAATGGCAGAACGGATTTGGATGAAACTTGCAACGGCGATAGCTTATTTCCTAGTATAATTTATAGGCTACATTATAACATTATTATAATCACCGTTTTTTAGCATCACGTGAGTAAAACCGCGGCGGATAGCTAGTCATTAAATATTAGGGACATGTTTTGTAGAACTGAAAACGAGACGAACATCGCATGAATTCGCTATCAGGCATTCAGGCAACATTGTTATTTTCCTTACCGAGACTTAATCGTGCACTAAGGGCCGGTTTTTTGATCCGTGGTCAAAATCGACATAACCATTTGTTAAACTGACTATAGTTAACTAGCTAACCATTAGTTACATTTTTGACCACTGGGCATGCTAACTATGAATCAAAAAACCGAATTATTGGGATTTTAACAATTTGTTATCGTTTTTAACTATTAGCTGGCTTAACCACGGATCAAAAAACCGGCCCTAAGCACAATTTAATATTATTTAATATGTGTTCGAATCGCGAAAGCTTGAAAAATCATTCGGAAAACGCCACAAGAATCATAACAAGACCCAATCTTCCAAATTTTACAAAGCATTTTCTATTTATATACTGCGAATCACATTTAGCTATCAAATACCTACTGCCATGTAACGCAGATTTATCTTACGTTGTAGCGGAGAACAAGGCTAACATCGCGGGCTCCTGCAAGGTAATCAAAATTTCACCATGCGTCAAATCGACGTCGATGAAGTTATGAAACGGGTCCTAAGTTTGCTACTGACCTGCAAGTACTGGTCTCCGACTAGCTTGAGGTAAGCCTCCATGCTCTTGGTCGCCAGCGAGTTGCCTCGGAAGGTGAGCGAGTGGTCTCCGGTGCGGCGCACGTCGAGGGCCACCACGTCGGCGAGGTACCGCGGCGCGAGCCCGGCGCCCGCCATGCACAGCACCAGCGCGCAGCCGATGTCTTCCTTCGCTTTCACTCCTGGAAACAATGAGATAGACTTGTTAGGACGGATTATGGTTTATTAGGAAATCGATAGATACCTAGATATTTTAGCGATTCTTCAAAAATTATAAAATTATATGCAATGATTAATAACAAGGGTCAAGGGTCAGATAAAAAAAGTAGTAATCCTTGACATAGCACGCGTTGGCACGAGGTTCCTCACTCTCGCAGTATGCAGCCCTAACAACTGGCAGCTGGAGCCCTGCCCCGAGTGCCCGTGGACTTTCTCAGTTTAGGTTTATTATTATATTTATATTGTAAATAACTTCGATTTAAGAAAGAAAATAAATTAGGGGAAATAATAATATGAGTTTATAAATCATAACACGAATATAATTATGGCTATCTGGCTTCCATTTTACAAGCTTTGTTTAGTTTGGGGCTAGATGGCGCTGTGTGAAAATGTCCAACGTTTTTTTATTATTTTTTATTGTGTATTTATTTTCACTATTCCATATCGTAATAAATACTTTAGGCGAGACTAACTTGACCTTAGAAACATACCAATAACAGGCTCGAGGAATTCACACAGCCGCCTGTAGTTCCTCTTGAGATAGTCTAGGAACCTCGCGTAGTGGTCCAACGGTAGAACATCCACGCTCTGGTACCGGCACTTGATGCGGAGCGCGGGCGTGGGGGGCGCGGGCGTGCGGCCGCCGGGAGACTGCGGCTTATCCCCCTCCACCAGGGGATACCACCGCTCGTTGAGGTATCTCGATGATACGTCGTCGACCGGGATGCGTACAGTTCCTGTTAGAAGAAAGAAGAGTAAGACATTTCGTATAAAATAATTTTGTCCTGGAAGAGTTATGCAGTTTTATTCTATTGCTGAATTATTTTTTGAAATCTGATAGGTTTGTTTTTTTAGTGGAATGAGTTCATGTTTCACCTTGCTTCACTAAAGCGTATAAAAGATCTAGAAGACCTGTTGACATGGCTTTATTGATTCTTCCTCTAAATCAGAGAGGCGTTTAAGAGAAAAAGCGCAACACTCAACCTGAATATTGAGCCCTGAATAAGCACCGTAGTAAGGATTTAAGGTAGATCACTCTAGCCGACCTGGACCTGGATATGCCCTTAAACTGCAACCAGACCCACCGGAGGACGGGCAGCAGCGTCCTCTTGGCTAACTGTGGTGACCATTCTGCGATCCCCAAGTCGCCTGCCAAGCGTGGGGATTATGGCAACACCCCTCTATAAGGGGGAGGCCTTCGTCCAGCAGTGGACGTTTTATGGCTGACGACGACGAGACTCTAGACGATAATGTCGGCACTCGGCACACTAACAAACTTTGCATATATTTATAATATTAGTGCAAAGTGGTAGGTTAAAAATTAGCAGCACTAGTTTTATAAGTTTTCTTACAGAAGGAATAAAATTGGGATACAAAGTAAACTACTCGAAGACTTACCAACAAGCGTATGTTTGTCTCGTTTTCTAGAGCGTCTCTCTGGCTCCCTGTACACATTGACGTGGATAGCCTTTACAGCTGGAAGTCCACTGAACTCGTACACCTCGCCCCAGAAACATAGCTCTGTCTTCAGCTTTGACGATGATCTGGAATGAGATAAAATAATAATTTTAGTAACAAGCTAAACGTTTGACACCATAGAACAAAATGTCGGACTAAACAAGTTATTTAACAGCCTTCTACGTCCCATCTGTTTCTGAATAATGAAGCCCTCTTCCACAGCTTTATAAGTGATGTTTGAGTCCAAGTTGGTTAAAAACCCTATAAACTAAAACGAAGTTGGAATTACCAACCGTTATGATAGAGAAATAATATTTACTCTAAATGTTATTTGTTATTATGCTACTTAAGACAGATGTTCCAGGTACTTTAAGTATAGAACAGAAAATTACATGTCACGAAAAACAAATGCCTCATCATTTACAATTAAATAATAAATGATATAAACGAGGAAAGATGTGTTAATTGTTGGAATTATTAGTTCACGTTAGCATAATGAGCTTGTCAGAACCACAAATAAATGAACATAAATAAAATCTTGGAAATTCACTAGGTGAACCCTTTTTTAAATTGACAATGATATAGGAGGATAATTTTAATCGTTTGATCCGGAGGAGATACCATTCCTCGTGGTCAAACCGGTCGGACTAAATAGTTTGGAACTGACTCTGTGTTGGCAAACTAACATACCCAGACCAAGAGCATGCATCCGAAACCGTCGACGAAGAAAGCGCTAGCAACTAAACCGTGATTGCCACATTTGTATGTATTACTTTTAACGCCTTCATTTGACTGCTGGCTATGCAAACTGGACCTGGGTATGTCCTAAAACTGCACCCAGAACCACCGGAGGACGGGCAGCAGCGTCCTCTTAGTTAACGGTGGTAACACTCTGCGATCCCCAAGCCGCCTGCTAAGCGTGGGGATTATGGCAACCACTCCCTATTAAGGGGGAGGCCTTCGTCCGGCAGTGGACGTCTTCTGGCTGATGAGTGAGTGTTATGCAAACTACGTTGGAGTTAGCTTGCCTTTCTTACTAGGATGACGCATCGATCCAAAGGGGATCCTGGCCTCCGATACTAAGAGCCGCCACTCTTCCCTGTCTTGCACATTGTCCTGACATGGGACGGCCTGCAGCTCGCGCAGATCCCTCTCCACCACATCTTTCCAGCGGTATCGGGGGCGTCCAAAGGGGCTTCGGGCGGCCGTTTGGTTTGCCCAGGAAGGCTGATTTAGCTGCAAGATCTTTTCCTATATTCTTTTCACGTGGCCGAGCCAGCGAAGTCTCTGTGCTTTTGTCCATGATGTTGGGCTCTCCCACAAGTTCTTTGATCTCATGATCTTCGATATTCTTTCACATACTTAAATTATATTCGACTCACCTTGCATACAACGTGTCGTCGAGCAGTATCTCGCAGTAATATCTCTTTTTGGGCGGTATCGCCTTCGCTTCCAGCAACCACAATTTGACGGTTCTCTCGAAGCGGCGCACGCGCACCTCGTCAGGCCGAGCCGCTTGCCGCAAGCTACAAAATATAGAGAAAACTTATCATTACACAGCTACAGCTTTTTAGTTTTCACTCCAATCAATCACTTTCACCATAACCTCCGATACAATCGTCATAATTTTTTGCTGTGGTAGCAAGCAGCGAGTCGACCAAAACGTTCTCCTGATGGTAAAAGATAACGCTTGACCACGATTGCAGCGGATCCAAAACTTTGAGTAACAACGAAGTACAAAACTTTAAACGAAGTAATGAAATGATCACGGTCCATGGAGGTACTACAAATGGAGAAGCCATTGGCAATAATCTGCCTGCATTTTGTGCCACTTTTTGAGGGGGACGAAGAAAACACGCATGTCACACATTCATGCAAACTTTCGCACTAATAAAACAAGTTCGTGTTCGTATGAATGCACACTAAAACAAACTCACAACACATACAAAGGGCATAGGGTCACTGACCATATACCTTTTGGCAGAGGGGTATGCCTTGGCTTGCCACCTCCATTGGTAGTACCTACATGTCACGGACGGACGAATAAAAAAAAGTGATTGCTATTTCTATTGTTATTTTGATAAAACACTGACTAGATCGTTTTCCGGAGAAAAAGTTTCCCTGTCAGGGTTTCACACGATGAATCACTTTTAGCCATGTAGCCACCCATTTCACTACACACACTGTCTATATTTTACACATTTTTCACAGATTTTTACACTCAATTTTAGTGACGAATGATGTCTTACTAGTATGAACGTTTAATAACAAATGTCTAATTAGAATGGAATAATTTTATCCTCTTCTCGTGTACGTAGTGCGTTATAAAGCCGTATTTTTAACTCAGCCGGCAACGGTACGAAGTATAGTGGCGATATTTTGATTATTTTATATAATGCTAGGCTGCTAACCATATCGCAGCCTAATATAATTAAGCTGTACCTCCGATAAAAAACCGATTAAATAACAAAAGACACCAGGTCACAGAAAACATGACAGTTACTTTGGGGTTTATAGTTTATCAATATTTGCAAAGTTGGAAACTCAGGCTATTTTCATAGACCTAATAAATACACAATTATGACTAATTAATAAAAACTGCCTAAAACATTTTTTTTTTAAATAATAAAGTCATACTATTTTCATTTATAATATATACGTAGTAATATAGCTCAATGGCTCCACACCCCTCTATTGGGAGGCCTTCGTCCTGCAGTGGACGTCTTATGGCTGAAACGATAGCTCAATGGCTATATTATATATTATACTATATATATTAAATATTATATTTATACTAGGCTATACTATATTACTTTTTTCTCTGAATTTTATACCTACTGGCCTCAATATAATATACACGTGTAGGCAACTTTCGTTCTTATACTTAGTATTAGTGTGATAGATATGTTATTAGAGATATTTCACATTGCCCGCTGACGCTGTTGCGTGAGATCAATTCAATACAGATTAATAGGTGTTAGGAATTAGATCAGATATTTTTTGCTCTCGCCACTGCCCCCTAAAAACATAGCCTTTAAGTATGATTTACACGAACCCAATCACTGACGCCAGTCTAGCGGGAACGCCAGCACTGCACGCTACTGGCACCGTGTAAATAGTTTTTCATGCCAATCCAGCGGCAGCCGCCAGCGTTAGAACGAGATAGCGCCGCGGCAATTTTTCATGCCAATTGCGATTGGCGCCAGCGACTGGCTGGTGTAAATCAGCCTTAAGGGCGCTAGGATTTCCATGGATTCACGTCCATAAATAGGTAGATGAATAAGTCAACAAGGAAATTCAATGGAATAGTCTCGCTTTAATTTTAACAAAGTAATAAATATCTACCGTAGGTAAGTAATGATTATAAATATTTAGTTTAAATTTTTAGGAGACTGATTGATTTAGCCAACAAAAATAGAATAAACTATGCTAGCCAGAAAACAAGGTTATGTTTAATAACGGTATTATTAAGCCTAAAGATATTATTATACTCATCATTCTGAATAACTTTGAAAAAGGGACCAATAAACAAAATTGATAAGCGAAATCTATGGCATTAAAAATGTCTTATGAAACTGGATGTATTTATTTCATTATCTACACCTGTATTGTACTAGGTATGTGATTTAATGGGATCGAGTAGAAAGTTTAATATATTTCAGAGAGCCCAAACTCCAAAGATTTGTTAGATGACCGTAAGCTCTCTAACCCTTAATGAATTTGCTGAGTTACGACCTGACCCCTTTTGTATTCGAGGACGTCCTCTTTTAGAAGGCGAAAAGGGACAAAGTGAAGCTTGATTCTGGATGACGTAGCAATATTATTATTTCCTTTCTTATCGCATCCTGTGATTTTACAAGTAATTTTCCTGCGTTTCCTTTGGCTTTAGCTTCGTATTTTGCCGCAATAAAGCTCTGCCTTTATTCTCTACTTTATACGAATACAATCAATCATACAGCTGTCTTGGCGTAAGTAAACGCGGCCATATTAACTTTAAATAAATCAAATACTCTAAATAAGTTAAGCTTTTCGGACTGCAAATTTATCGTAAGTTTATTAAGTACGTTAGTCATATTTACAAACAAATTGTGTCTAAGGGGTAATACCAAAGTGCTTTATGATAGTAATTACTATAAATTTACTGACATGTAATAAACAAATCGGTGGAAATTTCACATGGCGCCATCTAACCCCAAACTAAGCAAAGCTTCATGGGGATTCATGGGGCCCGCGAGGGTGACGCGTATCTGAAGGCGACGTGGTGAGCTCCGCGTGCTGGAATATTCCCGACACCGCACGAGAAGATTCCAGTGATGAAGAGCTCCAGAGAGCGCCGGCGCAGCACGACACTCTACCCGCCCCCACCCCCTCGCCCGCAGAGCAACCGCTGGCATCACGCGCGCGACGCGCAGCGGCCCGCAGTGCTAAGCAGGACGCAGCTGCACGCGCGTCGGGCTCTGTTTTCACTCTTTGAAAAAGGTCACCGGATGTGATCGAAACTATAGTCGGAGTATCTGATTTAATTAAACGTGAGTATTCACGTATAAATAAAACAAAAAATGTGTCAAAACCACGTCAGTTTTCATAATAAAATAAGCAAAGCTTGTTTGGGAACCATTTAATAGATAGAGTACTTGTATACTCTTTATTGGAAATACATACTTTTACTTAGATTATACACTTTAAATACCCAGGTACAGAACAAACGTCACATAAATGTTTGTCCTTGGTGGATATCGAACCCACAATCACACACAATAGAGCTCTCAAGGCAGATGTCAGTGTTTAAATGAATATGATATTTTCTTTAGTGCTTCCATTTATGTAGATTTTTTATGTACCTGTATATCCAGCGGTCCCGCTCCTTTCGCGACGCGCAAGCAAAATACCGCGGCGCGCGGTTTTCTGCGCTGAGAGCGAAGCAATGCGGCCTGCCAAGCACGGACGAGTGCAGTGCACGGATGTCAACCTGCAATGGAATGAAAATAGATTGTTTAACTCAAATGTTAATCTAGCGCCTCATTGCGAGGATAATAAAACGAGAACAGTGTTTTTTTCTTTTATGATTGTCGGGTTAAAATAGGGGAATAATAACGGCCTAAGAATCAAACAATAACATAAAAAGTATTAAGAATGTCGTATTAAGTCAGGAAGTAAGGTTGGTTAGAATTTACTGTTTCTGACCAAGACCACAGCTACTTCTTTTATACATACATAGTTTAATTTTTGTATTGGACCATAAGGCGCAGGTCACACAGAAATGGCGTCGGGTGCAGACGGGCGGCTTGCCATTCTTTTCAAATTTCATACTCCTTTACTTACATACCCATACTACTTTAAACTCATTGAAATAAGGCACACACAGAAATACGTTGATCGGGCGCGTCGGCGCCCGATGCACGCCCGATTGCTCGCCTCGAATCACCATTTGATGTGTTCTAAATTATGCCTTATTGCAATGTAAGTATGAAATCTGAAAGGAGCCCGTACTATGTCCGCGCTCGATGCCATTTCTGTGTGGCCTGCAACTTAGAGTCCTATTAGATCATGATGACAGCGATGTCATAAAGGCGAGCAAAGTGCTATACTAGTAGAAGAAGCGAGAAGCTTCAGGAAAATTAAAGATCGTAAATTTTGTTTTAAATCAGGATAACATTTTTAGTTAATTTTATTGTAAGAGAAAACCACGACTTCATAAACCAAACCTCAAACTAAATAATGAAATATTAAATTTAATACGGCTCAGCTGAAATAAAAGCCACTACTATTATTTGACAGACACTGCAGAAATATCTGTTTTGAATATTGTAATGATATCTTCGTTAATGTCACATTTGCATGCATTATAATATATACTCGAATATTTTCAATTTCATAAATTGTTATTAAGATGTATTATTGTACACCTTAAGCTGAGCAATAAAAAAACATCATCAGCCTATTTGGTGTCCTTCCACTGCTGGACCTAGATAGCTACACGACAATTTTTTTTTTGATCTCCTGGTTTACGCATTCACTTGCCTGCAACAGTCCTTCGCGTACCTTTTTCTTTATGAAGCACAGCACGCTGTAGACTCTACACTAAAGCCACATAATTATGTAAAATACCTGGTTAGGCGGTCCCAAGTCCATTGTGGATACGGCGGGTGAATGAGCTGACAGAAGACTTTCATGAGATCTGGAACAAACCACACAAACATTTACGAAAATGTTGTAACATAATTTTTTTACTATATTATAAGCATGTCTTTGAACACTATGTCACCTGATAGCAAGTGACGATGTGATAGAGATAGAAGATGGAGCACGCTTGCCTAGGAACTCTATTGCAGAGTTCGCCTGGGGAAGTACCACACCTTTGTCAACTATTCAACCGCCAAGCTGTAGTGTGCAAATATTACTGTGTTTCGGTTTGAAGGGCAATGTTACCAAAGAAATTACTGGGCCTGAAGAGATTTCAAGTACCTATTCACGTTTTTCTTAAACAACCCCAGGTTGTACTCGGTCGGGAAGGTAGACACTGGAATTTCAATGAAATGCAGTGTTATACAAAATCAACGTCCAAAAATGACATGCTGAACCTTATAGTAATGTTTTAGTTGAAGCCTGTTATAATTAACGTTGTTTATAACTATCAGAGTTTATGTAGCGTTATACATTGGACCATACATTTATGTGACTTGACTCTTGAATGCTTAAGTTATCAAAAATATGTTTTCGGATTTTGCAATACATGGCGCCAAGTTAGTCAAATTTGAGAACCAATTGTATAGCCGTATTGTTACTTAGTTGTATGCTAAATAACCAGTTACTTAGAAAGTATTGTTCAATTAAATAGGATATTATTTTCCATTAACAACTAAACTAATAAATAATACTTAACTGAAACGCTTTATCTATAATTAGTAAATAACGTAGTAGGATTGTTTAATTAAAAAACTTGCTTTATCGCGCCACTTTGGAGAACCTAGCCATCATGGCCACACATTGCTATGGCTTTATAGAATGTAGCGGCAATAAGGGCCTTTCTTAACATTTTAGTTAACAAACGTCATTCAACTTCTGAGCAATCCAAAAAATGAAGTGCGCGATATTAAATAACGTCATTTAACTTTAATCGACGCGTTTTTAAGTAAGACCTAAAACGTAGAATCAAAAATATAATATACGCTTTTAAAAAAAATACTACCGACTTCAATTTCGACTACCTGGATGACATTTTCATATTTTCCAGATATTTTGATTTATTCCAATAACTTTAATTTAAAAATCAAACGACTGGACCAATTTCGATAAAATGTATATGGGACCTCCTCTGAAGTATCACGTACCAAACAAAAAAAAGAATCATCAAAATCTATTCATAATTGGTGGAGTAATCGCCTAACAAACATACAAAAAATAAAAATAAACTTAAGTACAGTCAAAAAAAGAGCTTCTCAAGCTCCTTTTTTGAAGTCGGTTGAAAAATACAACTAACGGCGAAGAACTTTCAATTTTTTTTATTGTTTGTGTACGAAAATGGACATATTACTCATTGAAAATATTATTTATATACGCTAAGGTAGATGTCGATAAAATTAAAATGGCTGATGCAGGAAGCTCTTATATCTATATAAAGCTGAAATCTCTGAAGATCAATTTCTGCAATACAAATAAATCCGAATTGCCAGTCCCGACTAAGTTATATCGTGTTTATTTCGTCAGGGAAGTAATTAAGAACATTCTGGTAAATAAGGCCTGCAGACGGGCGGGGCGACACTCCTATATTAAATTAAAACGTGAATAGTTAGGGTTGACAACTTCAAAGTAATTTTGACAAGATTTTGGCTTTCTGTGTCAAAAACCTGAAGTTCGAGTCTCCGCGCAAACAGATTCAGGGTGTTGTTTGTTGTTCCACGGCACGTTATTGAAATCTAGCGAAAAAGAATCAAGGGAAATTTGAAACATTAAATATTTAACGATAGTTGGTGCTTCGGCTTTTTAATAGTTTAATAAAATAAAATAAAAGTTCGTTGGTATTCGCAAGGATTTCGCTTATCCAATGGTCCAGACATTTAGCAAGTTATTACCAACCCTGCAATGAAGTGGGGTTACGTACAGCAGTCACGATATGTGGCAAGTATGCTTGACACTTTATGAGTACGTTTCCGTGTATGACGACACAGGCTAACATGTGAGTGGCATAAATATAAAATTGGGGTTGAGGTTCGCAAACGATAACTATTATAAACGGCATACATTTTGACACGAATGTCCTAAAAATTGTGTATCATTATCAGCCGGATGACGTCCACTGCTGGATGAAGTCCTCCCCAAGGAAGGAGTTGCCATAATCGCCACGCTTGGCAGGCGGCTTAGGGATCGCAGGATGCTCCCCACCTTTAACCGAGAGGAAGCTGCTCTGCCCGTCCTCCGGTGGTTCTCGATACAGTTTTAGTACATACCCAGGTCCTCTATATCTGCTATAATATGCTATCTACTACATATAAATTGTGTATATGTTTGCTCAAAACACAAAGTTTTCCTTTGGTAGAGCAGATACATAATTTGGGGGAAAAGGCTGCCGCAAAAGTTTCTATATTTACCACGTCTTTCTTTTTTACCATTACGCAAATCAACTGACACAAAAGAACTGAAGCCTGGTGCATCATACTTAAATTAACTTAGACGTAAGATACAGTGCATCAGAAATTCAGAGCAAGTTTTGCTGTGCAATATCAAAGAGGGTAGATAAAATATTTGAGGTAGACATTGTGCTCAAGAGGCAGGTAAGCAAAGTTCCGAACTTAACTTGCACGTGACATCAAAGGAACTTCGTTCAGCCAAGATTACCGTAACACGACGGATTTAGAACAGCGAGTGTTTGGAATACTTGAAAAGCAATCTTTTGGAACATGAAGCTAGGTTATGTTCCCTAAAGATCTGATCATATGCTCGCCCGGTCTTTTTAAAGATAGTATTATATTATCTTTGTTTTAAAGGAAGTGTCTGAATTTTATTTTGTTGTCTCTATTTTTTATTACCGTAAATAAAATGAAAACAGGCATCTTTATGGTGTTATAAAAGCATAATCGGCATATGTTGAATTCTGTGTGTACTCTGTTAATTTTCATGATTTCCTGTGAATCGTCAGCTAAATGGGTAGCTTACCAAAATGGGTAGCTTTTGTTTTTGATACATAAGACGCTAATATATTAAAAATGGTGTATATATATCTAAGTATAACACTATTATTCATTGCGGTTCTATACCCCAGCTCTATTTCGGGAGCTCTTTTCACAACAATAGTGTATATTAGTCGGAGTATCCGATTTAATTAAACGTGAGTATTCCCGTATATACCGGACCTGGGTATGTCCTAAAACTGCATCCAGAACCACCGGAGGACGGACAGCAGCGCCCTCTCAGTTAACGGTGGTAACCATTCTGCGATCCCCAAGCCGCCTGCCAAGCGTGGGGATTCTGGCAACACCTCCCTTTAAGGGAGAGGCCTTCGTCCAGCAGTGGACGTCTTCCGGCTGTTGATGTGATGATGTGATTCCCGTATAAATAAAACAAAAATGTGTATAAATAGTCTGTTCTTTCCTATTCATATCCATAATATAAGCTCATAATGATTATGATATTTAAAAAAGGTTCTACGATAACAGTTTAAACCGCTTAGATATTTATGTATATTATTATTTTCCTGTCGATTTTTGAAATCCCTTAAGCTGTGTGTATTATAATACTGACTTAATTCGCAGGAATGATAAGCAATTATAGCAAGTATAGGTTACTTCCCTATCCCCATTCAGTATTTGATAGCGTAATTACAAACGAAATAAAAGCCTGTTCTAAACGTATTCTGGGACTCTGCACGTTTTCTCTAATGGAATACGACTGCAAATGAAATGTTCATTAAAACCGAATTGAGACTTTATGATAGATAATTGAACCAATAAAAAAGTGATGGTGATTGTAAAAGTTTGTTTATTTTGTTTATTTATTACTGCCTCAGAAGTTTTGGTTGTATTGTGATACCTTTTTGTCAAACATTAACCAAGTCAATCCCAGCCTTCAAAGAAAGAAAGTAAAAATCAACAGCATAAAGATTGTGTTGTTAGTAACAAACCCCCACATATCAAGATCAAGGGCTACTATAGGGTTATAGTAGCCCTTGATCTTGTGTAGATCTAACAAAATAAGAGCTAAAGTTAGTGAGCAAATCTATGTGTTTATTCCCACTCAATTTCATAACAGGAAATTTGGTATGGCGGTAGCTGATGAATTAGAAAGACACCTGCACCTGCATAGACATTTTCCCCTTAAAAGATACGGAAGACTATGGATAAGTAAAATTGTCAGGTATTAGTACAAAGTTCGGCAATTAGAAAGTCAGTCCGTTTGATGGTAAGTGGCAACTGCCGAGCGCTGGACACCTATAACACTAGATTTTGTCGATGCTTCACCAGCCCAGATAGGTGTCATCAATATATCTATATTAGCTGCCAGTTCTAATCATAAAACATCAAACATACCTTGAAGTTCTTAAAGCGTGTGAAGGTGGGTGTGTCGACACGGATGCTGCCAGTGCTCGCTCTCTTTCCAGCTTCGTGGCCGACTTGGTCCTTTTAAGCGGGTTGCTGCGGAAAGATCGCTTGGAGAAGAAGAAGGAGGCGAGGCGGGACGGGCTGTGTTGCGCCTGCGCACCCGGCACGGGCGTACTCGGCGCAGAACCGCGTCGGCATGCCTTCTCGTATGACGTATCTGGAGACAAACAAGTTATCACTGTTAGAACTGCGTTACTTTAGTACAAAATGCACAATTACTCAAAATACCCCAAGATAAAACGTGAGAATGAAACTTTAGTCTTCGTTGAGCCTCGCACGCTCTGGTTATAACTTCGGCGTACTTCAACCGAGATACTCTCGGGAGAGTGAAATCCCACACGATCGATTATATTGTGAACAAATCAATCAGCGCAATTTCAAAAAAGAATTTTAGACAGATGTTTCAATATGGTGTCACTAGATTTATTTGTAAAGCGAATAATTTGATAGAAAAAAGATTGACGAGAAATTCATGAAATATAAAAACAGCACTAAATGTTATTCAGTTGATTGTATCTGACAGCCACAATTTCACCGTGGGTTACACTTTACGTGACATTCTCTCAGTAAACGTAAATAATTTTACCTAAGCAGAAATACTCGAAGCACGTATGAATAAATGGTAGACGCATGACCGTTTTATATGACAACACAATTGACACTGATTTAGTCGCAGCCTTGCAAGAAAATCACTATTAGAACAAAATAAAATGTAGCCAATATTATACGATATGTTAGACGTCTCGTGTTACAGATGCATTGTCATATATGCAATATGTATGTAGGTTGTAATTTGATATGGTGGGGAGCGTTGCTGGGCTTGGTATGGCGTGGTTTCCGGCGGAAGTTGCGCGCACGCCGCCCGTGACCGCTGCGCTACGCACACGAATGTCAAAAACTTTCAACAAAACACTTCTATATAGAAGTCTTTATGAGCAAAATTACGTCTTTCAAGTCAGAACTAGTCACCAAATTCTGTAAGTTTAGTTGGTGATGTGCCAATTAATTCTTCTAATTGAGTGATTCACCAAAGTTGTGTCTTTGTAGACATTGTTATGATCTGTCTAATGACATATTTTAATTACCATGTCTCACTACCATAGTTGCGGTTTGTTTATTTAGGACAGATGAACGACCCATTTTGTCTTGAAGGAGTCAGCTCTTTTGTAGACCATAAAATAAAAGAACAGAGAAAAACTTGACAAAATAATTGTGTTCTTTATCATTTTCGCAAAAATCTTTGTGCAAGCCATTTTTACGTGACAACAATGAAGGTCTTTTAGCTGATATTTCATTTGCATTGTTGTACAATTTCAGAAAGATAAAATTCAAACAACTGAAGTAATTTTGTATTCGCGCATTTTTAACCAATTATAATGTTCACTCTTACTTAGTGATAAATAAACACAACATGTAGGCTACTTCCACACACGTGTTCAACATGTTTTGATGAGCCCCATGAGTGTGTCCGTTACATAATATTTATGTACATGCTATCTTTGGCAAGACATACAAGGTGTCAACGATCGACGATATACAGTCGACGTGTGAACGCAACAGATGTCCTTTGCCATTACCGTTATTACTTTAGTTTGTGTTCGTACCGACTATTGCGTACCTGACTTATGACTCGAGTGTTTTATCTATTTGTATTGTAGTTTTGTTGACGCCTGATAAAACTTAGCTCTAGCTAGATCTTGTCTCGGGGCCTCTCTTTGTAAAACATTTGTGTAGCAAGAAAGTGTGCCGTAAACAAAATAGCTGTATGTTCCACGAGTACATTCCTTTCAGCTTTAAAATTGTTTGTTGAGTTTTTTTTTGATATTTAAACAATGAAAAAACAACACAATCTATATAAATAAAAACTAAAAAAAATAACATTTTGAATAAGCTAACATTAACTGTTAGCTTATTCAAAATGTTAAATTTCAGAGGTTTCTATCCCGATTACTTTAGTATCTTGACTAGTTTTGAACCTCAGCAACGCGCGGCCTGTTACATCTAGTACAAACTAATTTTCGTACAAACAAGTCAATATACTTATTAGTTTATTTATATTATCATACTTTTTGGCTTCGTGATACAAAGGTGTCAACATTGTAAACTTGACGACGGCGACGCTATGTTTACACGAAATTCTTGGATGGCAACCCTGGCCAGGTCAACGACCGAAAACCAATAAACATAGTAATGCGTTTTCTAACTACGATTACTGCAGTTTCTGCAGTTCCAACCGATTTAGTCCGAGAATGAAAGCCTATTGTTTCAGAGGAGAGTATATTCCACAATCTCCGGGCACTTGATAAGAACTCTGATAAACGCCCACGAGGAAGTGTGACGTGATAGCGGCTACACTTTGGGTGTTACACTTTTATGTTTACGTTTAAATTGGAACATGGGCCATGTGCAGGGTTGCGCAGAACGCTGGTACTAGGTCGATAGGATCTCATTATTCATAATTATGAACAACTTTTTCTATGTGACCAACGCGGAAGTAATCAAGTGTTCCACAGTTTAATGACAATCACACTTAATGAAATGTATAGAACAGGTGATCATTTCCCAATTTTGTTCCTGAAAAGTATATTTTTGTCCACACTTTGTCTCGAAGATATTAAATCTCTATTTCATGGTAGATCCCATAATCATTCATAATGTAAAATATAGCTCCTTCGGTGTAGTTCTATCGTTCCGTGTAACCCTCTTGATATAAATATCTTCATCAAACTGTATTATGAATATAGCGTATAGATTATATTATGCGAATCTGCTCTACATTCAGTTTGTGCGTGGAAAAGAGGAGAGCAAAATCGCAAAAACAAGATCTCCTTAACGGAAGTGAACTATGGGACTATGGTTATGTTATTTCACTCTAGAAACTGAATCTCAATGCAAATTAATATTATAAATTCAAAGGAAAGTAGCTATCACTTTGTCTGTCGGTCTCTTTGTTATATTCACAATCAAACGGCTTTGCCGATCTTGACGAAATTTGACATAGAACATAGGCTACATTTTGTTAACATCATATCGCAACAAATACAAACATATATTTATATAAACATATATTTTATACAAACTTCTCATTGCTAACGTAAAAACCCGCTTAGATAAATACTGCTAGCTACGTCCCGTCATTTTACTAGCAATTCCCAAATTTCTTGATTTTCGGAAGAAAAATAACCTACAAATTAAAACCACGTAATAAAATTAAGGAAAACAAAAAAGAACAAATTAATATAGCTATTTATTTATGTCATATACCTACTTACTGGCTTACACAAAAAAAAACTATTGCAATTAAAAAAAATATTTAAAGTTTAAAAAATAAACAAAGTTACTTTTACATATACAATTTGTGATACGATTTTTTTCAATTTCGAATTTCATACAATCAACTATCTGGGCATCAATAATTCGAATAGAGTTACCAAATCTATTAAAACATTATTTGAAACAGAGCTATTGAGTTGAAATGCTCTCCCACATAGACATGAACATGAACAAGTTATCACAAAGTTCTATTATTATCTATGGAGCAAATTGCTCTGAAAGCTAAAAGTACAAGTAATTATGATTGTGCAACGCTGCAAAATAGTTGGCGTATCTCAATATCGACGTGGGAGTCAGAAGTGTCTAGTACAGCACCTCTACATCACCTGATCTAAGACTACCTACAACATGTCTGAGCAGATAATAACATTAACATCTTCATATTTATGTTACTGAGATTACAATCATACTGGGGTTTGATTAGACGGGCATATGGTAGGTATCATCATCAGCCAGAAAACGGCCACTGCTGGTCGAAGGACTCTCACGTTGCCATAGTACCCACGCTTGACAGGCGGCTTGGAGATTACTCACTACCGTCACAACCGTTTACCGAGAGGACGCTGATACCCGTCCTCCGGTGGTTCTGGATACAGTTTCTAGGACATTCCCAGGTCCATAATATTTTAGATATACCATGATATTATATGTCATTATGAGAAGTTTTTATTAAAGAGTCAAACTTGAAAATACTAAATAATATAAGCTGTTTTATAGCAAAATAAATTTAATCATAACCATGTATGAAACAGATCGATTTTCTTTATTTTTAAGTATAGTTATGTTTGCATTTGATCACATAGAGTAATTTTACCACCTAGGTGATTATTGGTTATACTCATGGGTGATGAAAGGAAACTAAAGAGTCGCCTGTGATCAACTAGGTGAATTCGCCCAGGCGATCAAAGTGGAATAGACCATCCTTTCTGGTGCTAAGCAACGATACTACGAGCAAAGATCTAGGAAAGAGAACTTTTTTTTTTTAATACTTTTTAGTGACGAGACGAGCAAGACGTTCACCTGGTGGTAAGCGTCACGCCTGCCACTAACAGTAGCAGTGCCAGAATTGTGAACTTGCGAACACAATCCTGCGCCGCACTGCACTGCGCTCGCCACCCTGAGATATTAGATGTTAAATCTCTTCAAACCCAGTAATTTATCTGGTAATAAAGCCCTTCAAACCGGAACACAGTAAGGCTTGCACACTACTGCTTGGCGGTTGAATAACTGGCAAAATTGTGGTACTTCCCGAGACGGACTCTGCAGTAGAGTCCTACCACTACAAAATTATAAAGTATTTATTTATAAAGAAACTGTATACATAAGTTTAAAAAAACTTAGGGATAATTTCAGGCTTTATTCTATACTAACCTTTGTTCATAATCATGAGTACAATGATATGCCTAGAGTCTAGAGTCTAGAATATGTTCGTCGTCTAACCAAACTCCCAGTATATTCCATTAGAAATTTTCATACTTTTGTAAGCTCAATGAAGCACGGAACCAGCGCTCTGCACGAACAATGCCAGGATAGCGGTGATTTACGCAAAAGCTCTATTGTTCACTTTGTATCGGGTTGTTTGTCTTCCCATATATCTATTTATAAGCACGTGCTCACAACAATGGTTTACTTTACATTGTCCTACAAAAAGGTATATGTGTTGAGCCTTCGCTACAAGGAACGAATGACTATCAGAATAATGAGATGACTGCCAGTTTTCATAACGTCAAGATGTGTTGTTTGAGGGCCTCTCGTTGGGCGGCTCCTTGGCTCGCAATTAGTGAGCATTGTCTAGCATTATGAATAGTTACTGCGCTGGAAACTGTCTAATCATTCATAGCTAATATTGTTTGGAGCGCTTGAACTAAGAACTTCTCAAATGCCCCTCATTTCGGACCCGGTCATTATGTTATCCGCTAAGTGTTCCAGCACATTATATAATGACTGCTCGTTATTATAACTTAGATTTTGCTACATCATTAAATACACTGCAACTTAACTTCAACTTACACTTCTATAGGTGACTCATTAGCTGTGGGTGAACTCAGTTTAGAAAGGATCTGATTCAATGTTGATTATTATTTAGTGGTCAATGTCAACAGGCACACGACTCAGCGGCAATATTTCACTTTACGCAACGAGATATAATGGGCCGTTTTCTATGCCAAATAAATTATGGCGGTGGAGGGAGTGAAATAAATTGGAATCTAGTCGAGAAAAATCCGAAAACATTATGCGAGATTTATAGCCAAAACCTTACCGGAATGTACAGCGACGTCATCGTCGATATCCAGATATCCTCGCCTGAGGCTCAGGGGACTGTTCGCCACTTGCGCCTCATGCTTCTTTATTAATGCACCTATTACTTCTGTCTCTCCTCCGTTGCTGTCCACAAACTGATCATAATTTTCGGTGAGATCTGTGACAACTCTATGGTCTTCTAAACCTTCTTCAATATGCCTCGATGTTAAACTCCGTAACAGAGAATTGCTTCTTGACAATTTCGTACTCCGAGAACGTCGAATAAAGTTCAACCCGGACATTTTACTTGGACTTTTGTTCGGACTGTCAGGTGTAACAGTGATTTTCGGTGCTCTGAATACTGATGTAGAACTACTGCTTCCTCTAATCGGAGATGGCACGTTGAGATTTTGCGGCAAGGTTTTGGATTTTTCTTTCCCAGGAGCTATAAGATGGGGAGAGTCCGGGATAAGAGACAGATTGGAATGCATTACAGAGCTCGTCGACGGTGTTTTGTTCATAATGTGCGCAGTCGAGCTATTCAGCTTGTTTGATGAGATCGATGCTCCTAACGGAGTGTATATTCTATCGTATCGAGGTTCACACGAAGTCGTGCTCCGTAGTCTCGGTTTTGATTGTTTGTGTATCGAGGTCTCAGCCACGAGCCTGGGGCTCGTCAAGTCACGATGGCAAACCCTCGCTAGGGCTTCGTTCGAGCTTAAAGTGGAAGATACAGGTCGACGGTATTTCCATTCCGGACTGAATACGCTTATGTCGCTTTCGCTTTCCGTGAAGGATGAATCACCACGCGTCGAGATGTGCAACTTGCTGGCGCCGGTGTTTCTTCTTCTTGTTTTTATTGGGGTGGTTTCTAAGTTCTGGCCCGTTATGAGAGCTTCTTTTTCTTCCGGTGTAAGAGGGAGGTAATTGTCGAAGCTCTCGAACAGAGGCACGTAGAAGACGGAGCGGCGGCGCACCGGTTCGTCGGGATCGCCGGCGCCGGACATCTCCGGCGACAGAGCGTCGGACATGGCACTGGCGGAAGCACGCTGCGTTACCGCGTCTCTGCAACGTCTCGCCACATCTCCGCCATTCGTCTCACCGTTTCCTCCCGACAAACTCCTTGTGAAATTTCATTTCACAGCTATCACCTGGTAATTGAATCACGACTTATTTTTCGTTCACACTAATTTCACTTTAATTCAGGAATGTTGGAGTATCACTATTGTAAATATTCAATGTTATTCAAAATTATATGTGTGTTGTTTTACAATTATCAAAATATTTAACCGTGATACGGAATTGTTCACTGCGTCTATTCAAAGCAAGGTTCGTATACAATATGTAAGAAAGTACATGTTTACATATATTGATTCAGTCTATGCACAGTTTTGTTTTATCGAGCAACGATAAGATTAGGTAGGGCGAACCAATCGTGCTGCCGCCGCGACAAATCGATGGAAACACACCTAAACGAGTTCTGCAGACATTCGTTTAAGTAATTAAAGCAAGCAAATAGATAAACATACGATAAATACAACATGACCTAAGTGCTAACGCGAGGAAAAGATATTGTTCCTAAATGAGTGTTGCATCATTCTATAGGAAACTTTTTTGCGAAATATTAGTCTAAGAAACTGAGGATAATTGAAATAATATGTTTAATTATGTGCCTTAGAATCTCTGTCTAAACGACAGCTTGACATACAAAAGAAAAGGCTCGTTAACTTGTAGTTCTAGAACAACACGTGTGTTGAATGTTTATGTTTGCCCAGAAGCAGGAGTGGTAGCCATCGTGCAAATAGGACCTATCTACACACAAATATTAGTAGGAGGTAGATGTCTAGGTCGTATTAGGCGAGCATGTATCGCAATTAGAGTGGTTTAATTAAATTAACGCATGCTTGTGTTTTGTATATCTTGCTGGAATACGAATCTAGACGCAATAAAGTTTGTTAGAAGTATACACCATAAACTCAAGGTCAAAACTGACGAAATGCAGGTTTTTTCTAATTCCTGAAATGAGTGTTTCACAGCGTCAAACCGTCTTTAAAGTAGGTAGGTACCTAAGTACTTATATCGCAATATGTTCTAATAAAAACGAATCACAATAGAATTTGATCCAGATTTTATTTAAGAAAACCTTTTGTTTTCTCCAACGTACAAGACAAGAAAAAGGAAATAATAAAACTCTATTATATTTGTTGAGTAAGCAGAACGCTTACATTGCTGTGCTCAAATGAAAAACAAAAGTACCGGATGTAGTACAAAGACAAGGAGCAAGATCTGAAGTTATAATCGAGTTTGAGCGAGTCAAAGTAGCGAGACAGTAGGGTAACTCCGAACAGTAAAATTAGATATAGATTCCTAAATTACTATTATATGTAATTAATTTAATGTTATTAACGCATAAGACAACCCCTCGTTATTTTGTGGTCTCATCCCAGTAACGTTCGTAGCCTTCCTGTTTTCTGACTTTTGCTTCTAAAACTCAAGTCAAAAGAGCTTGAAATCACCTCATATAGCTTTAAACGTAGTCGACGCACGTTTATAGATTTAGTAAAGTAATGTAATAAAATAATAGGGGAGAGATTGTGTTCTGTTTTTTCTGTGTCTTTCAGCGCGACTAAAGCTTGCGGAACAAATGGAGTTCTCAAATGAGTGCGTGGCACAGAAGATGCGATATACAAACATGCGTACGTAAATCGGTTGTATGTATAATATATAATATATAATGTACTGAAATGTCAGATCTAATCATATCCTTCGGCAGAATCTCTCAAAGTGCGGAATTAGATTTAGATCAGAGTAGCAGCAGTGTAACGAAATTGGTGAAACAACGATTGTTACATAATATTTTGTCCTTCATTCTTGATTTATGAGTACGAATAGTACCTTGTAGGTGTACTAACACTGTTTTCGTGTATTTCCGCTTTTTTACATTAAACGAAAATACACTAGAGATTAATTTAATATTAAGATTTAGTTTGAAGATAGCAAAGTAATGCAATTAAGTTATTCTAGTTCGGTTTAATCAATAATAAAGAAACAGTAATTTTATCAATAACAACTGTAATTATATTGAAAAATAAGACATTTCGTTACACGATACAATATTTATTACTACAATTTGAGAACGCGTTGAAGTCTTTTCTATAAAGTAAAAAAAAAAACAAATAAACATTAATTTAACCTTAAAGTTTCCATCACTTCGATGAAAACAAAATGCGGAGTTGTGATGATTTGAACCCTCGGAAGGTGGCGTGACTAACGCGTGCCTGCAATCATGATTCAAGGCGAGCGCAAGCGCAGGGGGCTACCATTTGTCTATAGACAGCTACAGATGCAGAATGCTCAGTCCTAGTTAAGTCTGGGTAAACAAAGTCGTTTAGCGTATTACACTTTTCCCAAGTGACAAGACCTTGAGTTATTGCATTCACGCTTCTTGTAACATTATCATTGTGGGGAATCTTTTCAAGCGTAACATTTGGATTAGCTTGGTTCAAAGCTATGTTCTTTTATTTAAAAAAAATGTATTCCCTAACAAACAAGCTGACGGGTTGTCTGATGGTAAGCAATCAACGCCGTTTATGGATATCTAATATGTTGCCGACCTTTGCGACTCTTTATTTTTCGTAACAGAGACATTAAAAAAGGCATATTTTTGTACCCGTCAATTATTTTATTAGCTCTATAAAAATCTACTCACACCGTCGCGTAAGTGCAAAATACAATCTATGGGTAGACACGAGGCAAGAATGCTTGTACCAATTAGGTTTGGCCTTCAATTTCGTAGAACAACAGTAGGGCTTCAAATAGCAACTGTAACCTAATCTACGCTTCAGGTTCCCTCAGCCATGTCTCTACGAGACTACAACGTCCTTAGGTCTTTCAACTCAAAAGGACCTTTATCTATATCTAAGTTGTTGAGCATTCATATTGCATCCCTGATAAGAACGCCTTGTTTTATGATCTATTCCCTTCTAACGAATACAGTGGTATTTTAGTTCTATTTTCCAATAACGTTCTAAATACACACAGACCCTTGTTGATAATTCTAAAATGACCGCATATAAAGAGTTATATTGATACTATGCAATATGTGATAATGAAGACGGAAGCTGTAAAACATGCAAATTGACACAAATTTAACCATCATCACTAGTATTTATCACTGCTATACTTATTTGAATAACGTTCCAACACGTAGCTATTAAAAACCGTGAATACTAACAAATTGAGTCATCTTTTCGCTTCTGTTACAAAGGAATAAGGATCAAAATATGTTGTACACGTATCGTACAATGACAAGGTGTTCACGTATATTGTATTGTGCCTTCTAAAAGCACATTTGTGGGTAATTGCAGTTGTAAAGTTTGCAAAACGCATCAAGACGAGAGCAATTGCGAACACAATTGTACTTTAGAGAACAAAACAAGCGAACCGAGGCCGCCGACGCTTAATCATCACATTGCATACAGAATATAATATTTAATAAGTACGCCTTCATGTTACAAATGTGCGAAATGTGAGGACGAAAATAAAACGTATGAGAAGTAGGATATTTTTCTCACGCGATCCTCACACAAGCCTAGCGAGGAATTCCTCTTCGTTGGCAATTTACTCGTCAGTTAAGGGTATAAATGTTTTTAACTTTTAAGCCGCATTTACAATAATATATAATAATAATATTTTATTATCTATGTGTAATTATTATATTATATACTAGAGGTCGCCCGCGACATCGTCCGCGTAAGGAAGAAATTCGGCCCGCTCCTTAAATTACCACTTTAAATCATCCCGAGCATTTTTTTAGTAGCTGCGCCCCGTAGGTCCACCCGCACGATGATGATGATGATGATGATAATAAGTAGGCTCTTTGTTATGCCAGGAAATATACATATAAGCTATCTCCATTCCGAGTTTCACCTTAACCCGTTCAACCATTTTTGTTGAACAAACATACACACTCACACACATGCCGACAAATTTTCGTATTTTTTATATTAGAGTGTTATGTTTTTATTTGATTTATACGCGTTTAACCACCAACTTCTGTTGATAAGCGACGATTGGTCAAAGATGAAGCTCACAGACTAAGACTGTACTTATTCACTCTGACCTTGAAAAGATCTAGACTACTTTTATCTATTTTAAAGGAAATTATACTACATTTTAACGCCGAAACAGTTCATCACTGTTTATGTCTTTACCCAAAATACTCCATTTGAGAGCATAAGAAATGTTCGGACTTTAGCATAATAATATGTAAATTCGTTGTAACATAACTCTGTGGGCTGTATCATTTTGGGAATCAGAATATTTAAAATCTCCGTATAATATAAAAATAGGTGGGTCACGCAAGGCACAGTTATCCTGCCTATATACACGTGGTATACTTGTAAAACCTGTTGCGTTTCTTGCCGAAACTCAAAGCGTTCTTCGGGTGAATCATCACGCCGCCGTTGTCGGAATCTTTGGGCTTTATCTTGAGGCATTCCTTTCGTAAAGTTATCTCCTCATTTCTAGCATAACTATATCAAGGCCGTAGCCAGGAATTCATTTCGGGGGATCGAGCTCTGGACCAGAGACAATAAGTAACAACTTAAACACGACGACGATCATACGTCAGTAGGTATGTATAAATCTGTGGGTTGGCGAAGGCATATCGAGGTGGGGTGGGTTTGGACCCCCCCCCCCCGCCTACGGCCTTGAACAATATTAAAATACATAATGATTATGTAAGAAACTATAACAAGCTTTTCTAACTAGTTGGTATATAGTTTGTGGGCTTGTACCTGTACTTGCTATGTTACACTATGTATTACAATAATTATGTACACATGTTGTTATGATATTCTAAGTGTTATTGAATAGTATTTACTGGTTATAAAGGAATAATTGACAACATTATAATTAAGGTGATATGATAAAGAATTTTCCTTATTTGTCCTCGCTTAAGTATGTATATAGACTATGCTACATCTAATTTATAAGAATCAATGTCCTCACTTACTGATTGATTTAATGACTTGACTGACGCATAGCCTAAAGCGCTGGTAGTACCAACTTTAATTTGGAGTAGCGCAGAGGTACTGAGAAAGGATTTTTAGAGTTCTACCTTTAAGGGGCTAAAATTGGTGAAAACTTAGAATACGGCATGAAAATTTGAAACAGCGTCGTAAGAAAATTCATAAAACACAGTCGCAGAGAAGTCGGAACAAGTACAAAAGCAGTTTCGAAAGTATCCTTTAGAGGCTTTCGTAAGAATAACAGCGCAAAATGAATGCCATGAAGCCGCAAAACTGTTGTTTTCACAACACAGTTTTAATATAAATTGTTGTACAAATTGTTTACGGATTTCGTTGCCCTTGGATGGTAACCAACATTAATTAAACTTCCGTAATTTAATTAAAGATCTTTATTTCTTTTGACGTTATACTGAGATATTTAGTCGGACTTCGAATTTCGGTGTGAGAACACAGGCTTAGATTATGTACAACTATAAAAATATAGCAAACTACATCAAATATTTTTTTTTTAAAGAAGGTATTGTGACCTAGGTATGTCTGAAATGGCAGGTTGTCGTACAATGTGGCGGTCTAAGGGGGAGGCCTTCGTTCAGCAGTGGACGTCTCCGGGCTGATGATGATGATGTCTGAAAACTGCATTCAGAACCACCGGAAGACGGGCAGAAGCGTCCTCTCGGATAAAATGGTGGTGAGCATTCTGCGATCCCCAAGCCGCCTTACAAGCGTGGGGATTAGGGTAATCCCTCCCCATTAAGGGGGAGGGACCGATATAATTAGATTAGAATAGATTTCCTTAGTTATTACCAAAGTTACCGACATAGCTCGCAAGGTTTGCAAGTTGAAGTGGCAATGGGCAGGCCACATCGCTCGAAGAACTGACAACCGATGGGGAAGAAAGGTTCTTGAGTGGCGACCGCGACCCGGAAGACGCAGCGTAGGAAGGCCTCCCACTAGGTGGACCGACGACATTGTAAAAGTCGCGGGCAACCGGTGGATGCAAATGGCAGGTTGTCGTACAGTGTGGCGGTCTAAGGGCCTTCATTCAGCAGTGGACGTCTCCGGGCTGATGATGAGATTTCCTTCGTCCAGCAGTCGTCTGGACGGAGGCCTGCGACTTCTGGCTGAGTAGTGCTGAGTAGAGAGTGGAATCCGAATTTTAGTGGACTGTCTCTAGTTATAGACGGATGCATTCATTAATTTAGAGGCGCCTGTCCATCCGATATAGACTTTTTCCATTTACCGTTACCGTTAGATTGTCGTTTACCGTGAGTCGGTTTCAGTTTACTGAAGCTAACGACTTAAAAAAAAACTTCAGTACAAATAGTTAAAAGTTCCAACTAAATAACATTAAAACACGTTGAGGTTGATCTCCAAAACAAAAATTATAATAGTTACTATAGCATAAAATATAGTTTTAAATGTTTGAAAATAGCAGCCACATAAAAAGCAGTGATAGATAAAACCCTTGTTAAAACACCTTTAAAACATTAATTTAAAAAAACAAGATTTTAAATTAAGAGCGCACTTTAGAAAAAATATGCAGCATTCAAAATTCATTCTTCTTACTACTTTGTTTATTTATTCGAACAAACAACTATCATTATGATCTGGAAGAACTGTGATATATTATTAGAGACTCATAATTTCTGTGATATTATCTATCGATCTAATGTAGTGGATACCAGTCCCTGATTACGCTCAATAGATACAGGTTTGTTGACCGGATGTTTAGACTCTATAATATGGAGATATTGCAGAGAGATGATTAATCTTAAATGTTTTAATACATCCTCAATATTTGTTAACTATCTACTTAAAAACTTTTTTGAAATATCACAGTTACGAAAAGTACTTAGTTTTATTAAGCCGCGTTCACACGAAACGTATGAGTCGCCCAGGCGCTGACTGAATGCGTGTGTTTCCATACATATTTTTGTTCACATCGAACCGACAATTAGTGCGTTTCTCCACGAGACGACACATGTTTTTGGACGTCTTTCGGCTATATCGTCGTTGTGGTTACATCTGACGTTTTTTTTACTGTCACGATATAGTGGTTGCGGAACCAGCACAGAAAAGGAAAGCCCTACTTCGTAGAAGGGCTGTAAAAAAAAAGTTGTAAAGCAACTGTATGAAAAACCGCTGTCGCCAGTTTCACACATAATAGTATAGTGTACGCGACGAAAAAATGCCAATCATTGGTCGCGCATTTGAAGTAAAACGCTCGGAATGCCATTTTGCAACAGATTAAAATTGATCTAATTACGATGCAATGTGGTTTGGTTTCCTACGCGTCGATTTAAATTGTCTTTTGAGTATTTTCAGTTTATAAACATGTATATTGAAGAAGAAAGAGATATAAGAATTGTCATTAAGCGCATTTAGACATAATGCCGGCTAGGGCGGCCCGTCACATTACTGTTCTATTCACTTCTCTCTGCAGTGGGAACAAGCATGAACTTGCTCACGATGTCGTGCACGACAATGACACGACACTTCATTCGGCAGTCGTTTTGTTACCAAGCCGTGACTGCCGTGCAGTACTGTCGTAACGTCCCGTGAGAAAACGTATCACGAACACGACACGTATTTTTAACGTGTCGTGCAATGCTCCGTGAGAATACGCGCTTACGCATTTGCAAACAGTACAGCGTCACTGAGCCTGCCCACAGTCGACGGCTGACAATTACTTTAATAATGTGAACGCGGCCTAAAGCTTGAGTTAACCTGACTTACGCAGTGGAAACGGGTCCCTGGTCACATCACATACAGGTTTTTGTACCGGAGCGGAACCCTAGATGCCATAATGGTGCTATGTCGGCTCGGCCGAGATATCGTAAAAAGATCTGAAAACTCCTCTATTAGAAGACTCCAAATTTCTAAAGAATACGTTTACGCTCAATGCGATTCACTTTACTGGATCTTCTAAATCTAAATGATGAACTTATTCCAGTTTTTTTTAGCCCAAAAGCACAATAGAACATTCATTCCACAATAGATTTAGCAGCGGACCTGTAGGTACCGATTTTGAAAAAAATATAGAAATATAGGGATAATGTTGAAAATAATATATTTTTCAAAAATGTACAGTTTTCTCATGCCTATAGCTATTTATAGCACTAACTTTTTTATTTTGGCTTTCCTTAAAAAATACACGGTGTCCAATATTTTTGCTCTAAGTATCCATATCCACACTAGCTCCAGTCGCTTTTCATAGGGCATCCTATTAATTAACCCACTTACTCCTGATTTAACTTTTTTTACTCTATTGATTTGAAATGTCGTATACTTATCATGTAGGTGACAAGAAACAAATAAAAAATATTTAATAAATAATTGTACTTCAAAAAAAGCCGGAAAATGCCATGTCGTAAACGACACAGTAGGAGAATCTGCTACTATGATCTTTTAGTACGTTGATTCGAGCAGACTTTGTTATGAATTAGAGAATAGTTAAACTGAGAGACATCCTATTACCACTCCATGAAAACCTAACTCAATAATATTTTCCATTCGTTAAGTATCAAACTTCTCATTACTTAACGAGGGTCGACGAAACTCAATGAGCCATTAATCAAAAGCTCTCGAAAGGGATCCAAGTTGTCAATATGTCTAACTTGACATTTAGGTACGTAAGACCAATTACTTTGCGAATTTATCTTCCCTTCTTGTAGGTATTTGCTAGCTTGCCAACATTTCCAGTAAAATATTTTGATTTATGATGCACCTATATTCAGTATTTTCGTAGTGTTGTATAAAATGTCGACCTGGAATTTGGACCTGGGTATGTCCTAAAACTGCATCCAGAACCGCCGGAAGACGGGCAGCAGCGTCCTCTTAGTTAACGGTGGTGAGCATTCTGCGAACCCCAAGCCGCCTGCTAAGCGTGGGGATTATGGCAACCCCTCCCTATTAAGGGGGAGGCCTTCGTCCAGCAGTGGACGTCTTCCAGCAGTTGATGAGATGATGATGTGTTGTGTAAAATTTTAATAATCTTGAGTTATATATTATTGAATACTATATGGTACTCTTTTTTGTTTATCAAAGAAATAAGCCCTTATTAACTACAACAAACTACACACACTAGGTGCTTATACCACCTACTACACAAAGCAGAGTCCACCTGGGGAAGTACTACATTTTTTCCAGTTATTCAACAGCCAAGCAGTAGTGTGCAAGCATTACTGTGGTCCGGTTTGAAGGGCAATGTTACCAGAGAAATTACTGGATATGAAGAGATTTAACATCTAATATCTCAGGGTGACGAGCGCAGTGCAGTGCGGCGCAGGATTGTATTCGCAAGTTCACAATTCTGGCACTGCTACTGTTAGTGGCAGGCGTGACGCTTACCACTAGGCAAATGTCGCGCTCGTCTCGTCACGTCATTGTATAAAAAATGTATTAAAAAATATTAAAGGATTGTATCCAGACTGATGAATCTTCTAGGTCAGTAAATCTAAGTACAAATCTCTTCAAATTCATAATACAAACGTATAAGTATTATTAACGACTTCGTCGTCAGCCATAAAACGTCCACTGCTGGACTAAGGCCTCCCCCTTTATAGAGGGGTGTTGCCATACACCCCACGCTTGGCAGGCGGCTTGGGGATCGCAGAATACTCACCACCGTTAGCCAAGAGGACGCTGCTGCCCGTCTTCCGATGGGTCTGGTTGCAGTTTAAGGACATACCCAGGTCCATATTATTAACGACTTACTTGAAGTAAAAGAAAATATCGGCCTACTTTTGATGAAATTAGTACCTACCTACCCAATAACTACGTCATTAACCACCAGTGCATTATCTTTGAAATTGGGGTCATTTCTTACTTGAGCTCGCCACACGTAACCCAAGATGGATTGCCTCTAAACAAGCTTCTTAGTACAGCATGCATCAACATGCGGTAACAAGCTACTAGAGACCAGGCGCAAAAACCTCTGCTTCACTCCAGTCCCGTTAACACGGAAACTGTTTCACTCAGACTGGACTTTATGCCGGCGCCACTCATTCGCTCATGATTGCCCTAAGAACGTTCTCCATTTTGAAATGTTACAACTTGAATTTTTTGACCGTACAGTCCGTTCAAAGATATTATGCTGTTGATTTATTTTGGGGCTAATAATCAATGAAATCCACTAAAGAGAACTTTGCAAACCAAACGATTAACTCTAGGTATAATCTAAGTTTTCTTTTAAAGTCTGATGGTGGTAGGCAATGATATTATATGTTTCACGTGGTAGGTAGGTACTTATTTGATATGTTCTGAAAAAGCCTGTTAGATTAGGACTGTTAGAAAACTATACATGTTTTAATTTGACACTTGGAATATTGACATTATTATTATTTTATTTGATAATCAGATTTTAAACGTGACATAATTATTAACATGCAATTATTGTTTTTTTATTTATTATTTTTCTGTATTATTAAGTGAGATAAATGTAATGGGAAGTTTTCTGACAGCTGTCAGAGCGTAGTTCTACAGCCAAAGGATACGCCACGCTGGCGAGATATGGCCCACTATTTTTCGCATTTTTCTTGTGTAAAATCAGTTCACTCACCTTCACTGCTTCTTTTCACAGTTTGCGTTCGTTGGTGAAGTGCCTTTCCAACTTTTCTTGTATCATTTTGTTGAAATTCTGATAAATTGTTATTATTATTATTTTTTGTTGATAGTTATTGTTATTTTTATTGATAAAAGTAAGTAAGTAAGTAATTACTTACTTTATTGATAGTAGGTAATTATCTAATTATTGCAGTGGACGTCTCCGGGACGATGATGATGACTTAATTATTTGGCAAGGTGCAGTTACTAATTTGCTTGGAATAACGAAAGCTACGGGCAAATACTTTGTTAGACAAACAATAACCACAAACAACGCATGACAGAACTGATATAAATTAAATAAGGTTACTTTATGTTTTTGACATTTTTACTTTGCTTCATTCGTTCAAAATCTTCAGAACCACAGACTAGATAGTGAAACTGTTCAGGGGCATGTCTCTTTGTCGCTGTTTATCGGATTTTTAGGAACAAATATATTTTTTTGGTTTTCAGAAAATCGCCCATTGGTTATGTCGTTTTTATCACAAAAAACATATATTTTTTTATCTTGAAGTATAGCTGATGTAATCAGGCTTTTCTGGTCCCGTTAAGTGCGGAAAAAAATATCCGTAACTTCATCATCATTCATATAACATAATATATAATCTACTTGTGTCTTTACCAACTACCATTAGACGATGTATGAAGCCCTTGAAAACCACAGTGTAACTACACGAAAACCATAGGCTTAATGCTCGTCAAAACGGTAAATAGAGAACGGGAAATGCATACCCAGACCATACTACAGAAATATTAAGGAGTATGCAGTGTCATGCCCCGGGATATAGGGCGGGCGGGTCAAGATGAAAGCTCTTAGTTACGCTAAGACAAGCGAATGGGGGCAAGAGCGTGACTTGGAAGCGCAATTTTTGAGCATGGCTTCTGTTTATACCCACGGTGATAATGGAATGGACGGGCCCAGCGTTTGCAAATCGATCAAAATTAACAAGACAACACAATCAAGCATACCTAGCTAAAAGTATGCATATTACATTTGCCGGAAAATAGAGATAGCGAATCTAATTACTGCATGAAAAAAGAGAACACATGTACATGTATTATAAGTTTCTATTGTCGTATCGTACGGCTCGCATGTCGCAAGACAGAGTATGACTGACGCGAGTGGAGAGCTGGCGCTCAACATATAGTCTTCAAAATCCGAGCGCTTATTTCCCGTCCATTCATTGCCGCTGGTTTAGAGTAGCAAGCGATGAGAAATCTAGGCTTTATTCTGCTATACTGACCATCTGATAAATCGGGACGTTTAACTACATGGACAATTTCTTGCTTAGACCTTCTGATCAGGAGGGCCGGGTATTCCACGTTTCAAGCACATTTTTTAATGAGATCAATCATTAGTCTAAAGCTGTATCAGGTAGGGTTACAGATTCGTGCGTGTCAAACTTCGATTTTGGAAGATTTTCTCAGATTACTTGAAAAGTATAGAAATTAATAGCTTTTGAACCACAGAATGTTCTACAAAACACTATTAACTTATAATACATATTTTTTTAATGTAACTATGTGCTGTAATTAGGACATAAAACTGAAAATGGTTTAAAAATAGACACTGTTTCGGTATTTTTTTCTATCGAGGAAAGTATAATCAATCGTGTTTTCAACCACAAAAGTTACTAAGACGAATGTTCTTCTGTAACATTTTGTATTTTTGGGCTTTAAATATAGTAATTTGACTAAATAAATTTGATATTGCGAGGGGCAAATTTGTAAAATACAAGCCTTAAATATCTAAGAGTGAAAGAAAAGACGTCAAAAGAACATTTAGTTTTCATCAAGTAGCTTTGCAAGACTCAGTATGCGCTTTTGGGAAAATCTTACGACTAATATGTGAGTATATCCAGATATAATGTATAAACACATCATTACATTTATTAGTTTTATCAGTTGCTAAAGTATATTATAAAGATTAGGTTTAGCAAGTTCAAAATGAGTTTCTAAGTCGAAGGTTCAAAGGTGACAAACAGTACGTACTCATAACAATACTGTGATGCAATCGCAACAAGACAAGTTTTGGAATTTGAGACAATCTTGTGGGCGAGCGTTGCTAGTATTTCTTCGATGTTGTGCAATCACGATCTTTTAAACATAGGCAAACCGGCTGTGTTTGGACAAAGAAATGTAAGATATAATGTTTTGTTGTGATATAAAATGTTTATTTAGCGTTTACCTAATACTATACATTATCGTTAAAATGTTTACTGGTCGAGGCTACGAAGTTTTGGAAATAACAAGACTTATCAAAGAAAGTCTTTTCGTAATTGACCATATTTAAAGATCGATAGGATTTCTTAGAATGTCATAGTATTTAGGTGTTATTTAGTACTATGAATTTTATTATGATTTAAATGTTTAATATATAAAATAGAAACACGTTATACAGTACCAAAACAAATGCACATTAAGCTCAAACCAAATGTTCTTTGTACCTTTAATCGTGACTAGGTATGGGCACGGACGTAACTAGGTGCTTAGAGGGGCAAGTTTAATAGGGGGCGTATGGTTGTTTTTTTTATGAATTCAGCGATGAAAGGTAGAACCTGAGTCTTCAGAACGACTTCCATAAGTATAGTAGACCTTTCAAGGCCAATAATAATAACAGTTTTCTAGCTCTGAGTGTTGATTTTTATTTGACCACACCATCGATTACCAAAAAAATTAAGCGCGGTATTATACGATGAAAAACCATTAAAATTATATAAGAAAAAAAACTTGCAAATATAAATTATTCATAAACCAATGATAGAAAATATTTCCCAACCACCGGAGGACGGGCAGCAGCTTCCTCTCGGCGAACAGTGGCGAAAATTATGTGATCCCAAACCTCCTGCCAAGCGTGGGGATTATGGCAACCCCTCTCTATTAAAAAGGAGGTATTCGCCAGTGGAGGACGTCTTCTCGCTGATGATGTGTGTCCACTACGGCATTGAAAAACTATTTTCATGGGGGCAAATACCCCGGTCGCCCATTGCTTAAGTTCATGTACGGACCTTAGCTTGTGGTAAACGGCAGCCCATACGTTCACCTCCAAGGTCACGACCAGGCACTGTGACGGCAGTAACGTTGGCGATAATGCTGCTACTCATTTAAATGCTCTGTTGAAAGGTCACTCGAGTATAACTGTTGGTAAATAGAGCCTTAGAGGAATGTTGCTTGTGGTTAGTATTGTTATGAATTATTTATAGGTGGTAGCATGATAGAGTCGTAATATTGTTTCGTATTCAAATATTGTTGTCCAAGTAAGATTGAGCGTTTTACTGAAATTATACTTGGATTAGACTTTGCGTTACAGTAAATGTAGTACCCACTTTATAATAAGTTAGAAAAAAAAAACATTAGTAATATTAGCATTTTCGAGTATACAGAAAAGTGTAGAGTTATTTTTTAGATGTAAGCAATTTAAATAGATTTTCGTACTTCTTATGTCATTTATTTACGTCTAAAGTGGCGGTAAAATTGAGCTAAAATACAAGATGTTTCCTGGCTCATAACTTTCATGTTTATTATCTTTTTACTTTCTTATCAATTTACAATCCTAGATAATGAAAGGATAAATCGATGTACTAATACTTAGTCTTGGACCTAGAATCAGCCTACAACATTACATAGTGGAGCAATATTACTTCCCCATTTCTATGGAGAAGTGACCGGCTTGATTACTCTTGACCCAATGACGTATTTAAACATAACTTGACGAATAAAAAAAAACTGTGTGAAGACTTTTTTGCCAAGCTATAGATTGTGATACCGCGAAATCTTTCGCTACTAATACTGGTTACTGCGTAGGTCCATCAAGGACACTTAAAGGAGTATTTTGGGTTTACTTGTACAGCGCAACAACGCTCCAAAATTTATCCGCGTTCCTTTCTTTTAATTACATCCTGTATAACAGAGATAATGTTAGATAATATAATCATTCTCATACATAATAGTTATTAGATTTAAGCGGTGGCAAAAAAATGTGGGCAAAAAGTTGATTAAGTAGTCGATTATACGATTTGCCTTTAGGCTGTATTTAAAGATCAAAACCCACTTGGCAAATGACAACAAACCTACCTCTCCTCTACCTTTTTGTAATTTGTGAGTTTATTTTAGTGTGCGTACATAATGAATCGTAAGTTCTTTTATTACTGTGAAAGTATTTGAACATGTGTGCCATGCGTGATTATCTCGACCCCCGCAAAAATTGGCTGAAATGTATAATCACGATTGGCATCTCTGATGGTATAATATGCTCGAAGCTAACTTAAGATCTTTGAAAAGGCTAACGAACTTCAAACCAACACGTTCGACTAGAACTAATTATTGACAATAAGTGTCCATAAAATTGTACGTTTAATTGAATTAAAGTCGTAAACACTGGGAGGAAGCGTACGGCAATCTGTCGACATTGAGATAACCCTGTTTCCTGTCAAATGTTTCCACGGTTGTCGTTTGCCCGTGGCTATTGATCGTGTGTTATTGTTATAAGCTTTATCTGTTTTTGTACATCCATAAAATTTTCATATGTCTCCTGATTACATAATAAAAACTAAATAATCATTCGCACTGGAATTTAACTAAAACGGTTAGAAGCAATTGAAATGTATGATACACACAACAGATATCAATCGATTTCTTATTACTAGATAAATGGAAACGAAAATCTTAACTGGATTGTAAAGTATGAGTATACAGAAAATAAGCAGAAAGAAGAAGTGTGAAGTGTGTGTGTGGGGAAGAAGTGTGTGTATTGCTCTAGAATATAGAGCAATTGTTAAATATATTATTGTCTCTTTTCGGCTCCCTTTACCTAGAATCAGCCTACTGACAACAAGCTAGCATTACGTAGTACCTTACCTACTATTATTACTTCTGTGCTAGCAGTGAAATAAATAAATTTGATTAAGGTAGAACACTACGATCGCCTCGTAACTATCAGCCTTACCTAAAATAATCTCGATTCTCTTAGTCACTGCTTAAACTTCTCTGTCTTGTTCTTGCATGTTACACTTCAGGTCAGAGAGAAGATGGCAGAGCATCTTAAACAGTGATTAACGGTTGAGAAGTTTTTTTAAGTAAGACTGTAAATCTCTATATTTTTCATCCCGTTCTCATCAAGTTCTGAATCTTGAAACACGAAAATTGCCTCACAATATTTCATTCGTAAGTAATATCGTAATATCATACCATACGATAGTAGCACTACAAGAGTGAGCTACTAGAAACACTCTGATGTCACCTGCTATATTATCTTACGGAAATCGGATATTTTTCCGAAAGTCATTTTAGCCTTTGCAGAGAGAAAAAAAACATGCATACTCACTCACACATTAATTCTTTACAATATTATACAAAAAACTAAGATAAGAGTTTTTTACTTTCGTTAATCAGTGGAATAAAGGAGAGATATAAATCTGCACCTGCCGTTCCGGAAGACATGCGGTCTAATGAAATGAACGAATTGAAACAGCTTTGATAGCAGGTGGCTTCTCTGGCTACCAAATGGAAACGGAGTCGAAACATAGTCGATTATTTTTTTATCAATTGAGTTTTGTCTATAAACAGTTTTTCTATGTACTTACATTATGAAAAGCAAATACGAACGAAATGTACCTATGTATTGTACATAATTATATTATGAAAAGCAAATACAAACTAAAAATAATAATAATAATAATTAGCTAGGCTAATTATTACTTTATGAAGAAACTATAGATGTTTAGACTTTTACTTAAGACCAAACGTACCAAATTGTAGGTAAGAGATTTTACACGTGCGATGGCGAAATGATACTCATTAACATGATTCCAAGGACATCCAAAGCACATTTCCATAAATATTATATCGCTCCTATTTCCATACAAATGATATTTTTTCACACTCTGATAGGCCAGTTTATTTAATTGCGTGTATCAAAGCCATCGATGCAAGGTATCCCTACTTTTGCATGTGTACAGCTTTCTATTTGTAATATTGAGTTATAAAAAAATATATTTCTAAACACTGTAATTATGTGTGTATTATTTCGTGAGATAGAATAAGAAAATAGATTTTTTAGTAATTGTATAAAAAGTAAAAGTATACAAGTTAAATCAAAGCAACGTTGTCAAGTAAGTTATGCTTTCGTATTTTGTGGCATAGCGCCAGTTTTCGGAAGGTATTTACAGATATATGGCATAGCAGAGGTAAACATATCTGCGTTTGAAACGTAATAACTATCATAACTGTAAATGCCAAATAATAAGAAACTTAAGCCAATTAACACACCAAATTAGAGGCCGATATTCAGTGGGAAAGGAAGCTCCCACCGAGTTGTTATTCAAGGATTGCTCTGTTAAACGGAGAAATTGTCTTTAAAAAGCGGCTACGAATGTGAATTCAAATCACCTGCTTAGTATGTAAAACGACACCTGCAACCGACAGATGGCTAACAAAAAAAAGCGCCCCTTTACAAGCGGGCGTCGAAGCCTACCACTAACTGGCACGACCAAAGCTGCATTTTGAATCTACCAGTGCACAGGATTTCTAGTGGTTCTTACTAACTAAACCATGCTACATGCAAGCTACACAGCAAGATTACAAGCGTTTTAAGAAATTTGATAGTTTAGCTACAGTTTACAAGTTTATATAAATGGTGTATAAGAAATTATACTTTGTAATAGAGTTTCTTTGTTTCACCATGACTTCTAAATTCCTGAACAGATTTAGATGTACGGGGTATCATAAGAATCCTTACATCATCCCGAGCGACATAGGCCATAATAATAATAAAACAATATGGCGGCTGTACGGCGCCATTTTGAAATGAGAAATATAAATCATTTCTTTTACATTTTTAGTATGTTTTTAGGCAGGGCAGACGTGTTTTTTAATTTATTTATGTTTACCTAAAGAACCAAATATACCTTTACAGAATATAAGCTCGGTTTGTAAAGTTTTTTATCACATAAACTTGTCTAAAATCAAACTATAATATAGCCTTGTCAGTTACTCGTGTATAGTAACAAAAGACAACAATGTTCTTCTTTATCTTTGAGACCGAAATTTGTAATTCTCCTCTAATTAGGCATGCCCTTTTCTGAATGGCGGTTACATAATGAACTTTTGATATTGCATAAGCGTAGGGTTGGAGAGCAAAATAAAACACGACAGGGTCCGGTTTGGCGCTCTCGGAGGCAAGGAATGTGACCCAGACCTCGATGGGAGTCGGGCACACTGAGTCTGTGACTCACACCGACGCGATGCACTGAAATTTATTTCTTTTTACACACCAGCTCAGATCCCGTCGTTTAGAAAGTCCGGCGTGGGTGCATAGGTAAACAGGATTACATATCCGCCCACATGCGTTTTAGTTGAATGACATCCTACATTGATTATGATGTGATATTTATTTAAGTTACTGGCGTACCAGATTTTAAATAACTGTACTTGTCTTTGTAAACTCAACCTGTATTGTTCCAAGATATATACGTAAAATACCAGTGCTTCGTTAGACAAGTAACTTTTTCAAAAAAAACCGACTATAAATTAATATGGGACCACCTCGGGAGTATACCCTTTCAAATAAAAAATATATTTTCAAAATCGGTCCACAATTGACGGAGAAATCGGTGAACATACATACATATACGCCTTCTTTTTTTTGAAGTCGGTTAAAAAAAAAATAGGTAGAAGTCAATGTGAAAACGGAAAACATTATGACGTTAATTAATAGAGAACTTGTGCAAATTATTATTCGGCCAATGCGGCCGCGGTGTTAACATTACGCAATTGAATCAGAAACAAAAGCTCTCTGCAAAATCGTTTTATCCCAACAGCTTTGGGGCGATCTCAAAGTGCGAATCAGCGAACTCGGTAAGAAGATTAACGTTCGAAGAGCGCTACTCAGTCTCTCAGACGCTTGAAATGCGGATTTATCTACCGGCTACTGGATTTATGTTGGAACCTTCTGTGTACAAAGGATTTACGAACTGTGAATAACTTGGGAAGAAAACAAACTTCTAGCCGAGCCCAGTCAGGAATAGAAAGGGTTATGCAAGTTGAAATTTACTTTCAGCCAGATTTAGGCGAGGTATAAACGATCATAGCCAAAATTTACAAAGAGGTTTTAATCGTTTAATTAAAGCAGAGCGTATATATTTTCATTAAAAACAGAATATACCAAATGAAAGTTAAGAAACAGAAGAAAAAGCATTTCTTTTGTTTTGTTTTTTTGTTGTATTTATGACGAACCCATCAGAAATACTATATTGGCCAACCCCTGCAAGTATCACGTTACGAACCTATTTTTTCTGTTAATTTGTGCCGTATTACGAGGTTGTTTGCTCTTGGTCAGTGAAATGCCTCCCTCGTGACTGACGTAAGAACGTGACTCCTACTCGTTCTTACAATACCACCTTGGGTACTATAATACAAAAACGTCGATACTATTTTACTTATAAATAGAAATTCAAATACTGTCAACCTGAATCTGAATTGAGAATATGTGCATCCTTACGAATATCTCTAAATGTGTTAACTGTTCTCTTAAATTAAACTATTTAGGTTTAAAAAATAAGGCTCAAACTGTTCGAATATCTCTAAATGTGTTAACTGTTCTCTAAAATTAAACTATTTAGGTCTAAAAAATAGGGCTCAAACTGTTCTGTGTTGTGTTTGTTAATAATTGATTAACAAGATGCAAGTCTATATGCTGTTTTTTTTAGTAGTATTGACAAGATTTATCAGAAAGTTTCATATTCAGTCAGTCTATATAAAGAATGTGAGTCTTGGCCTTAAACTAGGAATATTTATCACGAGGGACTTATCACAATTCTGTATATTTATTTGAGTAACCCACCATCCATCAGTATATTTATTGAGGTAGGTATCGTGAGATGTAAGAAATGAGCATTTCCTCCTTCCAGAACAGCCCTTCGCTTTAATTTATTGGATTCGTTATTACAGTTGTTTTTTATGACGAATGTATTGTCTAGGTATTTACTTAATCTTGAAATTCGTTTTTGCCTAAGATATTATGGAGCTTTTAGATCAAAAATAAAACACAAAATTTATTTGCTTTTTTTGTGTTTAGCTTTCGCTAAACACATGTATTTAAAAGCTGAAGTAGGTATCTTATATAATCTCAAAATGGATGGCTACCTACTTTTAAATATTAGGAATATAACGCCGAATAAATCATTCAAATACTTAGGTTTTTTTTAAACCGGCTTGAATTTATGTTTAAGTAAATTTCGCAAGAATTTAATAATTTAAAGATTTCGTTATAATATTTATTAACCATTTGTGAAGTAACAGTGAAAGGTTTTAATATCACAATCATACTAAAACATAAATGCGAAAGTAACTCTCTCTCTTTTTCTGTCTGTAAGTTTATTACCTTTTCGTTTAAACGGCAGGATCTCAATGAAATTTGGCCAGAAAGAATAGGTACCTATGCTATCCTAATGACGGATATACCTAATTTTTTTTCCCCATAAACCATACCTATAGGGAAACTGGAAATTTACAGGTAAAAGGCGAGGCGCAGTTGATTAAAAACTTATATTCTACATCGTAGTACTTTCGGCATTGCATGAGTCAATCTTGCCGTGGGGCCTGAATGATCCTAATTTTACAAGACAGTCAAATTGCGATGCAAAATATATTCATCTGAATATATTTCATGCTTGTTATAATTCAGGACTGTTCTTCGCAAATAAATTATGGGTTATATGCTATTGTGTTCCCGTGACAATACACGAGTGTTAGGAGTTTTGTTCAATGTTTTAAAATGTTTGCACGTGTGTAGATTTAGGGAGAGCTTGCAGTAAAATTTACTCAGAGAAATTAGAAACATCCCAAAGAATAGCTAAACAAAGATGTTTTGAAAAGATAATGCCTAATGCTCTTGGTATAGATATTATAACATAGGAAAGAGCATCGAGAATGTAAATGAGTTTATAAAATAAAGAGAACCGGTGAAACAACTTTAACTAAGATATGGAGAAAGTAATAGTAGCGCGGACATACATTGTATAATATTACTTATCTAGATACCTATATAATTGTTTAACATAGGTACATAAGTTTATGACATAGGTACCTAATTATTCAATTCAAACACAATTTAGTTAATTAATTAATGAGGTAATTAGTCCAAAAAGTTACGATAACAAACATAATTAAATAACTAGGTACCTACTTACATACCTACCTATCAAGAAAGTTATGACTATATTTCTTGACCTCGATAAGAATATTGTTACAAGAAAGTGTAATAAAAACGTTGTAAAACAAAACTGTACATACAATATTGATGCTACTCGTAAAATAAAACTTAATAATACTCCAACATTCCGATAAACGCAATAGTGTTTACATACCATACGCTTTAGAATTATCAATAAATACCGACTTTAAAGATCCCAAACTTCACAAAGTTGATAATTTCACAAATTGAAACCCTGTTTCTTTCACTATCACAGTTTCACAAAGTGCACTGTTAAAAAATGTACTCGCACTAATGCAGGGCAAATTGTAGCAAAGTGAATGGGCGACCGTCATGCTACGCGACCGCGCGAGACTTGGCCGAAGTGACTTTGTTGACAAGCGTGGCGGCCATGTTGGAAAGCCCTCGGGCAACTTCGGCTATCTTCGGATGGGTACATTACTCACTCATCTTATCCAACTAGATTGTTTTTGTTACTATCTTACAACCTCTTCGATCCACTGGCTTGTATTTGTACTTTTTTATTGGTAGATTAGATAATAATAATAAGTAGGTGTAGCATTTTCAGAAGAAAAAAGCTAGAAACTACTTAAGTACCTATATTTTTGTGATAGCAACACTAGGCCACCTGCACATGATAAATATCCTAATCTTTTACGGCCTTACCTAAAATAATCTCGATTCTCTTAGTCACTGCTTAAACTTCTCTGTCCTTTTCTAGCACGTGCAACTTAACGTTAGAGAGAAGATGACAGAACATCTTAAGCAGTGACTAACGGTTGAAAAGTTTTTTTAGGTAAGGCCGTAAGTCTTTATGAATTGCGTATTTTCAAACAACAATACAAAATACCCGCTTTTTTTAACTTTAATTATTGTATGCCTAAATGTTGTTGTTCTTATACTTTTTTGAAAAATTAATAAACTTAAGTGTAAGTAGTTTATTTATAACCATAAGGCTGGGCGCATACGTCGAGAAAAACCCGATAGAAAAACCGTCCGGTTTCGCCCGAAGGCCCTCCGTGCATACATTTTGTACTAGGTCTCGCACACGGTAAGAAATTTCTCAAGGTGCCCGTCCGGTGCCGATGCGCGCCGGATCGCTCCTCAACCGAACGCGAGACATTTTTCTCGAGAGGCCCGTCCGTAGTTCATTTTAGCGGTCAGACGCGACTGGCCATGCCTGATAGGTGTGCGTGCCGAATCAGTGTGCGGACAGGCTAATACGACAGCAAAATGATAAAGCTCATGCAATACATAAAGCTCCCTTCAACACATTCGACCCCAATAAAAAAAGACTACAAGCATAGCTGCGCAATTCTGAGTCACTGATTCAAAAACTGGCCAGTGAACTTGGAGCTACGCAATTAATGGTTATTAAAGAGTTCGGGGGTCTAATAACAGTGGCAGCGTAGAGCTTCCTGCTTATTCCAGTTTTTGCGAACCATCGGGACCTGTACAGTTCGAAACAGATTCATTATTTTCTGAGACTGGATTATGAAAGGATAAACCAACCAAACAAGTGATATTCATGAAAAAAAATTTTGTAATGAAACTTCGATGCTGCTAAGCTTATGTTAAGTGACTGAAAACTCCGTTCATCCTTAGGTATCTACCAGACGAAAGAAATATACTTAGGGATGTGGTAGGTATGTTCAGTTAATGAGGAATGGTGTACCATTAACTAAAATCAAGAATCGATAATTTTTTTATCATATTTCATGGAATAAGATTTTTTTCGATAGCTTTTTGTAGATATTTTTGTTTGTGTGGAAATTAATTTTACCTTGGGGCAAAAGCTGATTAAAATATGGGGCACAGTGACCTCCTTTCAGCTTAGTAAGTACCTACTCCTTACTACCATTCCACGTAACCCCGCAGATACTTATATGCTGAAATTCATTCTATATTTCACGAGTAACTAGACTTTTCTCCTTATAAGTTTTGCTACAAAACTTTATGAGCGGCTGAGTGTACGCATAAATCATTATGCGAAGACTCGCATTATGCGAGCGGCGATCGTCGGTCATGGACCTACTAAACTGGTTTCCCGTATTCGGCCATCGAAGCATATGTATGTTCTGTAGGGCTAACATACGCACCGCGAGAAAATTTTGTCGTGTCTTTTTGTCGTGCGAAAACGAGACAAACTTATGCAGATTCGTAGCCTTGTCCTGTTTTGTAGAATCGAGAAAATTTTCTCGCGGTGCGCATGTTAGGCCTGCTGGAGAATAAGCTGAGTGTAAGTGAAGATGTATTTCTTGCTCTACATTTAAAAAGTTCATCTCAAGCTATAATCAATTTCAATTTAGTAGTTTTGTTGTTTTACTTGTGTAGTCAGAAACAAACCAAGGAGCAAAACATGCAATAGCTTATGTTTTCGTAGAAAATAACATTTTGTTCTTAAAAAGTAGATATTCTTTCTCTACATTGTATCACAAAAATCTTGTTTAGTTTTACCTTAATTTATTGATAATTTTATATTATGCACAAATTATTTAAACTTTTAATTAGTCAGTCGATGAATAGATAGTAATAATATTAATAGAACAAAAAATATGAAAATAAGACGAAATTAATGCAGCAGTAGAGCAAATAAAACTTTTAACTTACACGTACTGCTGTCTAGCGGCGAGTAGTAGAACTACAGTTACAGCCGTATAACAAAGATGGCGCTACCTGTATTTTGTGTTACACGTTACACGGTTGCAGCAGACTGTGTTTACTTACCTGAAACAACAAAACATTTTTCATGAATATTCGTGTACAGTGATGTCATTAAATTTAAAAGCCTAAAGAAAAATTACTTAGGTTTAAATGCTACCACATATACCACATGCTAATAGCGTGCTAGGTTTGCCTTTATTATTGGTACAATGTTGTGGAACTAAACACAAAATAATGCACCATAGCAAGGTAATTCTTACACATTCATCGCGCTTATCAGCTGAAGTACGGCAAATTGTTGCTAATCTACATACAAACAGTAGTTATTTCCTGTGTGGGAAGAAGCACATTTAGCGCTAAGGTACACTGGCCCACGCAATGCTTAAATTATCTTACTTAAGACGGTAAAGGCTTTATATCCTTTCTATAAAAACACAACACACGAGTTTTTGGTGAAACGCAGATGCCACTTTTCTGGTACACGCAAGCGAAAAAAAAGCTTTGTTATGCAGGCATAATGTGCCTGTTTTTGTTATTTAGAAAAGTGAGTACTTGCATGTAATCTAAACTGAATTAAGTTGTGTTATTTTTAGTTTGTGTAGTAAAATTATTTGCGCCCGAAATTAACGTAATTTATGCGTTGCGTTCGAATAGCAAAAGCATGTAGGATTCGAGTTACAATGTAAAGAAATAAAAAAAAACATTTAACATGCAATAAATAGAACTAAATTCTTGGTCTATTTTGAGAGGCGATGAAGATGTTCACTGCTGGAAGAAGGCCTCCCCTATTAAGGGGAAGCTCTCAACAAAAAAAAAAAAAAAAAAAAAGAAGAAACTATATATCTTAATTTTTTTTATTTTTTATTAAGGGGAAGCTCTCCTCATAATCCCCACGCTTGGCAGACGGCTTGGGGATCGCAGAATGCTCACCACCGTTAACCAAGAGGATGCTGCTGCCCGTCCTCCAGTGGTTCTGGTCGCAGTTTAAGGACATAACCAAGTCCAATTACGGTATAATGTATGACAATTCATTAATTTGTCGTATAATTAGAATAACTTTTGTTTGAGCATTTGGATGGTCTCTAGAATTTGATAGGTCTATATTTAATCCTTTTGGTATTGTGTCGTAGGTTGAGTAGTTTAATTAGTTCGATAATATGTAATATGATGTAGTTAATACAGTCACATCTCACGATAAAGTTTATAATACTGCCAAAAGTGGAAACTCTAAATGGTTTTTTTGTGTTCTATCTAAGTTTATATTATGTTATTTAAGACCGCGAGTTTCGCAAAAAAATAAAAAATAAAAGCAACATGACATCAAAATATTTTGAATTTTGGGTCTTCTACTTATATTCTTCAAATCTTTTCCATCCTAAGAATGGCTGGTTTTTGAAGGGATTGGTTTTAGCTGCTTTTTAACTGGCAAATAAAAAAAAGAAGCTCATTGTAGATGGCTCTGACTTTACGCAGACCAGACGTGGCTGTCATTGTCAAGTTTTTATTGTATTTCACGTGCCACATACAAAAAATAATATGCTTTCTTTCACTGGCACGTTTAGTCTACGCTGTCTATCGAGTTAAAGGAAACTACCTTTTTTTAAAATCATGTTTAAAAAATCGGTCCATTTTTATGTTGTATGTACTCGAGTGTAGAAAAACTCTTTACTGTGTAACAGTTTTTCTATCTACCTACAAGTATGTACGCTTGAAACCTCGGAGGAAGGATTGGCTTGATAACATTTCGCTGCTTGAAACTGTCCTTGGAGGATTTGTCTCTTAAACTGTCAGTCAGCCTTTGACTATCAGTCAGCAGACGTTTCAATTTGTATGACAATCATATTATGCTGACTTAAAATTCATCGCAAACAAATATCTGAAAAGTAAAGGAATACTAATGTAATGTTAATCAGTTGTCAGTTTGTCTCGACAAATACAGCATAAATAGCTGTAGTAGCTATATTTTGATGAGCTCATAGTGATCTCATATTGGAGTAGAGTCGCTTGAGCGCATCTAATGTTTTAATTGACACAATTGAATATAACGCTACCAAGAAAAACCGGCTTTTAGCATTCCACCACGCAATCATGCTCTTAGATTGTAGACCTGTAAAATTATGTCTTATTAACACGTCATTGTAACAGATGAGGATAAAACTAATTCGTTGCATCTGCACCATTGATGGTGCAAGTGAATGGTTCATACGGTTGGTCGGTATGCGGTTTGTATGTTTATTCATTTGAATCGTCTCAGCCATAAAACGCCCACTTCTGGACGAAGGCTTCCCCGTTACTAGAGGGGTGGTGCCATAATCCCCACGCTTGGCAGGCGGCTTGGGGATCGCAGAATGCTCACCAACGTTAACCAAGAGGACGCTGCTGCCCGTCCTTCGGTGGTACTGATTGCAGTTTAAGGACATACCCAGGTCCATTCAGTTCCAGGATTATTCGTCTGAATAATCGTATTAAATGAACAAATTAATGAATAAGTTATGGCCATGTCTTATTACATGTTTCGAATCCTTTCTGAACTGATTCACTCCTTATACATTGGGTGTGAAGTACCCAGTACCCAAGGAGTACCTAGATAGTATGAAATATAATGCCAGGAAACCCGAAAATAACAAACTGTAGACGAAAAAGTTATCGCGTCACGGGATAATAAGATAAGGAATGTTAAAAAAACCTGTGAGAAAGTAAACTCGCTTAGCGATGCGTGCTACGTATGTTTGGATTGACAATTAGAAGGTCTGCCTACTTCCTGGCCCTAAAAAATTTCATTCATGTCGCATACCTCATGTAACTCGCACAATACTGTGAGTGAACCTTATTCTAATAAAATAAATAAAGTAAGTAAGGTAAGAAGGCTATCGTTATAATTTTAATTGAAAAAGATAGTAGTATTGCTGAAAGAACAGAAACGATTAAACTTGTAGGTAGCATCGAACTCGATAGATCTTGAAAAATGGGGCAGGATATGGTCAAACAAATTTCGTATAAAATAAATAGGCTGAGTAACATAAAGAATTGTTAATGTTACTGTATGCCTATATTCTGCAATTAATATGAATTCTAAGAAGCACGGTACATAAGCGAAGCGGACGAAGTCTTTGCTGTAACTGGCAAAATTTGCTTTCATCTGACAGGAAATTTGGATGTTGTATTTATGAGGTATTTCCCCCAAAAACAGCCCGAAACGAGAGCGTAGAAAGATGTTTGCTGCGGCGGTTTTGATAATATTATCTGGCAGAAACATTCGGTTTCTAAACAAGCATTGAAAACCGAATATGACACAGAATCAGTCAAGACGTTCCTAAATTATATCTATGATAAGGTCTCGGTTCGCGAAGTTTACTGTTCGTAGAACTACTTGTATTAGGTACAAACCTAAAGATTATATTAGGTAAAGTATCAAATTGTAAACAATTCTTTGAATACGTTGCGTGAAATCACATCAACGAAAACCCAACAATAAAACAAATCATAGTTATTCCGTTGTTAGGTATACCTACATAATAATAGTTCTTCCATGCCATCACATAATATAAATGTTGTGCACAACATTTTGCACAACCGGGTTGCACAACCGGGCTAACCACAAAAATACAATCAAGATTTAGACGCTACTTTAGCTAGGCAAGGCAGACAACAACATTCATTTCTATGAAATTATGACGGACTTTAGGCGAAAGACTGATGCCGATTTGTGGTATTACTGAGTTGGCCTAACAACGAAACCAATAATCAATATATATAATAATTCTTCGAAAAATATACCCAACGTGCCCAAGGAGTGTTTTGTTTATTCAAAGAGTTTCTACAAGAACTTTCTCATTTGATAATATTTTTAAAACATTTTTATTTTGAACTTCTTATAACGTCGTATCAAACTAATCAGCAATTTTGGTTATACTCGAACAATTGTTTTGGATTGAGACATTGGGTCTGTGGGGACTAGCAAAAAATTACTAGAAAGCCTTATAATAATTATTATCAAAATGTTGGCGTATATTGGCATAATAATTGGCCGAAGCACATGCGTTGTTTTTCAACGAGGCAATGCTGCAAGCAACAGCAACCGTAAACTGCCGACTGTTAGTGGGCTTTGAATATTTGGAATGAATCTGGATTTGCATCGGTCTATACACAATAAAAAAACAATCCTTATTTTAGATTAGCATGCAGGTAAGTGCTATTTTATTTATTTTGTTTTAACAAATAAAAACAAGTTGCCCAGTAAAAGAAACAAATAATAAGTTTTGTTCTGACCGGAACAAATAACCAGTAATTTTAAATTACCGTTAAATAACTTTAAAATAATCGTTAATAGTTTTTGAAAAACGCCCTCAGTCGTGTATCTGTCAAGCGCAAGTAAACTCCAAGTAAGTAACAAGAGTACGTGAACCGGCTTCCATCGAAGCCTGCCATAAGAACCAGCCCCCGTCCACATGCCGATGCCGAGAGACAATAATTGGCGCGGTTGACAATATCGATGTGAGAACGGATGGAAATCATTAACAAATATCTGAGACGTCGACTCGCAAATAATTAATTGCCTTAATGTGAATATTTTTTAATAAGAAATGGCATAACATCACAGTTGAATCAAACTACTATCACTACTCAATATTCAGCCAAAGTTCGGACTCAGTGTCCTCCTGTTACGTGTTGAGTGGCCTATGATTCGAGTGCAGTGTGATTTGATGATGATGACACGAAATTGAACGTCATAGGTTTCAGCTCAGACTTAAAGAAATAAATAATTATATCTTTGTTGGGGTAAAAGAGGCACGGTATTAGCTTAGAATTTCACTAGGACACGTTACTATACATTTATATATAATAAGCAAGTGGTCATACCTACCTAATTATTTAGTAACTCATCACTAGGCGATAAGCTCAATGCATTTATAATGCGTTATTAATAATAGCCATATCAACGTAACGTGATAATCAACCTATGATAACACAGCTAGTGAGCACAATGTGACGCTATGAAAACTGACGTGGTTTTGACACATTTTTGTTTTATTTATTGAGTGACGTTTATTACGTGAGGGAATACTCACGTTAATTAAACGTGAGTATTCCCTCACGTTTAATTAAATCGGATACTCTGACTATAGTTTCGATCACATCCGGTGACCTTTTTCAAAGAGTGAAAACAGACAGCAGCAGCTGCACGCGCGTCGGGCTCTAGTTTCACTCTTTGAAAAAGGTCACCGGATGTGATCGAAACTATAGTCGGTGTATTCGATTTAATTAAACGTGAGTATTCCCGTATAAATAAAACAAAAACAATGTGACGTGTTTGCCATTTGCGACCAAAAAATACCAATGGATGGCTATTGTTAGGTTTTATTTACAGATCATTACTAAAATGAAAGTCCTCGTGATAACAAGCGTCTTCATGATAATAGAAACTCGAGTTTTTAAATGACTAGCAAGGCCAGACCTTCATTTTCATCGTTAGATAGGATAAGAGACTTTATTGTCATCCCAATCACACCTTCAAAATTTGGGCTTGATCAGACTGTAACAATTTAGAAGGTTAGAAACAAAAGGATATCAAAAGTCTTAAAACATCGAGATCTATTTAAGTTTTCAAAACTACAAAATTACCACGGCAATCATCCAAGGATAAATAACCTAAACAAAATGCCATGCCAACTTAAACATGACATGAACATTAATATAACACCGGAATCGGTACCTGGAACGAAAGGGAGAAAGAGAGAAACACAGGAACTAGTAGGTACCTGAAATGAAGGGTGATAGAGATAGAAACACAGGAAACGGATGTAAGCGGTGCGGGCCAGTGTTCCGCAGGTGCGCCTGCGCACGCGTGCTATGATTTAACTTTAAACGAGATCCTGTTTAAATTACGAACTATTTTACTTTGTAGCGTGACATATACAAACACATTATTTTCAACCAACCCTCTTCAGAGCCTTCTATGAACGTTTTTATTTTAATAATACGGGATTACTCAGATTAAACAAGTCAAATGCTCCGATTGTGCTTTCTTCTTTGAAATTTTAATCTTACAGAATTCACCTTAAAGTGTAAGACTATAAACAATTTTTTGTAGTTGTAGGACTCTACTACAAGACAAAGATCATGTCCAATGTCCATGTTGTACCCGTACCGGTTGTCGTTGGGAACGATACTCTCGAAGTTGTTTACCACTATAACTACCTTGGACAGATTGTTCAGTTAGGTAGGTCCAACTTCAACAAAGAGGTCCCCGAAGAATCCAACTCGGATGGGCAGCGTTTGGGAAATTGCGTAATATCTTCTCGTCCAAAATCCCTCAGTGTCTGAAGACAAGGGACTACGACCAGTGTGTGTTGCCAGTGATGACATATGTTAACTGAAACGTGGTTTTAAACTGCTGGCCTTTTGGAGAAACTCAGAGTCACGCAACGGGCAATGGAGAGAGCTATGCTCGGAGTTACTTTGCGCGATAGAATCCGGAACGAGGATATTCGACAAAGAACCAAAGTTACCGACATAGCTCGCAAGGTTTGCAAATTGAAGTGGCAATGGGCAGGCCACATCGCTCGAAGAACTGACAACCGATGGGGAAGAAAGGTTCTTGAGTGGCGACCGCGAACCGGAAGACGCTGGCCGACGATGGCCTCCCACTAGGTGGACCGACGACATTGTAAAAGTCGCGGGCAACCGGTGGATGCAAATGGCAGGTTGTCGTACAGTGTGGCGGTCTAAGGGGGAGGCCTTCGTTCAGCAGTGGACGTCTCCGGGCTGATGATGAGGACTCTACTGCGAGCAAGACGTTCACCTGATGGTAAGCGTCATAACGCCATCATCATAAGCCTACCCATAACAATATCAGTGCCAGAATTGAAACTTGCAAATACAATCCTGCGCCGCACTGTACTGTGCTCGTCATCCTGAGATATTAGATGTTAAATCTTCATACCCAGATTCTTTGGTTTTTCGTGAGAAACAATACTTATGAAGATACAAGTAAAGTCTACGAATAGTACAAGTAAGAATTCCTAAGAAATAGGCACACTCAATAAGTTACAATTCCTCCAATAAATCTAAGAAAAAGGTTGTTAGCTAGCAACTACGTGCTCAGAATACTTTAACTACCAAATTAATCATACTGCCTAGCTGCCTACACACTAAAAAACGAGCGGAGCTATATCATTACATACGTAATACGGTAACATACCCGATGAGTCATAATTATCAAGTATATACGAAGAGAATCAATGTCAAGATCGCAAGGATATTGACGCCTACAAGATGCAAACTTACCTTTTTCGTGGATGGTTAACTTTGTTTATTGTCCGATTTATTACCATTTACAGAGATTTTCCTTTTTCCGTTTGATAGGCTAGGGTTTGAACAATGCTTACTAATGTTTAGTCACTTAGGATTAGGTACCTAAGCAGTGGTCGAAGATGATATACACACCTATATTAGAATGGGAACTGGCTCTCAAGTAAGGCTGCCGTAACACCTAGCTAGGTGCTTGGTAGTTTTTTTTTTTACTTGAATGTGGAAGCCAGGCGTTGTCTATAAAGTGCCCTCATCGTCAGCCCGGAGACGTCCACTACTGAACGAAGGCCTCCCCCTTAGACCGCCACACTGTACGACAACCTGCCATTTGCATCCACCGGTTTCCCGCGACTTTTACAATGTCGTCGGTCCACCTAGTTGGAAGGCCTTCCTACGCTTCGTGTTCCGGTTCGCGGTCGCCACTCAAGAACCTTTATTCCCCATCTATAAAGTGCCCTACTACTGTTTAATTGTAAATAACTCAACAAACGGACCGATTAAAAACAAACGGTTAAGTACAATTTTGGTGATTTTCCTTCAGAGTCAGCAAATTTTAACGACTTTTATCTGTCAATATAGTATGTATATGTTTCGAATTGGTCTTGAAAGATAATTGTACCTAACGGTACAATTTCATGATTATATTTGTAAAAAACTAAGAAGTACTTTATAACTGTACTTAGAAGACTTTCCATCTTGATTTGATTGAGTGTTACTACACCTACTTACTAATATTATGAATGCGAAAATTTGTAAATGAGAAGAGAAGAATGAGAGTATGTGTATTTTGTTCATTCTTTGGGACTATAACGACTCAACAGATTTGGTTAAAAATCGGAATAGTACTTTTTAATCTGTGTACAATAGCTTGTACACTGATTAAAAAGTACTATTCCCGTAGGATAGCGGGTGAATTTCTTTCTTTGTAAGATCTCACAATGTAAGTCGACCGCAAATGGTTTAAGACGGAGATCATAGATACATTAGAAACCCCACAACACCGACAGGCGTCAGTGGTCCGTGGTCGGGTGCCTACAGTTAGACTTGTAATATAAGCATCTAACACTCTTTATACCTTCCTCATACGCTGCCTATATACATCGAGATGAGATTTCGCAGAATTGACTCATGCTAGCCCGTACATAATCAAAACCGCTATGATTATCTTACGGAATTATGTCCTCGTGCGTTATTACTTTGAGGTTTATTATTATAATAAAAAGCGTTTTAGGCATTGCATACCCTCCACAATATATATCAACCAATTAGTTCCCTTGCACATGACCTTTTGGTAGTAACTTGTCGGCTCCTCAAATGAGCAACTTGTCAAGAAAATTCAATTACTATGATAATACACTATCTATGCCCGCATGCGTGACATGTTTTGTGCATAAATCATTCTTCACGTATTTTGTATAAACTCCGGTAAAGTAGAATAACGACAGAATGTTGATGTGAAACCTAATGGAAGTCAAATTACCTGCATTGACATGCTTTTCAGTAACAAAAAATGCCGCCGTTTATTTAGTTTAACTTTTGCGTTGCCATTCAACGTGGTAATACTGCCAGCATAATTATGGTACACTGATAGAGGTACCAACAGATATAGTGAGCTAGAGCATCTTTAAAATTTTAATAACCACGGATTATCCAGACTTTCATTTAGAGGTACATGATCAACTTTGTAATGTGTCGTGTTAGGGCAGGACTAAGGCAGCTGGCATAACAAAACTCAGAACTAAAAGCCTTAAAGTTAGATAAGTATAGAGGATGATTATGGCATGTTTACCTAACGCATTAAACTAAACGTAAAAGTACCGTACCAAAACTAAAACTTCCACTAATGTACAATATTTTAATTTTGATGTAATTTAACCCAGTTCATAAAAAAGTAGTCCGGCTTATCGTAATAGCAGCATCCTCACATTAAATTTGATATCTATAGGAAGTCGAAACATAACTTTGGTCCGTTTCACATATTATATGACATAATCAGCAAAAACTTTCACGATGATAAAAACCCGTTCGGAAACCATTTATCATAGCGACCTTAATCCGACCGGTTTTATCGATGTGCACCAAATCAGTTGTATTATTGCACTACGTAGTTTTTCAGTAAGTACAAAAAGTGATTCCGGTGGTTGTCGAAACTTGTAATTTAATTCTTTGGAACATGAATACGGGTAGAACTGTTGTTGCAAAATCGGGAGAGAGCGCAATGGAACTTTTGTTGCAAAATCGAGAGAGAGCGCAATGGAACTGTTGTTGCAAAATCGGGAGAGAGTGCAATGGAACTGTTTTTACAAAATCGGGAGAGAGCGCAAATGGAACTGTTGTTGCAAAATCGGGAGAGAGCGCAAATGGAACTGTTGTTGCAAAATCGGGAGAGAGCGCAAAGTCTAGTAACTACTGCTTCATCAAGAGTGCCTTTGTCCATGAAAGCAAAGTGGGACAATAGCATAGATCATCAAACACATCACATTGATGGTCCATGTAATTTATTACCGCCGTAAAGAACACTTAAACTGCCCACTCTTATAGTTCACTGCAAAGTCGAGGCTTTGCGTGATGTAAGTATATAAGCGGTCGTGGAAAAAACAACTTTACCAGGTTTATTATAGGTTCTTTGTTCCCGTCAATCTTAAATTCTGGTAAATAGGTACACTTTTTAACCTGTGGTAACCCGGGAACGGACTTTACGCAGCTGTTTTGCTTCTGCGTCTCGCTTTTATTTTGTAGTGGGAGTTGTGGCTTTGAAAACAAAAGATTTCTGATCAAATAATTTCACCATTATGGATTTAGTTACTTTGAAGAATGATTTTGAGCAAAAAAAACATAGACTCGATACGTAAAGACGTGTTTAGCATCTACCACACCAATAATAAAGATGAATTTTTTTTGTACGTAGGTACCTAAGTATAAGATTTAGATAACATTTGGAAGTTAGGTTTCTCATACCCTTGCTCAACACACTAGTAGGATATTTTTTATGCCTACGATTCCTGTAGAATAGCGGGTGGAGCCACGGGTCGCTACTATCTAAATATCTTGGTAAAATGAAAGTAGCCATTCGTAAAAAATGATAAAGTCCAAATACGAACCGTTTTGCTCATCCTGTGTAGTCTCAAAGTCCGCCAACGAAATGTTGGACAAGTCTTCGATGTAGACCTGAGGATGCCTGCTCAGTGAGTGTCGGCCGCCGAGCGAGTGGTAGCACGTTTCCTCTTCATCCGCGGCCTCCTCCGTCGACGATCCTTTTAGGCAGGAGTGAAAACTCCTTGAGAGGCGACGCTCCGTACTCATTCTCACTCATGTCCCGATACCACACCCAATAAGACCCTTATCACTTTCTAAAAAAACACAATTTTTAACTAATATATTTAGTTGCACTTTAGTTGACTTGTTACACGACACTAACATCCAAAGCTTGAGTGAATCATCACTGCAATGAGATCTTTAAACACTTTTTTAACTTGTTGACGTCACTTTATTATCGTTTATCGTTGCATCAGACGGTCACTGAGTAAATATAATTTATTTTTCCAGTAGGTTTATTAATCACGATAGTCGACACGCCTTCGGATATATCACTATGTTTGGTTTCACATTTGTTATCGTGAATTGTTATCACAAGGACTGCAATCGTAAGATTGAATATTATACTGAGCTAGTGATCTACATGTAAATAAACAGCATTTTTATATTACTCAATGTTACATGGATTGCGGAAATATCTTGCGTTCAAGATTTTTGCCTGTCGTTTGTCTTATCTTAGATATGTAAGTGTTTTCTAGATTTATATCTTCGAATCGATAAAATATTATTAACATGAACTTGAACAGCGTCGTTTAGGTTTACAGCAGAAATAAAATGGATTTACGTTGTCATATTATGTTATGTAAACGTCTTGTTAATAACTATTGTACTTACGCATTGCTTACTAATTTGAATAAATCCGATTTTATTTATTCTTACATGAGATGCTTCTTGCATGTAATTAACTTTTATTTGAGCGAATTAAGCATATTTTTAGAAAACAACAACATTTTATACCCACCTTTATCCACCAAGATACCCAATTTGTACCCACCTTTTATTTAAATCTTAAAGGCACAAATCAATTAGCAGTAACCACATTTTAGAAGGTACTGAGATACTGAGGTACAAGTCTATACGACCAGCGGTTTGGGCTGTGCGTTGTCTGTCAGTCAGTCAGTCAATCAGTCAGGACAGAGCCTTTTATATATATAGATTACAGTTACAAAAAAAACCAAGAGCCAATTCAGCCATCACATACTCGCGTATCGTCTAGACAAGACAGGTGAGTCGCGCGACGAGATTGCGACATTCCATGTCGCCAGTACCAAAAACCGGCGACAATCCGTATAACTCGTTGTCGGGACACAGGGAATACGACAATCGAGGTCATCGAACTCTCCAGAATGAGGCCTACCACACATTCGGCTAATGAATGGCAGAGGAACAAAGCATTGCGTCTTTGTACCCGTGGACCTATTCACGTATTCCTGCGACTGCGGTGTACGAGTGTCGTAACTTTAACATAACAGACGCATAAACATTAAAAGCGTATAAGATACCGCCAGCTTCTCGGAATCACCGAAGAAACTTGGAAATTTGATCGTCTGACTATTATTTATTTACTGTTTTGGAGCAAATAGAAACAATTGCACAGCTTTTATATTTAACAGATTCTAGGTTTAAAATAGGACTAAATTCTGAGTGAGTGTTAAAAAATATTGCTGACTTATCCATCTAGACTTAATAAAAATATATTATTAAGAGGATAGAGTAAATATAAAACCAACAAAATCAGTCTTGATGTACATTGTTTTAATGCTACACCTTATAAGCAACACAAATTAACGAAAAATTATATATTTATACTTTTTTTTAATGTATAAAAACCTTGACATATCATCATATTCGATGATGTTTAGATGATATTGATTTTGACAATTGTTACTTTTAGCGTCGTAAGTTCGTAACACAGTTAATTCAATTGTTAATAGACACCAGCAGGGCTAACATGCGCACCGCGAAAAAAATTTCTCGATTCTTAAAAACAGGACAAGGATACGAATCTGTATAAGTTTGTCTCGTTTTCGCAGCACGACATAAAGACACGACAAAATTTTCTCGCGGTGCGCATTTTGCTAGCGCCCTGCAGGTACTACTTTTGTCTACGTTGCCATTTAAAAAAGTCTACTTATTGTAACCGTCGTTAAAATATTGGAATAGATTTAGGCACTCGGCTTAAATTTGTATAAATAAATATATAGACATAAGCCATGGTTATGGTTTCCATAATACAAGCTTAGCTTAGTATGGGACTAGATGGCGCTGTGTGAAAAATCACCACCAATATTTATTTATATTTATTTATTCGTTTTTTTATTCCTGGTAAATTAGATTCACTCTTCTTTTTCTCACTTTTTTAGCTTCGTGAAGTAGTAAACCAATTAATGGAGCAATAAACTTTTTTCTACGTACTGCATAACCCTGACCATTATATCCGCGACAAATCGCACTATTTGACCGTAAACCGTTTAGCAAATCAAAGATCTAGTGATTCGTGAATGTAATTGCAATTAGATATGGACATCAATCAATATTGTTTTAGAAACCTGTTTACGGTGATCAGAAAAAAATTGAAGAAAGCATTTATTCGTCATTATGTTTCGAGACAACATCATCTGTGAGTGCTACATCATTTTATTGTGTTACTAGCCTAGTACCCGCGACTTGTACGTGGAGACTTTCAAATAAGTAGTTCTGGGCAGCGACTGTGATAATGGAATGGACGGGCCCAGCGCTTGCAAGTCGATCAAAATTAACAAGACAACACAATCAAGCATACCTAGCTAAAAGTATGCATATTACATTTGCCGGAAAATAGAGATAGCGAATCTAATTACTGCAATGCAGAAAGAGAACACATGTACATGTATTAGAAGTTTGTATTGTCGTATCGTATGGGTCGCATGTCGCAAAGGCTGAGTGTGACTGAATCGAGTGGAGCGCCGGCGCTCAACATATAGTCTTCAAAATCCGTGCGCTTATTTCCCGTCCATTCATCTTATCATTATCGCTGGTTCTAGGTACTTCATTTTCTATACTTAATTAACTTTCGACCTTTTCATGTTATAACACCACATCTCATTAATTTTATTAAAGGTTCGTTATTAATGTGTGTTATATCGCTAGTAAACACAATAAAACAGATCGGGTAATACACTTTTTCACACTTTTTTCACCCATGTTTTTTCATGTTCACTGTTGGGATTGGGCCTAGCCTCCAAGGGCGATTGGACTTAATCCACCATGCTGTCGTGTCTTTGATGTAAATCTAAAGGTTGGTGAACATTTCTTATCCGGACGTATGCGAGTTTTTTTACTTCACCGGTGAAGGAAATAGTTTTAAGTACTCTCTAAAAATGTTATATAATAAGGCGGATATCACTTAAACAAAACACATAAAACCTGTAACGGAATAAGGTAAAGTGAGTGCATTGACAGTGTTGGAGTTGCATATTATGTAACAATTACCGAGAAGAGTTTAGTCTAGGAAGATACTGTTACGAGGAACATCTGAATTAAATTAGACACTAGATTGCACTTCACGCGTTGACAAAAAGAGTGAAATCATCAACGACCTATTGTTTCGCTGGAAAGTTCAGTGTGGGAGTTAGAACATGACGTGAATCGACTTGTCGAGGAGAAAATTGCGGAACCAAGTAATAAGCTTTCATGCGTACTTTTTATTATGTACCTATCTTATAGTTAAACTAAAAATGTCATTCATCGCTTTAATGGTAATGACGATACCGATTGAGGATAATTTTGTTTTCAGAAGTAGATAAAACCACGTGGTAATTTTCGCGGAAGGATATGAAGATAAAGTAACTGTTTTAAATGGTTATCCATCGGCCGCAAACAATGAACAAACTCCGATATCCATTGTTTCGAAGGCCGTCTCAAGGTGCCAGACCACCCGGAACGACCTGATATATTTTACGGCGCCTATAGCTCCGATTCCATTTAACAATGAGAAACAATAGGAGCTTTGATTGCGAATAGTCCCAACTGAGCAGCAATTGGAAGTTCGGATACATATTTTACTGTTACGACTTCCTATCGCTTTCGTTGCTTCATTAAAAGGTGATTACCAAGTTGACGTCGCAAAGGTACGTCACAATACTGTAAACTTGTATGAGGCCGAGCCTGGCTCGCCGCCAACGTTTTCCGGCACGAGAATGATTTTCCCGAGATAAAAAATTCCAGGGCTCCACCGACCTTAATAATGGTCGGCATCTAAATCATCTACAGCGTTATATGCACGCGAAGGCGAGAAAAAATTAACAATAGCTTTAGTATAAAATAACACAGGAATTTGGGATTGCATTATTTGCATTGTTCAAATGTTCACAATCCTTCAAGATCAACCTTGTCGCAGTATCTCGATATCAGCCGATATGATAGTGGCGCTGATTGTCATTGACCCGTAAATTCGCTCTGTCGATATACACGCTCGATAGACGACACTAAAAATAGATCCAAGTCTCACCAGAAAATGAGTAGAGTCGCACGAGTTGTCCGACTCGGTCAAGGAGACTAACAACGGGAGGTCCATATGGTGTGAGGTAAATTATGTCGTATGGAAACGCTGCATGTGGTCATAGTCTTGAAGATTAGAGCTTTCGCGCCTTAGTTAACAGAGATTGTTTTAATGATTATAAAAATGGGTAATTGCTGAACATTTGCATATTAGAAACCAAATCAGATAAAGTAGAAGAATGGAAGCTAATAAGAAGATTGAGCACGCTTGCGTTTTTATTCGCATACAAAGCTTTGTTCTTGATGCATAGATAGATGAAAAGCCGCAAGCCATCTCCAAATGGAACTGTCTGTCAGAGCAAATAAAACGCATCCGCCTGCGACGACAATCGCTGACACGTTAACTAATGATGAGGACAGGTATAAATCATGATGATAATAGCCAGCGCCGTTCGAAGACGGTCGGAGGAAACGGTCGATTTGCGACGGATATGGCGATTGGGACAAGTGGGCCGAAACCTGATGTAAGACAAGTACTAGTTGAACCCGTGAACTGAGTTATTAATCTCATTCATTATGTGGTGTCGTGATCACAATGGCTTCATTGTGCGTTTACTGTGGCTCTACGTAGCGTTACTGCAGCCTACAAATGACGGATAAAAAATATGCGCTATTGTATGGTACGTATACATTTGTATTTGTAATCTGATTGTTGTGGTTTGTAGAGTTTTTGTTTCTATGACTGTTTACATTTTCTACTGGAACTGAGCAGATATTGTTGGTAACTGAATAATTATCTCTTGGTCGAATGCATGTAATACCACGAGTAAATATTTTTATTGAATATCTGGCAATATAGTCAGTTCTTAAAATTTTAACAAAAAACTGGTTCAATTGTTACATTTCTACGTTTATCAGATATAAAAAGGATTATTACTGTAAAACTTTAAATTGTGCTAATATGAAAATTTTGTGAAGTGCTTCAATGTTATCGGAATTCTCATAAGAAAAAGTATAACTATAATAATAGATTTGTTTTTGTGAAACAAAAAATCTGTCTACTGGTTTATCCACAATTTATGAATCAAAATAACGTAATTTTCGAGTAAACATATTCATGTATCCGGTAAATGTTTCACTGACCAATTAAAATGTTGAAGATTAACATAAAGCAAGATGCTGTTTATTCACACTGGGAATCACCAACACCAAAATAGATTGACACCAAAATAACCGTGCACGCCACATCACTACTAAACCGAGCTGCTAACATAAACACAACACAGGAACAATCCTTTACGAGATTCGTATTAAAAACCACGTTTCCTTACTCGGACACGACTCGGTTTTCCAAGTACTGATAAAACAACTGATCGCGTGACTGTCTCCATTCAGAGATACCAACACACTGAACGAAGCGAGGCGAGCACCGCACCACAGTCACGCTGCGTACGCGCAGGCTTGCGCCCTCCATGGCGGAGTTTATTTACTATTCACAGTTTAAAATTCGAACGTGCTCTAATAATCAACATGGCGCAGATGTACCGGCGGCGGCGTTTCTTCACGCCACTGTACACAATCCAGTAAAAAGAGGAAATAGCCATGATTGCGAGGAAAAAGATAACGAATCATTATAGAACCATAATGTACTAGAAAACTGCATTCATTTGTAATTGTCTAGCAATTACAGGAAAAGTTTCCAGCCATACTTTTAACAGCTGACAGGATGTTATTACAACAAACTTCCACAAAAACATCGTCATTCAACGTATCGATGATACATAGTTGTAACGCAATAGAACGTATAAAAAAATAACTAAACCTATCATAATCAAAAATAGGGAAAATCGTGAATAATCCAATGAAAGTGAAAGTAATAAAAATAGCAGTCGAAAGGCGTGACCAGGCTTAGAGGCTCGAGAACCTGTTGATGTATTGATCACTTTTACTGTTCACTTTCAAGGTATACAGGATCGAGCAGGTAAAGCTATGGGAATCGTGAGCGCAACGAACTCTAGACTCGGAAACTCGGGATAGCTACGGGGATGGTCTATACACTTGTGTAATTATTTTAAGCTCGCCAGACGGGGACGGACAAACAGACACAAGGACCTGCTGGAATGTTGGCCGCGTGTTTAAAGACGGCTCTACACTAATAAGGAATGTTAGGGACGAGGGTGACGATGAACTTAAATTAGGAAGGGAAGTTGTGAGATGTTTTGTAATAGGATATAATGACGCTAGCAGGAAGTATTGACAGCTTTGTTTTAGCTGTATTTTAGATATTTTAGTAGAAATTGATGGGCAGTTAGGTTTTAGTTTTTAGTTTATGGTAGAAAGTAAAGAATCACATATCACATCAACAGCCTGAAAACGCCCACTGCTGGATATTGCCAAGTTGCCCCTCGCAAACTTAATGTTATATAGTCAAATAGTAATTTAAAGCCAAAAAATATATATATTACAGACGATATTCCGTCTAAGTAACTTCTATGGATGAAAACACTTTCCTATACACTATACTTTCCTAGATAGAAAAAAGAAACCGAAACAGTGTCTATTTATAAACTTTTTTCAGTTATATGTCCTAATTACAGCACATAGTCACATAAAAAAATATATATTAAAAGATAATAGTATTTTGGAGAACTTTCTATGGTTGAAAAATTCGTAATTTCGATACTTTAAGAATAAAAAACTTCAAAAATCGAATCTTGACGCGCACGAATCTGCGTAACCGCCATATTTTTGCTACAGAAAACATAAAACTTTCCTAGAAACGAGAAACCTACAAAACTTATAGATAAGCTTTCAGACAATTTATATTCTTAATTTTCGAGTAGATGAACACGATAATAACTGCAATGAATTCTATTTTTTAAGACTTTAGTTAATATACATGGCAGTCTCATCGTATCTTCTTAACCTAATACTACAAAACTAATATAAGCATAAATTGGCGATGTTGGTCACTTAAGGCGACACATACAAATGAACAGCTCCCGAGCTGCGTCAGAGCCGGGGTCTGACAGCAGTCTGTTCAATCTCCCAACATCCAGCTTGTTCAAATGGTAAGCCACCTCAAGCGCCCGTCTTTCACGCTGGAGGCGGGTACTTTTTTGTAGTGGTAGGACTCTACTGCAGAGTCCGCCTGGGGAAGTACCAGCATTACTGTGTTCCGATGAAGAGATTTAACATCTAATATCTCAGGGTGACGAGCGCAGCGCAGGATTGTATTCGCAGGTTCACAATTCTGACACTACTAATGTTAGTGGCAGGCGTGACGCTTACCACCAGGCGAACGTCTTGCTCGTCTCGTCACTTCAAAGTATTAAAATAAAATAAAAAAACTTCCAGGATGCATCCTCCTCCACTCCGCATGTATCGAAATTCGGTGAATCCGCCTTCCCCAACAAATATATACATTAAAGAATCTGAGATGATCTTACACCAATACGTTATATCAGCATATAAAAGGAATTAAAAGTGAAGCACATTTATTCATTGTATTTTTTTTATGTTGATCTAGGCAAGAGTAGTAAGTCAAGATGTTGACCTTGAGAGTACAGCAATGTTACGCTTATGTTGTTTTATATGTTAGTGCTAGTTCATGGACACGCAATATCTCGTTTTATTTTAAAACTGGTACAAGCACATGTAGGTGTGATGCGAAAGAAAACAATTACGGTGCTGACCGTTTGAAATGTTAAAAACAGTTATCTGTTGGATTATTACGTCTAGTAGTGTTTTAGTACATTATGATACAAGTGTGCTATGTTGGTCATTACACTAGAGGCGGTATTATGCAGGCGAGCCACAGACGAGCGCGATAAAGAAGCCGAGAGTGTATTGAAACATAGCACAAGAGTTTCATACGACTGTTTTCATCACACTTGCGAGGAAAAAACAAACTTTTGTTTTGATTATAATCAACCACAGAGAAAACGTCAACAAACATTTGCGGAAAATGGCGCCCAAACCAGTAATGCGCGCGCAGGTTGACATTTAGTTCAGCGGCATAAGAACTCTTTGTTGGTATTACATAAAAACTGTAAGTATTACCCGGCTATATTAAGAGTGCTTCGTATACATACGTCTAATAGCAGTCACGTACAAACTTGGCTTTACCGGGTTATACTTATTATAGCACGAGTGTCGTAATGTAAAGTAAAAAGCACGCGTGCGTAATAGCTTGGATTATGAGCCTAAAATCGATGCAATAAGATCCACTTGACGAGCAACTGTGATGAAAATAGTATTATTAACACGAACATTGAGATAAGTGATAATATAATCCGAGTTATATGACATGCAAAAAAATAAAGCAGTACCAGCAGATTTCGTAAAGTTAAACATCACAGATTATTTTGTAAGTATATCTTCTTTACAATCATGTACAGCACTTACTTCAGTTCTTGCCAATCTGGGCAAATTAGAAGCTGACAAAGATTAAAATCAAGTAATTGTCTAGCTAATGTATTCCTCACAGATGTACTAATGAGACCGCCTAATCGAAGCTGCGTGGGCGCAAGTTGGGCGTCTGTGGGCGGCTGAACTTGGCAGACTCAACCTTGCGCAAGAAGCCCTTCTATCGAATGACAAACAAAATAAAATAACAACGTTTTAGTTTGGTGTTTATGACAAGACTAGTGAACATAATAGGATCAAAGAGCAATAAGAGCATAATATTATCCACTTGCAGATGTCTAAATTAATAAATGATGTCATCAGAAGTATTAATATAGCAGGTAAATATTAGCGGGGAAAATTCAACGTAATATATAATTATGAATCTTCATTTTACGATAGGTTATGTTATGATGTAATTTATTTGCAGAATATCCAAAAAGTACGTACCTGTTATTTATTACGCGTAATTCAACTCAATTGATGAGAATGCATGAAAATAAAATAAAACAAAGTTAAATAATAATAAGTAATTTTTATTAATTTGTATGTTTAAAAAAATAATTGTAAAATAATATAATTCTTAGCATGATAAAAACCTAATTGAATGTAATAATTTTATATACCATAACAGCAATAAAGGCTATTCTATTCAACTCAATTAATTGAATGGACAGAAGTGTGTAACAGGTGACGCTATTTTGTGATATTCACAAATTACACTGCATTTGATTAGATCTTTTTAGAACTATTTAGACTTGTTTTTGGAACTACTGAGACTAGAAATATACGGACAGAAATACATTAGTAAGTTTAAATAAATCACTAGCTTTAGCTGTTCTACTAATAACTGATGAAGTTTAGAAATAAAAAGATTACCAACACAATTCATTTTGTCATGTTCACAGAGTCGTGCCTGAAAAAACGTGTTCACTAACATAAAACATAACTATAATACGAATAATACAAACCACTGATAACAAAATGCACGTTTTCTTCAATTTACAAAAACACGAGTGGCAAGCGAATGTAGGTGAACCGACTAAATGGCGGTAACATATTATCAATTACAAAACTGAATTGTTTAATGGATTAGTTGATCTATGAAGTGATCGATGTGTAGGAAAGCGCAAAAAGTGGAATGAGTAACGAACTTTCGTTAGAGAGAACTGTGCTAATAGTATTCGAGGCTACGTGCGTGCAAGCAGTGGAAGCGGCCCGTGGAAATGTAGCGAATAACTGCATGCATAAACGCCTTAAACAGGTGCAAGTGAAACTGATTTGGTACCTTGAATAACTGTGCACGCACCGATTTTAGAAGATGAACACATATGGAACCGTTATGAAGTGAGGCAAGCTTGACACATAAACAAGCTTTATTGAAGTGGACACATTTTCTGGTTACATCGCGTATTGAAAAATATTTTCTCTACTATTTATTTAAATACGTATAATATAATAGGTTTACGCACTGATTTAAAGGTTTAAAACATTTTCTGATTATTAACTGTAATCAAATCGATGGAAATATCATGAAATATTTTTAAAAAAACTGGGTGACATTGAATTCGTGGGCATTATCTTAGGAGGTCATTCATCTCATCATAGTGGACAACTGGTACCATGAAACCAAACCTGACGACGCGAAAAAAAATCGGCTGTCCCTAACAAAAAATGCAATTACGCGCGACAAAATGTATGGAGTAGCTGATTTTTTTTCACGATTTCCGCGTTGATTTCGTAATAAAATTTGTTCATTACGATAATTTTAATGACCTCCTAAGATAATGCCCCTGAATTCAATGTTACCCTGTATGCTAATAGAAACCTTTTGATTCAAATCTAGGTGAAACATTTGTAATGACAAGTACTTAGAGAATGTCTTCGTAAAAAAAAGTATAACGCAAAACCACGCATCAATATGTCTGAATTTCAAAATATCTGGATCACATGTCGTATATAAAGTGTAAAATTCACAATGTCATGACTTTATCGTCTAAAATGTTGCAGCTCTTATCTGTATGAAACATAATGCATTTACTGAATAAGATACCAATGAATTACAACAAAACAATAAACTTCCCGATACTACAGCTGATACGCCATTAAGTATCTATGAACTTACTCACTATGAACTAAATAGGGTAACTGGAGTAAAGAATGCCTTGAAGGCACCGTGTCGCCTCAATGGAACAGATTAAGCACGCAACTCACACATGCACGTACAAGCGTTACCGTTCCTTACAGTTATAAGTGCAAAGATACTACGCATATGTACTATAGATTGGTATCCACTGGACACTATAATGAGATCATGCATATTGGGGGATAGGATAAACAAACTTTTGTATGCGTCTTGTGCTAACTTTAGCCCAATCCAAACCATTTCGCCGATGAAATGGATTGTTTGATTACACAGATTTTGGACCTGTTTGTTTACACAATCAGTTCTATAAGGTTTTACAAACATTGAAATGCTAGGTGATTTGGCAGTTTCACAACTCAATAAAGAAAATTATGGTGAAAAAAGATTGCTGTAACCTCGTTCTTATTTTATCGTGTAGCGTTTCTATGAGATTGCAGTTAACATTTCCGCATCCGGTGGTGAACAGTGAACACCCGGTCCTGAGATAAAATAACTATGAACCAACTCTTTTATATTCAGTGCTAGTAAGCCAGTTCTCTACTAAACCTTATGGCTGAAGAAACGCTGATTTATGCTGAGAAAAGAATGATATATCATCAAGATTTACTTTGATTCTGGTGTTGCTATAAAATGGGCAGAGTATTTGAATCAAACTTTGGGTATTTTTATACATTTTAGTGCCTGGAAGATTTTCTAAATGTACCTACAAAAACTTCACTTCAAACCGCTGAAGAAGCTAATAGCTGTTAGCTGTCACTTAAACACGTTTAATTTAATATATTTTTTTTACAATGAAGAACTAAGTACATAGTTATTTTCAACCTGGATATTTTATAATCTTTTTTTAAATCGAGTTATTCCAAATTTAAAAAAGTACGAGTAGTTTCGAAATAGTTCACTAGATCATTTTTATAAAAAATACTACATATTTGAAATCCGATAAAAGCTGAGATGAGGAAACGCAGTACTTACCTGTATGCTTTGTAAAATACATTCAGAGGAGTTACAAGATTTTCTCTCCCGGCAAAAGTCGTAGACTTATATCATTTGCATTATAGACTAAACTAAAGGCATCAAACGGACCAGGAGTTAATGGTTCAAAGAATAGCCCTGATCGGTCGTTAAATATTATTGAGGATATCGATAGTCGGTTGTAAATTGTGAAATGCTTAAACAATGCCTCTATTTGTGTACTTGAATGTATTCATATGAAGCGAGGCATATACATTATACACAAAGTAATATCATCATCGTCATCATCAGCTAGAAGTTTCCACTGCTGGACGAAGGCCTCTTCCATAATAGGGAGGGGTTGCCATAATCCCCTGCTTGGCAGGCGGCTTGAGGATCGCAGAATGCTCACCACAGTGGACGCTGCTACTCGTCCTCAGGTGGTTCTGGATGCAGTTTTAGGTCATATCCATTACCCAGGTCCAGAATAATATAATCGTCTAAATAATATAATTACCAATGTCTACGTACCGAACGGTAACTTTTTTTTGGTTTTAAAATTTTCTATTCTCTCAGTTTTGCATGAAAAGATTTAGTTTCAAAGAAACATGAAAATGTTTAATTTGGTTTATATCAATAACACCGTACTCTGTACTCTCAAAATTTTAAGCCCCGTTCAGAATCTTGTTTTACCCAAAAATTTCAAACTCTTCACAACTTAAAGTCAAAACATTCAAGCAAGCGCAAGGTTTCACAGATTTCGATTTTACTCCGAAGTTTCACTTCTAAAGTGATGCACAAGTAAATAGGCAAACAAGTGAAACAAGTTTCAAGCCCACTCGTAAAGTACAGCTCCATGATTTTAATTAACCATGAGACGCAAGTTAATTCTAATAATTATTCAAGGGATTTTCTACATTTGCCATAAGACTTAATGTATGAGAAATTTAGTTACATTTAAGATAAAAATTTCAAGTAAGACCTTCATGGGTGAATATTGCATTGATGCAATTTCTTCTTTAATTAGGTACCCCCCGCCGAGAGCTAGATTCCAAGAATTTCTTCGTTCTGTAACTTGGAGGATTTAACTCTCTAGGTAACAAACTATGGTAACAAACCATTTTAAGAAAAGAGGGGTAAAAATCTTAATGGCAAAAACAGCTCAATTCCTTAATATAATAGACCGAAGACTGCATTTACTCTTCTTACATACAAATTGCCCTGATCAAAGTGAGGTAGTAAATGATGATTGTTGGTTAGTAAATGATAGTTGATCAGCGATCACAACTAGATCGATTTCGTGACCATCAATAAACGTATGTGATTTTAAGTAAAACATTGCACGATTTTTTACTTTGTATTGTCTATTGTTCTCGTAGTATTATTTTCATTTGTTGTCTTTTCAAGTAGTTGGTAAGTTACCAGTTTTAACGTTAAATAACTGATATAAACCCTTATATCTATCCTGGGTGAATCAAATTTCATAAATGGTACGTATATTGTATGGGACATTTAAGCCTGATTTAAAATTTAATATTTAGTTCTATTCTAATCTGATATAATAGACGGCTGACATGTATACAATAAAACATTCCATTATTTCCACTCATTTTCAACCAAATTCATAATAGGAGGTTCTCAATTCGGCTGTATGTAGTTTTTTTTTTTTAATATTTGTTACGCGTTTAATTCGTCAATGATGAGTTGATATTTATGATTATTTTATGTTTGGGAGATCATTTTATTTTTTATTTAAGTATTTATTTAAATGCACATGTACAAAGCATTAGAATCTACATAATGTAAATACAAAAGTAGGACTATACTAAGTACATACCCTATAAGGGTGTCGCATTAATATTACACATTTTTCTATGTTAAATATACAACATTTATATTAGTGTGTTAATTACACATGGTTTAGCACTGGACGAAGATTAGTGTCGTGAGTTTGAAACATATTTGTTATCACCTAGAAATTAATCTATACTAAAAGAAAAAGTATCATATAGTAGTAGTCTATATTAAGTTTGCTATGGAACATTTTTTCATTAAGCTCATACTTCAGAGGTGGCCCTATATACATTTTATCGAAATCAGTTCAGTAATTTGGCTTTTAAATCAAAATTACTGGAAAAATATGTAATCCAGGTAATCGAAATAATAATCCGGTAGTGGGCTTGAGCGTTTCGATTGTCTCTAGACCTTCATCGGTCTGGATACAATCCTTTTTTTGTGTAATAGGCCAAGTAGTCTTTGTAGTTTGTTGTAGTTTATCGATATTGAAATCGGTTGCTTTTTTTTATAAAATGTATATTATGTTTCATCTAAACAGTATCTTTATATAAGAAGTTGTTTACGTTTAATGAGCGCTTAGTGTCTTCGTTACTACGTATTATCATTTCCCGTGTATTTAGCATACACTTGTATAATTCAAGCGCCATTAAGAAATTACTTTAGAAAGCAAATATATACGACTCTACTTGTTTTCCTTTCGACAAGAATCGGTATTGCAGGCATTATAGCGGTTAGGACAGATAGTTTATAGGCGGTTAGAATCAATAACAGTTTATATTAAACATGATTTTAAGTGCATTTTTTTCGGGGCGTAATTCTGTTGTTTATTTGGTCATTCAGACTAAAGACGCAAAAAAAACTTAATTAAAGTTACGTATAATTTAAGTGGTGATCCTATCATATCAAAGTGACATATAAACGTGGAGCTAAACGTAGCTGGTACACGAATTTCCGGCTACCGTCATAGGTACCGGAAAAGAGGGGAATGACCGCTGGACTGACAGCACTTTGCTAGTTGGCAGGGCACCGCAAAAAGTCACCTAAAGTACCGTATCCTTGTCCTACAAAACATGAAGTGGGCGCAATGTAAAATTAAAAGGACAACTATATTATCAAGACAAACCAAAGTGACTATCCAATACGCTTCCAAGGTAGAGCTTTTGATAATATATTGCAGGTACGTATAGAGGTTATTATTATGTGTCACTAAACATGACCCTTAACCCGCTTGACCCTGGTTATGCAGTCTCGCGGTATATTTCGCTTCACTGAGCTAGGAACTGACCGGGTGAACTTAAAACGCAAGAGGATAATAGAACATTTTCATGACACAAAAAAAACATAATTTTACTATAAGGATTCACCACAAGTTAAAAACTTTGTACTTAACCATCGGGCCATATTATAACAGAAGTTTACCGCAAAGTAAAATATAAGGGCTGGAGTGCTAGAAGCACTTGATATTGAAGGCGTTCTAGTCTGTGGAAAGCTTTTACCGTAAGTGCCTTTGATTTACGTTTATTGGGCGCTGAATGTTCCCCAAAATCTCGAGTTATTCCTGCTATGCCTGTTCTCACGAAACGTTATCGACGGGGAGAATTTTGACGATAACCACGCACTTATCTGTCGCCGGGGACTAGCCGAGCGCGATTTATAATGTTGACATTCTACGAAGGGGAGCCAGTAGCGCCATAAAAAGATTCCCTAAACACGTCATTATTACGTTTACGCTTGGAGAATATTTAGTTATATGAACATCTTTCATCTTCCGTTTCAAAACAAACAACGTCAAGAAATTTACAAGATCTACTTGCGATGCAACTGAGCGTGTGGTAGTTTTTGCAGCTGCATGCTGCATGTACCGTCGACCAAAATAAATATCGTTGAATAGAGACGATTAAAATTCCACAACATGTGGAGACCCCGTATCAAATTCTCTTTGCATTCTAGTGTTGCATCCAATGGTTGAAAGACGTGGCGCGATTGTCAAATATGAACCCATTGGTCTAATAATGAACCGTTTACCTGCAAAGGGGAAGCTTTAATATTCAGACACTGTCGGCAATCGACAGCAGAATGCCAACATATCGCGTTTGGATTTGCGGTAATTGCATTAATTACTCAAAAGGGAACACTTTATAAGGCACTCCGGTGGCGGTTGCTGTGACTTATAAATATTAATAATTCTTGGAGTCAAGTGCACTATTGACGAAACAATAGAACGCATTGTTGTTCGTAGAACAGAACGGTAAGCAGGTCTATATTGTTCTGATCATCGGAGAACAATGCTGTGGGGCAGGTAGCGGGATGCGGGTCTGCAAGAGTTTGTTACGCGAGGGCAGGACACGACATAATGTGCATTGCTACCCTGATTTCGAACCTCTGAACCACACACCGACAAATAAACACATGGCAACCGATGTAGGCATTTTATTCGACTATAGAGAATGACATTTTTGGCAATGTTATATTTGTATCTGACAAAGACCTGCTATAATGGTATGTATGTAAGTATGTTCATCTGTTTTTCCGTATCTTTCGTACTTTGACAAGTGAGATGTCTGTCGATGCATTATAGTACTCTGCATGTCAAAAAATATAATTATGAAGTCATTATGATAAATCAGAGTTCATAAAATGTACAAGCATATTATAAGAAGGATTTGTGATAAGCAGTAAAATATTTGATATCAAAAAAAAAGGGTTAGAAAAAATTATAGATTAATAAAATGTATTTATTCTATAAATCTATAATTTTCTGATGAAACTAAAAGCGATCGTAAATTAAATATGGTTGCAACAAAAATGTGCCCAAGCGATAGTAGTCGTTTCGTTTTTGATTTTTCAGTCTATAATATTTTGTTTTAAGTCGGATTTAGATATTCTTTAGCTGCATCGCAGTCACGTAGATAGGAAGTATGACATCAAAAGATTGTGGTTATTGCAAAAAATATCACCACGACTACTATTGTAATAAATGTTCAATACCAGAGTTGTTCGTGTGTATCTAAACGTTCTAAATGTCTATTATTGTAGGCAGTTCGACCGCGAAGTGGCCTTTTGGTCACGGTGCGGAATCTCGAGATTCCTCCGGCTCCTCAGAATTCCGAAAATGTAATAGGCCTGGACCACCGCTGGATGTTTACCGCGCTGTGACTGTAACTAATTCGGAGATTTATTTAAAGGTTATTGCTTTACCGTTGGTGATTTCACAGATCTAAGTAAAACTTTTATAGAGATTTTACTTTAATTTGGCTTTGTGGTTGTTGGTTATCGGGTAAAAAAATTTGGTTTATTCCCATTTTTTCATCAGGTGAACAAAGTGGAAATTAAGGGGGCGACCAATGCCAGAAGTAAGAAAAATGTGTATTTTTAAACACATAATATTAATGTTAGAGAACGTACATATTCAGATAAAAAAATACTAGAGGTAGGGGAAAAACCTAAAAAAGCCGAGTAACCGAATAAAATTTTGAAAAATAATCTGGTTTATTTAAAAAATAAATACAAATTACTAACAAAAAAAAACGGTTTTAATTCAAATGCTCTAACTAAATTATCAGCGACAGCATCACATTATTTTTTACGAATCACATAGCCAGACTAGTGTTTTAGCAGAGTAACCATTAACTTTTTTAATTTCATGCCTATATTTTTAATAATTAAATAAAATCCCACCTAAATTGCTCAAAGCCATCATCATCAATTTTGTCGTGCGATTTTCGACTCTAAGGTAATGCAAGACGCGCGGGCGAAATCATATATTTTACTGGCATTAGGCGCACTCTTAAGGTCTCTTCATTTCACCTCGGACTCATTGCACCTAGGTGATATCACCTGGGTGATTTGTTTCGACATTATTGGTGGCCTTTGTTCACCTTGGAATTATTTATATCACCCAGGTGAATAGGGGCCACTTTTTTATTATTCTTGTGGACTTTAATCACCCACATAAAACATGTATTAAAACTTTCAAATAAAAGCCAACTTAACTTTTAATCAATCCACTTTGTTCACCCAGGTGAACAAAGTCGAATAAACCAAAATTTTTTGTCCAACCTAATCCTACTAATATTATAAATGCGAAAGTTTGTGTGTGTGAATGTTTGTTACCACGTACCTCCGTAACTACTACGCCAATTTTAATGAAATTTGAAATATGGATACTTAAAGTTCTGGAATAAAACATAGCGTAGCCTAATTTTCAAAAATCAATCCCTAAGGGGGTTAAACAGGGTGGTAAAGTTTCTATGGATGTTTTTTATTCCTTGGTTTGATTCACTCAAAACTTTTAAACTTTAGAATAAATATTGAAACACGTATTTTTTATTTTATTTTAAGCTACGTGCAAGGTGCTATGGTGCAAGGGAGCCCACTCTGGCGAAGCCGCGGGCAATAGTTAGTATGTAAATAATAATAATCATAGTATAATATTAAATAATAAATATGTACAGAGACTCAGTAAATACTAGTAAGTATACTATATGGATCATTATGATCATATATCATACTTTTCAACAAGATTAAATATCAAGTTTTTTTTAACCAAACGCATGTAAAAAGTCAAAAAATTATAAACATGCATTTATCATTTACCAAATCGTAAATTATACTGCTCGTAACTGAAGATATAGGACTCCAATCACCTTTACTGTCTGTTAACAGTTTTATAGCGTCGTTGACAAACGTGCAGTAAATACCCTAAGCTGTTTCAACCGAGACGTTACTTATGAACCAGAAATTATAGAATTATGTCGCAGGACTCGCAGGGACTGCGCGGGTGACTCCGGGACGACTATATTTAGGCTCAAGTCACACGTATAGCGTATCGTATAGCGATCATCAGGGGCAGCACCCAACAAATCGATTCATCTCACATGACTGCCTTACGGCCACTGTCACTACTGACCTTATAAACGATAGCTGACATTTAAGCTTTCAAAACTTACATAATTCAATTTCAAGCGAAACTTTTAAAGCTGTTTATTACATGAGAGTTACGAGCTCGAAGTAAAGACACAAAAAATTACACAGCAACTCTTCAAACACTGGTTTAATTGTTAAAAGTACGCACTAGTATCGTTGTATCAGTTTCACAGTTCACAATGGTGTTCAGTGGGATCACAGCACGGAATTCCTGCACATTGTGGAGAGGAAGTAAGGTTCGTCGCACAGACGAGTGGACGACGCGTCACGCGCTCTACACCGACCGCAAGCGACTGTTTACCAACGAACGCGCGCCAGCTGCCACATGCCGTGTGCACCCTACTTTAGGGCTGCCTCATTGTGTTCAACAAAGATAGTTTCTACTGAAACATCGCTGTTTGCGGATAATTTTACATAAAAATATGTTTGAGGAAGATGTGTTTTCAATTTAATTGCTTTACTCATATTTACCTAAATCTTTTTTAAAATGTGTCGTTTAGCTTCCCGAACCAGGTCTTTTGGTTTGACAAATAAATGTATAATATTTGTCAACTATATTTAGCACATAATAAATTTAATGGTAACTTCAGAAAAATATTCATAATATACCAACGAGTTTACCTGGTAATTGTTTTTATTTAGGTACAGTTACCTACATCGTTATTCTCCTAAAACATTAACAATTACTTACATCTACATTAAACTATTTTTGAAACCAACGTAAATGTGAATTAAACTATAAATCACTGACACGAGCAAGAGATGACCCTACTAAGTTAACCGAGTCTTGCTTGAGTAACACAGAAAAAAGTTGGCCTAACGATAAGCATTATCATATTTGTATCGTAGGAGCTTCGTTATCGAAGTCGTACTAAACATTTACGGCAATGACCGCGCGTAAGCTAGAAACCATCAGGTTGTTTTAGTCCAATGTAAGTTAACTACTTTCTCGCTTAGTGCGTAAACTATGCAGGCGTAAATTTACATTGAAACTACATCGGTTTGTTGTATTCTAGCTTACACAGGACAGCGAGGAACTACATCTTAATAAAGGAATATAAAGCCAGAAAACTCGTAACATAAAGCCGAAAATAGAGTACAGCTAGGATAACTACTGCTGGCTACCGCCATAATAGTCCATTACCATTTTAACTACGCAAAAGTGTAAGGCAGTCTGAGTGGACGACCTACATGATAAAGTTTAAAACTGGATTTTAATATGAGATTTTTGTTCCGAGAAAACTTTAAAGACACAACCTAAAAAAGAATATCCTTTATTACTATTGCAAAAATTTCAGGCCTCTAAATGGTAAATATGGATCGCATAATTAACTCATACCTATAGAGGTATAGCTACGAAATGCCAAAACAGGCGGCTGTGAGACAGAGGCGCCCTCTATATTTTTGTAGAGCCTATATTGTCGTACTATGTGTCAACGCTCCCGACGTTATCTGACATTTCAGTATGTCACTATTATTTAATCTGTGGTTCTTCTCACGTATCTTTGTTGTAGGATGCATAATAGAGCTTGCCTACTAAACGGAGCGAGCAATGGTACCTACTACAAACTTGCCCTAGTTTGCCGCATGCTCTCTCGTGATTTGAGAGCAATTGTCTCTGTTTTTCTTTTAAAGAAAACATGTTTACGTTGTGTGGTAATAATGATTTGGACTTGCATGCATACTCGAAGCAGACTTGGAGGAGTTAACTGATTCTATTTTGATAAAGTCTATAATAGCAGGTCTCGGTCGTATAAAAAGAAACTACGAAAAATATTAAAAATAAAACGCAATTAGCAATCCTAAAATATTGTAAGAATACATGTTCTGGGTTTTCTGAGCTTTTGAAATGATCGAAGGAGCTTACAGAATCATCTTCAAATCAGTCAGTGTCTGAACTAAATAATTACTATCAATGGTTAAAAATTTACAGATAAAATATAAGATATCTTACAGCAAACTCTCTATAAATAAAAACCTTTAAATTATTTCACAAAATTTACTAGGCCTAGCGCCATTTGCGCTTGCCTAAAGTCCGGTGACGCTGTAGAGGCTATCTGAGGCCAACAGCAAAACTCAATAAAATAAAATAAAAGTTTCACAAATGTGGCAATAATTGGCGTACATACCCAGAGATATGAAACGAATTTGAGCTCGAGAAACTCATTTTTTTAATTGTTTAATTACATTTGATTTGACACCAGCACACAAACTGAATATACGAATACAGTATAAAATAATTTTATTGACCAATCAACAAAGATAATATTGTAGTACGAAAGTAGATTACATTTGTGTCCAACCGTTATAATTTGACGCAATAAAATTACTTTATTTGTTAGGTAAATAAAAATATCTCGATTAAATCGGAATTAATTTCAAGCCTCAATGGATTTATAGCTAATCGCCGGTCACCGGAAGAAATAAATAAACATGACTTTTCCCGATTAAGAGCATAAACTAATGCTCATCGAGATGTTTTCAAAAATGAACGATTATTTAACAGCTATTTTACTATAGCGTGGTTATCTCGGTCACTTTCATGATATTTCTTGCAAAACATAGTCAACATCAACGCTTTAGTTGATAGCTTTGAAAATGATGACGGGTAAGGCAGAGGCTTCTGTAGCTTAATTTGGATAAGCAGTTGGGACGGAAACACAGAGATTGCTCGTATGCAGGTTCAAGTCCTGCCAGAGGTCATAATTTTACTTACTATCTATGCATTAAAAACAAAAGAGATAGAGGCAGGTATCTTGACCGTGTCAGACTGGCTCCACTCCAGCTCCAGGCCAAAGGAGAAGTTAACGGACATTATTCTGTGTCATTAACATACAATCCAGCCGGTACCAAAAACTGTGATGTCCAAATAAATTGTCGGATGTAAAATCGTCGGCCACTGCTCCCGTCCCAATTTGTATGCGTAAAGTGGCACATCTGCATTGCTGTCGAACGCCCAAATAATTTTGGCACCGAATTTTTTAAACTGCGCCAAAACACGTAAGCTTAAACTCATACCTTCTCCTACCTACTACCTATTTTTGTAGCGAGGGCCGGAGACGAACTTTGAAATATCTTTGAAAATTTACGCAGAATAACTCGTATTTGCTTCTAAATTCCCTATAAACACGCAAGTTTTATTGTGAACCATGTAGGAATCCCACAGCTTTGAATGCGTATAGAATTTTTAATGTGTGTGACTTGAACTATGGTTTATGGTTAAAACTGAAAGCGCCAATGGCGGCTTCTCAAGAATTCTTAGAACCAGTGGCGTTAGCGAGAAACTTGGCAAGTTAAATAAATAAAAAATTGTTTGCACTCATAGCTAGTTTCCCACTAGAAAATATCTACAAAATAAGCCTGAACAAAACATTATTAAATACTAACACTAAGCCGATTTGCAACTTTTTAATTCAACAATAGCATTATCTCCAGGGGCTTGCCAAAACAAAGACAAATCAATTCAATGTAGATGCGCATGGTATCGAACCAGTCAACGCGTCATGTGCCGAGAGTCAACCCTATTTGTAAACACTTTCTCTTCATAACAGGCGGAATGCATGACATAATCACAACAGCAAGATCAATACAAGCTACCCGGCTAATTGAATACACCCTCATTCAATAACATGCCTTCATTCAATGGGACCGGAAGAGGCAAAAACCTTCTTAGAAAACCGTTGATCAGGCGTGTTCTCGCGAAGTCACGTCACCTCACAAAATTGCCCATCATCTACTATCTACCGGCCTATCAAAGCAGTAAACGACATTCCAAATGTCTTTTTAGCTGCGGTGTTTTATGATTCATGTTTCACTCCCCATTTGGCCTTTCTACTTTATTAAACGGTTATCAGGGGAACCATTGTAAACGACAAAATTAGAAATGTCACTTGAGTGATTACATGCAACACGCTATATAACAATAATAATAATTGGGCAAATTATTTACTGTGAATGCCAAATTAGATGTACTGTGTCTGTGAACTGCAGCGTCGGACACCATTGGGTGTAGAATAGATAGTTCACAGTAACTGTAAACGAAGATGAGAACTTTGGGATAGGTGACAGTAGCAGTAGCTGTTTTGATATGTCTGTTTTAAACTAGCATGAAAAGTATTATGTGATTTGTGTTTCTTTAAATAACTTGTTGACTTGTTTACGACTTCGTGAGGCAGGTCAAGAGCGAATTCATGCATATATATATTAAAAATAACAATATTAGTTACTTTTGCTTGAACATGTACTAAAAGCTTGAGTTCGTTAGGTAGGTATATCCATGTATGCTATATCGGTATCGTATTAGCGTGTCGTATTTTTTTATGACGAGTGGATTCGCTTTTGTCCTTGCTTCACCAATGCGTAGATAAGATCTAAGATCTGCAGCACGAGTACCGTTCTATGTCGCTAAATTTGACGTGTCGGTATAGCAGATTTACTTAGATGAAATTGAGAATATACCGAATTTTATCGAACTATACCGATTAAAATCAAATATACGATTTAAATGTCAAATAGAACGATTGTTAAGAACGGTACTCGCGCTGCTGGTACAGTAGTTTCGTTTTTAAGTCATAATAACTGTAAAAAGGTATCCAGGTAGTTAAAATTTAAGTCGATTGAATTTTAATTTTAAACCTTATTCTTGATTATTGTTCTCTAATCTCTATTATATCTAGCATTTACGTATATATTTTTTGGCAATAAAGTTCTTTTTATTTTTTATCTTTATCTAAGATGAAGTACGTTTACCTAAAAGGTACCGATCTCCACTTTGTTAGAAGATCCCCAGATATTTATACCATGCAACTGAAACTAACAATTTAGCAGGACTAACCAGAACTATCAAGGCAGTGAGAACCAAAATAACTCGATAAATAAACTGTGTTGGCGCGCCCGAATCGGGACGCGAACGGATGCAAAGATGCGGTTGCACTTGTTTCCACATCAACTGCAGCATCCGGTGAAAAGATCAGTCAGAAGACTAAAGTAGCACGCATACGACGCGATGATCTTTATGTTCATTTTTTATCATTATTTGTTGTGGGAACAGTTTCAACAATAACGGTTACACAAGCATCTTACAACTCCTGATGATACACGTATTCACTATAAAGATATTCTTATAGGCAAGGTCCTTGGTACACGTTAAATATCTGGATGAATTTATTCTTAGAAGATGGTCGGAGATAATTTTTATGTAGAATCATAAGCAGCAGCCTGTTGGTAGTGCCACAGGCTTCAGCTGCTAACGTCGTTGGTAGCGCATACTACATACTATATTTATACATACATACTACATTTGGGGCAAACCTCAGCCTGCCTCAGCATTCAGCGTCGCAATGTAGTGCTTAGAACCTACCTAATGTATATTGTGTACACGGGACCGACCACGTCAGTGGCTGAAAACGTCTGCGTAGGAACAAATCGCCCCATTCGCCCGGGTCTAAGTGTGGCTTTTTTACTTCTTCAATTATGTCTCATAGTGAATTTAGCCAAAGTCAAGTTTCATCACTGTGTCAATTCTCTTTCAAAGGGAGAATCAAAATATTTTGTGTATAAATTTTTAGATAACTCCACCCGCTATGCAGTTTTCTTCTTCTTGGATTGTATTTCTTACAATCTTTGTACGGCCTGGCATGGCCTAAAGAATGTGCTGCGGTCAAAGAAAATAAAATAGATAAATTCATCTGTGACTATTGACGGAACTACGTATAAAATGCCGTTCAGCATACACCCTATGAAGCCATAATTCAAACTTATGCCACACGGTGTTGGTAATTGCAGGATTTAATTGCCTCCCAGATATCTATCGCATCACATCATGAGATCAGAACAATGCTTATAGACAATGCCAGTTACGTGAAATATTACCACAGCAAATTATTGTAAGTTGAGCTCATACGGAAAATTATTTATAATCCTACTTAGCCGTGCGAAAGAAAAATAGAAAGTAGGGAATACTTTCTATTTTTCTCACTAACTTTTACTGAGTGAAAAAAAATAAAAATTGGTATCACTGTTGTAAATATTATGCCTGAAAATGTATTCACGTTTTATCACCGGACTAGTGTTGTGGTAAAGGTACGAGTAATTCGTGATCTGGCACGTCTCCATACAGACGCTTGTTTTGAATTTAAACTTTTTGACGTGTGGCAGGTAATACGCTAGGAAATGCGTCAATCTATGAAATAAAATAAGCACGACAGCACTTAGCCACGGTCTCCTGATGAATGGTAACATCAAATCAAATCATTTATTACGCATTTATTATTAACATACTGATCTATTTCCTTGATCGAGGGTATAACTTGATGGTATGATATCCTTGTAATGTTGTAGGAAGCTAAATTGATACTCGTATGCTACATATCTCAGCATTCAAACCGATTTTTGGATCAAAAAAGTCACGTCACGTCAGTCAACACTGGTACCAAAATAATTATATGGTCTAAAACAGCTACTATGAATAGCTACAGGTACCTACGAGTCAATTTAAATCGTTTAAGAAATGTAATTCAGTACAAGACAAAAACACGTAAAGCTTACATCTGATATCCGTATCCGCTTATCAAAATTGTATATCTTAAGAATTGAATGGAATGAAAAACTGTCAAGTGCGAGTAAGGCACCTTCGCACACTGAAGGTTCCGAACACTAAAGAAAATTTTTCAGTTAAGGAAAATGTTTGCTTCGTTTGGTTCCATTTGGAGTCATCTGTGCCTGACTCGCGCTTAACTAGTTTTAACCAAATTATGTTTAATACTTTAGAATTTGCATCATAATCACAATTACGATTCTATAACAACTATGTATGTTACGATAGAATAAAACATAACAAACAAGAAAACGTTGAAAATTACGTTCCTTGTATATTTTTCATATTTTTGTTACTTTATTATTTGTTAAGAACTAATAACACGTATTTAGTGAACTTTCTAACCTGTTACATATTAGAACGGTTTAAAAGTTTCAGTTCAAAAAAAGGACAGAGACTGACAGATGGCGTAGACTTAGTAATTAGGTTCCGTTGAACACTTTTCGAGTACGGGACTCTAAAAAGTAACAGAACAGAACAAAACATCGCAAACAGCGTGGCGTCAAAGATACGCATCTCAATGAAAGGAGATTAACTTATTTTACGCCTCCAAAGTACTAAAGACAATTTATATTCATTCGTGATTAAGATAAAGAGAAGCCAGAGAGCGTAACTAACTTTTTCTTTTTTTATTACACTCACTCGAAACTTACCGTATCATTCTATTGTGGAACCACTCGTAGCTAAAACGTATTATGAGATAATACATTCTGAAACTTACCTGAAACAATAAATAATATAAATTAGCAAAATTCAAATAGATAGGAATCAAACATTTTGCCCATTTTACTAGCATTAGTCAGCGGTGATAATGGAATGGTCGGGCCCAGCGCTTGCAAATCGATCAAAATTAACAAGACAACACAATCAAGCATACCTAGCTAAAAGTATGCATATTACATTTGCTGGAAAATAGAGATAGCGAATCTAATTACTGCATGGCAGAAGCGAGTGGAGAGCCGGCGCTCAACTTAGAGTCTTCAAAATCCGTGCGCTTGTTTCCCGTCCATTCATCTTATCATTGTCGCTGGCAGTAGTACGATCAACTCGATCAAATCTAAAGGTCGGTTATTTGTTAAGCATTTGGGTTCGTATCTGAATAAGCTTAGCATAGGACTGTAACAGATGGCTTACATTAAAAGTACAGAAAGTAGTAGACTGTTGAAAGTTATGATCATGATGAATAAGGTTTAATCGTCATCAGCCATAAAACGTCCACTACTGGACGAAGGCCTCCCCTTAATAGAGGGGTGTTGCCATAATCCCCACGCTTGGCAGGCGGCTTGGGGATCGCAGAATGCTCACCACCGTTAACCAAAAAGACGCTGCTGCCCGTCTTCCGGTGGGTCTGGTTGCAGTTTAAGGACATACCCAGGTCCATGCAAGTCTATCCAAGGTTTAATGATAAGTGGAAACTACCTACTTTTCAGGACCCTATCAATTCATTTTTCAATTCCAAAACAGGCTGGGTTACTTAAAGCTTTCTAGTTGTACCATATCGTTTGTCATAGGCGTACGCAAATACGTCAAGGTCTTGTCACATAAATAAATCAAGATATTTGTGTGCGTGCAGTTCACGTATGACAAGCGAAGTTGTGACATATAATAGGCTCCACCAATTTATGCATTTCTTCACATCTGTACTACTTTTAAATCAGTACATTCCAACAGAATCTCAATATATCATCATTACTATTGGTTAACTGGAAAATTCTAGATCTGAAAATTTGTGGATGTACAGCGTACACGTGCAGAGATCGAATACTTCCGAAAACCAATTAGTATTAGATATCTTCTATAGTTTAAATAAAAAATAATTATATTCGTTGCCCATCATTTGAATGACTAGATCGATTTGGTAAATATTTATTTTCAAATGTGCGTAATAGTCCGAAGAATGTATTTACGGAATGTGTGCAAAAAAATGAAATTGAACAAGTGCTTTTCTTCTTTTAGTTTATTGAAATTTAAACGTCTGTTAAGTCTGTTATTTTTATAAAAAAATTGCGTTGAAATGTAATTTTTCTTTTAAAAAAACCTGATATTAAGTTACTCGCGTAAACGTACTGCAAATAAGTCGACTTCGTCCTATTTCGAATAAAAACTCCTCAGAGTATTAAAAATTCGCAAAACCTATTTTTTACACCAACAACATTACAAAGTTTTATAGGAAAAACTTAATTCCGTAATTTCCCTCGGAGCTATAAAAATTGCTAAGGGACTTCCACCGTCCCTCGACAGGCAAATGGGATTTTGAATGAGGCTAAATTTGCCACACCTGTGTGTACTTAATTAATGTAGATAACTAGATAGGTACATCGCTATCTTCACTTTCCTACTTTCTCATTCCTAATATTCTAGTAATAAGTTGGTAACTTATAAATTATGAAAGTGAAAATATGTAATAATTTTTGCGTCGATATATAATAACAAAGCAACGAATGGACGTATTTTATTATATTTGCGAAAATATGTGAAGAAACTCTTAGAATATATTAGCAAAAAACAAGAAAATTTGGATAATGATGGAAAAGCTAACGCGCATTTGAGTTGGCAATAAGGATGGCGATGGTAGTTTAAGGGGTATATGCGCAAACGTTACTCACAACACTGCCAAAAGGTCGAGAGCTTTGGAAAATGAGAGGGTAAGCGGGCTTTTGGTAGAGGGGCACGCCTTAAGCTTGCCACCTCCTATCGTATATATCCATAGATTGTATTATTACATTACGCTATGGCAGACCGTGCGTAAGTAGCACTTACAACTAAAACAGCTACCGTGGGTCGGATGACATCTTAAATTGTCTTAAGTTAGTATCTTAGGGTCATGAAGCCTCGAGCAATAACAGTGCAACCTCCAACACAGTGACTCATTCACTAATGAGCAAGGTTCTGAATCATTGTTTCATCGACACAATGAAGGGTATAAATTGCGAGCCCACACGGCTTTTGAATGTTTTAACGGGGGAAATTACGGAGAAGCTACATTGTTGAGTAAGATGCGGGGGCGGTTCATGTTAGGTCTGTTATACTGCAGAATATAGCAAAACTTGAAGAAGCATCGTGCATTAATACTTATGTCATAAAGGTCTTTAGTGTGATCAAAGACCGCGGAGACAAATAATTGTTTTAATTTATATATTATGTTTTTAATTGAATCGCCTAATCTAAGGTTAAGAAAATTTAATCGAAAACCGAGAGTAGACACCAACGAATCGGCAAAGGTAGCGCAGTTTTTTTTATGCAATGCACTGACGAGACGAGCAAGACGTTCGCCTGGTGGTACGCGTCACGCCTTCCACTAACAGTAGCAGTGCCAGAATTGTGAAATTGCGAACACAATCCTGCGCCGCCCTGCATTGTGCACTGCATGTTAAATCTCTTCATACCCAATAATTTCTCTGGTAAAATTGCCCTTTAAACCGGAACACAGTAATGCTTGCACAGTTGCACACTACTGCTTGAATAACTGAAAAAGGTGTGGTACTTTCCCAGGCGTACTGCTGTAGAGTGATACCTAGGATGCCCTGAGACTCGATGTAGAGACGTATACGCAGTGTCTAGCAGTGGTTGGAAGCGGAAAGCCAAAGATCGGGCTGTGTAACGTGCCTTAGGCGAGGCCTACGGGTATGTCCAGCCAGTGGCGGATTTACCAGCAGGCTGAGTAGGCTAGAGCCTAGGGTGGCAGGTTATAGGGGCGGCAAATTTGGGTCCAAAATATTTTTTTGGGTAGCAGAACTTAATAGATACTTAGATACGTAAGTGTCGGTCCGACTTTAAGTGATACTTTGAGGGTTAACACATTTTTCGTCCCCATTGATAGACTCGTATCCGTATTAGGAAAACGGAAGGAGGTCTGCAAACAGGTTCAATGAAAAGTATTCATTTCTAAACGAAATGAAAGAATCAACCACTATGACGTGATTGTGAACTAGGGTCATATTAAGTTTTCTGTCCTAGGGTATCGAATTGTAGAGATCGGTAGGGGCGGCAAAATTTGAATAGTCTACTGGCGGCAAATGTGTAAATCCGCCGCTGTGTCTAGCACTAATCTATGATAGGTTGATAATAATGGTGATGGAGAAAGTCGGGCGTACACTGTGCAATATGCGTAATCGCATTTGTTCTCTGTAGCAAATCTATTAAAACATTGTAGGTGCGGCTACTCAAGTGCGTGCAAGTGCAGTTCAAGAAACTAAGAAAACTGAGCACGATCTCATTTTAACTGAGCCACTGTAATTTTCCCCTTAACGAGTACCGGAACGCAGTAGGAATCCCTACGAAGAGCCACGCGAAAAACTTAGAAATTTTGTAATGACGGCCTTCAGTGCATGACTAGTTCTTGCGGCAGCTCTCACATCCACGGCCAGAGAAGGTCGCTTCGTTAGGCAAGGCTTACTTACTTTTATGGCGAAAGAAACCTGATCTGGGACTTATGGTGTTCGGAAGATGTCATGTTTTTACATGAACGGAAATTTGCTGCCAAAGACGATAGCCACGATACGATTAGTAGGTACTTGAAGAGTGTTTGCTGCTTATAAGGCACATGGTAATCCGATGAGACCTTATTTAGGTATGAATAAGGAAGATTCAAAATGCTTGCTCATGTTTTATGATTTGTGTCGTATCTCGCAGGACGTATTAGGTAAGATGTAGAATAACAACTCTAATATTAAACGAGAGATTGTAAATGTAGAGACGTACAATGTATCACGTGTACGACCTTTGACAATAGGCTAGATGATGCATTTTTTTTTAATTGTCCTGTTAAAATTTGGCCCATAAATTTGGCTGATTAATGAAAAAAAAACTGATCAAAAATAAGCAATTTAATATCATGCTAAACAGAGAGGCGAAACAACAAATCGTGACGTCACTTCTCAGTACGTCATATAAATTCTATTCTGACAAGTAAGGCGTGACGTATTTTTTGTTTTGTGGGAAAGGGACAGAGTTGTCTCTAACAAAAACTTTAAACGCTTATTATAACAGAACATTAATAACCGATTCAAAATTATTTTTTCAATATACATGCTATATTTACTTAAATTCTTCATCAAAGCTATTGGTTTCAACGATATAAACATCAGTCATCTACCCTATTGTGTCCTATCTCTCAGGACGTATTAGGTAAGATGTAGAATAACAACTCTAATATTAAGCGAGAGATTGTAAATGTAGAGCCGTACAATATATCATGTATGTACGACCTTTGACAATTTCATTAAGGTCAGCTATGTCACGCTCGCACATTTTATGTTTTTTATGATACACAATGATTAAAGGATAGAGAAACAAAATAATATATCTGAATTTCTACAACATTTTTTTTATCTGCTACTAATTAATATTTTATTTACATATGTACAAAACTTAAAATAAATATTTAACAAATATACTAAAAACTACTTACTCAAAAAAAAAACAAAAGAAACCTTAGCACCTATAAAACAAAAACGCCGTCTAAATCGTCACCATTCGGTAGGGTTCCCAGGATGCTGGCTGCATTTCCCCGTTGAATGGCAATACTTAGCCTCTGGGCAAAGTATGCGCCAGCTCTGAGGTCCCCCGAGGCGAGGACCAATCTCTTGTCCAAATCTTAAATCTTATGATTAAATGTATTTTTGAATTATACTATTGTACTAATATTATAAATGAGAATGTTTGTCTGCGCGTGTGTGTGTGTGTGTATGTGCGCGTGTATGTATGTTTGTTACTTCTTCACGCCAAAAGGGCTGGATAGATTTGGATGAAACTAGGAATGGAGATAGCTTATTTCTCCGAAAAACATATAGGCAATTTTTTATTATCATCGTTTTCACCGTTTTCCATCATCACGCGGATGAAACCGCGAGCCGCAGCGATTGATCAGAGGAACAAACACTAATTGCGGTTTTACGCTGGTGAACCTAAAAACCGCCGTGGTAGCATAATTGGGAGACCGCTCGACTTGGAATCGTGAGGTCACTAGTTAAAACCCTGGGTCCGTACCAATGAGTTCTTTGGAGTCTATTTACGGATGTTTATACCAACGGGACAAACATCATGAGGTAACCTGCATACATACGGAGAAGAAATTAAATCGCGCATGTGAGGAATATGGCCCAATCACCCTTCGAGGGTACGCCTAAGTCCATCAGTTGGCTACTAAAAAGGCTATTAATTATGCTAACTCAAAGAAAGTAGGGAAATATAAACTTGTACTAAATATTTCGTAATTTTAATAAAATAAGATTAAATAAAAATGTGTTGTACATGAAATGTGTTGTACATGAAATGTGCAAGCGAGATAGAGAGTTGACAACGAGACCGAAGCCTTAACTAAGCCATGCTCAACATTATTTATGTCTTAGGGCCGGTTTTTTGATCCGTAGTTAAGCGAACTAATAGTTAAAAACGGTAACAAATTGTTAAAATCCCAATAATTCGGTTTTTTGATTCATAGTTAGCATGACCAGTAGTCAAAAATGTAACTAATTGTTAGCTAGTTAACTATAGTCAGTTTAACAAATGGTTATGTCGATTTTGACCACGGATCAAAAAACCGGCCCTTGCAATAATTTAATAAAAATAAATAAATCGGATGCAATAATTTGCCATCGTTATTAATACAAAGACGTGTTCATTGACCGTACTAAGTCATGGTGACTGAGTTCAAGTTCCTATAGCTAGTACAGTATTATATTTTCTTTGGTTCTAGCGGATTTCTTCAAAGCGTATAACTACTTCGTGGCTAGATGTTTTTGCGCCTTAATTGTGGTATAGTTAAAACTAAAATACAACTTTTTCTTCTTCTTTTCCTAAAACATCTTATTCTAACAGACGAAAGTCGTCACAAAGCTGTGACGACTTAGAAGCATAAATGTGTAATTTCATCCGTAATCACGTAAACAAAATGTATGTTTGCATTCCCTTAGGAGTATGTCACAGCCAATACAACAGTTACTACAGCTGTGTTTCTGTCACGACTTGTAACATAGTTGGTATGAAAACTGACTCAACCACCAGCCAGGCTTGCTGTAGACACAGTCTGATCAGGAGTTACTTGGTAAGTGCCGGATACACAGAATAAAAAACTGTATCTACGTCGAGTTCAGTTTACAGATTATGTTATACTTGGTAGGGCCTAGTGTGCCCTGCAATAAGTAGGTCGAACGCAGGCTTGTGCGTGTGTTTGTGGATCATGTACAAACAGCTTAATAATGTAGGTATGCCGTCTGTGGTCCGTGGGCAGACGTGTGAATACAGATTGTCTGTTTATTTGCCGACCATGGAAAATTAACATCAGGCAGGCGTCATCATTCGTATAAATAGTACCTATAGAAGCTTCAGAACGAATTTAATATAGCATAAAAACAAGCAAACACATTTTATATAAGTTACTAGAGTTCGCCCACGTACGGAAGAAATTCGGCCCGCTCCCAACCCCCCCGCCCCCCTACCAACTCTACCTAACGACTCTACCAACTCTACCAACTCCCCCCCCGTAATGGACGTCTTATGAGGAAAAAGGACATTACGTTGTTTACTCGTATCTAGATATTATACGAGTATGTAGTTCTAATTTCATCAGCCTGAAGAATTCAGACCACAGTACACTTTTACTGTACATGCTTGGTCATCTATCACTTGTCGTCCAGTTGCGTGTTTCACCATCTCGATATTAATTTTATCTGTCACCTACATCTGCTATCAGAACACGATCCGAAACAATAATGTGCGTGCTAATCAAGATTAAATTAACCACGGTTTTAAGTAAATTGCTCGAAATTGGATAGGGTTGGGGACACAAAGGGTTATTTAGCTAAATGGTGGTTGTTACTTTTAGTGACGTGTGGACAAACGTGAGACAGCCAATGATATTATATATATAAGGAGGGAGATATGTCATATCGCGTCCTAAAATGGCCCCGTGAAGACGGTCCTAAGGACTGTCTCGCCTGTCTGCGCTCACTAAGCGATACGCGTGCTATCCCTTTTGCTCTCATAAAAGTGCTATCTTCTTTCGCACTCCGACGTAACTCGTAAGCATGACGGCACGGGGGTCATTTTAAAACGTTGTTTTATTACGCGATGGCGCATCTTTCGTAATCTTTGGAGACAGCTAATAGATTTTATATCACGTCATACGTCTTCTGGTATTTTATATTTTAATATTTAGCTTGTAAAATAATTCGTGATTTTTGAAAAATGACGTGATATTGATATGTATATTTTTATCTTTAAGTAATCAATCACGTTTCATTAGGTCGGTTATTCGGACTATAATTTTGATCACATCCGAAACACTTGAAACAACACTTTTTCAAGGACTGAAAACAAGTCGCACGCGCGTACTTAATTAGACGAGTGTTTAATCCTGTATAAAACAAAATGTCGCAGGTTTCCATAGGTGGCGGTTTATTTACCATCAAGCGGTCTGTCTGCCTTCATGTCGCTTTTTTAATTTAAAAAGAAGAAAAACAAGTAGAGCCTTGGTATTATCATTATTTAAAAGATTCAGTACAGGTAATAAATATTACGCAGATGCTGTTGCTTAATAAACAGCAGATGCGATAGCCGTAACACCAAAAAGGTAACTGATAAAGAATTTGACTAACGAAAAAGAATGGACTCTTTAATTTTATATTAAAGTAATAAAGAGCAAACAGGTGCTTTTTAAAAGTATTTTAAGTTTTTACATTGCGTATAGATGGGGTTAGAAAGCTTTCCATAGATAGCGTAAACGGTTAAGTAAACACGTCACTTAGAGTTGCTAGTAAAAAAGAATAAAGTTATATGTGATTGATTTTCTAAAGATGTGTTTGTATTTAATAATTGAGTACGAAAATAGAACTGAAATCCCTCTATCGTAGCTGACTACGAAACTCAGCTACCAAAACGGCAACAAAATTCTTGTTTCATAATTGATTACGAAACAACGAAAAATAATTCTTCTTTCGTAGCTGACTACGAAAATCAATTACGAAAACGGACCAAACCGTTTGTTTTGATTGTTTTTTTTGTTTTTTTATTTTTTTTCTAAAGGATTAAGGGTGATATAATTATTTTTGTTTTATTACTTATTGATCGTATTATTTTTGTATGTTAATAATTATTATCAATTTACAGCTTAATCATCATTATTTTGTCTATATGTATTATTCAAATTTCAAAATTCAATTCAATCTGTATTATTTGTTTTCAGAATTTATTAATAATTACTTTCCGGTTTAATTGACTATTTGTTTCAGGTTTTTTTTGTTTCAGGTTAGGTTCAATTTCAATTTACGTTGATAATTACAGTAGATTTTAGTTTGTCCCTTCATCCTATAGGTACTTGAAACGATATTACAGCGGAAAACAACTAAAAATTAACAGAAAAAAACATTTAGGTAAGAATAAAGTTAAGAAAAAATAACAATGACATCATTAATATTTATGATATAAGCCATTTTAATTAAACTTTTAAGCCCAACGTTCAAGGATTCGTTAAAATAACGAAATTGCTAAATATGCTCATAATTCCTTTATTATGTACATTTTCATCGTAATAACAGCGAGGGAACGTCATTGTTATGTGTAAATGTTTAGTAATTAGTAGTTTTACGTAAAATCATGGAAACTATGTCGTGGGAGTCATATTGTCTGCTCATGACAACTATTTTTTTTGCCTTTCAAGTGCCTTCACTTGTTTGTAAGTACAGTCCGACCAATACTTATATTTTATTATGAAAACTGACGTGGTTTTGACACATTTTTGTTTTATTTATACAGGAATACTCACGTTTAATTAAATCGGATACTCCAACTATAGTTTCGATCACATTCGGTGACCTTTTTCAAAGAGTGAAAACAGAGCCCGACTCGCGTGCAGCTGCGTCCTGCTTAGCACACAAAAACAGGACGCTACTGTTATGGGTTGCCTACCATCTTAAAGGCCATCTTAAACTATGATGGGGCCCTTGGGCACACAAGAATTTGGGGCCCTTTTTGGAAAGTAAAGAAAGCGAATTATAGTTTTACAACCAAAGCCCCAAAAAATACAGAATAAAAAAAAACTACTTAAATCGATCCCAACTAAGCTAAATAAGCCAAAATTCAGTCAAATGTTATGGAAATTGTATACTTCTAAATCAACAAAAGACAAGTTCGATTTTATTTGTTTTAATTAGGTTAAATAAAATCGACATAATTTTGACTTAAATTTTAAGACTAAAATTTAGTTTTCGACCCGGGTGCTCCCTCACTGTTACTGTGCCGGACAAAAAAGTTATGATTATAAATGTGAGAGACCCTTCGGGGGGGCCCCTGAGGGTGTGGCACTGGCCCTGGGCACTGGGCCCCGTGTGCTCTTATGGTAAAGAAGGTACTGCCACGTGTCGCTTACCACCAGGCGAACGTCTCGCTCGTCTGAGGCAAATGGTCTCTCCCATTTCCTTCCGTTTATCACGATCCATTGCCAGCTGGTCCCTGCTGCTAAAGGTAAGCTGTTATCGTCATATAAAAATAATAATATAGCGGGGTAAAAAAACGTGGTGAATTTTGGGAGCTTGCCGAATTTCTTCCGTACGCGGACGAAGTCGTGGGCGACCTCTAGTCTAATATTATATACGCATAAATAAATAGAACCTGGGCACGTCCTATGCTTCCAGAACCACCGGAGGACGGGCAGCAGCGTCTTCTCGGTTAACGGTGGTGAGCATTCTACGATTCCCAAGCCGCCTGCCAAGCGTGGGGATAATGGCACGAAGGCCTCCCTCTTAATAGGGGATAATAATAATAAAGAGGGTGGCCTTCGCCCAGCAATGGAAGTCTTCTGGCTGATGTGTATGAATACATAAATAAATGCCTTTTTTAATTTGCCAACCCTAAAAGATAGTAAGTATTTAACGCTGACTGTACTAAGACTTGTAGCTAGTTGGTTGACTATTGTTTAAAACTTAGGTCTACTTGGATGAAGTTGTCCAGTAACTGCCGTTGAATATTAAAGCGTGTTCTTTTAGAAACTCGTGAGTTTCGTCACAAAGTTCGTAAATGTTATTAAACTTTTACTGAACGATTTTTTTTATCCTCAATGTTTTTGAAAACAATAAGTTACACAATCGAAAATTCCAAGTATTTTCTGGCCTTAAAAGTTTTCTGATGCACTGTTGTATTCTTGTAATGGAACGCCATACAAGTACATGTACTTATATAAACTTAAGATGCTTACTTACCTACAAACAAAACCTTGGCATGTGATGTATATGAACAATAACAATTGTTTTCGATGAAGTGCGATATGCAACTTGTCACGTAACTACATACGTAATCATGGGTTACGCACTGATTTCATAATAATAATTTTGGATCATTGTAGCCCAGTTGGTAGCATGTCTGCCTTCAGAGCTGTAGGTCGTGGGTTCGATCCCCACCTAATACAACAAAATATATGACGAACATAGATGTTTGTTCTGTGTCTGGGTAGTATGCATTTACAAAACAAATTGTATACAAGTATTCTATCAGCTATCCGGTTTCCGTAGTACAAGCTTTGCTTAGTTTGGAGCTAGATGGCGCTGTGTGAAATGTCCACCGATATTTATTTTATTAATTAATAGAGGTCACCCGCGACTTCGTCCGCGTATGGAAGAAATTCGTCCTGCTCCCAAAATTCTCCACTTTAAATCATTCCGAGCAAACTCTACCACCTCTAACAACAGTTTTTTTGTATTTTTAATGAACTATCCAAATCCAATTTTCGTGACTAAAAGTACAAAAACAAAGGACTTTCATACAAATGTTTCCCCCACCACCCTTAGGGGTCGGATTTAGAAAGAGATTTTGATTTTTGTAGATTTTTTAATCCTTTCTTAGTACACCCCTACGCATCGAGACGACTATACCATCCAAATTTCAAGTCTGTACGACCAGCGGTTTGGGTCGTTGTCTGTCAGTCAGTCAGTCAATCAGTCAGGACAGAGCCTTTTATATATATATATAGATTAGGTTACTTACTTACCTTACTTTTTTTTAGGTATAGGTAGGTACCTAAATATATGTAGTATTTGAACATAAGTATAAATGTGAACTCATATGCAGGTAGATTTTTAAAATGCGTGAATCCACTGCAAATTTAAGAATGGTGACGTACACCATTAGCGACAAAGAATACCATGTTTACACAATTATTTTTAAATATCATTTAATTTCTGTAAACCGACATAAATGTCTTGAGTAATATTAACTAACATTATTAAACTTTAGGTTAGGCCCTTAATATGAAATATCACTTTGCGATTCGGTTTGATAGTATATACACGTTCGTATAGGCTGAGTGGCCGGCCCTAGTGTCAGATTTAATGTGCCTCGAAGGCAGATTTAATGTGCCCTCGAAGGCCTCTGACATGGCTTAATCTCTTGTATGATATAGTATGAGAACATAACCTCCTCTAACCTCAGGTCACGCGCAGCGCCAGAAATGGCACGGGATGACCTTATTCAGCAAGCGGCAACTTTTGATGCGGTCTGTGCGGCAAACACAATGGCATGAATCATGTTCTCACAATTGAAACAGTGGTGACCATCGCATGCTTCGCTGGAAACGTTATTTACCATCAGCCACGATAATTATGAAGTATGTTTACCTATATGACCAACGTGTGCAATGTTGTTGGTTCTATTTACATAATAACATAGGTGTTTATTCGTAAGTTTATGAATTTAGAAACTCATAGCCATAGGAAAAGCTGTTCTAGACAAACTCTACATTTTACAATAACAGATGTCACTGGTTACGCCATCTAGCGGCGAGTAGCTGAATCACTTACATGCTCTGAGCGCTTCGAGCGATGGTGGTAGCGTCGCCGAGCAGCCTCCCTGCATGGCCGCTAGGGCGGCGTACGACTCGTGATCACATGGTAACACTTCACTGTATTTTCTCTTCCTGTGCATTATTGCTTTCCACATCTTGAATTTCGTTTTCGTTTTCTCCCTTTGTAGACTCATTTACATTCTTTTCAAATTCACTTTTATGTTCACAGTTTAGTTTTATTTGAATATTAATTTTGAACAGAGACTTGGAAACTGTATTGATAAAACTTTTTGGTTAGACGGTGTAGTGCAAGGTTTCCGGTGGGGTCAGTAAGTAATAGATCAGATGCAGACAAATTGGCGTGTAAATCACCGAGAGTACAACAAGCGTTAACAATTTCAATGAATATAGGGGCACTGCCCTCAACTTTCATCGCTATCTCTTGATCAAATGCCATAGTTCCTGATTGAAGAATGTCTTCGCAAGCGCTTCAAACATTTCTGACTAAATTAATAATAGCCATTATACTGCGACATTATCATTGTAGGAATGATTTTACAACTTATGCAAATATTCTGTATATCTAGATTTCAGTGACCATAATTATGTATTCTACGCTTTAGTAAAAAAATTCGATAATTTCTACACGTTTTACCGCATTTTTGGAACATATATAGAGATCAGAGTTTTTAATGTTATTAATCAAGTATGTATTTTGTACTCGTAGATAGATGTAGTGATGTGATCCAGACAAATTCAGCGATCCTAGGGGTCGAGCATAAATAAAACGTATTCAAGATCCAGATATTGTTCACATTTTAACTGCAATCCTGTTAGAGGGGGAAGGGGAAATGGTTATTCTGGGTTTTCTGCTCATTAGCTATATTGAGGATATGCCTATTAAAGTGCATTAGGCACATGTTCTATCCTATCTGGATGGAACTAGATTCTACAATGTGTCAAATACTTTATGTAGTTACATAACATATCTATACAAAGGTTTCTCTATTTGATGATGATACATTATTTTTATTTTTTTATAAACCAGTCGATGTATTTAATGAGACATGATGTCTTTATTTATTAAGTAAACAAGTACCTACTTACAACTACTCGTATATTCATATCTGAGGTCCTTCTCTGTTCTACCTAATAACGATGATGCATGATTTAATTTAAACGTTTGTATTATAGGTACCAGTGGTCAAGAAAACAATTGAAATTCAATGCCAAAACTCTAAATTGAATATTAAGGGCATACGCCGCCATCCCAATAAGGCACAGGACAAAACAGTGAATCTGGATCGAATAACAGTACGTGACACTTAGAACAACACAGCCACAGGTGCAGGCGGAACCAACAATTGCTTAGAATTTTGAGTTCCAACACCTAAAATGTAATCATACTTACACTAGTGATATATATATATTTTTAATACGTTCAAGTGACGAGTCGAGCTTGGTGCCTGGTGGTAAGAATCACACCTGCCTGAAGCAGTGCCAGAATTGTTAACTTGCGAACACAAGTTTCTTAAAAAGTAGGTACATAGTATTAAAAAAAAAATTTTTGTACGAACATTATCTCCTAAATCAAATGTGGTTTAAGATAGAGTAGGTAGGTACGTAACCATAGAGGAAACCCGGATAACCGTGAACTAGAAGAAGTAAAAATTTAACTGGCCTTTCAAAAATAAAATGGACAAAATAATGTTCCATATCGTTATGAAGAAACAAAGAACATTTACAATCCACGCGTATTAAAACGTTCTCTCTTTCTGCCGTTTTATAGAGAATATTGTTGTTTCGTTCCTATTTATTATTATGCATAAAACATATTTTCACTATAACACTCTCTTGTTAAAGACAAACGTAACACGATGTATCAAATCAGTGTTAGTTTAACAATTAAACAAATGGGGTCGATGGTGAAATGTGGTTAACGATGACACAATTTGGATCGTTTCCAAACACCGCACAACCTTAATTAAAACTGTTAAAACTGATGAGTTTGAAATCAACTTTCATGTTACATCTATTTCACAAAATGAGATGTTACAGCTTGACATCTACGCGACTGTGATGTTTCTTAATACGCGTCTGTGAAAAGCTATTTGGTTAAGTACTTAATAAAATGTAACAATGTAATTTTATTAATTAAGTGCAGATATTATCAAAACAATTCAACTTTGAGTCTAATATGAGAGATTGTTTGATGTAACAATTATGGGAACTGTAGTTTTTGTAGTGGTAGGACTCTATTGCTGAGTCCGCCTGGAAAAGTACCACACCTTTGCCAGTTATTCAACCGCCAAGCAGTAGTGTGCAAGCATTACTGTGATCCGGTTTGAAGAGCAATGTTACCAGAGAAATTACTGAGTATGAAGAGATTTAACATCTAATATCTCAGGGTGACGAGCGCAGTGCAGTGCGGCGCTGGATTGTGTTCGCAAGTTCACAATTCTGGCACTACTACTGTTAGTGGCAGACGTGACGCTTACCACCAGGCGAACGTCTTGCTCGTCTCGTCACTAGAATGTATAAAAAAACTGATGCTGTGAACAACATTTTTTTGGAAATTACATAGTAAGGACGTGAATCGTAGAATTGTAAAGCTGTTATAGAATTAATTGTTTTGTTCGACTGTACATTTTCAGACATTCCTCGCAATTACGAAAAACTTCACCACAAAAGACACTTTTATTTAAATAGAGTTTTATAATTAGCATGTAAATTGGTTAATAAACGAAGTTATTTTAACCGTTTTTTTTAATTATAAAGATGGGTCCACACATGGGTGGATTGTGTACACAAACTACTTTTTCGAAAGTCGGTCACAAAAATGCCTACACATAGGAAACGGAAACCTACTCAAGTACAATGTATCCAGTAGTCCACTCAATTTGCAGGCCACGAGCAAACGAGCTTCCACTGTTCACTCATCATAGGCCATATCGAGTAGCCTTTTGTCTTAATTCACCATTGTCCTACCAAATAGGTGGTTAGTTGACAGTTGGCATACAATAGGAGGAATTATCGGAATGTGATTCAAAGGCACCTCATGTGGCGGTGACATTATGTAACAAGATAGTCATTGTAGGATACTATTATCATTAATATATGGTATATATGTATATACTAACGTTCTTGCTCACGTCTAACTAATATGTATAGGCGTTTCTCTCCCCCTTCCTTCAGCAGGAACTGGATCTCTCCGATCCCACTCCCATTTAATTATCAACCCGCTGTCGCCTAGCTCTAGTTAGTTCCTGCGCCCGCCTCACTTTCATCCTGATATTCCAGTTGATGGCTCTTATCGATTGCGATGGCAGCATCGCATTAGTAACTATCCGTGTATCCGTAGCTTACAAGGTACTTTTATACCTACGTGCTTATGACAGATTATGGCAGAGAAAGCACATAATATTTCACTATAAAAAATACTTATCTATGTATATATTATGTGTTGATACTATGTATTGTTATTACTTGCGTCAATGTTTTATTATTTATAGAAAAAATATTTGTATTTGTTTATTTTTTTTGTTTTTCTTTGTTTGTATTATTGCAGGGTAAAAGGCTTATCTACCCTTTCTCTTACTATATCTTTGTCTACTCTTATGTCACTATCTAATGTAATGTTTTTACTAGCGTCAATGTTTTATTTTTATAGAAAAAATATTGGTATTTGTTTCTTTTTTTTTGTTTTTCTTTGTTTGTATTTTTGCAGGGTAAAAGGCTTATCTACCCTTTCTCTTACCATATCTTTGTCTACTCTTATGTCACTATCTAATGTAATGTAAATATTTTATGCTGATAGCTGCTTTTGAAAAGTCCAGCTTATCCTTATCTTTGAACACTTTGAAGTCCTACCGGGGGTCGTTTTTAATCACTCAGTGGTTATAAGACGTTTGAGTCAAAATCAGCAACAAAAAACCCAAGTACTTAATAATAAAAGCTTTTCTAAAACTCCATCACCACCCATATTGTAATACAACGTAAACTACGCGCTACCAATCATATTATAAGTAAACAAAGGTTATAAATAACCTCTGACGTTGATTACAGGGCACCGATGTTCTCATATTACTCATCAGACGTTTTGGAGGCGGTACTCATCTTCCTACACGATACTTAAACAATCGGCAATAAGTAGAAATAAGGACTTTATCGCAATACATTATTGGAACTCTTCTTTAAAACACCAAAGAAACTTTACAACAATATACTGCACTGAGGGTACTAAAAGATATAGTACAAGCGTGGTCGCAAAAACGTTAGGTATAGCATCTCTATAAAAGGATATTCAAGGATGTAAAATGAGCTGCTCAAAGATTAAGCAGCTGCAGTATTAGGAATTTATATAATGACATGCAAGTAAAACCGCTATGTTTCAAAACAGAACTGATGACTCGAAACTCAAACTTTTCGTTGCATGTGATAGGTATTTGGACAAAACTTGTGTATTTACAACAATAAGAAATTAATTATTGCGTAATCAAATTTTGAATGAAGCTAGGCAAAAAAATAGACTAAAACATGTTTTCTTAAGTGAGAAAACTGTGTTTAATTATTATTGTGAGTGTAATTTGTATGTGTTTCTTTAATATAGGTAAAATATGGGTAAAATCTAAATATCATCACTCACTAAATATTTTTCTTTTGTTTTAACACCGACGCAGTACACAAGCTGCCCATTACCTTGGAGGATTTAGCTCCTCTTTCACGTGCATTATACGGCGACGGAGCGTTCCACCCAACTATTATTTTAGATCTTATCTCGTGAACTTTCTCAGGGACTGAAAATTGAGCCAGACGCCTGAACTTATTTTATCGATAAATTCGTCTGCAAATGCATAAAACTGAGACACGGATATTCTCCCATTAGTTATTTCACATTGCATCTTTAATAGAAGCATTACCGTAAGTTACAATACACCGTGCCCTCCACATTAACCTTGTGTTAGTCATCGCCGATAGCAAGCAGGTGGCAAATCGCCAACGCCTGTGTTTATATCACACACCCCATAAAAAGAATGAAGCCTGGTTTTAGTTGATCCAGTCTTTGTTTATTCCAGTAGTTTAGTCTAGTTCAACTACTAGCTAGAATACATTGAAAAATAATAAGTAAAATATTTCGTAAAGTATAACTTTAAATCACTCTCCAAAAAGATTAAGTTGGGTGGAGTTTGTAGAGTTTGTTCCGTCTTCTCACTTCATGGAATTCTAGGAAATGACGAACTTTAAATTCAATTAAAGAACTATTAATTTAGAGATTTAAATTAACTCAAGCCGCAATTAATTAATTAATGTCAATTAATTTACTAAAAAACACACTCAGCTCTGATCAAAATACAACTCTCTCAAGTGATTAAATATTATGATCACAAATTCAAATTCACGTATCATAAATATTTGGCCCTGTGTAAAAAAGGTCCACCGATATTTATTTATTTATTTACAGTTTGTGTAACTTGTATGAACGCTTTCCAATAAAACAAAAGTAAGAAACCTTGATTATCTTTTTGTGTCAAACCCGCTGGTGTAATTTGTTTTAAATTCATGTCATCAGAAAATTAAAATTGCTCGAAATACCAATCCGAGCTAAACTTGACACTAGCGAAACATAAGCCGGCCATACACGGTTAGGTGCAATCCGATAGAACAAGCGATTTCGTCAATGTTTAAATTATTAAATGTAGGCAGGATGCGTAAAATTTAAAACGGGTTCGTATTACTCACTACAGCTATTTAGAACAACGATAAAAGTAAATAGAGGTGAAACTAATACGTTGGCTGTGGCTCTAACTACGATAACAAACGAAAGTGCACTCGCGTCTGCAAATTTTCAGAAAACAATAGACGTTCACATAGTTTCTAGTATATTTCTAAGTAAAGTTCCTAAGTAAAGTTGAGAGTTGTTTTATATTATAAAAAAATATTTTAGTAGCTGTAACTGGATGCAAAAAAAAAGAGTTAGACTTACTAAACGTCACTTAAGGTTTTCACTCTCTAGAGTGGCAACCACGAATCGCTAATCGTAAAGAAGGACACTCATCGTGGAGTGATGATTTCCGTAAGATAGCCGGTAATTCACGCACGGTCATTCAAGCCGAAGATTACGTTTCTTCTTCGCAATGCCTAGGATGTGCCAAAGAATTAAACAAACATCATGGATACGCTCATGTACTTTAAAATAAAAACGCTTGACGCCACGCATGATCAGTTCATAATGATGCTGTTTTTTGACCCTACGCAGCATTGCATTCAAAAAAAATGTGACAATAACATCAGCACGTGGTTTTATGGATTAATTGTTCATAGACTTTCATCGGTCTAATCCTTTTGTTTTTGCGTAGTAAGTAGTTTGTAATATTTGGTTGTAGTGAAACAATGTGGTCAATTCTGAAGGTTTAAGTTGACAGAACTAAACTAACTAAAGTATTGCTCAGCTGTCCTTAGCTAACATGCCTAGTAAAAAAGTGACAGCAATATTTTAATTAGTTTTGAACTGTCAACTAAAACCGTCAGAATCGACCACAGTTGCCCACCAAATCAAAAGGCTACCACTGGCTCCCTTATTGGTTCTTAAAACCTAAAATTCGCTTCATCTACGATCGTATCGTCTCTTGCCAACAAGCGAATTAGTTGTAAAAAGCAAACTTATACGAGTTAAAATAAAACGTTTCTACAATTTAAATCTGTGTTTTGCAAGCTGTGTCTGCTTATAAAGTTTATTTAGGGACTTTTGTACAAATTACGTCTTTTAGTCACACGACTCACGACCTTCATGTTTTACTACATGTCGTAAACAAAGATTTTCCGCACAGAATGGTCACATAATTAAATCGTGTGAGAACTGCATACGTTTGCAGCTATAGCGTTGACCTAATTTTATTATGTTACTAGCTGCGCCCCGTGGTTGCCCCTGCCTGATGACGATGACGATGTTAAAAAGTAGCTTAGATGTGCACACACACATACCGACAAACTTGCGCATTTATAATATAAGTGTGACATGACCTCTGTATCTGTTTTTATGCCTTACGAATTTGTATGGATAATAAAAACTTTTTCGCATTTGGTATAAAATAAATCATAATCTTCGTACAAACATTTACATCAACATAAAGTTCAGTCATTGTATTTCATTAGAAAAATTATAATAACGAAAATCGTTACACAATCCAAGCTTGAATACAAAGTAAACATAAAATTATTCAAATTACGTCATTAACGACTAACCTATACATAGACTCAATAATATTATGTTTATATTATTTTACTATAATTTATGATTTAAAAAAATCTTTGGTTAGTTTACACAGGGGTAGTTCTAATCAGCTAGCATCCTTTTAAGGGTATATTCTGTACCTACTTCAAAACAAACAACTTTTACTATGGGGCCAACAATGAAATCGCGAAAAAAAACATCTGTTCCATACATTTAGCCCAAGGTCGATTTTTTCGCGATTTCATTGTTGGCCCCATAGTAAAAGTTGTTTGTTTTGATGTACAGCATATGCCCTAAAAAGGATGCTAACTGATTAGAACTAACCCTGTATACATGAACTAAACAAATATACCGCTGTGCAGTTGGCAATAATACTTATAACAAAGATGGTATAATAAACACAAAGCTAATTAAAGCCAGTCTTAATCGTTTTTTTATTGCGCTGACGCGGAAAATGGGATTGTCTTCCAAAACACGCGACTTTTTCTGTTAATACTAAACAATGTTACATACTTGTTCATACAACATATGATGCGATATGCATGAGAGAACTAAATGTTATGATTGAGTCATGCTACATGCATGCACTGAAAATGGACACGAAGAATCTAAACTACGCAAAGCATCGGTTTATCTGTGTATATGCTGTAAGAAAGAGCATGTAAGAATGAAGGAACGACTTTTTTATGCTATACTGTGTCTAGACAAGTGAGATGTTTCTTGTGGTAAGCATCACGCCTGCCCGTAACAGTAAATGTGCAAGAATTGTGAACTTGCAAACAAAATCCTATGCGCGCCCTGCACTGCGCTCATCACTGAGATTTTATAAATATCAAGTCTCTTCATGTCCAGTAACTTCTCTGGTAACATTGCCTTTCAAACCGAAACAGTAATAGGGTAGATGACTGATGTTTATATCGTTGAAATCAATAGCTTTGATGAAGAATTTAAGTAAATATAGTATGTTTATTGAATAAATAATTTAAATCGGTTAATAATGTTCTGATATATGAGCGTTTAAAGTTTTTGTTAGAGACAACTCTGTCCCTTTCCCACAAAACAAAAAATGATGTCACGCCTTACTTATCAGAATAGAATTTATATGGCGTACAGAGAAGTGACGTCACGATTTGCTGTTTCGCCTCTCTATCTAGCATGATATTAAAATGCTTATTTTTGATCAGATTTTCATTTTCTTTTCATTAATCAGCTACTTATATAAGAGCCAAATTTTAATAGGATAATAATAAAAAACCAGTCATCTGGCCTATTCTTGCACACTAGCTTGGCGGTTGAATAACTGGCAAAGTATGTATGAGACCCTAATGGTGCCTCTAATCTGGCACATTAATAGAAACGTGCACTAACGACTATTGTAACCAGATATCAGTGTGCGAAACACGTGCGCCTACTAAACTTGTTCGACGACGAACTTAGAAACATAGAACTCATACAGCATGTTAGTTTATCGACTCTTCAAAATACTACACTGTGTACATCATCTTCTAAGATACATAATATACTTACCTATGTACGTCAGTTAGATACCTACTACATACACGACCGGCAACGAAGTCGCGGGCAACCGGTGGATGCAAATGGCAGGTTGTCGTACAGTGTGGCGGTCTAAGGGGGAGGCCTTCGTTCAGCAGTGGACGTCTCCGGGGTGATGATGATGATGATGACATACACGATGCAAATAACTAGTACCTACCTATAGCAATAGAATATACTATTTTTCAAACATCAATTATACATTATAGTGAACAAGGCTTTCCTTGCGGGCAAAGCCATCTTAAGGGGGCGACTAATGCCAAAAGTCAGTAAAAGGTGTATTTTTAAACACATAGTTTAATGATCAAGAACGTAAATATTCAGATTAAAAAAATACTACAGGTAGGGGAAAAACGTAAAGAAGCCGAGTAACCGAATAGAATTTTGGAAAATAATCTGGTTTATTTTAAAAATAAAATACAAAATACCAACAAAAAAAAACTGTTTTAATTCAAATGCTCAAAATTATCAGCGACAGCACCACATTATTTTTTACGAATTACATAGCCAAACTAATGTTTTAGCACAGTAGCCGTTTATTTTTTTTATTTCATGCCTACATTTTTAATAATTAAATAAAACCCCACCTAAATTGCTCAAAGCCATCATGACCATCAATTGTATCATGCGATTTTCGACTCTAAACTAATGCAAGACGCGCGGGTGAATTCTGTTATTTTTCTGGCATTAGTCGCACTCTTAAGTTATGCTGGGGCCCTTGGCACACAAGAATTTGGTGCCCTTTTGGAAAGTAAAGAAAGCGAACTAACATCTACTGACTTTTTTGTCTTAAATAGATCCTAAGTAAGCCAAATAAGTCAAAATCAAGTAAAATGTTATGGAAATTTTATACTTTTAAAAAAAGAATAAAAGGTTAAGTTTGACTTGATTTTATCTTAATTTGGTTAAATAAAATCGACATATTTTTGACTTGAATTTTAAGACAAAAGTAAGTTTTATTTTCAACCCGTGCTCACTGTTGCTGTGTCCGACAAAAATGTTTTAAGAATAAATGTGAGAGACATTTTCGGTCCTTCGGGGCACCCTGAGGATGGGCCTGGGCAGGGGCTCCGTGTGCTCTTATGGTAAAGACGGTACTTCTTGCGGGACCACAGTAGTCAAATGATGGGAGAAACGAATAGTTTTGTCCCAATAAATAATAATTATGGGTCGACGACAAAGAAGAATTCACTATGGTTTATTCAAACTTTCTCAGTATCCTTGACAGAAATCGGGTCTATGTTATATTTTGTGCATAATATCAATCATAATATTCCTTATCCTCCGTGATGCTATAGCTCTGTTATCACATGAACGTAGTAGTTCATTATCTTAATTTGTATTGCGTCAATTATGTTTAGTCTCAAGATTGAAAATATTATCATTGAAAGGTCAGACAGACATAATTGATTACTTGTCAATTAAAATGTCCGCAGATTTCTTTTAATTTACTGTACATTTGTTCGATGAATATTTGGAATAGTCAAATTGTAATTCAAATTAAAAATATTTATTTGTGGAGACATGGGTTATATGGAGATATTATATAAACTACAACATTGAGATCGTCATGCTCTAGCACTATGGCATGCAAAATATTTATTATGTACATAATCATTAATAATTAATTATTATTTACATTTGTTAATAGAAACTGACAAAGCTACGGGTCTAATATTTTGCATGATTCAGATTCTTTATTCATAACCAATTATAGTAAATGTCATAATTCATATTAAAATTAAAATATTAATAATTCAAGTCAAAACTTTGTTAATTAAATTTAATATGTTGTCAAAATAATTAATTAAATATTTTTCGTTGCCTAAATTTACAATTTGTCATTTAAAAACTCATTTATTGAATAATATGTCTTGTCAATTAGTAATTTCTTAAGCCTACATTTGAAAATGTCAGGGGTCTACGGGTTGATGTTGTCAAAAAAAATTAAAAGCCAGAAGTTGAGTCTACCTACTTAGTCCCTGATCTAGAAGCCTACAACACAAGCATTTTTTATGACTGTTGGGCAAGCGAAACGAAGGTCCCTGAGTCTAAGGGGGCAAGTCAGCGTTTGTATATAATATGTGTTCTAGGATAAGTTGCGAACCTTTGATCTCATCTATATAAAATTTTGTTAGCAAGTAGTTCGTGCAAATAAAATGATCAAGTTCGAATATGATCCAAATCGGTCAATAGGCTTGGAAGATATGGAGTCGCAAAGTCTCAGTTTGCTGAAAACTACTAGTTATATGGTTAACTGGACATACATTCTAAAGACAGTTAAATTTTTTATAATTGCTGTCGAGTGACGAGACGAAGCGAGACGTTCGCCTGGTGGTAAGGGTCACGCCTGCTACTATGAGTAGCAGTGCTAGAATTGTGAACTTGCGAATGTACTGCGCTCGTCACCCTGAGATATTAGATATTATATCTTATCATACCCAGTAATTTCTCTGGTAACATTGCCCTTCAAACCGAAACACAATACCACTATAAAAATTTAATGCCATGTTGTTTTAAACTATCACGGTTGTTTACTAAAGTTATATTATTATTAATAATAGTAAGTTAGTTTCGTTTTATTATTTTATTATTATTAGTTTGTTTTGTTTGGGTCGGGAGCTCATTTCACAACATAATCACGGTAAATATCCCGTTAATAATAATATAACTTTAATGCCATATTTATAATAGAACATGTTTGATCGTGTGCTAAGAAGAGCTAGTTATCGAGATTGAGCACTAAGCTAAAACCTTGGCATCAATATCTCTCCATCGGTTAGAGCCGTTAGAGTCATTTGCATCAGCTAATTCTATAATGCCTGCCATAATAAGTGGGTCTAACTGCGCTAGTAATGCCGTGATTACTGCACTCCTAACTGTTCGTTGTTTTCTAAGATTGTTTCTCTAGTAATTGCTCTCTGTAATTTTTTTGTTCAGGTGTTTATCTTTACCTCGAAGTGCTTTGTAAATTTAAACACTATTAATGGTGAAAGACAATATTTAACTTAGTAAACCATGACTGTAATTTCAAGCGACTTAAAAAAAGGTGATTGTCAATTCGACTAAGTATGCTTTTTTGTATTTGTGTTACGCGATTACTCCGCCAATTAAGAATAGATTTTGATGTTTTTTTTTTGTTTTGTTGGCGACACTTCAGAGGTGGACCCAATTTTATCAAAATCAGACCAGTAGGTTGGTTTTTAAATCAAAATTACTGGAATAAATCAAGATAACTGGATAATATGAAGATGTCATCCAGGTAGTCGAAATTGAAGTCAGTTGTTTTTTTAAAAGCTCATTATTTCAGGACATCTGATGAGGGACTTAGTAACAATCCTATCAAATTGGCATCACTGCTCATCAATTCTTTATGTTTTATTTATACGGGAATACTCACGTTTAATTAAATCGGATACTCCGACTATAGTTTCGATCAAATCCGGTGACCTTTTTCAAAGAGTGAAAACAGAGCCCGACGCGCGTGCAGCTGCGTCCTGCTTAGCACTGAAGTGATCGAAACTATAGTTGGAGTATCCGATTTAATTAAACGTGAGTATTCCCGTATAAATAAAACAAAAATGTGTCAAAACCACGTCAGTTTTCATAATATAATTCTTTAAGTATGTGATAATATTTTATTTTGCGCTGTGAACAAATTTTTCTGCACTTCTCTGCACTACTAAACAATACTTCATTATCTGTGAGCGATAATGAAGTATTGTTTAGTATGCACGATATTGCTTATCAACGTAGAGGCAAGCGGACTGCACCTAAATGGGCTCGACTGTTACGCATCCATACACACCGATTGACTTGTGAGGGGAAGGCCTAGGTCACCCTATCCCCTAATACCCTGTACTGTTTATAGGCTGAGCCGGATTAAGGCTCCCTGATACAACTGTAAGGGCCTCTCGCCATGAGTGAAGTTTTCTGATGGTAGTAATTAATATAACGAAACAGAGGCTCTTTTTGGCTTGTGACGGTAAGATATAACGTCTGCCCATGTCGGGACATCACCGCGTTGGTTCTCATTTCTTTTAGACATTCGATCCTAGACATGAAACCTGACTGCACTACTACTTGGCGGTAGATTCTTCTATAATGAGGCGGTATCTACCCCAGAAAATCATTATAAAGCAGATTAATCACAAAATAATTTAAAGAATACTTTATGAAAACTAACTAATGTTCAGGTTTATGTCTATTAGCATATATAGTTTATATCTGCAAAACCGGGGCCACCGTTGACGTAGAGGGCCCCAAACATAGACCTTGTTGCATATCTGGACCTGCTGATATGGTTAGGCTTCATGTTATACCTATCTAATGCATTTCGTTTGGGGTCGGGTTGGGATGGGGTCGACTGTAGATGAGAAACATTTGTTACGCCACCCCATGTAGACTAAGCTTAATTGATTGTATTGTGCAAGATGGGGATTGAAACTAATCTACCAGACATCTTAATGAACGCTATAAATTGATCGTTTTCATTCTAGACCGTCTTTCTTAAGTAGTTAATCTGTGTGTGGAGCCTGGAACTCAGCTACAGAATGTAAATAATAGAAGAAAGAAAAATCGCGTCGATGAAATAATATTATATCATAATATTGTATTATATTAATATTTAGTGTATAAAAGCATTGGACATTTTGACCTAGCAGGTACAAGTAAGATAAGACCACTCTTTTTTTGTTTAGGTACATCAGATATAATATACAATTTTAATAACCCATACTACACCACGTATGTATAGAGAATTTTCTAAGCTATTACCATTAAGCTAGGTACTAGCTCAATGGTGTTTACTTATATTTTTAACCGACTTATATAAGGAGGAAGTTCTCAATTAGTTTTTTTTAATGAACTCCGCTTTTAGATTGGTCCAATAAAAATTTCATCAAAACCTGCTAATTAGCTTGGTTACCTAATGCGCTTCAATATCCTGGCCTTAATTCAAAATAACTTAAAAAATATATATCATCCAAGTAAACGAAATTGAAGACGGTTGAAACATTTTTAAAGTAATTGTTTTGTTATTTTAATATTTACGATGAACTTAAGACCTTTTGTATATTTATTAGAATTGACTTAAAAATTGCTCTCTACTACTCGGTGAAAATGTAAATTAAAACAAAAAAATTATACAAAAAATTCAAAAATTAAAATTATACATTTTGAATATAATAATCAAAGCAATTCGTTTTTGATTGCTTATAATATAGTTAATTCATAAAATAAAACTTCAATTGAGGCCTTTCCTCAAAATCATTTTTTTAATCGGTTTATATAATAAAATGGAAAACTGGGGACGCAATCCCCATAATGAGTTCGTTCACATTTAATTTTATATTAACGTATTCGAAACTTTCGCCTAGACATAAGTTTCGCCATTTAATGCGGCTTAAACGAGTTTATAAAATGATGTTATTGAGGAGAAAGGTGATCGTGTACCTTATGCAATGTTATGGTATTATTTTAATTGACACTTTCGATCGTTCAAGAATAAGCTCCCTGGATTATTGAGTTTGGACGCATATTTTTTGGTCAAAAAAGTGAAATAGCTAAAGTGAAGACCAGCAGAATGTATAATCCTCTTTATCAACATTTTATGTACACAAAAAAAAACAAGTATATATTGCATTAGTTTCTTACAAGTGTAACACAAAAACTTTAGATAAGTAACAAGTCCTTTTTAACACCGAGATAACATTGCAATAATCGACAAATTCAGACTATTAGGTACATCTTTGTTTGAACAAAATTGACTTAATTTTGTAATACGGTAAAATAACATGTATGACATTTTAACAAAATTGCCGATCTGAAATATAATTTTAAGCGGTCAAAGTGAAAAGCTGCAGTGCTAGTGTTAGTCATAAACAGTAGGCAACCTAATTCGTTAGTACACAGTTTAGCATCGATTACGACGTGCCTAATCTCCTCTTCCTTTGCAATATAGATGATTATTGGGAAGTCAGCTAGTATTAGTGAGACTTTAGCAGTGTTGGCATCAGGCCAAGATAGGATGTCCTAAATTGGAGTCAGTGCGGTAATCGTACTATGTTTATGCTTTTCTTTCTTTTTTCAAATTGGGCTTCTAATTTGTTCACCATCTTCTACCACACCGTCACTTAAGACCAAAAGTTTGTATATTACCATGAACTACATTTTTACTCATGTGGGTATAACTTTTTGTAAGGTATTTAGGAGATACACACTCTAAATTTGTAAATCCACTGTTTACGATGGTGACAAGAGCCTTATAAAGGATCTAGTTATTGTTTTGACTTACACCTTAACTGCCTTGTAGTTCAGTTGGTAGCATGTCTGCCTACAGAGCTGTAGGGCGTGGGTTCGATCCCCATCCAGGGCAAACATTTATGTGACGAACATAGATGTTTGTTCTGTGTCTGGGTGTGGTATGTATAATAAGTACGTATTAACAAAAAAAAAGTATATAAGTATTCTATCAACTATCTGGTTTCCATATTACAAGCTTTGCTTAGTTTAGGGCTAGATGGCGCTGTGTGAAAAATTACCATCGATATTTTTTTATTTAAAAACCTAGTTATTTTTCTAGGTATCTAACTAATAAATATTGAAATAATAGTATTAAAAACCCAGCAAGTCACAAAAACGCATGCAAACAATTTCAAAACCTAGCAACTGCAAACACTTGCTAGGATTATTAATTGGTCGGTGTCTGTTGCGACAGTTGCTAGGGTTTGAATTTGTCTTTTTACCGTTTTCAGTTTTTTTTTTGTACTGGCTTGGTTTCGGATTTCCTATAACCGCGTTTGCGAATGAGTTTTGGGAGTTTTGACAAGCGGAATACGTGGGCAAATGGCTAACAAGACACAATATGCAAAAACCCGATTTTTCGAAAAATTGTCCCTTGCTAGGTTTTGTAATTGGACAGCCAAAATGAGCTGTGGCCTAACAATGGCTTGTCAATTATAAACAATATTAATATATTTTTTTAGTGCACCAAGACACACTTACACACTTAGGTATTACAGAAATTAATGTTTTTTATTTGTTGTTAAATGAATTTAAGTTATTGGTTGACGTAATAGTTTTTTACGTCAACGTATCGAGGCTGTTTCCGGAGTGTTTGGAAAGGAATGTAGACCGGAAACATTTTAAGCGTTCTCTAGGATCAGTTTGAAACTCTATACGTCTGAAAGACAAAGAGAGCTTAACAGCTCCTCCACAGCGTAACAAAGAGGGTGTCTAAGTGATAAAACGTGTAAAGCAGTAAAAGTGTTGCACTTCACTAAGTACAATGTTTCCTGAACTACCTCAACTATGACCGATTTACTGATGAAAAGTCGTTTAATCGTCACAAGTTTAAAACGTATTTCACGACTAGAGAATGAATTTTCAAGTATTTAATAGTAGGGTTTATGAGGACGCCTCAGTAACCTGATACAAAAAGTGGTCGCTGTAGTCGAAACCGATATGCATCGCATCATCATCATCATCATACATCTGAGCACTACCGTACATCGGAAGACACGTTAAATTATATGTCATGGTTGGTTGTGAGCAAAGATTAAAAACTATAATACCTGTTGCTACTATTACCGACATTAGAAACGTATATAGGCACTTACTTATTCACTATAGATAGGAAACTCTCCCTACAAGTTTCCTCACAAGGAAAGTACGACAGAATGAAATGGCTTTTTTACGGAAACGTAATAAAAAAAACAGTACAAAATTGCTGAGTGAAATTGGATTTCAAATTACCGGCGTGAATCTATCAAATCACGGAGCCATGTGATTACTTCGAATGACGGCGTGTTCGCTAGTAGGTACTAAGTACTCTATAATAATTTAAAAAATTGTTACAAACGACCCTATAGTTGGTGCTTTTTTCTTAAATTTTTGAGAGAGAAGTACCTAAATTGTAGATATCTAATAACTAAAACATTTTCGTATACAGTGTTATTGCCTTAATGGAATGCCAATAAGTACGGTTATTTTACGAGTAGGTAAGAGCTAAAATGGAGTGATCCCGAATCAAAGAGTCGTGGTAAAAAAAATAATGCAAGGTAATAATAATAAATAATAATAAATATCGGTGGTCATTTTTCACACAGCGCCATCTAGCCCCAAACTAAGCAAAGCTTGTAATATGGAAACCAGATAGCTGGTAGAATACTTATATACTTTTTTTTTGTAAATACATACTTATAATACATACTACACCCAGACACAGAAAAAACATCTATGTTCGTCACATAAATGTTTGCCCTGGGTGGGCATCGAACCCACGCCCTACAGCTCTGAAGGCAGACATGCTACCAACTGACTATAAGGTACACTTAAAATCAACAGATGTTTAACGAATATTGCTCTTAGTACATAATTATGCTAACTGGAGTTCCTGCCAGCTTCCGATAGTAAGAAATACAGGACTGAGACTGGGGCTGAGACGGATACATCAATACAATACAATAGTTTATTGATAACACCAAAGTTACACGTCAAATTTCATTAAATATGTCACAAAAAAATAATTTACACTTAATAAAATGAAATTATTATAAAAATACGTTAATAATCTCTTATTCGTCTTAGAAATCCATCAGAAAGTGGACTACTGTCGCTGCTTAAGATGCTTTATCAACTTCTCACTGACGTGAAGTGTCGCGTGTAAGAAAAGGACAGAGAAGTTTAAGTAGTGACTAAGTTTGAGCGGCATTTTAAGTAAGGCCGTTAGTTACTATATTTCATTTGCGTGACCATTTATCTTCTAATTGCATCTTCAAATGCTTCGAAATAGAAACCGGTATATCAATCGGAACTAATGAAAACATTGCATAATCTCTATAAGGAAGTACCACATGAAATGATTTTGGAGTATTTTGCACGAAGATCTCCTCTACCTTACAGTACTGTATGTATATCATATATGTATTGAAAGAACGCACCTGTTACATATCTGTAACAAGTTTATGATATACTTTAGAGTTAGACCAAGATAACGTTTTTCACATTTTCTACAGCAGCAATTTATACTGTCTAGATTCATCGGTCTGGCTATAGTCCGTTTATTTTTGGGTAGTAGGTTAAGTAGTTCAGGTAATAAACGCACTTGCCCTGTACCTAAATCAATCAATTACATTTATATAATATCTATCTGCATTAATAATGCCATCATTAAATGATTTTAAAATGTTTTCATCGCATTTTGCACGAAGAATTTTGCGCTACTTACTTCATGTAGTTCGCTTAGTAATCATTCTTTGGAATATGTTTTGTAATGTATGGGATTCTTATTTTTTTGTACCGAAATAATGGAGTACTTTGGGAATCACTTAAACTGTTTGTACACACCTGCGTGGAATAACATTACAAACCATCGCCAAACCTTGCTAGACTAGACTGCTTTCAAAAAGTTGGGCCTAATACAATGTAAAATGGCGAACCTCTTGTCTGTTTGACGAACTGTATTCGGCGAATGTCGCAGATGTAGACAGGCTATTATGCCAATTAAAAATAAGTTGGTACCTGTAACATCTATAACAAGTATCTATAGATACTTGTTTGAAGTATAAATACTTGTTTAATAGACCAAGATAACGCTTGTTACATATACGATACCAGCAATTATGCTGTAAGTCGGCGCGAATACCTACTACAAATTGTAACTAGAATTAAACTACCTACTCGGAACGGTATTTACGATTATCATAGGCGATGTTGTTGTTTGTTTCATTCGACCTTTTATTGTCACGTCAGGTGTTTATAATTTCGTTTATAAACATTCACTTTGATAGAGTTTGCGTTCGGGACTACAATGGCTTACTGTCTACTGCAGTAACGTATTGTAGTATCAAGGCATATTGTATTCAAAAAATAGTTCAGTAACGGATAATCCGGTCAGTCCTCGGATGGGTGTCCGCGGTTGGCATTTACAACTTTACTGAGCGCTACTATGGGTCAGATTAAATCGGCATTTCGGTTATCAGTTAGAACAAGGAACTAGGACAGAAGCTTTCTGATGTCTATACTCTCAAACATTAAGACTCGCAACTTACCAAATAGCTGAATGTTTTTTATTGAATTTAAATTTGGTAAATTCGTAAAAGCCTCAACAAATCAAAAAAATTTACAATTTTAAACAATGCTAACTATGCGAATCACTCCTAATGCATAGGAATTGTAGGTAATTTTTGATATATTAAAACTATGTAATTTTACTCCATTTTAGAATTTCCTATTTTTTTTACACATGACTATAGTCGAAAAAATATATCATATAGTTATTTGGCTGAAACTCTATCAATATTTAAAAATATCAACTTTTGAGCTTTAAAAAGTCAAGTCTGTTAGTCCAGAGATCAGCGTAAATGACAGTATCAAGGTGAACTGCTTCTGTACATTAAAATAATTGTTATGTTAAAATTTCTGTGAAAATGTTTAGGAGAGCAATACACGAATCTGATCTTTATGTAAGTGACGCCGAAAGAAGTTACTGAAACATCGGAGTGTCAAAAAGTGACAGAAACTGTCTAAGATGGATATTATTTAGTTTCTGACATCGTTGTTTAATCAGGCACAGGCAGGATATGCCAACATTTTAAATAAAAAAGCGAAGAATTAGGTTACTCTACCCAACCCAATACCTAGTCAGTTGGTTTAGCCACAGAAAAGAACAGCTGTGGGTTCAGGGTACTCTTATTCACTCCACTCATTCAGGGCACGGTATTCGTAGGCGTAACCAAATTTTTGCTTGTGACCTCTCTATCTCATATTTCATCACTCTGATTCAGAATAAGGTTTAATTGAAATACTAAAGTGAGTCATATCAAGAGACTTGACATGCTAAAGTATAACCACACAAATGAAAAATACAGCTTGCTACGCTAGCAAACAATGCTAGCTGTCCAGCTAGCATTGCACAAAATGGGTAACTTTTGTCAAGAGTCACGGATCCAGAGCTCATGGTGCTCAGCAACAGATAAAAATTACAAATAAGCTACTTAATAGGTACTTTATCTCTATATTTTTGTCGTATCGTGGTATGTACTCGTCTATGTACAAACTGCCTAAGTTTAACTTGCTGTTAATACTGTAAGGATTAATATTAATACGTTAATTCTATTAATATTACCGCTGAGAACTTGCCTCTTGACAGGCTCCTACGCATGTGCTTGGGAAACGGATGCTGATGATGGATTACTCCTTTTTTGTTCAGCCATTTGAAAGACAGTCGTATATTTAGACAGAATTGCGTTAGGAGCGCTCGTGGCGTAGCTTGAATGTGGTTCTAAAAGATATCCCATGTTAAGCAACGGACGTCTCGGTCAGTCTTCGGATGGCTGAACGTGAGTGGATTTCAATCTGAGCGCTACCATGGGTCGGATGACACATTAAATTGTTGATCTCAGTTGTTTGTTATTTCTATAACGACAATGGTCAAGCCATGTCAAAGACCCCTCGGTTGGCCCATTATCTCCGATTCTAGGGCTGGCCACTCAGCATATACGCTACAACACAACTTCTTTTTGTGAGTAACTACTAAATCAGAACTAAGTACTCTATTATACATGTTGCTAAAATAAGTAAGGCAAAAAATACTCTTAAGAAAGGGAGGGGAGGGGCCGGGGGGTAAGGGATTGTTACAATAATCTTGAAGCTTTTTTCTATATTATGTAGAGTCAACAATAAATAATTTGTTTAGCAGCGCTTAATGATTCAATCATTATCGTCTGCATTATATTTAATAAATAAAACAGACTCCCGTATGAAAGAGACATATAGATAATCTAAGATTATCAATACGTCTAATCACACGCGGAAACCTTACACCGTCTTAATCCAACCAGCTGATCGTTTCACACTTCACTAATACTAATTCTTTGTTCTTGTCACATCACTGTATAACTTTTTCACAAAAGTCACGTGTGTATTGATATAAAAAAAAGAGAATCGTGTTCGGTTTCTAAAAAGAAAACGTTCGATTTTCAAGTTGTGTTTACGGTTTTGAAAATGGAACCCGTTGCCGAGGTGCGGCAAGTCGGAAGCGAGGCGACGCACTGGCGAAGCGCGGACGCCGGGCGTCTCATCGTGCTTTGCCGACGCAATACTGGCAGTAAGCGGTTTGCTATCAAACTGCTTTCATAAATGGATTTATCAATAACTAAGAAAATAAGTATTCGACTGATAGCACCTAGCTTAATAATTAACTGCTTTACTTTTCGAGAAGATTAAAGCTTTTCTGTATACATAACACTCTTCTATATATTATTTTTTTCTCTATACTATAAGTAGTCGTCGTGCCGTGCTGACTTAGGTTTTCCATAAAGATCACTGAAGTTCAGGATCGAGGAGGTGTACCGTCGGATGGATCATCGTTAGTGCGGTTTCGTATAATATCTAATATCGTTATATCTGGATTTTGATAAAGATATAATAACCGAAACATCGAAATAATAACCGGATCATCGTTAGTGCGGTTTCGTATAATACTAATATCGTTATATCTGGATTTTGATAAATATATAATAACCGAAACATCGAAATACGTAAGCTTTCAGTCTTTTTATTTTTTTCTTACTAACATGAGTTTCTTGTAAGCATATACCGTAATCTGTGAACCATTTTATTATGGTATAGAGAAAGCAACATTCACGCCCTACAAGACATGAGTAAACTCATTCGATCGGTTACGCTCAATTCGCTGATCGCTACGTTTTCTACATTCATTGCGCTTACAGTAAAAAACATAGCTAGTGCTACCATAAACAAAAGTCACAGTTTGGACAGTCTATGACTATACTGCTACTATATCAGACTTTCACAGCTAGCAACTGAGTATAGGTTTTTTTTTTTGGCGGACACGGAAAAATCATGTCGTTGCATTCTATTATTTTCTTAAACTTGTGTTTTTACGCGAATTAATGATTAAAAATAGTGGTGTTTTATTCATTGAGTGTTGAATTACATGCACGAGTGTGGGCAAGTGATATAATGTGGTGAAACATGTCTTTTCGTGTTGTTTTCAAAACTCCATAGAAGCTCATAGTAAAGTCGCCACAACTTTACTAGGGTATGACTTGGACTCGACTATGACTAATTTCGTGTGACTTACTGTGATTTCGTGACTTATTTGACTTGATGATAACAAATAAACGTGAAAATTCATAAACTTGACACTGGCAGAATGCACAACGTGCGATGCCAATAACTAAGAAAAAAAAACTGAGTATAGACCATCAAAATTCCCGCTGTGAGAAAAATATCAGATTCATAGAAAATATTATTTTACTCTTCTTCTTCAACTTCTTCAAGATGAGTTGCAGAAATTTTTCTTGCTGACTTTTTTGTATATTTAACAAAAATTGTTTGTTATTCAACATGACTTCTTGTAACAAACTATATAACTATGTTCAAGTCGAGGCCCCGTATTATTGTCGCATTGTTTTTCTTTTGCGGATTTATTATGCTTCTATATTAATTTTACTGATTCCTTCACTAAAACGCTAGTGAAAATCCGTACACCGGACATCCGGACTGAAGATTTCCTCACACACAACCATACGGTTGTTAGGTGTCTTCTACTGACGTATAAATAGACAGCGGCGCTTTGTGTGTGTGTGACTAATCTGCACTTCCCTATGGGTATCCTTACTGCCGCTTCTGTCACTGACTCAGAGAAAACTAGGGGCGTCACTCTCGTGTAATAACAATTAACAATAATTTTCCGCTTGTTGGTTTACAACATTTAAGGCTTGGGTCTGGCAGCTCTCTGTCATTCGCATACTCATAACATGTTTTTTATGATACATTAATAATATTATCACATCACATTATCACACTAATATTATTGATTAGTGAGATTATATAACTTGTTAAAAAGGTGTAGTAATACTGAAGGGTACGCATGTACTCATCATTATGAACAACTTTTACTAATGGACCAGCGTGGCGTAGCTTGTCTAGGTGATTCTAAACGATCACCGATATTAAGCAACGGTCCGGTCAGTCTTCGGATGGGTGATCGTGAGTGGCATTTATTTCTGAGCGCTACCGTGGATCGGATGACACGTTAAATTGTTGGTCCCGGTTGTTTGGTCTAGTTTCTATAACAACAACCGTCAGCCATTTCAGAGGCCTTCGGGCGGCACATTAACTCTGACACTAGGGCTGGCCACTCAGCCTATACTAACTTACTTACTTACTTTATTACTACACCTTTTTTAAACACGTTGTATATTATAAATGAGAAAGTTTGCCGGGGGTGTGTGCGTGTGTGTGTACTTCACACCAAACGGCTAAACAGATTTGCATGAAAATCGGAGTGGCGATAGCTGATTTGCCGGAATAACTTATAGGCTACTTTTTATCATCATCATCATAGCCGTTTCTTATCGTCATGCGGGTGAAACCGTGGGGTAATTCTAGATGTTTTTTTTTTTAAAAAACAATTCAGCGCTTAATGTGTTAACAAAGTATTTAAATCTAGATCCAAAGTAATCCAAGTTTTGAAAATTAGATATTTACGTGACTAAGTAATGAGTACCAAATGCGCCTTTACTACGGAGCACTCAAAGAAAACATCAATAAAAACTTGTTCTAAGTAAATACTACGTAACGTTTAAATAGTAAGATGCAATGATAAGATTAAAAAAAAAATTGTATCATAAAAAAAATTTTGATGTGAGACAGGTTGACAACGAGACCCATGCCTTAAGCCGAGCTCGAATATTCACACGATTTTCAGAAGAAATAATTACTCGCCACTAATAGTGCAGTGAAAGTGTTCGTGTTTATTATTTGCTTTATTTGTTTTTTTTTTTAATTATGTGACGTAATGAGTGATGGTATTATCGTTTCCCGTGTTAAATGATGCATTGACAGTGATCTTCCTTAATCTGTTTTTTATTATGGCCGAGATACAACGTCGTATTTCGGTTTTTGTTAATCTATTAAACATTTTTAGAGCTCCTAGGGTCCAAGGGTCTACGACCAGTGTGTGTTGCCAGTGATGACATATGGAACTGAAACGTGGTCTTTAACTGCTGGCCTTTTGGAGAAACTCAGAGTCACGCAACGGGCAATGGAGAGAGCTATGCTCGGAGTTTTTGCGCGATAGAATCCGGAACGAGGATATTCGCCAAAGAACCAAAGTTACCGACAGAGCTCGCAAGGTTTGCAAGTTGAAGTGGCGCAGGGCAGGCCACATCGCTCGAAGAACTGACAACCGATGGGGAAGAAAGGTTCTTGAGTGGCGACCGCGAACCGGAAGACGCAGCGTAGGAAGGCCTCCCACTAGGTGGACCGACGACACTGTAAAAGTCGCGGGCAACCGGTGGATGCAAATGGCAGGTTGTCGTACAGTGTGGCGGTCTAAGGGGGAGGCCTTCGTTCAGCGGTGGACGTCTCCGGGCTGATGATGATGAGAGCTCCTAGTGTCGAATTCCTACACTTCTGCTGAGTATTCAGTTCCAAATTCTAATCAATGTATCTCATCTCTATTACTACTGTTTTCTTATTTATAACTCTATTCTTTTCGCACTGAGTGGTCGTCGTTGCACAGGGAGGTTTCCGCGTCACCATGCTCTCAGCGACATTGTGCGCAGGGTCCTGATATCAGCGAACGTTCCCTGCGTTCGCGCGCCGCCCGGACTTAGCAGGTCCGACGGTAAGAGACCAGACGGGCTGACTCTGGTGCCATGGAAGAACGGCCGGTGCCTAGTATGGGACGCGACTTGCGTCAGTACCGTCGCCGCCTGCCACCTGAGGCGCCAGGTCCACTCGCCAGCAGCTGTAGCCAAGGATGCCGCTCTCAAAAAACGGCAGAAGTACGCAGCAATGGAGCCGCATTACTTTTTTGTTCCCATCGCGGTTGAGACGATGGGCTGCTGGGGCAGTGAGGGTAAAACACCGGTCAGTGAGTTAGGGCGTAGATTAAGAGAAACAACCAGGGACTCCAGCTCCGGCTCGTACCAGGTGCAAAGGTTAGCCATTGCAATCCAGCGCGGGAATGCTGCTAGCGTTATGGGCACCTTTGCACCAGGTACAGTTAGGGGTGGGTTATTTGATTGAGACTGATAATTATTTATATAATATACTGACCCTGATTTTATAAAATTTACCTATTGGATGTGACGACTTAATAAATAATTAAATAATTTGATTTAAAAATCGTAACTCTATTCTTATGATATTTTATTCAGTTACCAGTTCTTTGAGTTTTTTTTTAATTAAATGTGCATGTAATGTTGCAAACACACATGATGACACAGAAAGGAATAACATTTTAAACTTTCGATTAATTAAAATTGCTCTGCATGTAAACATTGCCTTGACTGCACCACTGCTGTAAAGAAACAGATCTATCCTACAACGATAGAGTGGTTTACGTCTATGAGTAATTTCATGAACAATAACAAAATTGAAACAATTATTATTATATTAGGAACGGTTTAATTATTATAATAATTTCAGGATTCGAGCAATTACACTATTCGAACAATTTATTATTCGTATAATTCGTAAGTTTAGGTGTATTAAATATGATTTTAAAAAACACCCAATTTTACACATTAGGTAGAGGTATATTATACCTACGGCAATAGCTAACCATGAATTGATACACAAAACGGGGGAAATGCATCAGCATGTCACTTTGGTATAATGAGTCACACTCCATTAGTGTAGGTACCTTCGGCTGTTTTATCTGCACCATTTATCTGCTGTCGGCAACTAGTAACTACTGTTTTTATAAATGTTTATGTAATATCACTTTCATCACATAGTGTAACATATCCCGGATAGAATGTGTTTAACTTAATAAGTAAGTACTAATAATTGATCATAACAGATGCTAGGACATGCAGCCACAGCGGACAAAATGAGATTGATCTATCGGTGTGAACTGGACTGGATCCCACAATAGGGCGACACTGTGTCGTAGGCCAGGCTCTACCTTTTTCATAAAGAAAACACAAAAACTCAAGAAACTTGTCAATTCATCGATAAACGACGCATTGTGCTATTTATAAGTCGATCCGTTGACAATTCGGCGTAACCTTATTAAATCGTTATAAGGTAACGCCGAATCGTTATCGTTAATATACAATGTGTAACAAAAAGGTTTAACAATACTGAAGGGTATGTATGTACTCATCATTATGAACAAGTTTTACTATGGGGCTAACCCCGAAATCACGAAAAAAACAGCTGTTTCATACATTTTGTCCAAGGTCAATAAACTTTTTGTATGGAACAGCGGATTTTTCGCGATTTCGGGGTTGGCCCCATAGTAATAGTAGTTGTTTATAATGATGAGTACATACATACCCTGCAGTATTGTTGAACCTTTTTGTTACACATTGTATATCTATCCTACAACTATAGCCACATTTTCCTGTATATACAAACTGTTCTGTAATATTTTTCGTTCGTTCGGTTAAATAAGTATTTACTTTATTACAATTCTCAGTAATAATTCCTTTAAAATAACAAAACAACAACATGATTTATGATCATCTAAATATAGTACCTATAGTATAAACTTAATTATATACTTACTATACTTATAATTATGTAGGTATATCACATTTTCTAATGGACTCAAAATTGTAGTGTATTTGATAATGTGGTTATTTGCGAAATGTATTCACCATCACCTTCATTTATTTATTTATTTATTTAGTAAACATACAAAACAGAATGTAATAACATTAGATTAAAATTGTATATACATATTGCAGATCTGTATCACATTCCAAAACTATGTATGTCTAGGTGCATTAAAATATCGGAATTAAATAGTCACTAGAGGAAATTACAATTTGTGATTAAAATTAAATTTAAATTTAAATTAAAATTAAAAGTGACGTACACAGTCAAATAGGGAAATAAAATTGAAATTGCATTGAAAATTGAACCGGTGAATTATAAACTTAGTGCTAATTAATATAATAATAGTAATATTTTTCTATACACAGCTATACATTTGTGTTGAGTTGGGTCTGAGGGAACCAATTTTAATATTATTCAAGTCAAATTGTAAAGGCCAGACTAAGGTTTTAAGTTGAAACCTAGAATATTTTTTAATTGCCTTTGAAAAGAATATAACTTTAGATGGAATATATCGATGTGTTTGTTGGAGACGAGAATCTCATTGTATTGGCGGCTCATTCTGACAATAGGGTTATAATAAGACGTATTATTGGAGAAAACTTGTAAACTAAAGATATTGTAGTTGCGATTACGAGACCTGAAACGAGTGTTGAAGTTTAAGAGAGAAAGAAGAGTTGGGGAGTCAATGTTAGAATTAATGATTTTATGAAGCAAGGTAAGATCTATGTATTTCCGCCTAACGTCAAGGGGCGTTACATGAAAATATTTTAAACGTTCGCTGTACGATGAAAGTTTACGGCCCATGCCACTCCTATAGCTCATAACCCTTAGACACTTTTTTTGAATATTAATTCAAATGAACATTATGAATCAATTCAATTCAATTTCAATTTCAAATCATTCAATTGAACATTATGAATGAAGCAGTGAGTCTCGATTATGAAGTGTTTCTTTTCGAGAAGGATGGGATTCGAAAAACTTTTCTTGCTATAAACAAACAATAGAGTTTATCCAGTACTATTTAATCAGTTGTCACGAGTTCCCAATATTTAGGACCGGAAACGAACCACCTACGTAGTTTTATTATAGCAAATAAGGATTCGTTTGTTTGTATGTATCACGAATGTTGTTTAATATTCAATACGTCACTTGCGGCCGCCTTACCTTCCCTATTAGTCGATGAATCACGAACGCACGGTATCGTCTGCATTCATCGTCATCGACCCCGAATAACCCACTGCTGAAGTGGGCATAGGTTTCTGCTTAGCTTTGCGATTCTTTGTTTTTAATCGACCCCCCTGACGCAAAAAGGTTGTTATAAATTTTAAGTGTGTGTCTGTGGTTTGTCTGTGGCGTTGCAGCTCCCAAATGGATGAATCTTTAGTTGACCTTGACTTGTCTTCTTGGTTCTTGGCTTCTGCGACTATTATCACAACCAATGTCCGTTTCATGGCAGCTACCGTTCATTTCGTTTTTTTGTTTGAAAGGTGACATGTGTGGTGGTTCTTAGCCAAAACTCAAGAGAGGGTTTAAAATGAACATAATCGGCCTTACTATAAAACGCCGTTTAAACTTAGTCACTGCTTAAACTTCTCTGCCTTGTTCTCGCACGTGACATTTCACGTTAGCGAGAAGTTGTCACAGCATCTTAAACAGTGACTAAGGATTGAGCGGCGTTTTATAGTAAGGCCGAATAAGTTTAAAATTGGTTTATATTTGACACCCTGCTCGATGTTAATCAATGATGTGATCCAAAACCGTTTTTTTTATTTCATCAATTCATCATACTTATTATAAGTATGATGAATTGATGATGGAGTTATTGTAGGTAGTAGTAGTATGTTACTTTTCTTGTGGCTACTTAAAAGACAGTACTTAGGTAGAAGTAGCACGCTACTGCAACTAAGTAAATGATGAGAGAACGGTTATTGTGGTTTCACACCGTGACGCTGTTCTAGATCCTTTTTTGTGTCATGACGTCTTTGTCGTAACATGATATGATTTGCTTACATTTGGTATTTACAAATTCACTGTGAAAAAAACTTTAGAGACAATAATAATGTTTCTTATTTACTTCCCAAAATTGTAGTTTATGTTATGTTATAAATTTCCGAGGAAGCTTTTTTAAACATGTAAAATCTTGAATATTTTATTTGAAGTGTTTCCTCACTTTGGGTTTTTCTATATTTTTAAACCTTAAACTTTAAGAAAAATTATGACCTCGGGCAGGACTCGAACCTGCATGTACGCTCGTATACGAGCAATCTCTGGGGTCTCCCAGCTGCTTTGCCAATAGTCTCTGCCTTACGTGTCATAATAGGCTAGATGACTGGTATTTTTTTATTGTCCTATTATAATGTGGCCCATAAATATAGCTGATTAATGAAAATCTAATCAAAAATAAGCAACTTATAGCGATTTTAATAACACGCTAAACAGAGAGGCGAAACAGCAAATCGTGACGTAACTTCTCTGTACGCCATATAAATTCTATTCTGACAAGTAAGGCGTGACGTCATTTTTTGTTTTGTGGGAATGGGACAGAGTTGTCTCTAACAAAAACTTTAAACGCTCATATTACGACCATTATTAACCGATTTAAATATTTTTTTCAATAAACATACTATATTTACTTAAATTCTTCATCAAAGCTATTGGTTTCAACGATATAAACATCAGTCATCTACCCTATTATCAAATCGTTTAAGCTATCAACTAAAACTTTGGTGGCGCCAGCTCGTATGCAGGTTCGAATCCTGCCAGAGTTCATAATTTTTCTTACTGTATAAGCTTTAAAAACTTAAAATCTTGTAGCTACTTATCTACTTCAAAGTTTAAAAAGCACCAATTCATGGCGGAACTTCTTCCAAAGCAAAAAAACGTGAACAGTACCAAATTAGACATTAGTTAAGACGAGCCTGTCCGCTATTTTGGAGTCGTCACTCGTGTTTTCTTTACTCCGCCTCAAAGACTGTTACCCGAACGTGTTATTTTTATGTGCAACTCTTTCGACAGCTTTTAGGAGAGTGATTAAAGAAGATTTGTTGCTTTGGTAGAGATTTGTTTTTTTCGATCCTCGATCGGGCTAAGAAAAATGAAGCGCGAGAAGACGGTACAAAAGAATTTGTTTATCGGGTTGCTTGTGACTCAACCTAGTGTTTAAAAGGAAAGGCCTTTGCCCTGCAGTGGGGCAGTCATGAGTAATCAAGATCAATTTTGTATACTACCGTGCTAGCATGTAATAAAGAACACTTTATTTTCTAAATTGTATCTTGAATCACACAAAACTAACAAATAGGTAAGTAACTTTTTTTTTTCTCTTCAGGAGTATACCCTTTCAAACAAAGGAAGAATTTTCAAAATCGGTCCACGATTGACGGATAAATCGGATAAAGATAAAGATCATTTTTTTGCATACAACATGGTTGGTTTGTACATGTACAATTTGTGCACAAAAGATGTCAAATATAAAAGTGTCTTACATGTTGTGCCGATTAGGCGTACAAATGTCAGATAGATGGCACTATGCTCGTCAAAAATAAGAATAATAATGAAAAAAATAAATATAATAATAAGTATAAAATGAACTGAAAATTAAATTACCAATGTCTTAATAGTGAAATCAAATTATTTCAGTCAAAATAAAAATAAAATACCAAAAGTCGGTTAAAAATGCGAATAATTGTCGGTGTGTTCGTTACCTATTCACGCCAAAACGACTAAACGGATTTGGACGAAACTCTGAATGAAGATAACTTATTTCCTGGAATAATACATTATTAGGCTACTTTTTATCATTATCAGTGTTTTTCATCAACGTGCGGGTGAAATCGCGAGGTGCAACCAGTATTTTCAAATTAGCAAAAGCTTTCAAAAATTACGTTAGTACGCATTTCATAGGTAATTTTTAACAACAAATATTTACCCATTTTTTTCAATAAGTTTATAAAAAATCTTTGAAGTAGTATGAGAATTAATGTATGGGATTTTCATATTTTTTTAACAAATGAATGGAGTACTCTACAACGCTGAAAAAAATTGGTAACTATTAGTTTTTCTACGGTAGAACTCATTCCGCACCTATTAAATGAGATAATTCTCGTTTTATGAAAAATCTAATCAAAATCAGCCTTCAACATCCCACTGCTGCATTAGAAAGGCGATTGAACGAAATCGCGGATTACAGTAAACGCGGGGAAAAATCAGCTGTTCCATACAAAAAGTTTATTGACCTTGGACAAAATGTATGGAACAGCTGATATTTTTTCGCGATTTCAATGTTGGTCCCATAGTAAAAGTTGTTTGTTTTGATGTACAGAATATGGCCTTAAAAGGATGCTAACTGATTAGAACTAATCCTGTATAAGGTTGTGAATTTTTCGCGGCAGCCTATTGGAAGAAGACGTGCCTCGGAAAAGTACGAAACTACAATTTCTAAATATCGTAAGTAAATCTCTAATATGACTGAGGCATAAACGAAATCGTGTCCCCCAGCCTGCACCCGTGATTACTGAAGCGAAAGATTATAAGGATTTGAGAAATGCAGCAAGGGTGCCTGACATTAGGGCCCGTAAAAAGAGACAAGTATGCAGGGGCGTGAAACTGGAGCCATAATCGATTTGAGCAAAGCGCGAGCGTCACGCTCCGTGACTTCCGTGCTCTCCTAATAGAAGCTTTGTCTCCTATATCAAGGAGTTTGACCAATTTACAGGTGCAGATGGCCAAATGTTCAACCAGTGGAGTTATGCGTGCAGTGTTCATCAATAAGGTAGTGGCGCTCGCAACTACTGCAAAAATAAATTGGTCGCACTGATACTTAATGGCAATTTGACAACACGTCACTCTTTGATGGCTGTGCTGGGTATATCCCCACAACGAGTTTTATATTTCTTGAGAATGAGTCACTTTGGCCAATTGTGATCTGCCATAATTAAATTTATATGTATAGTCATAATGTGCGTCTTGGAACGTTCTCCTTGCGGTTCAGTTACAGTTTTAAAATAAAATAAAAACTAACAATTGCATTTTTTTATTATTCTTAGAAAAAAATCTACTAAAACAATTCATTATTAAAAGCATCGCGGATTTTAAGTAAAAATTATCATTATTTTTCGTATCATAGCGCCATCTAAGTTTTGTAGGGAAAAGGTTATACCAGAGTTACAGCTCTACCTAGCGCCGACCAGTACTGTGTTAGCCGTCCTCACTAGAGTGCGCTTAAGTGAATTATTTTATAGCTGCTACTCGTCCATAGATGGCGGCTTCAGAGACCACGATGTCCGTTATAAATCGTCCGCCAATAATATGCGTTTCTATACGGACTGACCCAATGTCAATAGATGGCGCTGGCACTGCCAGTGTAAAATTAAACAATTTTTGACTAACACATCGGAAACAAGACAACGTATCAGCTACTCGTTAATAGATGGCGCTACAGGGATTCACAATTTTGTTGAAAAACAGCTTTAATAAAATTGATAATAATATTATATGAAGACATTATTTTAAAGCTTAGGACATTACCCCCGTACCCAGGAGGCCTAGTGGGACAGATATCCTATACCCGCTTACGCCTTTAAAAAAAAAGTTTAATGTTACCTTGCAGCGGTATAGCTCTGAGAGAGACTGCATCCTCCTCGTCTTCGTCCTCTCGTTCTTCCTCGGTGATGGAAGGAGGCGCGGCCCAGCACCGCAGCCTCACGCCCGCGCTGTTGGCCACGGTGGCGCTATCAAGCCGCACGCGCGGCAGGCTGCGCGTCGCATACTCCCCGTCGTTGTTGCTAACCTGGTACATGAAAAAAATCTTGTTAGAATCATACTCGACCGACAATATAAAGATGTTGTTCCAGCGGGTTCTTCGCCGTGTAATGTCCAAAATATTGCATAAAAATAAGTTGTAACAATCAAGAATAATCTAGCTGGAAAAAACCGAAAGTTTTTCTTCATAATATGACTAACTGCTCTATGCGGTTAGACCCGTAATTTTCTAGTTTAGCCAAAATTAGTGTGCGTTATTTAGAGCAACAGACAGAGGCATAGTATGTATGTACTCATCATTATGCATAACTTTTACTATCGGGCCAAACTTGAAATCACGAAAAAAATAACAGCTGTTCCATACATTTTGTACAAGGTCAATGAACTGTCTCCTTACTTATAACTACACATTTTTGTAACACGTTGTATAATAGTAAAATATAATAGGTCTGTGTAGAATAATATAAAAAAAATTCAAAGCGTAAGAAGCTTCGAGCATGCTTGACAACAGAGAAAGCTTTTTAATACTAATTAACAGGCATTAAAAATGTTTTGTTATTTCTTAATAACTTAGGTATGCCATTAAAATACATAGGTTAATTTATGTGGGATTATTTTTAAATCTTAAGTAGGTACTATGTGTTCATGGTTGCGTAAGAACCACCTACACCAACAAATCATATTTTTTTCTTAATTATTGGCATCGCACTTTTTGCCACCATTATCAAGTTTTTATCTAACGTCATCAAGTCAACGAATTTAGTCATAGTCGACTCCAACTCATGCCCTAGTAAAGTTGTGGCGACTTTACAATGAGCTTTTATTGGAGTTTTGAAAACAACACGAAAAGACACGCTTCACCACATTATATCAATGGCCCACACCCGTGCATAATTCAACACTCAATGAATAAAACACCACCTTTAATTAATCATTAATTCGTGAAAAATACAAGATTAAGAAAATAATAGAATGAAGCGACATTATTCCGTGTTCCCGCCAAAACTCCAATATTATTATTTCTTATGCTAGGGCTTCACCTGCGTGTAATGCCATTATTTAGTGCGGTATTTTATACAGTACGCAGATATGGCCGGGTATTAGCACGCTAATGGGCTAGTGGCATTATTAACGTCGTTAGACGTTAACCGATATTCAAAGTCAAATGATAGTGTGGCCACCCATGTAGTGCATTGTTTAATGCACGTTAATTATTTCGATAACCATACGTAAAGCGTCACGCAGGTGAAGCCCTAGCATTAGTATTAAATCGAAGAAGCTGTTTTAAACATTTCTGCATTATATCACCTAAAAGAAACCATAAACGCATTTGAAAAAAGCTTTGAAGGTTATATTACAAAATATACCTAGCAACAACTTATTAATAAATAGATCAGCTATAGATCAATAGCCTTACAGATTATCTGTATTTATTACTATAAAAGCTATTATAGCTATACTTTGCTAATACAAAAAGATTATACGTTACAAGTCGATGATAGGCCGGTTTTCGTGGGAACCTCGCCAGTAAGTAGGTACCTACATGAGCTCACTGGTATATTACCTCTATATAAACGTCCAGTTTCAATGTCCACAATAGCGAGAGGAAGCATTCACTGCCTTGGAGGATATAATGCTAATGATGTAATTTTGAAGTTTGGCAGAGGACAAAGAATACTGTTTGTACCTATACTGTTTGTTGCTTTGGGTTTTTTGTTTATTGGTTTGGATTTCTTATAGCTAAGCTTTAATAATTTTTTTAAAGAAATGGCTTGGTAAGCATGGGTGCATATAAGAGGAGTCTTTTCGCCGGATTTCCGTCTCTGTATTCGTGTTTAAAAATAACTTAAAATTGATAAACTTAAAATGTTCAATACTAAAAAAACTTATACTGTGATACACGGGAGAGAACTATATAGTTTACCTTTGATCGAAGTTGGACCCCTATATGAGAAAGCCTCAGTTCTGCTGTTGATGGTAAGGTAAACTTAAAACCCTTAAAATGTATGATAGAACTGCATGGTCCACAACAGTAATCAGAGGAATTTATTAGGCAATGACAGTTAGAAACCCAATTTATTTTTTCTCTAGAGAAAACTAGGTAGCTACATCAGATATATGTTTTGAGTTTTTGACATCCTCTAAATTAAATCCGAATCATATTAACAAAATTTCAATTCTAAGATTAATTACATGAAATTTACCGTGATTGCGTTGTGAAACGAGCTTTCGATACTTCGGCGCAGTAGCATGTTACCATACTGTTTTAAACTCTCTCAGTTGGTAGTCTACCCGTAAACACAGTACATATGTACTTAAAATGTATGTACTACCTAGGCTAAAGGGTTATTTGGCTGTAGCTAAAAGCCTGCAACTTGAGAATGGAAGGGCTTTTGAACGATCTTTCGAAATAGGCTATTGATATGTAGTAGCCACTTGTTGATACGTATCTGAGATTTCCTCGCCGCGATTTGGGCCGTGTGAGAGAAGGCAAGGACGTTTGCACTGGTTTCTGTTACCCATAACTATATGGCAGGTATAATATTCAGGGTATTTAGATAGATATCAAGTGACAAAAGCAATATCACCTGTTTTGCCGTCACGCTTCGCCTGTTGCCAGTGTCCGCATAGTTTTTAGTTGCTAACTCATTTGTAGAGTTGAATGTCGATGTTACAATAGTATTTTTTTGTCGTGTTTTTTAAGCAGAATTGTATTACTGTAAAGTATTCTGAGGCATTCATTTATTTATTCAATAAGATGCAAATTTAAAATAACGTAAAATTTACATTTTGCAGTTCTGTATCACTATTTGTGTGCATAACATTTAAATTAATTGTGTGTTTTTGTAGTGGCAGGACTCTACTGCAGAGTCCGCCTGAGGAAGTACCACACCTTTGCCAGTTACTCAACCGCCAAGCAGTAGTGTACAAGCAAGCATTACTGTGTTCCAGTTTGAAGGGCAATGTTACCAGATAAATTACTGGGTATTAAGAGATATAACATCTAATATCTCAGGGTGACGAGCGCAATGCAGTGCGGCGCAGGATTGTGTTCGCAAGTTAACAATTCTGGCACTGCTACTGTTAGTGGCTGGCGTGACGCTTACCATCAGGTGAAAGACTTGCTCGTCTCGTCACTTGAATGTATATTTAAAAAAAAACCTTTGTTAAATTTAGTTGGTTATGTTTATCAAAAAATTGTAGAAAATTATTGGTGTTTTGGTCGGCTCTACACTACGCTCTACGCTCTCACTATAAAATCTATATAGTTATTAGAATTTTTACAATCTAATAACTTGAAACGAGCAATTCTTTTACATAAATATACATTTACTATAGGTCGCCCGCGATTTCATCCGCGTACGGAAGAAATTCGGCCGCTTCCAAAATTCACCAAGCTTCTCCTCGGTCTTTCGGGTCCTCGCTTTGCTTCTATTATCCCCCTCTAAGATGCTTTTCATAAGTGCGTCATGTCGCACAAGGTGGCCAAACATTTTTCTTCTTCTGATCTTTATGGTCTCTATGATCCTTCTTTTCCCTCCTACAATGTCTAACGCCTCCAGAATTGTTTTCTTTTCTGTCCAGCTTAGTCGCTTCATGCACCTCCAACACCACATTTAAAATGCTTCCAGCCTTTCTCGGTCTCTTTTGGTCATCGTCCATGTCTCGCTTCTGTACAATGCAATGGTTCATAAATAAACTTTAATCAGTAGTTTTCTCAGGTTTTTAGATATTATAGACTTGAAGATGATCTTGTTCTTATTGAAAAGTTGCTTGGCCATTGATATTCGGGCTATTATGTCTGAGGTGCAATACGAATCTTTAAACAATAGCCCCATAGAACATCATTCATTCAAATATTTAGGCAGTATTAACAGGTTTGCATAGTAAGTATTAATCTATGAATTCCAAGCGGTCACATTCCCAGGATGCCCTCCGATCATTATGTCACGGGCATGTCGGGCATTGCAAGGTAATCTCGTAAATAACAGCCAGTGAAGTAATGCTGCGGTAATCGCCGCCTATGAGGCTTGTAACTTTATGATTATTAGGGGCTGGCATGCTCCGCCCGTGCCGGTAATGTGAAATCTTCTAAGTATTACACTACAGTGTCAGGTTTCTCTGTTTCTTTTCTTACGTTTTCTATGTACTTTCATGTGTGTAGTTTGTAGCCGGTTTAGTATTGAAATCGAGACGTTGTACACGCTAGGTGGTCTACAAAGTGGTGGTTTTCAAAAACGAAAAACATTTTCACCTATCCTTACATAATATCAAATTACATAACAATAATTTGAAATCACTAAAATTGCTTCTATACTTATTCGCATACCTATGGAAATGAAAAGAGACGGTGATAATAATTATTTTAATTTCGTCTCATTTATCACTTGTAAGTGTTTTACAAGAAAACAGCCGAAATTAGTGGTCGATTTTGAAGGTTTTCGTTGACAGAACTAAACTAACTAAAGTATTGCTGTCCTTAGCTACATGCCTAGTAAAAAGTGACTATTTTAAGCAATATTTTAATTAGTTAGAACTGTCAACTAAAAAAATTTTATCTTCAAAATTGACCACATTTTGTCTTGAAATTTTGACGTCTCCATTTCTCTATGCCGCGTCTCTATCTGTTTTATACTAATGGAGTATAAAAGTGATGACATTACCAGCTGATGCATTCGTATTATTTACGTCCTATACAGGGTTAGTTATAATAAGTTAGCATCCTTTTAAGGGCATAGTCTGTACATCAAAACAAACAACTTTTACTATGGGGCCAACATTGAAATCGCGAAAAAATTATCAGCTGTTCCATACAAAAAGTTCATCGATCTTGGGCAAAATGTATGAAACAACTTTTTTTGCGATTTCAATGTTGGACTTTTACTATAAAAGTTGTTTGTTTTGATGTACAGAATATGCTTTTAAAAGGATGCTAACTGATTGGAACTAACCCTGTATCACATCAACAGCCGGAAGACGTCCACTGCTGGACGAAGGCCTCTCCCTTAAAGGGAGGTGTTGCCATAATCCCCACGCTTGGCAGGCGTCTTGGGAACCCTGTATAGGTACATTTATTTCAGTCTTATCAGATAAGCTACTTTTAGTTCCTTTTGAGTGAATGGTACAAGAGAATCAACGTTAAAAGTGTTGAAATTTGCATCAGAAACTATTTAGACTTAAAAGCTTCTATCAAAACCATTCAGCAGTGAACGAGTTATCTCATTCGCTGCTAACACTCGACTCATTTTAGTGTAAAAAAAATAGATAGCTACAGGTTTGTGTTTAGTATGTAAATATACGAGTATTTATAGAACATCACAGTTCAAAGCTGCATGGCGTGCATCAAACGAACGAGCGGCCATAACACAGCGATCTTTATTAACATCACAGACGAGTAGCATACGTAGCAGTCAGTACCGAAGGCTGGACATGACCTAATTAATGAAGCTTCCTTGTTAGGACTATGATGGCTCTCTATAGGGAACACAAAGCTCGATAAGGTTTTAGTTGGACATTGAATGATGAAGAGGTTAGACGTTAGACAAGTATACCGGGGCTTTGGTAACTTAACAACGTTTGCCGAGGTACTTTTCGAAAATCCCTCAAAGATTAAAAAGCTACATGTTAAAAAACACCACGTGTGTTCCTGGGCACTAAAGAGGAATTCGTAAGAACACTAAAGACGTAAGAACACTGAGTATGGCATTAAATATAAGATCAACTTATTATACAGAATAGCAACCAATTCCTTTTTTTTAAGATGTTTGAAAGAAAGCAGTCTTTTAAATTGTAATATATAGGCTTGCTTTTGAACACTAATTCGCCTGAAAGAAGAAGACAGCAATTAGGACAGCTGATTTTTTACCACCATTTTATAAAGATTATTTATTGAATCGATTAAATACTTCTTAATAAATAATTGTTACGATCAGCTCGTTTACAGGTCCACATGCATTTCTTTTACAATCATTTGTTATGATTCTAAGCTAACCTTGGCTATAATTTAATAATAGCTGTTCGTTCGATGTTATCAACCCATGTTAGGAATTCTCAATTTAATAAAATGTAAAACCCATTTGCATTTCAACTGAGAGCAACTGTAGGTCGGAAAACGCGATTGTACTTCTCGGTTAGTTAAGTTAAGCGTTTTCAATGCTTGGATAAATTGACACATAAACTACTTTACTAAAAAAATATATGACAGGCTTTTGTAAAGCGGAAGTAATAAGGACTAGGAGGAGATCATTGTTTCGTCATTGCCAATTATTTATGCTAAATTTAGCCATAAAAATCACCTGTTACTTCAATTGTGACGAGTGTGAATTTAATGTTTTCTATGGAACAGCTGATAGTGTTGTTTTTTGCGCTTTCTTGGTTGGCAAGCTTTAAATGGATCACAATGATGAGCAGAGTGACCTCCTTTTGCCTCAGTACTGCCGTTCCGACAACCCGATATACGTTTGGTCACGTCGCCAGTTGGTAAGCAACGGCTGACCAGGGCTGGGACTTCTATATATACGAACTTGCTTAATTACTTTTCCTAGAGAGGACTTCGTACGGTGTAATGGACACCTATAAATAGGTCAGAGAAAGCATGAAATTAGAAACGCCCAGCGATAGCGGATCCTTTTGAAATTACTTACTCGCACCCACCATAGAGTGCACAGGTTAATTTTAAACTGGTTTACATTTTTAAATTAACGTGTAATTTCTGCATTTTATAACACACAAATTATTTCATTTGTAAGTACTTATAGATATTATATTCAGATCAATACTAAATAATTATAAATTCTAAAACCTATTACAAATTCGTAAATTTGTAAGTATGTTGGTTACTTCTTTACGCTGTAGCGAAACCTTGTCACTCTTTTATCACCATATTTCCCATATCACTTATCATTATGTTAGTTGAAGGCAAATGTGGATCTACTTCCAATAAAAAATAACAGTTCATAGTGGAAGACTGGGAGGAACTTGTGAAGAAGCTGAGAACGACTGGGTAGAATTTGAAATGGAGCTTATACCCAGGATAACACATAGGCAACATTTTGTCCCGGAATTTACGGTGCCCATTTGATAGCAGGGTGAACCTACGACACAGAATAATAACTAGCCTACGAGGCACTGCTAGTAGACACGTGTGTGTGTGTGTGTGTACGCACAATGTTTGTATATATTTTTTTGCTTTTTTAATTTTATCGTAGCCTTCAATTTTACTATATTTTAATGCAATATTAGTTAAAGTTATGCTATAAACAAACGATAGAACACGATAAGTACTTCACTTTACTGGTACTTAACTATTTTCGGATGTAGTCATTTCATTTCATTTTATTGCTATTTTACTATTCAGTTACGCCGAATTTTCCAGAATATCTTTAAAATTAAATGTCAGCCAGTGTTATTTATTGATTTAATTAAAACACAAATTACATTTAAAATTGTCTCGCAATGACGAAATGACATTTAAATTTGTGCCTGCAATTTTCTCACCACTTCGGCAGCAATATTTGTATAATATCAACTAGTAATAATACACCTATAAACAAGTTAATAAATACTTTAAGTATATTAAACGCAATAAGTACTTGGTATTTAATATACCTATGGCATTTATAATATTATAGTGTTGGTCAAGGTTTATTCGTAGCAATTACGACTTTGCCTGGGACCCAAAACTTACCTTTCACTTAGTCAAGTTATGGGAATTAATATCTATGGTACGTACTCATTACAAGACTATTATACACATTTTGATACCATAATGCCATTGCGTTGTATTACAAAACGTGATTTACCCAGAAAGCGGAACTAACTGGTGACGGCCTAGGTATCTTTTGCACATTTTTGAAAATTACACATTCCTTAATTCCTTATAATAATAATAATAAGTCATTTATTTCAGATAATTAGAATCCATAGTAACAGGTACACTTTTAAATTTTTTTTTTTTTTTAAACAATAAATACAGTTGAAAATTTAAGATTAAAATGTCAAAACAACAATACAATTTAAATTAAAAAATGAATTATATTAAAATTTAAAATGTAATATACCTTTTTTTACCTTAAGGTACCTACATCATTATTTCGCAACAAAGTACCTAGTATTTCACATCCTCAGTAGCGGCTATATTTTAGTACCATTTGTTGTAACAAATTGAAAAAAAAACTGAGCCTATCACGTCGACTAGAAACGTAATGTGTTACAAAAATGCAGGCATTTATTTAATTTTTGCCCAAACAATTGCCATTCGACGTTGCAATGCCAACGTAGCATGTTGGCTACACTGCCTACTGATAGTGGTCTTGTTTTAGCAACTTCTAATTTCCATTATCAGCGGTCAATTGGTAATAAAATTACATACTTTTAGGTATATAGTATCAGCGGACATTTGACACATCGCTTTCTAGCCCCAAACTAAGCAAAGCTTATACTGGAGTTTTAGCGGGAACACGGAAAAATCATGTCGATGCACTCTATAATTTTCTTATACTAGATTGATTGATTGATTGATTGATTAACTTACTATTTTATGACTAGTGTTTTTTTTTTGCGAAATAATGATTAAAAATGGTGGTGTTTTATTCATTGAGTGTTGAAATACATGCACGAGTGTAGGCTAGTGATATAATGTGGTGAAACATGTATTTTTGAGTTGTTTTCAAAACTCTGTAAAAGCTCATAGTAAAGTCGCCACCACTTTACTAGGGCATGACTTGGACTCGACTTTGACTAATTCCGTGTGACTGACTGTGATTTCATGACATATTTGACTTGATAATATTAAATAAACTTGAACATTCATATAACTTGACTCTGGCAGAATGCACAACGTGCGATGCCAATAACAAAGAAAAAAAAAAAGCAAAAAAAAAATAAGCTTGTACTGTTTAACCTCCTTTAAAGCATTCATTAAATAGTTTCATTGTAGAATTATATTTTATTTCAGTGGACAATTCCCCTTTTCCAGAAATAAGTCATGTAAAAATGGGCTATATTTTGTTACTCTTGATCGAAAGAGATGGTTGATTTATTAGCGTTTTAATGCTTTAATACTTATATCCGAAGATGGAACGTGGCGAGGGGAGTGGCTATTTAGGTACACTGTGCAGTGTATACCATAGTCTTGTTCTTCGTGTTTTCGAATAGCTACAGTGCACAGCAGTGCTATATAAATCGAGTGCTACTCGTATATTATACCTGTATCTATTAAACCAGATCCAACACTGACGTACCTACGGTTGTATTAGGATGAATGGACTGATGGAAGAGAGTCTCAATTTTAATTAAGTAGGTACGTATGCATATCTAGGCAAACTTAATGCAAAAAAAAGCCTGCTAGCACTATTTACTATAACTACTCGTAAGACATGTTTTTGACATTCTAGAGGTACTGCTGAAAATATATACACCTTCGTGTACCATTACAAAATCTTATCTATCTACAGAATTAGCCCGTGTCCACTGTTCACCCGCCTTTTGATACCTCGCCTAAACTAATGTCCTGTCCATCTCCGCTTTAACTTGGTGATCGAAGCGCCAACTTATTTATTTAAGAAACCTTATTCAAGCTAATTTCATAATTAGAACGCCAATTATTAGCTTTAAAGGCATAGTCTAATTTTAGTAATAATTGACATCGTCCCTTCAATGTAAGAAAGACAGCTTCAAACAATGTATTGCGGCATTTGCGGCACACGTGTGGTGCTCAGTGCAATCGAAGTTACATCTCTGGGCCCGTTACATTTATTTATAACGCTGTCACATTCAAACGATAGCTCTGTGCATCCTTAGAGCTTACTTTAAATTGGCCTAGATTTCAGTTTGGATTCGTTTGCCCTTTGCATGCTCGTTACCTCCGCTACACTGGAGAAGGTAGAAAAGAAAAATCTTTGGTACTTGGTTAGTTAGATCTATTCATATCAAGATATTTTTATCTAATGACGTATCACTTTACTAATATAAAAAATTGTTACATCCTAATATTACTCTACTTGTAGTATGGAAGACTGTAAAATAATCCAGTATCCCACGATTCCCCAAGTTTCTTTGAACTTTCTAAATCTGGATTAATCAAAGCTGTCACCTAATTTTTTCCTCCCAGCACTGTTCCCGTTGCATCATAAATTCATTTTGTTTCCTCATAATTACGAAAGCAAGCTAAAGGGGCCTACTATAAGAACAGGCTTGATAATCTGTACCACTTCTTGCGGCAATAAAATCATTTGTAATTTTTTTATTTATCTGTTGAGTCAGAATGTACTAATAAAAAAAAGGCATTAAAGTTTATCCCTTGTACAATACAATGCTAAAGTGGTCTATAAACCAACACCATAGATGAAGATTATCAATTTTTTTAAATGCCTGTCATTTTAAAACCATAGAAACTCAAGTGAAGAAACTTGTCGCGTCAACTGTACTAAAATAATTTATAAAATACGAATATAATGTTTCATAAGTGTTGTTCCATGACAATGAACCGAAGATTATGACACGATTGAGGTTACAATTATATACATTCTTCGCTTCGCTTCAGTATTTCGTGGAGGTGAATTAGTTCGAGTAGGTAATAATCCATTAGTTTGTAGTATTTTTTTTCTTCTTGCTTTGTATTCAGTGGAGGGATCGAGACTACTTTCGTTGTAAGATAAAAGTAAATAAGAATATTTTGCGGATGTAGTAGGCCCCCAGATAGGTTCGTTCGTAAATAGCACGAGTCTCAGAGGTACCATTTAAATGAGAGCGCTTGGTATCCGATATGCAGGGGACACGACGGATGGCACAAGTTACGACAGTGACCGGCCCTTTGTTGTTATAAACAAGCTTTTTAGTTAAAATAGAAAACTCAAAGCAGTCGTAGGACTCGCTCGAAAGTCATTCGTTTTCGTGGAGCTAAGCAACAAATAATATAACATGCCTTTTAAAAAAAATACAACGGACTTCAACTTCGAATACCTGGATGACAACTTCATATTTTCTAGTAATTTTGATTTAAAAACCAAACTACCGAACCGATTTCTATTAAATTACCTACCAAACAAAAAAAGAATCAACAAAATTCGTAACATACATACAAAAAAAAACATGCAGTCGAATTGAGAACCTCCTTTTTTGAAGTCGGTTGAAAAATAAAGGCATTCGATCTTGCCTATTTAACTTACTTGGGTCGGGTAAAGGTACGTGCAACTGCGCCAAAAATTCGGGATCTATCTATCAAGATCAACACAACATAAACACGACAAAAAACCCGCAAAAAAAAACAGAAATATAGAGCAACTATAATAGTTTGAACGGTGTTCTAGGGTCGGTGCCACCAATCTGACCATGGCCAACAAAAAGTGCCCGTGGTACCAAAAGATTGTACCTCTGAAAATTTTCAAAGATACATTTTTGGGGCTTACGTTCTTTATGTAACTTCTGTCAGAAGTTACTTCTATAGCACAAAGTTTCACGAGTAAGACCATAATTCCATCTATTATGCACGTTCGTTGTAGACAAAAGAAACCAACATGTTTATCAGCAATACCAGTAGTAAAATAAAAGCTTACATTATGAAGGCTCTTTATTTTAATTAAAGTACTGTACTAAACCTTATTATTTCGGAGAGATTGTATCTTACACCGTCATAAATGATAACGAGGTTATGAACGAGATCAGGTGGAACAATCACTCGGCTCAAGCTTTAAAAACACCTAAGCGAATATCACAATACTCATGTAGATTCGGAGGCGTAAATTTTAGTTTAGGACTCTTTAGCGCCTAACTTAATAACGCCTCTTACATAACGTTAGTTCGGCACGTTTCAGTTATGTTTTGAGCAGAAGTTAAATGACGTTAGTTAACTTAAGCAGCGTTTTTAAGTAACGCCTATATACGTGCGTATATTGTTCACATCGAAAATACAAAAAAAGCGACTTAACAATATCCAATCATCTTCCAAGCTAACTTAGTATGGATAGAATTTACTGTAGAAGTATAAAGGACGAGATGCGCGAATCTATCATACGTAAAATACAAAATACATTGACGATTGATTGATTTTAAATATTAATATGACGTATTTTGGAGTTAAGTAGAATATAATAGACTTCCAAAAACTTTCAGAGTTTGTGAATTATGACCGAATAATTATGTAAATAATATATTGACTCTAAGTATCTACTAATATTTGCTGTAATATATAATTATGTATTATATACAGTTAGGCAAAGTGCAGCTGCAAATGCAGATTAAATTCAAACTGACAGCCACTTTTACACGGTCGTCAAAGTTAGTTCCACTTCGCAGTCACGTTATCCGATTAGGTGTAAGAGTAAGTCCGATGATTTATGCATTGTGATTGTGCTTCGATAACCTAGTTGACCATACCGATAACAATACCTACGAGTAAGCTTTTCAATCGGATATTTTAAAATAAAATTAAATATGCATTATGAAAACTGACGTGGTTTTGACACATTGTGTGCTAAGCAGGACGCAGCTGCACGCGCGTCGGGCTCTGTTTTCACTCTTTGAAAAAGGTCACCGGATGTGATCGAAACTATAGTCGGAGTATCCGATTTAATTAAACGTGAGTATTCCCGTATAAATAAAACATAAATATGCATTGTTTGACATTGGTCATCGTAGACGGTCTTTCGAGGCAAATACGAGTAAAAAGAAGTAGTTTACTCGTCGAAATACAGAACCGAGGCTATATATACATACGAGTCTGGGCCATTGACTTCAATGGTAAGGACGCGTATATTTGACATGGATTTGTTCACGCCGATCCAATGCAACGCGGGTCGCCACGCGGTCGCTCGTAAGTTTCCGCGCCGCGTCGTCTATATTCAGCCTAATTATCTATCTGTTGTCGTAGAACTATAGTTCTACCACAATAGAACTATTCTTTATAAGTACGCGTATAACGAAAATTTACTACGAAATTTAAAGTTGATCTGAAAATCAATTTGGCTTAGCTTATGTCGGAAAAACAACATTCATGATAAAACGCAAAAAACGAAAACTTGAAAAATTAGTTAAATTTAGTTAGAATTATATTTGCGACATTTTAACACCTAAGCGGCAAGACATACCTACTACGGTTAGTAGTAGGTAATTATGACTTATCATTTCTATTTATATCAGAAAAAATATAGCGTCTGAGCGTGATCTGTATTTGATCGAAGAGCATACCAAAAATACTTACAAATATGGCGGTCAAACGCAAGCGGTAAAATTATTTCAAAACAATTCTGCCACGTATATTACAGAAGTAAGGTAATGTGTTAAATCAGTGACTTTTACCACATTTACCTCACAAATAAATATAGCTATATATGTAACCCTGTTCCAAGCATTTGGTGAGACAAACCACGGCCGTCGCATATGGCCATGACATCACCCATGTGCCGTTTACATCGACACCAACGAATTATTCCACGAAACGGGACAAAGGAACGCAAACGCGTAAAAGTCTGTACAACTTATATAAAGGAAAGTGAAGTTATTATCGTATAAACAAGAATGAACCGTTCTTCCATGGTATAACGAATTTTATGTTTTAAAAATAGATTTTTGTGGAGTCTGTTGCTATATTTTGTTAATATTTATAGGCTGAGATGATTTATCTTATTTATTTAGCTAGGTGTGTGAAAACACTATATATGGACATTGAAATATTTTGAACAAGCTCTATGACCTGCATATAAAAGAGATATAAGTATAGATAACTAAACAATTAAGGCTCATGGCGGGATATTCACATTTCACTTTGTTTTTACCTTCGTATCTTCGTTGTTATGGTCACAATGTTTCCGATCGTTGGAAAAAGTTAGCCGGCCTAGCTATACTATAGCAAAACAGTATTTAAATTTCCAGCCACGAGTAGGAGTAGACTATCTTCCATGTCCGACAATTACAAATAGAGTCAACAGATCAGCTCAATGATTATATGGTCATCGATTATCATCTGAACCAAACACATCTGTCTGACCTCAGCTGGATTATTTTTTCACCGTGCAATTAATATGATCGTAAAGTATAAATAAAATTTTGCAATTACAATAATGATAAAGTAATTCGTAGAGTCATAAATAGTGATGGACGATGTTACAAACTTACAAGTCAAAATTGGGACAAACTCATGCTTTTTGATGCTGACAATGGCTGTACGAATATGTACATATGAAATGGACTGCAGAATAAAATGAGGCAACGAAACAAATAATAGACGAAAAAACACAGTCACACTGTAATTCACAACACACCACTATCTTACCTTTTCCACATAGAAGCCAGGGAAGGACTGTCCGGCAGCGTGAAAATAATACAAAATGATGTCATTAACTGCGATATTTTAAAGAATTCTGTTGGAATTGTCGTGACTACTGCATTAATAGTTCGTCTAGGCTTAAGACTAGTGGTGGGATTTTATAGCTAGCTATAAAATCCCACCACTAGTCTTAAGCCTACCTTTGTTCGCCAAGCTGATCCGGTGCGGGTAAGCAGATTCGAAAAAATTTTTTCTCTGGACATATGTTGGGCATATGGTTTCTTCACCATATTTTACTTCGCCGAAAAGCCAATGGTATGAGTTATAGATATGCTCTATTTTTGAATGTCTTAATTACTCTCAAACTTTACTCGTAGTCTCGCTTGCCACACGGTGGATTCAAAGCTACACGCGAAGGAAAACATCATGGAGAACACAATATGATGTTCTGGCTGCCTCACTTGAGAAGCAGTTCTCATTCCAGGAGATGTGTGTTTACTATCTTCGACCGCAGTATTTCTGGCCACTGAGAGAATGAGTTTGACTGCTAGTAGCTACAATAACATTGTCTAAAGCGAATGAAAACGTTTAACTATTTTGCTATAGGTATAATCGGCTACGACATGTATGTATGTATATTATAATCGCAAAAGTGTTTTCATTCAGCTTTAGACAATGTTATTGTAGCTGTCAAACGCATTCTCTCAGTGTCCGGACTTTAGATGAGATATGGCCAAAAACAAAAATAATCTAGACAGTCAACCATAAAATAGTATAATTTAAGATGATAAACTCTCTAGTATTCAATTTACCAGAGAGCAATGCATCATACATCATCATACATCTGTATGACAGAGCAACGTTCGTCTTGATCATCTTCATGAGAAGCGGAACTGGGTCGCTACTCGTATCCGCTCTCATTGTTCAGAGACGTCCTGTTTCTAACTAATAGTACTCGTATCACGTAAGAGGTACTAGTTCCTTTCACGGTAACGTTTAGGTCTGTAATTTTGGTGATGTAAGTAGGAGTCGTTGAACCCTAGGATTGTCAGAATGAGATAAGAATATAATTATTTATGACTGCGCTCATCTATGTTTCAAGCACAGTTTTACTGCGATCTATAAATATTCTAAAACTGAATGAGATGGCGCCACATTTAGCGGAGCAAAAATATGGCAGTTACGCAGATTCGTGCGTGACAAGATTCGATTTTCGTTTTTTTATACCCATTTTTTATTTATTACAAGCATAATATAAATATTTTTTCAAAACTAAGAGATAATAATCGTGACAAACTATATTAATTACAAGTAAGTACATTTTTGTGCAATTTTTTAAAATTGTATCTTAAAACTATTGTAATGCGTAAAAATAGAGGTGTTTTGTAATTTATTATTCTTCTTATTTTATTTTTTTAGAAATTTTACAAGAGCGCTACATCAGTTCTTATATCTTATAGATACAATTGTATTTTTTGGGAAAACACAAACTCATAAAAACCGTCAAAAAACTCGTACTAACTGCACGTGATTTTTTTGAACAGGGCCCTTAAGGTGAAATGAGAAAATATCTTTGACAATGTAATTGGTTGAGATGGGGAATATTTTTTGACTACATGCAAACTATCGAAAAACCTTTATAAAATTATGAAAACTAGACAGGTTTATGAGACGCAATGGATAAAAACAGAATAAAACGTGTTTAATTCAATTTTCACCGTATATTTTTATAATCTATTTTCAACAACAACTACATTATTTATAGCGTATTAATGATCCAGCAAATATAAAAACTTAAAATAAAAATAGGAAGGAAAAGGTTTAAGGAAAAAAACAATCGTCGAAATTGATTTGAATTCCAGCAAAACCGATAGCTACATTGTTCAACGATTCATAAAAAGCTTTCGTTTCAAATGATAGCTTTTGGCAACGTTTTTGTAGAGTAAATAAGTGAAAAGACAAGGAAGTTCTTAAAGGACGAGTAGCCAGCTCTAATGTTAGAGCTAATATGCCATCCAAAGCCTCTGTTGCTTGTCTGGTTGGAAGGTATTTTGTAATAATTAAAAAATGAATTAACATAAAACATTATTAACTAAGTTCAGTACAATATTTGCAAAACTTACGCACCTCAATCAATTTCGTCGTTACCTACAACTAATTCTTCGTTATCAAATGCCCTCTCACAATATTATGTACCATATACTTTCAAAAACAAAGATCTGTCTATAGAAACTTTATGAGCAATTAAAAGAACAAACTAATGACTGACATTAGACAATATGAAAGTAAAGTAAACAGTCAAAGTTAATTGATTTTCAAATAACTCTCCACAACTCGGAGGAACTAGCTCTCAAAGCTCCACAACGATCTAAGGAATTAATTACTGAAATGAATAGGATTTTACGATTTGTTTGTAAGTAATAAAGTCTAAGATTGAAAGTAAACTTTCAACAACATCGCTATTTTGTTACATACGTTGAAGTTTGTCTAAGTGTGCAAAGAATGTATATCTTAATAAATGTGTTGTATAATTACTAACACATTTATTGTATTGTTATATTATTGTGTTGTGTTGTTAAATGTGTTGTATTATTATTAACACAGTTATATATTGTTCTAAGCTTCGAGAATAAATTAACTCTGTGGTTCTAAGTTATTCGACTTTTTAATATAACACAATGTAATGGGAATAAAATATTTAAGTTGAATCATAAATATATAAGCACATATAAAAGAATACTATATTAGTTATATGTAATAACTAGGTACATTCTATTCTTTAATGCTATTATTTTATGAATGTCTGTTTTATTTGCGTGTTAACTTTTCACAACAGATTTTGAATTTATGTTTATTTGAATAGTAGGATAATATAACGAAAATGGCCACTATTATGATATGGTTTCCCTGAGAAACACTGAAATCGCAAGCAAAATGCTGGAACCAGCTTGTAGTAGATGCTTTTCAGTTGTTTGTATATTTTTAAGCCACCTTCAAGGTGTAATAACACGACAGAACCGATTCAAATAAACGTGTTCAAATAAACCTGTCGTTCTTATTTCCAAAGCAAAAACCTGTGTAGTGAGCGGAATGCTTAATTTTGATTTATGCCGAGTACCGAGCGACGTGCGCCCACGCGGCACATTTATCGTAAAAGATGCGCGCAAGCACCACAATTTATTTTATTCCTATTCAAACAGTGTACCTTTTTAACGCAATGGAGTGACAAGGCGAACGAGACTTTCGTTGTGGGCAGGCGTGATGCTTACCACCAGGCGAACGTCGCGCTCGTCTTGTCAATCCATTGCATACAAAATTCTAGGGTTAATATAAAATTGTTCCCTTGATCACATTCTCATTTCTTTCTTTTTTATTCATGCTGCTGCTTCTACTACTACTACCGAATGTTTATTTATTTATTATTAATAATAATAACGTTTATTTGAACAGTTTACAAGGATGGAGTAAGTACAAGTGAATCTTATGAAACTAACAAGTACATATTTTAATTTTTAGAGGGTAGGTACTTGTACATACTACGCGGTGGTGAACCCTGAATCTCACACTAGGTGAGTCCTGTGCTGTGAGATTCAGTGCCTTCCTTGTGCTTATTGCAATTAAATTTTATCTAAAAAGTTAAGTAATACAAAAAAACAACAGGAATAAAAGAAAAAGAAAACAGTATTATAAGATAATTCGTTTGATCAAATTTTGGTGAAATACATTAAAAACAATAGGAAAAAATACAGTTTTAGAATAGTAGTTTGGAATCTCTTAGATTATATATTGATACTTGTATTATTACTGTATTAAGTTGTATCATCATGCACCCATCCTGATGAGGCCTTCGTCCAGCAGTGGACGTCTTTCCGCTGATAATGTAAAATAATTAATGTGTTGCATCGATTTAAAGAGAGCAAACACCTCCAAGGGTGCATCTTATAGAAAGTTATGAACTTTTAGTTACGAATGTGGAAGAAGGGGAATTACCTACTACTAACAGTTTAGTATTATATTATCTTTACTAGAATTTAGTAGGCGCTGTCATTTGAACATGCCATTCAAGTGCTAAGCCAACTTCGCACGCGGTCCCATTGGCGCAGTGAGTAATTGAATGCATAGTGCTGACTCATTCCAGTGTGAAATGTAGTTCAAACGGGTTATCTGTTCAAACAATTATTATGCATAGTATATTCAAAATAGAACACTTGGCCTGTGACAGTTTCATGCCCATGGCCAAGAACAAAGCCAGAACTATATCCAAACTAGTTTGAACAATTTAAACACATTAATGAGAACACAAAAAGTGTTAAGCAATAAAAAATCTAAATACCAAACTTAGGTCAAGAAATTCCAGCCTAAAAGTAATTTAAAAGTCGAACCAGCAAAAACAGTAGAAAACAAGATATTGAAACAAGTTAGGAAAGCGGAACAGAAACCAGCTGGTAATTTCCCAATTTGTAGAGTAATGCTGAGAATTTAGAATCCGAAAAACGAGAGGTACTCTATCGGATAGAAAGTCATTATATTTGTAAAAAGTTTGGGTAATTTGTAAATTGTACACCTTTATTAGTGGCGCATCAAATCTTAGTATTGTCTGTAAATTTAGTATCGCTCGATAAACGATCTAGACGAAAATGCCGTAAATATTAAAATGTATTGAAGGAGAAAAACGCTACACATTTCTACTAATTTCATTACCTACTAGTAAAACTTGATTTAAATAATTTAATAGACCTGCATATAGTAAACAATTACATGTAGACCTATGAAAGTCAATAGACAGTAAATTATGCATAGTGCTTCAATCACTACGATTGCAAAATGCCATGGAAACAGAAGAAAGACGTAGACATCTAATACAGACACTAAGTATTCAAATGCATAATACAAATATTTGCCTGGGAGAGAATCAAACCCTGGAGCTCCAGTTGATAAGGTAGATGCGTTGCCAGCTACCACTGATCCATACAGTGCGACACTAAGACTCATAAGTATGTATTTTATATTCTAAAACCCTTTCATATAAAATATTTATTTTGGTTAATTTAGTAGATATTCATATGCCGTAGGCTTACTTTGAATGTTAATCCGGATAGTATCTCGGTATGAATCGATATCGTATACCAACAAACAAAAATATGTACGTAGTGCGACAAAAAACACGGTCTATTGCAATCCAATTTTGTAACAACATCCGGTTTTCGGCGGTAAAAAACCTTCAGGCATTATTATCTACTGGTGCGAGTACCGATTAAACAACAGTACATTGATGATAGAAACCGGAGTAGAAAAGTGCTACATAAACCGTAGACTATTAAAAAAGGATGATTACGCTAACGATATAAATGAAAAAACAAAGTATTTCTATTACAAAGCTAGTTCGCTAGTAGTTCGATGCGAACTGAGACCTCGCGTCCCCCATATCATCCAAACCCCTCGACCAATTTAACTCATATTTGAACAAATAATTTTATTTGCACGAACTACTTGTTTACAAAATTTCATAAAGATCGGATCAACTGTTCGCAAGCTATCGTCGTACAAATATACATACAACAGCCAATCTGGCTTAGTAGTCAGTAGACTCAGAGACCTTCGCTTCGTTTCGGTCATTTTAGTTTTCCCTCCGGACCGACAACACTGTTTGTCAATCAGCCCAGTAATAAGATGATATGGATACTCACAGCGAGTTCTTCGCTAGTGTACGCCGTGAGGATCCTGCGGTCCTGTTGCAGGACGCAGTAGAACGGCTGCCAGGACAGAGGCACGCCGGTGGCTGCGCCCGCGGCCGCACAGCTCGCCACATCTGCAACAACAAGAGGTTATTATAACTAACTGAGCAATAATGTAACATCCTTTATTTTTGTAGTGGTCATAGTCTCTTCCCAAATGGGGTCAAGAAAGAAGGTGTTTTTTTTTTGAGTAGCCACGTATAAGAGGTCATAGCGCTGCAAAGAATCAAAAGTGTTGATGAAACTGTATACATTTATATATGTACTACGAAACGCCCTGTATTTGTTCAGATTCAGATTCAGATTATTTATTGCATTTCCGTACAGTACATGGTGTTTATAAATTAAGTAGGTACATATGTTCAACGGACCCCGTCCGGCACAGCAAATTAGAAGAGAGGAGAATAATTATTAGGTGGTTTTATAAACATTGCTACTCATCGTAGCAATGTTGCCAACATGAAACTTTGGCTATGGAGTCAACCCAAAATTCTCAAAAAAACAGCTGTCCATAGACAAACGTCTTTCATCCTTGCCAAATGTATGGAACAGCAAATTTTTCGCGCTTTGATGAGTACAATTACCTCCTTTCGGCTTGGTAATTAAATTAAAATTAAAATTAACCTGTAAAAGCTTCTAATTTTATTTGTGCGTCATTATTCCTAAACGAGTATTAGAAGATTTTTATACCTATACGTATATGAAAAAGATGTGAAGTAAGTGTGCTATATGTATGTAAATGTAATACCTAATTCTACTCCATTTCTTGTATTAAGTGACCATTCCCATTAAAAGTAACCCAGTAGAAATACACGTAATTAAATCAATTAATAAATTAAACATTTGATCACTCGTATTTATTTATTTATTTATTGCATAAATATTTGTTTTTCATATTATATATTGTATATATTTTTGGTTTATTTTATTATCTAATTAATTATTTGTATTTAATTTTATTTATTGGTCATTTAAATTTATAAGTATAGATATTTTTAGTTATTAGTTAATTAAAATGTAATTACTGTATTTGCTCTTAACTATAATTTATTTTGTGCACCTACATCCCCATCTCTTTAACCGCGGGGATGACTGGTAGAAATGCTTTAGCATTAAGTCCTCCTTTTGTACATTAATGTATTTATGTGTGCAATAAAGAATTAAATAATAATAACATTATCAAAAATTATCTTATGTCAATATTACGAGCAAGTTACACAATGATGTAATACATATCATTGTAGCTATAAAGTATAACATACACGAGGCAGTGATTTTCTTTTGTGTGAGAAATTTGAAGAGCAGTGAAAGTCACACTTACGCATGTGGTTACGAATGATAAATAATTGTACTTCAAAATTACGCAATTTATTAAATAAATTGGCATCATAACCAAAACCTTTACTTAGTAGTGATGTAGAGAAGTCTTTACAATTACATACCATAATGCCATAATAAAAGCCATAATAGTAGAATTGACGTTTCATAACGGTCATCAATGTAATAACGTATTATGCAAAATTTTAGAACCAACATGAGATTCGGAATAACGCTGAAAAATTGCGAAGATGTACATCCCAACGAAAAGGCTTTGTAGTATAAAGACATTTCGGAGAGTGTACTTCGGGTTTGCATGATCTTATTCCCCCCAGCCCATTCTTCTATCGGATAGCCAGGACCTCGAAAAAGCGAGACCTTATCATGGTTAATATACCAAAAACTCGTACGAAACGGTTTGATTCCACTTTCTTTATTCGAACTGCTGTATAGTGGAATGCGCTGCCCGAGTGGGTTTTTCCCGATAATTATAATCTGGGTTTCTTCTAGGCAAGCGTGCTCCATCGTAGGCTGCATCTTCGTTTAACATCAGACGAGATGGCAGTCAAACGCAAGCCCACAAATAATTTAAAAAAAAAACATTTTAAATTCTTGCAAAATAAAACTGAACACACGCTATTACAAAACGTCGACAGATGAGTTCTATACCGAATTTTACGGTATTAAACTCATCATTATTCGCATCTGGGAGCTTAATAGCCCCTTTTTCTATTCTTAGTCTCATAACAACAAAGAGTACATAGCCCTATAAAGTCCAACGGTCACAATTGAAGCTCCTTCAGCTAATAAAAGCCCGACGCTCCTCCACTCGGATTAATGCGTTCCATTTAATCTAACAGTGAGTCACTGAACATCATATTTATGGAGTTACGAGAATAACTATCTTACTTGACTGAAATGGCAACGGGGTAAAATTATCACGGCTAACATGAAACGCAAAGCTTTTTCATGCGAAAAGGCAAGATATTATCAAAAACCTTAGCCTTAGCTTAGTATAGAGAATAAATAGCATTTCATTTTGGATTTCGTTGTTACCAGCCTAGTTTTTAGAGAAAAATAGACGGTAAAATCTCTAAAACTATCTTTTTAACCTTTATTAGAATAATTTCGTTGCAACACACACTTATACTGGTCTGGTTGCAGTTTAAGGACCTGGGTATGTCCTTAAACTGCAACCAGACCCACCGGAGGACGGGCAGCAGCGTCCTTTTGGTTAACAGTGGTGAGCATTCTGCGATCCCCAAGCCGCCTGCCAAGCGTGGGGATTATGGCAACACCCCTCTATAAAGGGGCCTTCGTCCAGCAGTGGACGTTTTATGGCTGACGACGACACACAAATAAGCATATGCACATAGAAGAGCTTTTCATATCTATAGTTGAAGAAACGTGTAGTAAATTTGGATACGCCATATTGGGAAGCTTGTTTTGAGTAAAGGTTAGGCTATGGTTAACGGTAAACCACAGTCAAAGTTCGAAATAACTTTCCAAACATGGTAAGTTATTTGCGTCAAACGTTCAAAGTCTCTGCGAATATGGCTTCAGTAATAATTATTTATGCTGGCTTTTTTTATAGTCAACCAATCAAACACGCGAGAGTGTGCTACGATGATATGTAGAGTCATATCTCATAAATAGCATGATACAAATTGAATATACTTAGGTATAAAAAGTTGGATTTTGAATATCTTTTAATAATAAATAAATAATAATAATGGTTTATTCCAGGCAACAGGAATTACTTAAAAATCTTCTTTTTTTATTATATTTATATTTTAGAATATAATAATTTGTGTGAGTAGGTGCTATCTAGAAATCTAAACGAGAAAAACCCGAACATATTTCAAATCAGTATAGTTATAGGCGCCTGAACACGGTTATTCATATTATTAAAACTGACAAAAAAAAGTTCTGAAACAAATTTAACGACATTTTCGAAAAAACATTTCAAGATCTTCTTTTACTTGACTAGACAGAAACACGTAAATTATTCTTCAAATTATGTCCAATTAGTCGGCTTACTTACATAATAAATATTTTTGATCACTCAAAAATACCTAGTTTGTTCCTCGCAAACAGGGCTCTCAAAAATGAGCTCCTTTTTTCCCTAGGGACGAAAAGTGATTTGAATTTGGAATGTGAATATTGTTAGTAAAAGTTCCAATCACCAAAGAGATCACCCACGGACAATGTATGAACAAGTTACATAAAGGCAGCCGCGCGAAAAAGAAATAAAAAACTTTGTGAAAAAATCAAATACGCGCGAAATGCATTCCGCATTCAATCGTAATTGTTTACTCAAATTCGGATTTTACTTTGTTTTATTTTAACTCAGTGTATCTTCCTCAATAAAAAGTGAGAAGCGAGTGTGAGTAGTGAGAATGAAATAAACGTAAGTACTATTCTTATTCATAAGTTGCACTTACTTATTTTCTCATAGAGGTTGATAAAAACTAGAGTGTCCACCTCGGGATCAACACAATTTTAAGCTCGAGTACTTTGAATTCCTCGCTGCGCTCAGGATTGTACTCTAGAATTCTTCGCTTCGCTCTTGCCTTAAAAATAGTTGTTTGCTTACCTGGTAAACAAACTACTTATATTTGTATCCGGTTCATACTTTCTTTCACCGCTGACAATGCCTAACATACTTGAGTTACGATTCGTGTTTAGGTACATTTATTTACTCTTATATGGCGTAGCGAACAACACTCTAATGTTTCCTATCACTTAACTGTTTGAGTAATTGAGTACCATTGGTTAACTGTACTTAACTACATACTCGTGGTCGCTTAGATAAATGGTAGCGTCTAAAACATTTAACTGTCATTGGTGGAGCAATGGTCGATCAGTGGTCAACCAAACATATCTATGCGAACCATAGCGAAGTAAGGGTAGTTTACTATTAATTATTCGCCTTCCAAAATCATTACACTCATTTGACTGCCATATAGCTCAGCGGTAGCGTGTCTGCCTTCAGAGCTGTAGGGCGTGGGTTCGATCCCCACCAAGGGCAAACATTTATGTGACGAACATAAATGTTTGTTCTGTGTCTGGGTGTAGTATGTATTATAAGTATGTATTTACAAAAAAAAAAAGTATATAAGTATTCTATCAGCTATCTAGTTACCATATTACAAGCTTTGCTTAGTTTGGGGCTAGATGGCGCTGTGTGGAAAAATGTCCATCGATATTTATTATTATTATTCACATTATTTATTTACTTTCTTAAATCTAAGTTTTTTACAATATAAATTTAAAAACATAAATATTATAAAAAACCTAAACCTAGAATGCCGCCGGCAGCGGGGCAGGGCTCAAGCTGCCGGTGGTTAGGGCTGCAGAGTGAGGAACCTCCTAACAATGCGTGCCGTGTCAAGTACCACTGCCCTTTGTATCTGACCCTTGACCCAACCGTCTAGCGAGAGCCTCTTGAGGTATTGGTCGAGGCTCTTCGCTATGAGACCGTTCGCCGAAACGACTATCGGGACAATAATCGTCGAGTCAACATCCCACATGGCGGTTATCTCGAAGGCCAAGTCAAGGTACTTGCTGAGTTTGTCCTTCTCGGCCTTTACGAGATTCTCGTCATGTGGGATGGTGACGTCGACGAGCACTGCCCGGCGCTGGGACCGATCCACCATCACGATATCAGGCTTATTGGCGACAATAGTCCTGTCCGTGATGATGGAGCGGTCCCAGTAGAGCAAAGCACGACCATTCTCGAGAACTGGAGCTGGTGCGTACTTATAGTACGGCACCTCCGACTCGACAAGGCCGTATTGAAGAGCAAGTTGCTGGTGGATGATCCTGGCCACTTGGTTATGCCTGTGCAAATACTCGCCGTTAGCAAGATGCGAACAACCGGAAATAATATGTCGGAGAGATTCCCCGGGACGGTGGCATGCCCGACAGATGTCGACCGTACCGTCCTTCATGATATATTTCCGGTAATTGTTCGTCTTGATAACTTCATCCGCAATTGCACAGGCAAACCCCTCGGTTTCCCCAAAGAGGTCCCCGAAGCGCAACCAGTTCGCCGACGCGAGCAAGTCCACATCGGGGCCCGTTAAAGCCCGATAGAACCGCCCGTGCAGCTTATTATTATTATTATTATTATTATTATTACAATACAATACAATACAATGAAATTTTATTGCACACCTGAAATATAGAACAACTTACAACTAATCAGGATACATTATTTGGTAGTACAAGGGGCGGTCCTATCACCTTAAGCGATTTCTTCCAGGCAACCTTTGGATGGACTGGACTAACGGAGGCAAATGCAATTTGGTCGGTGGTGTACATAATATATAAATAATAATAAATTAATGTCCAGCAGTGGACAATTAAAAAAGGTGATTAAGCTTATTACGCTTTAGTTACTATGTTTTTTAAATTATTATATTCGTTTTATTTTAATCAAGTTAAAAGTACGTACGCGTACTCCGAAACAACAATTTACCACACCTCAATGTAGTAATAATGAAAACATAGTTAAAAATATCAAAGTAAGTACATTAAACCTGTTGTAGTTGTAATATATTGCATATACAGGGTTAGTTCTAATCAGTTAGCATCCTTTTAAGGGCATATTCTGTACATCAAAACAAACAACTTTTACTATAAAAAAATATCAGCTGTTCCATACATAAAGTTCATCGACCTTGGGCAAAATGTATGGAACAGCTGATATTTTTTTCGCGATTTCTATGTTGGCCCCATAGTAAAAGTTGTTTGTTTTGATGTACAGAATATTCCCTTAAAAGGATGCTAACTGATTAGAACCAACCCTGTATAATAAAGTAATATAAACAGTCTATTGTCTCAAAAAGCCAGGAAAAGGAACAAATCTACATGATAATCAAACTAGATATCTAAGTTCTAAGATTTCAAAGCAAAGCGCGAACCACCCACATCGCAAGCCGTGCGCATCTTCGCGATAATCTATCGCTACGCTACGCCTACAAATAGTTTTAACCCAGCGTCATTGAAAAGGCTATAATTCATTAAACGGGCAGAAATCACCTTTACCCACTCACCGACACTTTACGCATTAGTAGAGCTATCACGATTTATCGAAAGAGATTTTTAACAGACGTGGGATTAATTAAAACAAATTGTTCACTTTGATGTGTATGGTAAATGTATTTACACAATACATCAAGCAAGAAGGTTTGATATTGCTTTCAATTGAAACTATTTAATAACTTCAGCGTTTAAGGAATTAGAACAATGTGGTAGCTTCGTACAAAATGATGTATCCAGTATCCATTACGAAAGTTAAAATAGTACTATACAATACCCCATAGTTTAAACATATAAACAAAACAAAAACGTAAGTAATCGATAATAATATTATATGAAAAAATTATTTCAATGTATTCCCGATAGGAGCGCGGCTGTGCGGTGTTTACACATGTTTCCATCGAAAACGAGTTAAAATCTTGTTAAAAAACAGTTAAAATCTTGCTGCTCAACGGGCGCAAAAAAACCATTTTAGCAATTAGACAAATAGTTCTGATACATCTTTAGTGAAAATTATACCTTTATTTAGAGACTACCATTACACACAACTGGCCACTTTTCAACCATTGGTTCTGCATGCAAATCGGACTAACAAAGGAACAAAACAAGCTTGGACATGGTTCGAACCGCATCTGCAGCATACTGTCCGTTTTAATTAGCGTTAATTTCACCAGTTATCATCTTACGGCCGTGTTACACAATGCTATTACCGCACAGTGTACTTAAAATAACTATAAGCAGAAATAGATGCCTCCGATATAGTAAGATGTAATTTCCCTTGTGAAGCACCTTATGTAATATTTTCTTTGCGAAGCGAGCACAAATTCGTAGCAATCTATTTACGCTCGAAGCGGCTATCTTTTTTCAACTGGCTTCAAAAAAGGAGATTCTCAATTCGATAGTATGTAATTTTTTTTATGTTACTCGATTTCTCCGCCAATTATGAACTGATTTTGATGATTCTGTTTTTGTTTAGTAGATAATACAGAGGTGGTCCCATATACGTTTTATCGAAATCGGTTCAGTAGTTTGATTATTAAATCAAAATTACTAAAAAATATGAAGATGTCATCCAAGTATTCGCAGTTGAAGTCGGATGTTTTTTTTAAAGGATATTATTGTGGTAGCTGGTAAGAAGGCAAAAGAGACGCTCTCCTGATGGTAAAAGATAACGTCTGCCCATGACTAGTTGTGGCAGAACCCAGAAACTTAGAGTAACTTACTTTGAGATATTCAATGGCGAATAATAATGCGAATCGTAAAAATTTCGAATTGTGCGCGTGTCGGGAAACAGGGGAACTATAACTAGCCCACTGAAATAACAGCCAGCGAAGTTACAAGGCAATATTACTGTCCGATTACTTTGAAAAAATAGTTTTCACAATGCGTCACCATCACTCATTTTCTAAATTAAACTTTAGTGAGGAACAAGAAAACTACCCCTTCCCTAAATTCTACCCTGCCCCTAACTCTAAACTTTTGGCCTTAGTCTGGCCCGTCAATAGTTTTAAAAGTACAAGAGCGTGTGTGATAGGCTCCTAGAGAAAAACCGATCTAGAAATCTAGAAAATTTACTGAAGGACGGAACATTTTAATGTTCAGGGCAAATTGCCCTTTTAACCTTCTCCCTGCAGCCGGCCCGTTCGTGGTACTCCATAGTGCAAGAGCGTGCGTGACCGACTCCTAGATAGTGCCCTCGATAGCCGCCGGCGGCGATCGGCCGCGCTTCGGCCACGACTGGCGAAGACGATAAATGTTAAGAGTGCGCCTAATGCCAGAAAAATATCAGATATCACCCGCGAGTCTTGCATTAGTTTAGAGTCGAAAATCGCATGATATAATTGATGATGATAGTGACTTTGAGCAATTTAGGTGGATTTTATTTAATTATTCAAAATATAGGCATGAAATAAAAAAAAAAACGGTTACTCTGTTAAAACATTAGTCTGGCTATGTAATTCGTAAAAAATAATGTGGTGTTGTCGCTTATAATTTAGAGCATTTGAATTAAAACAGTTTTTTTTTGTTAGTCATTTGTAATTTTCTTTTAAATAATCCAGATTATTTTCCAAAATTCTATTCGGTTACTCGGCTTCTATAGGGTTTTCCCCTACCTGTAGTATTTTTTTAAATCTGAATATTTACGTTCTTAATCATTTAACGGTGTGTTTGAAATTACACCTTTTACTTACTTTTGGCATTGGTCGCCCCCTTAAGGTGTCTAGTTTTTCCATTACAATTAGTACTATAACATTAAAGATACGAGAAAACTAGCATTTCATAATGTATTAATAACTTAAAGCTTTTCGCATAATGTGAAAAAAGTAACACAGCTAGACACAGAGATTTTTTACACTACTAAGCTTTTAAATTTGGTTAGTAAAAAGAGACTCTGATTCACCCATGATTTTTACACCATCTAATTGTCTTCTGTTAACTTTCTGTCATTTCACTCAAGTCATATCCAATTTACTAAGAGCAAAATAAATGTAGTGGATAATCTATGATAGTGAGACGAGCAGCTCACTACATAGCGTAAAGATAAACCTGAAGGTGTATAATAATCCGTACCATCTTCATAGCCCGCGGGTGAGTCCGCGCTAGTACTCTGCAGTAATATTGAGAGATTCTCTTCAAATAGAGCTGAGCTGGTGAAAATTATTACGTGCTCAAGCCTATTTGCTCACGTGCGTGCCAGTGTTAAAGCTTATTATGTTAGTCGAAGATGTGTCTAATGATGTAATGTCATTACAATTTTTTTTCTGCTAAGAAAATAAAACAGAGAGTTGCAAAAAAACGGGTAGAGTCAACTAAAAGTCGCATAGCTTTCTAGTTATTTAACATTTCGAATTATTCGAGTAAGGTTGCATATCAAGGAATTTACTCGATATTTTTTTGGTTAGTAGTCTTGGTCTTTTGATTAAGTACGAGAGAGAGAGCTAGATCCTCCAAGTCTTGGTCAGATGTACATTCATACACTGGCATTTTGTGTGGCCATAATAAAAATATTTAACTCGTTTCAACACGTTTTTTTTTCTGTACCAGCACGATATCACCTTTCTGTGGGTATAAGGTTATCCACTCATTGCGCTACACTCTGTAGTAGTGTGAAGTACAATCAAATTATTTACCAATGTACCAATGTATTTACAAATATTTTTGCAAGGCGGAACAAAACCAAAAATTCTCCTAAACAGTGTATTTCAGCAATTTCCTGGTCGACACGAGTAATTGTGGGTACTGGATACACTTTGTATCGGAAGCGGAGTTTCTTAAGCAAAACTGATACAATCTTAGATGATTATAATCAGGGTGCTCCCGCCAGTGGCATCTCGTTAGCATGCCAGAAGTAATACTTCAACTACCTTTGACGTGCTAAACCGACGAGTACTACTGGAAACTTGTCAAATGAACAAGAAAGACCCGACTTTCAAGTTACCTTATATTACAAGAGTTCGGTGGAAGCTGCTGTTTTTTCATACAACATACAATAAATGCATTAGTGTTACCTCTACAGATGGGTCAATAAATTGGCTCTGCCAAATAAACTGACAATCGGGAATACACCAATACTTCTAATAAGGTACAAACAAAGTTGAATAGACATTTATAAAGTTTCATTCTACTCACAGCGCCAACTCACCGAATAAAGCCGATGGCGCGGGCTCAGCTCTCAGACAGAAATTAGTAATACAAATGATCGTGATGAATACATGCCATTGCCCCTTTAAGGCAATATTACATTCAACTTGGTTACACTAAATCCGAGGTAACTGACTTGTTCAATTTATAAACGAAGACATAAAAGAAATAAGCTACAAATAAGCTCTGATAAAATGATAGCATTTTTTTTGGCGGGAACATCTCTCTCATGTCTGAATCTGAATCATGTCATTGTATTCTATTATTTTCTTAAACTTGTTTTTTATCGCGAATTATTGATTAAAATGGTGGTTTTATTCATTAAGTGTTGGATTACATGCACAAGTGTGGGCAAGTGATATAATGTGGCGAAACATGTATTTTCGTATTTTTTCAAAACTCCGTAGAAGCTCATAATAAAGTCGCCACAATTTTGCTAGGGCATGACTTGGACTCGACTATGACTAATTTCGTGTGACTAACTGTGATTTCATGACATATTGACTTGATTTTAATACACAAACTTGAAAATTCACTTGACACTGGCAGAATACACAACGTGCGATGCTACTAGCTAAGAAAAAATTTATTAAAAATAATTAATAGCAAATATTTTACCGGAAAATCAAAAGTAATTTATTTGCCAAAATAAGCTTCTAGTAAAGTTTCCACGAGTTTACTAGGGCATGACTGTACTTGACTGTGACTGAATTTGATTGTGTCTTACATTCATTCGTTTAAATTCATCAAAAACTTGAAATACCTATTACAATACTTGACATTGGCAAATGCACAAAGTGAGACACCATAATCCTCTTATGAGGAAAGAGGGAACAATGTTTTAGAACGTTGATAAGGATTTATCATGTGAATAATCAGCTGAGCTGGTAAAATTTAATAAGTTAAAGAAGAACACACAAGGCGAAATACCAACAATTCCCAACAACAGCAATAGTTATTTTAATTTGTCTAAGCTTTTAAGCTGAGGTTTTAAAATAACTTCAGAAAGCAAAGATGCCTAGCGTGTGTGGGCAGCCGTATACTAACTATTATTTACTCTTTACCTATACTAGGCGCCTTGGTGCATGTCCACAATCAACTAAACGACTTCGAATAACAGCGGAACATAAATATTTACGGCTACAACTGTAAACATTGTTGTTTGGAAATAACGCATATAGGGTTGAATGCTTGGGGTGAACTATAAGCCGATTGAGGATCCTTTACTCATCATTTTGAATAAAATTGTAATCCCGATAATTATAATCTGCGTGTCTTCAAGTCGCGAGTGAATCGGTTTCTTCTAGGCAAGTGTGCTCCATCGTAGACTGCATCTTCGTTTATCATCAGACGTGGTAGTCAAACGCAAGACTAAATCATATTAAAAAAAAATACAAGGTAAATATTGAAATCGCCAATAAAAACATCAGTTTTGTAGAAAAAGACTGATCCAATGAGTCGCGACAAAATGTGTGGACAAGCATATATTCTTGTTTCGCAATTACTATTTTGACCATTAAAGTTGTTACTATATGAAAACAATAACCCCTTTCGGCTTGGTACTCCTTGAGCCAGTATACAGACACCAGCCAGAAGACGCCCACTTAAACGAAGGCCTCCCCCTTAGTAGAGGGTTGCCATAATCCCCACGCTTGGCAGGCGGCTTGTGGATCGCAGAATGCTCACCACCTTTAACCGAAACCCAGTATAATAATATATGTCATTATTATACTACTACCATATCGCTTAACTTTTAATAGTGCAAGTTGAACACATAACACATTTTTTCAATAGCTCATAACATAAACAGACAAAAGTAGTCAAAACATCGTTGCAGTTGGAATATAATTTGTAATTTCCATTTAAAATTGTTGCCCATAGAGTCCATCGACTGGGCAATGAGCCCTCTACTGCTCTCCTCAATAGCATCACTATTAACAAAGTAATATTTATATTATTGTGGACGTACAATAATTCAAAAAATGCTACGCTTAAAATGTACCAGCTTTGCATAATAATTTGCAAAAATCTCTTAGTAAAATGTCACACCTCACAATATACTTAAAAAGTTATTAAAAAATCAGATTCTAAGTGCGATAAGTAAAGAAACTATATTATTTTCTACTAACGAGAATATGCTAAAATATGCTAACAATGTAAGCAAATTTCAGCGACCACACAGCTCAAGTTCTCACGGTTTTGAATGCAGGCTAAATGGTAAAGTTTTAACGAACCGACTATTATCCATTGACGTGATCTTGTTAATTCTCTGTACAGTTGTTACCCTTGAACGTGGTTTAACAACTATTTCACTTGTTTATTTTTGGGATCCAATTTGAAGGCTGCTGAAATTTTTGATTCTTTCTTTGCCTTCTCTAAAGTTCGCAAAGTTTTCCTGGGAAATAACTGCATCTTTACCGATTAGTCAAACGTCAAGCAGTAATGTGCAAATATAGCCCAGTTGGTAGCATGTCTTGTCTGCCTTCAAAGCTGTTGGGCGTGGATTCGATCCCCACCCAGGGCAAACATTTATGTGACGAACATAGATGTTTGTTCTGTGTCTGGCTGTAGTATGTATTATAAGTATGTATTTACAAAAAAAAGTATATAAGTATTCTATCAGCTATCTGGTTTCCATATTACAACCTTTGCTTAGTTTGGGGCTAGATGGCGCTGTGTGAAATGTCCGCCGATATTTGTTTATTTATTACTGTCTTCTGGATTGAAGGTGATGTATCCAGTTATTGGAAGAAGTTTTCAGTTAAACTTCTGAACATAATACAAACAGATTGTTCATTTCCGCGCTAGATTTCGGACTATAATATATTTTTAACCTGCGTAGCTTTAAACTTTTACGCGTTATCGTGACGATTAGTATCATGTGAGTAACTTACTTGACTCATCAGTCCTGTCTTGTCTCGTCAGTCTCTTAGTTTGTTTAAAAACATAGTTTAAAATATCGCAACCTCGTTAATTTGTGTTTTAATTGACTAGATTATTTCTAAACATCGGTAATATTTTAAATGTCAGATTTAATTGACACGTTCATTATTTATTCAAGAAGTTCGCTGTACTCTTGCGGAATAAATGTGCAACCGGTGATCAAAGTTGACTTTATTATGCGCATCTAATATATCGAATTAAGTAATTTTTTCTGCAACTTCTTGTCTTTAATTAATGTTATATCATCGATTTATCACTTGGATGTAAATGTTTTAGATGACATGAATTCTTATGCCAACTACAAGGTCATACTCCTTTTTATAACCTTTGATCACATCATCAACCAGACGACGTCCACTGCTGGACGAAGGCCTTCGCCTTAATAGGAGGGGTTGCCATAATCCCCATGCTTGGCTGCTGGCTTGAGGAAGGCACAAAGCTCACCATCGTTAAAGGAGAGGCCGCTGCTGCCGTCTTCCGGCGGTTCTGGAGACAGTTTTAGGACATACCCAGTTACCCAGGTCCCAACCTGCTCAACCAGTGAAACCTTTATTGCGTGCTTCTAATGTTTTTTACTTTCCTTTTGTTTGTTAATTTTAACGGACCCTACAAATCGAAATTTACGAATGGATTCTAAAATCATATCACTGGCTTTTCGAGGAAGGAAAAGAACAAAAGTAGAACTGGGTAATAATATCCGGAGACGCACATAGTCTTGGAGTATATCCCAGTTACCCTTCAAGGGTGGGTTCTATGTCCAGCAGTGATGCTGATGAAAAACTTGATGCAGTATTTACCTTTAACTTTTTGTCCCTCGAAGATCACTAATCAATTTGTCATAGCAGAACAGGATATCCTACGGCGACGACTAGGGTTTGAAGACTGTAGCGCGGGACCAATCTTAATAAATTTTAAATGTGAAAACTAATTATGAGAATATTGAAGCAAACAAGTGTTACTTACAAACTTAAGACTTCAAATTCAAGCACTAATACTATGTAGGTACTTTCACTATTTCCAATGAATGGCACTAGAAACTATAAAATAAAATAGGCTTTTAGAGATTCAAGGAGCGGTTTCCCTAGTTCGCATAATGTAAAGGTCACTTGTCGGCAAAGATGATGGCATCGCCCTACTGGGGCGCCTCTATATACAGGTACACTCACGCTACGCTATGCCATGCGTCCGACGTGCCATAATTAGTATGGAAATTATATATTTTTACACTTATGCTCGCACCCTCTGTCAAACAAGACGAATTTTATTAATACCTACTGCGTAGTAGACTGACTATAAAGGGATAATAGTAAGGCCGTTTGTCCACTGCCGCCGTCACCGAGATTTCAACGAGAACGAGATGACGTCGCCGAAGTAGCGGTACACAGAACTATAGCCGCGTGTTCACTGCATGTCCGTCACCCGAACGCCGTGACCAATAATCTAAAGACCCACCTATCTAAACGTACTAGTGTTTTCAGAAGAATGAAATCATAATTTATAACTCCACTCCCAATTCAGACATCTTTTTTCACTGCGACGTGACTAATCAACTGTTATAAAGAGCCTTCATGTATATGATGAAAACAATCACTGTTGAATACGCGATTAATGTTATAAATCGATGAACAATCGTTTGTAGTTATGATGTAGTAATCGTATTTTGCAAATTATTACATGCTATTATGCTCGACTTGCTTTATAAAATGTATTAAAATGCTCGCGTCGAGTCAACATAGGCTGGACCGTGGGAATCAAACTCCGATGCAATTTTCTCGGCGTCAGTCGCATTGCGTTTTCATTCAACATTACTCGTATTACTTAGTTTTCGTCATTGTCCTGACACTATCATCAATATACTTACCTGTTATAAAGTACAAAAAATGTGTGTTTATGTAGACTCAATAATATACTACACTAGATAGAGGTCGGCGACTTCGTCCGCGTACGGAAGAAATTCGGCCCGCTCCCAAAATTCACCACTTTAAGCTTTTAGCCCAACTCTACCGACTCTACCGACTCCCCCAACCCCCCAACTCTACCAACTCTACCGACTGTACCGACTCTACCGACTCTAACGACTCTACCGACTCTACCGACTCTACCGACTCTACCAACTCTACCAGCTCCCCCAGAAAAACTAATTTAAGTTTATGTCGGCCTATCTACGAATCCCTATTTATCTATGTACTAATATCACAGACACCATCAAGATCTACTTAAAGTATTATGACTTGTGAATATCAACTTAGATTGCTCGGTTATTGAGGACAATGAGCTTCCTGTCAAGATTGCTGCGTAGGCGGCAATCTTCGAAGCTGCAATGTAATGGGCGGTTAATGTTACAAATCGTCCAACTTGATTACAGAGCTGAATGGAAGAGCCACGATCGCGTTTTTTGAACAAAATCCAATGTCGCCAAAGGAAAATGTTTAGTTCTTCCATTTGGCCAACTGTGATCCATGTGTAGTCAAAAATTTGAACGTTTTGACACATGACAAAACGTAGGCAGATGAGAATGGAACACGAATTACGTGTTTCGAACGAGTCTGTGCGCCCTGACGACAGGGCACGCTCGTGACAAGAATATAAATGAACTAAACGTATTCATTCTTCGAATGCTTATTTAATAAGCTCACTGTACTACGGGCCATTGAGAAAATGCGACGATCTGCATAATTTTATAGACGTTTACTTGCATACCATCTATTTGAAAGTATGTACATAGGTGTGGCTCATTCACTTCATTTAAAGATTATCTAAGTTGACTTCTTTTTGAACTCTTGTTGCATGTATGAACAATTATTATGAGAAAAATGTATGCAAAAAAATATTTAACAGTTTCTTGAAATAATTATCTCAGCACACTGCTCTAGTGTTTTGGTAATAGTCGTAGATTACACTTCGATTATCATTCGTCTTGTGTTTTCTTTCTTTCAAACTTGTGTCTCGGTGGAATGAGATAAAAGAAGGATTAACTATTCCGAAGATAATCCATGTTCACTGATTAGGCCGATTATGTGTTATTAATAGACGTACAATATTACGATTGACCTTGGAGTAGTTAAGCGACTGAGACTTTCACTCCTTTGACATTATTTTAACTCGGAAAAAAATATATAAAAGACGGATTAATTATTCTAAAGCTTTTATTAATAAACAGGTTTAAATACCCCGCGTCCAGTTTGTTTATTAAAATTTAAACAATCTCAAAGTTGTTAAGTATGGAAGGCGCTACCTAATGAATTTTGTGTCCCAATAAATATAACCGAGTGCCGTAGTAGTAGTGCTTTTATAGCAATACATGCCTGAGATTGTGCATGCTTGTTATACCGTTAATTTTTACCGAGTTAAAGTAAGCCTAAAGAGATATAAAGAAACGCTTTATTATGTTCACCAAAAAATACAGAAGAAAAAGATGCAGATGTGTTTGTTCCTAAATTTTATAGTTACATAAAAACCGTAAAGGATATCCTCCAATTTAATAGTAAGCTGGTGTGTCCAGACACAACGGCTGTGTTTTGTCTGAATAATCCATCCCATCGATAGTTTTTATTTTAGTTTAGTTTTTGGTGAAATATTGTGCCGTCTTGGGGGCACAGCTGCAAACTGCTAAATTAATGCTTTGCGGATGAGCACTATCTGCTGCAAACTAGCTACAAACTGCACACTCACTAGCTGCAAACTTATTGCTTTGCGGATGAGCACTATGGCATGCGTCTTGTTATCTTATTTTTCTGTGTACACATACAATACAATACAATACAGGGTTTCAATCTAGTTCAGATTTTTGTTTCCATTTATTTAGTAAGAAATCGATTGTTATCTGTTTTGTGTATCTTAAATAAATACAAAAATAACATTATCATTTTTTTTTATCGTTAGCGTAAAAGCTGATTCATTCTTTAATCATCAAACTATTTCAAGTTGCAATTTAAGAAACATTTCCCACAGTTCCATTATTATTGTGTAGGCCCAATTTATTAATACTCGAGCGGATTGCCACGCGATATGAGTAGGCGAGAATGGAGATCCCGAGCCCTGCGCTACAAGCCTGCGAGAGAAAGTGGCTCGGTTTGACAACTGACACAATTAACTCGACACCACTCAGTCAGCTTTATCTGGCTTAGTCACAGGCGGAACTATAATAGAGATAGGAGAGAGAATAGACAATTAAACTAAATAAGGGCTAAATTGTTTAAGGGTCAATCTGTTGTAATCTATACATGTAAAAATTGGCTTTAGATATGATGCTAACACTATTATAACGTTCCGCATCGATCAGCAGAGATTTCGTTACGATAGTATTAGCGCCATAACTATGACACTGGTGGGTTTAAGCTATAGGCATAGTAAAGACATAGTAAAGGCAACAAAATGATATAGTAAAGGCCTGTAGTCGAATAGTGATTGAATCATATTCCACCACGCAGACCCGGTGCGATGATGATGATTTAATTTCTTCTTTGGACATACTCGTATGTAAGATTCCTCAAGATGTTTGCTTTCAAAGTCAGCGGTATGAATTTTAAGATTGATAAACGCCTTATTGTTTATATATTTCGACTAACGATGGAGTATAAGCACCTATATACTTTTCACCATAGTAAAAAACAAGAAGAACTTTGAACTTTGTTGATGAACGGAATAGTTTAAGCAGATAGAGAGCTGACATCTCTATTTTTTTAATATAACCGACTTCAACATCGTTTACCTGGATAACATCTTCATATTTTCTACTAATTTTGATTTAAAAACCAAACTACTGAACCGATTTCGATAAAATTTATAAAATTTAAATTTTTTTTTTTTATTACCACCTCTAAAGTATTACCTACCAAACACAAAATAATCATCAAAATCTGTTAATAATTGGCGGAGTAATCGCGTAACATACATGCAAAAAAAACATACAGTCGAAATGAGAACCTCCTTTTTTGAAAAGTTTTATGAAATCAACTGAATCTTGCAAAAACGTTTGTTTTATACAATGTCTAAATAATCAACTACAGTAAACAGTATAACTAGATGAATTCTAGGACAACTAATCTGCATCTCCAAGCAGCCGCTTAGTTTTTGCAACAGGATATAACTGCACTAGGCAGGATACTTACTGATTGCAAGAACTAGTACGTACGCCTACTGAGGAAATACTATGGAGGAGGTAGAGAAGTTTGAAAAACTAACGTACATTCCTTAGTAATGGCGGAACGCACACCTGCAGTGCCCTTTTGTTATAACCTTTATAGATGTGATGACGCAATGTGCCTATTAGAAACAGTAACACATTTTTCAACCGACTTCAAAAAAGGAGGTTCTCAATTAGGCTGCATGTTTTTGTATGTATGTTACGCGATTACTCCGCCAATTATGAACTGATATTGATGATTATTTTTTGTTTGGTAGGTAATACTTCAGAGGTGGTTCCATATAAATTTTATCGAAATCGGTTCAGTAGTTTGGTTTTTAAATCAAAGAAGATGTCATCCAGGTACTCGAAGTTGCAGTCGGTTGTATTTTTTTTAAAGCGTTTCATGAAATACAATATTAGAGCATAATAGCTCTAATAATGCTACATCTATTTGCTTATTGCTAACAGGTATAGAAATCCCCTTAGACAAACCCCCTTGAAGGGATTTTTTGTGTACCTACTTATTTTGTGTTCTCCCAAAATATAGGGAACATCTAAGTTGGGTTGAGATTATATATACATTTCAACTGGGGCCCGTTATGTGTTTTTTTTAATATTATAACATCTGTTGTGGATTACTTATTGAAAAAAAAACTTGGTACGGTGAATATGAACTAAAAAACAAAATGTCTATCGTATGTTAATTTAAGTTTTAAGATTCCATAAAATAATGCCGATGAATGTTATTACTAACACAGATAAAATAATACTATATCTATCTACTACTAGTATAACCAGCCGCACGTTATCCCACGTCGAACCCAATATCTCAGAGATAAGTGGGGAAAGCACACGCTCATACAAAATTTCATACTTATGAATAACATCGCATCGCGCCGCTTCGTTACAAATAGCTCATGAGACCACTAACACGTAAAGTATCTCATGGAATCACGCCAATGTCACACCGCACATACTGTAACAACACCGCTTAAAAACAAACGTCAGTTCCCATACTACGCTCGATGTGGCAGATGTTAGATAGCATGCATTTGCAGGAGTACCTATTCGTATTGTAATGGAAACCCTGGGTCCTCGGGCTCATTGTTGTTATTTAAAGTACTGACAATGGTACGCGAAACATGACGCGGAAAACTTTGTATTTGCGGTTAAAAGAGCAGAATATGTACGGGTATATTTCGAAATTAGAAGATGCACAAAGCAATAAGAAAATGAGACACCACAAATGAGATAGTAAGTAGCGCCATCTCACCACATGTAGTAGACAGTAGACATCTCACAGCATTACTTATCGAATGTTATTGAATAATGTTTTTTAATTTAAGTATGCACTGTCGCCGCCAGTCACCTAGGTCGCTCTGTTCTTTCTGCGGCAGCAGCAGCAGAGGATGCCGCTTGCAAAAAACGGCTTAAATACGCCGCTTTAGAAAGCAGTTACTGCTTTGTGCCTATCGCGGTGGAGACCATAGGCAGTTGGGGTGCTGATGCCAAAAGGTTACTCTGCGAAATAGGGCGCAGAATTAAAGATGGCGGTGGTGACTCCCGCGCTGGCTTGTACCTGGTGCAAAGGTTGTCCATTGCCATCCAGCGTGGTAATGCAGCCAGCATAATGGGCACATTTGCACCAGGTACTGTGAGGGGCGGGTTATTTTCTGACTGACTGATTGTTTTTTTATTATTATATATTTTTGACTATGTTTTAAATGGACTATATATTGTGTATGATTAATGACTAAATATTTGCTCATTTAAGTATTATATTGTTATATATGTGAGTAGGCATGACCGTTTTGAGCCGTATATAATTTATGTGATGTGATGTTGGACTGATAACCGATGGGGAAGAAAGGTTCTTGAGCGGCGACCGCGAACCAGAAGACGCAGCGTAAAGGTAGGCCTCCCGACGACATTGTAAAAGTCGCGGGCAACCGGTGGATGCAAATGACAGTCGTACAGTGTGGCGGTCTGAAAGAGAGGCCTTCGATCAGCAGTGGACGTCTCCGGGCTGACGATGATGAAGACACATGAGATTGTTAGTAGCGCCATCTCACCACACGCAACATCCCGTGCTAAGGTTGTATAAAATATGAACATTGACTAAGCGACAACTCACGGCATAACCTGGGTTGTCTATACTTGGCCAGCAAAAATGGATTTTGCATTGCAGCTGGCGAGAACCAAAAAGGTATTTTGAGCGGACGAAGACAAGCCTCAATTTCCGTTTTTACATACTTACTCATTCTTACATGTTGTACAACAAAGTTCATCTTTATGAAGTTTTCAATAAATACTTTCTCCAATGAATAAATGAGTCTGCTTTCCTGCATAATCATGTTCCTAATATGCCATGCAATTATCTATTACGAACATGTAACCTTTTAGCTGTAAGCTGTAATTATGTCTTTTGCACTAATCTCTTCCTGTCGCCAAAAAAGTTCTTCAGTCGGAGTTATGCAATGTAGCATTAACTGTTGTTGTACAATGTACATAGATAATTTTACAGTTATACACCAACTTACTTGTGGAGTCGAATGAGGCCACCATCGCATTTTCTGAATCAAAATGACATCCATCCGTTAACGATCTTTAACTTTGAAGATTCCTGTTAAATCGCCACCAGCTTATTGAGGCTTATATAGACTGGACTGTAACTAATTTTCTCTGACTCTGACTTATTTGATGAATAGAACGTTTACTTGGTGTAACTAAAACTTGAAAAATAATTAAATTTGACACTGGCAGAATGCACAAAGAGCGGTGCCAAAAGATAAAAAAAAACAGTTCACAGACTCTAACTTGAGGACTCTCTTACAGAGTATCATACTCTTGCAGATTAGGAAAGAGTACGTGATGCAGTGTTCTCTTTCTGTGAGGCTCAACTTTCTTTATTGATGCACCTCAGCCGGAAACGTGATATGCGCACGCGCCGCTCGTCTTAGCTTCCACGAACTCCGAGCCACTTCCTTCACTTCAGTGCAATAATGTTTTATTAGTATTTAACTGCGTCTGAATATGTTAGAGTTAGACGGATCTTAATAAGTATATTCATACAATACAATATTATACTAGTAGGTATCTACACATAGACTTTGTATGATGTTTGATGGAATTAATGAATTGACTGGAATTCTTATTTTACTAGTTTAGATACTTTTACTCACTTTTAAATTGTCATTTTTTTTAAAATATTGTTTGTTTGTTTTATTTAAACGGAATTGCTCACGTTTAATTAAGTCGGATACTCCAACACACAATAAAACTGTGTCATAACCGCGTCATTTTTTTTAACTTATTCCCATAGGAAAAAGTACATAAAAGGCAGGCTAAAGCCATAAGTCCATAATGCCTGGTCATATGTCATAATGCAACTGAGGAGGGTAGGTATTCACTATAAATATATTATTTTCATAGTGAATACCTTAAATGCCTTGTTTTGAAAACAACACGAAAAGTCATGTTTCGCCACATGATTATTGTAATGCTCGTAAATCGGTACCAATAATGAATACGTCACGTTTAATTTTTTTATGAACACACGAAAATATACAAGTTTTAGATAATAATAAAAGGACTTGAATATACTTAATATTTATAAGAACTATTTTCAAACGAAATTTTGTATGTATGTTACGCGATTACTCCGCCAATTATGAACTGATTTTGATGATTATTTTATTGTTTGGTAGGTAATACTTTAGTGGTGGTTCCATATAAATTTTATCAAAATCGGTTCAGTAGTTTGGTTTTTAAATTAAAGTTACTAGAAAATATGAAGACGTTATCCAGGTATTCAAAGATGAAGTCGTTTTTTTTTAAAGCGTATTATGGTACCTATAATGTTTGAGATATTTTATCTTGGAAGAGCCAGCGCAGTAAATCTAAATTAATCAATTAATTAATTTATCTAATCTGTGTATTGAATAAATACTTAATTAATACAAAACATATAAAATCCAATTATCAACATCAAGAATCCCCCTTGACCTTTTCAACTGGCTATTTCATAACAGTTTTCAACATCCATGAATACATTCTAAAATAAATAAACATAAAATAAATCACATGCGTAACTACGTCTCTACAAGAGATTACTGCTTCCTCGCGGCTGGCTCCATTCATAGCAAAGAAATTAATTATAATATGAGTACAAAGAATAAGCCATTCACATCGGTACAGAGCACACGCGAGAATCATGCCATCATGCGACTTAGTGAGAATTAAGTCATTCAGCGCCCCCTGAAGTCACGCACGGTCTTGTAATACAATGGACGACTTAGCTCTGAATGCGTAATGAAGGGGCAGCAGATGTGGAACTGGACTTTGATTTAAAGTCATTTTCAACGGACTTCAAAAAAGGAGGTTCTCAATTCGACTGTATGTTTTTTTTGTATTGTTTTTGTTGTGCATATTACGCGATTTCTCCGCCAATAAAATTATTAACTGAATTGATGACTGATTTTCTGTTTATTGTAGCGTTGCTTTATCTATATGTAGACGATCCGGTCAATCCTCGAATACTACCAGTTGACCACTAGAGAGAAGACACATTTACATTTGAACTCCATCGTGGATGATATACCACCTTAAATTGTTAGTCCCGGTTTTTTATTCCCCAACATCAACCGTCAATACCACATAAGCAACCTTCCACTAAGCCACAGAAGAAATAATAGTACTGCAACTAAGCCTACAGGAGCTAAGTTTTACCAAAGTCCAGTTATTTTTTAAATATCGATCGCCTGGTGGTAAGCGTCACACCTACCACTAACAGTAGCAGTGCTAGAATTGTGAAATTGCGAACACAATCCTGCGCCGCACTGCACTGCGCTCGTCACCCTGAGATATTAGATGTTAAATCTCTTTACGCCCAGTAATTTCTCTGGTAACAATGCCCTTCAAACCGAAACACAGTAATGCTTGCACACTACTGCTTGGCGGTTGAATAACTGGCAAAGGTATGGTCTGTAGTAGAGTCCTACCACTACGAAAATATATGAACAAAATAACCTAATCTCGCCAAAATTATCATTAAAGTAGATAATCAGCAGCATAAAACAGCCCCTGGGGCCGTACCGTGAACCACTTATAGCGGGACCGAATAGGTTCTGCTGCCGACACTGCGCGACCGCGAACCTTATTGCGAGGCGATAAAATTCACAGTCGCGCAGCGTCGGCAGCTGAGCGTATTCGGTCCCGGAATAAACGTTCATGGTACTACTTTGAGAACTCAAGTTTCATTGCTTAAACTTTATCTAATTTGCATAGTATGTCAACTGTAACATTTACTTGGTTCTTATGAATGCTACTTGTGAATGAGATACTATTTTGTATTCATTATCCGTTACGTTTACGTGGTACTACTATTTTTATTATTATACAACAACATGATACCATAAAATGTTCGTATATAAAGGCTATAATCAAGTTTGTGAACGATACCACTTACAGAATTACACGTACGCTCCTTTCACAGTTTCGTTTTTACTTCAAACATTTTAAGGTTCTTTCTGCTCATACTCTTTGAATATACTTTTAAGGGATTTAAAGCTTCTGGCATTAAAGGTAAACATAATTGAAACGATAAACAAACAATTAACGTAGCAGAAACCTTGAAAACGAAACTATCACCTCGCTTTGACAATGACATCACGCAAACCGGACCAGCTGAATTCTGAGCTTTGACCAATCGGGAGGCCTCACAACTGGCGGCAGGCAGACCAGTTCCAGTCCACTTAGACCAGTATTCTTGCTAATTCAATACTCAGGTGCGGCGAAGGCGCGTGCCAACCACCTGCCCGCAATCTAGTGTCATTTAAAGAAGAATTCAACCAATTTGCGGTCTGCGCTCACTTGGCCAGCGAATGAACTGGCATTTGGACGATCATTTCCTAGGGTGATTTCTGTAGCAATTGCATAGTTGAAATAGTATTGCATGACATCGTTTGTGGTGACGATGGTGTGAATAACTTTTCCGTTGGTAAGTAAGACTAGTAAAGTACCAAAGTCAATCATCGTTTTATAGGATAAGAAAGTTAGCCCAGGAAAGTTAAGGTTTGACCCGTAAATAAAATAGTCACGCATTCTGATTTCTGAATGATATAATTTAACCTACCTCTCGTATAAAAAGTAAAAAATTAAGGAATTTATTCCTATTATATAAGGGTATAATAATAATAATAGTATTATACCCTTATATAATAGTAAAAAATAGTAATAATAATAGGAATAAATTCTGAAGATCTCTTTATTTAAAATTATGCTTTTAATTGAGATATTTTCAGCCCAAAAATATTAACGGTAAATAATGACAGTGCTTCAATTTCATCGACTACATGCCACTTAATTTAAGGGTCAATTATTTTTGGCAACCATTGCGTTGCATGAAATAAATAAAAAACAAATTTAATCTAATTTAACGTAACCCATCACGGCCTTTTTTAAATTCCTGTACCAATGTTTAAGGCCAAATAGTACTGTATATGACAAATTAAAATCAGCACTGCAGCATTTTCGGATGATGCATTTAAGTGTTTTTTTTTTCAAAATTTTGGTCATATTTCCTTAATCATATTTTTTACTGTTTCTCCGTCAACAAATGAAACCAACCTCAATTAATATTTGATGACAAATTTATGCGAGTAACGTCACCCTAAGTCTCGTAGATTGATTGGGCTAAGTCTACTTAAAATAAATTTAATTTATTATTACATTAAGAAATTTCTACTAAGCAGTAAAAGAGCCTACTACGAAGATTGAAAAACAGTGAAAGCCATGTAAAATAGTAAAGCCTTAATGAGAGTTTCACCGCAATAGCTCATCGCATGTCTTATCTCGATATTGGAAAGACGTCGATACCTCTCGGACTGCAGTTAAATGCCAGCTGGTACTCAATTCCAAAAACCAGCTTTATTTATGCAGCAAGAACATAAATCAATTAGTCGATGATCTATGTGGCGAGTTTTAAGGGAAATGTTTACTTTTCTATGAATTATGGTCGCAGCTGTCTAGCGCAGATCTATAGCCCCAATCCCTACAGTCCGGATGATTTACGAAGGCGCGCTTTTATTTACATACTCACTTGTTTGACACCTGAAATTGTTTAATTAGATGATTATAATACTAGCCTGTCGTTTGAGAAATCCTTCGAGCATATACCCTTGGAAATGTCAATAGCGCTAATGCGCCAACATCATTTTCTGTCACTTTTTGCGAGAGACGAGACACATGGCCCACTTTCAAGTAAACTTTCTCACTTCAATAAAGTAAATTCCTTATATATTAAGGATTTGGGCGTCACCTTCGACATGAAACTTACGTTTCATGATCACATGAAAATTCTTGTGAAGGAATCCTTTAGGAGACTAGGTTTCGTCTTAAGAAATGCCCGTGACTTTAAAAATCACGGAGTTGTGAGACTTTTATTCAGTGCGCTGGTCCCGACCAAGTTGGAGGCAAGTGCATGTGTATGGAATCCACACTAATCTACGTATGCGCTTGCTCTCGAGAAGGTACAGAAGGCGTTCCTGAGATTTCTTTACAAGCGACAATATGGATACTATCCATACATGTACCCTAGCAAATTTATTCTGGGTTGCTTAGGTTACAACTCTCTTGAGGTTCGTCGGTTTAATAACCAGATTGTGACCGCCTGCAAGATTTTTCGGGGTAAAATAGATGCACCTGAGCTGAGTGACGAGCTGTGTAGGTTTAATGTGCCGAATAACTACTTGAGAGGTAGGAAGCACGAATTTTTCGACTTACCCAGTTACCGCACCGTTGCGTGCGCTAATTCACCTCAGCCCCGTATGATTACCACTCTCGAATCGCTCTTGAATTCAAACCCTATCTGTGACCTGTTTGTGGATGGATGGACGGATATATTGTTGGCATGTTTCAGGTACTGTGAGAGTGTTGTGTGAATGAATGATTTATCATATTTTGTATGTTTTTGATAGTTGATATCATATTTTGTTAATTATAATTCTTGTGCTTTCTTTAATTTATTTTTAATGATATTTAGAATTCTTATAAGTTAATTTTAATTTGTTTCACTAACACTCTGATTTAATTAATGTTAATTGGCGATGCCGTGTTTATTAAATTTAAAAAATAAAAATATTTAATAAATAGACGTATAGGAGAGAAATAACACAGTTAAAGTTCCCGTATAATTCAGATTCTAGCACCATCGGGTTGAAAATATCGCTTATAAAACAGATACACATGTTATAATAAAAATTCTTACTTTGATTAAGTAGAAAGAGACGATTAACTAGATCCTCCAAGAAATTGTATACAAATTAAATTTTAAAAATCTTTTCCCACGGTACCAATATTATAAAATCTTACGTTGTTTAAATGTTGAATTAAATTTAAATAATCGAAGAATATAAAACAACGATAAAACTAAAAATCGAAGTTGCATCTTTCTCAGGGCTCGAAGCTTTCGATACCGCGTCGAGGGACAACGCTCCTCCCCCCACGACATCGGCTCCGGAGTCCCTCAGGGCTCCGCTGTGGCCCCGATTCTCTTCTCGCTTTTCACCTGTGACATCCCCCGCACCCCCAAAGTGGAGCTTGCTCTCTTTGCCGATGACACCGCCCTCTACACCAGAGGGTGGAACAAGGTCATTCAGCTAGCCCACCTTCAACGAGCCCTCAATCTCCTCGGAGACTGGTTCAAGAAGTGGGCTATCACCGTTAACCCCGATAAAAGTGCAGCCGTGTACTTTCATCCGTTCAAAAGACCTCCTTCTAAGCATATCACGCTCAACGGCCAGCCCATCCCATGGGCTACCGAGACCAAGTATCTCGGTGTGACCCTTGATCGTCGACTCACGTTCTCTAAGCATATCCAGTTAGTTCGCAACCGAGCAGCCTTCTTCTTAGGCCGGCTCACTCCCCTTCTCAACGAGCGTAGTAAATTGTCCCTTAGAAATAAGGTTACAATTTACAAAACTTGTATTCGCCCCGTCATGACGTACGCCTCCGTGGCGTTCGCTCATGCCTCCAGCATAGATCTAGAGAAACTCCAAGTCATACAAAATAGATTCATCCGCAGAGCAGTCGGTGCTAGCTGGTTCATGCGAAACTCCGACCTGCACTGCGATCTCGAACTCCCCTCCATCCGTCAGTACATTAAGTACGCTTCGCGCCGCTATTTCGATGCGACCCCCCACCATCCCAATCCACTCATAGTCCAAGCCTCGAACTATACGACAGACACGACAGACCCACCCCCCTTCCGTAGACGCCCCAGACACGTCTTGGGCGACCCGGACGACCCCATAGCTGTCATCACCTCGGCGGCGCTGGGCTCGCCTGATCCGACCACTCCTAGCAACAAGAAGTATTCCGTCTTTGGTATAGGCGCCGGTTACCAAAGGCACACAAACACGCACCGACCTCGCCGGCGAGGTCGAGGACTCCCCAGATCTGTCAGAAGATCTGTTAGATTCTCTCCAAGTAGTCAACCAGATCAATCTACTAGGGCCCCAGGGCATACCCCTTCTGGGGTGCCAGGGCAAGTCTGACCCCACTCCCGGCGACGGCCAAGCCGAGGTTCGTACCGTCTGAGGTGCCCTTGAGCTAGTCGCCTTTAACCTAAACCTAGGCCGAGCGCCGTTTGCGCTTGCCTAAAGTCCGGTGACGCTGTAGAGGCCATCTGAGGCCAACAGCATAGTCATTCAAAAAAAAAAAAAAAAAAAAAAAAAAAAAAAAAAAAAAAAAAAAAAAAAAAAAAAAAAAAATCGAAGTTGTATTTCTATAAACTACTGATTAATAAATTGACTAAACAACAGCTCATGCATTTACAAATTCTGTAAAATGACTTGCATATCATAATCTGATAAGCAAGTTTTTAATATTTGCAAATTTTCTCCATTCTGAATAAATTATGACTGACTAAATCAGTTTATTATACTAAAGAATCTAGCTAAAACTGTAAATCTATTCCATTGCATCGAAACACAAATAAAAAAGAAAAAGATGATTCTTTTCTCAAACCTGTTTTTAGAATCATTCAACAATATTATTCAAATTTGAATAAACTATTATGAAATATCTTTCTGCAGATCTTTAGTGAAGGTCGTATTAGAATTGCAATCCAATGTTAATTTTTTACAAATTAGTTTCAAACACGCATGAAGTTTAGTAACAATTATACTTTAGGGTGTGTATACATCAGGCGAATGCGCCTGTTTGCTATGCTCACGAGTCACACGCGTAGATTGCGTAGTGCGTGGAAAGTTTGCGCATCACATGAGAATTGCCTGGGTTATAGTCAAGAGGCACAACAAATACCTACTATGAAATCAGTGCGGTGCAAGACGTGGCTGTTCGCACGTCACTCTCTATTTTCACTCCTTGAAAAAGGTCACCGGATGTGATCGAAACTATAATCAGATTATCCGACATAATACTAGTACTTTAAAAAAAACAACCATCTTCAATTTCGATTAGTTGGATGACATCTTTTTCCATTTATTTTGTTTTAAAAACCAAACTACTAAACAGATATCGATAAAATGTCTATTATGGAACCACTTCTGAAACAAAAAAGAATCATCCAAAATCAATTCATAATCGGCGGAGTAATCGCGTAACTAAGTATACAAAAAATTAACTTACACACTACAGTACTACTACACTACAGTCGAATTGAGAGCCTCCTTTTTTGAAGTCGGTTGAAAACGTAATACGACTACCTACAAAAGGCACACCAAATTACAGAAACCCCGCGCATTCAGCGCCTGCTGCATTCACGGCGCATTCGCCTGATGTGTACGAACCCTAATGCTTTGAATACAAAAATAGGGTCTATCCCACTATAGTCCCATCAATGCCTACTTGCGTCGATCGAATGTACAATAATCGATCGAAGGCTACCCATAGTTATATAATATTTAATTACTTGTACGGATTTGTACGAGGAAGCGTTGGCTAGTACCAACTGCAATTATTCCTTTGTTCTGTTACTTCTAGACTCAAATTCATACATTTATGTTAAGTACCTAACCTTTAGAACATAATTCTTCAACTTTGGATTCATGAAATTTAAGTGCAATAAAAAAATTTAATAAAACAATAAAATAAAAAACTAAACAATAAACAATCAATGAATCAATTGGGTTATTTTTTTATTAAATAACGTCAAAATAAAATATGAAGAAAACGTTACCTTTTTTGTTGCGACATGAATACCATCTACACTGTAATCATAATATAAAGCATTGGTATTTTGGAAAACCAGCATATTTTGGTATCAAACAAATATTACGGGCCTGTAGCAATAATGCACGCGTTCAAGGTGGCAAAAGGACGAGTCGAAGTTTATTGTCTCTTTCTAAGTAAATAAATTACCATTCATTTTATTCACGATCGCCCCTCGCGTCCAATAAGCTTCCTTCGTCAATAAAATCGAAAATAAATGTGACCGTAATCTCTTGGGTACATAACTTTATTCATATGTTAGGATCTTGTAAGCTAAGGCTTATCAGTAAACGTAGGATATCTCTAGTCAATATACCTACTTAGATAATCGAATACAAATATGGCTTCACCTTGAACGCAATCAATATCGAAGTGAACTGCATTATCCAGTGTGTTGCGACCCGTCGCTGAGTCATATCGTGGTTCGCGGGTCGATCGGAACAATGCAGCATTCATACGTGGACCGGTGCCACTTTGTTCCATATTTACGAGCAAAATGATTGCAAATTACAGGAGAGAAATGTAGAGCGAGGATGCTGGCAGTAGCCAATGTTTAGCAAACATTGCAACTAGGTATAACACCTTGAAACATATTTGATCGATGACTCAGTTTTTAAAAGGGTTTGAACATAGAATGGAGATAGAAATATAGGATCAATCTAGCAGCTAGTATATACACCGTTTTTCAAAGCTTCAAAATTAGTACAAAAAGTCCAAATGCTATTTGCCTTGTATTGTGACCTCGCAATCCCCTCTATACCTATCAATTCCCTTCCCTGGTCCGATTCTGCAGACAATTTTAATTTAAAGATGTATATAGGATTAATAGTTGGCTAGGTAACATCTATAAAAAATTTAAACGAATGTAAACGCCAATCTGTTCACGTTCTGTGAAACCCTAGCCTTGTTTGATCAATAAGACGTTGGTTGTGGAAATCATCGTTATTTCGTGTTATTATTAACAAAAACTACAGGTTGATATTATTGAATTCATTGGCAATATCTAAGGGAGGTCATTTAACTCATCATAATGGACAACTCGTACTATGCAACCAACCATTAAAACGCGAAACAAAATCGGCTGTCTCATACAAAAAATGCAATTACGCACAAAATGTATGCAGCAGTTGTTTTTTTTCGCGATTTTCGCGACAAAATACAGTATTTTGTAGTAAAAGTTGTTAATTATATGAAATTAATGGGCGTCTAAGATATTGCTAATGAATTCAATTTCATTCTGTATAATGTAAATTCGAAAATATGTTGAAAAGCTTCAGTCTCAAACCCAAACCTATTTCTCAAAGTACACGGACTTTTTCATACCTATGTAAAGAAAAGTCACAACCGCCAAATAGATCATTTTATAAGTTCATCATAATTAGGCAGTGATACCGTAAACTTATTCCGTAGACTTATTGTCTTGCTGGCGGTTACGATGTGTCTCACGCAGATTGCTCTATTACGTTAAATTGAAACTGTGGTAATATATAGCGGTTCTACTTTTTGTGAAGCCGACATCTCATGCATCCAGTTCAAAGTAGCGGCCAACATTACCAGTAGAAATTATAAAATTAGAATTATGGCTGATAGCGGTCAGTTTTGTTGTGAGAATCCGACAACAGCGCCACTTTACTGCAGAAAAAGTTATTCACATTGTAAGTTTTACAGACAGCTTCTCAACTGTATCTTTGGAGGGGGCTCTCTATCACTATACCCCTAGCAAAAATACTATCTATCTAAAATTATGAAATGTGTATAGTAGTATAATGCTATAATTATTATCATTGTGTATAGGTACTTAGGCGCATAGCACACCGTCAGAGTCGAGGCGGCGGCGTGGTAGAAGAGTCAAGGCGGAGGCGTCCGCGCCGCACCGCCACCGCCTTGACCCCGCCCCGATGTCACCTCGACTACGTCGCGACTCTGGCAGTGTGCGCTGACCAATTCGATTTTATAGAAAAGCTAGAAGATGCGCGCGCCTCCACCTCGACACCGCGCTGCCGCGCCGCCGCCGCTGTGCCGCCTCGACTCTTCATTCTGTGTGTGATGCGTATTATATTCGGTAGGTAATTGGTCAAATTGGGCCTATATTATATTGGACCACAAACTTTTCAAAAATGTATCGATCGCAAACGTACACTGTATATTTATATTTTTTGGATTAAAACTAATAACAGTAACTGTACATGCCATTCCCAAAAATTATATGGCTGTTATGTTAGCAGTAATCATCGTAAATATCGCTTCTCAGTGTGAAATAAATACACGATTTAGGGAATATGAAAAGAATATGAGTTTTTTTTATTGACTCACAAAAGAGCTGACTCTCAACAAAACAAAACATTGCAAATAAAAAATAATTAATAAAAAATATGTGCACAAATAACAAAGTTATAAACATTTTAGTTTCATGTTAGACAGGGAGGGCACTATACTAGCAAATGAAAACATATTCTATACTAGCACGTGTTTTTCTAGAAAGAGACAGATGACTCCGTCCCAAATACTTTGAACGCTGATATTTCAGGACTTTATTATTTCTTTTATTTTTCGATGTAAGCATCAGACTCAGTTAAACTCTCCACTCATCCTATAATTTTTAATAATCAAAACACATGCATATTCCCTATTATGAAAGAGAGACTAAAAGAGATACTAAGCTTTCTAAATAGAGTGATTTGTCAGTAATTCAAAATACATGTCATTCATGATAATTTGTGTATTCCTTGTTGCGAATCAAATTTATATCGAAACCTCAATAGATAATTGCAGAGCTATTTCACATTCGAAAGCATTAAAGACTTCTATAAAATGAAACGATAGGTAGTTTAAGAATTTAACAAATTGCATTTAGGCCGATACAGTATGTTAATAGTATTTTCTATGTCGAGACTTACACAAATGTATTATATTCTCTGTGGTGTTATGAATGGATAATCTTATACCTACAGTAACCATATCAATAATGTAAACATAACAAGTAATAGTAACCATAACAATAAAGTGAAAAAAAAACAGATGTTCAATACAAAAAGTTCATCGATGTTGGACAAAATGTATGGAACATCTGTATTTTTTTGTGTTTTTTTAAACTATATTGTTTAAGGATCGACAAGTTGACGGCTCGAACTCATCGGTGGGCGCGGCTAAAAAGCATGCTCTCTTTATCAAACAAACTGTGGGAAAGGGAGAAAGAAAGATAAATGAGCGCGCAAATATTTTTTTGTCGACCTTTGGCTGCAGTAATGTGGTTGAATAAACTCTGAGTTAATTTATTCCAACTTAAGTTATTTGAAATGTTTATGGACTAAACTATGCCGCTAGATAAATTATTTTAGAGTTTTCGTATTCCTTATGTTATTTATTTACGTCCAATGTGGAGTTAAAATTGAGCTAAAATACAAGATGTTTCCTGGCTCATAACTTTCATGTTTATTAACTTTTTATTTTCGTAATAATTTACAATCCTAGATAATGAAGAGATTAATCGATATAATACTTACTCTTGGACCTACAAAATTACATAGTGGAGTAGTAATACTACCGCGTTTCTATGGAGAAGTGACCAACTTCTCTACTCTTAAGTTTTGTGATCATTAACCCTACACGTGTATTAATTTAATGTCCGCACCGTAGCGCCACGCCGTATACTCATTACGCCACACCCTGTATGTCCAAACGTACTGTGACCAATCTTGAGCTTTAATTTTAGATTTTCAACGACGTCAATATTTTAGTTGCAAATTATATTACATAAACTTATTTGTTTCCAAATAATATTTAAATATATTCTAAAATGTCATGTATGCATTCAGTTCACAATAAACTCAGTATTTAATCCTAAATTGGAGATTTGAAAGTCATAGTATTTTATGTGTTGGCTAATAACATCTTATCTATATTAGTATTGTCATAATAATAAATGACTATGATAAGATGTAAAAGTAAAATTGTAAAAGTCGCGGGCAACCGGTGGATGCAAATGGCAGGTTGTCGTACAGTGTGGCGGTCTAAGGGGGAGGCCTTCGTTCAGCAGTGGACGTCTCCGGGCTGATGATGATGATGATGATAAGATGTCGAACAAAAAGAAAACAGAACAAAATCAAAGCGCTAAAAATAGAATTATCTATCTACCAGAGCATACATTATATTATAAATTGCGAGATTAATTACTTATTTAGTATATTTTGTGGGTATGTCCTAAAATTGCATCCAGAACCACCGGAGGACGGGCAGCAGCGTCCTCTTGGCTAACGGTGGTGACCATTCTGCGATCCCCAAGCCGCCTGCCAAGCGAGGGGATTATGGCAACTCCTCCCTATTAAGGGGAAGACCTTCGTCCAGCAGTGGACGTTTTCTGGCTGACAAGTAGTATTTTTCAACACTGAAACTAAATTGCAACTGGTAAAATTTTACAAGAAAATTGTTAGCATTATAAAGTCTATAAAGGAGAACATAAGATTCATTTAACGACAAGAAAGCTCGATAAAAGTTGAATAGGTATAGCAAGAAAACTCAGTGAGTTGCTAGTACTCGTACCAAAACCAAACTACGAGTAAGAATATGAACTCTTATATTTTTGGCTCCACAGCAGCACTAAGCGTTTCATCCGAATAATTCACCATGTAAATCGGTTACGTTTAGGTATAATTAGGTATACGGGTTGTGGCGTAAGGAGTGGACAACCTTATACCATGGTTAAGAAATTAAAAAATGTACTCCGAGAAAGTCCCATCTTTATCACCAGCCCGGAGGCGTCCACTGCTGCACAAAGGCCTCCCCCTTAGACCGCCACACTGTACGACGACTGTGTGTCGCCGTCAGCCATAGAAACGTCCACTGCTGGACGAAGGCCTCCCCCTTAATAGAGGGGTGTTGCCATAATCCCCACGCTTGGCAGGCGGCTTGGGGTCGCTGCCCGTCCTCCGGTGGGCCTGGGTGCAGTTTAAGGACATACCCAGGTCCATGATTGGACTTGGAGTGGACACACGACTGTGTGTGTGTTGTAAAAGTCGCATAGATTCCGAGTTTTTGACATTTCAAGTTATTCGATTAAGGTTGCAAATCAAGAAATTTTCTCAATATTTTTTTTGGTTAGTTAGTCTTAGTCGGATATGCTATCAAATGTACACTGGCATTTTTGTGTCACGAGTATAATTTTTGTGTGAGAAATATATTTACCTCGACTCCACTCGAAAATTATGTGACATTTATAGAGTTTATTTTTTATTTTCTGAACCAGCATTATGTCACCTTTATGTCACCTATAGGTGTAAGGTTATCCGCTCATTACGCCACAACCTGTATAAGAAAACTGGCAAAAGAGATTACAATTTCAAACATTTTTATTCAACTTTTTGCAGTTGGTACTTAGAGTATAGCTACAATATTAATGGTACAAACTTATTGACTTTGAAAATGCAATGCGCTAAGTGTGAAAATCTCCTTTCGTGAAACAAGTCCACAGGAAGGGTCAGCTAATTAGAAAGTGTAAATATTGCATAACTCGCCAAGGATGTGCCATTCTCCGATTGTCTAATAACGAGATCATCCGTGCTACTGACCGTGGTTTCTGGGAGATAATAATAATTATAAATGCGAAAGTAATAGCATTTCTGATTGTTTTCTACGTTTATACGACAAAAAAATTGCAAAACTGTAAGTATATAAACGACGGTATTGTATTGACGGAAAATTCCTACTTAATCCAAAATATGTTTACCGCAGACAATTTTTTCTAAGTATATAGCATGCTGTGTACTGCGCAATTATACAGTTTTTACACATTTTACAAGGGAAACCCTTTACGCGATAGGCAAGATGACTGTTTTATTATTGTCCTATTAAAATGGTGCCCATAAATATAGCTGACTAAAGAAAACAAAATGAAAAACTGATCAAAAATAAGCAACCTATAAGCATTTTAATATCATGCTGAGAAATTATGACGTCACTTCTCTGTACGCCATATAAATTATATTCTGACAAGTGTTAGGTATGGCGCACAGAGGTGTGACGTAATTTTTTGTTTTGTGGGAACGGGACAGAGTTTTCTCTACCAAAAACTTTAAACGCTTATATATCAGAACATTAATAACCGATTTAAATTATTTTTTATATTATATTTACTTAAATTCTTCATCAAAGCTATTGGTTTCAACGATATAAACATCAGTCATCTACCCTATTGTCTATACTCGTGATGTATATTTCCACCAAGCCATATTTAGTCGATCCCCAAGCCGCCTGCCAAGCGTGGGGATTATGGCAACACCCCTCTATTAAGAGGGAGGGAGGGAGGCCTTCGTCCAGCAGTGGACGTTTTATGGCTGACGACGACGACGACATTTAGTCGAAATACTAAACAGCCGATGTCATGAAACGGCAAGAAAGGGTACCAAATTGATACCTAAAGGGACTTAGGGAGTTACCTTCGCATTTATAATGTTAGTGTGCCGTGATATTCTTTGCAAGTAAGGATGAGATATTACAAGACTCACAGACACTTGCAGATTTACTTGTCTTTAACAAGTTATTGAATGTAAACTTTCTCATTTTGCGTAAAGGGCAATCATGTTTAAATCTTGCTGATAACCACTTATCTGCATTATCTATACTCTAACAGGTAATTGCATATAATTTTCTGTAATCGAGCGAATATTGAAATAGGGATTCCGAGCGTTTTCATGGCTCGTCATTTTGCTGTGGTAGCGTTTTGCTACGAAGACTTATGCTATTAAGTTATTTTATACAGTAGTATTTTGCTACAGCTTCAAAATAATTAAATTATACAAGAATTTGATAAAATACGTAGAGTTTTTGAAAGAAATAGATACGTTTTAATTTTGAGGAACCAAAGCCCAATTTACGCTTTGGTTGGATAAGTAGACTTTTTACCAACCTATCAAAAAAAAACTTAAATAAAGCAGAGCAAATTCAATGGAAGGGGAGTATCTAGTCGGATCCAACGTCGACATTGGTTGAAGCATAGAACGGGAGTGACCACATTCTTTCCTCTGTCGGTATACAGAGGCGCAACTTGATCTATCACAGGAAATATAGAGTAGTTCGCTTATGAGGTGATACTCTTTTAGTGCTATTTCGTAATGGATATTCCTACTGAGTGTTTTGGCTACTGAGTGTAGTTTTTAGTAGTGTTTATAGACAAAAAATATTAATAAGTACGCGTAATTGGTTGTTTCCAAAGTTCTCCAAAAAATCTCAAACTACGCCACGATAATTAAAAAAATATATAATTACGAATAAGTTTCATTCCACTTCAGACAAAGAAAAAGTATTCTCAAAGTACTAGGAAGGCCGAGAGCTAGTAATTAAAATTCTTAATAATTGAGTAGAACTTCTATCGATTAATATTTATTTCGAATAGTTTGTGTGACTCAAATATTATTGGAATAAAAGAATTGAGTACTTAGTAATGGATTAACAACCCGCTATCGCTGATACTTTGTGAAATTAGCTCTTTCTTATTCTTTTTATTCCATTTTTTCAAGTTTGTTGCAAAAATGTATAAATTTAAAAACATATTCGTCAAAATAAACATTTGGAGATTCATGTGGCATTGTGCAAACTGCAAACAATGGACAATGAGCCTAACATTTCAAGTTCAGTAAGTCTGGTTTAATTTACAGGTAATTCATTGAAATAAAAATACATTGTCGAAATAAATTGTTTTTTTTTGCATTAGAATTTGTAGATTTTTGTTTCATCAAAGACGCTTTATAAACGCGATGAAAGTAACTGCACCCTGAATTTTAAAATTACTTCTTGATCGGCTATATATCATTTTAGAGGGATTTAGAAATCCCTGTTTTTTCCTTGTTTTTTTTGGTGCTTATGCCGTATAGGGGATGGCGATGCAAATATGCCGTGGCGCAAGTGTTTATCTGTATGACGGACGGAGGAGGAGGAGGGTCCTTTCGCCATCATCATCAGCACTCATCGTTGATCCTCTTAGCAGTGGGCGTCGTCGGTGGGTAGTGTCGGATGAAGAAAACAAGCTCGTACAATCAATCAAATTATAATCTTCACAGAAGTTAACAGTACAGTAATCGGGTAGGCACAGATAAGTTGTAGGTAGGTACGTATCACAGAACGCGCGATGGTTCAGTGTCCACCGCACGCGCCGCTCGCCAATGGGAAAGTGAAGTCACCGATCGACGGCGCGCACGTCACCGACTCCATCGAGTGCCACCAGGTGGCGCTGGCGTCCCGGATACGACTCGATTGCGACACGGTCATCCTGCTTGCACACGTCCTCGTGTGATGGTTACCCTGCGAACAAATAGTCTACGACAGAAATTTGTTCCACTCGGTCACTCCTGACCAAACTCTAGATTAATTTACCAGATGAATAACGAACGAACTCTACGAACGAAAACGAACTCTATATTTTTATTTCTTAATCAATAATGTGACATTAGAATAACCGAAAATACAAACATCAGTAGCCTGGGCCGTGTACCGCAGTCGTTCGAATCAACTTTTCAGACTCTACAAACTCTCTAAACTCTCGAGTAAGACATCTAGAGCCCCGGCTATCCAGCCGACTAGCAATCGCATTACTCTCACACATCCAGCGAATGGATCAGATCCCTCAAAGATCTCCCGTGTGTCACCCCCTCGTGACCACACGTATTGGTCTTTACAGACCCCGACCTCGACCAGAGCCAAACGCACACCGCGCTCCCACGGACTACTTGAGTTGCCTCAAGAGATACCGATTTCTACCGGGTTACGACTACGAATTAGCTACTGGCACGGTCGAACACAACTCACTATAGCACCTAGAGTCCCCTTACTCAAGTTTCAATCAGAAATCAAATTTGAACTTCATCGTTAACATCATCTACATCGATTTCGACTGATACGTGACCTGCTGGCATTTTCTGAAGTCAAGACTCGAACCCAACAATCTCTCATGGCAGTCTACCTTCACTACCGTTCGTCTATCAACGCTACGTTCATCCGCATCATCTTTAGCTCGTCGTAGGTAAACCGTTAATAAAAAAAATCAAAGCCTAGACTTATCATTGCCTGTTACCTACTGCAGTCACGATACGAGTAGCAGTTAAATCTGATTGAAGCGTGGTATCATTATTATGACTCATCGAATTTACACAAAGAACTTTAGTTAACGAAAGCTCCGTTGCCTTTATGTTTACAGAAAAACCCTGGTTTAAAATCTCGCGACCTCGTCACTTTGCAAATAGTTGTCGAGCAAAACATGCAACAAAATTTCGAGAGAGTGATCGTTAATCACTACACAATAAAATCTGTTCTGTACTGAACACTCGTGTTTGACCAATTACCAGTCATAGCAACAACATTACTAGCATGTTTACCACTAAATTTCGAAGCGAAACTTTCTTTTACCAACGAGCATTCAGCGCCAGAATCATAAGCAAAGCATATCAGTTCACCTTTGTGATGTAACACGCCCGATGGTGGTTGTACGACGCCGACATCAACGCGCCGCTCGCTGCGCGTGCCGCCGACGTCAGCCGCCCGCTGCTGCCGCCGCCACCGCCGCCGCTTCCGCCGCTGCCGCCTCTGCCACCGCTGCCGCTTCTGCCGCCGCCGGCGCTTCTGCCGCCACCGCCGCTGCCGCTTCTGCCACTGCCGCCGCCGCCGCCATCTCTCGTGCACCGGATGGCTATGTGACCCGGCTTGCCACATTTAAAGCACGCCAAGGGCTTCGCTGTCGGCTGCTGCGCTGCTCGACTTGATGATGTAGGTGGTGCAGGTCTGCCACTCAAGTCTATGGGATTGCTTCTGCACTCAATTCGCTTTGTCCGATGGTGATCTAGCGCTTCAAGTGTGAAAATGCGTTTATTTCCTGCTGCAGTTTGTCTCCCTCGATATAACGTTTGTAGTGAACGCCATTCTTCGAAGTCGCGGGTCAAACTTTAAAATGTGTGCGAGTACTGTTGATACGGCAATTTCCTCCTTGTTCACATCTTTCCAATGATTAGTCAGTGAACTAATCAAACGACTCGCGAACGCGGGTAGTGTTTCGTTTTCACCCGGTTTTTCACCGTGCATTTTAATGAGGGTACCCGCCAATGTCTCCGTCGAAATAAACCGTGTCGTGAAAATTATCTTAGACTTCTTCATGTTATTCCTTCGTATGCGATTTGTGATAGCCACGTCGATGCTTTACCTTTTAGCGCCTTGCTGACCGCCAGAATAAGATGACCGCCGCTTGGAGGATTTTTGTCGAAACACAAATCTGCCGTCGCGCACAATGATCTTGAGTCGGTATCTCTTTTTCAGAATCGAATGTAGGTACTTCTTCACGGTAGGCTTGTTTTGGTGATTGCAGCGCCTCAATCAATGCTTGCGTGTTCTTATCTTGTTGTTCAAACATGGCTCGCCACATGTCTGTCTTCTTGGTTCTGATCCAGCACTGATCCCACTTCTGATGACGGACGGAGGAGGAGGAGGGTCCTTTCGCCATCATCATCAGCACTCATCGTTGATCCTCTTAGCAGTGGGCGTCGTCGGTGGGTAGTGTCGGATGAAGAAAACAAGCTCGTACAATCAATCAAATTATAATCTTCACAGAAGTTAACAGTACAGTAATCGGGTAGGCACAGATAAGTTGTAGGTAGGTACGTATCACAGAACGCGCGATGGTTCAGTGTCCACCGCACGCGCCGCTCGCCAATGGGAAAGTGAAGTCACCGATCGACGGCGCGCACGTCACCGACTCCATCGAGTGCCACCAGGTGGCGCTGGCGTCCCGGATACGACTCGATTGCGACATGTATATATAAAATTCAAAGTCCTGACTGAGCTATCAACGCACAGCCTAAACCACTGGTCCTAGAGACATGAAATTTGGAGTGTGTGTTGTTTGTGAAGTGTAGGTATCCACTAAGAAAGGATTTTTGGAAATTTCACCCCTAAGAGGGGATGATAGTTTATATGAAAGTCCGTCCTTAAGATTGGAAATTAACGCAACTTTTATCGTTGTTCTTTTAATTTCAAGCCTTAAGAGACGGGATAACGAACGGGAGAATGTGGGGATGAAATTTTGAATTTAAGTTGTTTATTTTTAAATTTTGTATTCAAGTACAACACGTGTACCGGGGGTAAAAAACGTGATGAATTTTGGGAGCGGGTCGTATTTCTTCCGTACGCGGACGAAGTCGCGGACGACCTCTAGTTTAGTACATAATCCTGAGCTTGAAGTAAGAGAACGTAAGTAGGCTATATTTTATTGCAGAACAAAATGAATGTGGTTACCTCAGGTCAAAATAATGGGTCACACAGCGGGGAATCAGAGTTCACAGAGAAGGATGAAGTCCATTTATATTCACAGCCCATAAAGATTTCCTCTAGTGTACTGCTGGCTTGCAGCCGGATATGTCTAGACTGGAAGTAATGAATCCTGCATGACTCGACTGAGGCAAAATGCATAGAAGAACCTATTGTATGCTCTTCTAAAAATAGTTTCTTCCATTTTGTTCCATTCAAATATCTATCTATATATATAAAAGGCTCTGTCCTGACTGATTGGCTGACTGACTGACAGACAACGCACAGCCAAAACCGCTGGTCGTACAGACTTGAAATTTGGAGGGTGTATTCGGCTCAATGCGTATAGGGGTGTACCAAGAAAGGATTTTTCGAAATTTGACCCCTAAGGGGGGGAAATAGATTAGGAAACGTTTGTATGAAAGTCCTTTGTACTATTAGTCTCAAAAATTTGGATATGGATAGTTCATATGCTGTTTTAAATATATTTTTGACAGGGATGATTTAAGGAGGGGAAAGGGCGGGTGGAATGATGTATAGAAAGTTCTTTGTTTTTGAAGTTATAGTGATTAAAATTTATATTTGGGTAGTTCAATCAAGAGGGGTAAATAAGTGGTGAATTTTGGGAGCGGGCCGAATTTCTTCCGTTAGCGGACGAAGTCGCGGGCGACCTCTAGTTCTATAATATACATAATAGTTAAGTACATAGGAACTTTTCTCTTTCTATATTTTTTTAATGAAATCTACAAAGTAATTCCAATGGCTTTTCTCACTTATCTGTACAGCTATGTCAAAGCTCTGAAAGGGCCTTGAGCTTGTCCCATTGACACGGTCCTGCCTCCGCGGTTTGTGGTAATAAAACATCATAAAATATTGAACTTGTGTTTTATGTGCCAGCCGCCTCAATGAGACCTGACCACGTCTGCTTTTCCGCTGGTTATACAACAAGGTTTAAAATAGGTTAGTCTTCGTAGCAGTTGCAAAGACTAAATTGCATTTTTTTTATTTGAGAGTTATTTTACCACAACTAACGGATGTACGTTACAATAAGTGGCGTGGCGTTTAGCAACTAGTGTGGGTTAACAACTGGTGCAGTATACAACAACTTGTTTGAATTACAACATCACGTGTGCGTTACAACAACTGGCGTAGGTTATAAGAATTAGCGTGGGTTACAATAACTGACGTGGGTAACAAGTTACAACAATAGGTCTGGGTTACAGCAGCGGGTGTGCGTTGCAATATCTAACGTGGATTATAACTACTGGTGTGGGTTACAACAACTGGTCTAGGTTAGAACAATTGGTCTAGGTTACAACAACACTAGTGTAGGTTATAACAACTGGTCTAGGTTAGAACAACTGATCTGAGTTACAATGAACGATATGGGTTACAATTACAACCACTGGCGTGGGTTATAAAAACTGCTAACAATTGGAGTGGATTATAACGACTGGTCACGATAAAATAATGTATTACAACAACTGGATACCAGTGAACCGGAACTGTTACCTGAGAAATGACTGGGTATGAAGAGATTTAACATCTAATATCTCAGGGTGACGAGCGCTGTGCGGTGCGGCGCAGGATTGTGTTCGCAAGTTCACAATTCTGGCACTGCTACTGTGATGGGCAGGCGAGACGCTTGCCACCAGACGAACGTCCCGCTAGTCTCGTCACATGAAAGTATTAAAAAAAACTGGATAACAGGAACTGCATGGGTAAATATAATACGAATATCTAAAGGAAACTTCTTACCAAACGAATTCGGGAGCCGATTGAATTGGCCGAGTTTTTCGGACCTTCAAACCTCTCTTAAGTTTTTATGATCCAGATTTCTAGTCATATTCAGTAGTGCACCTAAGGTTTCGAGTATTTCGCCACAATAACTTCCAATTACATTAAGGAACAGGACAGGAACAGGATGTATAGTAATGGTTGCGCTGACACTAAAATAACATTTTACATTTACAACAATCAAGCAAATTGTAAGAGATATTCATCTGACCTTGGAACAACATTGGAACCTGTTGTAAAAATAATAAGTTTGGAAGTTTTACGAAAGATACCTAGCTTATATTATTAAAAAAATAATCAGCAAAAAATGAGATCAACAGGTTTCACAGCATAAAGTTGTGATTTTCCATACTTGCTGCTTTTTTACGCATCCAATTTATAATTTTGATAGTTTTGTTATAGAAAAACGTATTTGTAGAAATTCAATAAAAGATCAGCAACAACGCAAAGCGTTAAAATCTTAAATTAAATCTCATATCTAAGAGAAAACATTCAGTACTTTTAATAACAAGGCACGTTTCGTAACGACCGGCATTATTATGGGAAAAGTAAGTCTCATTCACACGAAAATAATAACAAATAATTAGATAGATCGTGACACGACTACAGTGTACTATATACTGTATAATTATAATACACACCATGGTACAGGATACACTTAAGCAACTATTGCGACTGTAGATTGCACTGCTTAGAAGATAGAACCATGATTGATTAGATAAGTAAATAATTATTTACATAGCATAATATCCACATCACTAGAGGAAAACTTTGCAAAGGTTCTCCATCGTATAGGTACCGCATCTACGTTTAACATCTGGCATCATCATCAGCCAGAAGTCGTCCACTGCTGAACGTAGGCCTGCCCCTTAATAGGGAGGGGTTGCCATAATCCCCACGCTTGGCAGGTGGCTTGGGGATCGCAGAATGTTCACCACCGTTAACCGAGAGGACGCTGCTGCCCGTGTTCCGGTCGTTCTGGATGCAGTTTTAGGGCATACCCAGGTCCACACATCAGGCAAAATGGCGGTTAAACGTAAGCACATGTAACTACTGGTGATCATTAAAAAACTGGTGAAAAGTTTTTTTAATATCTTAAACTGTACATTGTCTTATTTTAATTGGCTAGGACAAACAAGCTTTAAGTACAGAAATCTAAAGATGTTTTTGAGTTGGCAAGAAACAACGAGCAGATTTCAGTAGTCGACGATACGTCACATCGTCTCAGTTGCGTTGTCCCTTAAAATTTTACGTGTCGTTCCATACTGATGTAGATATCGTTATGTTGTACTTGTTGGTCTTTCGATTTTGATTTTTATTTCTGTATCACAAAAGTAAATTAAGTTCCTACAATAATAGCAAATTAAATAAAAAAAATATTAAGTGCTACGTTATGATTCGTTTTGCTACGGGCCTACGAAACATCATTTATTAATTTATCTAACTTTTCCTAGCGTCATCAAAAGTAAACATGTATGCTCACAACGTGTTTATTAATCATGTATTTTATTTTAGCTCTGCAGTCGGCTTTGCTGCATAGGTAGGCACAAGTCTTTGTAATGAGTTTGGTGAGACGGAACACTTTGATTTACGTACGCTTAAACGAGCCTATTAGACGTTCGATGACTTTGTGTGGCGATGGACCGTTCTATAATAATACGCATGCCATATACTTACCCTGAATTAATTAATGTACAGGTGATTTATTAATACGTTAATTCGAGCAACAAAACGCACACATTGTACCTACAAGAGAGAGAAGTCTCCTTAAGTAAGACGTCTTGTTAACGCAGTTGCATGTCTCGTTAGCCAATAACCATGAAATCTTAATTGTGTAGAAATGTAGATCATTTGACACAAATGCAAGAAGATTGATCGAAGAAGTCGTTTCTCATGGAAAAAGCTGTAAATTTAGTGTTACTAAACTAATTAACTTACTGCTTGTATTTGTGGCATGGTGTTGTTTATAGGCATATCGTTCTTGTGATTTGCATGTGACTTAACAATTGCCCTCTATCTCTACCGGTAATTAGAAACTCGTGAGTAACGGTACGCAATTTGTAACCCATAACAGCTATTGTTTATTCTGTGACCAGTACTTGTTCTGAATTGATATAAAACCTCCGTAGACAAACTACTTCCGTACATCGTAATAAACCCTACATGTAACTTTAGATTGAGTTTTTATTGACTCTTTGGCAATAGCGCTATCCGGTAGCGATTAGTTAACCATAAAATACGAATTCATTAACCGTGCGTGTGTTATAAAACTAATTTTAACTCATTTTTAAGAGCTGGAAATCGATTTAACTTTTGTTGTAAGTACGATCGCGTTGAAGTCTTCTTTACGGAAAAAGTAATATCTACTCAAATACAAAAGAGTCTATGATGTTTTAACCAGAGAAATGCGCATCCTATTCTGATTTAATGTCAAAGAAGACGGCAAAGCTAAGTGCTTCCTGAATGAATTATTGATACGTGGATAGCGTTAGTTTATAGCAAATTGTTCCTAGTTTATTACTCGCTAGCAGATAGATAACTTTGTTGTTATTGCTGGTATGACAATGGCTGTGATTGATGCGAAAGTAATTTCCTACAACCGTTGTTCGTATCGGATACGAGTGATCAAACCACAGCGGTAGAGTCCAAGTACCTCATCTACTCTAATCGCTGTAGTTGAATGTCTCAAACTAGTTCCAAGTCCACGCAAATAAAACAGACTAAGCATCACTTACCGCTATTATCAGGTACTGCATGCAACACTCCGCACAGAGTCTTAGCAGCGCATGCGGTGCTTTCTCCTGGTACTTCATTACAAGCGTTGTTGTCGGCTTGAGCTGGTTCGAACAGCGTCAAATCTAATCCATCCATATCACTTCGCGTTGAAACGCCGTCTTCCTCGACGACTCTGTCACATAAGTTTTCTGGTGACTCAACATCTTTAGGACTCCGACTGCAGACTCCATCGCTGAGCGGATCACAGCAACACGTGTCAGAGAAAGGTTCAAAATCTCTGCAATCAAACTCGCATCGCTCAAAACTGTCACAGGTGCACGACGACAATGCATCCGAGTCTGATCCCTCAACTAGGAACACATTATTGCTCTGCGTTACGTCTTTGTGTGTTGCATTAGCTTTTGAGATAAAAAACGCGTTTGTTGTGTATGGCACTTTTTGTACTTGTAGAGAGAGAGACAAATCGTCGGAATAGTCGTTTGATTCGGTGATGATGTCTTCTAGTTGCGGGCGACAGTCTTCGTAGCGAGCGAAGCTGGATGTGTCGGTCAGGTTAGATGATCGGTCGACGGAGTAATCGTCTGCGTATGGATCGCCCGAGTCGCTTTGTAGAGCAGGGAGTCGGTATGGGTGATGAGAGCGAGTTCCGTGGAAGATCGTGGTGTAGGGGCAGGTGTGTGGCGGCCGGGTTCGATCAGCCCGGCGAGGGTAGCTGGCAGCCAGCGGGTCTCCCGTCACCACTTCCGTGTTGATGTACGCCTCGCTCGTCGACAGCACGTTGTATCGCCAGTCCGGCATCTCTGACTACAACCATCACTTAACTGATTTCTTTAGGAATCGATGACTTTATAACTAGTATTCTTTACATTGCTAATATTGTATCATACTGTATGAACCCGCTGTCAATTTAAAGTTATTAGTAACTTCGGTCGGTGTCTTTTCCTGGTAGGTAATTATTTAAAATTGGGTTGAATACTAACTAAATCCACTACTCTTGCCAAATAATATATTTTTCTACATTATATTTCTAAAACAAAAATAGCTTTTAGTGTAGTAATAACCCCGAGCGATATTCTAATCAAATTCTATTTAATGAAGTCGCGTACAAAGTTGAAACCAGTTAGACTGGCTAGAACACAGTAATAGTCGAATCGCCTTAATTGATAGAAATGCAATGTGGGTCAGAACACACAGAATGCAGTAAAACATACGTCATAATGTGACGAATAATCGTATTATTTATGTAACGTTTATTAGAGTATTTTATTAGCAGATAAGAGTCATAATATTAGATTGTTCGAAACAATACTTATAAATAAGGAAACGAGACTTGTCCTAGTTACCGATATTTAATAACATGAGATAATTTTCAATTTTATCAAATACTAGCAGCATCTCGCGGTCCGTTTTGAAAATATTAGTATGTGTTAATATGTATTAGAACATTAACCATAATTATCTAACTATATCTCTAGACTAAAAAAAACTTTTTTCACAATAATAATACTGTAAAAAGACCAAAAATATAAGTACCTTATTTTCTTTTCAAAACTACCGATACCTTAGAAAATTGACGTTTCACAAACGCATGTGGCCTAGTGTTATACAATTAGCTATCAGGCATGGCTTACCAAGTAGACCAAAATGCCCTTTGCCTTTAATTTATACGTTATTCATTCCTGTTCCTTCTGAACCTGTGTTCTGCACATTGAAACAGAATGTTTCACTCTCGAAATTGTTTGATTATAAAGAAGCCTGGCTGCATTTGATCATAAAGCCTTCTACATCAGAGGGCAGTAAAGTCAATGGTGGCCGCTGGTGCCGGTAACCGGAGCAACGGTACCGTCAGACAAACCGCCGTTACGCGCGGATATTTTGTTGGACAAACTTGATTTGTTTGCTTACGTATTAAGATTTAAGATAAGTTGCCACTTTTAAAAGTTGCGAATATAATCATGCTTACATCACGTTTATTGTTCTTTGCAAAATATTCGCATGGTTATTCCATTTTCGCTTTTTTACGTTGATTATGATTAAGACTTAAGTAACCGATTTAGATATTTTTTCGAGAATGTATCTTTCTTTCTCGCTGTAGAGGCGCCGTTGAATTAAGAGCACCGCACATTTTGCATTTGCCAGTGATAGGTCATGTTCTAAATCTAACTTTACTTACATAGATAAAATACTTTGATACAAAGAAAGAAACCCTTTTTATTGTGCACACCAGAAAAAAAAACAATAAAAAAAATTACCTTAGGAACATGTGCCACAAGTGGTGGCCTTATCGCTGAAAGCGATCTCTGCCAGGCAACCAACTTTGAATAGGTTTTCAGGTCATGTGGCGTATTTTAGAAGAGGCCTTAATAAATAAATGATTTTAAGCAAAAATTAAATCTATGTATTCTAAAGATCTTGCAAAATAAATTAACCACGAAAATATAATGACGTTCCACAGACAAAACTTTTTCGCAATTGGCGCCAGCGGGAGCGGTCCGGATGTGGCAAAATCAAGTTTTCTTGTTAATCGTTGCTTATAACTATCTGCTCTTGGTTGTCAATAATCTAGTCCAAGGAAAAATTACTGCATGGGTATTGTACTGTCCCTTGTTTTAAGAATCAATATTTTTTCCTGAAATATAGATTTGTAGGTTAGATAATTTTATTTTGGACAGATATTTAATTAGCAAGGCAAAGGATTGCTGTACGATCCATTAAATGCAGATACTGGTCATCCAAGTCTAATAAGAGTAGAACAATTAAATTGTAGAAAAAAGCAACAAAATGTATGACCCCAACCCTATGGATGTACCCTGTCTTCATGGGGCCCGCGAGAGTGGACGCGTATCTGAAGGCGACGTGGTGAGCTCCGCGTGTTGGAATAATCCCGACACCGCACGAGACGATTCCAGTGATGAAGAGCTCCAGAGAGCGCCGGCACTACACTCTACCCGCCCCCACCCCCTCGCCCGCAGAGCAACCGCTGACGACGCGCAGCGGGCCGCAGTGCTAAGCAGGACGCAGATGCGCGCGCGTCGGGCTCTGTTTTCATTCTTTGAAAAAGGTCACCGGATGTGATCGAAACTATAGTCGGAGTATCCGATGTAATTAAACGTAAGTATTCCCGTATAAATAAAACAAAAATGTATGAGATTGACAGTTGATTATGGCCGCATCGACGATGCGCCACCAAGTGGAAGAAACGCTGTATGGATCCTCATTCCGCGTCACGTTTACTTACGCCTCGATTTAGGGGGCTACTATTTTCCAATTGACCTCTCATTCAAAAGTAAACCCGTATGAGTTTTATTCGATTAATTAAACGTACTACACTACGAGTAATTGATTGTCATGTGACTTTCGAGAGTTCTTTAGTAGGTTTTATTGTCATTGAATTAAGAAAACATTATCTTGCCCCATTCGGATTTTAACATTTAGCGCAAAACTTTTTTTTTGTTTTTTTTAACACTTATAAGTGTTGCTTTTTAACTTTTTTAAATGTTAGCTAAATCGTTTTAACTCTAGTATATGAAAAATTACGAGCAACGAACGATTTGATCGGTCTAAGGATAACGACAGCGAGTGGCGTTTACAACTGAATACTACCCGAGTTACATGCAGCCCCGGATCTACGATTTTTTCGAACCGGTGTAGAAACTTGACAGTGGCGCCCCTCCTCCCAACCATATTTTATTATGTTTTTGGTGCCCCCCCCTGAAACCGCCCCCTAGATCCGGGCCTGGCCTGGCATGTCACGTTATATTACCAGTTCTGGTTGTTAGTTCTATAACAGAATCGTCAAGCCACATGGCTTAGGCAGATATTTGATCCTGTACAGTACACCTGAGCATTTTTTGCGCGATATCCGCTTTGATTTAGCAGTAAAAGTTGTTCATGAGTTTAATGACCTCCTAATAAATTGGTAATGAATTCATTTTCATCCTGTATATAGTTTTTGCTCTTAATATAATAATTTGAATAGTTTTTTTGTAGTGATAGAACTCTACTTCAGACTCACCCTGGAGAAGTACCTTTGCCAGTTATTCAACCGCTAAGCAGTAGTGTGCAAGCATTACTGTGTTCCGGTTTGAAGAGCAATGTTACCAGAGAAATTACTGGGTGTGAAGAGATTTAACATCTAATATCTCAGGGTGACGAGCGCAGTGCAGTGCGGCGCAGGATTGTGTTAGCAAGTTCACAATTCCGGCACTGCTACTGTTAGTGGCAGGCGTGACGCTTACCACCAGGCGAACGTCTTGCTCGCCTCTTCACTTGAGTGTATTGTTTTTTTATTGAAATTTTATTTTGCGAGTAGGAACATTGGAATATCCAGGCCTTAGGCATGATTAGTTTAGATTAGTATGATAAAACACTGACCTAAATGTAACAGAGCGTCGTGAGAACCAAACTGTACTTACATTACATTACATTACATATTGCTATTACGCGTTCCAAGCATGTGTAAGTGAATGAAATGAGAGGTCGACGCCAGTTAGTCGTGGTTAGAAAATGCAATTATTCTGTAGGTACATTAAAATTGTTATAGCGGCTTGATAATGATAATGGTAGATGGAGCTTCGTGACCACTTTAGTGCTGCACGATCTTTTACTAAGTTTTATTGGGTTCCGTACCCGGAAGGGTGTCCAATGAGACCCTATTACTAAGCTTAGTATGCGTCGACTTACCCTATATCTGTTTGTTTATCCTTCCCACCTATTATGACCTGTATTTACTGAACCTATAATTTCAATAAGCATTGTAGTTGTTTTAGGTATATGCAATAGGAAGTTTTTTTTTACAATTTATATTTTTTCTCTATCGTAAAAACATAGAAGCTGATGCTTCGTGAAAGTTCATAATAAACTCATTTTTGGCCCTGCTACTGTTATGGGCAGGCGTAAAGCTACCACTAGGCAAACGTCTCGCTTTTCTCGTCACTCTAGTCCTAGTCTAGACTACTCTACTCCAGTACATAAAAAAAACTCTAAAGTAGAACAACAAATAATAAAATCCTGCCAAGTGCGACTCGGGCTCACACTACGAACGGAATACAAAATATATAATTTTACGGTAAACGCTTTAAATTATTTTAGTGGTACGGAACCCTCGTCTGCGATTCTGACTCGGACACGACGGTTTTATTTTGAAAAGTTTTGCGGCTTTTCACGTCTTCGTTCGTCGTCTGTAGGCAATCGAGGGTCAAGTACCTAATGGCAAGTCGTTTGACTTCCTGCTGATTCAATCTCAAGCCGAGGTATGTAGCCCAAAAAAACGTTAAATAGGTACATTACATTTATTCAAAATATATACGCATACCTAAGCGCATGCATACCTCTTTATACATTTTGGTTAAGTGTATTTACCTATTTATCAAATAATAAACTTGAACAACTTAGAAGAGATAACGCGTTAATGAGAAGACTAGTAGGTACAGTAAGATACGAAGCAGTTGGGTAAACAAATAGTAAAAATATCCTGGCTATCCGGTCGAAGATGTCGCGCCTCTTGTTGAGCTGGCGCGGCGGCGTATGGTTACAGGGATAGTTTGGGGGGTCGCTCTGTGATACGGAACCAGTCTCGTCAAGCTGGCTTAAGGCCGGGTATTCCACGATTCAAGCACATTTTTAATGAAGTCGATCGTTAGTCTAAAGCTGTATCAGGTAGGGTCACATTTAGCGGAGCAAAAATATAGCGGTTACGCAGATTCGTGCGTGTCAAACTTCGATTTTTGAAGATTTTCTCAGATTACTTGAAAAGTATAGAAATTAATAACTTTTGAACCACTGAATGCTCTCCAAAATACTATTAACTCATAATAAGTACATTTTTTTTTTGTGTGTCTATGTGCTGTAATTAGGACATAAAACTGAAAATGGTTTAAAAATAGACACTGTTCCGGTATTTTTTTCTATCGAAGAAAGTATAATCAATCGTGTTTTCAACCACAAAACTTACTAAGACGGACGTTCTTCTGTAACATTTTGTATTTTTGGGCTTTAAATATAGTAATTTGACATAATAAATATGATTTTGCGAGGGGCAAATTTGGAAAATACAAGCCTTAAGTTGACGACTCGTGCCCAAAGTTCGTGAAAGAAGTAGTTATAAAACATCCGCCAAGCAGCATTGGGCAAGCGTGGTAGAATATGCCCGATTCCCGTTAAATAGCCTATAGCGTAATAGAACTACGTGATGTAATAAAATAACGAAAACAATAACAGAAATTGTTATGGACAAGCATGAATCTTACCAAAGCGACTACCTTTCTGTCTCATCTAAGGTTGCAAAAAACAACATTGTAAAGTAGCAACTAAACCATGCAACAAAAAAATATAGCAAGAACAAAAAGTAGATAGATAGATAGATAGAAACTCTTTATTGTGCACACCAAAAAAATACAATAGAGAAAGATACACCTTATGAGCTAGTGCCACAATTGGCGGCCTTATCGCTAAAAGCGATCTCTAAAAGCTCTAAAAAGTAGTGGGTAACTTTGAAAATTATCCGTAGGCACGTGCTACAATTTTTACAGCGGTTACTTGAGAAGCGTCAAAAAGGATTCGCGAGCACCATTACGGTCAATGCACTAAAATTACTAGAGATTTCTCAACAAAGTTAAGTACCTACGAGTCAAAGACTATAAATCCTGTTGACTGCTTGGCAGACTTATATGAAAATTAGTAGTTTAAAAACCACTGCTAGCCACTGCGAGTACCTCAGAATCTCATTGTATTTCATAACTCAGATTGCGTCATCCCAGTGATTGGCCAATCGCAAGCATAGAACGTTACCTCGCCCCCTGCCCGCAACGGTGAGTCGTGTTTGTAGGAGAAATTATGTTCACGAGCCATCAACAGGCTATATGATCTGTGCTACGAGTACAACACATAACATCAGAATAATTATAAATCACTGGCAAGTTTTTTGGGTCCCTTAACTAGCTCCAATGCGAAAGCTAAACAAAGCTAGTCGAAAACCAAAGCTTTGGCTCTAAACTCTTTGCTATTTTTGCCAAAATCTATTCAGCATTGAGAAACGTATTGAATTTAACCGTCATCAAAATGTGTAACAGCTAACAGTATATAATCAAGCTACGAGTAGATCTTATTCAAGATTTGAGATTCTATGCTAATTGTGATACATAAAACATGAAGGTATTGGTTAGGATGCAAAAGGCGGAAAAGATCTGATAAAAGCGCCATGCACGCTAGACCACATGCATGGACCACATTCTTGGTTAGGTGTGTCGGTAACGGTCTCATTACAAAAAAAACAGAGTTTTAACTATAGACGAATCTTGTTTATTATCGTCTATGGTTTCAACATTGGTGGTTATTGGTTAAGATCGGTTAAGATAGACAGACAAGACAGTTTTTAAATTAAGCGACTATTAATTTTAATGAAAGGACAATGGATAATTTTGTGCGGTCTTCAATTTCAACTTTATATATTAAATTATAAAAAAACAGCCATACTTAAAAACGGCGCTTAAAGTTATATAACGTTAGTTAACTCTGCTCATTTAATTTTTGTTTTGCGCAGATGTTATGTGACGTTTGTTAACTTAAGGTTCGACAAGTTGACGGCTCGAACTCATCGGTGGGCGCGGCTATAAAGCATGCTCTCTTCATCAAACAAACTGTGGGAAAGGGAGAAAGAAAGATAAATGAGCGCGCAAATATTTTATAGTCGACCTTTGGCTGCAGTAATGTGGTTGAATAAACTCTGAGTTAATTTATTCCAACTTAAGTTATTTGAAATGTTTATGGACTAAACTATGCCGCTTGATAAATTATTTTAGAGTTTTCGTATTCCTTATGTTTTTTATTTACGTCCAATGTGGCGTTAAAATTGAGCAAAAATACAAGATGTTTCCTGGCTCATAACTTTTATGTTTATTAACTTTTTACTTTCGTAATAATTTACAATCCTAGATAATGAAGAGATTAATCGATATAATACTTAGTCTTGGACCTAAAAAATTACATAGTGGAGTAGTAATACTACCGCGTTTCTATGGAGAAGTGACCAACTTGTCTACTCTTAAGCAACGTTTTTAAGTAAGGCCCAGCACAAAATGTGAAAAGTTAAATTTTCCTAAATGATACTAAGTCTAAAGCACCAAACCCTTCGAGGTGACATTCATCTTCTATCATCAAAATAAGCGTAACATTGTAAGTACGTACTTTGATTCTTTGCCATTGCATTTTTTTTATAATCGTTACGTCAACTCAACTAATACGCATTTGCCATTAACCCAATGATAATATGGTAATGACTTTTCCAAAAAATCTTCTCATTACTCGACTAAACTGTGTTTTCAATAATAGTCTTGAGTATAGTTTAATATTAGCACATTAAAAACTTGATTTTTAAAGAAATTAATGCAAAGTTTTATATTGACAGTTCATATAATTATCCATGCTAAATATTAATTTAATGTAAATAAACGTGAGCTGAAAATAGTTATGGAATAATGAAAATACAAAGCTTGTCGTACATTGCCAACGTGCAGACTCTCGGTAGAAGCTGTTTATTTTTAAACACGCTTTCCAAGCTTGACCACGCACATTTACAATTGTACATTACTTATAACATACTACAATACTTTCTGGTAACATTAAAGCGCGTGTACTTTAAAACCGTAGCGTGTAATTTCTATTAACTACTTACATGCAGCGACAGTGATAATGGAATGGACGGGCCCAACGCTTGCAAATCGTTCAAAATTAACAAGTCAACACAATCAAGCATACCTAGCTAAAAGTATGCATATTACATTTGCCAGAAAATAGAGATAGCAATCTAATTACTGCATGACAAAAAGAGAACACATGTACATGTATTAGAAGTTTTTATTGTCTATAGTTCGGCTCGCATGTCGCAAAGACAGAGTATGACTGCCGCGAGAGGAGAGCCGGCGCTCAATATATAGTCTCCAAAATCCGTGCGCTTATTTCCCGTCCATTCATTTTATCATTGTCGCTGCTTACATGACGAATGTTACGAGAACGTTACAAGTTTTTACAAAAAGAAAAGTGGAGTGTGTTCGCGAATTTTGAACGCTTGAAACATATAAACATGATATGTAGAGTTTAAGTTAGTTACTAAACTACGAGATAGATTATGTCTTTTCGAGTTTTTTTAAAATTCCGAAGAGCTTAAAAAAGTTGTCATGACTTTACTAGGGTTTGACCGGACTTGACCATGACTTACTATCTATGACTTTGACTGTGACTATAAGACTCATTTGGCTATAATATAATCAATAAAATAAAATAATAAATAAATGTTGGTGGACATTTCACAAAGCGCCATCTAGCCCCAAACTAATCAAAGGAAACCAGAAAGCTGATAGAATTCTTATAAACACTATATCTAATTCTTCTAAAACTTGAAATATGTACATTACACTGCCAAATGCACAAAGTGCGATGCCATAATCCTTTTAAAAGGAAATAAGAACTATTCCGAGCTACTCCACGTTTATTAGTAAGCCCCATTAATACTCAGCACGACGGTCACAAACTTATTAAAACCGGCTGTGTAAACAAATAAATAAACCACATTTGCATTCGCAATGACACTCGTGCAGTATGACACGCAAATGTTTACTTGTCGCGAAAGTTGGCCTCAATCCTTCGGGAAAGCTCCCCAGAGGCCTTACAGCCGCTGAGCGGTCTCTACACAATTGAGGATTATAAACCAGGTTTATTGTTACCATGCCGTAGCTCCTAGCAACGGTGATCGATACTTTATAAGACTTTTATAGCGTGTTGTGTGGTTTGCTTGCGGTATGGTGTACGATTTTACATGATCAGAGCTGTAATGACCATTTCCAGCGTTGCGTTAAGAAAACTGTATGCCTCGGAAAAGCTTTTCAGAACCTTCCACACCATAAAGAAGGATTCGAATGATTTTCATTGGAAACCAGAATTCATACAATAGCAATTATGAAGCTTCTGGATCACAAAATAGTGTTACGCTGTACTTCTGAAGCCGTCATATCACATTTTATTATACTCTCCCTGGACTCTCCCATATGTATATAATATTACCTAGTTAGATAGTACATGTAAATCAAGCGCTCGTATAATTTGTGTCCAAATACCTTATCGATATAGTAATTATGTTTTCCTTATTTTAACTAGTGGAACTAGGTACATGTGAAAGAATTTGTCTCCTATAATTGGGGGTGCACCAAATGTGCAATTATGGGTGTGCGTTAAATTTTCAATTAGCGTGGAAAACCTTTACCACATTTTTTATGATTAATCCAATCTACTACAGAGAATTGTAGATGGACTTGCATGAGCTTTTAAAAGCTTTTTTCTAATTCCAACATAATTTAAATCAAAATTAGGTACATGTAAACAATGTGTTAGACGGTGTTTTAAAGTTACCATCCTTAGTGTATTATTTTATCAATAAGCAATATACTTTATTCGCCCTAACAGACGTTCTCTTCACATGCGAGCTTTCAATAAATCCCATATAGGCAATAAGGCACCAATTTAAAGACACCGATCGAAGTAAACATAAACAAAATCACACTGAATCGCCACTCCAAGAGTTTCACTGAACTTGACACCGGTCACTGTTTCACTAACATGACAGTTAAGAAGTTGACAGTTCTGTTCGAAATTCGAATGTTTCGAGTTCGTTTTGTCGTCGTATACAGCGCGTAGGTGCGCGTGGTTGGTCGCGCTCGAACCGACTGAATCAGCCGGCAAAGCTTACCAGTTACCAGTGGTCGCACCGCTCAGCGCTCCCCAGTACACCCATACAAACTGATACCCATTCTACCATAGACACAGAATACAAAACACTTACTATGTAAATACAGCGCTCGAGAGTTCATCTGTTAGCAGCTGGTCGCTAGGACCGTTACTGAGGGACATGTCACAAATTCCGTATCATATTCATGAAGTATTAACTAAAAAGTACCTATCTGCATTCAAATCATACGATCAATGTGCGGCTGTCGTCACCGTGCTTTTATAACCAGTTTACACGCCTAGATACACAATCGACTATTCACTAGGACCGTACGTACGTGGATGGGGCTACAAATCCATTACGATTTATTTTTAACTGAGGGGTTTCATTGTGTTTTTACTTTTTAGTATGAGGGCTGCAATCGTTATTGTGAGAAAATCTTGGGAGTCAAACAGTAAAAGTAGGTAAGGGTCGTATTAGCTAATCATAGATCGTGAAGAAGGTAATCAAAAATTTTAAGGTGGGTGGGGGGTTCGTTGGCCGTACTAATACCAAGGGGGTGTCACTCCGCAGTTTAGGTATGTTCGGCCGGCGGTCCATCCGGGAGGACAATGCAAGGCAGAAGTCAGTGCCGCCCGCACGCTAGCCTCGTCGCACGTAACTAAGCATACGTGATAGAAAGAGAGCGGTATATCTAGGTGAATATAGCGAGCGGTATCCAGCGCTGTGCGAGTTGAATTGCTACTTTATTGCCTAGTAGATAGAGTCCTTATTTATTTTATTTTATTATATTCGGAAAACGTACAGTGTTATTTAAGCTATAGTTATAACAAGTATTATTACTAGACACTATTTACGTGTTTTCGCATTTAGAATCTAAATTTACTTGTTTGCAAAAGATGAAAATTATAAAAGATTATTTATTTATTTATTAATTGCTTGTCACACTTACAGCTACGCCAAGGCGTGTGACAAGCCAGCAGAACTATAATGCTAGCGGAGTGAACTTTCTATACGTAGTACTATTATTTATTCTGTGCTAATACGTTCGTCGGAGCTCGCGTACGGATTTTAGAATTCAGGCTTTTCGGTGAAGGAAAATATCGTGAAGAAACCTGGGTGACGCAATAAGGGCCGTCTCATTGGTAACTGTGGATGAGCCTCGAAGTAGGTAGTCACTCAGTATTTTGTCTTTAACCACCGAGTAACAAAGAAAGGTATGAAAAGAAATAAAAATGTATAGAAGATTATGGAATCGCTTATGGTGATAAGGCCCCTTGTACTGCTGAATAATATACCCTGATCAGTTTTTCTATGCTTCTAGTGTATAATAAAGATATATTGTACTGTAAAAGACAAAAGATGCATTAACTACCTATTCCAAGAATAATCCACTTTTGTTAATTAGACCCAATAACCGTCTTAAGAGAGAAAGATAGAAGAAATAAATCAATCAATAATAAATAATCTCTTAAGAATCTGGTCAGTTATTCTCCATTACTCCATACAAATGTATTCCCTTTTTTTTCTGGATAACGCCTCTAGAGCATTTTTTTTAAATAAAATCAAGTCCTGCTGTAGACAATTTTTTGTCATTTCCTTTTTTTTCAGAAACGAATTGTGTATAACATACAACCCTTAAGAGTAGACAAGTTGGTCACTTCTCCATAGAAACGCGGTAGTATTACTACTCCACTATGTAATTTTGTAGGTCCAAGACTAAGTATTATATCGATTAATCTCTTCATTATCTAGGATTGTAAATTAATACGAAAGTAAAAAGTTAATAAACATGAAAGTTATGAGCCAGGAAACATCTTGTATTTTAGCTCAATTTTAACGCCACATTGGACGTAAATAAATAACATAAGGAATACGAAAACTCTAAAATAATTTATCAAGCGGCATAGTTTAGTCCATAAACATTTCAAATAACTTAAGTTGGAATAAATTCACTCAGAGTTTATTCAACCACATTACTGCAGCCAAAGGTCGACAAAAAAATATTTGCGCGCTCATTTATCTTTCTTTCTCCCTCTCCCACAGTTTGTTTGATGAAGAGAGCATGCTTTTTAGCCGCGCCCATCGATGAGTTCGAGCCGTCAACTTGTCCATCCTTAAACAATCTTCATAGTGATTTTTGGAAGGTTTTATTTTCTTACTAAAAATAGGGAATACATTTGCATGGAGAATCGCAGATCGGATTCCCCTTTGTAAGAATAGTAAATCCGTCTTTTGTCTTTATCCGAGATACTGAATGGAATGGAAAACAAAACTATTAACTATTCCAAGGCGCTACGAAACGCTACGTTTAATAATAATTAACTCCTTATGGTTATAAGTTTGTCTGGTAGAGTCAGCACAAAGCAGCTCTTTCGCATGAAAATGTTAGTTATTATCATTCGCTCTGACTGAATACTAACCGGTTCTTTCTATTTTGCATTTTGTAGTCACTATACAACTTGGATTCAACGAGTCAGGCATGGGCTAAATTAAGATAAAAACTGGACTGAAACAGCGACGGTGATCATTTATCATCGTCGCTGGACTGAAACATATTTGAATGATGGACTATCCACAGGTAACTTTAATTATACCCATAGCAATTGTGCAGGGAATTGTGTCGTTATACGTTTAATTGGACACAATTGAAATGTCAGAGGTCTTCTATCGCTTGTTCATTGGTTAAAGGGTTCATTGGATAAAGGTTCTCTAAGTGCGAGTGTAGAACTTACAACATTACGCAAAGTCGCATACATAAATTGGTACTAGGTATATATGTCCTAAAGCTGCATTCAGAACCACCGGAGGACGGGCAGCAGCGTCTTCTCGGTTAACGTTGGTGAGCATTCACTCGATCCCCAAGCCGCCTGATAAGCATGGGGATTATGGTATCCCCTCGCTATTATAGGGGTTGCCAGGGTTGTGCCAACTGCCTTCGTCTTGTTTGTGATGTCTTCTGGCTGTTGATGTGATGATATGCATACATAAACCAGCCTATTAATAATCCACTGCTGGACTTAGGCCTACCCTCGAAGTAGGGCGATTATGTCTTATCCACTACCCTGATTATAAAGGCTGGTTAATGGATTCACTGCATCATAAAAACATCTAACATCGCAAAGGCACATGTATCTACGATTTATTGACATGTTGTTAGGACCCTTAGAGAGTAGTTTATACCCGAGTTGGAAACCCTGAATACCCTGTGGTGCTCAAAAAACTGCGAAATTCTGGCACTAGGTTTAAATTTTTTCGGAAAAAAAAACTATTTACTTTAACTAAACACAAATTGTAGCAAACTCAATTTGCTACAATTTGTGCTCAATTCGAGGTATGTAGGTCTATTGATTCCCAAGCCGCCTGCCAAGCGTTGGGATTATGGCAACCCCTCCCTACGTCCAGCAATGGAAGTATTCTGGCTGACGAGTACGAGAGAGAGCTCTTGTGGTTTGGGGTATATATAGTACTCGAGGATGGGCAATTGTTTACAAAAAGCGAAACCGTGCAAGTAGTACATTCGTTGAATAGGTTTTGATTACAAGTGGCATTAACAGCTGAGCCCTACCGTGGACCGGAAAACAATTACAATTATCGGTCCCAGCTATTAGTCTGTAGGGATATGCTTCCCTACGGGTACCTATTGACTTACTATTTTATAGGTAATTCCTGTGTTTAGCTTCCTAATAGCTGAACATGCTTGAATAACACACTTTTATGTATTACTTTTCTTTATTTGGATAATGTTTCTCACATCTCGTTTTTGAGGCATGATGTTCGTCTTAGATTAGGCCCTTGTAGAAAGTTAGGTGCCTTCTTTTACCTTGTATGTTTAGGGCAAGTTGTTATAATTTTCCTTCTTTCGTGTTCACACGATTTCTCCTGCTAGGAACCAATGTTTTCCTGGTTTGTCGGCATACGGGCGTTCTTTGGGTCCGCATGCTGAATCTTTCATGCTCTTCTGGTGCCGGGATCGACGTTTTCGGATTAATTTTGGAAATAATAAATTTTCCTGGTACCTCTTCGATCTGCATGAAACTTACATCGATTGGAGAGCGAATTTTTGTGGTTCATCTGGTGTAGATAGATTGTGAAATAACTTATTGGTTTTACTTGAATATTGGTTTAAAATTAGGTAAACAAAGCGCTGTCAATCTTGACAGTTGTCAAATTTGACCGTCTGTAGTCTCCATGTAGTTTCGTGAAAAGAGGTTTGCCTGGAAATCTCGACTACATGGAGTATTTTTGGGTAAGGTCTTTTATATTATTAATAGGACCTCTCCGCTCTGTGAACAAAATTTCAGGCTGCAGAGAATTTTAGAAATGGCTCTAGAATACTTTCAAAATCCGTATATAAGGGAGACTTCCATCCCTGGTGGGGGATTCTGTTTTTGGATTCTGATTCTACAACTACTACTGAGATCAATGATACTTATGCCCTAGGGGTTATCGTGATTAAATTTAACCCAGTCTTAATTTTGGACGAGTTGGTCCGATTTGATCTCTTACTAGGCAAACCTTAGGCCCTTCATTGTTCCTTTTCTTTTCTCACCACAAATTATTTCAGATTCCCTAGACGGTTGCCAGCTCCAGTTCTTGGGGAACTCTGCCCCAAGACCCGTATTCCTGCTTCGGGGAGCTGAAAATCCGAGCAACCCTGGTGTCCTATGTCGTGCCTACTTCTGGTTGCGAGAATTACAAGCAAATCTGGTGTCCCATGGTTGTGTCTGCATCTGGTACAGAAGCTCTCCAGTGAACGTGTCGGCTTCTGAAGCTTCAAGCAATCTCTACTGCGGAAGTCTTCATGGTGGCTAGATTTCTCTAATAAAATATTCTTCTTTTGACTTTCGATATTAGGGATCCGTAAGGTTACCACTTCCATATATAGAAATTATCAGTACAGGCAAATTCTTTAAAACACTAGGTAGGACATCTATTTTACAACAAGAGAGAGATTAAAATTCTTATAACCTATATTTTCTTTTATCTTAAAACTGCACTTCATTACAGTTATTGGCGCCCAACAAAAATCCACAAATTTTACTCTCTTTCTTTTTTTTCCTTTTCTCTAAATTCAAAAAAAATACTTACACAAGTAAAAATTGTGTTTGGTTCTTTTCCTTTGTTAGGTACTTTGCAATCTATGATTATTTTTACTCTTTACTATGTCTACGAGTATTATGACATGTTTGTTATTATCTTCAATAAACAAGAATAAACAATTTTCTTTTCGATATCACAACTTTCTTTGTTGATATCACAACTTATCTATTATGTTATAATCTGAAGATAGCTTAGTCAAGAATTCTAATAGTTTTTCTTGCTTTTCAGCTTGAGCCTGGTCGTTACGAAGGTATTAAGGTGATCTCACGACTTATACCACTATGACAGTTAAATGCGGTTCATGCGGTAAGTTTTTGAATTATTCTGACGGCATCACTTGCCGTAACTGCTCACTGTTCTTTCACAAGGATTGTGCTGGGGTAATAGGAGATTCTCTTTTGACTTCCGACTGGCATTGTCCTAAGTGTTTAGTTAATACAATGGAATCCTCAATTGACGTGCCTTGTTATAGCAAATCTGAAATACCATCAAATCTGAAACATGAACCAGAAATGCTCAATAGACAGGCATGTCTTATTGGTAACATCCCTAATACTCCGCCCAATAAATATGTCAATGAGTTAAAAAAAATTTCTTTTGACGGCAAGTCATGTCCTCGATCTTTTATTGAGAAATTATCAGAGTTCGCAGTTTCTCGACACATTGTTGAAAATGAGCTGGTAAATCATGCCTTTGAGTTTTTCATAGATGGTGCTTTACATTGGTTCCGATTTCTGAAAAATCGTTCCCCATCTTTGACTTGGAATTTTCTATGCGAAAAGTTAATAAAAGACTTTGGTGATCCAAACCATGATGCTAAGCTCCTAGAATGTATTCGTTCTAGAACACAGGGTAAAGACGAGCCAATAATTATTTACATCTCAATAATGTTTGGAATGTTTAACAAACTTGATTTTAAACTTTCTGAATCTGAACAACTGCGAATTCTTTTGCGTAATATTCGTCCTGGCTATTTGACATTTGTAGCAATAAATAGAGTTAGGAATATTGACTCTCTCCTAGAAACTTGTCAAGACTATGAAAATTTCAATGACAAAGAACGTAATTTTAAAGAGCCTCAGTCTCTGACTTACGCTGGTGCTTTGGAATTCAATTATAAGAATGTCAATATTCCTACTGATAATAAAAGTAATACTTTAAATCCTAGGGTGAGTCAGAATCAAAACGTGTCTAACCCTAGACAGTTTTACAAACAAAACTCATTTAATCCTGGTCGGAATGTTCCTCAAAATCTGTCTAATCATCGGCAGAATTTTCCTCAAGATTTGCCTTATTCAGGGCAAAATTACTATCAAAATGCAATTACAGCTAAAAAATTTAATCCACATGGATTTTGCCTTCGTTGTAAGGTTAATGGGCATACTCTTAAGGATTGTCTTGAACCTAGGGTTGTGTTCTGTTTTGCTTGTGGGGAAAAAGGTGTTAAATTTCCTGACTGTCCTAAATGTAATCCAAAAAACTAAGTTTTGACTTGAATAATTCGACAGAACCTTGCTCCCCTGAGCCGAGTATTAATCCGAAATTGGTATATAATATTTCTTCAGTTGCTTTTGCCGATGAAATTGACAATCATCGACCTTTTATTGAAGTTCAGTTTGGTGGTTGCTTCTTTGCTGGTCTTTTAGATAGCGGCAGCTCTATATCAATATTGGGTAATAATGCTCACATTAATTTGGAGAAACTGGGTTTTGAATTATTCAAGTCTGATTCTATAACTATACAAACAGCTAGTAGACAAAAGATATTATCGATTGGTTATTTTGAAATTCCGATGACGTTTAACGATCGAACTCATATTGTTAAAACGTATGTTTTTCCAGATATCTCTCCTTCCCTTATTTTAGGTATCGATTTCTGGAAAGTCTTTGACTTGTTTCCGGAATCAGTTCCCCAATTTTGCAATACGATTTCTAAATCTTGTGACCCCGTCGTCGAATCTAAAGTTCTGGATTATGATCAACTTGAAAGTGATCAGAGGCTGATTTCTGACAATCTCATTAAACGTTTTAATGACATATCATTTGAGAGTCGCGGTGAACTTGGTCGTACTAACTTGATTTGCCATAATATCGATACAGGCGAAACTCCTCCTATTAAACAGAGAGGTTACAGGCTTTCTCCTGTAAAACAGGAAGCCCTTATTAACGAGGTAGATAAGATGCTGGAATGGGGGGTTATTGAGGAGTGTGAGAGTCCTTGGCTGTCCCCAGTTTTGATTACTCCTAAAAAGAACGGAGAATGGCGTTTTTGTGTCGATAGCAGAAAACTGAATTCAGTAACTCGTCGCGATGCTTATAGCTTGCCATTGATTAATGGAATACTTGATCAACTTAGGAATGCTCATTTTCTTTCTAGTATTGATATTGCTAAGGCTTTTTGGGAAATTCCACTAAATATTTCTGATAGATGCAAAACAGCTTTTCACGTTCCGGGAAGGGGAATGTTCCAATTTGTTGTAATGCCTTTTGGGTTGACGAATGCTCCAGCAACTCAACAAAGATTAATGGACTTGTTGTTTACTCCAGCACCTGAATTTGAAAATAAGGTTTTCTGTTATTTGGATGATATTATTATCATAAGTGAGTCTTTTAATGAGCATATTTTGCTTCTGAACAAGGTTCTTGACAAGTTAACAGCTGCTAATTTGACTATAAACTTTGATAAGAGTCAATTCTTTAGAAAAGAGCTGAAATATTTGGGCTATATTGTTGACAAGAGTGGTTTACATGCTGATCCTGATAAGGTTCAGGCTATTATTGATTATCCAATTCCATCTTGTGCTAAGGAGGTTAGAAGATTCATTGGTACTTGCAGTTGGTTTCGTAGGTTTATACCTAACTTTAGTTCAATAGCAGCACCTTTGAACAAATTAACAAGTTCTGGTAAGAAAGCACCAAGGTTTTTGTGGAATAGTGCAGCGGATTTTGCATTCACGAAACTTAAAAAAGTTTTATCTTCCGCGCCGGTTTTGGCCTGCCCCAATTTCAGTCGTTCTTTCTCAGTACATTGCGATGCTTCTAATTTTGGCATTGGTGCTATGCTTACTCAGGATAATGATGGTGGTGAGTCTGTCATTGCATATATGAGTAAATCTCTTAATAAGCATGAGCAGAATTATTCAACGACAGAAAGAGAAACTCTGGCTGTAATTACAGCATTAGAGCATTGGCGTTGTTACTTGGATAACGGTAAAGAATTTATGGTTTATACAGATCATGCTGCCTTGAAATGGTTTCTGAATTTGTCTAATCCTTCTGGTAGGTTGGCTCGGTGGTCAATTCGTTTGTCTTGCTTTAATTTCGTTTTGAAGCACAAAAAGGGTAAAGATAATGTAGTTCCTGATCTACTTTCTAGATCAAAAGCAGTAACTCCTAAGTCGGATATGTTACAAGCTAATCCTATTGCTGAAGTTAACAATCGATATGTAGAATTGTTTTCTGCTTGCCAGAATAATCCTGACCCTGTTCCGGATTATAAGATCGTGAATAATAAATTGTTTCGTTACATGAAATCAAAGGATTCTATTGTTGATGATTTCGTTTGGAAAGAGATTCCTACTTCTGATGTGAGGGAAAGTTTAATTGCGGAATTCCATGGTTCGTCTGTGTCTCCTCACACGGGAATTTATAAAACGTATAAAAACTTGTCTCTACGCTATTTTTGGTCTGGGATGTTCAAAGATGTTGCTAAATTCATTAATAAATGTGAAACGTGTTTATCATATAAACATTCTAATCATGCACCTTATGGTCCTATGGGTAAGCCCAAGATTTGTTCAAGGCCTTTTCAATGCATTTCTCTTGATCTTATGGGCCCTCTTCCTATGACTCGACAACGTAACCAGTTCATTTTAGTTGTGAATTGCTGTTTTACGAAGTATTGCTTAATTTTCCCTCTCAAGCGGGCTATTGCCGCAAATATAATTAAAATCTTAGAGAATGAAGTATTTCTGGTTCACGGTATTCCTCAGACAGTTATAATGGATAATGGCTCCCAGTTTCAGAGCCGGGAATTTCATTCATTGCTAGATAAATATAAAATACCTTTTAGGTCATTTACGCCTCATTATTGTCCTCAAGTTAATCCTACTGAAAGATACAACAAGACAATTGTTACGAGCCTAGCTTCATTAGTGGGGGAAGATCACAGATCTTGGGATTTACATCTTCAAAAAATACAATCCGTCATGAATAACTCTATAAATGTGGTTACGGGATTCACTCCGTCTTTTCTGGTTTATGGTCGTGAGATCATTACATGTGGATCGTTGTACACACAGGTGGATAACATTGATGAAATATGTTTTCTACCAAGGGATATTTACGCGGGTAATTTAGGACTTATGTCATCAATTTACGACAAGGTTCAAGTTGCTATTTATAATGCTCATATGAAGAATGCTTCTCGTTATGACACTAGGCATCCGTTCAAGGAATTTAATGTCGGTGATATAGTTTGGAGGAAAAACTATGTTCTTAGTAATGCGGGGAACTATTTTAGCGCTAAATTAGCGCCTAAATTTATAAAATGTAAATTTTGGAGAAATTATCGCCTCTGGTGTATGTCTTAGAAGACAACAAGGGTGGCAGAGGTAAATGGCATGTCAAAGACTTTAAGTTGTAATATAATTAGTTAATTAGTTGTAAATAATGAAGGATGAATTTCTTTTCTTATTAATGTTAATTTAATTATACCTTAAGACTTAGATTTAGTGGTAGATATTAATTGTATTATTATTGTTAATATTAGGATAGGTGTTAGGTTTTATTATTCCTGCTTATCTGCTTGTCTTCTTGTCTTGAATACTTACTTACTTGTAATCTTATCTTATCTTACAAATTGTCATGGATATCGACTATTGGATTATGCAAAATGGTTTTAGCATGATTGGGGGTTAAAGTTTTAACTTTATAGCCTTCCTGTTGGGGTACCGTATGAGTGTGGAAGTATGAAAGATATAGTAAATATATATTAATATTTTTAAATTATAGGAATGATAGGTTTTTCATGGAAGAATGCCTGCATTGTGCTATTAAAAACCTATCATTCCTATAATTTAAAAATATTAATATATATTTACTATATCTTTCATACTTCCACACTCATACGGTACCCCAACAGGAAGGCTATAAAGTTAAAACTTTAACCCCCAATCATGCTAAAACCATTTTGCATAATCCAATAGTCGATATCCATGACAATTTGTAAGATAAGATAAGATTACAAGTAAGTAAGTATTCAAGACAAGAAGACAAGCAGATAAGCAGGAATAATAAAACCTAACACCTATCCTAATATTAACAATAATAATACAATTAATATCTACCACTAAATCTAAGTCTTAAGGTATAATTAAATTAACATTAATAAGAAAAGAAATTCATCCTTCATTATTTACAACTAATTAACTAATTATATTACAACTTAAAGTCTTTGACATGCCATTTAAGATAAGATAAAAGAAAATATAGGTTATAAGAATTTTAATCTCTCTCTTGTTGTAAAATAGATGTCCTACCTAGTGTTTTAAAGAATTTGCCTGTACTGATAATTTCTATATATGGAAGTGGTAACCTTACGGATCCCTAATATCGAAAGTCAAAAGAAGAATATTTTATTAGAGAAATCTAGCCACCATGAAGACTTCCGCAGTAGAGATTGCTTGAAGCTTCAGAAGCCGACACGTTCACTGGAGAGCTTCTGTACCAGATGCAGACACAACCATGGGACACCAGATTTGCTTGTAATTCTCGCAACCAGAAGTAGGCACGACATAGGACACCAGGGTTGCTCGGATTTTCAGCTCCCCGAAGCAGGAATACGGGTCTTGGGGCAGAGTTCCCCAAGAACTGGAGCTGGCAACCGTCTAGGGAATCTGAAATAATTTGTGGTGAGAAAAGAAAAGGAACAATGAAGGGCCTAAGGTTTGCCTAGTAAGAGATCAAATCGGACCAACTCGTCCAAAATTAAGACTGGGTTAAATTTAATCACGATAACCCCTAGGGCATAAGTATCATTGATCTCAGTAGTAGTTGTAGAATCAGAATCCAAAAACAGAATCCCCCACCAGGGATGGAAGTCTCCCTTATATACGGATTTTGAAAGTATTCTAGAGCCATTTCTAAAATTCTCTGCAGCCTGAAATTTTGTTCACAGAGCGGAGAGGTCCTATTAATAATATAAAAGACCTTACCCAAAAATACTCCATGTAGTCGAGATTTCCAGGCAAACCTCTTTTCACGAAACTACATGGAGACTACAGACGGTCAAATTTGACAACTGTCAAGATTGACAGCGCTTTGTTTACCTAATTTTAAACCAATATTCAAGTAAAACCAATAAGTTATTTCACAATCTATCTACACCAGATGAACCACAAAAATTCGCTCTCCAATCGATGTAAGTTTCATGCAGATCGAAGAGGTACCAGGAAAATTTATTATTTCCAAAATTAATCCGAAAACGTCGATCCCGGCACCAGAAGAGCATGAAAGATTCAGCATGCGGACCCAAAGAACGCCCGTATGCCGACAAACCAGGAAAACATTGGTTCCTAGCAGGAGAAATCGTGTGAACACGAAAGAAGGAAAATTATAACAACTTGCCCTAAACATACAAGGTAAAAGAAGGCACCTAACTTTCTACAAGGGCCTAATCTAAGACGAACATCATGCCTCAAAAACGAGATGTGAGAAACATTATCCAAATAAAGAAAAGTAATACATAAAAGTGTGTTATTCAAGCATGTTCAGCTATTAGGAAGCTAAACACAGGAATTACCTATAAAATAGTAAGTCAATAGGTACCCGTAGGGAAGCATATCCCTACATTTCCCCAAAAACCCCGGTAAAAAAAATATTAAAATATCTAAGTATTTTAATTTTTTTTTTTTTTTAAACCGTTTTTGAGAAGTTAGGCACGCAACGATAAAGCGAGAAAACCGAAGAGAAAATCCTAAATTAAGTTACTAAGATAATCAAAGAACCAATTGAATCACTAGGTAGAATAGTCAAAAACATGTTTTTAGTTCATGCAAACAAGTTTTGGAAACGAACAATCGATATGACATGTTAATAGCACAATGCAGGCATTCTTCCATGAAAAACCTATCATTCCTATAATTTAAAAATATTAATATATATTTACTATATCTTTCATACTTCCACACTCATACGGTACCCCAACAGGAAGGCTATAAAGTTAAAACTTTAACCCCCAATCATGCTAAAACCATTTTGCATAATCCAATAGTCGATATCCATGACAATTTGTAAGATAAGATAAGATTACAAGTAAGTAAGTATTCAAGACAAGAAGACAAGCAGATAAGCAGGAATAATAAAACCTAACACCTATCCTAATATTAACAATAATAATACAATTAATATCTACCACTAAATCTAAGTCTTAAGGTATAATTAAATTAACATTAATAAGAAAAGAAATTCATCCTTCATTATTTACAACTAATTAACTAATTATATTACAACTTAAAGTCTTTGACATGCCATTTACCTCTGCCACCCTTGTTGTCTTCTAAGACATACACCAGAGGCGATAATTTCTCCAAAACTTTACATTTTATAAATTTAGGCGCTAATTTAGTTATAATTAATTAATTAATTAATCCGAAAACGTCGATCCCGGCACCAGAAGAGCATGAAAGATTCAGCATGCGGACCCAAAGAACGCCCGTATGCCGACAAACCAGGAAAACATTGGTTCCTAGCAGGAGAAATCGTGTGAACACGAAAGAAGGAAAATTATAACAACTTGCCCTAAACATACAAGGTAAAAGAAAGCACCTAACTTTCTACAAGGGCCTAATCTAAGACGAACATCATGCCTCAAAAACGAGATGTGAGAAACATTATCCAAATAAAGAAAAGTAATACATAAAAGTGTGTTATTCAAGCATGTTCAGCTATTAGGAAGCTAAACACAGGAATTACCTATAAAATAGTAAGTCAATAGGTACCCGTAGGGAAGCATATCCCTACATTTCCCCAAAAACCCTGTCAAAACAAAGCGCTGTCAATCTTGACAGTTGTCAAATTTGACCGTCTGTAGTCTCCATGTAGTTTCGTGAAAAGAGGTTTGCCTGGAAATCTCGACTACATGGAGTATTTTTGGGTAAGGTCTTTTATATTATTAATAGGACCTCTCCGCTCTGTGAACAAAATTTCAGGCTGCAGAGAATTTTAGAAATGGCTCTAGAATACTTTCAAAATCCGTATATAAGGGAGACTTCCATCCCTGGTGCGGGATTCTGTTTTTGGATTCTGATTCTACAACTAGTACTGAGATCAAGTATACTTATGCCCTGGGGGTTATCGTGATTAAATTTACCCAGTCTTAATTTTGGACGAGTTGGTCCGATTTGATCTCTTACTGGGCAAACCTTAGGCCCTTCATTGTTCCTTTTTCTTTTCTCACCACAAATTATTTCAGATTCCCTAGACGGTTGCCAGCTCCAGTTCTTGGGGAACTCTGCCCCAAGACCCGTATTCCTGCTTCGGGGAGCTGAAACTCCGAGCAACCCTGGTGTCCTATGTCGTGCCTACTTCTGGTTGCGAGAACTACAAGCAAATCTGGTGTCCCATGGTTGTGTCTGCATCTGGTACAGAAGCTCTCCAGTGAACGTGTCGGCTTCTGGAAGCTTCAAGCAATCTCCACTACGGAAGTCTTCATGGTGGCTAGATTTCTCTAATAAAATATTCTTCTTTTGACTTTCGATATTAGGGATCCGTAAGGTTACCACTTCCATATAGGAAATTATCAGTATAGGCAAATTCTTTAAAACACTAGGTAGGACATCTATTTTACAACAAGAGAGAGATTAAAATTCTTATAACCTATACTTTCTTTTATTTTAAAACTGCACTTCATTACAGTTTTTTACATAGGGATATGCTTCCCTACGGGTACCTATTGACTTACTATTTTATAGGTAATTCCTGTGTTTGTTTAGCTTCCTAATAGCTGAACATGCTTGAATAACACACTTTTATGTATTACTTTTCTTTATTTGGATAATGTTTCTCACATCTCGTTTTTGAGGCATGATGTTCGTCTTAGATTAGGCCCTTGTAGAAAGTTAGGTGCCTTCTTTTACCTTGTATGTTTAGGGCAAGTTGTTATAATTTTCCTTCTTTCGTGTTCACACGATTTCTCCTGCTAGGAACCAATGTTTTCCTGGTTTGTCGGCATACGGGCGTTCTTTGGGTCCGCATGCTGAATCTTTCATGCTCTTCTGGTGCCGGGATCGACGTTTTCGTATTAATTTTGGAAATAATAAATTTTCCTGGTACCTCTTCGATCTGCATGAAACTTACATCGATTGGAGAGCGAATTTTTGTGGTTCATCTGGTGTAGATAGATTGTGAAATAACTTATTGGTTTTACTTGAATATTGGTTTAAAATTAGGTAAACAAAGCGCTGTCAATCTTGACAGTTGTCAAATTTGACCGTCTGTAGTCTCCATGTAGTTTCGTGAAAAGAGGTTTGCCTGGAAATCTCGACTACATGGAGTATTTTTGGGTAAGGTCTTTTATATTATTAATAGGACCTCTCCGCTCTGTGAACAAAATTTCAGGCTGCAGAGAATTTTAGAAATGGCTCTAGAATACTTTCAAAATCCGTATATAAGGGAGACTTCCATCCCTGGTGGGGGATTCTGTTTTTGGATTCTGATTCTACAACTACTACTGAGATCAATGATACTTATGCCCTAGGGGTTATCGTGATTAAATTTAACCCAGTCTTAATTTTGGACGAGTTGGTCCGATTTGATCTCTTACTAGGCAAACCTTAGGCCCTTCATTGTTCCTTTTCTTTTCTCACCACAAATTATTTCAGATTCCCTAGACGGTTGCCAGCTCCAGTTCTTGGGGAACTCTGCCCCAAGACCCGTATTCCTGCTTCGGGGAGCTGAAAATCCGAGCAACCCTGGTGTCCTATGTCGTGCCTACTTCTGGTTGCGAGAATTACAAGCAAATCTGGTGTCCCATGGTTGTGTCTGCATCTGGTACAGAAGCTCTCCAGTGAACGTGTCGGCTTCTGAAGCTTCAAGCAATCTCTACTGCGGAAGTCTTCATGGTGGCTAGATTTCTCTAATAAAATATTCTTCTTTTGACTTTCGATATTAGGGATCCGTAAGGTTACCACTTCCATATATAGAAATTATCAGTACAGGCAAATTCTTTAAAACACTAGGTAGGACATCTATTTTACAACAAGAGAGAGATTAAAATTCTTATAACCTATATTTTCTTTTATCTTAAAACTGCACTTCATTACAAGTCCCCGAACTACCTCTATACCAATAGGGTTTAGGCGCCTTAGTACCGCTAGTTAGAGCTATATAAGCAAGCAAGCAAGCAAGAGAAAAACTATTAAAGGTTAACGAGGCTAAGTAATATACTTGTGAAATTATGTAACCATAACTGTGTCAGTACGTGGTATTGGAGTAAAGATGATAATATAATAACTGCATTTTCTAGTTTTCTCACGGGAAGTGGGCTGTTTGCACATAGCTCGTAAACATACGCGTAACTCTAGCCTCCAGTCATCCGTTGCTCGGTCAATATTAAAGCTGAGGTCCAGTAAATATAAATGTTGTTGTTTTAATTTTGTTGTTTTTTTTTCTCGTCATTATCAACCCATGTTAGTATCACTGCTGGACGTATGCCTTTCCCAATGTTCTCTAGTTTATGTTTGTCATGTTTTTTATTTTATTATATTGCTGTCGAACGAGACGTTCGCCTGGTGGTAAGTGTCACGCCTGCCTCTATTAGCAGTGCCGGAATTGTGAACTTGCGAATACAATCCTGCGCCGCACTGTACTGCGCTCGTCACCCTTAGATATTAGATGTAATTTCCTTTCTTACCAGAGTCGCAGGGCACTGCAAGGATTTATCTAATAAGTACGTATTAGACAATAGAAAAATGTGCCTATGAAATTGGAACAGCGCTTCTAGCGGACGCAAATGGAAACTTAATTTTATATAGGTACACATTTTTCTATCCTTGACGTATCTATCTATTCACCTATTTTTCGATAACTTCAATACAACTTGACACCGTACTAATGTATGTGTTGGGCCCAAAATAATGTCTATTTTTTCCTCATAGCTCTGAATCTTTGCTTTAAGCTCACTTTACACGCACTTGTCAGATTTCTTAGGTAGAAGAAGGACAAGAAAGGTCGTGTGTTCTTATAACTCGCGATCCCTGTGAAAATACATTTAAGTATGTTTATATATTTTTTTTTCATCTTTATCTTGGGCTTGTTTCATTTAATTAACAATTAACGCCGTTTGTCCACAGCCGCCGCCGCAGTCGCCGAGACGTCAACGAGAACGAGATGACGTCGCCAAAGTAGCGGAACACAGATTACTACCTATAGCCGCGTGTCCACAGCACGTCCGTCATGTGACCAGTGGCGGATTTACCAGCAGGCTGAGTAGGCTGGAGTCTCGGGCGGCAGATTTTAGGGGGCGGAAAATGTGGGGCCATTTTTTTTGTCTTACAAATATTAAAAGATCATATACTTATTATTTATTTTAATTTTGACCTATGTAATGAATTATAATCGATGTGATGCATTAAAGAAATAAATATTTAGTAAAGATTCATATTTATATACCTATGCCTAAATATTATTAGGTCCGAGTGTGAGTGTTACTTTCAGGGTTAAAACATTTTTCGTCCTCACTGATAGACTCATATAAGAATTAGAAAAACGGCAGGTCCACAACAGGTACAATGAAAAATTTTCGTTTCTGACCAAAATTAGTTAATTGTCATCTTCAACCACTATAACATTATACATGATTATGAATATAAGGATCATATTAAGTTTTTTTGTGCTAGGGTATTGAATTGTAGAGATCGGCAGGGGCGGCGAAATTTGTATAGCCTACTGGCGGCAAATGTGTAAATCCGCCACTGCATGTGACAAATGCTTATTTACAGTTTTTATCATGGGAATCCATTCGTAGGAGAATCTATTTATATTGTTTTGCCAATTATTCTTCAGGCCTACCTAATAATTAAAGCATCGGTTATGTTTTGATGCTATACAGAGCCCTAGGCAACCATTAGCTCACACAATGACTCCCACGACCGTCATGTGTCTAATCAGACGCTTACAAATCAAATCTTAGGTCGTCGACCGAACTTATTCAAAGGAAGATTATGTTTAATTTAACAGGATTAGTCATGTTGTATTTGCCAGATGGCTGACATATTTAGATTTTCTAGATATTTATCACGTAAAGTATTGGATAGTAGACGTATTACCACAGAAGATATAATAGTACTCCGTACCTTCATACATTTTAGCTCTGTGAAGTAGTAGGTAGGTACCTAGTTTGTAGTAAATTTTATAAAGTATTTTTCCCTGGACTGAAATATTTCGGTAGATATTAGGTATAGGTAGGTACATAATATAGCCACAGTAGGTAGATAGCCAAGCTAGGTAATTTTTTTTTTAATATACAATCAAATGACGAGACGAGCAATGCGTTCGCCTGGTGGTAAGCGTGCCACTAACCGCTCGTCACCCTGAGATACCTATTAGATGTTAAATCTCTTCATACCCAGTAATTTAATTTTATGGTTGGGTTTTATTTAAAAAACTCCATGCTGAGTTGTTGAACAAAATGCAAATCAAGAGAAAAAAAATATCGAATAAAAAACTTTTAGTCGACACAAGTAGAATGGGCTTCCATGCTACCTACTTCTTCGTTTATTTACATAATTACAACCTCAATGCTCCAGACCTCCTTGGTATTTCTAAACGATACCATCTAGTGTTGAGTAGACGAACTACAATACCAAAAGAGCGCCATCTAGTCATATTACAATATAACTTTGTGGTAGATAGTTCACGTGAGACGAACATAATTCAACTACTCGATCACAGATGTCGCTACCTGATCAAGATGATGTGAAGTGAAATGGAAATTGCTTATTTGCCTATGTTATTTGCACTTCACATTTGTACGTCGTTTTCTCTTGCCCATGATAACTCATCAGTAACTAACAAAGGTAAAAGGAGAAAATTAGCGATGATCCCTTTATTATTATTACCATGCATGTCAAGATACTTATTACAAGTGTTCCTATAACTACATAATGTATATAGTGAGGCACACTTATTACACCTACAAACTTATAATGCACTTAAAATTATTGATGTAGGCGGAGTACTCGTATTCAGTTACACTTAACCAGGTCAAACCCTTTGGGCATGAACAATAATAGGCATGGCTCTACTAAAGCAATTTGAGCAATACATTGCCGGCATAGAAAAGTGTAGGCTAGGTACCCACAATTACGTTACAGCTATTTATAGAAGTTTTCACTACATACATACCTTGTTACCTAATGTTGACATTTTGTGTACTTACCTACCCACAAAGTTTAACATGGATTAATGCAACCGCAATGTGTGTCAAGAGCTCATCATCGTATAAATTAAATTACAACATTTACATGGATTGATACAATCTGTCGCGACTTGTAGTAAAATGACTAACCAAGGGAACACGGCCCAAAACATGCGTGATGAATGTTAATGTCGAGAGATTCCATTCACATTTCTTATCACATCGTAGTATTTCGCTATTAGCATAAGTGAATAGTGAACACTCGAACAGTTTCTATGAAAATCAGGCCAATTCACGCTAAATAAACAAAAGAAACTAAAAGCGTGCCAGCGGTTTCTTTAGATAGTTTTCTTATCAGCCTAGGCTACGTGTTGATATAATAAACTATAGCTTTTAAAGATGTCCCGCCTCAGGTGGCCCGTAACTGCCTAAAACCTGTTGATGTGCCATTATACATGCACGAGCGATCCGATGAGGTCATGCCGGCAGTGCTTAGTGTCATTTTGTCAAGTGTCCGTCGGCAAGACGTAAAGTCCTTCTTTGCCCATCCGGTGTGATGCTCTACTATTGGACTCTACATGCTATGACGGAATTGATACCGTAATACAAAGTCGTGACTGGACCGATATTCGGCGATTATTTTACATTCGAATTTATCTATGAATTTTAAGTTTATTTAATATCTTCGTTGAAGAAAACATATAAAACAACTGAAATCGAAAAAATATTTAAGTATTAAAAATGTTAAAATGTATTTAATTCGGATTAAAATAATATTTTGAATTTTCAGTTACAAGTTTTAAATCGATTAGGCATTTTGAAATTATGTTGAAATCACAGATAATATAATACTATATACTTAAACCTACTAGGTTGAAACGACTCGTAACTCTATGCTTCAAGACCATGAACCAACTAAGTATTAGTTTACTCTATAATTCTTCCATGTAGTTATATATAAAACGCTTAAAGATATGAAAAGTTTCATTAAAGACGTATTATTTGTATAATTACATCCTTGCCTTACCTGCAAGATTGAACACGAGATAGAAAGGTAATGAATTTCTACGTTTATTAGTCTAGAGATTAATTTCGAGAAAACAATGAGATACCTCCCATTACAAAAGCTCTTTTCCTCAACAATATCTCGAATAGGAACTTGTTGGAACGTCATGTTAATTTTCTTAGTAATGTGTCGCAAAGAATTCTGAGGCTTACCTAATAAGAAACCATTGTTCTTTTAGTGGTGTTAAATGGGTACTGACAATTACACACGGTCACTCGGGATTTGTTTCTAAAACATATAAGAATCTGCCTTATATAGTTTATCTACCAATTACGGTCTGCCGTAATTCTCCCACAAAAGTAGCCTACCTAACCTGTTTTTGGTTAAAAAAAATATACAGATTGTTTCCTAACGAAATTCAATCACAAAAGGAACAATCCCACAGAGATATAAGAAGTAAGTTGCGCAATGATGATAAGGATTTTTCATCAAAAAACCGTTGCAATCGAAAGTTTTCTCGAAGCAGTGTCAAAGACTGCCTTTATTCCATTCCCAGCTCTATAATTTAAAACTGTTCTTCATTAAATAACGGATGAATAATAATATTAAGCGTGCATCCTTTGTGAGCGTCACGCAATTCGTCTTGAATACGAAAACGGTGCCTTTATTCAAATCGGTGTGAAACACCAACAGCCTTCGGTGACCCCGGAGCCGCCGTTTCGACATTCGCGACCAAACTTACTATCGTCTATTTATTATATTTATTGTGGTCGATTCTGACGGTTTTAGTTGACAGTTCTAAACTAACTAAAGTATTGGTGTCCTTAGCTAAAATGCCTAGTAAAAAAGTGACAGCAATCTTTTAATTACTTTAGAACTGTCAACTAAACCCGCCAGAATTGACCACAACGTATACAATTTAAAAAGTTTTGGTAAAAATAATGTATAATTTTTGAAACTATTTAGATTATTTTGTAGTAATCTCTGAAGTAGGTAATCTTATAAAGCGAAAATTATGTACCAACCCAACCCAAAAAATAAACGCGATTAACGAGATATTTCTTTTTCAAACACAAAATTTATTGTTGACCAGTTGTACGGTTTGTTGTTTTTCACCACTTTTTCTACTATTATTTCTTCTGTGGTCTAGTCTAATCGAATGTATAGGTACACATTTTTTGAAGTTATAGCGGTGAAAATGTGTATACATTCGGTTAGACTAGACCACAGAAGAAAGAATAGTAGTTAGACTTTTAAAATATAATAAATGATATTTTTGCCAGGGTTTGCCTACAGGGGGGAAAATGGGGAGGAAAAATAAAAGTGAATAACCCAGCGGTACGGAAGAAAGTAGGCGGTGCGAATTTCTTACGTACGCGGACAGAGTCGCGCGGCGACCTCTTGTTATTTCATACTACAGTATCAAAATACATAATACTATAGCACCTCTGTATAGCACAAATACATAATTATAGATTTTTATGGTAAATATACCTGTTTGGCGAAGACAGATAAAATAAAGTATATTATTAAGATATTAGTGACCGGAGCTGTGAAGGTGATTGGGTGGGCTTCGAGTGAGTAACGTCATTTATAACTTAATAATTATTATAGCAGGTACGATGCATCGAATGAATAATATTGTGATGACATCATACAGGAGAATAGTACAAAGCAACAAATGTTTCATAGTAGTGTCTGGTTATGTCCTAAAACAGCATCCAGAACTGCCGGACGTCGGGCAGCAGCGTCCTCTTTGTTAACGGTGGTGAGCATTCTGCGATCCCTAAGCTACCTGCCAAGCGTGGGGACTATGGCAAGACCCCTCTATTAACGGGGAGGCCTTCGTCCAGCAGTGGACGTTTTATGGCTAATGACGTAGTTCTAATGAGTTATCATCCTTTTAAGAGCATATTCTGTACATCAAAACAAACAAATTTTACTATGGGGCCAACAATGATAGCGCAAAAAAACAGCTGTTCCATACATTTTGCCCAAGATCAATTAACTTTTTGTATGGAACAGCTGATAATTTATTCGCGATTTCAATGTTGCCCCCATAGTAACGGTTGTTTGTTTTGATGTACAGAATATGCCCTTAAAAGGATGCTAACTGATTAGAACTAACCCTGTATATTGCGGTTCAAATTATTAGACGCGTTTTCTATGTGAGTTAATGTTCTGTGCGTATTACATTATGTTTGCAAGATACAATGAGTTCTACCGTTGTAAGTACTAACTATACTGTAATCCTGTTTCTGTTCCTTGCATGTTCTCTCATCAATCCGAACGGAAACACAATTTCCCTTCGTGGTTTTTCATCTCGTTTAATTACTCTTCTAATGCATTTTAAATGTTTGTAAGTATAAATAAAAAATCGTTAAATTTCGAGTCTTATAATCTTTGCGGTTACATTCTAAAATTAGATTTCTTCTTGGACTGCCTCTAATGTTTACCTTCTGTATGTATACATTGTTTTAATGTACCTACCTACTTAATTATGGAGATAGTTATAATAAAGGGCAACCAGGTCATTTGGTCATTCGCATATGCAAAGATCCAATATGTAGGGGATTTTTTCCCATTCTTCCCCATTTTCGGGAAAGCGAATTAAGTAGCTATCAATTTGTATTACAACAAGAATTTTAAAAAAAAAACAAAAAAAAATGGTTGTGACAATAAAAAAAAATTATAAGAAGTTTGTTTTGATCTGAGGGCCCATACCTATTTTAAGAGGTAACAAAGTTGGTACCTAAAGGCTTACAGCTGGCCTATACGAATTTACTTAGCGTATAAAACCTATTGATACACTCCCCATACACTAAAATAAGTACTTACAAGTATGTACACCTACTCATAGATAAGTCACTAATGGGAGTATTAGCCCTACACTCGCCTATACAACAAACGATACAAAATCAGCTGTTCCATACGAAAAGTTCTTTGACCTTGGACAAAATGTATGGAACAGAGCTGATATTTTTTGCGCAAATTCAAGGTTGGCTCCATAATAAAAGTTGTTCATAATGATGAGTGCATACAAGGTACGTAGGCTTTACGTTTTGGGGCTTATTGTCTCATTGGTCCAGAGCTCGACCCCGACAAATGAGCTCGACCCCAGAAATGAATTCCTGGCTACGGCCTTGACACCCCCCCCAATACCCTTTAGTATTGTTGAACGTTTTTGTAACACATTGTATGTACGTACCACAGGTTAATAAAATTCTATCTAAGTACCAATAAATCTATAATACATTTACCTCTCATCCCCCAGGCTTTGATTCCTGACATCCCGTAAACATAGTAGGTTATAGGTTGGTAGAAACATTTTCCTGTTGTTATTGATTGGCAAGTCGTCCGGGAAACCGTAATAGAACTAAAGTCATTCGTCGTTGACAAAGCAAAAACACTCGGCGGCTTGCTATCGGAATCGATCGTAAACCAATCTCGTCTATAGAAAATAGTCAGTCCTTTTATAATAGGCCTTTCATTAAAAATCAATAGGTGTGTGGTGTGAACTTAGAGTAATAACAATGAGGTTTAGATTCACACTAATATCATAAATGCGAAATATTTAAGTACGTATATGAGTTGTTTTTTTTATATATATTATTTTTGGTACTTTTTTTTTATATACATGACAGTCCCATCGTATATTCTAAACTTAATGCTAAACTAATAGGTACAAGCACACCTATAAAATCCAAAAACTTGGCGGTGCGGGTCACCTAAGGCGACTCATACAACTGAACAGCTCAAGTATATGTGTGTCTGTTACCCCTTCACGCCAAAAAGGTTGAACCGATTTAAATGAAACTCGAAATAGAGATAGCTTATTTCCCGGAATAACATACATGCTTTTTATCATCATCACCATCACTAAATTGCCAAAAATGTTATACAAAGTACGTTTTCAAAAAATGTTGCCTATGTCTGTTTTGATCAGACTCTACACTACCCATCATTTCAATATTTTCCTTTCTTGTCTGATAGAATACATAGGTATAATACAATTACTTTAAAATATCTCGGCAAGGAAATAATTATTGTCAATTGATTTTCAAGTTTTTTCTAAAGCCAGATTACCCGTTTAATTGAGAATAGGCATCACGGTCAGATAGAACCTAAATAATTTCTATTCTTCACTTCACATGTTTAAAACTTGTATGGACAAAACACCAGGACCTAGATGTCCTAAAACAGCATCCAGAACCACCGGAGGACGGGCAGCGTCCAATAAAACAAGGTCTGCTACTCCGGGACTGTCACTTGCTTACGTCACTCCAGTTTCCACTTTATGCCAACAAAATTGGAAAATTGGAAATCAAATCTAATTAATAATTTAATATATATAAAATACACAAATCATTTCAATTGACATTTCGTGTCCGCTCAAGCGAAATGATTCAAGTTAAACACGAATTAACATAGTTTCAACCAAAATCACATAGTTTTATGGGATTGGAACAGGTAATATAACACACACATACAGTGTACAGCACAGTGTGTATGTGTGTGTGCAGTGTATTGGTACAGGTATTGGTGGTGTATCCTTTGTATGTATGTTTCTTTGATGTGAGCAATAAAGATTAAATCTAACAATCTATCTATCTAATATACGGAGAACGGGAGTTATGATTTCACGCTACTGGTCATTTTACGTCGATGACGTAGCTTGTGTCACCCACGTGACCTTTGTAACTCGGGAGTGTCATACCTGGCGGAGTATATTATTATACAATGGGTTAACGGTGGTGAGCATTATGTGATCCCCAAGCCGCCTACCAAACTTGGGTATTGTGGGAACCCCCTCTATTAACACTTTCGTCCATCAGTGGACGTCTTATTGCATTGACCTATTATCATAATAATGTCGCCTAGGAAATGACAGAGCGAAATGTCACTTACCACCCAGCCATAGCGTTTCTGTTTCTACTTTGATTATATACCCAGGGGCTAGATCCTCCAAGCGTTTTTATTATCGAAGAGCCAAAGGCTTAGCCAAAGGCTTACTCTTCTCGTTACTCGCTTGCATAAAATAAACTAAAGGTAAATTCTGGAACCTAAGCGATAAGATAAGCTAAGCGCATTATGTTGATCTATCCACATTTTTATCATTCAGATTTGATAAATGCAGATGCAAGCATTTTAAATCGATTGACGACATCAAGGTTTCCCTATGTCATTTTAATCTGATAAATCTATTGGATAAAAATAAAACATACCAACCTATAATACATACACAACCTACATAAAAATAACGAGTCTATCTTCTTGATAGACTCGTTATTTTAATGTAGGGCTATGTTCCTTGTTCCATCAACAAAATTACATTACAGACACTGTACGTACATAGTAGCTTGACCGAAGGCGTGGTAGTACCTAATAGCGATTTGCTTATAGAATATACACATAGCTCGTCACCTTGTCGCATAAAAAATTAAAAACTCATTTCTACATGCCAATGAATGGCAAAATAATATTGGACTACAGCTACACCTACCTATCAATACGATCATATTTGTACTCTATTTTAGTGGGATATATTATATTCATTTCATTTCATAAAAAGTTTGCGCGATACTTAGGGAAATAACTATACCTATCAGACCCCCTAGCACGCGCCGAGGACTGATTGGTCTTTCCCCGCGCGGGAAAGTGATAAAGCTAGAAAATGGATACGCCTATCTCGTTTTCGCGGGGAAAAAAGAGTGGATAGACGTTTATCACGGCTCGCGTGCTGGTAACTGTTCTCAGGTAGCCTAAAAGTGAAACTTTCAGGTTTTTAGGCACCTATGCCTTCTTGTATGTTATTTTCCAAAAATTATATTCTTGTATGTTATGTCCTGTATTTAAATGTAGTTTTACCAATTATTTTACAAGCTCGTGATACGAGTACTAATAGACTTTATATCGCAATATTTTTTTATGCATAAGCCTTTATTATTTACAACAAACTACAAAGACTACTTAGCCTACTACACAAAAAACAAAAGGGTTGTATCCAGACCGATGAAAGTCTAGAGACAATCCAAATGCTCAAACCCACTACCAGTCGGCAGCGTACCCAGCATGCTGGCGGCATTGCCACGCTGAATAGCAATGCTTATGCGTTGGGCCAAATAAACGCCAGCATTTTGATCACGTGTCGCATCGACCAGGCGCTCGGATATATTTTTGAAAAGATGATAAGCTCCCGGTCCCCACGGACCCTATGTCTCAACACCAAACGGCTAAAATATGTAACCCCTGCCGAAGTTAGCATATTTGCGCCGCTTGTGCTGCTCCGCCGAATTTGCCGCCGCACCAGCCCTTCTCTGTGTCTCAGGAAGATGAGACAGTGCCAAAGTATCAACGCAAGTTGCGTCTCATACCAGGGGCCGTCCCAACTTCCAAGGCACAAGCGTCATACCGTCGGGTGTTTTGCCATCGTCACGCGCAAGACCGCTCGGTTCGCTGCAGCTGCAACATTGGCGGTGGAAAAAGTCCGGCGTATGATATCATTCAGGCTAGCGTGGCGTCCGATCCGACCAGCGCTTCGTGAGCAAGAGAGACCATGGTGACCAAGCTGATCGACAGCAGTACCACACTAGCAGCGATGGGCCTCACAGCACCTTGCACCCAAGCGCAAGCTGACTGCTAGGCGAAATGCAGTTGGGTCTAAAAAGCTACCAGTGTTAAAGGAGGGAATAGCCTGCAACCAAAGACCTGAATCCCATACAGAGACAGTAAGAATACGAGCACGATCTGCGACGCTAGTACACGTATCTAGAAGAGATTTCCGTGCTAGTTCACAGGTCGGCCAATCCCACAGTCTCTGCGAAGACAAAGTCCTCGGAAAATCAGTATTTGGACAAGCCCCAAACATTCTTGGCCTCATTCAAATGAGCTACTACTACATCGGAATGGCCTAAAGAAGGTACAAGGATTTTTTCAATTAATTTATATGTACTATGAACTGAGGACAAGAAAGCTGGTAGAGCTACCCTTGACATTTTGCGGATTCCTAACCTTACTGGTAGTGAGGCTTGTGACCATGTCCTGTCATTCAAGTCAACATTCAAAACCGATATTAAAGTTTCAACAATCATCTTTTCAACAATTTATTTATATGTCAATGAGATGAAATTCGTCTATGAGAATTTTCAAATCATTTAGGACAGTGCTCACATCACCTCCTAAGGTTCCGTCATCCAAATACCAAACATTAAGTTTGAATTGGAGATTTAGTTTAGTAGTTTAGTTGAATAATTGTATGAATAGCCAGGCTAAAAATGGCAGGACCGAATGGATCCTGTTGGCAACCACCACTTGTACTTTTATTTTCACCTATCCTCTTTTTTGCGCTGCTAGATCGTCGTCCTCATCAACCACAGCCTTCTCTATCCCACTCTGTTGTTCTGCATTGTATCGAGGACATTCTAACATTGATACCACCTGGCTCGAAGTTCAATCTAATATAATATAATTTTCAAAGGGGGAACGCTGCCAGTATCTTCGGAACCTTGCCTAAAGAGACTCCTTTTAATAATATATTTTAGTTATTATATATTTTTTAAGGTTTTTAGTTTTAGGTTAATTGTTCTAGTATAGTTATATTATATTTAATGACAAGGATAATTATATATCTAATATTAAAATAAGAATGTACTTATTGTGTTTATTGCCAGGCGCTACAGGTTTGAGGCCTGTAATTTTTCATTTTATTATCGACCGACCTTACTGCTGGATGACCCAACGCTCCATTTTTACAACAAGCAGATCAATTGTCTAATTTGTCTTTGAACTTTAACATCTTCGAATAGCAGCTAGCGGCTGATCACTACTCAGCATTAATAATAATAGGTCTTCAAGGCTTTAGGCAAATCAACAGAACTACAGCTAACTGTATACAGGGTTATTGGTAACTAGCCAAACTCCTCTTAGGATCAGCTTCGACAATAACTTTTCTTTCTAACACTTTTAAATAATTGGCAAGAAAAAAGTCAGTTATCTACATTTTACCGCGAGTAACTAAATAAACATTACTATGGAACATCTGTTTTTTTTTCTATTTCTAATTTCAAAAGTTGTATGTACAACTAAAGTTGATTTATTTACACAGTAATTGTTAGGACACAGTTAGGTTACATACCAACTTTAAACCCTGTTTTTTGTACTGTGTTCTACACGTCACAACCTACGGTGCTGAAATATGGACACTCACAGTTGGATCGAAGTTCTAAGTCGCTCAGAGAGCTATGGAAAGAGCTATGCTCGGCGTTTCTCTAAGGGATCGTATCCAGAACGAAGTAATTTGCCAGAGAACTAAAATTACTGACACAGGTCAGCGTATAAGAAAAAGTGGCAGTGGGCTGAGTTGGGCTGGTCATATCTGTCGCAGAACCTAAAACCAACGGGGTACGTGTTCTTGAGTGGAGCCCAAGAATCGGCTAACGTAGTGTAGGACTCCCTGAGACTCGACTGAGAGATAACCTGAGACCTGTAAGACGGCTGCAGTCGTTCGAAGTAGATAGCTGCGAAGATTGGGCTGAGGTGCGTGCCTCGGGAGAGGTCTATGTCTAGGTAGTGGACTACGCTTTGATAGACTAATTATGATGTTGAGCCCTGTATTTATTTATGTACATCTATAGGTTCTTTTGTTAGGTATGTAGGTACGACTGTAAGAGTATATCTCAGTACATGTTCAATCAATTGAAGATATCAACAGATCTCGCATGAAGGTCAAGTTATATTTGCCGATAAATGCCTCGCTCCGTATCGGGAAGTCATCGTTGACGTAGGCTCAGCAGACCAGTCGGCTTTGAGCTTCAATATCTCAATATCTGTGCCAAGGCTATCATGCTTCGTGCTGGCTGGTACTTTAATTCACGTTAAAGCTGTGTTTCGGACAATATTTTGGTAGTAATTAGGTAATGGAGGCAATTTTTCTCAATGTCAGTTAGTTTAGTGTCGCTCATTACCATATAAATTATAAGAGGTCATTATCTACAGTCTAGACTAGTCTAGGGTTTATGTCATATCTGGGTTGGGCATTTTCAAATCGTTAAAAATACCAAAAAAAATGGTCTTCCAATTCACACTCTCTCATTGGTACCACAATAGAGCAGGATGAAGCAAAAATAATTCAATAGCGTATGTGAAGACATCATCCTGCATCGGAGCAATGCGTAGAATAAGGCTCCATCAAATACATTGAGGTTGTTTGTTCTAATTTCTATAACAACAACCGTCAGCCATGTTAGAGGCCTTCGGGCGGCACATTAACTCTGACACTAGGGCTGGCCACTCAGCCTATACGAACTTACTTACTTATTGAGGTTGATGCAATGCACAGCAGATTAACCACAAAAGTTTAATTAGAGTAACGCAGCAATGGCTTGGAAGATCTTTACAACGCCTAAGTAAGGATCAATGTTCTTGATCTTATTATGTAAATGCACAGACTAGTAATTTTAGTTCCACGTACATAACGCTTTTATACGCATTCGCTTTATTGAACTATTCTTTTTATCATATTCCATCAAATTGTAGGCAGTAAAGTTCATCCGTTTTCTTTTTATATGTTTTATTCTTTCTCTAGCTATACAACAAAGCACTGCTTAACTTTACAACCGTTATTTAACTTCTGTGTAATACAAAAGCGAAATATTAACTAGCGTCGTTTATTTTAAGCGGACCGGACGTTCCAAGGAAGGCCTCATAACTCTTGCTAAAAAGTTTAAGATTTATGAGTTTTCTCAGAGAGATTCCGTGGTTTCTTTATGGACCAAAGGTTTTATTGATGTTAACATGCAGATGGAAAGTCGATGCCATAAGAAAGCTTATCATAAAGGTTAACTTTCTCCAATCGAAAACTATCAATCAAACATAAATCGTTGTTTTCTGAGTATTTTCTACAAAAGGAAAGATTATGGTTGGGTTACGTGCCACCATACCTGTCTTTTATGCAGCTAAATGATAAAAAAAAAAAAAATTACATATTTTTTTCTCTGTGAATGGGAATTTGGCTTCCTACTTCACCATTTGACAGAGCAAGTATTTTAACATCTTCAAGTTATATTTAAGCATTTGGGGAGATTTGGTGAGAACGCGAAAAAAACATGTCGCCACATTGTATTATTTTTCAAAACATGTGTTTTATCGGATTTTAATGCATTTAAATAGTGGCGTTTTATTCATTAAGTGCCGACTGACGCGCATGAGTGTGGGCAAGTGATATAATGTGGTGAAACGTGTCTCTTTGTGTTGTTTTTTTAAAAAAACATTTTAATGTCATCATAATTATATTATTGTCTAACAAGCCACGTTAATCGGTAGGGATACGTGGAAGTGTATTTCCATGAATCCCTACCAGTAGTAATAGGTAGATTAAAATTCCACTCTCCCAGGGGGATAGAGACTAGTGAAACAGCCCACAAATATACCCAATCGAAGCGATTTACTGACAATTTTTACTTAGCAATATTTAATTATACTTACTTTCGTCAAAATGTGTGTAAATAGGGTTTACCCGTTTTTTTATTCACCTATTTGGACTTAGTTTTAGTGCAGATGGAAATTATTTTTACTATCCGACCAGAATACAACTAAAATGCTATAGAAGCTTCCCATTGTACTCTACAATTCATCTTTCTCACAGTTCCATTAGCTTAGCGCATCGATTGTGCAATAAGCTCCCCCGAGACTGACAAAGGCAACGACTTCTTATCAGCAATGAACACGTATAATTGTACTTGGGGTATACTTGGGGGGTACTTGGAATTGTAAAAATATATCATTGGGCGCACACGACTGGCATTAGATAAATAGCCCACCCGAGATTATTGCCAACGTGGGAGTAATTTTAAATGTGAAAAGAAAGTTAGATTAATTTTTGGGAAAATATTATGATACCGAAAATACCAACCTTTTAGATTTTTGTTGATATTTGTACAGTTTTATAATTTAAAATAGGATCTAAAACGACTTATAAACAACTCTAGACATTAATACTTACATAAAAAAACATTAGAAGAAGCTAGAATATTGGAATCGCACCACTCGTCAGCAGCCATAAAACGCTCACTGCTGGACGAAGGCCTCCCCCTTAATAGAGGGGTGTTGCCATAATCCCCACGCTTGGCAGGCGGCTTGGGGATCGCAGAATGCTCACCACCGTTAACCAAGAGGACGCTGCTGCCCGTCCTCCGGTGGGTCTGGTTGCAATTTAAGGACAAGCCCAGGTCCACACTAAGAAGGTAGGCATCGCCACACTAAGAATGCATTAATTAGTATAAAGGATAAATACAGAAATAAATCTAAAATCTTTTTGAGATAGCACCGTAACATACAACATTGAACTTTAAGTTGTCCGGTTGCCTGGAACAGATCGCTCTTAGGACCAAGGCCGCCATTACATCATTTTTGGTAATTGCGTGATCTGTGTAAGTATTAAATAGTTATATTATCTCTCTTTCTCTTATCTATTTATCTCTGTCTCTATTTTTTTTAAATCTATTTATGTCTTTAAAGGATAGTAGAGTCTTTCCGGAATGATTAAAGGCCCTGAGATTTGATGGCGTTGTTGAGCTACCTTCTATGTTTAGGCTATACTAACAACAGAATAACAAAGCAATAATATGCCGATTAATAGAAAACAGAATACCGTTTTAATACTAGAATAAAAGAGCAGTTTGCTGTACTAAAATCGTAACGTTAGTTCACTTTTTGGCGAGTCCATTCTCTTTTCGAACAAACTCTATTCGTATAAACGTACACTTCAGCTAAAAGGCCCAGACAGTAACGCAAACCCTGGCGCCATACCTACCTATAAAGATTGAAGAGGGTCGTGTGATGTACGGCTACGGTATGAGGATGGTGTGAGTCTGTCAATAATATTGGCGGGAGAGGCGTTGCCATGGCGACGGGAGAGTTTCCGGCCCTCCCTGCACCATGCACCGAGGGTCGAGGGCGTCTGCCATTTATGCAAGGGTGTTCGCCAGATTGTAGCACCCTATAATGGCGTATGAACGAGGACAAAGCTTCACAAAAAGCGTGATGTCGCATAAAAGAGCGCTTTTCTACTCGGTAATAACTTTTGCGGGATCGTGAAATAGTCATTGTAAGGACGTCATTTTTATCAAATATTGAGTTGCTGGCTTTATTGGCTACTTACCTGTACCCAGACACGTGTTTCTGTGGTTCATAGTAATCATTATATTTGGCATTACAATAAAATTCAGTCTATAATAGCAATCAGGGATAGTGTGGTTTTCAGTTCAGGGGCCGTACCATGAACTTTAAAAACCATGATTGTAAGGTTCAACAGCCGACGCTGCGCAACCAGGAAATTTTATCGCCCCGCAATACGGTTCGTGGTCGCGCAGTGTTGCCGGCTAAACATAAAGAGAATGGATTTAACATGTCATATTACGGCCCCTAAGGTTATGTAAATCAGATGAATGCTTCCGAAGACTACCTACAACAAACTCACAAACTTTTTCATATTTAGTCCCGTAACATACCCCGCGTTCTTTCAACTGTCTCACATTTCCCGGGGAAAGTATAAGCATACTCAGCCTTTTAGTCCACTGCTGGACTTAGGCCTACCCTCGTAGGGCGAAAGGGTCATATTCACCACGCTGGCCCAGTTGCGGGTTGGTGAATTCATATACGCTATTGAATTTCTTCTCCGGCTCTATATGCAGCTCTACTCACAACGTTTTCTTTGACCAAAAAGCCAGTGGTAAAAGAATCTATACAGTATAAACTCCAAAGAGCTCATTGGTACGGGCCTGGGTTTTAAACCGCAACCTCACGATTACAAAGAAGGCCACGATTAGTGCCAGGAAATGTATTTGGTCCGAATTCGTGATTACCGTATATTAAGTACCCAGGACTTAGGTATGTCCTTCCTTAACCTGCAACCAGACCCACCGGAGGACGGGCAGCAGCGTCCTCTTGGTTAACGGTAGGGACCATTCTGCGATCCCCAAGCCACCTGCCAAGCGTGGGGATTATGCAACACCCCTCTATAAAGGGGGAGGCCTTCGTCCAGCAGTGGAATTTTTATGGCTGACGACGACGAAGTATCCCTTTATCTGAATCCCTCATCTGCGCGAGCTGCAGGCTGTGCCGTGTAGGAAATTGTACAGGACAGAGAAGAGTAGCGGTTCTTGGTATCGGACCAGGTTAGATGACCTCTAAGACCTTTTGGGTAGATACGTCTGCCTAATTAAAAATATATTACAGTAAAAACGAATTCAAACGATTAAGATTAACTAGACTTTTCGGATAGTTATTTCCCCATAAATCTTCGTCTATCATTTGATCTATCAATTTGTAGTGGTAGGACTCTACTGCAGAGTCCGCCTGGGGAATTACCACACCTTTGCCAGTTATTCAAACGCCAAGCAGTAGTGTGCAAGCATTAACTGTGTTCCGGTTTGAAGGGCAATGTTACCAGATAAATTACTGGGTATGAAGAGATTTAACATCTAATATCTCAGGGTGACGAGCGCAGTGCAGTGCGGCGCAGGATTGTGTTCGTAAGTTCACAATTCTAGCACTGCAACTGTTAGTGGCAGGCGTGACGCTTACCACCAGGCGAATATCTTGCTCGTCTCGTCACTTGACTGTGTAGCGACACATTACTGCACATGCATTGCATTTCGCTGACATTAGGGAATGTAATGTATGGAGCGAGCTCTGTACCTCAGTCACTTCCCGCCAGGCATGGCTATTACGCTTGTTCAGTAGTAATAATAAAATAAAACCACTGATTAGGACTGAAGTATTTTATTTAGCCATTCGTATATTAGTGGTTAGATAGAGACATTTATTTATTAGTGATAAAGTGGTGACCCCGCAATTTTCGGGGGGTGGCTCACTTTTTAAACGATACCGTGCCCTTGCATTTGTTGTTAGTTTGTGTTTGTTTGTTGTTGTTGTAGTGGTAAAACTTTAAAAATATATATCAAATTCCGCAGTTATTAATTTCTTGTTTGTATCTTTCAGGTGCTGCAGCGCCTGCTGTCTTGCTTGAACGTTGTCTTGATCTTTTTGTTGTGAGACCGTAACTGTGTACCTTCCCTTCCCCAGATTTCTCACAAATATTTGTGTTTTAATGCATAACAGTGAACGCTGAATATTCTCACCGCAGCGGCAGCGATCAAATGATAACTAGTATACTTAGAATGGCGTATTATTTTCATGATGATTTGTTCTCACAGTAACTCGAGATTGCCGTGAGCCACAGCGGTCTCGGTCCACTACCTCAAGATGTGTTTTAAAAACTTATAACAGGTCATTAGCAGGTTGTTAGCAGGTGATTGCTTGACAAGTTTGGCAACACTTCACACGCATTATTATGTAGGTATAGTTGTGTACTAAGCAAAAAAGGCATAAAGAGATTTTAACATCTTACCAGTATATTTCAAGGCATTTAAAGAGATTTAATCGTCTTATTTATAAGGGTGAAGAGTACTGCGCAGTGCGTATATCCGGGCACGGTTTTTAACTGTTAACTTCGAAATTCTCGTGGTACATTTTTTTTGTTATGCCTCAAAAATTTCGCTCAGTTGCATATAAAAAAGTTGTAAGTATATAATAAGTATCTTGACTTGATTCAACGTTGTCGTCGAAATTCGGCTCGAAGGACCAAATCTTATCTATGTCTTTTAAACGAAGTACCCGTAACGAATTTTATTTATTCTTATGTTTATATTCAATGGCTAAATCGTGTTAAGCTACACCTACACACTACTGGCATAATAACACATAAAATAACTTCATTACGACCAGGTCAATCTTATTTAAATAATTACGAAACTCTGAGGCCATAGCTGGTTATATAAAGCGACATTTCTAAAAGCACTGATACAGATAACGATTAATTTTTTGCAGTTTTGTCTCGAGTTTCTTAGGTAGCTACAAAATAACGTCATAATCCTGTTTCATATATACAATGATAAAACTTCGTTACGTATAGTTCAATGAACTGCATCAAACGGGTAAAGTTTACGCCGTTCCTAAAAGCTTTTATCTAGACATAATAGAATTACAATTACAACCATATCAAATGTGTAGCTGTGTAGTAGTGGTCAAATTAACGAACTAAACTTTTTGTTGTAAAAACCTAATAGGTGCTCCCTCATTCATTTCCACAGATAAATTGGTCGACTGCAAATGTTATCTAACAATTCAATGACTTACAGAGCTATGATAGTACCTACATAATCAAAGGTATTATCGAATTCGACTGCAGGTAGGTATTATCAAATTGAAATGCGATTTTAATCAATTTGTGCACCTCGAAATTCTCTATTCAGAAATCGATCACCAAATTAATCGATTCGATAAACGTCTGGAATCTTTATTGGTAGGTAGTACGCAAAATGGTTTTTTGTTTTGTTACTAAATAGCTACGAATAAAATGCAAAAATAACAAAACAATTTTGGTAGGTAGAGTATCAATCAAGTGTGACAAGTTGATATAAAAAAATACGAGTGATATCATATATAATATAGTGAGGGAAGCATACGTCTTGGAGAGAAATAGTGGGAAAACTATGTACAGTATTCAGTTAAGTTTTACTCTGGAACTTTAAAGCCGTATTTTTACAGGGTTAGTACAAATCAGTTAGCACCGTTTTACGATTATATTCTATAACATCAAAACATACAAATTTTACTATGGGGCCAACATTAAAATCGCAAATAAAATATCAGCTGTTACCATACAAAAAGTTCATCGACCTTGGGCAAAATGTATGGAACTGCTGATATTTTTTTCGCGATTTCAAGGTTGGCACCATAGTAATATACCATCATACCACCATACACACCCTTCAGTATTGTTCAACCTGAAATGTACAGAGTATGCCCTAAAAATAATACTAAAATAAAAAATGTGGTGAATTTTGAGAGCAGGGCGAATTTCTTCCGTACGCGGACGAAGTCGCGGTGGACCTCTAGTACATAATAAAAAATTATAAATTAAAAACACTGTGCAGTCGGTTTGTAGTTCCCTACTAAAACTACCTGGGATGTTATGGAACATACACAAAGACACCGATTTGGAGCAGACATTCGAATTCATCACGCTTAGGAATCGAAACCGACACAAAAGATCATATCAGTTGTAGTTAGCTCTGTGAGTTGTAGCGTCTTCTTTATGAACTTTATATGTACGTACGTTTTGACGTACACAGCTTAGTCGTTACAGCTAGGCAACTAAACTGTGTACGTCAAAATCAAACAAATATTACACAGCAGCATATTTACAGAATTCCAAAAATCAGCCGCGATGAAAAGTTAACTAATAGATTAAAAATAACTATTATGTAAGAGTCCGGAAAACAGCCGATACGATCGGAGAAAAATAAGCTTACTGCCGTGATTGAAAGAGTGAAAGTAAAATATAACAAGCGAGTATTAGTTATCTTACGACATGAGCCAAGATTGCAATGTAATTACACTTACCCACATCATTTAACAACTGGTTTTTGCTTGTATAAAAATAATTGATGCTTCCTCTAGATTTGCCATATTATCATGACTTTTTTGATTTGTTTTGATAAATAAAATAATATTAATAAATAAGTACGGAGATACGCGGGACGATAGCAGTGAGTCGAAGGGAAATCATTGTAAGTACTTCTCGTTGAGAATAACTTTAACTATGCGAAAAATCGCGAAAATCTATTCCTGATCCATAGAAAAATTACATTCACACTGGCCAAAATGAGTGAATAACAACAGCTGATTATTTCGTTCTCGGTTTCAGGGTGGACCCATAGAAAAAGTTGTTCATAATTATGAGTACAATGACCTCCTTTCGTAGCCTTTTATACTAGTTTAGGTGCCTAGATACAGGCCATTAAGTGATAAATATCAGGGAAGATTGGCAAAAGAGAGAAGAGACTTATGGGCATAATGCAGTGGGCTGAATAAACTGACAATGATGATGATGAATAAAATAATTTCAAAGATCATAAAGTACTTACCTACAATCTACATACAAGCGCTCGGAATCCCAACATTTTATTAACAGGGCTCAGGGCAAAGGCGTATACTATTATGACATGATAGAGATGAAAAATAATGAGACGTAAATTGAAAACAAAAGCCAAATGAGTTAGACTATGAAAGACTTCCTTAAGTCTAACAGTTCTGTCATCCAAGCAACTGATTTATAATCAGCAGATGACCGATATTGAAAGAAAAATCCGGCTCTACATGACGCTCATAGACCTAGAACGCTAAAACAATGGTACTAGGAATGCAGATTTCAAAAGCAACTTATTTTCTAACATCTTTGTCATCGGTAACAAGCTAACAAGTGTGGAGATTACCTCTACGGAGCATGCAAATCTGAAAATAACGAATATCACACAATAGTAACGGTTAGTGTATAACCGCACAGCCGGCCGGCGACCCCGGTCCAGTTTTGTAGATAACTGCGGCCGTGGGAGGAATGCTTCCCTGACCTCTCTATTCCGCTAATTGATTGGCGGATCATTGACAGGCTAGCTTTCGATTAGATAATACGTCAAAAAGAAACACAGTTAAGTTGTAATGAGGCATTATAATTGCTTAATTGATGATTCATCATCATCATCATGAGCCCGGAGACGTCCACCGCTGAATGAAAGCCTCCCAAACACAGTTAAGTTATAATGAGGCATTATAATTGCTTAATTGATGATTCATCATCATCATCATCAGCCTGGAGACGTCCACTGCTGAATGAAAGCCTCCCTGTACGACAACCTGCCATTTGCATCCACCAGTTTCCCGCGACTTTTACAATGTCGTCGGTCCACCTAGTGGAGGCCTTCCTACGCTGCGTCTTCCGGTTCGCGGTCGCCACTCAAGAACCTTAGTTGATGATTAGAAACAGACAATTTTCAATCTATGAAAAGTATGACACCTGATTTTATTTCGCGATATCCGAATCAAAATTTATATGAGTAGTCATAGCTTCGAAGCTATACATAGTAAAAGTAATGATAGCTCTGTAGACCCTAGGGACGTACCCACGTGACCCGTTCAGGGGGGAGGGGAGCGGTGGTCTTCAAAATGCTGCGCTTGGTCACGGAAGGGGGGTCTTAGGTTTTCGTCACGTAGTAGCTCACATTTTTTTTTAAAAGCAAGCGCCTTATTCGTAAAAACAAATATGAGGCAATTTTTTTTTTACTTTCTTTTTGCTAAATTTATATAAAACCATATTTAGGAATTGTTGAATATGGGTAGCATGGCATACTTTCCCCAAAAACTCAGCAAAAAAATGTTAAGGTAATGACGAGGGCAGTGAAGAAGTTACAGACCTTGAATTTAAAAATTCTGTGCGAGTCTATAACTGTTTACGACAAACATCGTGCGATGTTTGATGTTCGTGTATTATGCGCTCAACATCCAGTGCAAAAAAAGATGACAAAGCAACGAAGCTTGCACAGAAAATAACTTTTCTAGATTTTCCGTAGGTTTAAAATTGTACCGTATTTACAGAAGCGTGGCCGATCCGGCCTCGCAGGCAACTTTAAACTTTCACGAAACCGGGAAGAATTGACTTTCCCCTATGCATGTACAAGCCGCCGCTTTAGATTTTGCACCGAGCGTTGAGCCTAATTGTTAGGTTTAGGTCATTTTTTACCCCAAGTTGAGTATGAAAAGAAACAAAGTAGAACAGAAATGCTTTCCTCTGGTTTCACTCGCGCCATTGGCGCACGTCCAACTTCGTGATGCGATTTTTGCACTGGCCGACTGTTTCGCCAGATTAACAAATCACTAGTTAGGTGGTAGGTATTTTGGTTTTGACATTCATGCATGCATTTTAAGATAATTTTGGAAGCGAGGCACCGTCTAGTCTGGAAGTATCGTAATGTGTACATAGAAATTAGAAGTAGTAAGTATAACAAGGAGTCTTAGCCACAAATTTTAGGGTTTAAAGTTGTTTGATAGAATACATAATGTAAGTCGTATGTTAATTTGTTACCATGTGCATAGGCACGAAACACCATTCTATTTAATTGCGTAATAAAAATAATTATTGATATTATTGTTAATTGACGAATATTATTTGTTTTAGGATCTGTCCTCGTATCAGAACTCAATAGAAAAGGTTTCGTTACGGAGTACTATTATTTATTCTGTGGTTTCGTTTGGGAAACTATCTCTGTCAGTCCCAATGTAAAGTTTTGAAGAAGGAGACTTATTCTCGAATCGAAACCTTTCCGTTTGGATTCAGAATTAGGTATAAATCGCAGATTCTTTCTTGATACGAAATATTCATATTTCATCACTGCAAGGCATACCTAATCCTCTCTTTTTTAGGTAAAAAGAGAGGAATCTTTTTTAACCGACTTCAAAAAAGGAAGAGGTACTATGTTCGACTGTACCTATGTCTGCTTTATTTTATGGAGGGCCCATTTTAAATATATTTTTTTTATTTGATAGGGTTTAACTCGAGGTGATCCCATATTAATTTAAAGTCGGTTGTTTTTTTTAAAGTTGCTTGTTGCTATTCTTTTTTGTATTGCGTCTTTTTCTGAATACGATGTAATACGCATGTTTAGGCGACGGTGATAAAATGAATTTTATCAGCAGTCGCTGTGCTTAGGTATGTGGCCAGCCTAAGAGGTTTGCTATTGATTTCTGATGAGGAATTAGAAAGGCGACAAAATGCACTTATTTGCACAGTTTGACGCCCATTTATTAGGAATTGCCGCTTGCGCAACTCTCGGTACCCACAGTGAAACCAAATTACGGGTAGAGTTGAACTGGAGAGCCACCATCGTATTTTTTGCACTGAATCAATAGTCAACTCTTGAAAACTTTTGGTTCCCGCTTTTAGGCTACGTCTACAAAAAGTTTGGTCATTGCACCTATCGCAGAGTAGTGATGCAAGCCTGGGTGTGTACACAGATGGACTAACCAAGGGGTTCCCGAAGTATGCAGCGCCATGGTGTGCCAATAAGCTGGAGCGCCTTGACGACGCCCCGTGCTAAAAAAAGATATGTGTGGTAATAAACAAGTTCAGACATCGCACTTACCTGAATAAAAAAAATTGACGGGAAAATATGAAACAAAAAAAAGTAACAAATAAAACAACACTTGAAAATTTTCAAAGCGACGTGTGACCACTGAAGAGAAAAGTAGGTTCTTCGCTTTTCTGTGCATGTGACCCTGCTGATCTTCAAATTGTTTTTCATGTGGGAAGTAAGCTCGTAAGGGGCGTCTCGTCACGCCGCCGTGACAAAACTGAAAGTGCACCATGAATTGACACAGTTTGGGAACCTCTAAACCAAAGTTAATATAATAAATACTATACTATAGTACTCTAAACTATGCTATTCACTAAAGGAAAAAATAAATAAAAAATAAAAATAGGTTGGAACTAAAATTGGTCCGCTATAAAATGGCACTACCATGCTACTATAGTACTACCATTTTTAACAGATTTCAGAAACTCAGTTTTTATTGTTTTAAACTCAGTTTTATTATTTGAATCGATAAGGAGGCACCTTTTTTTGTTAGGAAGTTCTCAAGCTGGTTTTACAAAACATTATCTTGCTTGTGTTCTGTGTTTTTGTACTGAATGAGGTTTATTAAACTGTGTTTTAAGCTTTGTTAGTTCAAAACAGTTTGAAGAATGTTACTTGAAAGAATTGCTTCTTCTGCAGCATTGTTGTTATTGCCAGTACCAGGGTTAACCATCCTTTTCTCACATATTGAAATAAAAAAGGTGCCAGATGATTTTAATCCTTTCAGATATTTTAGTTTAGTGGTGAGAAAGCTTAGAACAGATAAAAAAATCGACATCTACTTAACTTAGTATTATGATAAAAAAATGGTCTTTAACCTCTTCTAAACTTGTCTTGCAAGTTGCTATATTGTTAGGAATAACATAATTTACTATAACAACTGACTTTTGTAAACTTACACTCACAGTTAGTACATACGTAAAAAAATACCTACAAACCTACAGTTACGTTACTTTATAAAGGTGAGGCGAGAATTGAGTTTTTATTGTAACATTCCAATAAAAGAGCGATAAGAGCCAATTTCACTTCGAATTGTTTCCAAACAATATACCTACTGTGGTCGATTTTGGAGGTTTTAGTTGACAGAACTAAACTAACTAAAGTATCGCTGTCCTTAGGTAGCACGCCTGGTAAAAAAGTGACAGCGATATTTTAATTAGTTTAGAGCTGTCAAAATTTACCACAATGAACGGTGTTAAAAAAATGCTTGACTAGCATACACCTACGTCGTACATAATTTTTTCAACCATTTTATTTTGAAACACTTCAAGTGTGGTGATAAATAATTCCCTCCACTTGTGCTTCGCTCTAAGTTAGTGCGAACGATTTTTTCGAGTAGTTAACCTGATTTATAACAGAAAATGTTCAGAGGGGCCCGTCAAGCGCCGCCTTGGGGGACATAATTACCCCATGACGTGTGTCCCTGAAAGTACCCTAGTGTCTGACGCCTTCATTAGTTTGTTGCACCCACCCTACTCTCATTTGCAGGGAATGAATTATTACGAATGTTGCCGACAATTGAGTGTAACTTGTTTTTTTTTAAAATAAATTACGACCTAAATAGGTATTATGTGGTTGAAGATGGTAAAATTAAACGACTACGATACTTGTTTGAACCAAAAAGTCATATGCTTTTAATAAAAGTATAAATTTGTCGAATTCATTTAAATTAATGAACTAAATAAATAGGTATAGCCTATATATAAAATTTTAAATTTAGTTATTCATTTATACATAATTACTTACACATTCTAAGAATAAGAACTTTATATTCCAGTAAGTAGGTACTATAATAGTAAGTAAATGAAATCCATGAAAATTAATTTTATTCGATAAATACAATATGTATTAATGAGACAAATACCTACTATATAAGTAATTACAAAAAAAAATGCTTTTATATCTACTTTAAAAGCTATATTGCTTTTCCTATAACCCACCTTAAAACGTAAGTACATCATATACTACATAGACAATACTAGACAAGTACCGAGGGATGCATGCAGGGCAGCTTTCCTGGAGTTAAACCCGGGATACTCCTAAAAACTGTGTGGGAATGGTCACCGGACAGTTATCTCTAAACAAACATCTATTCACTGAGAAATTTACTAGTCTATTCACTATTGGAGTTACAGAAAGTTGTCTAAAATTACATTAAATTTTTGCGGCAAAAGACGAAAGATTACAATTTCTTGTTTTTTCTAATATCCTTTATTTGTGTGCTATATTTTTTGTCGCAAATAAACTACTGTCTATTGTCTACTGTCTATTGTCTATTGTCAAATTAAATTACATTTCTTTCTTTCTTTCTATGCCGAGGTTGCATTAAGGCAGACGAAACGTCCTCGCACAAGCTGCTCTGCTGGCACAACAACGTACCTACGATGATTTTCGGGACACCGTTTACTTGTAGTGGTAGGACTCTATTGCAGAGTCTGCCTGGGTAAGTACCACACCTTTGTCAGTTATTCAACCGCCAAGCAGTAGTGTGCAAGCATTGTTACCAAAGCAATGGTACCAGATAAATTACTGGGCATAAAGAGATTTCACATCTAATATTTTATGGTGACGAGCGCAGTGCAGCGCAGGATTGTATTCGCAAGTTCACAATTCTAGCATTGCTACTGTTATGGGCTGGCGTGACGCTTACCACCAGGCGAACGTCTCGCTGGTCTCGTACCGTAATAAAAAAAAGAACTGCTGGCCTGCGCCGGTGTCAGCGAGCTACTACTAGCCTTCCTCTCCTCGGGGTGGCCGGAAGAGCTGCGCCCAGACGACGCACCAAGAGCCCATCGAGAGCCGTCGGGCGGAGATTGATCTCTCACCAAGTATCACGACAATCCAGGTAAAAAAATTAAAAAGCGTCAATGTCTCCGGAGTCCGGATGTTGGTATCGAGGCGAGGCGGGTAACGCGAGAGTTTACTTTCTACCGTATGCCATTCGCAGGCGCGGCACGTGCCGCTCCATCCAGGCAGGTACCTATCTACTTTATTGAAATAACGGAGCTTTTCTCGACTCGATTACCATACACTGTCCACATGACAGCTGCTACCTAAATAATCAAAATACATATATACACCTTCTAGGATATCATTGTACTCATCATTATGAACAACTTTTACTATGGGGTCAACCCTGAAATCACGAAAAAAAAAAGAAAAGTTCTATACAAAAAGGTTCATCGATCTTGGACAAAATGTATAGAACAGCTGTTTATTTTCGTGATTTCCGGGTTGGCCCCCAAACTAACAGCCTGTATATAATTATATTCATATTATCTCTATTAATGTATCTAAATCTGATGACAAATTTTTAAAACCCTCTTTCAACACATTACATACATCATCATCATCATCATCAGCCTATTATAGTCCACTGCTATGGACATAGGCGTCTCCCAAGGCATGCCGCACTCAGCCCAAACTTCAGATTTCAGCTTCCAACCACTAAAAGCTGTCCTACGTATATCGTCACTCCATCTAGTCTCAAAGCGTCCTACGCTACGTTTGCCGATTCGTGGTCTCCCTTCTAAAATATTTCTACCCCAGCGTTTATCGGTTCTACGACAAATACGATCCACTGCCACTTCTGTAATTCTGTTTACGCTGAGCTTTGAGTGTGTCCATGACTTTATAGCTCTCTGACGAATTACTTCGTTCCGGATACGATCCTTTACAGAAACACTAAGCATAATATCATAGCATAGCACTAAACTACACTCACCTCTTAATCAATGAGAGTTAAAAAAATAAGTAGTACTTCCTTAAAGGTTTTGATTTTTGGGCTTTGACCGCGAGAATTCATATCCTTTACCGAACAGAAACTTTAGGGTGACGGAATGATTTTGTTAATTATTTATTTTTAGCTTAATAATTTATGAAAGGAATATTGAGAAGAAATCAAAAAACCTGCTTAGTGCTTAATATGTCCGGAAATCCACTATCCCGCAACTAGGACATCGGCGTGGTGGATATTGCCTAATCGCTCTTTGAGGGTAGGCAATTAGGCATATATGCCCTAAAACCGCAGTTTATTTTTTATTGAAACGTACATTATCTTTGCTGTGTCCTACAGTGTACTATCAAAAAGCTGATTACTTGGAGAACTCAGCATTTCGCTGATTACTTTGAGGATTTAAAGCTGCTTATGATCTAAACAATTCAAATTAAAACTTTTTGGCGCAGAACATCGAAGAGCATAGACAACAATAAACATACCGTATAGAAACACCAAATATAGAAAAAGCAAAAATTTTTCTGAGAAAAAGTGCCTATAACTTTGCGAGGTTGGAAAAAATAAGAAATTTATGTTAAACGTCTAATATTAAAGTAGATAGAGTAGTATCTAAAATATATATATATAATCATAATATATACTTGTCTAGTAAAAATTTTACTACTAATATATTTTGAATACTAGTAAAATATAAAGCTAATTATTAATAAAAACAACGCAGTTAGCTACTATTAATAAATGTAAAATAACGTAAGACACGTTATTAGTTTTAGTAATAACACAATTAAAGTGGTCGATTTTAAAGGCTTTAGATTAAGTTAAAAAAAAAAGATTATAACTAATTCTATCACCAGTCACTTTCTTACCAGGCATGTTAGCTAAGGACAGCAATACTTTAGTTAGTTTTATTCTGTCAACTAAAACCTTCATTAATAGACAATTACAGCCTTACCTAAAATAATCTCGATTCTCTTAGTCACTGCTTAAACGTGTCTGTCTTGTTCTTGCATGTTACACTTCACGTCAGAGAGAAGATGGCAGAGCATCTTAAGCAGTGACTAACAGTTGAGAAGTTTTTTTTAAGTAAGGCTTAATAGTTAATAAATATTTTTTCATACAAACGACACGACAAATATCTATTGTACGTGATTTCGCAGTCGAGTACCTATAAATATTAATTAGGATATTGAACGTTGCAATGATTCACTTGGTTGCACAAATTTACACACATAATTAAATTATTGCTAGATATGCATCACTCCAAGTAATAAAAAAACATAGGGGTACATAGGTTTTTTTTTGGAAGTAGTGGAATAGTATTGCTATCCTGTTAGTTTAGTACCTACTACTAAGTTACATAGTTACACGAAGATAACCCCTTAATTTCTTAACTCTATGGATACGGTGCCAACAACGCCGGATTTAAGGGGCCCTCCCTTTACAGGGGCAAATGGCCGGGCCTCCATTATTATTTTTATTTATCTAAAAAAGCTTGCTAAACCCTAATAATTATGTTTGCTGAAAAGATTTGACTTCTCACGCGATAAATGATTGAAACACTTGCAAAAAAATTGATTCAACCTATTTGAAAAATAATTAGAGGGAGGCCTCTAGGCTCCTTTGTTGCCCCAGGGCCTTCACACCTCTAAATCCGATCCTAAGTGCAAGTGCATTTTATACCAATGTATAATATAATTTGCTTATGATATACCTCTAAGCCTGTTCATCAAAGTGTTATATAGTTAGTCGTTTTAAGTCGTTTTTACAGGCGACATGCTAGCTAAATTGTTTAGTGGGTCTAGTTATATGAGTGATGGAGAAAAAACTCCGGTTACATTTTCATACAATCAATCGTAGCCCATACCTCACTTTATTCTTAGTCTAAATTCTAATCTCTGTTTACAAACAGCGTTTGTACATAACCATATTCAATACGATTATTATGTCAAATTTATATTAAGTAACCTACTTCACGAGATGTAGTTACGCCAAAAAAACCTATCCGACAGACCAAAGTTGTCCCTTGAATGGAAATAGAAAGCCCGTCGATGATTTTCCCCAGCCTAATGGACCGAAACTCGATAGAAAACCACAGCGTATAGTTTTCACTGCAAGTAGGGCATACGCGGACGACTCTCTTGACGATAAGGTCCGTAATTGTAGCTAATTACTAACTACTTGGAGGATCTAGCTCTCTCTCTCACTAACCATGAATGTTGTGATAACGGATGTTTGATTAATATCTATTTTAACTTTTTTATATTTTATATCAAGATCGATACAAGGTGTTGTACTTAGATGCCTAACTTGTTTGTCTTCAATTATATTTAGCGGCTAAGTAAATAAATACAGTTTTAAATTCACTTTATTTTAAGTAAGTACATACCTTTATGATTACTTTTTATCATTAACTATGTCAACTTACCATTTTATAAAAAATGTGGTGCTCAGTTGAACTTGTTATTTTTACGTTCTAATCTTCTTGTCTAATCAAAAATAAACCTGTTTATATGCTGATTAAAGTAAAGGTTCCTTAAATACCACACAACTTGACTATAGGCAAGTAGATAAATAGATAGATAGATAGATAGATTAACTCTTTATTGTACACACCAAAACAAATGATAACAGTCATGATGATCACAACACAAAAAAGGAAATTAAAACTAGTGTTACAATTGGCGGCCTTATCGCTAAAAGCGATCTCTTCCAGGCAACCTTTGGTTGGAAAGGATTCGAAGAACATATAGAAGACGGGGTGTGCAATATTAAATAACTACAAGATACAAGTAGTGTATATTAAGTACCTAATAAACGAAAATAATCTGGATTGGTGTTAAAGTAACGATTTATTAGGTAGTAGGCGTCAAGACAATAACTTTCCTAATTGGTTGGTCCAATGACATTTGTGGAGCATCCAGCAACCACTCTTGCGCAATACAGCAGTTATTAAATTATAATCACAACAACGCGGGCACAATTTAGTCACAAATCAAAATTAATTATGAAAATTGTTTCATGCTAAGCAGAGCTTAATTCGTACCCATTAGATAAATGATTCGCCAATCAAATTACTCATCTCGGCTAAAGTGGATTCAAAAGTTCTGTTATCTTAATTTTAGTTATCATGTTCATTATGTCATAGGTATGCAAAGATCACAGCGTCAAATCGTTAATGCATAAAAAGATAGAACACAAATCTTTTACCATGCATTTTATTATTTCTGTATTCCACCAAAATAACCATTTAATTGCTTGCCAAACAATGTGACCTTTACCTACCTACTCACTTGCATACATGTCACTGATTGAACACTTACGTAAACCGCCCCAAATACTCGCCAATCATGTAATGTAATGTTAAAAATAACAGCCAATTTGCACGCAGGTATTCGTAAACAGTAACGGAATATTAGCTACTTACCACATCTGTCTAGCCAGCCCTCAGCTCGGCACGGGTATTGGATGACTATCATTTTGTCATCGCTCCTCATTTTTCACACAATAACACTGCCTTCACTTTAACACGGTCATTAACATCTCACTGTTGATTTAGCACACTGTGGCTGATCTGATGCTCAGCTGAATGAACTCTCCTCAGTCACCGCACCTTACTTTCACCAACTGTCGATAAAGAGACAAACGCTGTGTATCATTGTAATCAATACTTAGTTATAACTTTTTTTTTTCATTTTATTACATCATAAGCTATAAAATATTTCATACAAACATTATGAGATTATCCTAAATATCTTATTGTATACGTAGGTACTTTAAAAAACAATAATATTCAATTGAGTTAACATTATTTATTGCTTAGAAATAAATCTAGCAAACTAGGTGCGTATATTATATTCGTGCAATGTATCCTACTAAATTATTTACAGCCAGTTTAGTCTTAAACATTTTTTTTATGCTTTATATTATAACCATTTTATAAATAACACAAACAGACACATATAAAAACATTTATTGCAATGTATTGGAAAATGTGATAGTTCTTTACTACTTTAAATTATAGTGATACTTAAAAACTAAAACAACATTATTTATTGTTACTTACAATTTATCCAGTTTCTAATTTACTCGGTAACTTTCGTTATCCAACGTTTATTTTATTTACACGCGCGTGAGTAATACACTGTTGTGGAACATCACACACCTACATTCGTCACTCGCAAACAACAACTGAATGCTTCTAGCTATCTCATATCTGCATGCTGCATAGTCTTTGACATAAGAGTTTGGCGATATACTTTGTCTCGTTCTATCAATATTGACCTGCCTGCTGCCTCCTTATCACTACGTTATCAATGAATAGGCGCGCGTATTTGTAGTTTATATTATTTGTTTTTATGTAAGCTTGTACACGAAATTAATTAAGCAACACATTCTTACGAAACTATCTGATTCATGAACATAAATAATGCAAGCACATATTTGGCATTTTAATAATGTCGAATACTATTGCAAATAAAACCATAGAGAAACGTTTTCAGTAGCGTGGAACGGAACGTAATTGTAAACTGTTATGTCAAGTTTGAGTTTGACATTTACTCTTTAGTTTACGGTTCAAGATGGCTCTGAAAGCACAAGTCGGACAAAGTGAGTTAAAAAAATTAGATTTTATACAATTTTTCTAGCCTTTTTTTTTGTTTAACGAGTACTTTTATGGTCCACTTTAAATTACCGATGTAATTTTATTATAAAACTGCGCCAAAACACTTCAAAAACAATAATATCACTCAATCACAAAAATTATCTCTTGATGACTAATGTTTTCGTTTTTGTATTAAATGAAGCTGCTTAATTCGTATTTGCTGCTATTAATGTAATTTGTCTTTATTTAAATGCCAGAACAATCAGTCCCTGTCTTCTAAAATTATGTATTATGAAGTAGGAACCAAATAATAACAATAAAATAATTTGACAAAAAAAAAATGTTTTGCGAAAGGGGGGTACCTGAGGAGTATCTTGTTATGATTCAGTTCTATCGAGTTATTTCATTTGGTTGAAGATTTATGTGCATTGTGTTATGGCTAAGAAAGCTAGACACAAGCGGGAAGTTATTGATTTTCTTATGTCACTAGGTTTTGGGGTGGGTGGGGTGGTTTCTACGTCATTCTGCGGCCGTTATGTCTATAAAGCCTTTTCAATTGTTCGCAATAATGACCGGCTTTTGTTCCTAATATTATGAACCAACTTGATTTCACATCCGTGTCATGAGAAATTAACAGCATTGAAAAATAAATGCTTAGTATACATAATTACAGATAAATATGGACCATTATCTGTGTAAATAATTTATAAAACTAACTCAGCACTCTCTTTTGTAAATTCGGACTAGAATCGAATTTTATACTCAAATTGTCTTACTTGATAAAACACCTAGGAACTAACTTTTTTTGATTAGTGCGCAGTACAAATATAAATTGATAGATATTAACAAGAATCATTTAACTTTAAGCAGAGTTTTTAAGTAAGAATAATCTGTCAATGAAGATGCTAAAATATGTAGATATTTTAGAAAGTCAACCCACACTAAAACCATGGAAGTGTTTTAATCAGATAAGTTATTGTTTCTTACAAATACAAAATTATAATTTTTTACACATATTTCCACAAAAATATATAATGACCCGATGTGACCTGGGTATGTCCTAAAACTACATCCAGAACCACCGGAGGACAGGCAGCAGCTTCCTCTTTGTTAACTTTGTTTGGTGAGTATTCTCCGATGCCCAAGCCGCATGCCAAGTGTGGGTATTATGGCAACCCCCTCTATAACGAGGAGGCCTTCATCCTCCAGCGGACATTCTCTGGCTGATATCTATGTATATAGGCTCCCAAACTAGTCAAGGACTGTGTGTAGAGAACTAGTGGCTTCACCTGTTTAACAAGACATTAGGTAGGTAAGCCAAAACAGAATATACTAGATTACAGACTATAGGTACCTATGTAAATAATGATTAAAAATTATCTCTAGAATTCAGAAAATATTTCTTACAAAGGTTATGTTCGTTATTACAGAGATTATGAACGAGGTGATCCGCTATCGCGGACCCAAAGGCAAGGAGTCGCAGCGCATAGAATGGCGGATCTTAATTGTGGATCAACTCTCCATGCGCATGGTGTCAGCATGCTGCAAAATGCACGACATCTCAGCTGAGGGCATTACATGTACGCTATTAAATCATAGTAATATTTAATTACTAACCTGCAGTTTCACCCGTGTGATGATGAAAAACGGTGATGACGATGATGAGAAGAAGTAGCCTATATATGCTATTTCAAGAAATAAGATATCTCCATTCAGAGTTTCATCCAATTCTGTTCAGCCATTTTGGCATAAAGGGGTAACAAACTTTAACATTTATAATATTTGTAGGTTTTTTTTTTTTTACATTTTTCACACAGCGCCATCTAGCCCCAAACTAAGCAAAGCTTGTAATATGGAAACCAGATAGCTGATAGAATACTTATATACTTTTTTTTTGTAAATACAGATTAATTAATAAATAACAGATTAATAAGAGTTATTTTTTAATTCTCTGCATTTAACCTAAAGGAAAAAAATATTGGTTTACCTATCTGTGCGGGAACTTACAACATGTGGTGATAGTGGGGAGAGAAAAGTATTGAAATTTGAACCTTATAAGTATGTATTGAGTAAATCTAAAACGAACATAAAAAAAAACATTTAGACATTCATCATGAAATTAATTTAAACAATATAGCTGTTGTGCTATTTTAAGTTCATTGTTGTATTGTTCAGTGTTTATTAGTTATGATGTGAACAACTAAGAGTTAACATAAAGTCATCTGAACAGTATAACTATATCTATTATACAGGTTATAACAAATACAAGGTTGAACCTCCACATAACATATCTTGTGGCTGGACTTCAAGGATTGTGGTTTCTGATATATGCAACAAAACTCATGTATTAGAGAATTTTAAGTTTAACAAGGCAGGATCACTATCTGAGAAAACTGTGGCATTGTCCGGCTTCCAAAACCCACAAAAGATATTCTTTCCAAACGCAAACTATCTGTTTTGGATAAGCCAATCTTACTTATTTCACTTAAAAGTTCAAGGTCTAATGGTTTCTATACTCTCTTACCTTGCTAGCAGGGCCGGGGCAAAGTTAGTGGCATTTATGGGGAAGAATGGTTCTTGAGTGGCCACAATAAACCGGAAGGCGCAGTTTAGGTAGACCTCCCCCTATGTGGACTGACGACGTTGTGAAAGTCGCGGTCTAAGGGGAGGCCTTCGTTCAGCAGTGGACGTCCTGGGCTGATAATGATAGGGTGTGTTGTGACAAACAACAAACACAACAAAACAATAATTAAAACAAATAATACAAATACAATACAATAATTACAAAATAATAATTTGTGTTGGATACAAACAATATTTTTTTATTTAATGTTTTAATGTTACTATGGAGTTATTAACTGAATATTTTACTTTCCATATAGTGGTAGAGGATATTCACAAAAAACGCGAGCCACTGTGCACGATGGACGGCATCTATCTGATCACTCCGTGCGAGAAGTCTGTGCACGCCCTTATCAACGACTTCTCTGTCGGCAACCGCATCATGTATAAGGCAGCTCATGTCTTTTTCACAGAAGGTATGTCTTTAATGCTAGTATAGTATCATTTGTTGTGTACACAGACCTATATTCTGTGGTTATGTAACTGAGACATTGATCACTAGGTGCTCGCCTGATGCTAAGCCCAAATCAGCCCAATGCTTGATGATATCAGCTTAGTATTACTGTTTTTATACGATGTGTAACAAAAAGGTTCAACAATACTGAAGGGTATGTATGTACTCATCATTATGTTTTTTTTACTACTAGGCTAACCATAAAACCGCGATAAAAAAATCTGCTGTTCCATACAAAAAGTTCATTGACCTTGGACAAAATTTATGGAACAGCTGTTTTTTTCCGCGATTTTGGGGTTGGCCCCATAGTAAAAGTTGTTCAAAATGATGAGCACATACATACGCTTCAGTATTGTTGAACCGTTTTGTTACAGATTGTATGTACATTGTATGAATATGTATGCAGTTAAATGCAATTACTCAATGTAACTGAACCATAGAAGGTAGCAGATCCGATGGGGAATCTGTGCTGTGTTTACAAAAATCTGTCAATCGGGGCATTCAAGCACATTTTTATATCTCTGTATTTTTTAGTTTAAACATTACCATTGTTTTGTTTATTCATTTAGTTAAAGAAATAGCTAAACATTTTTTGTGCTTCATTATTTTGCTTGTAACTATTTGGTTGCATATTTTATATTGTTTTACAGCTTGTCCTGATGTACTGTTTGATGAGTTGTCTCGTAGTCGTGTATCTAAATACGTCAAAACATTAAAGGAAATCAACATTGCTTTTATTCCATACGAACAGCAGGTTTGTCGATTTATAAAATTTTACTAACTTTAGGTTTAGTCTAACCTACCTTTTAAGCACGGAATTCGATCACATAGCAACAAGTACCTATAGCGTTATATGTGCAAACAAACTTACATACAGAGATCTATTGCATGCAAAACTTTCTATTTTAAAGTTTACCCAAGAAATAGCTTTAAGTAGTTGATTGAGCGCAAGCCACGCAGAAGATTCGAAGAGCAAGGACGAAGCGCAATCGCGGATTTCTTTCAATGCAATATCAACTTTAATATTTTTTAATACAATACAAAATGTAGAAGCAAAACGGTAGGAAACTCATGCTCATGTCGTCCTGGTTATTTTGTATAGTGACGTTCTAAAACAAAATTGACACCGCCATTTCGCCCCGTCTATCTACGTCTTCTCTAGATGGCTTGCTCTTAAACATGTAAATGAACTATTTTGACTCATATTACTCAGTCAAAAAATACCTAATTTCCTTGTTCAAATATTGTATGACCGAATTCCGTGCTCCACAACCTACTGATGCACCAGTCTGACATGTGAATCCGATAATTGTTTGCACGCGGCCGTTAACTAGTATGCCCCGAGGAACTGTTCAATGAACTATGCAAGTCGTCTGCGGCGAGGAAAATCAAAACCCTCAAGGAGATCAACATTGCTTTCTTGCCGTATGAATGCCAGGTGAATATAACGGCCAACGCACACGACAGACTTTGTTCGGCCTCGTCAAAAAGACTGGACGACGTTTCTACAACTCGCTTTGCCACAGACACCACAGTCGAATTGAGCGCGCCACCGCGTCGGTCTTTTGGTCTGCCGTCTGCGTTGCGCCATACTTACAGCTCATATTTGACACACGAATAGGCCTGCGTGTGTAGTCATAATAGTAACCAACCAGCTTGGAAACAATGAATTTCTGTGGTTAATTTCCCTAAAAAAAATCCAATAGACTCTTTAGTGCCATAATAATAAACTCTTGTGTCAATCTGAATGAAATAATATGTTAAATTAATTTTACTGGGTCAGGAAAAATAGATAAGAGAGCTTAGTCATCAGTTGGTGCGAATAACGTCTATCATTGTGCTTTAATTAAAGTAAGTGTTGAATTTTTGTGACGAAATGTGATGAAAACTGATGAAATGATTGCAAATCGCTCGCCGAAATACCACCTGCAACGGCCAGGGGTCTTATTTTTTAATCATACGCAAAGTTGCGTATGCGAGCGCAGGCTACTACCGAATGATATTCAACCTATTTCAAACAATATCGTCCGAAGGTAGGCTCCGCTTGCATACGATTTAAAAAAAAGGCCCCAGGTGCGTAACGTAAACCTGGGGCTGTACCGTGAACCACTTATAGCGGGACCGAATAGGATCTGCTGCCGACACTGCGCGACCGCGAACCTTATTGCGAGGCGATAAAATTCACAGTCGCGCAGCGTCGGCAGCTGAGCGTATTCGGTCCCGGAATAAACGTTCATGGTACGGCCCCTGTAATGAAATTGCACCAAAGTTACATCATGCTGCGTTTATCGTAATAAAAATAAGGAGTAAACAAGCAAAATCTTTAGAGCAGGGCAGCTATTTATGTACCAAAGCTGTCGGACGTTGACTGGGTTGAATTTTGTCTAATATATTTTAAAAGAAATTCAAAGTGAAACACATTTCGAGATTTTGAGAGATTTAGTGGATTCCCAGTGCCACCCTTAACTTCATCTAAGTCGAATTGTTTTCATTAAATGCCGCAGCATAATGTCAAAATGCTAGACGATGTTTCCCCGGTGTAATCGCAGGTTTACGCTGCGCTTCATTAGTCAAACTCAGCATTTAATTCCTGTGTTGGTTCTAATTAGAAATGACACGGAACACGATCAAACGCGTACCTGCAATACGCTTCAATAAGGTCATTAATCTATCGACCCGGATTTCAAGCTAACTTGAAGCCGTTTCAAGTACCCCAGTATCAGTGTTTTAAGTGGTTCTGCCTTGACTTCACGACACGAACACCCTCTTGATTTAAAAGACTTCCATTCAGCTGCCAAAATCTATAGTTATAAGAATTCAACTTGAAGTAGCTTTAAAATTGGTTCACAAGAACCACACAAATAAATGTTTTAAATATTTGTTACACAGAGATGGCTAGATTGATCACAATATAATTTAGTTACTATATTATTTGGTACATAATACTTAGCATCTTAACATACCGGAAAATACCGGCTCAAACCGCAGGCTATATTAAGGCGCTGTGCACACGGAGCAACTACAATAGGCTAGATGACTTTTTTTTTATTGTCCTATTAAAATGTGGCCCATAAATATAGCTGATTAATGAAAAGAAAATGAAAATCTGATCAAAAATAAGCAACTTATAAGCATTTTAATATCATGCTAGACAGAGAGGCGAAACAGCAAATCGTGACGTCACTTCTCTGTACGCCATATAAATTATATTCTGACAAGTAAAGTGTGACGTCATTTTAAGTTTTGTGGGAAAGGGACAGAGTTGTTCCTACCAATAACTTTAAGCGCTTATACATATCAGAACATTACTAACCAATTTAGATTATTTTTTCAATAAACATACTATATTTACTTAAATTCTTCATCAAAGCTATTGGTTTCAACGATATAAACATCAGTCATCTACCCTATTGACGTAAATAAATAATATCAAGTTTTAAAGCGGTTGTCAATTGCGACATTAAAAAGGACTAGTTTACGTATGCGCAGTTTCTCAATATTATATGAAAGTCGTAAAGACAGCGAGTTACCGGATGCCGCAAAAGGAATTTCAAAGTTGCTCCGAGGACGTAGCGCCTTAGGCCACCATTCATCAGTTTCCTAAGTTCTGTCTGACTGATCCAACGACATCAACAGTGTCTAGATCAGCTTCACACCAATCTTAGTGTCAGGCGCCGATTGTGCACAGGCTCAGTAATGCTGTACTGTGTGCATAGTGTTACGTTGTTTAGAAATACAGTAAACTGCGTAATGCTCACTCTCAGCCGGCGGCTGCTAATACGTTTAGTTTAAACCCAGCATTAGCACGACTAACTAAACAAATTCAAAATGAATCTAATCCTAAGCTTGCGATGTCATCACAAGCTTAAAGTTTTAGTTTGGCGTCTCCGTGTATCCTCTACAATTTGTTATAAGAATGGTAATGTTTTAGGTGTTCTCCCTGGATTCGCCGGAGACGTTCCAGTGCATGTACAACCCGGCCCTGGCGCAGACCCGCAATGCAAACATGGAACGCATTGCCGAGCAGATCGCGACGCTCTGCGCTACGCTCGGAGAGTACCCTTCTGTGCGCTATCGCAGGTAACACTAGAATCTTTGCTAAACTCGCCTGGAACATTCTAGTTCAACCCTGGCCATGCAACGCGCACCGCGAACATGTAACCCTTCGCCGAGGAGTCGGAGATTAGGTACACTTCTATACGCTAGCGCCACGTACCGGAAGACGCAGCGAAGATAGGCCTCCTATTAGGTGGACCGACGACATTGTGAACGTCGCGGGCAACCGGTGGATGCAAGTGGCAGGTTGTCGTACAATGCGGCGGTCTTAAGGGGAAGCCTTCGAATCTAATCTGATCAGAGAGGAGGTCTTTGTAATTATCTTTGTGTACCACTTCTTCTAGGGAGTTTTCAAAGTAGGGTTGGCCCAAACCAGAAAACTAGAAAAACTAATCATCTGTTTCATACATTCAACCCTAAAGAGTAGAGTTTTCCTTACCCTAAAGAGTAAGCAACGCAACGGCAATGCTTCTAGTGTTGTAGTTATCCATAGGCGGCGGTGACCTCTTGCCATCAGGAGGCCTAGGATGAATTACATTTTCCTATGCTTCAGCTGTATTTCATTTCAACCCAACAATACTGTTATTAGAAAATCCATACGTTTGTAATCAAAGTTTCTGATAGCGATTATGACTAATCAAATTATAGAGTGTTTAGATAATAATGTTTCTTTGAATCTCATTTGCTTCATTTTGCTCTGAAAAAAGGTTTTATGTACGTAATAGAAATTTATAATGTTAATTGGGTCGTCATTTCAAATGTACTTTGCATACACTGAAGTCTAGAAATGTATTTGTCTTGGTATGAAAGTTTCTTTATTATATTATGCTCTTTTGTTTCAGTGACTGGGAGCGCAATGTAGAGCTTGCACAACTTATCCAGCAGAAACTCGATGCCTATAAGGTAAACTAGTTATTTGGCTCTGTGCGAGAGCATGTTATATTCTATAGGGAGGATATTCCAAGACTTGGGATGTACAAAGTCGTAGTGAAGCCTCTGACTACATGACACAGTACGCACTAATGTATCCTTGGCCAAAAAGTCGTCAAACGGAAACTTATTTTCTCCTCACGCAGCGCTATGAGTAATCACGTCGGAGGTTAATTCATCAAATCATCTTCCTAACACCTCGGCCACGACTCTAGGCTCGGATTATCAAGTTTTTATTGTGCTATTTAGAGGTAACTTTGTAAAAAAAATATACCATTTTTTTTTAATCTTGTTTCTACGGCGTTTATGTCCTAAAAATTATCCTGAACTTAGTCATGTATTTATTTGTTCGTTTGATGTTCGCAGGCGGACGAGCCCACGATGGGCGAGGGCCCGGAGAAGGCGCGCTCGCAGCTGCTGGTGCTGGACCGCGGGTTCGACTGCGTGTCGCCGCTGCTGCACGAGCTCACGCTGCAGGCCATGGCCTACGACCTGCTGCCCATCGAGAACGACGTCTACAAGTGAGACACACACGCATAGCGTACGCAGTGTATTGGTAGGACTGTATTGCAGAGCCCGCCTGGGGAAGTACTACAACTGTGCCAGTTATTTAATCGCCTACTGTGCAATTATTACTGTTTCGGTTTAAAGGGCAACGTTACAAGAGAAATTACTGGGCACTCTGGACAGTGCAGTGCGGCGCAGGATTTTGTTCGCAAGTTCGGAATTTCTGGTACTGCCACTGTTATGCAGGCGTGATGCTTACCATCAAGTGAAAGTCGCGCGAGTATTGTCTTGCATAAAAAGTAGCTTAAAATATATTAATATACTTGCTTAGCAATTTTTTGGCGCCAAAAACGATGTTTGGTTCAATGCCAGAGAACATAGATTTCAAAATTCGCCATATAAACTTAAATGTTACGTCGTTAACCGTCTAAAATGCGGAGTCCTAAGACGCTTCGATACTTTAAAAAAAGAAAAAAAATATATATTGACATTTGTCAAAATGAAAGAGTGAGCTACTATAAAAAAAACTATAGATTAATTCTCTTTTTGGCAACGTCAGTTCTCTTTTGCACAAGTTTTTCAGATATACAACGTTTTACAAAAAAGGTGTAATGATACTGAAGGTAATGTATGTATTCATCGTTATGAACAACTTTTACTATGGGGCCAACCTTGAAATCGCGGAAAAAACAGCTGTTCCTTACATTTTGTCCAAGGTCAATTAACTTTTTGCATGAAACAACTGTTTTTTACGCGATTTCAAGGTTTGCCCCATAGTAAAAATTGTTCATAATGATGAATACTTTATACATACCCTTTAGTACGATCGCCAAGTCGCCTGCCAAGCGTAGGGATTATGGCAACACCCCTCTATTGGGAGGCCTTCGTCCAGCAGTGAACGTCTTATGGCTGACGACGACCCTTCAGTACTGTTGAGCCTTTTGTATATTGCTAAAATATAACCTTATCTTTTGCATAGAGGAAAAAATATTAATGTCAACTTAGAAGACAGAGGTAGTGAGACCAACCCAAAATAAATCGCTTGAAGCTAAACTGTCGGGTGCTGCGATGAAATATAGGGTAGATCCCTGATCGCCGCTCGAAAACTGCACCGTCAAAATAAGGCATAAATAGCGTAGTATGCCTTGTTTTGCTCTCAGTCGCATGTGACCGCGCCAATTGTGTGACATGCTGCGATGCCGAATGGTTTACAACGCTATTTCAGGGTATTAAGGCTCATTATTAAAATTAAACAATATCCATTTGTGGACTTTTTTATGTAGGCTGGAGAGGTATATTATATCTGTATAAGTAAGCAAAGCCGTCCTATCGGTTAACGGTGGTGAGTATTCTGCGATCCCAAAGCCGCCTGCCAAGTGGGGATTATGGTAACACTCCTCTATTAAGGGGGAGGCCTTCGTCCAACAGCCTCAAGAAGTCCGTTTTATGGCTGATGACGAAGTAAGCATTGGCGCGGGGCCACTTTTGAAGTTTGATTTTTATAGAGACTGTGTATCTATAGTGTATTTCACCTAAGGTCGAGTGCTTGTAACTCCAGGTACGAGGCTGGCCCGGGGCAGAACATGAAGGAGGTGCTGCTGGACGAGAACGACGAGCTGTGGGTGGAGCTGCGCCACCAACACATCGCCGTCGTCTCCACCTCCGTCACCAAGAACCTCAAGAAGTTCACCGACTCCAAGCGCATGGGCGGAGGTAACTATCTATTTAGTCGTTAGTCGAGAATAGTCTTTTTGTTTTGTGAACGCAACCCTTATTTATTCCGCCTGCATACGTCCGGAGAACAAATTCAATGGCAATGGTATGTGAAGGCGCAACTGGGCCAGTGTGGTGAATATGGATGATGACGGTAAAAAGTAGCCTTTGTTTTATTCCAAGATATAAGCTACCTCTATACCATAATTTTATCCAAATCCATTCAGCTGTTTCAGCGTGAAGGAGTAACAAACACACATACACCGATTATTTTGTTACTCAGTTTTAGTATTAGTATGATATCTCCCCCATCCCTCCGTCCCATCCCATCCGTGCGGTGTAATTACAGGCAAAACACCTTCGTTATAAGGTCATGTTAAAATGTTCTTGCCAATGAAATTCATGTCGACTTATCGTTTAAGTTGAAGCAGCTCTTAAACAAAAAATATTTTACATAAGTATGTTCCAACCAATTCACTCTCTTTTGTCTTTTTTTTAGCAATCTTAAACTCTTTAACTTATTTAACAAACTTCTTATTATTGTTTATTTTTTGTCTATTAATATTCGAGTCCGTCTTTTTACAGTATTACTTGTCTATTCTTCCTGTTACCTGTGTATTTTTTTTATTGGCCTTCTATTCATATTCATCCTTTACTAATTATGTACATAGCCGTAAGTTTTCCTTTGAAAAAAATATTTAAAAAATCTTATTTACAATCCGCAGGCGACAAGCAATCTATGCGAGACCTCTCGCAAATGATCAAGAAGATGCCTCAGTACCAGAAGGAGCTGTCGAAGTACGCGACCCACCTGCGACTCGCTGAAGATTGCATGAAGTCCTACCAGGGATATGTCGACAAACTGTGCAAGGTGGAACAGGTAACTTGCTTTATTCAATACACTGAGTATTGAGTATTGAACTTTATTATGACGTAAGTAGGTCTAATAATATTTTCAAACACGACAAATCTAAAGTTAACGCGTTTTCAATCCTAGACGGCAGGTTGGTATACAATGTTTCCTCTTTCGAAATCAAATTTATTTAGACAAATATATTTTAAGCTATGGGGCCATCCATAAAGTACGTCACACGAATTTCATGATTTTTCGACCCCTCCCCCCTCCTTGTCACAGGTGGTCACATTTGCGAGACCCCCCCCTCCCTGGTGTGACGTCACAAATTTGCAATTTCACATCAAATTTTTTTTTATTAAAACAGCAGTTCCACAATCAGTTTCATTTCCATTCAAATTACTTTTTTTTGTGAAATCAACATCAAATATTTGAAAAAATAACAAATTAATAAACTATTAATTGAAGAAAAAGAAAGGAACTTAGTTGTCTTCAGTCCATGGACTCTGAATCCATTCCTTTAAATTATTTATAATTGGCATAGAAGTCAGTTCGTTCTCATTGGAGTTGTTAACGTCAGCAACATTTGTGGTGTCTACATCTTCTTCATCCAACCATATGGCATCATCATTTATATCATCCAAACAAAGAATTTCTCTGGCACGTCTAGCTTAATAATTTAATAATAATTTAAATAATTTAATATTTCAAATTTCGCGATTCAATTTATTAAATTTGAAATGTGATGTCACAAAACTAGGAAACACCTTGTCACACCATGTCACATTTCGTCGACCCCCTCCCCCCCCTTTACATGTGACGTACTTTATGGATGGCCCCTATTGAATATTATGAAGTGTTTCCACACTTTGGGTATTTCTATGTTTTTTATTGCATAGATATTAATAAAAATTATGACCTCTGTTATGCATTAATAAACACAAATTAATATATTTTAAGCCAGAAATACATAACATGTTACAACTAGCAGCACCCCGCGGTTACACACGCGGGATGATGATGATGATGATGATGATGAAATGTAGCCTATATGCTTATGCGGGAAATAAGCTATCTCCATCCCGAGTTTCATCCAAATCCGTTCAGCCGTTTTGACATGAATATGTAACAAACATAAACACCCATACCGACAAACTTTCGCATTTATAATGTAATAGAATATTCGTTTAAATGATTTTGTAAGTTGAAAACAAGATACTACTATGAAGTATACATAAAAGTAGATGTAACAAATACCTTTGATTAACACATAAATTTACTATTTATCTCATAATAGGGTTAGTTCTAATATAGTCTTGAACAAACAACTTTTACTATGGGGCCAACATTGAAATCCAAAAAATAACATTTGTTCCATACATGTATGTATGGAACAATGAGTTACGTTCATTCCAGAGTTACGCGCTAGACAGAGAGGCAACTTCTAGATTAATATAACTGTAGCTAGTTAGCTCTCGCGCGTCCTGAATTGCATTTTATTGTGTCGTAGCAAGAGTGATTTTGCGGAGTTAATCTTCTGTATTTGTGCTATTTTGTATTTATTCTATGGTAGATGCTAAAATTAACGTTGCTTCGCAGGATCTTGCAATGGGCACCGACGCTGAAGGCGAAAAGATAAAGGATCACATGAGGAGTATCGTGCCAGTTCTACTAGACCAGGTGAGTGACACAACTATACATTTAACCATATTCGTCACTTCATTGTATACAAAATAAAACTTGCGGCTTGACCTTCAAGCATAACCAACCTTGCCTCTGCAACTGCATTGAGACGCATTTGTTGCAACAACTGTCAAGCCATGTCAGAGGGCTTCGGGTGGCACCTTAACTCTGACACTAGGGCGGGCCACTCAGCCTAGACGAACTTATTTTTACTTTATTTGGTTGCAGGCCGTAGGAAACTTCAACAAGATGCGCATCATCGCCCTCTACATAATGTCCAAGAACGGCATCTCCGAGGAGAACCTCAACAAGCTCGTGACGCACGCGCAGCTCGAGCAGCAAGACAAGCAGACGCTGCTCAACCTCGCCAACCTCGGCTTGAATGTCATCGTCGATGTAAGTGTCACTGTCAGTTCGACATTGTTAAACTAGCCACTTTTTTTAACTTTCTTCTTCGGCGACAGACCGTTCGTGCAATGTGGCAATTCTCAAGTCTAGAACCAGCTACAGCTTGGCAAAAAGAGTTGAATTAATAGGGGCGCCACTATCGCAAATAAGTCGAAATGTTAGCAACCCAAAATGAATTTACACTGACGTGTTACTCGTAGTCATTAATTCCCGGACATATAGAGGTAAGATAAGAAAAAAGTTATAGCTTTGATTATATACCAATGGACGTGGCAAGCCAAGGCGTACCCCTGAGTATATGGTCAGTAACCATATACCCTTTGTATGTGTTGTGAGTTTGTTTTAGTGTGCGTTCTTAGGCACAGGAATTTGTTCAAGATTGCTTTTTATATTCTTTTTTTATACTGTCAAGTGATGAGACGTGCAAGACTTTCGGCTGGTGGTAAGCGTCTCGCCTGCCACTAACAGTAGCAGTGCTAGAATTGTGAACTTGCGAACACAATCCTGCGCCGCACTGCACTGCGCTCGTCACCCTGAGATATTAGATGTTAAATTTCTTCATACCCAGTAATTTCTCTGGTAACATTGCCCTTCAAGCCGGAACACAGTAATGCTTGCACATTACTGCTTGGCGGATGAATAACTGGCAAAGGTGTGGTACTTCCCCAAGCGGACTCCGCAGTAGAGTCCTACCACTATAAAAACTTGAAAGGGTGCCGTGCGTGTTAACTTTGTCCCCCGCAGAAAGGGCCAAAAAAAATGTGGGCAGACAATCGCCAATGGCTTCTCCATTCGTTTATGCTCTAAGGTTAAAGTATATAAGATAAAATCTTTTTTATTGTATAACCTATTTTACATCGAAACATTTAGTAATATTACCCGTTTCACATTCACAGGGTAACCGGAAGAAGCAATATCAAGTGACGAGGAAGGAAAGGATCACAGAACAGACTTACCAAATGTCACGGTGGACACCAGTACTCAAGGTAAGCTTATCTTAGGCTTGTGAAGTTGAAAAATTCAATCCAGAGGCGATGGCGATTGCTTTATCATGAGCCAGAAGACTTCCACTGTTGGACGAAGGCCTCCTCTTCATAGGGAGGGGTTGCCATAATCCCCACGCTTGGCAGGCGGATTGGAGATCGCAGAAAATTCACCACCGAAAAAAAAAGAGTAAAGAGTTTATCTATCTATCACCGTTACCCGAGAGGACGCTGCTGCCCGTCCTCCGGTGGGTCTGGATGTAGTTTACCATACCATTCATATTACTGGGTAAGAACAGATTTAACATCTAATATCTCAGGGTGACGAGCGCAGTGCAGTGCGGCGCAGGATTGTGTTCGCAAGTTCATAATTCTGGCACTGCTACTGTTACTGGCAGGCGTGACGCTTACCACCAGGCGAACGTCTTGCTCGTCTCATCACATGATGGTAAAAAAAAACCCCAGGTCGATGGTGTCGGTGATTGCTTACCGTCAGACAATCTGCTTGTTTGGTATAAAAAACAGAGTTACTTTCGCATTTCAATGTATTTACCCAAAATCACACTAATATTATAAATGCGAAAGTTTGTCGGTATGTTTGTTACCTGTTCACGCCAAAACGGCTGAACGGATTTGGATGAAACTCAGAACGGAGATAAAAAGTATATCGGCGAACATTTTTCACACAGCGCCATCTAGCCCCAAACTAAGCAAAGCTTGTAATATGGAAACCAGATAGTAGATAGAATATTTAGATATATATATTTTTTTTGTAAATATATGCTACACCCAGACAGAACACACATCTATGTTTGTCACATTAATAATAATAATAATCAAGTATCATAGACTCATACATTATTAAATAAAATTTATAGCAGTGGCAGTCATATTAATAGATTACATGAACACAATTTAAATTGAAATCAAATTTGAAATTAAAATAATCTAATTAAAAAAATGCCAATTCAATTGTATTAAAGTATGTCAAAGAAATAAACACAATAATAAAATTAAAATTAAACCTACCTCCACTACATTGAAGTATTTTTTTTATATTTGCTTTTAATGTTTGCCCTGTGTGGGGATCGAACCCACCCAGTAGCTTATTTTCCGGAATAACGGTAATTTTTATTATTCAATACAATAGTTTATTGATAACACCGGAGTTACACGTCAATCTACGTTATTAGTGTTAACGTCACGTTATCATCATCATCGCCACCGTATATCACTAGTATCCTAATAAATGAGTGTATAAACGCAGGACATGATGGAGGACGCCATCGAAGATAAACTGGACCAAAGACATTTCCCGTTCCTGGCTGGACGCGCGCAGACGTCCGGATACCAGGCGCCGACCAGGTAATACATCACACATAATGGCAGGGGGGTGACACTCTGCAGTTGAGGTATGTTCGGCCGGCGTTCCGTCCGGGAGGACAATGCAAGGCAGAAGTCAGTGGCCGCCCGCACGCTAGCCTCGTCGCACGTAACTAAACATACGTGATAGAAAGAGAGCGGTATATCTAGGTGAATATAGCGAGCGGTATCCAGCGCTGTGCGAGTTGAATTGCTACTTTATTGCCTAGTAGATAGAGTCCTTATTTATTTCAATTCCTTTGCAGAGTGAACTTTCTGTACGTAGTAATATTATTTATTCTGTGATAATAGTATGAAAACATCTTAGTACATTATTTTTTCCTCCTAAGATATTTACCTTTTATTTATTTGACACTTACAACAGATTAAAGGAACAGGCATGAACTTACTCACGGTGTCACGACTACGACACGACTCTTCATTCGGCACTCGTTTATTTACCATGCTGCAACTGCCGTGCGGTGCGTCGTGTTGTTTTTCTTGAGAAAACGTATCAATACACGACGTTTTTAGCGTGTCGTGACCGTAAATCGTGTCGTGCAGTGGTTCGTGAGAACAGTCTCACTGATTAGATAAAGCTTGATCCACAAACCGGATTCATAATAAAAATTCATCATCCCGTTCGCACGCATGGAACAAACATGGTGCAAGCAGGAAAACAATAGCTACAGCGAGTACACTACCGGTATAATGCGAATCGAACTTTATGTTCGATTTGATTGTTTGATAAGTTGTAAAAGGGTAAAGGTTGCCTGGAAGAGAAAAGGTTGCCTAGAAGAGATTGCTTTTAGCAATAAAGCCGGCACTTGTTCCAATATTAAATAGTTATGTTTTCAAAGCTTAAACAGGAAGAAAAATTATGACCTCCGGCAGGACTCGAACCTGCACACGAGCAGTCTCTATGAAACATAGAAATACCATAAGTGTGGAATCACTTCATACAAAAATATTAAATAATTAATCAATCATTATTTATATAATATAATTATTTATATATTTATATAATATATACTTAACTAAATAACTAAATATATAAATAATTATATATAATATAATTATTTATATATTTATATAATATATACTTTGTTTTAAACTATCACGGTTGTTTACTAAAGTTATATTATTATTAACGGGATATTTACCGTGATTATGTTGTGAAATGAGCTCCCGATATTTCGGCGCAGTTGCATGCACCATGTTCACGAGTAGACAAAAAAATATCCGAAATATCGGGAGCTCATTTCACAACATAATCACGGTAAATATCCCGTTAATAATAATATAACTTTAATATATACTTAACTATTAACCAATCAATCTATTTATACTTCACAGTGTGCGCTACGGACACTGGCATAAAGACAAGGGGCAACAGACAATCAAGAATGTTCCACGTCTCATTGTTTTCATTGTTGGAGGTGAGTTATACTTTTATAGATAAAAAAAATACACAAGATGAATAGTGTAAAAATGTTTGTTTTTAGTTTCTGTTTAATTATTTTCAGAATGGTGTAGTGTTGTGGTAGATTTACTACTCTATTACAGAGTCCACCTGGGGAAGTACCGCACGTTTGCAAGTTATTTAATCGGCAAGCAGTAGAGTGCAAGCATACTGTGTTTCGGTTTGAAGGGCATTGTTACCAGAGAAATTACTGGGCGTAAAGAGATTTAACATTTAGTATCTCAGGGTGACGAGCGCAGTGCAGTGCGGCGCAGGATTGTGTTCGCAAGTTCACAATTTTAGCACTGCTACTGTAATGGGCAGGCGTGACGCTTACCACCAGGCGAACGTCTAGCTAATCTAGCTAGAAATAACGCCTGCTTATGACCATAGCAGCAGTACTCGAAACTTAGAGAAATAATACATTCTAGAAAACCACTGCATTACTGCTCATTACTTTGAACAAGCACCTGGAAACATCTTCAAACTGGAACGCAATAATGTTTGCACACTACTGCTTCGCGGCAAAATATCTAGTAGTGCGGCGGTAACCTAGACGACCAAAAAAAAAGGGATTAAAAGAAAGGGAAGGGATTTTCCGTCTACATAATATTTATACTAGAACATATCGTGAGCTTCCTAATTAGACAATAGACAATAGTTTATTCGTGGCAAAAGTACAAACAAAACAACAGTTACACAGAACGAAAAAAAAAACACGGCAAAGAAAAAAAAAAAAATTGTTTACCTTTTGCCACAAACCGGCCCCAACTCAGCATGATGGCGCTGGTCTTCCGTTGGGCTCGGCAGGTGACGTCATGCACGCGAATATCACATGATACGCATACAAGGCAAATGGAAGATTAATTACATACACAAAACCAATATCACATCACAAAATAGGTACACGACACAAAACAGACAATATAAAATAATATAAAATTCAAAATTCGTCCCCAGGTGTATGTTTCTCGGAGATCCGCGCCGCGTACGAGGTGACGGCCAACGTCAAGAACTGGGAGGTCATCATCGGCTCCTCGCACATACTGACGCCGGACAACTTCCTCTCGGACCTCAGCTCCCTCACCGCCTAGGCCTGCTCGCGCGAGGGTACTTGACAAATGGCGCCACTGCGAGAATACTTGACAAACAGAAGCTGACCTAATTTTCATGCCCTTAGGTTGATATTACTAAAGCGGAACTGAGGTAAAATTTTTGCAAACTTATGTTTAAAATTAAAGGTTGGCAAGACAGGCATTTTGGATATCAGCGAAATGTAGCGTGACTGGAACTTTGCGGTGGGTTATGGAGTTATTTCTTTATTTTGCCCGCCAGTCCAACTATTAACCCGAATTTGGTGGTTGATTTGTAAGCTGATATAATTGTCTTCGTCTTCAAGCAAAGCTTGAGTTGTGGCGCTATTTTCGTTACTAAAAGTGCCCGCCCTCAACACAAAATATTTATTAGCCTAAATGGCAAAATCCTACCAACGGTTAATATAAAACTATAAAATCATTCGGCTATGCAAAAGTGACTTAATACTTCGGGATGGTTGGTCAGAAGGTCATAACGGTTAGAATGTAAGTTAGAGACAGCAAAGGTTTGTATCGTTCGTTCTTCCTGCGAAGATACTTGGGTCACTTCATTGAATCCGATTGATTGATTTTAACTGAAACTTCAGCCTGAATAATAGGCCACGCATATGCCATGCTTCCGTGCCCTTTTATATAAAGCTACAAGTACAAGGTTACAACTGTACTAGCTTCTTGTAGGTACCAGTAACTACAAGTTACCAGTTACAGGTTTGACTTTAACCTATATACAAGTGCTTGTACTTGTAGCTTGTACACTGGTTGTCTTGTAGATCTATATAACGCCGTACTCAATATTTTTTGCGGTGTTGCCAGTTCCAGTTTTCGCTACAAGTACATGACTTGTAGCTTTATAAAACAGGGCCCTGCAGGGCTAGGATGCGCACTGCGAGAAAATTTTCTCGATTCCTAAAAACAGGATAAGGCTACTGTATAAGTTTGTCTCGTTTTCGCACGACATAATATTCTCGCGGTGCGCATCCCAGCCCTGCTGGTGTCGCTGTTGTCCATAGACAACAGTGTAAGCAACCAATCTCCATCATGGGGCCTTAGCGCCTGTTTGCCCAAAAAATTTCAAAAATTTTAATTCGAAGTCTAATGTTACTTTATCTTGTTAACACCAATTTCGGTAACGTGATAGAAAACAAGATATTTTAATTCCTTTAATACTTACGCAGATATGTAATTTGTTAAATTCACAAACGTTCGATAAGCTATGCTATAATATAATGTTTTGTCGTCTTCTCGCTGACGAAAAGTGTTAGGTGTAAAAATAAGACAAAACACATTTTAGCCAATACGCATGTCGGATTTTTCTCTAGCACTTGTTATTCTACCGTGATTAATATTTTTTACTAACCTACGTGAGGTTTCAGTGTGATAATGTATTAAATATTCTTAAAAAAAAAAACATTGAATTTAAAAAAGTAACAAAAATTGTTTATTTTTTCAAGATGTTTATATTGTTGGTGTTTTATTTCTCAAATTTTAATAATTATGAGGTTTGCCTAACTTGTTTAGTTTTAAGGAATAATTCGTATTATTGGTTTTTAATTATAAGTTAAGCTTTCATTTATCGTGCGTGTTTTGGACTGATCATAAAAGGTGAAAGAGCATTGTTTAATTCCCATTCGCTTGGGACGCTGTTATTAACACAATAGACCTGACGATGTACTTCAAGCCGGCCGACAGAAGTTTCAAAAATGAAAATAAAAAAAGACTAGCGTTCCGCCGGCTAAATGTTAGTTGTCGTCTATGGTATAATTGTTATTTGATTTAATGCCAAATGCTTGATCTTTAGCGTAGTAACAGTAGCTATAATGAAATGCATATCGCATGTGTGCCCTCGGAATGTTAAAAGTACAACATACTGTTTCAATCAACCTATTGTAATTACTATCCAGACTTGTATTTACTATCGCTATTCGCTAATTTACTAAAACATTGTAGGTACCTGGTAAGAAACGGTCTGTTTTAGACATCAAAAATGTGGAAACGTCACTGTCAAAGTTTGTGACAACAGATTTTTTTGACACTTCAATATTTTATACGTTGAACAGATTCGGGTGATAGTTGTTTTGTAAAAATAGGTAATGCAGGATAACTATACAATTGTAGCTTAACAGTGGCTTTAGACCGGCCGCACATTATTAACACACCACGCACAGTAACAGGTGCGAGCGAGACGGTCGTCACGAGACGTTTCTTACGGTGTGCGGGACCTAGTACTATATGTATGCAAGGAGCGCCTTCGGGCGCTACTGTCCGGTTTTTCGATCAGGTTTTTCTTATGATGTACGGCCGGCCTTAAAGGGCGCTGTCAGCGGGGCTATGCGGGACAATGTCCTCCACCGCAGCATTAAATTAGAATCAAGCTACGCGTGCTTTAAGGGTATCTCGAAACGCGCCCTTATTTTCCTTAAAATTAAATATGAGTCTTAAGAACAGCCGTTTATGCCAGCTACCGTAACATAGGCTTAGACTTGACTATTTGAACTTCCTAATTGAAACGTTCTGAGTGTTGTCTAATCAGTTTCGTTTACATTCCAATCTTGTTATCTGTGTGTAGTTCTACATGTCATCGCGTTTTCATCAGGGACGGTGTTCGTATCTTTGTGTGAGGATAAACAACGCGGCAACGTTAGCAAATCTTTGCTGCAACCCCCGCTATATAAACCTCTATGGCGTTTTCTTAAAGTTCAATTTTGTTTGAAAAATGCAATCGATTTTAAGAATTTGATTATTCTTTCAGTGATAATAATTACAAGATGGTGGACGGTTCTTGACGGGGACAGTCAACTTATATGTCCAGTTGACGGCCTTAGTGGCATCATACTAAAGGCTTCGCCAGACTGATAGCGGGTCAGCAATAGAGCAAAATTATATTTGCGATGCTGTCTCAACGCAGACCCCATTCACATTTGGGTTGTCTCGTGATTCATTATATTTGAATTTACAAGTTGCGCGGTTCCGCTAGGTGCGACGATTCCGATTCACCTTTTCATAGAAAAAAGTAGAAGTAGGTTGACTAATTTTACCTGCCTGTGGGGCTAAAGTGGCTTCTTTAGCGCCGCTACGCAGAGCGAAAGGAACCACTTCCAGTCCGCAGCGGAACGTAAAATCGTATACACACCACGGGAGCAAGTAAAGAAGCCTCACATCTCATGTTTGTCACACAAATACATGAGATCTCAGACATTCTTTACTTTTGCTCCCTAGGTGAGTAATCTACTATTAGACGGTCTTGGGTTCGAGGCATGTAATGTAAAAAGTTTTCCGTTTTATACAACTGAGAATGACAGTATTTGCAAAGTTATTCTCGCACATCGATAAGTTTACCGAAATCTCGCGGCTATCCAGTAGTACCATACTATTCATAAAGCGTTTGACGTACTCATTCACTCTAGCATAATGTTGTATTTTACTTAGACATAATTTGTACTAGATTAGTGATAAGGGGCTATGACACATTTTTAAGATGTAGGTAAATGTATTCTACAATTTTATTATTCCATATACAAAACCTGAACAAAGGCAGCCCCGATATAACTATAGTTGCTATAGCTTAAAGATTGGTGTTGATAACTGTATAATTAAGATTATTACCTATAAATATTTATAATATTTAATATTGTGCAATTATGTAGCAAGTACCAACTTGAATAATTTTGATCAGTATTCAATTGTTAAAATGTCATTAAATTATTTAATCATCTCTACAATTTTACTGTTTTATTTAACCTGCATTCGAAGTAAAATGACATGACTGGCCTAGCGAGCGAAGTTTTTGAAACTGGTAAACTTTGCTTTCATCTGTCCGGATGTACCCGGACCCGGACCCATTAAGGATCGACAAGTTGACGGCTCGAACTCATCGGTGGGCGCGGCTAAAAAGCATGGTCTCTTCATCAAACAAACTGTGGGAAAGGGAGAAAGAAAGATAAATGAGCTCGCAATATTTTTTTGGTCAACCTTTGGCTGCAGTAATGTGGTTGAATAAACTCTTGAGTTAATTTATTCCAACTTAAGTTATTTGAAATGTTTATGGGCTAAACTATGCCGCTTGTAAATTATTTTAGAGTTTTCGTATTCCTTATGTTATTTATTTACGTCCAATGTGGCGTTAAAATTGAGCTAAAATACAAGATGTTTCCTGGCTCATAACTTTCATGTTTATTAACTTTTTACTTTCGTAATAATTTACAATCCTAGATAATGAAGAGATTAATCGATATAATACTTAGTCTTGGACCTACAAAATTACATAGTGGAGTAGTAATACTACCGCGTTTCTATGGAGAAGTGACCAACTTGTCTACTCTTAAGGCCCATAATGGGTGACTGCCACAGCCCACAGCACGAAAGTCTTAAAGTTATTCTTATTGTTAGTACGTACTTAGTTAGTCTTGATAGAATAATAATAGAACTTTAGTAAACAACCGCGATAGTTTAAAACAGTGTAGAATAATAATCTCAGTGTATTCAATAAATGAATGTGGTTTTTCTCTCGTATTGTTTTATATACGTTCGCGTGCTCCGTATCCAACAACCTTTGCGCTAAAAACGCACGTTCACAACAATATAAAGCCGTGTTATTGACCTCGGCAAGCAAGACAACTATTACAGGCTGATTCAAACTTAATGGCTGCTGTGAACTTAGGCGCAATACGTTGCGCAGTAGCAAAAACTAGGTGTGCGGTGTGCGTACAATCGGAAAGTCGCTTGCAGCGCACTTCTCAGCCGCCATGAAGTTTGAATCAGTCTGTAGCAGGAACAGCACTGTCCGCTTCATTTCTACGGAATTTATCTACTGTCGTGTTGACCGGTTCCACAAATAAGACTGCATTTAGAACGACGTTTCGCGAGGAAAACGCGGAAACAGCAGCCACGCGGTTAGCCATTCAGCTACCGCTCTGTCACGTATTTTAATGGCAAATGTGAATTGTATTTGCTAGGCAACAATGATTGAATTTCTCGGTATGCGGTCGCTTTGGTTCGGCGCGAACCACCCATATTATCAAATAAAAGCAGCCTTGTGAAAGAATGTACCGCCATCGCGACGGCCGCTTGGGTAGAAAACGCGGCCTCATACAAGTATATTTTTATAAACGTATGTTTTATCACGAACTGTGTACAATAACAAACCTAATATCTTAATTCTCATTCAAATAACTCGGCGTATGTCCAACATGTATCAAAGAGCTACATAAATGTTTGCTGGTCATGTGATAAAATATAAAATGACATAAGACACGTTAGGGAAATCATAAATGTCACGTTAGGTACTCATGATAATTATGACTTTAATTACATATATCTTATCTAAAGTATCCCTTGTGTTTCTGGGGAACATTTCTTATCAATCCATATGGTCCTATCCTATTAGCCATGAGGTGGTATTGCAAGTTCAATTCTGCTAAAACTGTTCCGCTTCATGACACGCCAGCTTTGATTATATACGAGAGAGAGCTAGATCCTCTAAGAACGCCATCGAGCGCAGTATCTTAGTCAAACTAACCAGGCGCGGATCCAGGATTTCGTTGAGGGGGGGGCAATTTTTGTGTGGTGATAAAACCACACAAAATCCCCCCCCCCCCCTATCTTCCAGAAAATTCGTTAAAAAAAGAAACTTTTATTATAGTACTTGTATTTTTACGCGCCTGCAGGGCTAAAGTCACTTTTGTCCCGCTACGCGAAGCGAAAGGAACCACTTCCTCCCCGCAGCAGCACGTAAAATCGTATACACACCACGGGAGCAAGTAAACAGGCCTCAGATCTCATGTTTGTCACCCTCGGCTTCGCCTCGGGAGATATATACATGTGGCCTGAGACATCCTTTACTTTTGCTCCCTAGGTGAGTAATATACTATTTTATTTCAATATTGGCTTGCAATGCCAAAGACCGCTATCTCGTCTGATGTTAAGCGAAGATGCAGTCTAAGGTTTTGCAAGCTTGCCTAGAAGAAACCGATTCATTCGCGACTTTAAGAATGAATCGCAGTCTACTGTTTAGCAATTCGCACAATAAGGGTGGAATCGAACCGTTTTGTGCGTATTTATGAAATATAAACTATGAAACAAGCCGCTTTTTGGAGCTCCTGGCCGTCCGATAGTAGAACGGACAGGGTGGGATCAGATCATGCAGCACCAAAACATATTCTACGAAATGTAACCGATAATAAACCGATAGACAGCAACTTTGCGTCGATGTTCAAGGCTTTGGAGCGTAGCCTGAACAAATGACTCCTTTGTTTTTAATGGACTCCTTTGTTTTAATTGACTCCTTAGCCTATGATTTTCTTGGCGCGTTTTTCAATGGACTCTTACGCCTCGAGCTGGTCGCCTTGACCGATCCATCCCAGAGGTGCGTGCAGTAATCCTTGTACGACCGAACTTGTGCTTGATATAATTTGAGCAACAGTTCTGGCGTGAAGTGATGTCGCACCTTAGAGAGAACCTTTTTTTGTACTTTTTGCGTTTTAGCAGCCAATTGAGCTTTTGACTCAATATTGGATCCAAAGTTGAGGGTTGGAGTCAATTAAATGTCCAGTGGTTAAAGCCCTCTAATATCGGCACGGATACTCATTTCGGAAAGTGGGAGCCAGATCGGATGGCCTCTTTTTAGCAGAGAACAGACACGCCTGGGTGCTTAGCTGCATTGAACTTGACCAGGTTGGCATCGCCCCAATCCGAGACTGCCTTAAGGGACAAATTCAAGCGCACTGGATTTCTAACCCCACTTTTTCGTGCATCGCATACGTATGGGTACGCACACGACAGCACTGTTGTAGAGCTCTCTACGCGTCGTGTGCGTACCCAAAGGTACCTAACGTGCTTTAGCAAATTGTTAATATGCAGCAGGAAAAGAGTCGTAGAGAGCAACGACCCCTTAGGAACACCGGCATTATAATAATAATAATTTGGATTGGCATTGAAAGCCATTTGTTCGGTCGAGCGGTCATCAACGACCACTCAGATCTGTCGGTCCATCTGGAAATACGAAATCCAAGTAATGAAACCAGTGAACAAGCCATATGAGGAGAGCTTGCTAATTAGGCTGCCATGCCGTACCCTCTCGAAGGCCTTCGAGACGTCGAGGGAAACGGCAACCGCTTCCTCGTGTTTTTCGATGGCCTCACTCCAGATGCGAATAGCATACGCTCGAAGATCTCCAGTAGAGAGGTTTTGGTGAAACCCATACTGCCAATCTCTGGGGAGGTTATTAGCTTCTAGTTGGAGCCCGTTGTTGAGGACACGTCCCATAATCTTGCAGAGTGTGGACGTGTCTAGGAAAGGCCTGTAGTTGGCATGGTCGGCATAACTACCTTTTTTGGGCACAGGTTGCAGGTTAGCAAACTTCCATGTCCTCAGAACAATGGCTGGAATACCAACAGTGCCATATCCAGTTTCCGTAATTAGTCAAATCGTCGTCAAGTCATCGTCAACTTTAATCAGCACTGGCTTTTAACAATCCCAGTGCTTTGTTCAGAACTTGACAACGATTTGAGTGGAAACTGGATAACGTTCCAACACTTGTTTTTTTTTGTATGGAGAAAAATTAAGCGCCCCTAGTGAATGTATGGCGAGCCTCAAATTTTCAATACAAAAAAGCATATTTATAATGCCGAGGCCACACATTGACTATTTTGCTGAATAAAAAGGGATGCACGTATACAGGCTACATAGATGCGTCCCTTTTTATATAGCCAATGTGTGGCCTCGGCATTACAGAAAGTTTTCCGGTTTCCGTAAGTGTTCAAGCAAAAAAAAACTATTCAGCATGTCTGTTTTAAAAAAAAAAAAACACAATTCAAAATAAACTATCAGAAAACTATAGATATATTGGATTGCCTTGCCAAAAATGGCAAAGATAACCTGTGCATATATAGATTCCAAGCACTCGGCGAATTTCAGTCGCGCACGGATTGACAAGCGAACGCAATGCCGAAGTGGTCTTTAAAAAGGTGAAAATAACACACTAGCAATGTTTTTTTAACAGCAATTTCAAGTGAAAAACATTGATCGATCGATGTATTTAATCTACATAATATAAGTTAGCAATGAGTTAATAACGATTTTTGTAAACAAGTCTCTATGAGGAATTTTGATGATGGCGTCAGGGGGGGGCAATTGCACCCATTGCCCCCCCCCCTGTATCCGCGCCTGAAACTAACACCGTATTAGGAACAGCATACTACTGCCCTCCAAAAGTCAGATCACTGCTGACGTTGGTCAAAAAGCAGCCGAACTGAAGTGGAACTGGGCCGTGTATGTCTGTCGCATATCAGACGATTTGTGGGCAAAGCCCACAACACAGTGAGTTCAACAGACCGGTACACTACACTGCAGGCCCAGGCGGAGATGGCGGCACGAACTACTCCTATTTTGTAACAAGTGAGGCCGTACTATGAAATCTTAAATCTGTTCTACTCCTACTGTTGCGGGCAAAGACCTCTATCCTCCTGCCACTCTTTACGGGTTAAAGCTTTGTGATCCCTAGGGCCGTAGTCCGTACCATGAACTCTGAAACACCATTTCAATTTCAATTTATTTATTTCAATTGGGTACATTTAACAATAAAAATTATAAAATGAATACATAAAGAAATAGTATTCTTTTTTTTTAAAACAACAAACATGCAACATAATGTTGCCAAGTCATGTTTGTTAGGTTTCGTCGCCGACGCTGCGCGATCGTGAATTGTATCACCCCGCAATACGGTTCATGATCGCGTAGAGTCAGCGGCTGAACCCAAAGGAGTAGTTTTAAAAAAAAAAAAATTACAATTTCTTTATGTATTCATTTTATAATTTTTATTGTTAAATGTACCCAATTGAAATAAATAAATTGAAATTGAAATGGTGTTTCAGAGTTCATGGTACGGACTACGGCCCTAGGGATCACAAAGCTTTAACCCGTAAAGAGTGGCAGGAGGATAGAGGTCTTTGCCCGCAGCAGTAAGACAGAATAGGTAACAATATAATATAGTAATGAATGAAACTAACCAATAAAAGCATTAACTTATATTATCGTCCCTTTATTTCTATTTTCACCGACGATATCTTTGCTTGGACGACCCCCGTGTTATCTTCAAAAATAAACAAATCATACAATAGTTCTGTTGCTAAAGCCGTCACCGATTCAGTCTGCCACTGTTTCTCAAGCGGGTAACGCGAAAATGGCCAAAGATTTAGTTATTCTCGCGTACTCCGGTGGATTGGATACCAGCTGCATTTTAAAATGGTAACAAAACTATTTCAAACAATATTTGATTAACTTAAATAAGTACATTAAAATATATGAGATTGATAAAAAAGGCTGTGCTTAACATAACCTAATTTCTGTACATACGTGTACCTAGTAAAACATAATAAAAATACTGAACGAGTTGAGAACCTTCCACCTTTTTTGATGTCATTTAAAAAATATAAGTATTAGTCATTTTAGCTAGTATAAGTAGGTACTTATCTACCTGTTTTGTCAGCTAATTAAAGGTTTCATATTTGAATTAGGTACCTACAGGATGACATTGAATTCATGGGCATTATCCTAGGAGCGTAGGTCATTAAACTCATCGTAATGGACAACTACTTTTACTACGAAATCAACGGGGAAATCGTGAAAAAAAACAGTTGTCGCGCGTATTTGAGTGTTTTGTATGGGACATCTGATTTTTTTGCGCTTCTTCAGGTTTGGTTTCATAGTACGAGTTGTCCATTATGATGAGTTTAATGACGTCCTAAGATAATGCCCATGCATTCATTGTCATCCTGTAAAGCGAATGGAAACTAAGAAATTAAAACCCCAGTAGGTTTTGCTTATTTTTAGAAATAAGTCTGCATGTAGGTATTTAGACAATAGATAATATATTGTTTTAATAGATTTGATAAATTAAAAATTAAAAAAAACTTCGATCGTCGGTCGAAGCCTGCGTAGGAGCTTTTTAATTGTCTAACGTCTTATTTCAGGTTGATACAAAAGAACTACGATGTCGTGTGCTACATGGCCGACGTGGGTCAGAATGAAGATTTTGAAAAGGCCAAAGAAAAGGCCATACGGATTGGAGCAAAGGATGTAAGTATATAGCAGTATATACTCAGCGCTATGCATCATATAATAGTGGTACCAGCAGGGCGGATCCAGCTTTTAAGTCAGGGGGGGTCATATAGTTGAGTCGAGGTCTAGTTAGCAGTCAGGCTCCACAAAAGCTATTAGAGTTATGTATGGAAGCCAATGAAAGACGCATTAACGATTTCATAACATACTCGTTTATTAACTCGAATTAATAGCAGGAGAGGTGTGAGTGCTCTCTACTGTACCGGGTCGCAGGGACACCATAGGGCAACTACTAGCTTTATAAGCTCACGAAACCAAGGCCTTAAGAACAAAGGTCTCTTGTTAATAATTGTAAATAAAACATATGAAAGAGAGAGCTTTACTTCATATAGGTCAAAGTGAGACAGATTGATTTTTGCTATATCCAACACGCCCCCTCAAAAATTAATCTCTTTCCTTAAAAACGTTTTCGAAAAACTATTTACATTTAAAATGACACTTCACACCTTCCCGCTCTGTCTGGGAGTACATTCATCATGGTCCAACATTCGTTGCACAGGATTAGGGAAAACCCAGAAAAACCTAATCAGACCAATCCAATTTAGTAGCATTTCATTTTAATCTACTTAATTTAATTTCATAAACATCAATCAAACAGATCGTATTTACAATTTTACACATGTTACAAGACATCATGGACTTCATTACAATTAACAACATTTACTTAATTTGCGCAAGTTTTTCTTTCAATGTCGAAAAACACACAGTCGGCAACTACTTCGTTAGGATTAATTATATCAGCCAACTGATCACCAGTTGGGCCAGTAGGTAGTATAAATGTTTTAGTCGAATTATTTTTCACCTGTACCCTTCAAAAATATATTTTATAATTCAATCCTTTGTGATTTGTCAAATTATTACCAATGCTTATACATCCCAAATTACCCTGATAAACAGGAATGGCGCCAGGGATCTCAACTGGTCACTTATATACATACTGGTAACTCATGACTTTAACCACAAAGCTTCTTTTACAGACTCAAACAAAATCATGTACCTAATCAGCTTCACAAGACGAAGCCGCCGTTGTTTATCGCTTTGTTTGCCAGCATATTGTGCATTGTTCAAACAGTTGAAACAAATAACCCGTGGTAATTTTTCGTTGTAGTCATCACTACCCCCAATATAAGTCCACGTAACCGCTCATATCATTTGTGTTACAATCAATCGACTCAACCTGGGTATAGGTCAGCTTTAATTCTATCGTCCCTTTCAGGTAACGTAACACCCTTTTTAAACATGACCATAATGTTTGGTCGCTTTTGTTAGCAAACCGACTAAGGATGTTTATAGAAAAGCTCAGGTCTCCACGAGAACAGAGTACGTATCTAAGCATCCCAACAGATTCATACAAGGGGCCTTTGTAGTTTCATCTGAGTTTAAAGTTCATCAATTTTATTTGCTATAGGACTGACAGAATTATTACTCAGACTCACTCAGGTTGAACTTTTCTAATACTGACTATATGTACAGCTCATATACCGACGAAACATCGTATGTCTCTTAAATCTACCATTATATATTGGTCATCAAGTAGTTATTGAAAATATTCACGGTATAATAATTATCTGCAATTACAATAATGACATCATTGACACACAGCACAACATAAAATTTTTTTTACAATTTACAAATGTTTCCTGCATCTAGAGTATAAATGCAGCGATCAGCTGATGAGTATCGAAAGCCCTTTTCCATCAAAGTTTGTTCAAACATTTGAAACCAACAGCGCGCGGAATATTTTAATCCATACATTCTTAGCTTTGTTTAATTTGCAAACTAAATTGCCTTCATATGAGATTTCTTCAGAAATGTTCATGTATCATGTAATTCTTCCGATAGTTTCCCATTCAAAAACGTCGTATTAAAGGCGATATAATGGACAAGTAAATTGAATTGATTTGCAAAAATCTAATATAGATCTGAAACTTGATCTTCTAGCTACTAAGGCAAAAGTTTCATTATTGTCAGTTAAATTATATTCCTGACTGCGAACAACGCGAACTCGCGAAATCGCGAGCAACTATATTATGCGCTTTATATTTTACAGGTTTTCCAAACTCATCATTTTTCACAGTGAATACAGAAATACACAGACTGTAAATGGTTAGGTTCTTTATAGTCAACAATATTTTTATCAACAAGTTTTTGTATAAATCAAATAGGTATCCAGTTCATAAAAGCTCATCATTCCTGGATTTAATTTCATCAAAAGACAGGTGTTGTACAAATTAAGCTAGTGGCACACAACAAAGAGTAAATATCATCATGTTAATTATAAGATACACAGGAAGTATACCTAAATACAAGGAATACAGATACAGATTCAGATGGCAAATAGTTTTTATTCCTCTCACTCCTTCTAACTTGTTTTTCACAAGAAGGTTGCTCATTTTTAGGTAGAGTCAACTTATTTGAAATTTCTGTGCACATATCTGTTTCAACTACAGATTTATTAGGCGGTGGACCTAATTGTGCAGGTAATACGCATGTTTGTGAACCATCTGATTTTACCAATCAGACATGCAGTGATCTGATTTCAATATATCAGATTTGCACGAACTTTAAGTGTCCGTTTTTTTGTGTCAGAGTGACCTGAATTTCCACTTGAAATTCCCATAGACTTCGACGGTCTACTTTATAAGAAATAGATCACATCTCTGACTATCACAAACTTTTCTCTTACCATATCTCACACCTTAACCATTCGGTTCATACACGACAAAAATAGCTTTTAATGATTTGTCATCAAACTTGGTCTTTCTAGTCTTTCTATGAAAATAGACAGTTGAACTGAAAACCTTTAAATAGTTACGGCTTTCTACCATGCCAAAATCAAATGGTGTGTTAAGCACATCGCGCATTCAGTGCTTTAGTGGGACTCAACACAGCCTCACCCCAGAACGTTTCACCAGGTACCATGGCACTAAATCGTTCTGTTCTGTTCGTATCATACATTCGGCAAATCCGTCAGAAACGGAGTAAATAACACTGTTCAGTGGTAGCTAATACCTTCTAACATACAAAAAATTAATCTTTAATTTTATTTGATAAATACTCGCCACCGTTTTATTGCTATAGAGGTTGACTATTTTCAAACCGAAATAAGCTTCACACTTATCGAAACGCAGCAAAAAACATCTTTACAGGGCTATTAAGTATGTTCATCCACAAAAACCACATAATAGTTTTTGCCGTCAAGTGTTGAAAGAGTGATGGGACCGCACAGGCACACGAGCTGTGCACATTTAAACAATGGTCGTTTTTATAACTTTAAAGATTACGACCTACCAAATGTCAAACATGTCCGCCCTTCATCCATGCAAGCTTCACAAAGTTTATCAGTTAATTTAATGTTTTCAATTCATTCTAAATTAGAAAACATACACTTGCTTTTTATTTGTAGGAAATTCAACTTTTCAATAATAGTCTTTCGTGCATTAATTCATTATTATTATGAACGATCTTTAATTGTTACTGAGCTTCCAGCATTTAAAACATGCCTATCAAACATAAAGTTGATGCCAGTTAAATTGTTCAAAGACTCACCATTATTTGCTGTCTTACCCTCCTTGCCGTATATATATCTCCACACCATCGTTTTTACCAAAAACGATAGTCATACTCGTACCAGCTTGTTGCATCTTTTTGACTTTCATACTGTTCGCCTCCAACCATAAAAGCGAACCCGGAGATATCCGACGAATTAGGACCAGATAGATGTATTGATGGTCTGCACAGTTCTATTATTCTCGGTACGCTGTTGAGCTTGTTGACCTCTTCTATTATAATAACAATCTGTTTTATAATGTCCTTTTCTTCCACAGTGGTGGCAGGTAACATTTTTGTTTTTATTAAATTTTCTCTTAAACTGCTGTTTCCTTAGCTGATTATTGTTATATTTATTGTGATTGTCAATTGGTTTCTGTACCCCTTTCGTCAACACTTGTGCTTGGAGCACTTTAGAGCTTGTTTCACGTCTTTCATTCATTATTTTAATTTCCTGGTCAAGCAATCTTGTCTTGACAAATGTCAGTGTGATGTTATCCTCCGTCAGTGTTTCAATAGCAGTAATTACTCCATCGTAACTGCTCGGTAAAGTCATAAACAGGTGTGTGACTTTATCCACCTCTTCTAATTTTGCACCTGCAGCCAGCAACTCCGTGATCAAGTCATCAAATTTTTGAGAGTGTTTCATTAGTGGCTTATCACTTGCCAGCTCTAAGTTCAGTAAGCGCCTTCGTAAAGCAAGTTGAGTGGCGATGCTGTTTCTTTCGTAAATAGAGTCCAACTTCAAGAAAATTTGCTTTGCTGTGATATTTTCATCACTTGTCAGTCCGAGCAACGAATCGGACAAACACTCAATTATAGTGTTTTTAGCCACACATAGTTCTTTGTATGTTCTTTGTTCTCACTATCACTTTCTAGTTCCACAGGAGTATCACTGTCTATTATTTTTAAAACACCAAGTTCACTTAGTAAATTTCGTATTCTAAGTTTCCAGTTTTCCCATTAAAAGGTTTAATATTACGCTTTAACCTTTGGCTTTCCATTGTTTTGTTTTAGCCAATAATACTTGGAATACTACAAACACTTATCACTCACAGAGTTCAGAAAGTTTTTATATACATCGCACTTAAAGTGTTTTTTATTTTTCATTTCACTGGGCCCATAACCTATTAGAGTTATGTATGGAAGCCAATGAAAGACGCATTAACGATTTCATAACATACTCGTTTATTAACTCGAATTAATAGCAGGAGAGGTGTGAGTGCTCTCTACTGTACCGGGTCGCAGGGACACCATAGGGCAACTACTAGCTTTATAAGCTCACGAAACCAAGGCCTTAAGAACAAAGGTCTCTTGTTAATAATTGTAAATAAAACATATGAAAGAGAGAGCTTTACTTCATATAGGTCAAAGTGAGACAGATTGATTTTTGCTATATCCAACAAAAGCTATCAGTAGTCGACCTACACCCATCCCAGGGGGGGGGGGGGGCAGGACCCCCATGACCCCCCCTGGATCCGCCCTTGGTACCCTGGGATATATGTTTCTGTAGTGCCATTGTTGTTATACCTGTTACAAGATTGTACCTAGTTGTTGTTTTTTTATGAAGGCATTGAATGAAGCTATCAAAAGAAGGTGAGGTGTGATTGATTCAGGCGTTACTTTGCGGAAGTCCATTGTTACCAAAATTTGTTTTAATTTCTAGTGTTTTTTCCGCTGTGGTAGAAGGTGAGGTTTCTACTACTGCTGCGAAAGAGTCAGGTCTAGAGGACTTGTTCAAAAATTCAAGTGTATCGGATCTTCTCGTAACAGAAAAAAATAGAAATAATGTATTGCTGTCCTTCTCTGATACAGGAAACTTTATTAAAGCATGATGCTTTCGATAAATCTAGCATGTCAAATAAACAAAATTTACTATCTGGGGCTTGAATTTAGAATCTTATGCAAGAGTTTGCGTATACGAATATGATCGAATTTCAAACAATATCATAACAATATGTAGGATGGAGATAACTCACATCGCGCAGATAGTCATAGTATAGTATGTGATAATTATTTGCTCTAACTTTAGATTCGTAACGTTACTTATCTCAAAGTCAAAGGCTAAAACTCTGCCTACTGATAAATTACAAGTCTGTTGTTCAAACGACTTCAAAAAAGGAGGTTCTCAATTCGACTGTATGTTTTTTCCTCGCAAGTGTGATGAAAAACGTCGTATGAAACGCGTGTGCATTTATCATTACACTCTCGGCTTCCTTATCGCTCGCCTGCGACTCGCGCGCAACATAGCACATTTGTATCATAATGTACCGTACCTACTTGCAATTTACTTGCTGCTACTACTACTTACCTATTTAGGTACTATCTCGTCCAATTAACACTCTGATTATTAATGTTTGTTTGCTGTATCACTACAAAACGTTGATGTAGTAGGAGGCATTTATATCATTATCATCATAATCAGCCTATAATATTTGCTGGATATAGGCTTCTTCCAAGGCACGTCACTTAGTCCGCCAATGTCTCGCAAAGGTTCGAGACCCGAGAGTCGAAAGATGTAAGGAAAGGAAGTAACCAATTAATCATCATCATCATCAAAACCTAACTTCCTAAACTGCTTAATTAAAACTAACTTAAAATTTAATAATCAATAAGAGACTGTTTAAAGTATTAATATTATAGGCGAATTGTAAGGCTAATTTTCTGCCCCATATAAAGTTTTTTGGTCAATTGGTCACGTTTATCAGAAGACGCAGCGTAGGAAGGCATCCCAGTAGGTGGACCGACGACATTGTAAAAATCACGGGCAACCGGTGCATGGTCTAAGGGGGAGGCCTTCGTTCAGCAGTGGACGTCTCCGGGCTGATGGATGATGATGATGATCATTAATTGTTGCAGGTGATCGTAGAAGATTTGCGCAAGGAATTTGTCTCCAACTACATGCTGCCAGCGATCCAAATGGGTTTGATCTATGAAAGTCGGTACTATCTCGGCACTTCTCTAGCGCGTCCTTGCATTTCTGTCGGACTTGTCAACGCTGCCAAGAAGTTGGGCGCTAAGTATGTAAATTAAGGCGTGCTTTACACTAAAGCGAGTCGAGAAAGAAAGCCAAATGAAAGCCGAATATATTAAATACCTAGTACATCATTGCAATTCGGTAGTAAGTTGGTATTTGTTGAACAACAAAGCTGACCCGAAGGCTTTGTCAGAACCAAAAAATTTACCGAGGCCGAACCGCTTAGGGCTGATTTCACCATACCACGTTAATTATTTAACGCCTTGTTAAACCTATTAACAGACAGAATTAATCGAACACAAGCTTGAATAACCAAATAACCTCAAATCAAACTTAATAAAAGTATGACACTTCAACCACTCAAATGAAAAGTAGCCCTGTTGTGCTATTATCGTACATAGTGAATGTTATTTAAATTCGGTCGCGTAGCATAACAAGTGACGTATAATACGACTAGGGGAAAAGTTGTGCACATTTTCATTTAATGATATATCAAATAAGGACGTTTCGATTTGGTAGTATTAGAAAAAGAGTGAATAATTTACGTTTCATTCACCTAACATCGGATTTAATAATGGTCCGTTAAGTTTTCTTAATGGGACGTAAAATGATTTCACCGCCCTGTTATTTTTAAACACCCATTAGCTAATGCCTCATTAGGAGTTAACAGACATGGTATGGTGAAATCAGGCCTTAAGTGTATTGCACGCCTAACATCATAAACCATCTTATTCATACTTTCAGTGTTGAAGCCGCCATAATTAATATGTGGTATTTTATATTGGAATGTATCTTATTTGTATGAGTATTTTAATACCTACCCCCCTAGCACGCGCCGAGGATTAATTGGTCTTTCCCCACGCGGGAAAGTGATAAAGCTAGAATATGGATATACCTATAACTACGTCTGTTTCGTTTTAGTGAGAGGAAAGAGTGGTTAGACTTTTATCGAGCGGGCTGATGTGTACAGAGTTTTTTACTACGATATTTTTGTATATATGTTATTTATCTTCTAGCAGTGGCGGTTATCCGTAAGGCAAGCTAGGCTCGTGCCTAGGGGCGCGGGGGCGAAGTTAATACATTTATATCGTATAAAATATCGACCCAAGATATGTTCAGCGTGTACTAAAAAGATACGGTCTAGAACTCAATCAACCTGTATAAGTCACGATCACTCTTGGTTGTGCCAGACTCTTGAGGGGCGCCGATCAGGTGCTTGCCTAGAGCGCTGTCGACATGTAATCCGCCTGTGTTCTAGATACATATCTCACGGAGCCACCGGCAAAGGAAATGACCAAGTCAGATTTGAGCTCAGCGTCTACTCTTTATGGCCTGAAGGAAAGGTAAAGATTTTACTTTACTCTCCTTTGATGTACAAACTGAACTCTAAATTTTTGCGACAAAAAAACTATAATAATATACTTAGTCAGCGTCAAAAGATCTCGTCGTCAGCCATAAAACGTCCACTGCTGGACGAAGGCCTCCCCTTTTATAGAGGGGTGTTGCCATAATCCCCACGCTTGGCAGGCGGCTTGGGGATCGCAGAATGCTCACCACCGTTAACCAAAAGGACGCTGCTACCCGTCCTCCGGTGGGTCTGGTTGCAGTTTAAGGACATACCCAGGTCCATAGTCAAAAGATCTAAATGATAAGAACTAAATCCTCCAAGGCGTAATCCGGTGAGTGATTCACCAACAAAAGGTCTACTGTAGACATGTCTACTGTACTCTGTCATTTCCTATTTTTCAGCAACTTTATAATAAAAATGGCTCTAGCTAGAGTAGAGGCATTATTCAGGAACAAAATAGAGGAATACGTTTGTATGGAAAATCGCTCACCGGATTCCCGGTTAACTTTCAGAATATTGAAAAAATTCAAGAACAAGTCCAAATCTATAACGTAGAGTAAAGGCATAGCAACAAAAGAAGTTCAGTAAAGAATTTCTAGTTTTTTTTTTTTATTAATAGACAGGTTAACTCTTTATTGCTGACAAAAAAATACACGTATAGGATAAAAAAATAATACCGGGTGTTAATTTGAACACCGTTATCCTTCTAGGATATTATTGTACTCATCATTATGAACAACTTTTACTAAGGGGCCAACCCTGGAATCACGAAAAAACAGCTGTTCCATACAAAAAGGTTCATCGATCTTGGACAAAATGTATGGAACAACTGTTTTTTTTTTCGTGATTTCAGGGTTGGCCCCATAGTAAAAGTTGTTCATAATGATGAGTACAATGTAACGGTGTTCAAACTAACACCCTGTATTTTTTTCTGCCCATTGCAATTTATCGGCAAGGCAAGTCATTCAGTTCAAAAACTTTTCAGATCATATCTCCGTGGCGTTTGCCAGAATTCTTCCAAAGATTCCAAGGTAGAAGCGATCTGATTGAATTCGCTAAAAGCGAGAATATACCAGTATCCGCTACTCCCAAAGAACCTTGGTCGACTGACGAAAATATAATGCATATTAGGTAAGTCCAGCTTCACTTTCGGCTCTTATGTCACACTAGTTACAAGCACAGAATAAATAATAGTACCACGGTACAAGGCCGTAGCCAGGAATTCATTTCGGGGTTGGTCGAGCTCTGGACCAGAGACAATAAGTAACAACTTTAAGACGACGACGATCTATACGTAAGTAGGTATGTATAAAACGGTGGGTTGGCGATGGCATTTCCGGGGGGGGGTTGGACCCCGCCCCCCCTGCCTACGGCCTTGACTAGGTATAGCAATTTAATTCATCGATAATGAACAGGGTTAGGCGGAAAGTTAGTAGCAGCTAATGGGAGCGCAGAGCATTGACAGTGACAGCTTATATACATCAGTCCTGAATATTTTCTTCTTGCTCAAATGAAGCCAAGGTTTACACTTTTTAAAAACGCTCAGGGTTACGCGAAACCCTGACGCGAACTTTTATAATGGGGCCAATCCTGAAACCGTGAAACAAATAAGCTGCTTTATAAATTTCGTCGAGGATGAATGTCATTTTCAACCGACTTTAAATGGGGAGGTTCTCAATTCGACTGTATGTCAATTTTTTTTTTGTATATTTGTTACGTTATTACTCCGCCAATTATGAATTGATTTTGATGATTATTTTTATGCGTTTGGTAGGTCATCATACTTCAAAGGTAGTCCCATATACATTTTATCGAAATCGGTTCAGTAGCTTAGTTTATGAATCAAAATAACTAACACGACTCGGGTAAACTGGAAAAATAAATATGAAATTAAACTAGTCGAAATTGATGTCGGTTTTTTTTTTAAATTATCAGTAGTAGTAGGGAATAGTTTATTTATTATAACGAATTTCAGGGTTGGCGTCTTAGTAATAGTTGATCATAATAATAAGTTCTCACAGTGATCTCCTAGTTCATAAGATTCTTTCTATTTGTTGTTATATTTTTGGTATGCACTTTAAAGAGTTTCTATCTCTCTCCCTTCGGCTTAGCTCTACCGTTCTACCCCCACCAACAAGAGGGGTGTTATAAGCTTGTATCTGTGGCATTCCCAAACCGCAGAACCGTTTTTTTTTAATAGGTGGTTAGATCGAGAGTATTCTTAGCTAAACAGCTGAACCGATTTTGATGTAGTTTTTAGATTTTTCTGTTTCAAGGAAATCTGCCGGGAGTAATTTATTTTTTATGTTGTAAAACTCGAATCCGACACATTGCAATATCTATTTTATGTATGTTAACTTATTGTACCAGCTATGAGTCCGGTGTCCTGGAAGACCCGGGTGCGGTGCCGCCCGGCGGCATCTACAAGATGACCCGCGACCTAACCAGCGCTGAAGACTACCCGAGCGTAATTGATGTCAACTTTGAAAAAGGTTTGATTTTACATTTTGGGTCTCACATTTTTTTTTATACTGTCAAGTGACGAGACGAGCAAGACTTTCGCCTGGTGGTAAGTGTCACGCCTGCCACTAACAGTAGCAGTGCTAGAATTGTGAACTTGCGAACACAATCCTGCGCCGCACTGCACTGCGCTCGTCGCCCTGAGATATTAGACCCTTCATACCCAGTAATTTATCTGGTAACATTGCCCTTCAAACCGGAACACAGTAATGCTTGCAAACTACTGCTTGGCGGTTGAAAAACTGGCAAAGGTGTGGTACTTCCCCAGGCGGACTATGCAGTAGAGTCCTACCACTACAAAAACAAACGACTACATAAACAAACACATCAAGTTAGTTTGCATTGAACACAATATTTTTCTAGGTTTTTTTTTGGCGGGAACACGGAAAAATCATGTCGTTGCATTCTATTATTTTCTTAAACTTGTGTATTTTCGCGAATTAATGATTTAAAATGGTGGTGTTTTATTCATTGAGTGTTGAATTACATGCACGAGTGTGGGCAAGTGATATAATGTGGTGAAACATGTCTTTTTGTGTTGTTTTCAAAACTCCGTAGAAGCTCATAGTAAAGTCGCCACAACTTTACTAGGGCATGACTTGGACTCGACTATGACTAATTTCGTGTGACTGACTGTGATATCATGACATATTTGACTTGATTTTTATATAAATACTTGAAAAAATCATAAACTTGACACTGGCAGAATGCACAACGTGCGATGCCAAGAACTAAGAAAAAAAAAATTATTTTTCTAAGCAATGGTGTGACGAGACGAGCCTGACATTCGCCTGATGGTGAGTTTTACGCCTGTGTTAGAGTAGGCTTTTATTATTGTATTTTATAACTATCAATTAACGTGTAATACAGGTATTTACGTGTTAATAATACCCTACCCTGCATATAACAGTAGCAGTGCCAGAATTTTGTTGTGACCTTGCGAACAAAATCCTGCGCTGGACCACACTGCGCTCGTCACCCTGTATGCAGACCTGACGTATGCAGGGTTCCTGCCAATGTTTTCCTCCACAAGTAGTCCACCAGTGGTATCAAAATCACAAAAAAAAACCGGTTCATAAATCCCAAAAAAGTCATTATGGTACGGGCCCGGGATTGAAACCACGACCTCGCGATTCGAAGTCGAGCGATCTACCACTAGGCCACCACGGCACGCCTAAATAACAATGTTTCCTCTAAAATACTGTTTTAAACCATCACGGTTGTTCACTACAGTTCTATTAGTATTTACGGGATATTTACCGTGATTATGTTGTGAAATGAGCTGCCGATATTTCGGCGCAGTTGCATGCACCATGTTCAGTTGTTACCGTAAATAGGCTAGATGACTGATTTTCTTTTATTGTCCTATTAAAATGTGGCCCATAAATATAGCTGATTAATGAAAAGAAAATGAAAATCTGATCAAAAATAAGCAACTTATAAGCATTTTAATATCATGCCAGACAGAGAGGCGAAACAGCAAATCGTGACGTCACTTCTCTGTGCGCCATATCAATTCTATTCTGACAAGTAAGGCGTGACGTAATTTTTTGTTTTGTGGGAAATCGACACAGTGGTCTCTAACAAAAACTTTAAACGCTCATATATCAGAACATTATTAACCGATTTAAATTATTTCTTCAATAAACATATTATAAGTATTTAATTAAATTTTTCATCAAAGCTATTGGTTTCAACGATATAAACATCAGTCAGCTACCCTATTAGCCGTAAAAAATAATAGAACTGTAATGTTATATTATCAGGTGTGCCGGTATCAGCCCGCATTCCCAGTGGCCACGAAAAGTCGCTGCTGGTCACCGACCCGCTCAAGTTGGTGGAAACATTGAACAAGCTCGGCGGACAGCACGGTGTTGGCCGTATAGATATCGTTGAGAATCGCTTCCTCGGACTTAAGGTGAGATAAACCTTTTCGTTGTCTTTATTTTTTTTGTTATTGGCGTCGCACGTTGTGCATTTTGCCAGAGTTAAGTATATATGAATGTTCAAGTTTATGTAGTATTAGCAAGTCAAATATGTCATGAAATTGTAGTCGTCACACGAAATTAGTCAAGGGCGAGTCCAAGTCATGCCCTAGAAAAGTTGTGGCGACTTTACTATGGAGCTTTTACGGAGTTTTGAAAACAACACAAAAGACATGTTTCACCACATTATATCACTTGCCCACACTCGTGCATGTAATTCAACACTCAATGAATAAAATACCACCATTTTAAATCATTAATTCGCGAAAAAACACTAGTTTAATAAAATAATAGAATGCAGCGACATGATTTTTTCCGTGCCAAGAATCCTTCGTTTTCTTTATTAGCGCCCATCGTCACGTCACCTACAGAACAATGATTAGAGTGTGTTTTTTCTTCATTTTTGGCTCGCACTTTGTGCATTCTGCCAGTATCAAGAACGTACATTTTTCAAGAGTTTGGTAGTACTTATTAATAAGTCATAAAAGCACAGTCAGTCACACAAAATCAGTCACGGTCAAGCCCAATTCGTATACTTTACGTATAATTTAATTACTACTTACTGTATTTGAGCTGAGAAATCTTTATAGTTTGAAGTTGTGTTCTTTAAACAAGGAGGTCCAATTATTTATTCTATGCTCTAAGAAAGTCTTGGAGGATCTAGCTGGCTATATAAATAATCAAAGAAGAAATTCGATTCGAAAGATCTCGTCACAAATATAAAATGGTGTGTACATAAGGCTCTTATTTATTTCAGTCGCGTGGTCTCTATGAAACGCCGGCGGGGACCATTCTACACGTTTCGCACCTCGACTTGGAAGCCTTTGCTCTTGACAGAGAAGTATTAAGGTAACATTTTTTTTTTTTAATCTTATAATCAACATTAAATTTTTATTACGATATAGGAAATAAGATAATAGGATTTAGGTATCTATATGACAATGGTAAGGTTTATTCCCATCATAGATTTTATAATTATCACACTTCACACTAAAATCATAAATGCGAAAGTTTGTCGGGATGTGTGAGTAGTGTGTGTGTGTGTTGGTTACCTCTTCACGCCAAAACGGCTAAACGGATTTGGATGAAACTCGGAGTGGATGGCTTTATTCTCGGAATAACAATACTTAAGTACATTAATATGTATTATTATGCTACTTTTTTTCATCAACATCATCACCGTTTTTAATCATCACGCGGATGAAACAGCTAATAAAAAGTAGGTTCGTATAGGCTGAGTGGCCAGCACTAGTATCAGTCTTACTTAAAAAAACTTTTCAACCTTAGTCACTGCTTAAGATGCTTTGTCAACTTCTCACTGACGTGAAGTTGCACGTACAAGAATAGGACAGAGAAGTTTAAGAAGTGACTAAGGTTGAAAAGTTTTTTTAAGTAAGACTGTTAATGTGCCGCTCGAAGACCTCTCACATGGCTTGACGGTCGTAATATAGCATAGCATAGAACAAACAACCGGGAACAACAATTTAATGTGTCATCCGACCCATGGTAGCGCTCAGAAATATGGCAGATATGGCTGCCACTTCAGTTCTATTTATTTATTTTATTTTTTGATACACAAAACAGGACATTGTCAAAACATATACATAATTCGTCGTCAGCCATAAAACGTCCACTGCTGGACGAAGGCCTCCCCCTTTATAGAGGGGTGTTGCCATAATCCCCACGCTTGGCAGGCGGCTTGGGGATCGCAGAATGGTCACCACCGTTAACCAAGACGACGCTGCTGCCCGTCCTCCGGTGGGTCTGGTTGCAGTTTAAGGACACACCCAGGCCCTTATACAATGTAAGCTAGGATACACTTAGGATACATAATAAGCTAGGTAGAATTTCGAGCCAGACTATGTGCCTTAACATGTGTAAACATTACACATGTGTAAACATTACACATGTGTTCATTCATTATTACGCTGAGGTATGTATGTCAGTGACTTAATTAGGACGATAAGTTTTTTAGTGCATCACTTTGTTCCGGATGACTGTACCTATGTATTATAAGACTATATTAAACATAACGTAAACATGTAGAGCGTGTCTTAACTGTTGCAGGGTAAAGAAATATCTACAAGACAAAATGGCCGACTTCGTCTACAACGGTTTTTGGTTTTCGCCCGAAGCGAACTTTACAAGAAAGTGTTTGGAGACGTCTCAAGAATCAGTTACAGGCTCCGTGACGATCCAAATTTTCAAAGGAAATGGTAAGATTCTGCTAAAACCACAGAAATTATAATAATAAAATATAAAATAAAGTAGGTACTAGCGCCATCTAGCATGAGATTTAATCTTCATTTTACTTTTCTTAGTTTAGCTACTTGCCACTAGAGAACACTTCTCAGCTAACTTTACCTCTGAGAAGCGGAGAAAACCCTTAGGTCCATTTAAATTCAATTCAATGATTTACTTATCTATTTTTATAACTAGCTATGAAAGTAGACTTTTTTCTTGACTGATTCGTAACTAGTTATACGTTGTCTTCTCTGAGAATGTTACCATTGTTAATGATATTAGCCTTTCATCAGTGTGGGAAAAGCTTTTATGACAGACATTTTTATTGTTACAGTTACTGTGCTAGCTAGAAAGAGCACCACCAGTTTGTATAACAAAGATTTGGTGTCCATGGACATTGCTGGCGGATTCTCACCAGAAGACAGTACTGGCTTTATCAACATCAACGCTTTGCGGCTCAAGGAATACGCGCGATTTGCTGCACAGACCCGACCAACATAAATAAAAACTATTAACCTACCCGAGTGAAATATCCGAAGTAAAATAATTATCAAAATCGATGATTGGTTTTATTTATTTCGCTACAATTATGTTTTATAGTTCACACTAACAATTAAACACAGAAATAAATAGGTACCCAAAAATGTGTGTAACACCTGGTGGTCTTATTGCTAAAAGCAACTTCTTCCAGTTCCAGGCAACCTTATGGAATGGAGAGGATTTGTGAAATTATCCAGATGACCCGGTGTTTTTTTCCTAAATTGACCAACTCAGTATTAAGTATTGGCGAATAAAAAAACAAATAGGTAATAATAATATTATTTGAATGGTGGCGTTCAATTTATGCTAAAATATGATCGTATGTACAAAGTGTAGACAACTGATGTAAAATAATGTTCAATGAAATAAAATGTGGTGACTACTAAGGGTGACTAGGTATTAGATAAAGAGCTCACTCCTTTATGTGGCCAGTGGTACAAAATCAGTCTAGAATTAACCAAATTATCTTATAATGGGAACAAAACAGTAAAATACTCATTTTTGGCCTAAACTTTTTCATGTTGTTTTCGATTATCAATTAAATATGTAGGTACCAACAGTAAAGTAACGTAGTAGGTATTTACTTACTCTATGAGTAAAGCAGTAAAGGTAAAGTCTTGAAACGGAAACAATTTTTTCTCTTCTGGCAATTCACATCTTCCTACTTAATACAGGGTTGCTAGAATTTGGAACAATTTGCGATAGTGGCGCGGACATTCTACTAATTTTTTGCTACGCTCGCGCTGCTGCTGTACCATACTTTTTAGACTATGTAGGTGTAGGGCATGATTTTAGACTACCTATATTGGAAGAGTAATAGGTACTGATAGACAACGTTTGAACTTGATTGTGGCCACGCCTAGAGTTCTCGTGGTTTTAAACGCACCTCACAGACAGAAAAAAATAAGATGTTTTCAAAACTCCGTGAAAGCATTACTTGGACTTGACTGTGGTTGTATGACTTATTTGACTTGTGAGCTAGATCCTCCAAGCTTGTTAGTGCATAATATCTTGAAACATACATTTATACGTGACACCGGTAGAATGCAAAAAGTGCGATACCAATAACGCAGGGGAAAAAAACAATGACGTCGCTTTTTTTTAATCGCATTTTTTTAAAAATTTTGTCAACCGTCACAAAGTTTAATTTATTAAAATCAATGTCAACTTTCAATGTCAAGTCAAAAAAAAACGCAAATATTGGTCTGGTGAATTATTATTTAAAAAATATTTGTTTTTTTACAAATCAAAATAAAATACTGTCTATTTCATTATACTCGGCAATTAATAACAAGTTACAAGAATTACTGTCCCAAAATGCAAAGAAATCTACCCCAAAACAAAGAAGCATTGCTCAAATCATACACAACAAGACTCAAGGAAGATGTAAAAAGTATGCTGGAGAATTTCGAAGGTAAAAAAACACACACATGATAAATAGACCTGTGTAAATGCAGTCATTGTTTATTAGAATTGGAATACGCTTGAGAAAGAAAATACCTCGTATGATAAAAGAACTTGCTTCAAGCTCTTCGCAACCGGAGATTTGCAACATCACATTATAATATTATTTTATTGTTTACAGAAATTATTAAACTCGCCAAACTAGAGAATGAAACTCAAGTAAATAGGATGACACAAATAGAACAGGACACATACGAGATGCAAGTCAGAGCTGCTAATATTGGTAATTTGACCAGTATCTAGTATTCACTTTTTTGCAAAGAAATATTAACCCACTCAATATTATATCTAAAAGTTGAAGTGAACAATTAACCAACTCAACATTATCAAAAACTATTGAAGTACCAAAATATTCTTCTCTAGGTCTTTTATTTTCAAGAAAGAAATCTTTTGTTACATTAGGTACTTGTCTGTATTGAAGTACTGAAAGGTAAGCGCAGTAGCGTTACTTACTGGAATGGTTTAGTAAGATTGTACCTACTAAGTGTCCCGCAGTGCCTGACGGAGTGCACTTGGAATTTTTATTTAGCAAAATTTGAAACAAGCACTTGCTATAAATGACAAATTAGCACTCATTTAAAAACATGATGCTAAATCACATTATGATTAATTGTGCAATCAGTTTGAATTAAAACATAACCTCTTAGTTTTCCAGGGTCATTATAATATTTTTGATTTTCAATTTACAGTGAGAGCTGGAGAGTCCCTGATGAAACTGGTGTCAGATATTAAGCAGTACTTGATATTGAACGACTTCCCGTCAGTCAACGAGGCTATAGCACAGAATTCGAAGCTATTCCGAACAAAACAGCAGGAGTGTGACCAGAAGCTAATGTCATTAAGAGATGACATCGCAGCAGATCTTTATGATTTAGAAGATGAATACTTTACAAGCATCTATAAGTAGTATTTCCTTTAGATCTAGATTAAGGTTAATATACTATATTTAAGTTATGTATGAGGTAATTATTATAAGTATTAAATAGAAGTAAATATTCTTCTGAAATATCTTGTCATTATTTAGCATTGCGAACTACGGGGTTGGCTACACGGAGTACCTTGTAATATACAGAAAGATGGCTACACAGTCTCCATCCGCTAGTAGTACTTTCCATACAAGTGTATTTATTTTTTTCGAAAAGTACCTTGTTATTTCGATTTATTTGTCAATTTTTTTTACAGTATCTGTTTGGATCATAACTTCCCACTTCAAAAAATCTTCAGAGCCAAAATAAAATATTTTTTAAACTAAGACATTTAAAAATAGGTAATTGGCCAAATGCAAAATCAATGACGCCACAAAGTTATGAAGAAAAAAAACATTTTATTTTTGGGTCGTGTCATTATATTCTAGTGCTGACACACACTAGCGATATTACTATTTAATACGAAGACTCGAAACGAGGATCGATAACAAAAATGGCCAATGGTATCGATACTATTGGCTATTAACATTAGTATTTATCTCGATGCTATATATATATTTTAGGGTTTGTTTTGTATAATATAAGTTCTTAAGTTGTTTTACATATATTTTTACCACAATGTATCTTAGTATGTTATATAATTTTTTTATGAGACTAACGGAGATGTCAATGTCTGCCAACATTACAATCAAAGTCATGCACCCCGACAAGCTTTCTTTTCTTACCGAAACCGAGATCGTATAGTCAGCAAGCGCTTAGTAGGATACAAATTTAATCATTACCATCTTTTGAGACATAGTAGCACTAGTTAAGTTAAAAAAAACATGACCGCCATACAAAGTGTCTTTCCCATACTGACAGAAACCGATCTTGTATATATAGTGGTGGTGGCGGGAAACCGAGTATAGGGTCGTTAAAGCTTATTAATATAGTAAATCTTACTTCATTTACTTGTTTAATATAAGTAAAAGTTAAAGAAAAATGTATGTGTAACTTTTATGGTTTACATAAACATTACAAATTCATAAACTGCTAATAATAAATCGTTTTAGCACTAGGTTAAGAAGATACGATGGGACTGACAAGTACATGTACAAAAGTCCCAAAAAAAAAAAGAAAAAAAATATATCGTATATGATAAATATCTCTGACTAATACAGTGTTGATACTTTGGCAATACTATCACTATAATTTTCATTTTTTTTTAAGGCATAAGCCTTTTTAACTACAACAAACTACAAAGACTACTTAGCCTACTACACAACAAAAAACAAAAGGATTGTATCCAGACCGATGAAAGTCTAGAGACAATCCGGCAGCATATTTTCATTAATTTGTAATGTATTCGATATTATCTTAAATAAATGAGAAATAGTTAAATATAAAATATCGATAGGACGACTGACTTTGAGTTCACGATAATATCTAAAGAAGACTGTTGCACAACACTAGTGCAGTCCATTCCATCCATGATTGCTTTCTACGGTTTGTTTTGTTTCCGAATTTCAGAAAATGATTTTTTAAATTGAATCAATTCCGTTTTATTTGACCATGGCTACGTACGACAATAAAATCTGGTTACTCAAAAATATACGCGATGCGTTCATCGCGACCGACGACACAGGTTTATGTGAGATTGTTATGGCAGGGGAAGATTTCTCAAAAATATTTCAGAACAAGGCTTTGGAAGACAAAAAAAGGATCAGGGAAGGTAGGCTTATTCGGCCAGGGACTAGTAAAGACAAAGAAGGCATGGGCGAAATATCTGAAGATGAATTCGATAGAGAAATTGTAACTCAGTTTGATCCCTATCCAGCCATGGGAGACAGCGAAGATGATGATCCTATTGGAAGCTATGTGCGATACGAAGAGTTTGGAGGTCACAGGTAAGATTTCATAAATGAAGTTCTCACTACTTATTACTCACTGATCACTCTGAAAGCTGTATTTCAAACTCAATTTGGTTACAGGCAAAGGTCTAATACCGCACAGTGGCTAGACAAAAAGGAGCAAGCTTTAAAAAAGGCAGCAAGAATAAAAGTTATAAAATGGGAAGATTCATCTATAGTCAGTTCAGAACAAGGTGCTGAAATATTTTTAAAAGAAGAAGTACAAAAACCAGTAAAACAGAAGTCATTACTCGCTGAAATGTTGAAAAGCTGCCCTAACCTACCCCATCGCCAATATCTGGAGTATGCAAAGTTTGATGGCGAGGCACAACTAGGACTGCCCACCAAGTCATTTAAAATCTTCATGACTATGCTCCCTGAAAGTCTTCGAGACTACCCTATAATTGTATGTGTAATTGCCAATGCCAAGATCAAAGACCTTATTGGCTTTACATGCTATAAATACAGGTAAATAGTGGATACTATCATACAATACTACTAAACTATCATACAATACTACTAAACTATCATACAATACTACTATACTATCATACAATACTACTATACTATCATACAATACTACTATACTATTATACTACTATACTACCTATACTATCATACAATACTACTATACTATCATACTACCATCCACCATCATCATACAATTGATTGTGAAAATACAACTTTCTACAAATCTTATCACAGGAAAGTGTTTGCATCTGTATTGATGTTATAGTTCTGGACCTATACTCACTCATATGTATGGTATGAGTGAGTATAGGTATGTGTTTCAGATACCCAGAGAAATTAGGTAATTGCTCCCACGGTATCATGTTAGCGCTGAAACAACTCTAGTATCGCTGTCCATACATTTATGTATCACTCCCCTATTGTTTATGCTACTACGTTTCGTGGTACAAGGCAGGGTGTGAGACAGACTCATTCAGTGGCGGCAAACCTATTTTGAAATGTTGAGCTATAGGAGGGACTTAGTACTATGGGATGGATGGGCCTCAATCGGCAGTGGAATGTACTTGTGTGCGGGTTGTTACGTAGTTTGCTATTTTGTTTTGATTGTTATATTTTATTTATGTTAGGGTTTATTTTTTTGTGTTTTGAATTCTGTTGTGAATGTTTGTCTGTATAGACATCATGTACTGAGCAGGACGTCGTGTACTGAGCTATGGAAGCATTACTGTTAGAAAATATCTTAATAAGATTAATTATTGTGAGAAAGTGAATAAGCTTTCTTCGTTAAAAATTTAATTCTTTTAGTATTTTGGCGTGGAAAGGTAACTTAAGGTAACATTAAATTATAGTTATTAATTAATGAGTGCTAAAAATAATCTCTAAAAAATCTTTAAGAAAAAGGTTGGTGATCACTACAATCCGCTCAAAAGTCAGTGTACATATTAAACGTATTTATCTGGGGATTTGAAACACATTATAGACAAGAACTTATCATGAGCAGGATAGCATACAATCACCGTTTCTGCCAGACTTGCATTAACAGCCTCAGGTTTATATCATAGAAGAAGAAAGAAGAGAAGGTGTCAGTCCTTCTCTTCTTTCTTCTAGTTTGTGCTGCCCTAAACTCCTTAAGCACAATCTTATCGCATCTCATCTTTCTTTTCAGTATTGAACATCCTGAAATTAATCTTGGCTCTGTCACTGAATATGGACTTGCCATAGCAGAAGATGATGGTGAAGTGGACTGGGGTTTCCCTTGCCTAGACTCAAATGAACTCTGCTCTAAATTTGGATTCACCTGTCTCGGCCTTATTAAGCTAAGCTCTCGGTCTCCGCCTTCCGATTGCCCTATATCAGAGGACTCTCGGTTTGTGATTTTTAAAACTGACTTTCTGGGTCAGAGCCAGTCAAAAGGAAGGCATTATACTGGAGGCAGTGACACTTCTGAAACGGTTGCTAATGCTGTAAGAGCTCATAATGAAGGTGAGAAAAAACATGGCCTATTTTTGTTGTACAAAATCTTTTGCTGATTTGGTTATGGTTAAGCTATGATTTATTTATTCATTATAAACAAAACAGATCATATCAATTATCAATAGATTTCTTACTATATTAATAATTTTATTATATTTATAGTTATATTATTATATTATAAAATCTGAACTGGATTGTAACCAAAAGTATGTGTGTACAGAAAAATAACATACCAAGACGAAAACCATGAGAGTGCCCATATACAAAGTATTTCCTACTTGTTTATTAAAGGCCCTGTATTAAAAAATCATATGCAGTCATAGCAGTTTTGTGACGATTTTTATGAGTTTGTGTTTTACCAAATAAAATATTTGTATCTATAAGATGTGAACTAACGCTTTTGTAATCTATCTAAAAAAATTAGATAGAAAGATGTAAGAAGAAAAAAAATTTACAAAACTCCTCTATTTATACACATTCAAACACATTCCTCTATTTTACATTACAACAGTTTTAATCATTATATTTTGTCAAATTTAGCACGTTTTTTTTTTACACACTTGTAAATAATATAGTTTGTCACGAACTAACGCTCTTAGTTTTGAAAAAATATTTATTTTATGCTTGTAGTAAATTAAAAATGGGTCTGAAACCTCAAAAATCGAATCTTGTCACGCACGAATCTGCGTAACTGCCATATTTTTGCTCCGCTAAATGTGGCCCTATCTCATTCAGCTTTAGAATAATGATTGATTGCAGTAAAAAATGTGCCTGAAACATGGATGTGCGCTGCCTTAACATAAATGCTGGCGATAACAAAGTATTGACACACTGACACAATTTCTCTGTATTCTCTCAAATGTTATATCATTTACCCTTTATCAAGATATGTTGATTATCTTGGAAAAGGAGTAGTGTGTATTTTAAGGAGAGACATACTTTTAATATTATTAGCTATTAATTCTTGAAAAATATGGCTAAACTTCTTACCACCTTCGTATTTACCATGTAACCCAATTTCCCAGATATAAAGAAAGGAGTCACAACAGATGCAGGGAAAATATTAGTCGCCACAGAGGCGCCTCAGTGCAAAACTTACAGAGTGCATCTATTAAGGAAAGTTCGAACCAACACCGCAGTGCAACTTCTGGTATCACTGGATAGGATAGAAATTGAGCCTCTTGTACCAAATAAACATGCATTTTGGGTAAGCTATCTGCATCAGCCTTTATATCTTATTGCTGGGTATATGCTGGGATCCTATTAACCTAACCTCGAAGAGCGATTGCAAAGGCGATACTCGAGCATGCTGGGAGTTGGTTGGCGTACAGCTCAATGTACTGCTTTTATATAGAGGGTTAGTTCTGATCAGTTGGCATCCTTTTAAGGGCATATTCTGTACATCATAACAAACAACTTTTACTATGGGGCTAACATTGAAATCGCATTTGAAAAAACAGCTGTTCCATACATTTTGCCTAAGGTCGATGACCTTTTTGTATAGAACAGCTGTTAATTTTTTCGTGATTTCTATGCTGGCCCCATAGTAAAAGTTGTTTGATTTGATGTACAGAATATGCCCTTAACAGGATGATAACTGATTAGAACTAACCCTGTATATATAATAAGGGAATATAGGAAATATGCATGTGTTTCAATTATTAAAGATAATAGGATAAATTTAGAATTTAACTGAATCTGATGCTTACATCGTTAAAATAATTGAAATAGGCTGGTAAAGTTCTGAAATATAAGTGTTCAAAGTATTTGGGAGGGAGTCATTTCTGTTCCTTTCTTGCAAAACACGTGCTAGTATGGAGTATGTTAGGAATCGTAGACTTTGACGTCATAAACCTAGTATAGTGCCCTTCCTGTCTTAAATGAAATTAAAATGTTTATATGTTCGTTATTTGTGCACAAATTAAAATTTTACTTTCGATGATTTGATTTGTCATGTTTTTTTTTGAGTCAATAAAAAAAACACATGCATATTCCCTATTAGAACTCAATCTGATTTACGTTTGTACTAGGGTCCTAGAATTTGGGTTCCGGGATGTCTCTCTCACATTTCGAAGTCCTGTGACTTTTTGGAAATTATGTTGTAGCCTATCCCGAATATCGACTTATTTGATTGAATTTGGTGGTGAGACGAGCAAGACACTCGCCTGGTGGTAAGCGTCACGCATGCCCATAACAGTAGCAAAGTCAGGCGAACAAAATCCTGCGCCGCATTGCACTGCGTTCGTCACCCTGAGATACTTCATACCAAGTAATTTCTCTGGTAACATTGCCCTTCAACGCACCTGTCACGCAACGGGCAATGTAGAGAGCTATGCTCGGAGTTACTTTGCGCGATAGAATCCGGAACGAGGATATTCGCCAAAGAACCAAAGTTACCGACATAGCTCGCAAGGTTTGCAAGTTGAAGTGGCGCAGGGCAGGCCACATCGCTCGAAGAACTGACAACCGATGGGGAAGAAAGGTTCTTGAGTGGCGACCGCGAACCGGAAGACGCAGCGTAGGAAGGCCTCCCACTAGGTGGACCGAAGACATTGTAAAAGTCGCGGGCAACCGGTGGATACAAATGGCAGGTTGTCGTACAGTGTGGCGGTCTAAGGGCCTTCGTTCAGCAGTGGACGTGTCCGGGCTGATGATGATGATGATTGCCCTTCAAACCGAAACACAGTAATTATTGCACACTACTGCTTGGCGGTGGAATAACTGGCAAAGGTGTGATACTTCCCCAGGCGGACTCTGAAATAGAGATTTTAGAGACTTCCCAAACTCTAGTTTGTACTATTGCATATTACTCATGCATTTTCTGTTTCTAGTCCAGATCAAAGTACTTCATGCACAGTATAGACTCGATAGCCTGGTGCCAGGTGTTGGAGACCAGGGGCAACCGAACCGTGTTCCGTCTAGTTTACTCTCCAGGACACAATGCTGTGTATGGCGATAGAAGTAGCTTAGGTGAGTGGACTCGCTATTTTCATCCGAGTTCAAAAAAGGAAGTTCTTAATTCGACTGTGTTTTTTTAATGTATATTACGCGACCACTCCGCCAATTATGAATTGATTTTTATGATTCTTTTTTTGTTTGGTGATGCTTCAGAGGTGTCCATATCATTTTTATCGAAATTGGTTCAGTAGTTTGGTTTTTATATCAAAATAATTGGAATAAATGAAAATAACTGGAATATATGAAGATGTCATCCAGGTAGCCGAAATTGAAGACGGCTGTTTTTTTTTTAAACTTATTATGAGAAAAGAATATCGGCGACCCGCAGTGATAGTATGGGTCAACCCACACGTACCACAGCCACACCACATCGCAGCGACAAAATGTGGTGACGCAGTGGCTACGTGTGACTAGTGTCGCTGCAGCTTTTTGCAGTTGCGTTGTGGTACGACACAATGTCGATGTGGTTGCGTCGTGTGCAGACACAGTTCGACTCGGGCTTTCATAGAGCGCGCACTGTCGTTGCGTCGGCGCAACGCTGTATCTGCGATGTGGCCGGCGGCTATTTCACGGTGTCACTGGTTGCGATGTGATCGGTATCAACCACGCGGTCGATAACGACGGCAAAATGTGGTACGTGTAAATACTACTATTCATTTTCAATACAAAATATGCGCCCGACCACGTGTTGTGGTACGTGTGGGTTGACCCTAAGCCAGCCACAAAACGCCGTCACCGAGCTGCAGATTTATTTTTTCTTACATTTTATACGAAATCGTAGCACACGGTAGAAGTGACTGTCGCGCGCTTCTTCTTCTCAAACGAAGCGCCTCATGGCGTGACTCTTTTGGCCAAGATATAGATTTGGATAGTCTAGCTCACATCTACCTAGATAAATGCTATAGTAAGGAGTATTTTCAGAGTTATGGTTTAAACAATTTATAGTTCTGGTCGACTAGATGGCGGTGCAACCGAATCTTAAACGAAAAAAGGGTGTCATAAAATAAACTGTTGTCACTGTAATATCTATCGTCTTGCGGTCAGAGATGGGTAACCACCCGGGTAAAAACCCACGACTGTGTTAAAACCCAGTAATCACCCGTTTCATTCCACCCAATATGGATTTTGACCGGGTGAAAACTAATTTCAATTTTTTTACGTGCAGGGCTAAACGGAAGAGTTTGCTGTGTTTAATCCTTTATAGATAACTTCATTAAATTTAAATATGGTAAAATTATAGGCCTCATTGCTGTGAAACACAGAGGAAAGAGCTAGTCAGTGAGAGCAAAAAACACGAAGATATTATTTCAGCGTTACTAGACGTAGAGATTAGGTAAAATCCGTAGATCTATAATACTCTAGGATAAAAATCTATTCTTTACATCTGAGTTTTAACAGGTTGATTCTGATTTAAACCAGATTCTCCCCTTTTGTGTGGGTGGTGTTTGTTAGAATTACTAGCGTGAACAGATTCATCAAAGCCCAGCCAGTCACCATTGATTGACCAAGGATTCCGTACCTTCGTACACAAGGAAATTTAATGTGCGATAGAATTTTGTGCTTGTGGTCAACAAGAAGTAATATTTTGTGCGGTGGTGTAAAACATAAAACGCAAAGAACATTAATAATAATATAATAATGAAGATTTACATCAACGATAAGATAATTACGCTTATTGGCACAAAGTTACAATTGAAATTACAATTTTTGTTCGGAATGCAGGTACTAATGGGTCCCAAACTAGGCGAAGCCTGTGTCTTGGTAACCCAGTTTTGTCATGTTACATATTGCGATTACACGCGCGCCTACGTGGGTGGTAGATTAAATTACATGCTTCGAGCGCAGCTACGAGTAACTCGAAGATTTTGAGCCACTTTAAGTATTTTTTTAGGCAATCCGCTATCGTAACGTATTTTTTTTTATTCTAAGCAGTTATTAACTAGTTTACGAGATATGACCATTAAAGATTGTTCAGACGGACAGACAGATAGACAGACAAGGTGGGCTTAGTAATAGGAATCCTTTAGACACGCTTTGAGTATGGAACCCTAAAAATTAAACCTTAATCATTATCACCCAACAAAAAAGGTGTTTATGGGTTTAAATCGGGTAAAAACCCAATTCACCCGGTTTTTACACACTACCCATCTCTGCTTGCGGTTCACCAATGTTGATGTTTGCTTAAACTTACCGAGAGATGGCACAGTGAAAAGGTCTCGCTTACTGAAGAACATTCGAATTAACCCACAGATTACGTTACTACGTACAGATCGGCTCCCATAGAAAACGCGTCTTTAAGCATAATATATCTACAAGCTGTTGTTTTGCATTCCCGCTTATTTACAGCGGTAGATATATTCACAGTTATGAACACCTTTTGATATTGGGCCAACCCTGAAAACGTGAGAAAAACCAGCTGTTCCATAGATTTTGTCGAAGGTCAATGAAATTTTTGTATGGAACAGCTGTTTTTTTTTTGCTCTATTTTAGGGTTGGCCTCGTAGTTAAAGTTGTCCATAACGATGAGTATATCTACCTCTGTAATTTTCGCGAGGATGTAAAACAACAGCTTGTTTATCTACCATCTTGTCATATTCAGTGAAAGCTAATTTGTACTCTATTGGCATGTTATAGTGTCAACATTCCACTGTAGTGTTGAGGCGGGCGCACAACCGGCAGGAGCCGCGTGTTGACCCAAGAGCAAAGATCCAAGCGTTGCAGTGGAAAATTGATACTATCTCAAACGAATAAAGTCCAATTTAGCTTGCATTGTATTTTTTTGTAGTTATAGATATAGGTATATCAACGTCTACACGCGCTAACTATGCGAGTGAATTTGCCCTGATAAAACTTATGATTTGTATTGTTTTTATAGGTGTCACAAGCCTTGCCCATCCAAACGCAAACTATAAAATTCACGATTTTGAATGTGAAAGTGACACAGCCAAAGAAATCGTCGAGAAGATCAACACTATCCTAGATTTGAGAAACAGCCCCTGTAGACGCGAGTACAAGACTGCCAAAGAGAAGAAAGTGCAAACCCGAAGAAGTTTTAACGTTAAGCATTTAAGTTAGAAATTAAGCCATGCATAGGGTACACAGCTGCCACATGTTTAAAACGGTGTGTGATCCGCTTATGTATTGTGTGTTCCTGTCTCACAGTACAGTTTGTATGTAACGAAGTAGCAAGTGAATTACTCATCTATAAAGGGCCTTGAATAATTTAGTTTAAAGCCTGACATACCTTCTGTCCGCCGCGCCGTCTTGTTTTTTCTTTATGATAACGGCCACTCGTAAAACCGACGGCGGCGCCACCAGTGTAAGTTTCAAAGCGTATATCTATGAAACGTGACGCTGTAGGAGATTTCGTCTTATACAAACATTGTTCGTATTAGTATCACCTATCAATTCATAAGGTTTTATGAGTGGCCGCTATATTGAAGAAAAATCAAGATGGCGGACAGTAGGTATGCCAAAATCTTCAAAGCCCTTTGCACTTATCAGCCAATTCTCTTTACATACTCTATGCTATGAGTATGGTGAAATAATCAATAGGCTTTGCATCTAGTGCCAGTGCCAACAACAATGTTTTATTAGAACGGCTAACATAGGTACTAATCTACTTTATAATTATCGTCTGGCTCAATTTTATAACAAATAGCTAAAACCTCTTTGGTGACATAATTTCGCTTTTTGTTCAAATATTGTAAACGCACTCACAATACATCATGGCCTTACGTCAAGCAATCGCATTAAGGTACTAAAAGACGCCTTGACACCATCCGATTCAGCTCGGTCCGATCGCACTCGTACGAGTAAACTTCATACTAGTGTACTAGGATTGCTGTTGACATTACATAGTTCACTCGGATCGTTTTCTTCATTGTTTTCGTTGTTGCTCACAGTCAAATCTAGTTGTGTCACTGTCAAACCACTTTGGTTTTCTAATATACGCCATTTTATTTCACTACTCGTATACGAGCTAGCTCGGAAAAGTAGAGCGCGGTCCGAGTCTACTAAGATCGGTCAACATCATCAGAGTGCGCTCGGATTCTAGGTTGCCACAATACGAGTGGTGTTCGAGTAGGTATCCGAGTGGGATCGGACCGAGCTGACTCGGATCGTGTCAACGCGGCTTTACTCATTTGTGCGTAGATCACGCATGTCAAGTTAAATAAAATTGTACCAAGAGATGGCTTCACCTATTTCTACGCTTTTATATTTTTTTATATCTGAGAGTTTCCAAGAATCAACAAAATTCCTAAACTTCTGTTTTTTTTAAATTAATTAATTTATTTAAGAGTCAACAAATTATAGCTTTACTAACTGTTATACAAATCGCAAATTTTAGTCCTTTCGTTCTTTTAAACCGTTCTGTATCAGCATTTTGCCGGTCCCGGCACTGTAAGCACTTCCTAATCACTTAATTAACAAGTTACATTATAGGTACTGAGTACAGTACAGAATTGCAGTACAGAATTATTTTGTACAAATAATTAAATAAGCTTGTACACAAATATAAGGTCATGTATAGAAAACAATGTAATGTATATATATATATGCAATTATTCAAAGTTTTAGCTAGATATTTGTTTATACATCCAAATATCTCCACCATCCTTTTATCTAGTCTTGTGTATAATTACCGTATGTAGGTGTTATGTTCGTGTAAATTCTTACACCATTAAATTTATCTTGCATTTCCATGAGTTTTTAGCAAAGCGTTTGGGAAAATGGCGTTGATTCTGCTGCATTTTTTAACTCTGTGCATTTCGGACTAGCACAAGTGGCGCTATGGCCGTCAGTTTAAGGAACTATGATGCTGTTACATGTTTCAAGGAAAAACATAAATGTTATTAGTATTGAAAATGATCATTAATAGTTACAGAAATAAAGCTTGATCATTCAGTGACCTAGCCTAGTCACGGAAAGGATGATCAGTGTTGTTTATAAACATAAAAAAATAAACGTGAAATGTAGCTTTAGACACAAATTTTTCTTAGTCTATCTCTTTTGTAAATTATTGTGCTACTGTATACTATTTTTGTTTCTGTGACAATAAATTATTATTATTATTATAAAAAAAACACTGGTAATGTTGATAATATTAGTGACATCAAAAAAATCTTTCTATTTTTATTTTATGGTGTCAGCAAAGGAGAGCAATATCTTAGATATGTGGTTTGGTTAGAAATACATATCTCCAGATTCAGCAGAGTCAACGGCATTTATAATAATTTTAATAAGATAAATGTAAAAATATTGCAAATTGGGCTTTATCAAGACTTTTTCGTCTATAATGAATTGTATTTTATGTAATTATCACTAATGAATTCATTAAAATATGAACAATTGAATTACAAATAAAATAAAATTTGTGTAATTTTAATTTTTAACAATTTTAAAGGTTAAATAATAATTTATGATGTCACTAGTGCTGAGCTTTAGAAGTGTTACGTTAGAATAATTATTTTACACTTAAAGTACACAACAGGCAATGCATTTTGTGTTTATTCGAATTATTACATAAACTCCTAGTTTTAAACTCTATTTTGAGAAACTGGTAGAATGATTTTCCAATATTCGATTATTAATTCGTAGGTATAGCACTATTATTTAAGTCAAACAGACTCATAAAGAGTTGGAAAAAATATCGAAATGAGAAACATACTCTTATTTTGCCTGCGTACTTTTGAGTCGATGAATTAATATCACACCAATATGATCTGTAGTATAATTATGTATTATGCCTTACTCGTACTTTGTATAAGCATTTATTCATAAGCAACAGTGAAACGTCACCGTTATTATATGCTACACTAATTTCCTTCCCCTCAAAAAAAAAAAGACTTAAATGCCAATGCATCAGACTGTATAAAGACTAAAATAATAAATCACACTGCCATAGTGACCTCGAGCCATTCTAGTTATACTAATTATTCTGGAGCTTTGAACTGCAGATCCTAAACTGCAAGTATAATGTGTAATAGAGTAATGTATTGACATAATTATATAAGACTATTTTCATATCAATAACCATGGCTACCTGTATAATATTGTTATACAAAGAAAGTAATACATGCCTACCAGTAATGTATAGTCTCCTTTTTAATTTATGTAATTTTAACCACAATATTTAAAAATCAATCATTGTTTATTACCTTATCACATCTAAACAGGTCTCGTATTAGGAAACAAACTAGTCTAAACTCTTTCTCTAAAAAAATTTATTTTTTTCTACCTGTGGTTTTTCATTTTTACCAAATATTTCTATGGGAGAAAAGACAGGTATCCTTAGTCCTTCGTTGTGATAATGAGTATCACTATGCCAATTTCGTTATCGGCTTAGCCATTTACATGTGAAAAGGTTTTAAACCACTCTGTTATTTTCGCATTTATAATATTACTGTTGGAATAATATTCAGTTCCTCAGTATTAATGAAATTAAGCAATAAATTATAAATGAAATGAGTATAATTGTCATTAAAATGAATTTATGGAATAAATTGTTATACTACAAACATGGAAATATTATTTAAATTATTAGGTATTATGCAAAACAAATTAAATTAGTACAATTATTTATTGTATGTATTTACAATTATTGTTAGTTAATTATTTATACCATATTTATAGTCTATTTACAGCTAAAATATACAGGGTTTTTGGTAGCTGAGTGCAAACACCAATACCACCGTGGTGCCATCTTTGGGCATGAGCCAGTGTGAAACTGAGATTTGTCTTCTTATTGGAATGGGATTTATTAGAATATTCATTCATTCATAGTGATATTTCTTTTGGCTATATACAGGATTTGTCAATCCTGTTATTTAAGGTTTAAGAGGAACTGTAATAGATTTATAATTATTATAATTGATTGTATGTAAATAATTTTAAGTAATTCTAATTATTACTAGCTGCGCCCTGCAGTTTTAAACGCGATTGTTGGGATAAAAAGTAGTCTAAGTTTTATTCCAAGGTATAAGCTAGTTCTATACCAAATTTCATCCAAATTCGTTAAGCCATTTCAGCATGAAGGAGTAACAAACACACACTGACAAACTTTGGAATTTATAATATTCTACCTCCAGATGATTGAGTTTTGTCAAAAGTTACAGAATAAAAATACTCACGAGAATAAATTTAAACAAACCTTTCGGGTATGCAAAAATAAGTACAGCTCAAAATAACTTTGCACCCAGCTTCGAAGAACCTTAAGCTTCAATTATGGAGTAGCAAAGAATTTCGTTACATTGACAAATTTCAATGACCAGCTATTTTGGTGGGCAAATGTAAAAAACAAAGAGTTACTTTCACATTAAGAATAGAGTATGGAATTTGATTAATTTCATGGACAGTAAAAAAACACTGCATCTCCATAAATGTGCACGTGGCCTTAAATAATAAAAATATTATTAAAAGTCATTACTATAAAGGTCGATACTAGACATAGCTTAGCAAATACTATACAACTTTTGATTACATCCGTAAATGCCATACAGTATGGCTCGATCTGTACATAAGTCATTCTGCAGGACCGATTGCACTGTGTTCTAATATATGTCTTGTTATTGTGTTAACCCTTTTCTCACATAGTTCGAGCGCCACATCTTCGAGTTCATTTATTCTCCTAACAAATGCGACATTGATTTTGGTACTGTTATGTAGTTTTTGTTGACTTTCGATTAATTTTGACATGTTTGGTTTTGCTTTAAGGAACTCAATATCTTCATTTGTGAGAGCTGCATATGACAATCTTGAACTGCTTGATGCATTTGCAGCCATTTGATATTGTCTGAAATTACAATTTCTTCATAAGTAAAGACTGAAAGCTAATTTTTAAAAGCATCCATCACTTGCATCTATTACATTATATTGTGTTATAGGCTTGCATTTACTACAATCTAGTTTGATATACAGCTAAGAAGGAGCATGCTTGCCTAGAAGAAAACGATTCATTCTTGACTTGGAGACTCCCATATTGTAACTATTGTGAATCGTCCATTTTTTGATACTTACAATCGTAAATCATGGTATTTGTTCCGCCTTTCGGTAGTCTCTTTTTTCCATTGCTCTTTTTCTGTTATGAGTTTCTCGTAGTATCTGAAAACAAAAAGTTTGTGTGTGAAATAATATGAACCTATTATAATGGTTTTACCAATCTTTCATCTGGTTAAGTATTGTTCATATTTATAATTACCTCGATATGCTTGTGAGCCTTTTCTCTGTCTCTTTTTTCTTTTGGCAGACATCAGTATCAACATTTTCAGAAGGTACTGTAACCAACATGATGAAATTTATGTAGGTAAGTACCTACTGAGTATCCGAAGCAAATGTTGTAAAACAAAAAGAAGCCTACGTCTAGCAATGAATTACTGTATGGTTAAATGAGATAAGATTCTAGTCAATCACCAAGTCCAGGCACCTAGATACATATGTTCACAACATTATAAAAGCCAGAAGATGAGTAAAACAGCAATGTACACACCAACTGAATCTCTTCTATCGAAGAAGGTGGACCTTCTCCGCTTTGGCGGAGAGCACAATGATTGATGTGTTTCTGTTTCGTCAAGCGAGTTCTCCATGTTTATGAACTAGTGCAGTCACAAAACAAAAAAATAATTTCCTCCTCAAAGCAAGAATTCAAACAAAACCACTCAAACTCAAACCAAACGGACGGCAGATGACGCTAAAATGGTTGACATTGACAGTTCACACGGTAAATCAAACAAATAAAAAAAACCATTTAGTACTTTGTACATTCTGCCAGCGTCAAGTATGAGCTGGGTACGCTGCCGACTGGTAGTGGGTTTGAGCATTTGGATTGTCTCTAGACTTTCATCGGTCTGGATACAATCCTTTTGTTTTTTGTTGTGTAGTAGGCTAAGTAGTCTTTGTAGTTTGTTGTAGTTAATAATTCGTATGAGCCATTTTCCAAACATGATATAAAAAAAGTAGGTTAGTTTTGTTTCAACTCAAAAGTTTCTTCAACTCGATATAAAGCGCAGACTATGTGCCAGTAAAAAACGGCATATTATTTTTGTTGATTTCTTTTTTATTGGCATCGCACGGTGTGCATTCTGCCAGTGTCAGGTTTATGAATTTTCAAGTTTTTATAGTATAATCAAGACAAATATGTCATGAAATCACAGTTAATCACACGAAATTAGTTATAGTCGAGTCCAAGTCATGCCCTAGTAAAGTTGTGGCGACTTTGCTATGAGCTTCTACGGAGTTTTGAAAACAACACGAAAAGACATGTTTCACCACATATCACTTGCCCACACTCGTGCATGTAATTCAACACACAATGAATAAAACACCACCATTTTTAATCATTAATTCGCGACATAACACAAGTTTAAGAAAATAATTGAATGCAACGAAATGATTTTTCCGTGTCCCCGCCAAAACTTTTTGTTATGTTGTGGCACATGAAATAAAATAAAAAAACTTGACAATGACAGACAGCCACACTTAGAAAACGTACCCTATTCTGAGCAGCTACGTCTGGTCTACGTAATTTCGGAGCCATCTACAATAAGCTTTTTTTTATTTGCCTGTCATAAAATCGCCCAATATAATGAGTTTCCACAAGCAAAACTTTTCGTAAATGGCGCCAGCGACGGTCCGGATGTCGCCAAATCAAGTTTTCTTGTTAATCATTGCATAAATTTATCTTTTTTTGATGAGGGTGTTGTCGATAATCTAGTCCAAGAAAAAATACTGAGTACTGTGCCATGTTTTAAGAATTTATGCAGCTGTTGACGGTCTGAAAATAGATTTAAAAGACTTGAGGTTTTTTGCGTTCTTTTATAGATTAGGTATTAGTTTACGTTTTAAGTTGGACAGAGCTTTAATTAGCGATGGATTACGATTGCTGTACAAACCAGTATGTGCAGATTCTCCTTGGTAGTCGGAGTCTAATATCACCGCGTTCCGTATTGAGTCAAAATCGCTGTTGGCGCTGTGAGCGATAAATGTCGTTCCGTTTTGATTATTGGGCTGATAGCGCTATCAGCGCGATATCATTTCGGAATGGCTGAACATGGGAAACGAATAAACTAACCTCTTTCGAACTAGTCTGCACTTAAATATAACTGGATTTGGTTATCAGCAGTCTCATCGTTAATCACGACCAACATTATTTCTCTTCTATAACAGTTTTTCTTCTTCATAAGTATTTAAGTACAAACAACTCGCTTTTTACTTTCCATACATAACTTGTACGAGTTAAACGTCAGATTTGACAGCGCTCACAGTGATAACGCCGGGAAGCAATATCACTGTGAACGCAAGATGGCGCCAGTAATGACGTCATCCATGACGTCGAGACTGCTATCGTAGACGCGCTAACGCCAAGTCGGAATGGGGTTTTATCGCGCTCACAGCGCCAACAGCGATTTTGACTCAATTCGGAACGCGGCGTATGTAAAACCATTAACTTGTAAAAAAAAAACTACAAAATTGACAGTTGACTATGATGCGCCACCTAGCGGAAGAAAATCGCAGTGCAGTGTGGATCCCCCATGGACGTATTAGTTTAAAGCTACTATGGTTTAATCAACGACGATATATACAAGTACATGATATGTACTTGTATATATCGTCGTTGGTTTAATTATGAATCCGAGTATAGAGTATTTTGACGTTTTTTCATGTTGTTGAAGAAAGCAATCAGTTAGCTCGGGTCAAGTCCAAATCCAAAACATCCACGATCTTACCTAACCAAAGTTAAAAAAAGAAGACGAAGTAGAATTCTTTTGTCCTTTTTACCCAACTGCCCAAGTAGGAGGAGGCCAATGTTTTTACTTTATAGAATAAGTGAAGTTTACCAGCGTAGCACAGTAATTTCCTTGTCTTGTTCATTTCATAGTATACACTAAAATAATTATACTCCGCCTAATGTTTTAATGGATCGTGGTCATGTCCTTTAATTTGATATTGATGCAAAGTGGCTGTGAACGAAGAGGATATAAACACTACGGTTTATGCGAAGCCCTTTGCTGTTACGTCGACTCACGACACGACTCGACTGTAACGACCTTACTTAAAAAAACTTTTCAACCGTTATTCACTGCTTAAGATGCTCTGCCATCTTCTCTCTGACGTGAAGTTGCACGTGTTAGAAAAGGACAGAGAAGTTTAAGCAGTGACTAAGAGAATCAAGATTATTTTAGGTAAGGCCGTAACTTTAGAGTGGTCGCACATTGATTCGGCACGGCACCCGACAGGCGCCGGACCGACCGAAACACACTGCGCAGAATTAGCTGGTGCGAGCGAGACGGGCGTCTTTCTTACGGTGTGCGGGACCTAGTACAAAATGTATCCACGGAGCGCCTTCGGGCGAAACCGGGCGGTTTTTCTTAAGATTTTTCTCGTCGTATGCGCCCGGCCTTATACGTCATTGGTAACTTTACATTTTATGTTGTAAATGTAATTTTTATTTATTTCGTAACAAAGTTTCGTAAGTCTTAGCTGGTAACATTGATTTTACATGCCTGCCTCATATCCTAGGAGTTTTTCGGCGGGAACGCGCAAAAACATATTGCCGCATTTCTTCTTCGGGTGTTAACTTCGAGGATCTAGCTCTCTCGGTGTTAATGCATAAAACTAGTGGTGTTTAATTAATTAAGTGCCGACTGACGTGCATGAGTGTGGGCAAGTGATTGTTCGGGATCGCGATTTGTCATAATTGTCACTTGTCACTGTCTTGTGTGGTTACATTTCACACCAAAAAAAATATTCTTTTTTGTATATCTAAATCTGAAATTCAGACAAATTCAGTTGACTTATGTTTGGGTGTCTATAATGTACAACATGATATTTGACGACTCGATAATGTACGGCATAATAATGCACAGCATGATAATTGGTGTACATGTACATCGAATATCATGCTGTACAATCCATGTCATACAATACTGGCCGTACATTATCGGATCGTGTTTATAAAGTACGGCCCTATATTGTACAGCCAATAATCCGAGTACATTTCTCAAATTGACATTAAAAAAAAAAAAGGAATTCGTGTACTTGTACATCAAATATAAGTCTGTACAAAATCAGGGTGTGCATTATTGTGCCGAGCCGACAATGTACGGCATGATATTGCACGGCACGATATTGCACAGCATGATATTCGATGTACATGTACACCAATTATCATGCTGTGCATTATTATGCCGTACAATGTCATGCCGTACATTATCTGTGTCGTATATTATTGCCTCCCTTATGTTTGACTCAACTCAACTCTTTCTTTACTCTACCCGGCTGGCAGGCTGACGACACTACGAACAAATTGAATTTTTGTATGGAGTTTGTGTCGCAAATAATGGCGGCCTGCAGGCGGGGTGGGACGGGGGTAGATCCATCCGCCCGTCGTCGGTCATCAGTTCATTCGCTCATTCCCAGTCATTCGCCGTTCTTTGTCCGTTTGTTTATTTTATTTTTTGCTTGTGAATTTAATTACATTTTTAATAGTTACCCGAACTATCTAATAACTTGATACTGTGAACTAAGAGTGTGGGTGAGCTTGGAGTGAAATGCCACCAAAACCGCGGAGTGCTACGTGCGAAATTTGCGGGTTTAGAATCTGCCGCATTGGAAACAAAAATGGATTTTTATGGACAAGTTTTCTTTGGATAAGGCCCGGTAAGCATCAAATTACATTTTCTAGCCGCATACGGCAGTAAACGTACATATAAATTAGAACTAAAAAGATTGCTTACATTAAATAAACAAAAATAGTGATGTACCAAAATTATCGATAACTTAGAAACCGATAATTTTGTGATTATTATATATGGTTAAACGCAAGCATACTTTTTATAGAAAAGGATTTTTGTTTTATTTATACGGGCTTACTCACGTTTTCAAAGTAATAATAATAATGTAATAGTGCTAAATAGTGTTTTTTTTTCATTGCATTTCATGAAAGTGAACTGTTAAAACCCCATGAACAATTCGGTCAATAGACATGGCCCGAATCGTATTCAGCGGCAGCGCCCAGCAGCAAAGATTTATATCTCGGATATTAGAGTTAAAAGTTCTGAATTTTTACTATTGCCCAAACATATATTTTTTGCACAGAGATGTACTTAAATTATATTGTAGGCATTCGATTCAATGCTCACCAAAAATGATCATTAAATAGGGACAACAGCAACAACATACATAATTAACAAACAATAATAATAACTATAGCTAGATTTCTACCTAAGCATATTTTTCGTTAGCATAAGCTTCTTCAGATTTTTGAAAACAAATTGAAATTACATGTAACACCACATTAACAGTTACGGCCTTACCAAAAATAATCTCGATTCTCTTAGTCACTGCTTAAACTTCTCTGTCCTTTTCTAGCACGTGCAACTTCACGTCAGAGAGAAGATGGCAGAGCATCTTAAGCAGTGACTAACGGTTGAAAAGTTTTTTTGAGTAAGGCCGTAAATCACTTGCCCACACTCGGGTGCGTAAACAGTGTTGCCAAGTCAGCCCCTTCCGGGCTAGATCTAGCCCTTTTTCGACTTGTTGAGCCCCGAAAATAATAATTTATCCCCTAGCCCCAAATCTAGCCCCAATTTGACCTAAAGAAAATACACATTTATATTGAAAAGCCTGCGCCTTACATCAACGTCTCCAGCACAAGTGAAATACTGTGCAACGAATTCAACGAAGACTGATGAAGACGCCAACATATATACTGCTTAAAATAAACATTATTTTAGTTTTATTTTGGATTTTTTTAGAGAGGCTGCCGTCACGTCCATAACACAATCGTATAAAAAGAACAATCACCACCCCATAATATGTATTGTTTTTGTTTCTTTCAGGGCGTGCGCTGAAGATAGCGCGCTAGCATGGTCGCGTGTTGGTATTGAAAAATTGTATAAGCGGTGCAAAATGGCGCGGGTGCGTGCCTTCGGATTTCACACGCGCGTCTGGCTACTATATTTTGTATTTTAATGTTACCTAGATAAATAGTTTTTTTAGTTTGAATATAAAATTGCGTTTCATTTTGCTTACATCTAATTCCAACGTTACAGTAATATGGATTATCCGGTAAAATATAAAAAAGGGTTTTTTAGTCTGTGCATTAGCCGGTAAATTTTATCGATAAAAGCTGGACTGTTACAACCCTATTCGTTTGTTTGGTTGGTACCCATGTGGTGCGAATGAAGAACTTACTTGTTATATTGGCTACAAGATGCGATACAAACTCTTAAAAAAATAATGAAATATTGACTCGATTAAATTGACTCGATGTATGGAAGTCCCGTCTCTTCTAGTTAAATGCTCAATGCCGGCTGGCAACACTTTGGCCGCTGTTGTACCATGGTTGTACCTTGTTGTCGAATTTTCGTTGTTTCACATTAATTTCATTGATTATATCTTTAAATTATTGATTTACATAATGTTTTGTTCTCGAAAGAGGACCTAATCTTCAATGGGTAAGATTTGCGTCTAAACAACTTGATTATGGCGAGTGTTTGTTTTGCAAAAGACGGCCAGTGTTTGTACTTACCGAGTTTTTGGGATGTCTCAACAGCGCGCCGTGATGGAGTTCAATGAATATCAGACAAAGGAGGTTCTAGTCCCGGTAGACGTCGATAATTACTTGAATCGATCCCGCACCGCGAGCCCGACCCCCGTGCTCAGCACCAATGTATCTTGCGACTTGGAGGACATTTTGAGCGACGTGAGTTTGCTGCAATTTTCCACAGTTTGTGTTTACTTACATTTGTTTTGCACTGTCGTACGCAGAGTTTGCATTAGTGCAGCTGCACTTTCTAATTATAAGTAGATTTCGTGAAGGTCTCCGCTTTTCGCAAATTGCTATATTCTAGGTTCCAATCTACCTGCAAAAATACCTAAATCGTGAAACGTTTGTTTGTTGTTTAATTTGTTATGCAAAAACAAAATATCCTATTTCCATAAACAGATGTAGAAGTGATTGCTAAAACCTTAAGCTCTACTATTAGCTCTCTATTAGCTGCATTTGCCAATTGAATTGATTTTGTTTGTCCCTGACCTGCCCATGGGCCAAGGGTAAAGCCCTTTCCTTTGATTTCTATTGGTATTGTGCTGTTTTACATCTAAGTTTCTAGAAGTATGCAAACACCTTTAATACACAACTCCATTGTGAATTATAGGTAGGTAGGTTTAGTCCTACCAAATTGCTTTGATTATAATTACTTTTTATCTGTCAAAATCTGATCGGCTATGCCTCATTAGTCAATTGTATTAATAAGACATTTTTACCGCATTCCTACATTATTCTCATTATTAAATACTTACTTTCTTTGAGGGGAGATATTCTGTTGCATTGGCCACTAATCGGTGCACATGCTGCATAGATGATGAAAATAGGCTAAGCAAGCAATTCCCCAATAACACTTCGCAAACCGCAACTCCTCTACTAGGATTCCACTGTTGGGGATGTTATGGAATACACAAATACATTTAAATTCACAGCAAATATTCAAATTCATCATTCAAACATCTGTCCTGACCAGGAATAGAACCTGAGAATAGAAATCTGAAAGTGTCAGTTAGGCTTGAGGCTTTTTGTCACAGTATTGGCATGGATCTATCCTTGTATTCCCCTAAAATACTTATTTTTAAATAGGCAACACAAAGTAAGACAGCCTACAATTTATTTAAGGCTATATCGGAATCGCTTCAAGGCTCGCTCCGAGCAAGCCGCAGCCAGATAATCAGCCAAGAGCTTACCATCAGGCCGGAGGCCAACATAGAGTCCAACGTGCCCGAGGGTTTGGACCTCTACAACATTATATTTGAAGTAGAGGACGATCAAGAAAACAGGATGGCTGATGGAAGCACTGTCCATAACAATACTGCAAAGGAACAGGTTAGTAAATAAAAATATAATAGTGTATCTGGGCCTAGCAGTTTTTTATTTTCAACCGACTTCAAAAAATGAGGTTCTCATTTCAACTATGTTTTTTTTAATGCCTTTTTCGCGATTACTCCTCTAATAGGCTAGATGACTGGTTTGTTTTTATTGTCCTATTAAAATGTGGCCCATAAATATAGCTGATTAATCTGATGAATTAAAAATCTGATCAAAAATGAGTAACTTATAAGCATTTTAATATCATGCTAGACAGAGAGATGAAACAGCAAATCGTGACGTCACTTCTCTGTACGCCATATACATTCTATTCTGAAAAGTAAGGCGTGACGTCATTTTTTGTTTTGTGGGAAAGGGACAGAGTTGTCTCTAACTAAAACTTTAAACGCTCATATATCAGAACATAATAACCGTTTTAAATTATGTATTCAATAAACATACTATATTTACTTAAAATCTTCATCAAAGCTATTGGTTTCAACAATATAAACATCAGTCATCTACCCTATTATGAACTGATTTTCATAATTGGCGGCTTGAAAATGTCATCCAGGTATTCAAAGTTGAAGTCAGTTGTATTTTTTTTTTTAAGTATTATATGTTTTCTTTACACCTGCGACATTACAGTTATTCTTGTATTATTCTTATAACAGTGTTCAGTGTCTATCCTGCATTATTATGGAATCTCTCGAAGAAGGCACTCGACCATGAAGCGTGGAAGGAGGCAAGGGAGGCCTTTGCCCTGCAGTGGGACGATCATGGCTGAAAATTAAATTAATGAAATGAAATTATGGATTCTAAAATTCAATCAAGATTAGTGATTAATTAGTATTATAACCCAAGCAAGACATCAGAATAGGACTTAACTATTTCTTATAAGAATTTTTTCATCCAACACTAGAAACTAACATAGACGGCCTTACCTAAAATAATCTCGATTCTTGGCAGTGCATCTTAAGCAATGACTAACGGTTGAAAAGTTTTTTTAAGTAAGGCCGATAATGTAGTGTAGCTATATAATTTCATTCCGGACCCAAGGCAGTTTTACTGTTTCTTTCGAATTCATATATTATATTGAGACTAAGAAACCACCTTGCCTTCTATAATAGGTGAACGCATGTGTTATTTTTCATAGACTCACAAAAGAGCTGACTGTCAAAAAAACAAACATTGAAAGTATTTTTAATATGTGCACAAATAACGAAGTTATAAACATTTTAGTTTCATGTTAGACAGGGAGGGCACTATACTAGGTTTATGACGTCAAAGAATACGATTCCAAACAAATTCCATACTAGCACGTGTTTCGCTAGAAAGGGACAGATGACTCCCTCCCAAATACTTTGATCGCTTATATTTCAGAACTTTACCAGCCGATTAAAATTACTTTTCGATGTAAACATCAGATTCAGTTAAACTATCCATTTATCCTATTATTTTTAATAATTGAATCATATGCATATTTCCTATTAATTCAGCCACTGTAGTCATGCAAATACTATTATTATTATTAATTAAAATGAGACTATGAAGGTAGCAAAAAAGTTTCTCTTGTATTTTACGTTTAAGCTGCAAACTTAAATCAAGGTTATTGTAATTTGCAAAGTAAAAGTTAATATAAGTACCTATCCAGGGAACGTGGAAGTACTCCATGGCGGGCTTCGGGGGGGAGGTCATACTTCTTCGGTCACAAAATGATCTACCCCTAACCTTATTATTATCAGTTTGTTTGCACTCCAGGTTATCTTAGACTTATGTAAGCAGCACAGTTATTATTTACAATGTTTAATCTGTGGTAATTGTATGCTCTACTTACAATATTATAATAGTTTGTAGGTCAGAAACATGATTAAGTGGTTAATTGTTATATTGCATCACATACTTATAGTTATAAGTAGTCCCGTGTCGATCGGTCATTTTCGGAGATCTCGGTCTTTCGTAATCGACGAGCCAAGTGACCGAGCAAAAAGATTCGATGAAAACGTCGATCATGGTCTCCAGAACCTACAAATAAAAATAAGGCTAAGACATAGAGTCGAATTTAGCTACGCAATTTTACCGATATTGATCGAAGAAAACCGGGAGTTTCGAGACGAAACCGGGTGGTGCTGTATCAATCGCCGGTCATTCATTCGGTCTCGGACTCTCGGTCGGTCGCAGATCGGCAGATCGTTATGAATGTGCCGCGGATCATGGGCCGCGCGTCGAACATTCACGACCCGGGTCTTTAACGATTGACGACCCGGTCGGTCACGCAGAGAGTGCGATTCGGTCGTTTTGATTCGTTCAAACACGAGCGACACAGGACTAGTTATAAGATTACCTAATGTTATGTTTCTTATCTATGGATGTTTATGTACTACGGATGATATTGGCATATCATATTGTAAAAAGTTTCGAGATCACACCAATTGAATGGTCTGAATGATTCCTTGGAGATCGCAGGTTCATCCCAGGCCTGTACCAATAAGCTCTTTGGAGTATATGTAAGGATATTCATACAACTGGCTTTTCGGGGAAGGAAAACCGTAAGTATAACAGTAATCCCTGTGTCCATAAGGCTTGGGGATAGCAGAGTAGTGTTACCACCGTAAACTGATTAACTGAGAGGACACTGCTGCCCGTCCTCCGGTGGTTATGGATGCAGTTTTAGGACATACCCAGGTCCGCTTGAAGAACTGATAACCGATGGGGAAGAAAGATTCTTGAGCGGCGACCACGAACCGGAAGACGCAGCGTAGGTAGTCCTCCCACCTGGTGGACCGACGATATTGTGAAACTTGCGAGCAACCGTTGGATGCAAATGACAGGTTGTCGTACATTGTGGCGGTCGAAGTGCTTTCGTTCAGCAGTGGACGTCTCCGGGTTGATGATGAAGTAAATTCGTATAGGTTGAGCGGCCAACCCTAGTGTCAAAGTTAATGTGCCGCCCGAAAGCCTCTGACAGCTTGACGGCTATTATAGAAATGTAGAACATAAAACCGAGACCACCAATTTACCGTGTCATCCGATCCACGATTGCGTTCAGATGTAAATGCCACTCACGGTCACCTATCCGACGACCGACCAGATCGTCCGTAGCTTAACCTCGGTGATCATTTAGAGCGCTATAGTATGTAGTGTTACTGGGACTCATTATACAAACTATTGTAAAGGTAAGGCGATAGTTGTTTGGTCTTGTGTAACATTCCCACATCGATGCCCGCGCTCGTAATGTCCCGCCATTCGTGTGTGTTTGACCGTAAACTACGAATTTGGGACACCAATTCCGCGCCAAATTGGTTTAACTGAGGGCGAGGATGAGTTTTATTGTTCGCTCGATTTCTTCTACACTATGCAATACATAGGTATCTACTTATTATGTTTCAAGCTTTGTCTTGCTGCGTCGTCCTCATTATAATACATGTAGATATGTATAACACAGGCTATGCCACTCAGGAGCTGAGTACTTTGCATTGTGGTGGAGTTTGAAAATAAGAATGTAAACAAGGTCGTCTTAAACTATGCTGGGGCCTTTTGGAAAGTAAAGAAACTGAATTATTATACTTACTAACATTTTTCTACTGGCTTTTTTTGTCTTAGATCGATCCTAACTAAGCCAAATACATCAAAATCAAGTATATGACTTGATCTGGGTTGAGCCCTAGGTTGGTTGGTCAAAGGGTTGAGCCCTTCTTAACACTCGCTTACAATGATGAGTACAAAAAATTGTGGAACCTGAAAATGACTTGATTTTGATGTATTATGTTATTAATGTTATGGAAATTGTATACTTTTAAAAGAGAAACGGCAAAGTTTGACTTTTTTGACTAAAATTTTAAGACAAAAGTTACTTTTAATTTCGATCCTGGTGCTCACTGTTACTGTGCCCGACAAAAATGTTTATACTATATATATACTATATTCTATTCTGTAGCAAGAGCTTGGAGACTAATAATTGCATAGTTCCTATGCAACCAGAATATTAATTAATGTTGACTCATAAATTAACATTAATAGAATTCTTGATTTTATTAGCTCATAGATTAATAGGCGTGTGGCCTAATGTTTAATTTATGACAAATAATAGGCTTAGTGATGAATATAACTAAATACATTACACATACTGAAAAAATAAATTGTATTGACAGATAAATCTTTAGATAAAGAGTTATGAGCGTTTAAAGTTTTAGTTGGAGATAGAGAGGGGATGTTCTATCCCTTTCTCGCAAAGCACGTGTTAGTATAGCATTTGTATGCCGCGCCTGAGGCTTGACGTCATAGCTCAGTATAGCGCGCTCTCTGTCTAGCTTGAAGTTAAAATACTTAGAACTTATTTATTTTTGAATTAATAACTTAATAATTAATTATAATTGTATATTTTTTAATATCTTAATTATTTTAAATTTTGTTTTCGTTGATAGGCTCTATTGATGGTCAGCTTTTTTATGAGGTAATAAAAACTTAGTAGTCATCATGCCTATTATCATAGAATTCTAAATTTTATTGGCAATTAGGTCGCAATTCGGCTCGTAGATTAAATATCACTAGTGCCTGCAGTTTCATCCGCTTTGCTACAGGAATGTATATCTACATAATTTATATTGCATTGGGTTAACTTTTAATTTTAGTCATCATCGATCGGTTCCACAATTTTTTGTACTCATCATTGTAAGCGAGTGTTAAGAAGGGCTCAACCCTTTGAATTGACGAAAAAAAATTGTTCCATAGAAAAAAGTTATTTAACCTCGACAAAATGTATTGAACAGCTGTTTTTTTTATCGAGAATTCAGTGTTGAGTTCATAGTAAAAGTTTTTGACAATGATGATTACAATAATCTCGTTTCGGCTTATTAATACCATTCTGCGTAGCCCTGTAAATAAGTTCAATGGAAAACACGGCAGGTAAACACAGACACGCCTTCATGAAGGTTATTTTTTAGAGCTGGCAGCCCACGCATCAACGCCACAGAAGAGCTAACAGTATAATAACCAATGCCTACATTCCAACCAATTTATATGTAAAAAAAACAGTGAGAGCGCCACAATCGTGTTGTCCAAAAAAATCTGTCAAAGGCACCACACAGAAACGTTTAGTTCCTTTATTTGACCAACTTTACAAATGTGTAAGTTGGTCGTGCCTAAATGCCTAACAAGGTGACCAAACGTGAAGCGAAGCAATAATGCGCAAACCTAATTACGTGTTATACGGCTTTAATCAATTAAAGTCTTAATTATTGACCATTTTTGTTACAATGTATGTATTTTTGAATTTTTTTTGACATTACATACAGCGCTATCTAGCCCCAAACTAAGCAAAGCTTGTACAATGGAAACCAGATAGCTGATAGAATACTTGTATACATTTTTTTTGTAAATATCGTCGTCAGCCATAAGACGTCCACTGCTGGACGAAGGCCTCCCCCTTTATAGAGGGGTGTTGCCATAATCCTACTATTATTTATTATGTGGTAACACTGCGATCTCCAAGCCGCCTGCCAAGCGTGAGGATTATGGAAACCACAGAAAAGCCCTACTTCTTAGGTAGAACGGCTGTCAAAACAATGTTGTTAAGCTATTATATGGAAAACCTCTGTCGCCAGATTCACACATCGTCGTCAGCCATTCACTGCAGGACGAAGGCCTCCCCCTTTATAGAGGAGTGTTGCCATAATCCCTACGCTTGGCAGGCGGCTTGGAGATCGCAGAATGGTCATCATCGTTAACCAAGAGGACGCTGCTGCCCGTCCTCCGGTGGTTCAGGTTGCAGTTTAAGGACATACCCAGGTCCCATTCACACATAATTGTATAGAAACTACGACGAAAAGTTTACAATGATTGGTCGCGAAATTGAAGTAAACCACTCGAAATGTCATTTTGCAACAGATTCAAATTGATCTAATTACGATGCAATGTGGTTTGGTTTCCTACGCGTCTATTTAAATTGACTTTTTGAGTATTCTCAGTTTAGAAACATGTATATTGGTAGAATTGCCATTAAGCGCATTTACACGCTAGCGCGGCCCGTCACATTTCTGTTCTATTCACCACTCTCTTCAGTGATGGCAACCCCTCCCTATTAAGGGAGAGGCCTTCGTCCAGTAGTGGACGTATTCTGGCTGATGAGTGAGTGTGGCTAAATTAGCCTACTACAGGACAAATTCTACTTGATTTGTTAAATTACCCGCATCATAAGCAAATTGCCACCACTTTCGCATCACAATCACCTGAACCATTTAGCAAATCCCTTAGGCAGTAACACACCTAATTGGATTTTACTACGGGCGCCGATAAAATAACTTTTCATCACACTTGCTCGTAAAGTAGATCTTATTACATCGCTTTTAGGCTCATAATCCAAGCTATTATACACGCGTGCTTTTTACTTTACATTACGGCACTTGTACTATAATAGGTATAACCCCGTAAAGTCAAGTTTGTACGTGACTGCAATTAGACGTACGTGTACGAAGCACTCTTAATATAGCCGGGTAATAGTTACAGTTTTTTTGTAATACCAACAAAGAGTTCGTATGCCGCTGAAGTAAATGTCAACCTGCGCGCGCATTACTGATTTGGGCGCCATTTTCCGCAAATGTTTGTTGACGTTTTCGCTGTGTGGTTGATTATTATCAAAAAAAAATGGTTTTTTCCTCGCAAGTGTGACGAAAACAGTCGTATGGAACTCTTGTGCTATTAGTCATTACGCTCTCGGCTTTCTTATCGCGCTCGCCTGCGGCTCGCGCGCATAATACCGCCTCTAGTGTAATGACCAACATAGCACACTCGTATCATAATGTACTATTATTGGCCATTAAATAAACTGTTCCAGTTATGTTACTCAACGCTAAACACCGTGACCGCCAATATGTATTGTTGGTTACATTCTTACATTACACCTGACGAGTTAAAAGGACTTTAGAGGCAAAATTAATTGAGTGTAGTGTAGCGTTCACGCACTAGGTATAAAAGCATTCGACGTGAAGACTCGAGAAAGGTATTTGGTTCAAAATTTTTACCAGCTTCAAAAAAGAAGGAAGGTTCTTAATAATTCGATCCGTTAAAACATCAATAACTTAGGTTTGGTAGTTATAAAAAAATATTAAAATATAATTGTGCTAATACGCATGCGCACTTGCGCATACTGACTGGAAGTCGTTTTACTTTTTTTTTAAAGATAATATAAGTAAAACCTATTACATTTTTTGACACCTAGAGCCTGTTCTAGAAGTAGGAAGTGGTCTACTAGAGGATTAACAGTTCGCTAGAGGCTTATTGTACGGTACTGAGCGTATAATCTCTGCATCCTGATTCGTGTTCTGCTCTTCGAAAAGACAGGCATAGGAAAAGTTAACTCGCAGACAAATTCAAATTACAGTATCTGCTCTGTTTCAGTGGTAAAAGTGGCTGAAGAATTGTATCAAATGCGTAATAGGTTATTTTGTCCGCTTCTATAGCTTCAGCGTTCTGTTCATATCTGCTCTACAACATCATTCCTCTGTACTACAAATACTACAATACAAGTATAATTACTCGTATCATTTCACAGTTGCTCCGCTGTTCTTTGCTTCAGTCTTCAACTTTGTGCCAACGCCAACACACCCCGGAATCGACCAATCACAGTAATTGTATCAACCAATGTGATTGGTCCATTTCTGCTTGTCTATTTTCTGTAAAAATGCACTCTTATTCCATCCTGGAGATTGTGCAACACAAGTCTACCCCAGCGATTACCTGTTAGTTCATCGGGAAATGTCCTCAGCCCCCTATCTTTCATTCTATCGCCTAGTAATGTTAGCAATTTTAGTTCACTGCCGGAACACTTCCTTACGAACTTATCCATAATAATAGATGACTCTGCAACCTTGAACTTAATTAGCAATTTAGATCGAGTTCTTTTAAATCGATGTATAAGAATTTTCAATTTTGAACCTTGTTACATATTGAATAGGAATAAATTCAATCTCTATCTTTGTCAGATAACTTCAATTCCTTCTTATTATCATTCCGCAGTGGGATGAGAACGTAACCGGCGGAATGTAATGAAATGTTAATGAACGTAATGAAACTGGCACTGTTTGAAACTAACGTATTATCTGTGGCCAGTGGCGGATTATTCGTAAGGCAAACTAGGCACGAGCCTAGGGGCGCGAGGATACAAAGGGGCGCGCGCAAGCTAAAATAATTTAAATCACTTACAAGATCGACCCAAGATGTGCTTAAGCATGCCCTGAAAGGATACGGTCTAGACCTCAATAACCCTGGATAGGCCTAATTGTATAATAGTGTGCCAGACTCTAGAGGGGCGCAGATCGGGTGCTTGCCTAGAGCACTGTCGACATTTAATCCGCCTCTGTCTGGCAATACGAGCAAGCACGTTTTGTACAGAGCGACCAACTTATCGGTGCGGTGGTCAGGAAAGGAAACTAAAAATTGTCTTCGAGAGGCGATCAGTTTTGTTCAGAAATTACGATAGTGGCTCTTGAATTCAATTGTACAAATCGATTCGTGCTACCTTTATAATTATAAATTCGTAAATACGACATTAGACTGCAGCCGCATCTCGTAATGTAGTAAGCTTATTACATTGAAAAAGGATTTTATAAACTAGTGTCCTAGTTGTTTCGTTATAAACTAAGTTTTTAAGTTAAGTCCTACTCTTTGATCCCCAAGCCGCCTGCCAAGCAAGGGGATTATGGCAACACCCCTCTATTAAGGGGTAGACTTTCTTCCAGCAGTGGGCGTTTTATGGCTGATGACGACCTAGTCTTTATCAACCGACTTCTCAACAGACTACAAAAAAGGAGTCGCGAAAGGCGAAAAGTTACGCGATTACTTCGCCAATTATGAATTGATTTGAATGATTGTTTTTGTGTTCGGTAGGCGATACTTCAGAGGTGGTCCCATATACGTTTTATCGGAATATGTTCAATAGTTTGGTTTTTAAATCAAATTTAATGCAATAAATCTAAATAACTGGAGTATTTTTTAAAAGCTTTTTATTTTATTTCATGTTTTCGTAAGCGAATTTTTCGAAACCCTTCTGCACAATAATCTGATGCGTGATTAAATATTTCCTTCAAGAACATGTGTGCCATAATTATGTGGATGAGTTCAGTGTATTCAGAGTACTTACGGTGACCTTTTCTCGGAAAGGCGCCAGACTGCGCCAAGCTTGTAACGGGGCCAACAAGGGGTGTTTGTTCTTTGACTTCAACGCCACGAAACTAAATAGGACAACCTTGAACAAAAGAGTACGTATTCACAGTGGCAATACGGAATATGCATGTGTTTTTTTATTGACTCACATAAACGCTAATCATCGAAATTAAAATTTTAATATGTGCACAAATAACGAAGTTATAAACATTTTAGTTTCATGTAAGACACTATACTAGGTTTATGACGTCAAAGTTCACGATTCCAAACAAATTCTATACTATGCAATGCACGTGTTTTGCTAGAAAGGGACAGATGATTCCCTCACAAATACTTTGAACGCTTATATTTCAGGACTTTACCAGCCGATTGCAATTATTTTTCGACGAAAGCTTGAGACTCAGTTAAACTCTCCATTTATCCTATTATTTTTAATAATTGAAACACATACATATTTCCTATTTGCGTGTGATTGTAAACTAGGTAAATATGCATTGCGCTGAATACTGGGGTAAGCAGACTACGATGTAATGTTACAGCGAATGTTTCAGTGGTCACTGGACACTAGACGGATTTGCCGAGCAAAAGTGCATTGGGCGCTCCAATAGTAACACATGTGTTGCATTCGTCACTGGCACGAGCGAAAACTGTAGGAAAGGAAAAAAAAATTGTTGGACATAGCCCTAAACTAAGCAAAGCTTGTACTATGGGAACCAGATAACTGATAGAATACTTATTTGCTTTTTTTTGTAAATAATATAATAAAATAAAATAGCCTTTATTCCCTTAATGCTAGATCTAATATTTAAAGTAATTTTTTTTGGGGCACCCAAATTTGGATGAAGTCCTCCATGCCTTTCCATGCTTCGCAATTTTGTGCTACGCGGGTCCATGTGGTACCTGCTACTTCTGCAACATCGTCGCTCCATCTCCTTCGTGGTCGTCCTCTTTCTCGTGTGGCGTCTCTGGGATACCAATGCATAATGCGCTCACTCCATCTGCTGTCTTTTTTGTAAGTACATACAACACCCAGACGAAGAATGCACGTCTATGTTCGTCACTAGGAATCGAACCCACGCCCTACAGCTCTGAAGGCAGACCTGCCATTTGCAGCCTAAGGGATAAATCAGTTTCAATTTCATTCGTTTGATTGATAAGACAGAAAGGCGACATTTGTCGATCAATTCTAATTCATCAAGAAATTAATAATAGCATACTTCAATCACTGTCCATGACGATACGTTAATTTCGTCCAGTTGCTTTGGCTCGGCCCTATCCATTGTACGTCCATTTGGCGGACCATCAACGCTCGTGTCTCGTACAATTACTAACTCGATAATAAACTGAAACTGACAAAATCGACTTTAAATTGCAGTACTTAAAGTTAAAAATAAAATGCGTGAATAAGTGTGATAATATTACTTAAAATATGCCGTATAAACGAGTTAATAATTATGTGATAAAGACAATGCATATTTGTGGTATTTGGTGGTAACTACACATGGACATCTCACCTTCAACTTTGTGTACTGTTGCACTAGTGCTACGACAGTTTATAGATGTTGGAGGCTTGCTTACCATCAGGCGGACTGTCTGCTTGTTTGCACTACCATAAAACTACGGAAATATGGCAGCTATAATTATCAGAGGGAAGGTAATTCAAAATAATTCATGTATTATACATTTCTTGCAATAGTTACTACAAGCGATTACAGTTTTGATTGCATTTCTTGAAGGTCTAGTTTCGCTTGTTGTCGAGGTGTTATCGGTAGTGCAATAATAGATTTATACTACCCGTTATCATAAACTTGATATTTTATGCTTACAAATAAATCAATAATCGTATCAGGCTGTTGTATTTATTATAAGTATGTATACAAAAAAAAAACTATGTAAGTATTCTATCATCTATCTGGTTCCCACAGTAGATACAAGCTTTGCTTAATTTGGGGCTAGATGGCGCTGTGTAAAATGTCCACCCAATAATTATTTATTTTTATTTTAATCTTTTTTGAAATGTTAGGGGTGATTATCGCAAGCGCGTTTCAGACGGTACGACTTCTTTTTTTGTATGTTATAGGCTTGCATTTGACTGCCATCTCGTCTGATGATAAACGAAAATGCAGTCTAGATGGAGCACGCTTGCCTAGAAAAATACGATTCACTCGCGACTTGAAGACACCCAGATTATAATTATCGGGAAACACCCACTCGGGCAGCGCTACCCACTGTTTAGCAGTTCGAATAAAGAAAGTGGAATCAAACCGTTTCGTACGAGTTTTTGGTTTTTGGATGGCCTTCAGCGGGAGATCAAGTACTAGTTAAGATTAAGAGGGAATCCGGTGAGCGATTCACCATACAAACAAATTCCCCTATTTTCTTCCTGGATAATGCCTCTAGAGCAATTTTTTTGTCTACTGTTCAACGAAGGATTCCGCCTTAATAGGGAAGGGTTGCCATAATCCCCACGCTTGGCTGGCGGCTTTGAGATCGCAGGCTATCTAGTATGGCTTATTTTAATATCTGTGTTGCTAGGTGATATTTAAATTTCACTAAAGCATACTCTTCGTTAGCGACAACACCCGAGCTTTTCAATCTTTTCATATACAAATGAGTACCCATAGCATGCTGAATAATAAGTATTTAAATAACGACAAGGATAACTTGCAGTTGTCATGATTCATAGGATGGAAGCACATTATGGAACAAAATACCAGTATTATATTTCTACTGCCGCTTGGCAGACGTTTTCATTTAAAGTTGATTGTTTAAAAAACAATTTAACTGTTTTAAGTATTTTTTATCATTATCTAGTCCGTGCTGTTATCTGTGATAGTGAAAATGACGTTTGGAAAGTATTCGCAGATATTACAAAAGGTAAACTTCCTTTTGTAAACTTTTATTAAATAGCGTTTATCGAGTGTTGTTTAAAAAAGTATTTACCTGCGCCTAAGAGGCGCTTAATGTTTTCTCATCATAAAGAAGCTTATGTTTCTATCATTTAGGTATATCAGATGTTTGAATATACAGGAATAAGTGCCCCGAGAGCTAGAACTCTCAGATATAAGGATTGTCCAAGAGGATTTCTGAACCAAGCCACATGAGTTAGCTTAGAATAAGCTCTATAACTCAACGTTTGCCTTAGTAGCCAAAGATCCCAGGTTTGATACCTGATTGGGCAGATGTTTTTTTCGAATATATGCACTGGGTTTTGGTGTTAAGAGTCTGTATTTTTAGTTACTAAGGCACCCCGGAGCCGGACACGGCTTACTGTGGTCTGTGGCACTTCAGATACAAGGAATTTTAGTGTGGGAATTAAGAGGCTGTATCGTTTTTGATGAGCATACTGTACAATCTCAAGAGTATGACTGAGCAAACCTACTTTACCTTAACCAAGATGGTTTGGAACCTGTTATGAAATTGTCGTTGACATCGACATTCGACACTCATATTTGATTTTACATCAGTTACAAGCCCAGGTTAGAAGAGATTTCTTCTTTATTGTCTGACTTTCCAATGCTAATATCAGCTAATTAATTACCGTCACAATAACTACAAAAAATATAGTTGTTAATTATTTTGTTTCATACTTTCTCTTCTGCCATCTCTCGCGAGCAGCTTGCGATGTATTTATCAACCGACTTCAAAAAAGGAGGTTCTCAATTCGACAGTGTTTTTTTTTGTATGTATTTTACGTGATTACTCCGCCAATTATGAACTGTTTTTTTGTTTGGTAGGTAATACTTCAGAGGTGGTCCCATATACATTTTATCGAATTCGGTTCAGTAGTTTGGTTTTTAAATTAAAATTACTAGAAAATATGATGATGTCACATAGGTATTCCAAGTTGACGTCGCGTCGGTTGTATTTTTTTTAAAGCGTATTATATTATAGCTAGAATACTCGTAACAGTCCCTAAAATTTCTTACTATGTAACATTAGAAACAGAAAAAATTTGATGTCAACTCATTCATAGCTATGTCTGTTCATCTTTAACTAGTTATTGCCCGCGGCTTCATTCGCGTAGGGTAAGAATAGTGTAACTTTCTATCGGTGAAAGGATGTTTTAAATACGATCATTTGTTCCACTGGTCTGCAACGTCTAGACCTACAGTTTACCTCTTTACAATAATACTAATTATACGTAATTATCCTACTCTGAGGAAGAGGCCACTAAACAAAGAAACCTGGAAGAGGACTGGGTCCTTCTGGACCCTTTTGTAGGACCCAGTACTCACGTACTGTTTGTGTGTTGGTTCTTAGTATAGGTACGAGGGCTGCACTAAAAGTATCGGGAATGGAATATTTCCACTGTTTCTGTCATATTAAAATCTTTTTAATTGAAAACTCCTTGGTTTTAAAAATCGAATACCATTTATTTATTTAAAAAAAGATTCTCGGTCTTGTTACAAGGTTTTGTCAAACTTGTTTAGTCGTTGAGAAAATGGAATTGACTCGAGAAAATTCAAGAGCCATGATTTTATTATGACTTTCGAAGTGGTTTAACACAAAAACAGTGTGTTGACCGGATGATTTCTGCATTTGGTGATAAAGCCCCATCCAAAACCACAATTTATCGCTGGTTTGCTGAATTTCAACGTGGACGTGTCAAGCTCAGTGATGATCCCCGTCAAGGTCGTCCAAAAACTGCAGTCACTCAAGAAAACGTTGATGTTGTGCGTAAGCTGATTGAGGAAGATCGACATGTGACATACAGCGAAATTCAGGCAACTTTAGACATTGGCATGAGTCAAATACAAATAATCTTGCATGAACAATTAGGTGTAAAAAAGTTGTTTTCCCGATGGATACCGCATTCGCTCTGTGAAGAGCAAAAAGCGGTCGCGTTACTTGGTGCGTCAGAACTCTCGAAAGATTCCACGCAGGATCCTCAAATGCTGTATACAACATCGTATCAGGTGACGAATCCTGGATATACGCGTACAAACCCGAAACAAAAAACCAGTCACGAGTTTGGGTGTTCGAAAATGAGTTAAAGCCAACAAAAATTGTTCGTTCACGGAGTGTCGCAAAAAAAATGGTAGCCACGTTTGTCTCCAAAACCGGCCATGTTACGACTATTCCTCTTGAGGGACAAAGAACGGTTAATGCAGAATGGTATGCTAGCATTTGTTTGCCACAGGTCGTTTCTGAACTCCGTAAAGAGAACTGCAACCGCCGCATCATCCTCCATCACGACAATGCGAGTTCTCACACCGCGCACAGAACAAAAGAGTTTTTAGAGCAAGAAAACATAGAACTATTAGACAATCCGCCGTACAGCCCCGACCTAAGCCCTAATGATTTCTATACTTTCCCTAAAATAAAGAATAAATTGCGTGGACAGAGATTTTCATCACCTGAAGAAGCTGTGGACGCCTACAAAACGGCCATTTTGGAGACCCCAACTTCCGAATGGAATGGTTGCTTCAATGATTGGTTCCATCGTATGGAAAAATGTGTCAAATTTCGCGGAGAATACTTCGAAAAGCAATAAATATATTTTTTTATAGTAATGTTGTGTCACTTCCTTGATTCCCGAAATTTTCAGTGCCGCCCTCGTACGTCGGAGATCATAGCGGAGACGAATTATCTTTCCCCTCGCGCGTAAAAGTGATAAAGAAATGAATTGGATAAGTCTCTGTTTTGGCGTGGTAGAGTGGAAATGATTTTGACACGGTTCACGTGTTGTATAATTGCCTGTTAGTTGGTAGTGTTTGTACTTGTACAGTAATTAAGTTCACGCCGGACTCAGGAATCGGCGTAATAAATCACAGAACAAGTTGTTGTCTATTTCCTTGTACATCAAATTTTTTCCACTGATAAAACAATATACCTATCTATTTAGCTTAAATATAATAAACTTTTCAAAAAAAAATACAACCGACTTCAACTTCGAATACCTGGATGACATCTTCATATTTTCTAGTAATTTTGATATAAAAACCAAACTACTGAACCGATTTTGATAAAAGTTACATGAGAGCAACTCTGAAGTATTACCTACCAAAAAAAATAATTATATATTCATAATTGGCGGAGTAATCAGGTAACATATATACAAAAAAAATATATAGTCGAATTGAGAACCTCCTTTTTTGAAGTCTGTTGAAAAACAAACTCTTTAATAATATGAAATCAGAAAACATGTTTTTTGGACTGGCGCGTATAAATAAGCTATAGGTATGCATCTACATAACACCTACTATATAAAACAGTGGTTGTTATTTTGTGACATTTAGACGTGAACTTTATGCTAAATATCAGCATACTTTGTAAGAGACGATAACTTGCTTGCTAACAACTACCTACCCTAAACAACATAATGTCAATAAATGTGTATAAAACGAGTATCATCGTGCGTTGACCTTTGGTTTAGTTATTGTATCCATGATATCGCCAGAAAATTGAGCTCGTATATGCTGAGTGACCAGCCCTAATGTTAGAGGTAACATTACATCGGCTTTATTGTCTAGAGAGTCACCCGATGGACCGACGACATTGTGTCAAAAGCGGGAAGTCGATGGATGGATGCTGCACAAGACCGTTCGTTGTGGCGCTCTTTAAGCGAGGCCTATGTTCAGCAGTGGACTTGAAAAGTCTGAAATGATGATGATGATGATGATAGTCTAGTTCGGGGCCGGAGTAAAATAACTCAAATATTAAAACGCATAAATCAAATAAAAATCAAAGTATCATTTAATTCAGATTACATAAATCCATATAGCACAAAAAATAATTGTATGAAGAATGTCATAATAAATTAAAATTAGATTAGAATACACATTGAATTGAAATTAAACAGATTGAATCGACACGACAAAACGAAAATGGTAACACATATTAAAACAAAAATTATCTCCATTTGTTCTGAATGGGACAGTCAAATCGGGCTGCAATCATCTGCAGGATACCATTGCGACTGGCTCGTATGCGCTGTCGCAGGGACGCGATTTTCTTGCGAATCAACGCATGAAAGTCATGTGTGCGCTAAAGCGAACATCAGAGACAAAAAATTAATGCTAAAATATTATTAAGAGGATGAGTACACCCAGAATGGCTTCATTCGGGTTAATTTAAATTCAAATTAAAATCATTTATTTCTGATCCTATAAAAATATCCATAAAGAACATACAGTTATATTACATAAAATTATTGAAAAAAGAAATTACGATAAAAACTATGTAAATTGAAAAAAAAAAAATTGAAAAAATATATATATAAAAAATTATTGAATTATTAATTTTTAATTAATTTAATGTTTTGCCAAATGTACTAATTCGACAGCACTGAAAAAAAATTATGTTAATTTAGATCATGTTTCCTCTTTGATTATATAGAGCTAGTTCCTCCGAGTGTTTCCTAGTTGGCTATTGTTTCGAAAACACGTTTGCTAATAATTTTCTCGATAGTAAATAAACGTAAAATAACCTCAAAAATGAATTTCTAAGTCAATTTTTCTTTGTATTTTTGAATGAAGACACATAACCAAAATTAGTAAAGGTTACGAGTAATACTTTAATCTATCTTATTATTGAACTAGTTTTTTTCTTACGCAATAACTTTATTGCAATTAATTATAATTTTTTAATGATTTTTTTACTGTACGGAACGTGGCGCAAGCGCGCCGGCTACTCTTTTTTACTTATGTAATTAGACAGAGACCACAGACGCGCGGAGGATCAGCTATTGTCAGCATCTTAATAGCTAATAGTAAGCTTAAGACTCCCTTTTAAGGAGGCCTTAATAAAACCTTACGTCCAGCAGTGGATGTCTGGCTGATGATGAAGCTTCAGGCTTTGAAACCACTTGGTAGAATTTCCTTACATATGGCTTTGTACGGAAATTCGTTGTTTCCTAGAACTCCTTAGCATAATGTTTATTTGTTACGCTTAGTGATCTTAATTAGTTCTGCTAACAATACCGCCAGAATTTCTGTTAGAAAATACATTATTCATAAAAATAATACGTTGAGATTTTTTTATATACATAAAATATTATGTTTGTCCGGTTGTACAGCTCATTTAGATTTAAAACTACAACTAACGGTCTTAGGGCATAAATAAGCTGTCATCTATAAATGAGATAATATTATGTTATACAGGGCTATTAGCTTAGAATGTTGATACTAAACCGAAATGGGTAATTTTGAGCAACCTTTGATATTGGGCAAACACAGAAACAGCGAACGAAAATTCGCTGTGAAAAAAAAAAGTTACGAAGAAAGAAGAAGTTAATTGGCTTCGAAAATAAATGTTCCTTCTAGGCAGCATCTCTATCTAGATCGAACCTGTTTACTTAGGATTTAAAAACATGACAATTATTCTAAGTAATAATGAATGCAGACACCACTGTTTGCATACATTGCAGGGGCAGAACTGGATTAGCTGGAAAGGAAAGTTGAAGATAGGGCTGCGTGCCCCACAGAAAAGCGAATGCCCCATTTCTTAGGTAGAATGGCTGTCAAAACAAATGTTGTAAAGGATTTGTATGGAAAACTACTGTCGCCAGTTTCACACACAATCATTGGTCGCGCATTTGAAGTAAAACCCTCGAAATGCCATTTTGCAACATATTAAAATTGATCTAATTACGATGCATTGCGGTTTGGTTTTTGAGTATTCTCAGTTTAAAAACTACCAATATGTATAATATAGGTACACTATATTGGTAGAAATGTTATTAAGCGCATTTACACTTAAGACGGGCTTATTTAGGAACTTCGCGGGTTTTTGCAACTTTTGATACATAAGTTCGCATACTTCTAATTTGAAAAAAAAAAAAAAACCGGATAGCGCGCCCGTCATATTTCCTTTCTATTCACTTCTCTCGTCAGTGGCGTGCCCCTGCGAGAGGCCTATGCCCAGCACTATATTAAGCGGATTAAGATGTTGATAAACAAAGCAAAGACACGGGACACTGATAGTAATGAAATTTCTTTATAAACAAGGTGCTTACAAGGAAAAGAGCAAATAACAACGTTGTCAAAATTCGTCAGAAAATTAAACCGTGCAAACTGGCGTCCCGTTTTTATTGTCTTCGTCAAACGTGTATAGAAACGTCTGTACTTTGTTTTCTGCAAACTTACAAGGCAGCCCTATTTTTCTATTACTATAGCCAAGTCACCGATATGTAGACAATATAAATAGTATATACTTTCAAGGGTGTTGTATATACGTATATAGGTAGGTACTACACACATATTCTTCATAGTATATTTTAGAAAAAAAAGGGAAGATGACAGTTGAACATCTTTAACATTGCAAATCCGTACATGCGCTCCCAAAATGCTCACATGTGCGCGGTCTCATGGCATGCATTTGGGCCCGAGACCTAAACCCACGACCTCGCGTTTCCGAGTCTCCGCGTCTCCCAGTAGGCTACCACGGAGTACTGTAGGCCTTGCTTGGACGCAAATATTTTCACATTCGTCTTATACTTGACAGGCAAAAAGGGCCCTGTACGCCAGCGACGTCAATACTTGACAAAAATATGGCTTATGGAAGCAAGTTGTTACTTCTGTGGCATTATTACGTTATTACATTATGTTCTGCCGCTTACTAAAATTGCTGTAATTTCTGTAATACAAAATTTGTCTCAATTATTGTTGCAGGACTCGTGCCGGCTGGTCGGCGGTTCTAAGTTCTACGAGATGATGGACGGACCAGGCTCCGCCGATGCGTCCACGCCTTCCCCCACTGAGAAACACGACTGCATGAAGCCTATAGACAGCGAGGACGAAGGTACGACACTTAAACGACAAGGCAAGGGCGGATCCAGGTGGGCGGGGGGGAAGTCATGGGGGTGGGTCATTACAATAAAATAAAATAGTTCCTACGTAGCCGCTGCATGTCTGACCTGCCTGTTCAAGTTATGCTATAATTTTTAATTTTTTATACATTCAAGTGACGAGACGAATAAGACATTCGTCTGGTGGTAAGCGTCACACCTGTCATTAACAGTAGCAGTACCAGAATTATGAACTTGCGAACACAATCCTGCACTGTACTGCGCTCGTCACCCTGAGATATTAGATGTTAAATCTCATCATACCCAGTAATTTATCTGGTAACATTGCCCTTCAAACCGGAACACAGTAATGCTTGCACACTACTGCTTGGCGCTTGAATAACTGATAAAGGTGTGGTAGTCCCCAGTCGGACTCTGCAGTGGAGTCCACCCACTACAAAAATTAAATTCATGTCATATTTTAAATTGATGTTTGCTTATTGACGTTTGTTTATGTTTTTACAAATATTTGGAGCTTTTCCCGGAGACTAGAAGATGCCTCTAGCTTAAAAGCTTAGGAATGCAGGCCCTTCTCCTTTGGCCCACAAGGCATCATCAATGCCAGACACCGTCAATTATTACTACGTACGATAAAGTTCTACTGCGACCGTATATCGGTAAAAGCTCAAGTATTGTATCTGGGCTGCCTTTCTCAGCCTTTACCTATGGCCTTTACAAACTTTAGTTATTAATCTTTACCTGTCCAATGTTCGAAAACTTAGATCAACGTCTAATGTTAAAGCTAAAGATAAGAAATTCTTGTATAGATACAAGTTTTAATACTGAAGGCCAGTGTTATTTAAACATTGAGCCCCAGAACCAATATTAGCAAAAACATCGCATACCTAGTCGAACAAGGTGTAATGATTATGTTAGAAGCATTATGTTTTCACTGCAAATTACTCTGACTTCTGCCATCTGTAGCAAATTGTAGAAAGCTGTTTTTTTTTTCTGTAACACATAAACTACGAAAGATCATACGTACAAAATCTCAACAAAAGACGCCAGAAGCAACTAGCAAGTAGGCTGACTATCTGACTCACTAACAGGTAGGCTGATAATGTTGGTAACAAGAGAGACAAGAGGCTCTCATCTCGTGATAATAAAATATTGTGCTTCCGCCAGGATAGTCATTACCATTGAAGCAGCGCTACCCAAAGCTTAAGTCCAGTTCATCACTGTGTTGGCGCTCATTACTTCACAATTCGCATCCGACCTGAGTATGTCTTAAAACTGCATCCAGAACCACTGGAGGACGTGCATCTCGCGAGCGTCCTCTCGGTTAACGGTGGGCGTGTAGCGTGGGGATAATGACAACCCCCTTAAATGGGAGGCGTAGTCCAGCATTGGGCGTTTTCTGGCAGATAATCTGACCTCACATTCGGTGGCAGGTTTCATTAGCTCTGTATTTTTAATCAATGAAAATAATTTCCCTCAAACAATGATGCCATACACTGGTCTTCGATTCAGTGTCGTCACTAGCCTTTCGTGCGCCCGTTGCGAGCTTATATATTTATAAATATAACTGCTCCCATGCAAGACCTAAAACTTGATCCTGGTCTTCTCATTTCTGCGCCCTTCAGGGTTTGCCCCCTAAGCATGTCCACCTCTGGCCCCACCTAGTTACGGCACTGCTTTTTTTTTTAATGAATGACTGATGCTGTTGGCCTCAGATGGCCTCTACAGCGTCACCGGACTTTCGGACGACCGTCACCGGACGACGGCACTGCTTCGATTGAGTCCGGTGAAAAAATGAAAATTTTGGCAGCTTCAAATTACTCATAATATCTGACTTGCACTGTTGCATCACTTATGTGCATACAATAAGCATGCTGGACAGCAAGCTATCCCATGACACATTTATCCGTTATCTAAAACCCAGTCCGACTTGTGCGTCATATCAATTCGCGTCAAAGGACTCTGTCGTAGAAATAAAACGTCATAATACGTACCACTGTGCGTCCTAAACACCACCTCAATGTTCAGTAGTGGCTGAGGGTCTTTCCATTCAACTAATAACGTTTCAATACTATCTTAGTTATTAGTGGTTGACGACCAGCGTCTTGTTTACGTCTCTGTTATCTTTTGGTGATGAGGTAATAAATACCACAAGATGTACTACTAGAAAATATATCCGGAGAATAGGGAAAATTAATATTTGTAACCACAAGATGTAATACTAGAGAATATATCCGGAGAATAGGGAACATTTTGGTATAAGAAGGAAACCCATAGGTTTCCTTGTAATACATTTGCAAGTCCTTGGTTGTTGTTGTACGTTTGTACCAACAATTACTGTCTACAGTGATCCTGTTATTCAAAATAGTTTGAACCGACTTTGTACGCGTACCTGGCCGTTTTCGCTAAACTTTTCACGCTCCACTGCTCTTGCATAGCACTGTCATCCCATAATCACAAATTGTTATAAACTGCTACAATTTAAATACAAATGGCAAAAAAAACGCGTAACTACAGACCTATGTATTTTTTATAATACTTTTAAACACTATCCAAAGCTTTGACAAAATTATTTATAAGCTCCAAATAAAAACCGAAAAGTTGATTATAATTTATACAATACAAATGTAAATTTAACATTAAAGAAATAAATATTTTGAATACAATACATAATTATTATAACATATTATAGCTTGGCAAAATTCTTGGAATGGAAACTTTTTTCTCTGTTGGCAATAGATAATACATCAGTAGATAATAGTTGGCAGTAGATAATCACATCAGTGGGTGAATGAACCCAATCATCTTTTCCTAACTCACTATTAAGGTAATGTATATACAATGTGTAACAGAAAGGTGCAACAATACGGAAGGGTATGTATGTACTCATCATTATGAACAACTTTTACTATGGGCCAACCCTGAATTCGCGGGAAAAAAATCAGCTGTTTCATACAAAAAGTTCATTGACCTTGGACAAAATGTATGGAACAGCTGACTTTTTCACGTTTTCAGGGTTTGCCCCCTAGTGAAAGTTGCTCATAATGATGAGTACATACATACATTTCCGTATTGTTGAACCTTTTTGTTACACAATGTATAACTATTTGCGATAGTGGCGCCTCTTAATTTGTACAAATTTTTGCCAAGCTATAACTACATACAAGTTGAAGATGAAACTTTCAGTTTCAGATGTAGATCAAGAATGCACAGTGTTCAGCGGCGTGAGCTATCTCGGCGCTCAGAACATATCGGATCCCAAGTCGGAGAGCGACATCCAGCGGATCATGAAGGAACTCAGCTCCATGCCGGAAAGTCGGGACGGAATCGCTGTCTCTATATCCATCCCTGTCTGCTCGCAGGGACTAGTAGTGTGAGTATCCGATACTTATTACTTTTATATCTGGACCACAAGTTTTTTACTGTGTGCCACTGGTTTTTGAGAAGAGAAAAAGATATTTGGGTCGGGCAGCATTCGAAAAACAACTTCAAATCTTCCTGACAATCAGTGTGTTCTAGCCGTTATAACCGGCACGCTTCCAAAACGTGAACACTTCACAGTTGGGTCTGCCTATAAGTTCAGAGTCGCTATGGAAAAAGATCTGCGTAACTCTTAAGGGATCCTTTTCGGAACGAAGCCCTAAAAGTCACCGACATAACTCTAGAGTATTAGCAAGCTGAAGTGGCAGGGGGCTGTTATATCTGCAGAACCGGTAACCGGTGGGGTAGAGGTGCTCTAGAGAGAAGACCACAAATCGGCAAACGAGTTGAATCTTGAAACTCGATGGAGCGCGGACATGGGGCAGCTGGCAGAGGTTCGCAACAGAAAGCCGAAGAACGGTCTGAGTGGCGTAGCTTGGTTTGGTTAATCATAAAAATGATGTGCCACAGGTGTTGGTGCTTTACTGATGGTGCTGACTGGATGCGTAGCGTAGCGTGATCCATGTCGTTTATCACGATATATAAATCCTAATACAAACCTTCCACAGACTATACCAAGCGGACTCGAACAGCGTGATGACTCGGTACGCCGTGAAGCGCATATCGTTCTACGCGCGCGGCGCGGCCGGCTCGCCGGTGGCATCCTGTTTCGCCTTCACGTGGTCTCACGGGGAGACGAAGGAGTCTGCTGTGTACAGATGTCACGTGTTCAGATGTCACATCGCTGAAGCTGTCAACCAAGTGTCAAGTAAGTATGTACAATGTACATGTATGCGTATAGTTTTAAATAACATTTTATTGATGTGCCGTGGGTAGAGGCAATGCGTCGCTGTTCGTGAATAAATGTATGAACTATTTCTCGTTCACATCAGAGATTATATATTTAGGATTGAGCCCTCTCTCTCTACATCTCTACTTAATCACTGGGTTTCTTCATATGCTCAGTGAAGGAAAAACATATATAAGAAGCCTTAGCACACATCACATCAACAGCCGGAAGACGTCCATAGCTGGACGAAGGCCTCTCCCTTAAAGGGAGGTGTTGCCATAATCCCCACGCTTGGCAGGCGGCTTGGGGATCGCAGAATGGTTACCACCGTTAACTGAGAGGACGCTGCTGCCTGTCCTCCGGTGGTTCTGGATGCAGTTTTAGGACATACCTAGGTCCAGGTTAGAAAGCCTTAGCATCTTGATAGAAAACTTTCTTTCCACCGACGCGACAGATTTGTTGCTACACGCAATACCAAATTCAAAGCTTTCACACACCTCAAAAATGTTTTACTTGGTCTCAGCTTTGTAGCGCCTGGTAGTGTCCGCCTACAAATAGTTTCATGTGGTGCTGTTATTAACGACAGGCGCTTTATTCTAAGGTACACTGTGTTATATTTTCCGTGAACTGTGTGACCTTGTTATATGCAGTCAGTTACATGTTTTCCCTTTGAAACTTCGCCTTGCTTTGTCTATGTTTTTTTTCTTATTGGTTCTATAGGACAAATAGGAATAGCGAATTCTCATAGTCCGACTCGAAACCATGAAAGCCCAACCAAATTGCTTACCCGACATACATACACTTACGGCTTACATTTTAAATGCCTGTCTCCTAATGTTTAATTATCATAAGTCCATTAATCCACTTTGATCCGCCACTGGACAAGTGGACATGACCCAATGCACGCCACTCGGCCCAATCTTTCTTCATCATCCTGCAGACGTCCACTGCTGAAAGAAGGCCTCCCTCTTAGACCGCCACACTGTACGACAACCTGCCATTTGCATCCACCGGCAGGGGGGTGTCACTCCGCAGTTTAGGTATGTTCGGCCGGCGCTCCGTCCGGGTGGACAATGCAAGGCAGAAGTCAGTGGCCGCCCGCTCGCTAGCCTCGTCGCACGTAACTAAGCATACATGATAGAAAGAGAGCGGTATATCTAGGTGAATATATAGAGCGGTATTCAGCGCTGTGCGAGTTGAATTACTACTTTATTGCCTAGTTGATAGAGCTTAGCTAGCTTATTTATTTCAATTCCTTTGCGGAGTGAACTTTCTTTACTTAGTGCTATTATTTATTCTGTGCCACCGGGCTCAATCTCATTTTATAATAAAATGTTTACTTACATAAAATGTGTTTATATCTACAACCCAGTTGAATTTTCAGACAACTTAATATAAACTAATTCGACTAATGGAGTATGGATGGACCTGGGTATGTTCTAAAACTGCATCCAGAACCACCGGCGGACGGGCAGCAGCGTCTTCTCAGTTAACGGTGGTAACCATTCTGCGATCCCCAAGCCGCCTGCCAAGCGTGGGGATTATGGCAACACCTCCCTTTAAGGCCTTCGTCCAGCAGTGGACGTCTTCCGGCTGTTGATGTGATGTGAATTTACTAATGTTAAAAGTTATGCATACACAGATGAATGGCCATCTAAAAAATTTTGGAGGGACATTACACTGCGCCCATCATTCCGAGTTATTACTAAACCAATATTACTTTATCCCTGACCTGTTTCCACCTGATTATTGCCAAAGTCCACTGCCCAATAATGGCAAATCAGAGCACATGATTATTTTCAATTGACGACTCACAGGCACCACATTGTATTTGACCAACCATTTATTATAATCATCGTAATGACTCGCGTTGTGATGTTACTGAGTCCAAACAAGACCCAGTAAGTTAATGTTGCTGGCGTTTTACAGACGCCTACCGCGTTATTTTTTTAAGAAATTTCGTGTTAAATAATAATTCTGAATAGCCTTCAATATTTGATAGTAAGTTTAAAGTAACTTGCATGTGCTATGTCTATTTTGTTCTGTTCGTGCGTTGATAATTTCTTGTAAGTATGTTTCCTTGTTATGATCAATATGTTGGTCAAATAAAAGATAATAATGTCTTATCCTTTTTAGGGATCCGTTGTAGAGGGGTATGGATACTATAATATAATGAACCTTAATACGAAGCATGTCTCGTTTGTTGTCTTTCCCTACTTATATTAAGCTATCTTAATATAGTGCCATACAAGAAACAGGTATTTTAATGTTTTTGTCCTATCATAATACATAAAAGGGTTAAAATTTATGTAACACTAATAGTACAAACTCTAAAAGTAAAATAAACACTAGATATATCAAGGTGTAACAAAAAGGTTCAACAATACGAAAGGGCATGTATGTAGTTATCATTATAAACAACTTTTACTATGGGCCAACCCTGAAATCGCGAAAATAAAATCAGCTAAAATTTGTCATAATGATGAGTACATACATACCCTTCCGTATCGTTGAACGTTCTTGTTACACATTGTATAGATAAATCTCTTTAGAAAAAATTGCCTTTGAATCCAGTGCACAGTGAATCTGTATAAAATTCTTACCACAACAAACTGGCAGTCCTTACTTCATTTTCAACAGACTTCAAAAAAGGAGGTCGGAGACAGTCGGTTTAAAAAAAAAGCGTATTTTATATTTCTCTAGATCATTCACCCTTAATGGAATCACTTAATAATATAAAATCCATAATAAAAAATAATAAAATCGCAGGACTTCAGACATGATGTTCCTTTATCGTACCAACAGATAACATGACAATGTTTTACTATTGAAACCTTACCCATACCTATAGAGAGTAAAGAGTAGTATAGGCGTAGTGTCGTGACTCAATCACTAGCCCTAGTCATGTGCATCCATTGTTTGATAGGTACCTCATAACAAAATGTGTGTTTCGTTCGCACGTGCTTATTCTATTAATGTCAGAATAATTTAATAACTAAACTTTCAGACCTATATGTAGTTCAAAAACTTTTTAGGGTCGAATAATTTGAATTATTTTATTTCTCCATTTTTATTAATACCCTATAATTTACCCTTTATTAAACGCATAGAAAAACCTTAAATTCCTGCTGGGCTATAGTGAGGGAGGATGTTTTTTGGATGTTGCATATACATAAACGAATCATTTTTTTTAAACACATAAACAATACAATAATATGAAAGCAATACAACAATATGAAAGCAATGTAATAATAAAAAGGCTGTTACACGTTTTATTGTGATGTTTCGTTCCATTCCTCGCTGCACGTGTTAAAGCCAAGAGTTCAGTATTATAGTTCTTTAAATTGAGTGAACAAGTGAACTGTTGCACCCAGGAGGTATGTCATATTCATCATCACAATCAGCGTATAATAGGATACGTCAGGTTCTTCGACAGATATGACCCACTAAAGAGAGAAGTGAATAGAACGGAAATGTGACGGGCTGCGCTAGCCGGCATTTAGTGCAAATGCGCTTAATGACCATTCTACCAAAAAAATTTTTTTTAACTGAGTATACTCCAAAAGACAGTTTAAATAGACTCGTAGGAAACCAACCACCAGTCCACTGGCACGAGGTGTGTTAAGTTACCCAATACTGTTATATTTTCTGTGGTAAGGTGTTCCTTACTGATTGATGATCTACAAATCTCATCATTGTTAATCTGTTCACATAGTGCATCCTTACAAACACTTATTCGATCTATTATTAAATGTCTAGCTAGTTTTGTAGTCTGCGAGCGACATTAATGATAATGACTTCCATATCAGAATCGAATGTCTCTAAATGTAAATCAGAATACGCCCGCGGTCGTTTCGAGCACACGTTATCGCAGTCGCTCGCCTGCTTTTCACAAACTCGCTGGCTTTGATCGATGATGTTTGTTTTGTTAAAAAAAGCATAATTAATCGCCTTACTTTGATTTTTCCGTGATTTTGTTATTTTATTGTGATTTTATTTCAAAAGTGTTGTGATTGTCCAAATAACATGTTTCAAGGACAGTTTTGTTGTCTCACAATTTTGTCATTATGAGACAAGTAAACACGAATTAAATAAAGAAAACTTTTATGGTTGGTGTCATTTTTGTTGGGAGTTGAGTGTACGACCGTGGGAAAACTGTCAATTGTGTGGATATTTTGGGATTTCTATTGTCGTAGTTTGAGGTGGGTATCATATCATTAAATTATTCATAATGTACGTAGTTTCCGCCCACTCTTGGTTTGTTAATCCGGTCACATTCATATGTTTTTGTTGTTATCTACATCTGTTTCTATAGGTACATACATACATACTCGTCTACGTTTACGTATGCTGCAAACACCCACAAAATAGGAGATAAAATTTTTCATGGCAATATAGTTTTGCTTAGTTCGTTTATTTAATTTTATTTAATAAGTATTACATCAGCTATCTGGTTCCCATATAGTAGGTACCTACAAGCTTTGCTTAGTTTGGTGCTAGATGGCGCTGTGTAAAATGTCCACCCATTGTCATCATCATCAGCCCGGAGACGTCCACTGCGGAACGAAGGCCACCCCCTTAGACCGCCACACTGTACAACAAACTGCCATTTGCATCCAGCGGTTGCCCGCGACTTTTACAATGTCGTCGGTCCACCTAGTGGGAGTAAATGACCAAAAATGTGTAGTAAATGTTCACGCAATATTTATTTATTGACATAAAAGCAGTAATGTTAATATGCATGCTAGACTGCAGCTGCTATGCGACAAACAATCGGATCCTTACTTTAACGTGTCGTCCTAGTGCCCAGTAGGGCTAGGATGGGCACCGCGAGTTTTTTTCTGGATTCTTAAAAACAGGACAAGGCTACGAATCTGTATAAGTTTGTCTCGTTTTCGCACGACATAAAGACACGACAAAATTTTCTCGCGGTGCACATCCTAGCCCTGCTGGACGTTCTTAACATAGGTGTATATTTATGTCTGCTATGGGATATATTCACCAATTCTTACCGATTTAACAACATGAGAAGTTAATTTTATTCAATAGGGCCACAAAGGGATTTGCGCATGCTTGTATAAACAAAATTCAACTTCTAAGACCTTATTAACATAAAGTCTCTGTTATATGTAATTAACGAAGTACGTTCACTAAGTTACTGTTTAAATATAAATGTACCGTCATATGCATAAAACGCTAAAACGTATTTCAAACCTATTTTAGTTAAAAAGTGTTTTGCAAAATTTCTTTCAAAGTTTGAAAAAAGAAAACAAAACACTTTTTAACAAAAATAGGTTTGAAATACTTTTTTGTGTGTTTAGTTAGGACAACAAAACACGCAGTTGTGAAATTCATTAACCAGATCAGAAGTCAATCGGGCCCAGTGAGCGGTTGCCTTGACCCGGTCGTCTCGGTTCAACTCCATAGTTTCGTAATTACTCAAGTACTGTTAAAGGGTACGACTTTGACATAATGGGAGCTTGTTAGTTCATGGTGCATAAACATTTGAACAAGAAGTCGATTGTAGTTTTTGTGGCGATTAAACTGTGGAAAAAGAAGTTCGTTAATTAATTATGCTGAAACACTAGAGCGATAACCTAACGTATAATAAAGAAGAAGGCGTATAACTTTTTATTGCTTCGTAACAAAGTAAATTTTTAATAGAGATGACATAATAATTTTTGGCATTTTAAGATACAGGCTGATTCAAACTTTATCGCGACTGGGAACTTAGGCGCGCGACGCTGCCAGCAGCAAAAATTAGGCGTGCAGTGTGCGTACAATCGCAAAGTCTCGCTTGCAGCGTACTTCACAGCTGCCATTAAGTTTGAATCAGACTGTACAATCTAAAATTTTATATTTGAATAAATATTTATAATAAAATTAAAAAAAGCAACAGATATTATAAATATCACCACAGATTGGGTCCCAAAATCTAAAGTACCTCAGGGTCGACCCAGAAGAAGGCGACGCGCGACGTGACGACTTGCAAGACAAACACTGGATCACTAAAGCCGAAATTAGTTGCAGGATCAAGAGATCAAGACACGTCAGACTGCTAATAAATAATTACATTGTTTCAGGTTGCTTCGCAAAAGCATTTGAGCGCATTCCCCGTTCAATGGCGTCGTCACTAGTGGGCGATTTGAGCGCAGCGCCCTCTATGACGGGCTCGCTCACTGAAGGGCTCGGGCCGGCCGCGCCGCCGATGCAGCTCATGCACGTTCTAGAATGTACTGTGGACATCAAAGAGACCGACGCTAAGGTACTTAGACAACGGACGTACACCTTATACTCATTGTTATGAACAAGTTTTACCGTAGCGCTCGTGGCACAGCGTAATTAAGTGTTACCGAAAGATATCGATCCGATCAGTCTTAGGATGGGGTGATCATGAAAGGCAGACACAAGAGAGCTGCCTTGGGTCGGATAACACGTTAAATTGTTGGTTCCTGTTGTTTATCCAAAGCTGGGTCCATACCTACGGAGCATACCTCACGAGCCATCCTTTTGTCCTGTTCTGGACCGTTAGTCTATCAAAGAGAAACAGAATGTGGCTCTCGCGCCGTGCTCGAGAGCCAGACTGACCAGTCTGGCCCCGCCTTAACAGAAATCGGGTAGCCATTGAGCTAATATCTAAAGAGTCACAATCTCTGAGTGAAAACAGACAAAAAACGTCCGACTGCCGTTGCACATACCTATACGTGCATTATATAGTTCACAATTGTTCGAATTTAGACGTTATGTCGCTTGTATAGTGTTCAATGTATGCTTGAGCGCTTGTGTCTTATCGTAGTTCAAGTCGGTCAAAAAGTCGCCGAGTTATGGTTCGGACATTTTTTTTGCACTATTGTGACTATAGATATTAGCTCAAAGCTTATATTATTAACTTTGACATGGCTGGCCATGGCCACTCAGTCTATATGAACTTACTTTCCATAGGACTAACCCTAAAATAGTGTAAGAAATATCACCCGTTCTGTGAAACCCTACAATCAATAAATTCATTAGAATTTTTTGTACCATTTCTATTGCAGGGCACTTTCAGTCACGTGCCTAAAGAGCGGCTCGGGTTCAAGCTGCGCGGAGGCATAGACAAACAAGTGACGATCAACGTGCAGCAAGTCACGAACAACGTGCAAACCGAAGTGGACGACCCACAGGTAAATATCATACAAAAAAAACTTCTTAGTTACAGTTCTATGATCTTTTACGGTTTTTTGTTACCGTGATTATTTTGTGAAACAAGCACCCAATATTTCGGCGCATTTGCCTGACCCGTGTTCACGGGCAGACTCGTAAATCTATATATATAAACGGTTCTGTCCTGACTGATTGACTAACTGACTGGTGACTGACTGACTGACTGACAGCCCAAACCGCTGGTCGTATAGACTTGAAATTTGGAGGGAGTATTCGTCTCGATGCGTAGGGGCGTACTAAGATTTATTTTTTCGAAATTCGACCCCTAAGGGGCGAAGGGGGGGATGTTGTATGGAAAGTCCATAGTTTTTGAAGTTATAGTGATGAAAATTGATATTTGGGTATTTCATTCGAGGGTGCGGGGAGGGTGGGGTAGTTGGGAGGGTGAGGGGGGTTGGTGGAGTTGGTAGAGTCGGTAAATTTTATTTATAGCCATCTGTATTTTATATGAGGAATTTGTTCAGCGGTGGACGTCTCCGGGCTAATGATGATGATGTGTGTGAGATCAAAAGATTTAAAAAAGTATATGCCAGTGCTGGATTTGGGCCTCTGCCCAGCAGTAGTTAGGCTAACTAAAAAACAATACATAAAAAGTCAAAGGGTTAGTATGATCAGTGCGCCATAACAAATTAAACAGTTGCATAATAAAAACAACTTTTTAACTTTTTTTTCAGACTACCTACACGGGTGGGCTGTACATTGAGAGATGCTTTGGAATTCTCCTCGCTCCCGGCAGAAGCGTTAAACATTCCGATATGAGACTGCTCGAAATGGTAAGTTATTCTAAAACTAGTAGTTCTCTAAGAACTGATACTTCGCGAACCCCATATCTTTACAGCTCACAGTTCCTTGACAAATCAGGCTCATATTCGAACTCGCTAGTTGTATTTGCACGAACTACTTGCTTACAAAATTTTATAAAGATCGGATCTACGGTTCGCAAGTTATCGTTGAATAAATATGTATTTTTTTGTTATACAATGTGTAACAAAAAGGTTCAACAATACTGAAGGGTATGTATATATGTACTAATCATTATGAACAACTTTTACTATGTGGCAACCTTGTAATCGCGAAAAAAATATCTGCTGCTTCATACAAAAAGTTCATTGACCTTGGACAAAATTATTGTTGAACCTTTTTGTTACACATTGTATATATATAAAGAAACATGCAATAGTTGAGTTGTTTTAACAAGTTAAAAGCGTAAAATAAGTCGATTTGATTAACTTTGCACCGGAACTATTGCGAATTTATTTATTCGCGCTAGTTCCATGGCTCTAGACAATGGAAATAGCGCGAATGACCCGATTATTTTGTCTATAATTTGATACTTTACGTGTTTAATGCAAATAAATTAGCTTGTCTTTTTTTGTACTATTGAGTGACGAGACTAGCGAGACTTTCGCCTGGTGGTAAGCGTCACACCTGCCCGTAACAGAAGCAGTGCCAAAATTGTGACCTTGCGAATACAATCCTGCGCCGCACTGCACTGGGCTCGTCACCCTAAATATATGTCGTATATATTGTGTTTAATTGTCTGAATTTCTTTTGTTTTTGCATGTGTTATGTTTTTGTCACAAACAAAGTCTTTTCTATTACTATTTTCTATTTCTAAGATATTATATGTAAAATCTCTTCATACTACAAAATAAATAATAGTACTACGTACAGAAAGTTAACTCCGCAAAGGAATTGAAATAAATAAGGACTCTATCTACTAGGCAATAAAGTAGCAATTCAACTCGCACAGCGCTGGATACCGCTCGCTATATTCACCTAGATATACCGCTCTCTTTCTATCACGTATGCTTAGTTACGTGCGACGAGGCTAGCGTGCGGGCGGCGACTGACTTACCTTGCATTCTCCACCCGGGACGGAGCGCCGGCCGAACATACCTAAACTGCGGAGTGACACCCCCCTGTTCATACCCAGTAGTTTCTGAGGTAATACCATATCCAGTAATTTAGTAATTGAAATTTGTTATCTTAAAATGTATTCCAGGTAAGCGGTTCGTCGGGCGGGTCGGGGTGCTCGGTGTGCGCGCTGTGGAACGCGGGCGAGTCCGCGCTGGCCGCGTTCAACGTGGCGAGCGGCGACGGCGCGCCGGCCTACATGTCGCTCGCCCTGGACCTCGTCATCAGAGGCATTCCTGACCCGCTCAGGTAAATGGTAATCCCTATTAATCATTATCTTCTTAACCTTCGTCGAGTCGATGATCCTTGGTGTTGGTAAAGTTAGATAGATTTCTCCCAGTATTTAGCAACAGCAACCCGTACCAGCGAGTGCCATCGTGTAGTTCGTTCGTCGTGCACATACACGGGCGACGAGGACACGAGAGAAAAAAATATCATTATTTCTTGACCTGTCGAATAGTTTTTTTTTTTTATTATGGTTAAGCGTGATTTGTTTATACAATGTGTAACAAAAAGGTTCAACAATACTGAAGGGTATGCATGTACTCATCAATATGAACAACTTTTACTATGGGGTCAACCCTAAATTTCGTAAATAAAATCAGCTGTTCCATACGTTTTGTCCAAGGTCACTGAACTTTTTGTATGGAACAGCTGATTTATTTTCAAGATTTCAGGGTTGACCCTATAGTAAAAGCTGTTTATAATGATGAGTACATACATACCCTTCAGTATTGTTGAACCTTTTTGTTAAACATTGTATAAACCACCAGCTTAGATATATAGATTAACAGATTTGAAAAAATATCCCAAGATCGTCTGATTTCTAATCAGACCTGAAACAGATTGATTGATTTTTTCTCTCACTACCTAACTCTGTGCATGAGGGACAGAGATAAGTAGTGAGAGTTAATTGAGTGAATTTCTTATGCGCGAACGGACTTTTTAACATTAGTAACATTATACAGATATTTATTACATCTCTCGTTGTTGCAGATTGGTCATAGAAACACCGGTGAAAATATTTCCACCAACAGAGAGATTCTGGTATTATTCAAAGAGGCCGTTAGTGCAGCAGTTCTACATCAACCTGAAAGAGGTCAGTCGATTTGTAATCAAATTACTAGAGCATTCTTTATTACTATGATACTTCATAACTGGCCCCCTGTATAAGGAGTAAAATCTAAAAGTTTTCATAACTGGCCACCTGTAAAAGGAGTAAACACTAAAGTTTTTTCCAGTGCGTGGATGCGTTAGGCCAGCTCCAGTACGAAGTGGCGAGTATAGAGACGATGGGCGAGCTGGACCGGTCGCGGCTGAACCTGCCGCTGTCGCTGTCCAGCTTGCTACCGTCGCCGCTGTCCGCTGCGCCCGCGCCTCCCTCCCCCTCCGAGCCTGATTCCGGTACTGATATCTTTTTTTATTCGTAATAGGTTTGCGTTTGACCGCATCTTGCTTGATATTAACTTTGCGATCTAAGACTTACAGCGGCGGTACTGATTAGAGATTGTGTATTAGGGGTGCTTTTCAATATTCCTACTATTTAATACAGGGTTAGTTCTAATCATTGGCATCCTTTTAAGGGCATATTCTGTATATCAAAACAAACAACTTTTACTATGGGGCCACCAAAAAAAAAACAGCCATTCCATACAAAAAGTTCATCAAACAGCTGATTTTTTTCGCATTAAATACACAGCTGTTCCATACAAAAAGTTCATCGACCTTGGGCAAAATGTATGGAACAGCTGTTTTTTATTTTGCGTTTTCAATGGTGGCCCCATAGTAAAAGTTGTTTGTTTTGATGTACAGAATATGCCCTTAAAACGATGCTAACTGATTAGAACTAACCCTGTATATCGGTTTACGGATCACAGGATACTTAAACTGCTACTCGGTAGCATCTATAACTGGACCGATTGACTGTGTGTGTTTTGTTTATTCACGCCCACTCACACTACGACAAAGGTGGGAAGTTGAGTTTGTGGGAAGATCTAGAGTCCGTGTACTCCGAAGCGCGGCTTGTCGTACTCATTGGTTACATTTGGTTACTCAATTAACTTATATCTATTTTCCTGCAGATGGTGACGAGCCACTGCTAAGCGGCACAGGGGAAGTCTCCAAAGACTGTGGCGAAGACGTGCTCGTGAACTGGGCTCAGGTATTACGGAGGTATGTTCGTAAATTTACTTAGTAACCAATATCTTCCCATTCTGAGGAAAGAGAGACAGATTTATATTATTTAGCCTCTTTTGGAGGCCTTTAGGACCTGGGTATGCCCTAAAACTGCATCCAAAACCACCGGAGGATGGGCAGCAGCTTCCTCTTAGTTAACAGTGGTAACACTGCGATCCCCAAGCCGCCTGCCAAGCGTGGGGATTATGGCAACCCTTCCCTATTAAGGGAGAGGCTTTCGTCCAGTACTGGACGTCTTCTGGCTGATAATGAGAAGGCATTTATGTATTGATGTTTATTTTTCTGCTAGGAAACATAATTATATTCATCGGATATATCATTATGAACAAGTGTTACTTTGGCGCATTCAAGGTTGGCGCCGATCACCGCGCATAAAGAATAAAAAAATAGTTGTTTCATAATTTTTTTATGGAACAATCGATATTCACTTAACGTTTTCAGTATTGGTCATATAGTAAAATTAGGAGTGCAATGATGTTTTAGTACACATTTGTTGTCCAATCCAACATAGATTAGACAAGAAATATATTTAAAAACGACTGAGTGATGGATTATTAAGAAGAACAGAGCACATCAAATTTTTTTTTTCTATTTTTCATATTTTATTATTAAAAATACAGAACTAACACAGCAATCAAATGTTTATCGCTAAGTATTTAAGCGATGTTTCTAAACTTACCTTGCACGAAATAAGACCTAGCTCTCAATTGTGGCTGTCGGAACACACGGTTAGTGCTCACAACTAAGTACTAGAATCACCCAAATACTATGCAAATGATTGACAATAGACGCTGATAACAGATTTATTTACTGTTAGCCTGGGATAGTTGTAAGGTTACCGACATAGCTCAGCGTATTAGTAAAATGAAATGGCAGTGGGCCGGTCATATCTGTCGCAGAACCGATAACCGCTGGGGTAGACGTGTTCTAGAGTGGAGGCCACGTATCGGCAAACGTAGGGTAGGACGTCCTGAGACTCGATGGCGTGACGATATACGTAGGACAGCTGGCAGTGGTTGGAAGCGGATAGCTGAAGATCGGGCTGAGTGGCGTGCCTTGGGAGAGGCCTATGTCCAGCAGTGGACTATGACAGGCTGATTATGATGATGATGATGATGAGCCTGGGATAAATAGTAGATTGTTTACCAAGGGAGGAAACAACTATTTTAAATCCGAGATTAATGTTTCCTTGAATCCAGAGCGTAGTGAAGGATTCTAACCGCGTGCCTTCCTTTTTCAAACAGCCTGTCACTTGTTCATACAATGTCCGTGGTTGATCTCTTTGGTGATTGGAACTTGTAGTAACAATATCCACATTCCAAATTCAATGGGCGGAAAAGAGCTCCTTTCTGCCCTGTTTGCGAGGAACAAAGTAGGTCTTTTTGAATAGATGTGATAAAGAAGTCATTTATATTATTAGTAGGATTTTACATAGAAATAGTGACGCAACTAACTTATAAGACGAACGAAAACAAAGCTTAAGTTGAGGCAGTAAGTATTAATTTCCGTGTTCAGCTGGACGGGCCCGCGGCCGCGCGCACTGAACCACCTCGTGAAAGTGGGCGTGCCCGAGGCGCTGCGCGGGGAGGTGTGGCTGCGGCTCGCAGGAGTCGACCAGAACGACAAGCTCATGGAGACCTACCGGACGCTCATTAGTAAAGTTAGTATCCATTGTTTAGAAAGCCGGACTCTCCAACGAACGTCTGTGTTCCCCGGAAAGTTCAATATGGGTGTCTTAAAATCCAGAATAAACAGATTCCTTCTAGCGTGTTCTATTGTAACATCAGGTAGGATGTGGACAAACTTTTAAACCTTTTAAAAAAAGGTCTTTGTATTTGAGGACGCTGCTGTGTTTGAATCACGTTTTTTTATTCTTACAGACAACTTACTCCCATATCAAACGCATAAAGACCCACTGAAATCGTACCCCGTAGTTGCAACGCGAAACATTGATTGGCATATTTAAGCTACAAACAAATAGCAACTCTAAACTAAGACCATAAGTCTAAGAATGCGGAGTAAGATACTGTACGCCACGACCCGAACGACAGCTAAACGTGGCCAAATTGCGTACAAACTGCTGCACTGATGCATTTTAGTAGTTTTAGTTGCATGGGACGCGGTCAGCGAATGGTACGAAATCGTATGTTTTTTTTGATCAAAGGGATTGTATGTTTGTTATATCTAGGTGAATATAGCGAGCGGTATCCAGTACTGCGCGAGTTGAATTGCTACTTTATTGCCTAGAAGATAGAGACCTTATTTATTTCAATTCCTTTGCGGAGTTAACTTTCTGTACGTAGTACTATTATTTATTCTGTGGTATTGGCTCGTATCAGAAGGACTATCAGGGAAAATGACGATGTTTTCAGAACGTCAGCATGTTAAAACGTCTACATCGTGACAACGTCTTGAGTGGAAAACGACTTCCTAGTAAAACGTCCAAAATGTGAAAACGTCCATTATACAAAAAGTCAGGGACATCCAGTAACAAAACAGTGAACATAATCTTTACTAACTAAAATAATAAACTGAAAAAAAAAACCGCTTCTAACAATGACATAGAAACAAAAAGAATTTTTTTTTTCATTTTTTTCTATTGTTAAGCAAAAGCGTAATATAATTATAATAATTTACTCATAGCTAAATCAATGCGAAGCAACCAGGAAAAAATTTGACATTCAATAAAAATGTCATTCCTGCTTACTGCTCAAGGTGCACACCGGAGTTTTGGCGGGAACACGGAAAAATCATGTCGTTGCATTCTATTATATTCTTTAAACTTGTGTTTTTCGCGAAATAATGATTAAAAATTGTGGTGTTTTATTCATTGAGTGTTGAATTACATGCACGAGTGTGGGCGATTGATATAGTGTGGTGAAACATATATTTTCGTGTTGTTTTCAAAGTAAAGTCGCCACAACTTCACTAGGGCATGACTTGGACTCGACTATGGCTAATTTCGTGTGACTGACTGTGATTTCATTATATATTTGACTTGATTTTAATTTAAAAAACTTGAAAATTCCTAAACTTGACACTGGCAGAATGCACAACGTGCGATGCCAATAACTAAGTTTTTTTTTTTTAAAAGCGCACACCGGGAGCTCCTGATATAGCCGGACGCATACGTCGACAAAACCGTCCCGTTTCGCTTGAAGGCGCTCCGTGCATACATTTTGTACTAGGTCCCGCACACCGTAAGAAATTTCTCGAGTCGCCCGTCACGCTCGCACCAGTTAGCCTATTAGGCTAGGTGACTGATGCTTAAATCGTTGAAACCAATAGCTTTGATGAAAAATTTAAGTAAATATAAAATGTTTATTGAAAAAATAGTTTAAATCGGTTAATAATGTTCTGATATATGAGCGTTTAAAGTTTTTGTTAGAGACAACTCTGTCCCTTTCCCACAAAACAAAAAATGACGTCACGCCTTACTTGTCAGAATATAATTTATATGGCGTCCTGACAAGTGACGTCACGATTTGCTGTTTCGCCTCTCTGTCTAGCATGATATTAAAATGCTTATAAATTGCTTATTTTTGATCAGATTTTAATTTTCTTTTCACTATTCAGCTATATTTATGGGCCACATTTTAATAGGACAATAAAAAAAAACCAGTCATCTTGCCTAATGTTTCGGCCGGTCCGGCGCCTGTCGGGTGCCGTGCCGAATCAATGTGCGATCACTCATAAGCTGATATATTTGCCCCAGGACTGTCCATTCGAAGCAGTGATCCAGCGCGACATAGCGCGCACGTTCCCCGCGCACGACTTCTTCCGCGAGGCCGGCGGCCTGGGCCAGGACTCGCTGCTGCGCATGGCGCGCGCGTACGCCGTGTACGACCACGAGGTCGGCTACTGCCAGGGCCTCAGCTTCCTGGCCGCCACGTTGTTGTTGCACGTGAGTATATCTTGTAGCTTGAGACGGTTTCTTCAAGTTAATTAAAGTCTCTTTTTTCACCTTGGACTTATTGCACCTAGGTGATATCACCTGGGCGATATGTTTCGACATTATTGGTGTCCTTTGTTCACCTTGGAATTAAATCACCCAAGTGAACAGGGGCGACTTTTTCTATTAATCTTGTGGAATTTAATCACCCATATACAACATGTATTAAAACTTTCAAATTCTTCTTATCACCTAGGTGCAATGAGTCTGAGGTGAAATGAAGATACTTTAATTTCCACTTTGTTCACCTGGGTGTATTCACCCGGTGCGGTTTATTTCACAAAGTGGAATATATCGCTATAGACGACCACGCACCAGAAGACGCAGCGTAGGAAGGCCTCCCATAAAAACGAGACGAGAACGTTCGCCTGGTGGTTCGAATCACGCCTACCCATAACAGTAGCAGTGCTAGAATTGTGAACTAGCGAACAGAATCCTGCGCCGCGCTGCACTGCGCTCGTCACCCTGAGATATTAGATGTCAAATCTCTTCATCCCCATTAATGAGCCGATGAGCCCACTATTTGAGCCGTCCCCATTTATGGCTAGGTGTGTTTACCATCTTAGACCGCACATCAAACGCCCAGCAAGCCTATAAGTATACCTATTATTTTTTTGCGTCAAAACTACCTTCAGTTGAATTCATAATTAAACGGACTAAACTGATATTACGAGTGTTGCTACTTTTTGGCAAAATTTAAATAGTGCTGGGATAACTTTTAATTAACTTACTGTACTTATGTTAACTTAGGAAATAGAAATATATTAATATATTAGTATTTGTTGAAGGTAGTAGACACCCTCACATAAGTACGACTTCAATCTTTTTAAGGTATAAATTATGAAAATAATGTTACTTTTCCCTGAAGCATATTACAGAATAACTTTATAACACAATAATTATGTTTTCCCTTTTCTACCTGCACTTCCCCTGGCAGCTCTTTAACGGCGCTCAAACTTAGTCACTGCTTAAACTTCTGTCTTGTTCTTGCACGTGACACTTCACGTCAGAGAGAAGTTGACAGAGCATCTTAAGCAGTGATTAAGTTTGAGCGGCGTTTTTAAGTAAGGCCGTTAATGTTTAAGAGCACTTAACAATTATTCAATAATTCTTCTGAACGATAAGAACAGAACTATATCAATCACTATGGGTTTTTAGCAGGCAGCAATATTTTGAAAAGTGACATTTCGTGACTGTTAGTTTAGTCTGTTATGAATCCGATTATAATATAGGCCGATACTGTTATTTACTGTTACTGGTACTGTTATTTAAGTCAGCACTGTATTGTGTTGCCAGATGCCGGAAGAGCAAGCGTTCTGCCTGCTGGTCCGGCTCATGTACGGGTACCGGCTGCGCGAGCTGTACAAGGATGGGTTTGAAGCTCTCTACATGCGGCTGCATCAACTCGACAGGCTGATGGAAGTAAGTATTATTTGTTAATCTTCATCCGTGAGCTACGTCCTTAAATCAAGGGTCACTGCGAAACGACAAAACTATTTTCCGGAACTACGACTCTAGGGTTAGTCCTAATCAGTTAGCATCCTTTTAAGGGCATATTCTGTACGTCAAAACAAACAACTTTTACTATCGGAACAACATTGAAATCACAAAAAAAAAACAACATTCGATGCAAAATTCACGCAGAAACCAGTGAATATACATTAAAAAAAGGAACATAGAAGTTCCTCTTTTTTTGAAGTCTATTAATAAATATCCGTGATAGTTTAAAACAGTCAAAATACAGTAAATTATGTGTGTTACTTTTCCTAGGAGCAACTGACCGACTTGCGCGCCCACTTCCTGGAGCTGGGCGTGGAGCCTCACATGTTCGCGTCACAGTGGTTCCTCACTGTCTTCACGGCGAGGTTCCCGCTACCATTAGTGAGTACTACAGTTACATAGCACATTATGATAAAAGTGTGCTATGTTGGTCAGTGCACGTACGCGTTTCATACGACGTTTTTCATCACACTTGCGAGGAAAAAACAGACTTGTATTGGTATTAAGAGGTATTAACTTAAACGGGACATAATAAAACACAAGTGCTGTCATATAAAATAAAAAGCACGCGTGTTTTTTCTTGGATTATAGGCCTAAAACCGCTGTAATAAGATCCTCGTTATGAGCAAGTGTAAAAATATATTATTCACTAGCTGCGCTGCGCCCCGCGGCTCTACCCGTTGGTATAAAAAGTAGCCTATATGTTTTATTCCAAGGTAAATGCTACCTCTATACCAAATTTCATCAAAACCCGTTCAGCCGTTTCTGCGTGAAGAAGTAACGAACATACATGCGAAAAACTTTCGCATTTATAATATTAGTGTGATTCATTATACATATAGTATACTGTGCCAATCTTTCAATTATTTACTAGGGAGACAATAATGTACACGTACAGCAAGTAATGTAGATCCAATAATTCCGTTGTTCCGAATTATATGACAGTAGGCTCAGGTTATTTTTTTATAAATGTTAATTTGAGAAAATTTACTTTACGTTTACTAGACATTCTGGCATACTAAAAAAACTTGCCAGAACAAACTTAATCGGTATTGTTGTTCCCAGGTGTACCACATTCTGGACGTGTTCTTACTGCAAGGCATAGACACGTTGTTCCAAGTAGCGATGGCGCTGCTCTCGCGCTCCAGGAAGGATCTGCTGATGCATGACTTCGAAGGAGTACTCAAATATTTCAGGTACTTACACTACTTTTACCCTCTTACTTCATCACCAGAGTACGTCCGAAGTAAAAGAAGGCAGAAGGAAGAAGAAATAATAAGATAAATGGAGAGTTTAACTGAATCTGATGTTAACGTCGAAAAAATAATTGAAATCGGCTGGTAAAGTTCTGAAATATAAATGTTCAAAGTATTTGGGAGAGTCATTATGTCCCTTTTTAGCAAAACACGAGCTAGTATAGAATTTGTTTGGAATCGTGTTCTTTGACGTCATTTGGTAGTATAGTGCACTCCCTGTCTAACATGAAACTAAAATGTTTATAACTTCGTTATTTGTGCACATACAAAAAAAATACTTTCAATGATTTGTTTTGTTGCCAGTCAACCAATAAAAAACACATGCATAATTCCCTATTGTTGCATAATAATCCTCGCGCTTGGCTATCTCAGGATGACGAGCGCAGTGCTTTGCAGCGCAGGATTTAATTCGCATGTTTAAAATTCTGGCACTGTTACTGTTATGGGCAGCCGTGGCGTGATGCTTACCACCAGCCGAACTTCGCGCTAGTCTCGTTCTCCTTTGCATAAATAACCAACCTTATTAAATCCGCACAGATGATAGACCCTGACATTACATTACCCCTTTTCACTACTAAAATTTCAAGAATGTCGTCGTCAGCCATAAAACGTCCACTGCCGGACGAAGGCCTCCCCCTTTATAGAGGGGTGTTGCCATAATCCCCACGCTTGGCAGGCGGCTTGGGGATCGCAGAATGCTCACCACCGTTAACCAAAAGAACGCTGCTGCCCGTCCTCCGGTGGGTCTGGTTGCAGTTTAAGGTCATACCCAGGTCCAAGAATGTAAATCAACAAAATGTCAGTAAATATTTATTCTGTATCAAAATTGTATGTCAGCTTGTCAGTTATTATCTTATCAAGCAATTGCGAGAGCAATTCTCTGTGACCATTCAGCGCGGGATTACGGCTAGTGTCTTACGGGCGTTTGGTCAGGGTTTGGTGCGCGGGAGACTCAGAGTAGGCCTATAGTTATTTTTAAGTGTCCATAGTTAATTATTTTTGAAGAAATTTTTCTTATTGAAAATGTATATTCCAAGCACAATAAAACACACCATATCTTATCTATTTCCTCTTCTATATAAATGTTAAACTGTGACCCATATTTTCTACTATGTACGTTTCAGGGTGACGTTACCAAAGAAGTGTCGCGCGGAAGAGTCGTCCCGACAGATAGTGAAGCTAGCGTGCAGTATACGGGTCAAGAGGTTAGGCAAGTACCAGGCTGAATACGAAAAGTTTATGAAAGGTCAGTGAATAATCATTATCTTTTAATTGTACTGCTTGTTTTTTATTATAATAATAATAATCGTTCGCAACAGGATAAAGTTTTAAAAAAAACACGGGCCCATATTATAAATATCTTACAGACTAACATACATATAAAAATAATCTTAATTAACACAATTTTGTCTGAGATTTTCCTGGCATTGTCGCTTCCCAGTAGCGTCGGAAAACCAGCCCCTTTAGCCAGAAATCTGGTGAAAGGAGAGCGACCTTGTGCTTCGCCGGAACCCGGAGCAAGTAGGACTTGAACTAGGACTTATTGAGTTTTATATATTTTTTGGTGTAGGCTATAAGGATAAATAAGAAGGTTAGCCTATTACAATAATTTTAGAATCTCTTTTACATACAATGTTAGATAATTATCTTGGCACTTTAAAGATGTGAGTACGGTATAGGTCACCTACACTAAAACAATCAAGTTGTAATATCGCCGTGTATCTACGATTTTCTTAGTTCCTTTTCACCAAAAATAATCATAACTATGGGAACTCTACGAAAGTCGCGGGCACCCGGTGGACGCAAATGGCAGGTTGCCGTATATTGTGACTGTCTAAGGAGGGAGGGCTTCGGCAGTGGACGTCTCCGGGCTGATGATTGCAACTCTTAACACGGCATTTAATAAAACGTTCTTGAAAAAGTACCAAAACGGATTAGTTAAAAATACAGATACAAACATGTTTCACCCCACGTTCATACGAATTCTTATGTTGTCACACACTTGTTTACCCAGAAAAATAAAACCATTGTGAGCATGTAATTTACCTCCAATTTCAATTTTAGCAATGACAAGTATATCCTGTTTTAATACAGAATTACAGCAATTTTTCCTTGATACAAAGCTTAGTTTGAACAGTAGTACTTATACCATTCTGGATACGTATTTATAAAATGTATCTACTTATGTATAGATCAGTGAACTTAGAGCACTTGTGTCAATATAAAATAATACTGTGATCATCGTAACATAACCATTTTATACATTTAACGATTATTCACAATCATGTTTTTCATAATGACAGAATCGGCAGAGAAAGAGAAAATCAACGTGGAGATGGAGAGGTTAAAAGCGATAAATACGCAACTGCAGCAAGAAAAAGAAGCGCTTGAAAATCAGTTAGCAGACGTAAGTAACATGTTTTTTTTTTGTGTGTTTTACTATGGGATCAACTAGGACTTTACTGATCTTTTCATAAGACCGTACAGTTATTTCATATTTCATAATGTGTTTGGTTGTGTTCATTGTTTTATTGTGCGAGCTTTAAAATTTACATTTATGACACTCACTGTCACGTTTATATGTTTTTAAATCCTAGTTACAACAAGAAATCTTCATATCCTATTTGAAACAGGGTTTTCAACTCAATCCAAAAAAAAAAATTTCGAAGGAAGCTGTCTGGCGGTTCTTGCGGTCTCTCGGCGGTCCAAAAATGTCTCTATCTTTTACAGTGACTCAGTAGTAGCGTGTATGCTTTAAGTGCCCAAAGTTCCGGGTTCAATTCCCGGCCGGACAGATGTTGGAACGATGAATTTGAACTGGTCTGGGTCTGGGATTATGTGTTTCACAAAAAACTAAAGCATGAAAGATGATTTCAAGAATGAGTAAATAAATGAATGAACATTTAATCGTTCAAATCAGAAATAAACCTTTCGATGAGTTATATTTATGAACCGTTATTAATTTGTTCTGACAGGCCATTCAAAAAAAAAGAAGCTCATTGTAGATGGCTCTGACTTTGCGCAGACCAGACGTGGCTGTCATTGTCAAGTTTTTTATTTTATATCATGTGCCACATATCAAAAATATTATGCTGTTTTTGACGTTAAAGGAAACTACTTTAAAAAAAACATGTTTGGAAAATCGCTCAGTGGCGCATTAACTCTGACATTAGGGGTGGACACTCAGCTTATTACTTGAGTTATTGTTCCAGGCGCGGTCAGCCGCCGAGGAATGCAAGAAGGACTCGGGCCACCACGCGGCCGTGGCGCGCGACTACCGGCAGATATGTGCGCGGCTGGACAAGCAGCTGCACAACATGCAGGACTACGTGAAGGACTGCGCCAACTGCAACGTCAAGCTCGCGCAGAAGGATAATAAAGAAGGTTTGTGAAAGCAACAGGCTAGATGACTGGTTTTTTTATTGTCCTATTAAAACGTGGCCCATAAATATAGCTGATTGATGAAAAGAAAATGAAACTCTGATCAAAACTAAGCAACTTATAAGCATTTTAATATCATGCTAGACAGAGAGGCGAAACAGCAAATCGTGACGTTACTTCTCTGTACGCCATGTATATTCTATTCTGACAAGTAAGGACGTCATTTTTTGTTTTGTGGGAAAGGGACAGAGTTGTTCTAACAAAAACTTTAAACGCTCATATCACATCACACATCACATCAACAGCCGGAAGACGTCCACTGCTGGACGAAGGCCTCTCCCTTAAAGGGAGGTGTTGCCATAATCCCCACGCTTGGCAGGCGGCTTGGGGATCGCAGAATGGTTACCACCGTTACTGAAAGGACGCTGCTGCCCGTCCTCCGGTGGTTCTGGATGCAGTTTTAGGACATACCCAGGTAAAATAAAAAAACGCTCTACGCTCATATATCAGAACATTATTAACCGATTTAAATATATTTTTCAATAAACATACTATATTTATTTAAATTCTTCATCAAAGCTATTGGTTTCAACGATATAAACATCAGTCATCTACCCAATTATTCGCTTGACAAGAACGGGAAAGAGGTATATCACAAATATCCTCAAAGACCAGACCCAGTACGTCTGAGGAAGAGGATTGGATGATTTCATTCACTGACATAATTATCCGCAGTATTTTTATAAATGAAAACAAATATGTACGTTTCAAGACTTTTGTTCCAAGCTATATGGTACGTTTATTGTTTTTCAACCGACTTCAAAAAAGGAGGTTCTCAATTCGACTATGTATTTTTTTTATGTATGTTACGCGATTACTCCGCCAATTATGAATTGATTTTGACGATATTTTTTTCTCTATTAAGCGATACACCAGCAGGGCTAGGATGCGCAATGCGAGATAATTTTCTCGATTCTTAAAAACAGGACAAGGCTACGACTCTGTATAAATCTGTCTCGTTTTCGCACGACATAAAGACACGACATAATTTTCTCGCGGTGCGCATCCTAGCCCTGCAGTGGTGGTCCCGTATACATTTCATTGAAATCGGTTTAGTGGTGATTTTTATTTCAAAATAGGTGGAAATATGAAGATGTCATCCAGGAAGGCGACAATGAAGTAGTTCTTTTTTTGAAAAAGTATTATTATTTCCGTTGAACAGAGTCTGAGCAAAAAGAGGACGACAAAGAGGAAGGGTCCAGCGACGCCGAGGCGCGGCTGAGGCAGCGCGTGCGAGACCTGGAGCTCGAGCTGGCGCAAGTCAAGCTGGCGTTCGTGCAGGCGCAGTGCAGCAACCAAGTGAGAATACACTTTTACCTTTTAACGAGAAAAACACAAAAAAACTGATAAAAGAGAGTAGTTAGGGCAGTTTGAGTATAGTTTGACGTCTCTTGGATTCCGTTTAAGGTCACACAATAGGCAATATGCATTTGTTTCACATCGCTCGAAGAACTGATAACCGATGGGGAAGAAAGGTTCTTGAGTGGCGACCGCGAACCGGAAGACGCAGCGTAGGCGCGGCCTACCACTATATATATATATATATAGGTGGACCGACGACATTGTAAAAGTCGCGGGCAACCGGTGGATGCAAATGGCAGGTTGTCGTACAGTGTGGCGGTCTAAGGGGGAGGCCTTCGTTCAGCAGTGGACGTCTCCGGGCGGACGATGATGATGTGTTTCAATGATTAAAATAATAGTAATAATAGGAAAAGTGGAGAGTTAAACTCAATCTGATGTTTACATCGATAAAATATTGAAATCGGCTGATAGAATTCTGAATAATAAACGGTCAAAGTATTTGGGAGGGAGTCATCTGTCCCTTTCTAGCAAAACACGTGCTAGTATAGAATTTGTTTGGAATCTTGGACTTTGAGCCACTATAGTGCCCTCCCTGTCTAACATGAAACTATAATCTTTATTACTTCGTTATTTGTGCACATATTGTGAAAATTTTACACCGATATTATATAATATTTATATTCAAATTTTACATTCGATGATTTGTTTTGTTGCGAGCAGCTTTTTTGTGAGTCAATAAAAAAAATGCATATCCCTCTTGGGAGTGATTTACTGCCAGTGGACATGTCGTTACTAGTAGTTCGCAGCGAACTGATCTTCCAAGCCAATTGAGCTCATATACGAATTTGATAAATGTATTACCACTAACCACTTGTTTAAGGTTTATAAAGCTCGGATCAATGGTTAGCAAGTTATCGTAGGACAAATATACATACAAATGCCCTGAGACTCGGAGACCTTTGCTTTGCGTTTCAGTCAATTAGTTTATTAAAAATAAATTCATACTGGTTTTAAAAAAAAATAAAAAATTAGAGTCGGTTTTTAAACTAAATTCCATCCTAGCCAGTCAATGTCCAGTGCAATTTTTCACAAACCCTAACAGTTTTTCACTAATTGTTTTTGTTTGCAGGAACTAAGTCACCAACTGAATGCAGCTCTACACGAAGTCCAGTCTGCGATCAACCAGAAGAATGACACCCCATGGCTGGTCAGAACACTTGGTAAGCGATAACTCATTTATTTGTTTACTTACATATATCGGGTGTTAGTTTGAACACCGTTATCCTTCTAGGATATCATTGTACTCATCATTATGAACAACTTTTACTATGGGGCCAACCATGAAATCACGAAAAAAACAGCTGTTCAATATATTTTGTCGAAGGTCAATGAACCTTTTTGTATGGAACAGCTGTTTTTTCTTCGTGATTTCAGGGTTGGCCCCGTAGTAAAAGTTGTTCATAATGATGAGTACAATGATATCCTAGAAGGATACTGGTGTTCAAACTAACACCCTGTATTGTTAACTTGAATTGAAATCATCTATGGAACATATCAGGGTCCTTGCTGGTTGTGAATGTAGGCATAGCTTTGCACTTGTGTTAATGTGGTTATGTTATTTTTCTACACATATATATTCACAATGATACCTTTCCTTTTTTTCGCCTCAAATTAATTGGCTGAAATATTAAAAATGAAGCATGGATAGCATGTCACTTTTTTGGCAATAAGTAGTTAAATTATGTAGCTAGAGCTGCCTTATAGTTAAAATAAAAATCCATTTAAAATCTATCAGCACAGATTTGTGTGAAAATGGTTATTTTGTAGACTTTTCTTAACTAATAACTATTTAGTGCGTTCTAATATTAAAACTACATAATCTGTCAATTTCCATTCAATTCATTTCCGCCTCCAGATTACTTAGCCACTCGCACAAAATTTTTTTACACACTTAATCCATTCTCAAAAGTATTCACATTTCAATTAATTTTTTACTCATTGTAGGTCATTAACGAGAAGTGCGAGATATAAGGTGACACCATTGTTTTTTGTATTGTTTAATTTGTGTGTATATTGCTTAGTAGAAGTTTTGATTGGATTAGTTCGTAATGTGAATGCGTTGCTATACGTACGCAGTACGCACTTTGGTACGTTATATACCGAAAAGTTTATTTTTTAAACAAATTCATTGTTTTTAGTAGGTAGATGGGTGGGTTTGTTGTCGCTCGTTTTGTGGGCTCCGTATCGAAAGGACTATCAGGGTAAATGACGATGTTTGCAGAACGTCAGCACCTGACAACGTCTGCATGGTGACAATGTCTTGAGTGGCAAAACGACTTACTAATAAAACGTCCAAAATGTGAAGTACAGTTATCAAGACCCACTTTTGCCACTCAAGACATTGTCACCATGCAGACGTTGTCAGGTGCCGACGTTCTGCAAACATCGTCATTTACCCTGATAGTCCTTTCGATACGGAGCCGTTTTGTGTCAAATGTAACAGCATGTGCCCTTTATTTGTCTTAGTTTTAAACTACTAAAAAGGTGGTGGGTTGTAATGGGAACTTTTCTCGTTGTAAATAGATTTGTGCAAACTGGCCGCAATTACGTAGTGATCATCATTGTCGTCAATCAACGTCGTCCATAGTTCCGCGATTCCTCACTGTAGAATCACAGCGCAACGTAATCGCATTCCTCAACAGCCGGAAGACGTCCACTGCTGGACGATGGCCTCTCCCTTAAAGGGAGGTGTTGCCATAATCCCCACGCTTGGCAGGCGGCTTGGGGATCGCAGAATGGTTGCCACCGTTAACTGAGAGAACGCTGCTGCCCGTCCTCCGGTGGTTCTGGATGCAGTTTTAGGACATACCCAGGTCATACGTAATCGCATTGGTTTGAGCTAACCTTGTCTGTTTTTTACCCTGCTCTTGGATCTTGAACGCTTTGCATCTCGCTAGTGTATATACAGGGTTACGCGTTATTGTAGTACTAAGTCATAAGTCATTGTACTCTTCATTGTGAAAAATTACACTAGTTTTTTTTCATTTTCGGAGTTGAGCGATACGAGAAAAAAACTGCTGTTAAGAAGAACAAGTTCTCGTCGTAAAATGTATGGAATAACTGTTTTTTTTTCTATTGGGCCCTTATTAATAATGTACTAGAAATAGAAATATTTTTTATTACCAACCACATAGAGTAGTACATATTTGCTTAAATTAGGTACATACTTAAAAATACCGTTTTTATCAAGATAATTAACGGTGAGCCCCAAACTAGGCTCGAGGCCTTTATCTTGGGGCTCAAGTGTAATGTAATGTTATGTTATAATTAGTGCTAATGGTACATTACTAATGTAATGTAGTTGTTTATAATTGTTGTTATAATTGTAACAATTGTTGTTTAAAACGTGTATTCTAATGTAATAAACATTTTTTCATTTTTCATTTTCATAATGTACTCATTCTCTCTGGCTCTTTTTTGGCTCGGGACACCCAAATCTTATAACCCAGTATATCTATGTGACTCTTGTTAACTTACCCTAACTCTTGTGATTCTTATTTGAACGATTTTTTTCAATAGGTTCCATAATGGAGGCTGCCCAGAACCGACCGTCATTCCAAACGTACCTTCCGAGTCAGGAGCCCCCTTCCACGCCGACTCACAGACACTCGCCATTCTCGACGTCACAGGGGCACGGCAGCTTGGAGCGGCGCGTGTCCGACCCCTACAGCCCGGACGTAGTCAGAAGGAAGAAGGACCTCAACGCCAAACGACATTCCATGCTCGTGGAGTCGAACCTCACCAAAGAAGCGAAGGAAATCAACCGACGGAGTCACGAAGTCACCATAGTCAAGAATCTGTCGATGGGTTGACACACCATTCCCTCCAATATGGACGAGATTACGAGCGTTCTGGACCCCAATTTTTCTTGAAGGTCTCGTGGAAGAAGAACAGAAATCGGTTTCCTTTATTTGCAAACTTTACGATAACCTAATGTATACAATGCTTTGTCAAATTCTAACTGACGAGAAGTGACACGCGGATACGAGATAGGGCTTTTAGCCGAAATCGACGCTTTTTGAGGTTTCTGAATAACGAAGTGTGATAAAAAATTTGGGGTTTTATGACGTCATATATGTAATTATAATTGTGTTGAATTTGTGTATGGATGTAGACGCAATGCACCTCGAATTGGTATCTACGTGCTTTATGTATACGGGATCAGATAAAGTTTAGCAGATATCGTATAAAGGCCTTTTCAAATTACGCTATATATATTAGGCATTACAGTCGGTTTTTTTTTTGGTTATTTTTTTTAAACCGTACTAGGCCAGGTACTATCTTGAGTGAGAGCACATGACATAATTTGGTAAAACATGTATTTTCGTGATGATTACTAAACTTAACATATTTCTGGTAAAAAAAGCCATTACTGTACTTCGGTGGCATAATTTAGACTTGACCGTGTCATGCCTGGTGTGACCTTATTTGTATTCATCGAAAACTCGCAATAATTTAATATTTGACACTGGCAGAATTCACAAAGTGCGATGCCAAAAATAAAGAAGCTGATTGGAGCTCGTCACGCCGTCCGCGCACGACGACGACGGAAAAGAAGACAAGATGTCCGTACCTACTACATGCCGGCAGAGCGGCCGGTCGCCGGAGCCACGTGCCAGCGTCGCTGCCGGCCGACATCTAACGGCCTTACTTCAAAACGTCGCTCAAACTTAATCACTGCTTAAGATGCTCTGACAACGTCTCACTAACGTGAAGTGTCACGTGCAAGAATAAGACAGATAAGTGTAAGCAACGTTTTTAAGGAGGCCGTAAATCAACATGATCGAATGCGGGCCGAAACTATCAGTCGCGTCCTTATCTTTCTTGTGTATCTATGAAGTTAGTATGCCATATAATAGCGTAATCTGACAAGGCCGCTTGAATCACGATTCGTGGTGTAGTGCTTAGTGCACATAATCTTTATACTAGTCATAACATAGTGTATATTCGAGCACTTTTATAAATACGAACGAAACTCCTAATTAGAATCGAAAGTATTCGCGGTTTAAGTATCTTCGTATCGGTTACCTGCCAGTGATGCACTTTGCACTTAGATTTGAGGTTTTATTTAATGCATATTTTGAAAGTTAGACATTGGTATCGATTCCTTTGTACTGTCATTGAACTTATCTGACAGTTTGTCTGATTAAAATTATATGCATCTTTATCATTTCAATAGAGAAAGAGGAAAATCCTCCCAAGATTCAATATGTGAAAGGATTGTAACATTTTTAAGACTAAGCTGTCAAAATTAAGTTAGATTATGGTACAACAGAAAAACAATTACAAGCTGAAAACCCAAAAATACGGAAGTGCAAGAATCTCTGGGATTTATAGCTTGGCAATAAACTCTTGAAATAGGATTTTCTTCTGTCCTTGCAATACTGCGGATAATCACTCTTGTGGGTAAATTTATCCAATCTTCCCCTGTCCGTACTATGGGGTTGCTAGCATCTATTTGCGATAATGGCGTCCTTATTGATTTCTACTGTTTGCCCAGTTATTTGAAATGAAGCAATGTGATGTACATATTTATTCGGCCGACTTTAAATCTAGTCGGCTACTAATGTTTTTTTTTGTTTACTAAAAGTGTATTTTATGTTGAATTTCTTATGATTACGAATAATTTGGATTTAGTACGTCTAGTACGTACGTACGTTTAGTACGTTTGATGCCATAGCGTGCGTGCCTTTTCGTTTTTAAATATTATGGTTGAGAAACCAATGCTCTGTCTGGTAGGAAATGGAGTGAGATCGGGACCTAAAAGTATTACTCATTTACCTGTTTGGTCAATTGTAAAAATGAGTCGCTTCCAATTGTCGAAATTTCACCGGCCCACCTTACCGCAGGGGCTAAGAGCGGAGGTAGCCCAGTTAATTTACGAGACTTAGTATGCCGGTTAATGCGAATTAAAAATTAAAAATTCTCAGGCTATGATTGGCTTTATTTGCTGACGGACAATCTGTAAAAAAAAGTATTAATTAAATATGACGTTGGAATATTGAAACGAAGTAGTAGTGAATCATGGTCGAAGGTAACGGTTCGTAGTGAACCGTACAAGGCCAGCGTGCGACAAATTGTACGAATTGTATGGTGACGTCATACGCGGCGAGAGCCAGCCTACGGAAATAGCCTACGGAAATTAGTGTCGGGCACTTATTTTGAAAATGATGTATCTCGGAAACCAATTGGCGTATCGAAATATTTTTTCACAAGAGAACATCAAAAGATGAAAATCTAAATGTGTGAACATTCTAATTTGTTTCATAAAACGCAAAATTTAAATTTTTTGATAGTTTCGGAAACGCATTTTGCATAATTTTATACTTTTTATACGAGATATAGGTTACGTTATAATACGTAGAAAACAAAAAGCTATTTTTATTTTATTCTAGGTCAACCCCTAACTTTCCTGGGCTAAGGTGAGATTTTCACAGCTAGATATGACTTATTGATAATTGAATTAGTAGTAAGTAGATTTATTTTTATTTAACAAGAGTCAACTAGAACCAAACTAAACGTCTTTGATCTCAAAAGAGCGCGAGGTTTAGTTATTAAAAATATATTATATTATATATTGTTTTTAAACTTTAAAAAAATTTGGAGATAAAAAAACTGGATGCCATGCTTGAAAACATTTGCATATAGAATAATAAGAAACATTTCATTAGCGTTTGTTGTACAAAGAATTGTGCAATAGCCGAAAACTCCTAATTCGACAAGCGCGCAGCGCAGCGGGTTATTACTGGTTCTGGTAACGATAGCGATATCGTGTCATCCCGCTCTCACTAACGTGCAACTACTTTACACTTATTTATTTGGCTTGCGTGCAAGCGGGATGGCACGGATCACTCAGATTTTGTAATAAGTTCGTATATCCACTAGTTTGGTTTATGTTGACTCTAAGAGTCTTACTTTAAAACGTTGCTTAAATTAATTTACGACGTTTAACATTGCGCAATACTAAGTAGTTTAACTTTAAGCGGTGTTTTCAAGTAAGTCAAATATCTTATGGGTCTTTTTAAGTCGCTTACGCCATCTCGATCTAGCGTAAAATTTTAATTTCCTTATGACGTTAATTTATAATTTTAATCCAGTGTAATAAATTATATAATTTTGTTTCTAGGCGGTAACTATTTATCAGAATTCTATATCGAAAATTATTTATTGAATTATGTAGTATAGTTATAATTATAAATATTTGAATAACTCAATAGTATCTTAGACGGCTACTCAATTGCAATAAATAAATGTATAACAGGTATATCAATGCTAATATTTTTACTCGTTTAGGTATATGCACAAGAGCTTATATATGTATAAATTATTGGGGCTAAACAGTTTAGTTGATGTGTGTAACTGAATAAATCAATACAAAATCTAAATATGCACGTTGTTGCAGTTTATATATTATATATATATTTTAATACTTTCAAGTGATACGACGAGCAAGACTTTCACCAGGGCCGTTTTTATAAAGTTACAAGTCTTTTACTTGTAGTGAAAAACTGGCAACACCGCTAAAAATATTGAGTACGGCGTTATCTAAAGCTACAAGACAACCAGTGTACAAGCACTTGTATAAAGGATAAAGACAAGCCATCTACCTGTAACTGGTAACTTGTAGTTACTGGTACAAGAGGCTAGTACAATTGTAAGTTTGTACTTGTCGCTTCCTAAAACAGGGCCCTGTTGGTGGTGGTATTATACTCACGTTCAAAGAAAGTATAGTTATATATGTACACTGACTGATCCCAAGTATATACATATAGAAAATGTTCTCATATTAACTTCATATAGACAAGTTGTTATATAACTTACAATCGAGAATTACCATATTAATAGTTCATGCATAGACATCTTATATGAGAACGTACTCGTAAGCTGATAAATGCGTTTGTATTTAAACATTCCTCTAAATATCTTTCCCTAAAACCTTTTCCCATATCGTTTATCTCACTTTAATTTTCTTTCTACTAATATTTTTAGTTCTTATGTTTCGCTTTGCCATCATAGTTTAACATCTGAAAACGAAACATATTAGAAATCGCTTTAAGGCCGTCACAGACGACGAAGATGCTATAATATTTCATGTTAAGATTAAATATCGCTCTCCATACATTTTTGTAACAAAAAATGTCTTCGTCACTTGTTCGTCATTTGTTTTGTATGAGTAGCGAAATTGAAATGTGTTCTAAGCTAACATGACATATTATAGCATCTTCATCGTGTGTGACTGCTTTTATTGTATTGTATTTTTACTAAAACAAGTGAAATGTTATGATGATATTATTAAAAAGAAAGACTAAATATAATTACGATGGGTATTATAATATTATCAATCTTTTTTTCTTATGTTATTTTTTTAATTCCATTGAAGCGGAAATTCTATCAATGTAACTTTTTATATTTCAGACTCGTCGTTAAATATTCTGCATGATGTAACATGACATTTCTTGTTCCTAAAATTATAGTTTTTATGCAAGGACGATATAAAACAAGTTTCTTGTGAAAGTGTAAAATAACAGCATTATTGAGATATGTAATTTTAAAATCTGATGATATATGATATTATTTATTAGAAAGACATACTGTAATTTAATTTTAATACTAAGGACTATATTAGATTGGCGAATGTCACGATTGTTGCTGGGACCTACTGCAATTGTAAATGTATTCTTAAACAACATGTAACAAAAAGGTTCAACAACACTGAAGGGTATGTACTCATCATAATGAACAACTTTTACATAGGGGCCATCCCTGAAATCGCGAAAAAAAAATCAGCTGTTCTATACATTTTGTTCAAGTGCAATTAACTTTTTGTATGGAACATCTGATATTTTTTTCATGATTTCATGGGTGGCCCCATAATAAAAGTTGATCTTAATGATGAGTACATACATACCCTACAGTATTGTCGAACCTTTTTGTTACATATTGTATATCAATTTCAATCTCGCATTGAATTTTGTCTCTTACTCTTACGAAGCCAGGTAAAATAGTAAGGGAACTAAAGGCATAGGAAATTTTGGCCTAGTTGGTACAAGGAGTTATGGGATATTTGTACCACCACTGCGTATGGGAAATTGGGGTATGTTCTAAACATTTACGGTTGTTCATATAAACGTATAGCATTATCATTGATATAAAGTAACGTGTTTTTGACAAAATATAATGCAAATAAATTCAGTTGTCGCACATACCTACCATGTACCCACTCTTCTTGACAAAATCGCCGGATGCGATAATAGAGTCCTAAAGGTTGCCTGGAAGAGATTGCTATTAGCAATAAGGCCGCCACTTGTTCCAATATTTAAGTTTATTAAATTATTTCTGTGTAATTCTTGGTGTGAACAAATAAAGAGTTAATCAATCAATCTATAAACTGACTTAATGAATAAGTAAACTTGATTATTTCTGTAAAATCGGAACAAAACAAGAATACTAATGATACTGTAGTAGGTCCTGAAGTTGTTGAATGTGATCTCATTTTAACCCATTTCGCCATTTCTGTTGACTTCACTCTGACTCTTCTTCGGCTTCTCGGCTTATAAGAATTTAAACACAGTAGACTAATGCATTTTGTAATTGTGACATTAGTACCATACATTCGCCAATAGGTATTAAATTGTAATTGTATCTCGATTGTTAATTTTAGAAACGACCTAAAGCCAGATGTGATTTCTGATTTTCATATAAAAACGAACTGAATAAAATATACGAATCTGTGTGGTTTAGAAGAGAATAAGTACCGTAGTACACAAGTTAAAAAAGCTTGAGCAAAACTGTAGATTCTAAAACTTAGTAGATTGTAACCATTTTGTAAGTACCCATGTAATCGAAATGCTTTATAAATATCGCCCGAACTAGTTATTGCAGTTAGAGTGAGTTGTATCGCGATTGTTGTTTTAGTCTGTCTAATGTATTGAAATAAACATTTTTCATTGATTTCTGTCTTGTTATTTCGCCAGCAGGGACCAAGTATATTGAGGTAGCCGTCACGATGTAAACTATAGCTTTGATCGTGTTTTATCAAGAATTTAAGTTAAGCTTATTAGCAAAAAGGCAAACATAAGGGTTAGTATCGTAATACAGTTTATCTAATTACCTATTATTACAAGTGATTTGAATAATACAAAGGGGTGTGAAACTTCCGAAGAACGGTAAATGTTTTTTTTATCTTCGTTGTTACGTGCCATCTAGCGCCGAGTAGCACAGTTCATATTCGTTTGCCATCTAGCGTACGGTAGTAGCAATGGATCATTTACAAACATTACCATAGATGTCGCTAGGAGTAGTATTATCGTTACCAAAAAATCAAATCTTTTAATTCAGATTCATAATAATAATAAAATACAAAATTATTCATAGTTTAATTAATTAGTTGCGGTATTAAATACAAAATCAAAATAAATATCAATTGATCAAAAAATGCTAATGGTATTGAACAACATACACAACAACAAAATAAAAACAATCCTAATTTTATATTATTACTATTATATGTATATATACTATTTCAGGATCTAGGATGCCGGGTGGAGGCCTAGTATCCACTTGATATAATGTTGATGAGGTGACAGCAGGCGGAGTAAAACACAGTCTGTACGATTCACCTCAGACGTATATTTCAGTGGCTGGTAAAGTACAAATCACTCTGCTTATGCTAAGAGTTAAGACACAGCTTCTACGATACCGTAATGAAATGCTGGTTGTCTTTTGTAGCGATTAACAATCTTCTCGGAAAAACACGGATGGTAGGGTCTACCGGGCCAAGAGCTCTGGCGGGCTGTCACCGTCATAGAGCCGTGACAGACTAGTGATGGGGTCGCGCGTACACCGTCGATTCCACTAGTGTTGTGCGCGCAACCTACGACGCCACACTATATAGGCTTGGATCTGGAATGCGATCAGATCAGTCCAGACAGATCCATCTTCCAGTTAAACAGCTGCATATACCTAATAACGTTATTTTTATTACAAAACAACACAGTTAACTTACCTACTTCACCTACTTTTTCTGTTGCAATACTTAATACATTTTTGTATATCTGTATACGTACGTAGGTACCTACTATTATAGTCGTACAGCTATAAACAAATAATATATATAATATAATAAATAAATAATAAAAAATATAATATATATTGGATATAAAGGAGAAATTATCCATCATCATTATTATAAAACCTCCAAACATCCGAAAAAGCTGAAAACCGCTATGTACTTGTTATCAAGACGTAAACACACGTGTTATGTGAGTAATGTTGAGTAGGTAGCTAGGTAGGTATGGAAAAGTCGGTGTCGCGTCGGTAGCCAGCGTGTCGTGACGCAATCCATACGAGAAATAAACCGATAGATATTTCGAGATGGGCCGTTTTACAGACAAGAGTTCACGATCTAATTTAGAATTTTTCGGCGTTTGTTGTGGTGTCAACAACAACTGATTGGAACTACAATGAAAGACACGAATACTTTTTTTGAAAGCAGCACACGTAATATAACTATCGGAGATTTTATTCCTACAATCATACATCTCGAAAGTTTCGAAAGCATCTATTTATACAAGTATCTAGGTAGGTTATACTTAAACTTAAACCTACTTAGTTGCAAAGTTTAATTTGAGTTCTGCGGTTAGAATCTTCTGTCTTCATGAAAATCGGTTTATCTACTTACCCTTTTAGTCGTATATAAACTACTATAGGTATAACATATTTATTATCTTTGGTACTATCATTATAGTAGAATATGATTTATGGTCATAGATTTAATCTATATATATTTAATCTATGACCTATAAATCATATTCTGTTCTAAGCTAAAGGTGCTATTTACATGGGTGCGCAAACGGAAATACCTGTTTTACCTATAATATAGGTAGTCTTATGAATTTTAGGTACCTATGTAGTTAGGTTTGTAAATATTTAAAAGAGTTTTTTCATTATTTTATGAATCATTAGATGCTCTTATGAAAATTAGGTACCTAAGTATTGCATAATTTTAAAGCTTTGCGCCATTTTAACAAAAAAGTGAATGCAGCTTTACCACGGTTACAAAATATTAACAAAAAAGTGAATGCAGCTTTACCACGGTTATAAAATTTTAACAAAAAAGTGAATGCAGCTTTACCACGGTTATAAAATAGTATCAAAAAAGTGAATGCAGCTTTACCACGGTTATAAAATTTTAACAAAAAAGTGAATGCAGCTTTACCACGGTTACAAAATAGCAGCTTTACCACGGTTATAAAATTTTAACAAAAAAGTGATTGCAGCTTTACCACGGTTACAAAATATTAACAAAAAAGTGAATGCAGCTTTACCACGGTTATAAAATTTTAGCAAAAAAGTGATTGCAGCTTTACCACAGTTATAAAATTTTAACAAAAAAGTGAATGCAGCTTTACCACGGTTATAACATTTTAACAAAAAAGTGAATGCAGCTTTACCACGGTTATAAACTTGGCGGACCTAACTAGGTACAATACAAACCAGGTGCATAGACTGCATTGTTTCCAACGTGAAAGGCTAAAATAAATAAATAAAACAAGTGCATTTAGCGAACAGCTGTTAATATTTTCTTGAGGAATTTGAACCATAAGATTACTTACTAAAAACGAAGTACTTAGTTATTTTTAAAGTTTTACTACCTACCAGATAGTTGCCCTAAGTAGGTATAATTATAAAAGTTAATGTGATTATTATAAGAGTTAGGGCCTTCGCTTTTCTGTGATTATTAGTTTCTGTCTCTGTAAGTTAAAACCTAATAATAAGCACATTTACTTCTTTTTTTTAAGCTTAGGCGAACGCCGTGGTATCTTTGGAAGAGAGTTACATAAACGATGACGGCCAAAATAAAAACGAAATTAATTTCTGATCGCAAAAAATACAATATATAGAAAATAAAATATAATTTGTTACGTATAGCAAATAATTACGTAGCAACGAGTTCAGATGAATCTCTATAGTGAATTAAGTATCTACTCTAAACATTATCGGCCTTACCTAAAATAATCTCGATTCTCTTAGTCACTGCTTAAACTTCTCTGTCTTGTTCTTGCATGTTACACTTCACGTCAGAGAGAAGATGGCAGAGCATCTTAAGCAGTGACTAAATTTGCCAAATTCTCCCCCTAAAATCAAACAGTGGGCCTGGGCCCCCTACAATTTTAATACCTGGTAAAGAAGGTTTCTCTGTTTGTCCCCCCCACGTCATGGAGTATTTCCGCGGTCTCTGTATTTAACCACTGCTGGGCAAAAGTCTCCCACTATTAAATAAATAGTGTGGGTAATTCCTTCCATTTATCACAATCTTTTCCGATAATTAATGATGGAAAGCGTTTTAGTCGTTTTACCGAAGTAAAGTGAGTATGGCAAGCATGGCAGGTGTGTTGTCAAGGTTCGCAGTCAGCTGTAACCGTGACCCGCGCCTGAGGTTACCACCCTCGACTAGACTACACCGTGAGAACGGAAACTCCGCACACATGGGGTGTTGCTACGTAACTCAAAACACGGTTGGTTGAATCCTATTATTTTCTACGATTTCCCGTAATAAATTAATAATGCCCCGATTTAAAATTTCCTGCATTAGTAGGTTTGTGGGAAATTTGTAAATAGATCACATAATTTTCTTGTACCTACTAGTATTTTTTTGGAATAACTATTTTACGATTATGTTGACTAGTCGTACATCCTACCTCAATGTAACCAACTATACGTAGGTACCTAGGTACCTGAAACTTGGTACTTGAAATAGATTATCTTTGACCAACTTGGCCAAGATTTCCTATGCATTTAGGTCTAGCTTCATCTGCGTTTGCCAAACGTCCGGTGACTCTTTAGAGGCCGTCCGAGACAAACAGCAATATAGTTATTAAAAAAGCATTTAAAAGTCAAATACCATACTTTTCTGCTTCATTGATTCGCTCCCCTCTTAATACTTCGCTTTCCACACCAGTGGTCCGAGCCATGTTCTTATGTATATCTTGTCTCTATGTAGAGTCGCAGACTCTTTCTCTGCGTATTCATTCTATGTATAACTAGTGATCAATTGGCCGTAAAGCACGGTTCATTGAACGAGCATGCAGTAGTTATTGTTATGAAGAAGTTTTTACGCCTATCTGCCATATACAGGCTGTTAGTTTGACCACCGTTATCCTTCTAGGATTTCATTGTACTCATCATTATGAACAACTTTTACTATTGGGCCAACCTTGAAATCGCATAAAAAATATTTGCTGTTTCATACATTTTGTCCAAGATCGATGAACTTTTTTGTATGGAACAGCTGTTTTTTTTTCCTGATTTCAGGGTTGGCCCCATAGTAAAAGTTGTTCATAATGATGAGTACAATGATATCCTAGAAGGATAACGGTGTTCAAGCTAACACCCTGTATAGACGTTATCCCACGATATAATAAATATAAGTAAAGTAGTAGGAGTTTTCGTTATCTCGCGAGAATATACCTACATATAAGTAGGAGTTTTTAGCAGGAACGCGGAAAAGTCATGTCGCTGCATTGTATTATTTTACAAAACTTCTTATGTTTCAAAATGGTGTGTTTTATTGATAAAAAGCTGATATTTATGCCCACGAGTGATATAATACGATGAAACATGTACTTATTTTCATGTTGCTTCCAAAACTCTCTCGAAGCTTCCAGTATGAAGTCACCATTACTTTGTATAGAGTATGACTTTGACTTGATCGTGACTTTTTTTGTGTACTTATTTAAATTAAGATCATCTCATCATCAGCCAAAAGTGTCAGATGTGATCAGTTAATGGGGAGGTGTTGCCATAATGTTCCTGTAACAGTATGTCTAACGTACAGGTTCATAGATACGTACAGGTACAGGGGTTAGGGCTTGAGTGTCTATTTCTTTGTTCCCCTTTTGTTAACCACGAAGGTGTAACTCCGCGAGTACCTACCCCCATCCCCATTTTCCTCTTCCTATTGCCTAGATAGGGTAATTATTATCTGTCCAAAAAGGGGCTATATCTACTTAATGACATAGGTTATACGATTTTTGACATAAAAAAAAGAAAATGATTAAAATTCGTTCTGTCGTTATGAATAATGAGAATCAAATGGTTACCTTGACGAATGAACTAATGGTTAACTTAATTAACCAGCAATCTTACTATGACTCGCTATTAAACTGATGTAGGTACAACCCAATGAACAAGTTAGTATGTGGTATCCTCTATGCGTTTAGCTTAGTAATGGCCCTGTCTCCGTTTGTGTTGCGACATCATGTTGGTGTTCTTTAAATAAATGATAGTAGATACATTACTGTTGCGGTCTGTAGTGATTGCGTTGCTGGCAACGATGATGATGGCATTCGAATACGTATTCGCTCAACCTAACGCCAATGTATTTTTTGTGCGAAAACTCATGCGAAAGATTAAAAAATAAGGCCCGCAGTCCATCACAGCGCGGTCAGCATTGCAGCCCTTGATGGACAAGCTGGAATAATAGCTAGCTAGAACTTTATAGCGCGGATAGCAAGGGCTGCAATGATGACCAAGCTTGAAGGCCGAGAGTGTAGCTAAGCTTAGCTCGAGGCTAATAGCGTGGCCAGCAGTGCGCATGCGCAGTCATTGCGGGCCAAGACTTGTATAATGTATAGTGCTTTACGCCAACAATGGGAGTAGCTTAAATAAAACCTAGTTGTAAAAGCTTAGTTGTAAGTATTTATTTTGAATATCACGGATATTTATGGATAATTGCAAATAAATTCACTGCGCCGCGATTTTGTCTCTTCCGCGCGCTTTTTTATAAATTAAGCAATGAGGCTTGTCCTGCCTATATAACTCTTCTATAACTATACAGCGAAGTTCTGAATAAAACCTCACCTGACTATTTTTAAAACAAAACTCGACTAACTCAATTTTCGAAAGAATTAAAATTCACCAGCAATTAAATTCCAGACTGCACTTTGCTGGCTCCTATTCGAGTAGCGCGGGAATGGAAAGATCGACTTTGCCCAAAGGAGGATGTCAAAATGATGACCACATTACAGGCATTTTTGAGTAAATAACTACTTATGCTCCACCATGGTCCGATGAACATTAGTTTCCTACAGCTAGAATCATGATAATAACCAACCAATTCATATTTCTTGATCACGTAACAGCATCTCTGTAATTTTGTTTTTATTTACGCGTCGTGCTAAGTGAACTTTCAATAAAATTGCCGCTTCACAGTACGCATTTTATTATGACCAGTTTATCTGGCAAGATGGTCAAGTTATAGAACTAAAAAAACAACTGGTTGCGGACAGTTTTGTCAAGAAATTGCGATGGTAGCTCCCCAACTCAGTTCCACTAAAATTGACTACTCCGTATTAGCATTATCTAATAGAGAACGGTTTTATTTGTTGTAAATGTTCATAATAACTAATTGCATAACGAAAATGAATAATGGATTATGTTATACATTTCTATGCCGGTATCTGTAGACAGTTTTTGTGAAAGTGAAGCCCTTTCACGAATTTGTTATTAATGGAGTTAGATTAAAACCGAGCACGACATAGATAGATAGATAAATTAACTTATTATTCACGCCAAAAATGCACACAAAGGATTAAAATACCTCTTCCAGACAAGCTTATATATATAGGATCGAGAATTATTTTTAAATCGAAAAGACGGTTTGCATGTGCAACGAAGAAACACGTAAAATATGAAGGATAAACATACATCATCATCATCAGCCCGGGTCCCTCCAATGCTGAACGAAGGTCTCCCCCTTAGACCGCCACACTGTAAGACAATGTGCGTACAACTGTACGTCACGTCATGGCGTTGGTTAAGAAACAATGGTGTTCTATCACTGATCACTACCATTAGCTTGATGAGAGGATGAGTTGGGTCATTGTTCCATTGGCCACGCTTCTTCTCGTGAATGTTTCAAACTGTGCACTGATATCGAAAGTAAAGCAAAATACCAGGACCACTGACAAGTAAGTAGGTAAGTACTTGAAAAGTAAGCTGTTTTTCGAGTTAGCAAAATAATAATTTATTTATTATTAGGAAAACAAGCAGCTACTAATTACAAAAAAAACAGAAAAAAATATATTAGGACATTAGTTAACATGAACTAGTAAGCCAAAAAAGTTTTCATAAATAGCAGTGCATACAATCCAGTTGAAAGTAACGATAGAAAACAAATCTAGTAGGTACAAAGTCGATTGCTATTGAACGCAACAAAATATTATCTAAAACACATAAAAACACAAGAAGAAAGAAAGAAAAGACATTAACAATAACGAAATGTACAATTATACCAAGGTGTACCACATCAATATGTTAATATGTATATAATAAATAACTTGAAAAAAAAATACATATACTTATACTTAGTACTGTTATTAGAATATCTTTAAATAGAACTATTCATTGCTGAAACAAGTTGAAACTACATTTTTTTTAAAGAAGTATTGTCTCGTAGTAAATAAATCAGTGTACTTAGCAAAATCTGCATTAAAGTTGTTACATACTCTTACAAAGAAGGAATTTTGCCTGTCATCATACACAATCACCACAATATACAACAATCAACAAACAAGGATACAATCATCTAATTAACCGTTCAAGCGTTGCTTATTCCGGAATTGGCTGGAAGTAATCACAAAAATCTATCCTAACTTGGGTATGATATAATACGAGTATATTTGCTTGTTCCGGAATTGAGTGTAAATAATCACACAAATCCATCATATCTTGGGTATGATATAACCGGTTATTAGGTGAGTTGGTAGCCAAACTCAGTCATGCAGTCAGTTTACTCAGTCATGGCATTTCGCTTTCGACATCAGTGACATTTGAAACATTCACGAGAAGATGCGTGGCCAATCGAATGACGACCCAACTCATCCACTCGTCCAGCTAATCGTAGTGATCAGTGATAAAACAGCATTGTTTCATAACCAACGCTATGACGTACGGTTGTACGCACGTTGTTGTACAGTGTGGCGGTCTAAGGGGGAGACCTTAGTTCAGCAGTGGAGGACTCCGGGATGATGATGATGATGATGTATGTTTATGCTTCATATTTTACGTGTTTCTTCGTTGCTCATGTTTCACTAACTAATGGACCGATATTGTAACATGCCAGCAACCAGGGGTATTATTTTAACCGACTTCAAAGAAGGAGGAGGTTCTATGTTCGACTGTATGTATTTTTTCGTACATACATATAATACAATATTTAATATAATATTTATATAATAATTAATACAATATTTCGTAGACTTTCGTACGATATTGAACCTTATTTCAAACAATACGTGCGAAGGTCGCCTCAGTTCGCAAACGCAACTCTTGCGCATGATTAAAAAAGATGGCCCTAAGTATGTACTTTATTGTTCGTTTAGGGGCAGGGGGGGCAAATGCGCCCCCCTAAAACTAATTTTAATACCTGGTAAAGAAGATTTTTCTGTTTGAGTCCCCCCGTTATGGAGTGCTTCCTCGGTCCCTGTCTGAAGACAGACACGCTACCAACTGAGCTTTAAGGCAGTCAAAAAGATAAAAGAAGAGTTAACTAGTCCAACGATCATGTTCATTAGCTGATCCTGCTTGCTATCACAAAGTGTAGACTCCAACAGTAAGTACTAAATAAGAATTTCACCGTAAGTCGAGCGTGTTCACACGGTGAGTGAAACCGCAGTCATTGTGAGCACTTTCTCACGTACTACGTTTAACTGGTTTAACACATGTTAATATAATGAGTGGTAAAACAACTCTTCTGTCAAATGTTCGTTAGCGTTGACTTGACACGCTGACTTGAGAAAAGGGTTTGAAAGTGAAAATGTAGGTGTCAAAAGAAGGCGTTAACTAGCGTAAGTAAATAATTAATAGGTACCTATATACATCTAACATTCGGATTCATGGGCTTTTAAATTGGACAGAAGAGACTCACTAAAGTGGCACAAAGGACTACGACTGACTGAAAGGACTGGAGGATACGTGGATTAGCCTTGGAATAGTTAATTCGTCCTTTCTTTTAACTTAATAACTCGGCGGAAAGAAACAAAAGACAAATTAACTATTACGAAGCTATACTCCACGGTAAGTAATGAGGCAATACTAGAAAATACGAAACTAAGAAAGTAAAATCAAAAAGAGGCGTAGGATATAACCGTAGGTTAGCCTTGGAATAGTTAATCCCTCTTTTATAATGGATGTGGTTTTGCGGTTTTATATTAGTTTAATTAAAGTGGTTTTGTCAGGTTGATATTAAATATAATTAAAAATAATAAATTAATTTAAATTAATTTAATTTAATTATTTTAATTTTTTTATTTAATTTAATTGCATATTAAAATATTTCTTATGAAGTTAGATTAGCTTTTTTTTTGAGGTTGTGGCTCGCGCGTGTTCGTACAGTGCGCTTCTAAAGCCATTCATAATTTCATACTGCAAATGTCTGGTACTCTCCACCAGCGACATTCTTTCCAAAGTTATACAATCTGGGGATCTTCAAATCAAGAGTGAATAGGTATCTTTTGGGCAAGCGTGATCCTCCTTAGAACGCGTCCTTTAAACGCGAACCCACTCTCCAAGCTAGACTGAGCCAAAATGAGCGATTTTCCAAACACGGTTAAAAAAAGTAGTTTTCTTCAACTCGATAGATAGCGCAGACTATACGACGTGCAGGCAAAAACAGCATAATATTTATGAATATATGGCACATGAAATAAAATAAAAAAACTTGTGAATGACAGCCACTTCTGGTCTGCGCAAAGTCAGAGCCATCAACAATGAGCTTCTTTTTTTTTGCCTGTCAGATAATCTCCCATGAACAGACATGATATATCATTAAAGTTAATTATATATTTATTTTCTGTTTGTATTTATAATCAGTGCCGGAAACAAGGTCCCAACATAAATCCACTAACAAACCATAAGTGAATCATTTGAAGAAGTTGAGAGCGAACAAGATTGACTCGTTTTGATCTTTGTCTCACTTATTAGCGGGAATAAATAGCTCAGACAGACTGACGTTTTGTTTATTTATTTGCCAGTTGCGACTGGAGACAGCGGCGATATAATTATATTCGTATTTAAATGAAACCTGAAGAAAAGGGCTGTAAGTGATGTTAAACTTAATTGTAGACACACTACACAGTGTGTCGGCGATAAGTCCTGCACTGACGTCCCGCTTGGGGTGTATTGTGTATTGTGTACCTGTACACAGTAATATTTTTATTTTTTTGTGTACTTAGGCACATATTATGTAACAACACATAGTGTGTAAGTATGTAAGTAGTTGTTTTTTTTTAATGAAACATTTGTTTCCTTTTACGTCTGATAGGAACGCACACAATTCTACCGCATACGTACTAGGTATATATGTTTACACTAGGGTATTTTCAGGCGCGGATCCAGCCCTCTGCCAATCAAATGCAAATCATTACGGCCATACTCAAAAACTTGGCTCAATGCCGGGCTTCGTTTATCTGATCGACACATTGTATTTCCTACAATAAATGTGTCAGCGTGTGTGTCAAATTTCGGACCCACTCAGTTTTTTTTTAGATTTTGGATGTTAAGGGGCCTAATTTAAGAAAACCTCCAAAAAAAGCGGGCTCAATGAGAGGCCTTAATCTAACTAGGATTGTGGTCATGCACACCCTGTCCACTACGGTAGATCCGCGCCTGGGTATTTTTCGAATTTACGTGCTGCTCTACATATTGTCCAGCTTTCGCCCATGATTTGTGTGGTCAACGAAATTTTTACAGAGGTCGTTTTTGACCCCACCCCGACGCAAACAAAAGTAATAGAATAAAATCAATAATTGTATCACCACTTGGTGTTAGATGTTTAACGTGTTTTTCTATTTATCTCCGTCTGGCTGTTTGATTATTTTGATTTAGTTGTTTTAGTTTGATCGAGTGTGTACTTAAGAAAGACCGGTGACTGTTTATTGAGCGTTCATAATTCATATGCATCATTATTATCAGCCAACCCTACCCCACTGCAGACGTAGTTTTTTTTTCAAAAAATGCTAGCTTACAAGCAAAGCCGTGGTAGCAAAGCTTAGTAAAGCCAGCGTAACAGAACTGTAATCGCTTGCATAATGCCTGAAGCTTCCATTCAATAGACTTTCGATTTATCGTAGCCATTCTGCAGAAGCATAGCAATTCATAAATTACACGGATCATAATTATAAGGTTAACCCCTAGACTTCCACGTCAGGTGCTATGCCAGAGATGTATTTAGGTATTAGGATCTGCCAGATCTGAATCTAGGAATTATAGGAAGAATTAAAATAGATTTTTCTCTATTTTTATGACAGTCGACGTCTTAGACTCATTCGTTCAACTCATTAATCCGGTTTTTTGCGATTGAAAACACTTTTAGTCTCATTGAATAGGAAATAATTAGAATAAACTCTATTGGTGTACCTATTTGGTGTACAGTTGGCGGATAAAAATTTATTTGAAAAAGATTATTATTAAATAAAAAATATTATTTATATAGTTTCCTAGAAACAATGTAGGTAAGTAGGTAAGTATTGAAATCTTATATTCTACAAGGTATAGTTCATTCGTACGAGATTTTATTATAAATACTAATTCAAATCAGGATATATTTATTTATATAAGTTCACCAACACTGTGTCCATCAATACATTTTTAAAACGGTTTAAAACTAATAGTATAAAGCCAAAGGTCACAATAATTATAGGTGAAGACAGCATGCAATAACAATATTTTCGAGTATACGTATGTATACGTACCTGAGTAACGTAAGTATAAAAATAAGTAATTCGATCGTTCATTCATTATTTTATGCGTAACGCCATTAGTGCGAAAACTATATAATATACGAAGTTATGAACATTTGTAACAAAATCATGACTGAACCAATGATAATATGTTTCCAGACTGAACCTTTTTACCCTTTGATCCTTCTCACAGATTCAGAGTCAGTCATTGAAAAGATTTTTGGAGGTTCAATATTCTATATAGGTATCTGGCATGAATTTCGCTTGGGGTAAGTACTTTGGATGATTGAGTGTTTGGATGGTTGATAATTTATGCAAATGTGTGTAGATTAATTGAACAACACTATAAATCTTTGCTTTAATTTATACTTAGTTAACACTGTTGACATCGCATTTACACCTAAACACCGCTATTTGCTGTAATTGTCGACACATGAAGCATTCCGATGGTAATTTCAGAGTGATGATTGCAATGTTATGTCGACAAACTCCAGTAGGTACCTGCGATTCTAATGAATTGCAGTAACTGCAATAGGCGTGTGGCCTAATTTTTAATTTATGACAAATAACAGGCTTAGTGATGAATATAACTAAATACATTACATATACTGAAAAAATAAATTGTATTGGCTGATAAATCTCTGTGATATGAGCGTTTAAAGTTTTAGGTGGGGATAGAGAGGGGATGCTCTATCCCTTACTCGCTAAGCACGTATTAGTATATCATTTGTATGCCGCGCCTGAGGCTTGACGTCATAGCTCAGTATAGCGCGCTCTCTGTCTAGCTTGAAATTAAAATACTTAGAACTTATTTATTTTTGAATTATTTTAAATTTTGTTTTCGTTGATAGGCTCTATTGACGATCAGCTTTTTTATCATGTAATAAAAAAAATAGTAGTCATCATGCCTATTTTAATGAAAAAGTTCAGATATTCAGAAATTTATTGCTTCCATAGTGTACACAGATATTGTCAAAAAGAAGTTTCATATGGACCCTGTCGGGCGCAGCAATAGTAGAAGAGAGGAGGACGACTTTATTTAACGTTAAGATGCCTATTAAATAGAGGTATTTTAGGAGGTGCGTCATAAATTAATAATAAATTGTGTCAATAATACTAGTAATAATAAATTAATAACGCTTCGTTAATAATAAAACAAATTGAAATTGAAATTGTAAAAAAAAAAAAAAAAAAATACATAAGCATTAGTTCGTCATCTTTAAAAAATTCGTCAATTGAATAATAATCCCTACTAGTGTGAAGTCGTTTTAAACCATTTACAAATTTGGTGTCATTTATTTCACTTTTAATTTCATATGGTAACTTATTCATCTGAGTAGGAAAATAAATCAAATATTAGGCCCAACACCCATATATGTGACATGGTATGTGATATGGGGCTCAATTTTTGAATCATTCAATACAGTTTAGGTATACGTACAAAAACATAACCTTTTTGAAGAAAACTTAATTATGAATACGAAACTCATTCGAATGACTAAAAAATTGAGTCATTAGCAATACTACATAATTATAACGTGTAAAATGCAAGTGATATCATCCTTTTTTATTCAAAATAGTTTTGTGTTTAAATACTAAATTTAAATATTCTACCATTCACTTCAAAAACGATACAGCAATGGAATTTGGTTCGAAGGACAGCACCTAATGTAGAGATACCATGTTCGTACAGTACTTAGTTTAGAAGGCGCGTAATTGCATGAATAACTAGGTACGTACTACGTATCTAAAGCTACGAGTATAAACGTATCCGACTCGATTAACCATCGGGAACAATGCCTGCTAAAGTGTCGAGGCCTTTCTTCATTGTATTCCGATCGAAGTGCGGATTGTCGTTCCGCTCTCGATGCGTTTTTGATATAGCATTCGCAGGCTAAATTGAACTTTTTGTTTTTATATAATTGTTTTTGTAGCGTACACTAACATACATTATCGCTCTCTATGTATATCACATACCTAGGTCTCATACAAAAAGGTCAGGGCTAATATAGAGATAGAGATCTAGCGTCCCAAGAAAGCCCGTAGCGTGCTTAGAAAAAATATACAGGGTTAGTTCTAATCAGTTAGCATCCCTTTAAGGGCATATTCTGTACACCAAAACAAACAACTTTTACTATGGGGCCAACATTGAAATCGCGAAAAAAATATCAGCTGTTTTGTATGGAACAGCTGATATTTTTTCGCGATTTCAGTTTTGGCCCCATAGTAAAAGTTGTTTATTTTGGTGTACAGAATATGCCCTTTAAAGGATGCTAACTGATTAGAACTAATCCTGTATATATTTTTTAACCCTGTCTTTTATATCTTTCAAACTTACTCTCCATCTCATGGTTGTAAGAAATAGGTTTTAGCGATAAGACTGTAAGTTACACTTCTGTTTTTTATAAAACAGTTTTTTTATGTCTAGGTACGTAACGTAATGTCAGGTGTAAACAGTAAAAAGATTATTCATTCTTTCAATTATCTGGGTGGTCTGAAAACATTAGAAGAAAAATAAAATTCGCTTCGCTCGGTCTAAAATAAATATTGGATTATATTGTGTGTCTCATTTTAGCAGTGAACTAGATGACTAGTGCACTAGATTTCCTACATCACTGTTACAATATACGTTTGCTTAAACCATGAAGCAGTATTTTCGTGGCATTTTTAGGAAGATTCCATCTCGCCAAAACCCACGCAACAATTATCAGGATAAGATGTCAAATCTTTACAATCCTCGTGAGACATTTTGCCGTAAATCGTGTCTTGCCTTGCGCGTGATCATACTTCACAATAACTGCACTCTTACCACACAGCTAAACCATCCTTAGCTCATATTTCAATTATTCTTTGCGCTGGTTTTATGATTTGACGTTTTAACCCATCAGCCAGAAAACGTCAACTGCTGGACAAAGGCCTCTTAATAGGGAGGTGTTGCAATAATCCCCAAGCTTGGCAGGCGGCTTGGGGATCGCAGAATGTTCACCACCGTTAACAGAGAGGACGCTGCTGCCCATCCCCCGGTGGTTCTGGTTGCAGTTTTAGGACATACCCAGGTCCATCATGCTCATTTTAAGCAAAACATGCAGGGATTGGAACGTTAAACACATTTTTTTATATATATAAGTACCTATGGACTGCGTGTAAATGTACCAGTTCATTATTATTCATGAAGTACATTTTCTTGGTCTTTTGTAGAAAAATCTTGGACTGTGACAAACTGCCTGTAATTACGTACCTAACGGTTATGGTACGGAAAACTGAAGAGAAATTAAATGATTTCTTTTTCGCTGGCTGTTATTCTATTATCCCAGGCAAACCAGCACCCAGGGCAAACGTTTATGTGACGAACATAAATGTTTGTTCTGTGTCTGGGTGTAGTATGTATTATAAGTATGTATTTACAAAAAAAAGTATATAAGTATTCTATCGGCTATCTAGTTTCCATATTACAAGCTTTGCTTAGTTTGGGCTAGATGGCGCTGTGTGAATAATGTCCACCGATATTTATTTATTTATTTATTTATCAAAAAAAACATATAATTTAACTACCTCATCTACCAACGAATGTAATCTTCTTACTTCATCGTCGATTTATTATCGTCATAATCAACCTATATTGGGTCCATAGTCCATGGGGACCTGGCGGGAGATTATCTCCTTTTCAATAATATATCCGAGCGCCGCCAGATCAAAATGCTGGCATTTGTTTGGCCCAACGCATAAGCATTGCCATTCAACGTGGCAATGCCGCCAGCATGTTGGGTACCCTGCCGACTGAGCATTTGGATTGTCTCTAGACTTTCATCGGTCAGGATACAATCATTTTGTTTTTTGTATAGTAGACTAATTAGTATAACTAGTATTTGCAGTTGTTGTAGATACCTATCATAGTTCACTGCTGGATATAGCAATGCATATCATTCAGCACGATTATCGGTCTTCCAGCTACTGTTAGCTGCACTAATAACATAGGTACTAACAGCGACAATGATAAGATGAATGGACGGGATATAAGCGCAAGGATTTTGAAGACTATCAGTCTTACTTAAAAAAAACTTCTCAACCGTTAGTCACTGCTTAAGATGCTCTGCCATCTTCTCTCTGACGTGAAGTGTAACATGCAAGAACAAGACAGAGAAGTTTAAGCAGTGACTAAGAGAATCGAGAATATTTTAGGTAAGGCTGTATATTTGAGCGCCGGCTCTCCACTCGCTTCAGTCATACTCTGCCTTTGCGACATGCGAGCCGTACGATACAACAATACAAACTTCTAATACATGTACATGTGTTCTCTTTTTGTCATGCGGTAATTAGATTCGCTATCTCTTTCTGGCAAATGTATTTAGCTAGGTATGCTTGATAGTGTTAAATGTGTATAATGGATTCACATACGCCATTGAAGTCCTTCTCCGGGCGTATGTACGATGTTTTTCTTCACCTAAAAGCCAGTGGTATAAAAATCCGTGCCCAAAGAGCTCGTCGGTACGGGCTCGGGATTTGTAACTACTACTCACGACTCAGAGTCTACAGATATTACTTCACCGCTAGACTTTACTGTTAATAAAGGCTTAGGAAATTTCCCATAAGCAGGTGGCCTAGTGGTACAACTTTTTCATACGTCCTTGTATGAACTAGGCCTAAATGTCACATGCCTGTATATCTGGGGTAACCACTAGCCATAGGGTTCAGGTACGCATTGAGTTTGTTTATTGTATAAAAACTAAAGATATCCATATAAATTAAAATAATAGGCTAGATGACTGTTTTTTTTATTGTGCTATTAAAATGTGGCCCATAGCCCATATATTAAAAATAGCTAATTAATGAAAACAAAATGAAAATCTGATCAAAAATAAGCAACTTATAAGCATTTTAATATCATGCTAGACAGAGAGGCGAAACAACAAATCGTGACGTCATTTCTCTGTACGCTATATAAATTATATTTTGACAAGTACGGCGTGAAGTCATTTTTTGTTTTGTGGGAAAGGTACAGAGTTGGCTCTATCAAAAACTTTAAGCGCTTATATATCAGAACATTAATAACCAATTTAAATTATTTTTTCAATAAATATACTATATTTACTTAAATTCTTCATCAAAGCTATTGGTTTCAACGATTTAAACATCAGTCATCTACCCTATTACGAGTTATTTCTTTAGAAAACCCTAGAGGTATATAGGTACGTGTATTGTATACAACCTGTTGTTTTGCATTCCCGCCAAATTTACAGAGGTGGATCGTTATGAACAACTTTTACTACGGGCCAACCCTGAAATCGCGAAAGAATATCTGCTGTTCCATACAAAAAGTTCATTGGCCTTGGGCAAAATGTACGGAACGGCTGTTTTTTCTTCGCGATTTCAGGGGCGGCCCCATAGTAAAAGTAAGTAAGTTTGGCGGGATTACAAAACAACACCTTGTATACCTACGCTGTACTATTTCTTCATAGCACGCTACTTGAAATCATTGAGATTTATCTGGTTATAGCGAAGGAGTCCTACTTAATTTCCTCTTACGTCAACGTTGCATATAAAACTGGGACCTACTCACCTAATTAACCAGTTCCTTATGTCTATAAAAGCAGTTCTATATCAGCTTCTTGGAATCTGAGAGTGTGTGGCAACTATGGGTAATGACGAAACATACTTCCTGAGATGGTCTAGATAAAAATCAGGCGGGTTACAGTCTCGTTACAGTAAAGCTTTTTAACGCTCAGTTTCAATTTTATTTGAGCGCTTGTAAAGATTTTCAGTGTGACTAAAATTGAAATTACATAATTAGTACTAAGAACAAAACTGCCCCGAGTGTTGCTAGAGCCTTGAGTTATCGCTAAAAACCTAGCTAAGAACAGTCGCGATTAAGTCACCTTTCAAACAACAAAAAAACTAAATGCAAATCGGCTTATTTGTTTCGGAGTTTGGGACTAAAACGACCTTCCAATATTTTAGTATGCCCAAAAACATGGTGCATGTAACTGCGCCGAACAATCGGGAGTTTCGGGTGCTCATTTTACAATATAATGAGGGTAAAAAACCATAAATAATATCCAAAATTGAGAACATTTAAATTTCGATTATTTCCACGCTTATACTCTTGCGGATTATGGTTTATCTTATTTTTCTGACTATTTTGTGTCTATAATCCTTGATCCATATATAATGTGATCGAAGCCTAACATCACTACCCTGTTCATTATTCAAAATTGTAAGAAAAGCGGACGTATCACATACCTGAACGCATCAGTACTCCGAGCGCACGCGCATGTCCAATCGAAGATTGACGGATCGATGCAGAAAGATTACACTTATGTAGTATCGGTACCAGCTATAGGCACCTTATTGATACGAGAAGTAAAGTTGTTCATACAGAGATGCGCGTATCGTTATTACTAAGGCGAAAGAAGGTGCCATCCTTGAATACCATACATATTGTCGGGGGTGAATGGAATTTTCCTATGGAACAGGCGGAACAGCTGATTTCGTTTTGCGGATTCAGGGTTGGCCCATTATTAAAATTGGTCACACAGATGAGTACAATAATGACTTCTTTTCAACCGACTTCAAAAAAGTAGGTTCTCAATTCGACTGTACGTTTTTTGTTTGTTTGTATGTTACGCGATTACTCTGCCAATTATGAATTGATTTTGATGATTATTTCTTTGTTTAGTAGGTGATACTTAAGAGGTAGTCCCATGTAATTTTTATTGAAATCGGTTGGGTAGTTTGGATTTTAAATCAAAATTACTGGAATAAATCAAAATAACTGCTAAATATAAAGATGTCATCCAGGTAGACAAAATTGAAGTCAGTTGTTTAAAAAAAATAAGGAATTGTTTAGTATTAAAGATTATTATGGTATTTTTATAACTTATTTTATTTTCGGCTTAGTAATTCCGATACGTGTAGGTATTCCTGTATTTTTAGTATGGTATAATTAATTATTAAGTATGTTATGTGTTCCTTCGTTTTGCATTTAAAGCGAAGGAACACATCGTGTTGAAACATGGCGTCATGGTACTTTCTAATGCTCGTCTGGTTGGTTACCTATTCAGCAGATGCTGGATATGAATAAAAAATGTCACAAAGTGCGATGTCTCCTGAGCTACGTAATACACATTAGCTCAATGGATACATATTGCTTATTTCCTAGATTTCAGCACGATTACGATTGATTCGATTGTTTCAGGCGTAATTTATTTTTTATAAGGCATTAAGGTATAATAGGCGTTTATTACTGAGTATTGAGAGATTTAACATCTAATATCTCAGGGTGAGACGGGCAATGGAGAGAGCTATGCTCGGAGTTACTTTGCGCGATAGAATCCGGAACGAGGATATTCAAATCAAAAAGTCCGACATAGCTCGCAAGGTTTGCAAGTTGAAGTGGCGCAGGGCAGGCCACATCGCTCGAAGAACTGACAACTGATGGGGAAGAAAGGTTCTTGAGTGGCGACCGCGAACCGGAAGACGCAGCGTAGGAAGGCCTCCCACTAAGTGGACCGACGACATTGTAAAAGTCGCGGGCAACCGGTGGATGCAAATGGCAGGTTGTCGTACAGTGTGGCGGACTAAGGGCAGGGCCTTCGTTCAGCAGTGGACGTCTCTGGCTGATGATGATCTCAGGATGACGAGCGCAGTGCAGTGCGGCGCAGAATTGTGTTCGCAAGTTCACAATTCTGGCACTGCTACCGTTAGTGGCAGGCGTGATGCTTACCCCCAGGTGAAAGTCTTGCTCGTCTCGTCACTTGTCCAAATAAAAAATAAAAAAGTCATGAAAAGGCTGATTAGAGGAAATGTTTTGCAACATTCGTTGCTTATCGCGGATAACTCCACCATCTTCCCTGCTGGTAGCAACTCTGTGGACAGAGAAGAAGCAGGTTGACTTACATGATGTCCCCATTCTTTATTCTGGACTAGATATAGGTACTAGGCATAGGTATCCTGTTGTTCCGATCTCAAGCTCTAGGAATTAGAAACGTAGAGATTGCTTCGAAACATAGCTGAACGGATTAGTCTGAAATCGTTATTGTTTAGTTTTCCCCGATGTTGCAATATATTGACGCAAGAGAAAAGCCATTATCCATGCATATTTGCACAGCGATAAGATAGCCATCGTGCCAGCCACCAGCTGTGTTGAAATTAAATACCAAAGCTGCTAGAGCGGCTCTTACCACGGTTTTCACGAATATTTAAGAAAAAACCGGCCAAGTCAAGTCACCTAAAATTTCGTACTTACTGGGGTAACAAGTCGTTTAGCCAAAATAATTTTCACATGAAACTTGCTCATACAAATATTGGTAGAATTTAACTTAATAACTAATGTTCTTCTTTTTTATGCGTTTTTTTGCCGTAGTTAGCCTAAACTTGAGTTTTCAATCAAACTTCGTATGGTTGTAAATACTTTGTGGAAAATAATTGTTATTATTAATTTTAAAATACTGCTGGCTTTTGAAAGAAAAAACATCACGTACCTACGTTTTTTTGGAATAGCGACTTTTTATGTTATTAGAAAATCTGTATATCGACCTATTACGGTTCATAATATATTATTTATACCATAGAAGTATATAGTTCCTGCCTCTATGATTTATACAAGTTAGACACGGCTAAGGAAAAGCTAAAACAAAAAGACACTTAACTAAGCAAGAGTATGATACAAAATATAGTTTTTTATGCTGTAAAAGCGTGCTCAAAAAGCGTGGTAGTGGTTATTATAGTAAACTCTTTACGACGATGTTACGAAAACTGGCGGATGTTTTGCCTGAATACCGACTTTATTATGGTCTTGTTAATTTTTCCGCCTGCCCTAAATTCCATTGTTTAATATTTTACGTATGAACTCTGGCACAGCAGAGATATCTGCTGTACCAGAGTTCTCTAATCGATTTGTTTTTACGTTTTATTAATCTATAATGAAAAGATCAGATTTCTCAGTCTATTCTGATGTTCGATATATACGTATAAGATTCTGATAAACATAATCCAACATTCGCCTATTTGTCAAACATAGAATCATAAATCTAGAATTTTCTGGTTTAACTGCGAAGTGGAGTACTATTATTTCTTCTTTGGCGAAGTCTAGAAAATATTATTTTTTAACGTAAAATATTGGTATTCCAGTGATTAACGGTACCCTGTTACTAAGCTTACACTGTCTGCATTGCAGTCTGACTGTCTAACCTATACTAACTGGTATATTTTGAACCATACCCACAGAATAAATAATAGTACTGACATAGCTAGATGTTCGTCCATGGCATAAGGCTGGTGCGACCTGTTGCCTCGCTGAACTTGACCTGATACTCTACCGCGTGTTTATGTATTTGTAATTATGTCATTTGTCATTTGTCCCCATAACGGGAAAGCGCAATGGGGACAAAGGAAAAAAAAATTGTATGACTTCCGGCTGTCCCAAAGATTACGAAGGATGCGCCATCGCGTCATAAAACAACGTTTGAAAATGACCCCCGCACCGTCATGTTTACGACTTGCGCTGGAGTGCGAAAGAAGATAGCACTTTTATGAGAGCAAAAGGGATACCGCGCGTCTCGCTTAGTGAGCGCAGACAGGCGAGACAGTCCTTCGGGCCGTCTTCACGGGGCCATTTTATGGCGCGATATGACATATCTCCCTCCTTATATATATATAATATCATTGGGCTGTCCCCATAATGGGGATAGCGTCAACGGGGACAACGGGAATACGCCGTTTAGATCATCCAATTGTTTTCCAAATAGAAACGTGAACGTGTCAGGTGACAAAGTAATGCTGTAAACTGTATCGATCTTCAATTTGTAACACTACTACATCTTTGCTTCAATCGATTTGAATCGATCCAACCGTTGTTTCTAAATTGAATGTAGTACCGATTCTTGGTAAAATGCGACACAATCGATTGCGTTATGACCTTCCAAGAAGCAATATGTTCGAATAATGGTAACTTACTTAGTTACAAAGTAGGGTATGGCAAGGCCTTGTTCTGGATGTGCCAGCGATACACTCGATTACCTACGTAAGTATATTTCTTAATTAAAACTTGCACATAATCATAACTAGAAAGCTATATATATACTCATACTATTTTATGTAGTACAACAGGAGTTTGTACAACGATTATGTTTAAGAATATAATGATTAGAAAAAAAAACATATTATGGTTCTAAGCTAGAAAGGATTAATTATATGTTTTAGTTAATATAAATAGTACATTATGATCATGGATTATGATACTAGTGTGCTATGTTGGTCATTACACTCGAGGCGGTATTGTGATAAGGGAGCCGAGAGTGCAGGTAATTATCAATAGCAAACGCGTTCCACACTACGATTTTCATCACACTTGCGAGAAAAAACAAAATCATTTTGATAAAGATTAACCACACAGCAAAAACGTCAACAAATATTTGCGGAATATGCTGCGCAAACCAGCGATGCGCGCAGGTGACAGTTTCTTTAGCAGCATAAAAACTCTTCGTTGGTATTATTAAAAAAAACTGTATCAAGTGCCCGGCTATACTAAGAATGCTTCTTATACATAGATTATAACTTACAGTCGGGTCCAAATTTACCCGGGTTAAGTTAACCTATTATAGCACTAGTGCTGTAAATTCGGGCAGGTGATGTTGGAAACTTATCCTAACAGCAATCAAGGCACATTAGAGGCACGTTACTGTGACACTAGAGCTGGCCACCACCGTGCCGCTGGCGACTTTACAAGTTATGAAATTCCCACAAATAAGTACATCATAACTTCTCACTAGAAAATAACTATACCAATTATTACAGTATCTAACAGTATTTTTATGGAGGCCGTGGTCACATTGCTGGCGTATTCGCCAGTTTATCTCTACCTCTTGTTCTCTATTTATCTCTACCTGATTTCAGAGTAAAGCTGAACTATTTGAAAACACAGGTGATATAATTATGCCTTTTAATAAAATTAATCTCTCCACTATGGAATTCTCACAAATACATCATGATTCGTCAGTATAATGAAAACATTTCATAATCAGCCAATCTAAAACAGCAGAAGCAACAAAAAGGTTGCGATATTGCTCTAGCAGTTACCAGGCGCCCAGACAATGGGCAGAGGTGCCTTCCTGTGGCTGGGAACCACCGACAATGGGCATTGTGGCCGCACGCCGCGCCGCTACCATTTCACCGCCCGCTCTCACATACGCGCCGACAATTACAATGTACATTACACATTTGTTGTAGTGCTACGTGTTTGCTAGTACCTACTAATAAGTAGGTACTGAGAGCATCTGTGACGCGCCTATGGAAACTGATGTCTATGTAATGATAGATTTGGCTCTAGGAGCGTCTATATAGTGCTCATGGCCTTCACGTTCATATACATTATTATAGATAATTATGATAACTAGTCTAATATAATAATATATATAATAGGGACGCTTTAAGAGGGGGAAAGGGGTGGTGGAATGTGGTATGGAAAGTTCTTTGTTTTTGAAGTTATAGTGATGAAAATTGATATTTGGGTAGTTCATTCAAAGGTGGGAAGTAGGTAGAGTCGGTCGAGTCGGTCGAGTCGGTCGAGTCGGTAGAGTCGGTAGAGTTGGTAGAGTCGGCTAAACAATTCGGGATGATTTATGAGAATTTCTTCCGTACGCGGACGAAGTCGCGGGCGACCTTTAGTATTATAATATTTGATATTATGTGAGATTGTGTCGTTTTGCTGAAGAAAATAAAAGAACGCGAAAACACACGATTCGTACATAGTGTCTCTATTGCGTGTCCAGCGAGTCCAGCCCACCGCGTCCAGTTGGTGAATAACCCGATATTTGTTGAGACAGCTATATTTCTCACACGTACGCTCATAATATTTACCAAATCGTACTCGGCTCTAGAACGTCAGCCAATTCTCGAGTCTTTAGTTGCCATAGACCTAAACTTACTAAAAATGTAGCTGTCTTTTTCATTGCAGTATATTGTATTAGATAAGACCTGCAACATTTTTAGTAAATCGTTCAAAATTTGCTGTACTATACGTGAATTTGGTTTGTTCGTGACCGTTGAAGTTTTATTTGTTGAGATGTTGGTTTAAGTACCTCGGAGGTAAGGTTTCGAGACTAGGTTCGAATTAAACATTCTATCACCAGCAGAAAGCTACAATAATTGGGTATATGACTGATGTTTAAATCGTTAAAACCAATAGCATTGATGAAGAATTTAAGTAAATATAGTATGTTTATTGAAAAAAATATTTAAATCGGTTATTAATGTTCTGATATATAAGCGTTTAAAGTTTTTGGTAGAACCAACTCTGTCCCTTTCCCACAAAACAAAAAATGACGTCACGCCTTACTTGTCAGAATAGAATGTATGTGGCGTACAGAGAATTGACGTCACGATTTGCTGTTTCCCTTCTCTGTCTAGCATGATATTAAAATGCTTATAAGTTGCTTATGTTTGATCAGATTTTCATTTTCTTTTCATTAATCAGCTATATTTATGGGCCACATTTTAATAGGACAATAAGAAAAACAGTCATCTAGCCTATTCTGAGTGTAAATACTTGGATTTATTTAGAGGTGACGCTGCTCAAAGCTAAATTTCAGAGAGCATTTATTATGCATGTCTGGATGCCTTATGCATTTTGACTATATCCTAAAACTGCATCCAGAACCACCGAAGGAAGGGCAGCAGCGTCCTCTTGGTTAACGGTGGCGAGCATTATGCGATCTCTAAGCCGCCTGCCAAGCGTGGGGATTATGGCAAGCCCCCTCCCTCAGGAAATGCCTTCGTTCCACAGTGGACGTCTTCCAGCTGATAATGGTGATTAGAACCTTGATTTTTTTAATCATTCGCATGAGTTTTCGCATACGATTTTGATCGAATTTTATACAAAGCCAGCATTAGGTCTCTCGTACTGGCCTACTTATGTTCGCCGTCGACTTCACCCGGTTAATTGTCCTTCGCAAGTGACCTGCGACGAGCTGTCAAACCGCTGACCGAGTTGCAATACTTCCTGCCGTGATGCAATGGAAGTTGCCGGCTGCAAGCACGTTTGCAGGTTTCTAATCTACGCTGTCTGAACTTTTGTCACCGCATCTACATAGCTAAGTGCCGTTTTTGAAAAATATTAGTGTAGGTGGTTAGCCTGTAGTCGTTCCCGTCTCCGTTTAGTGTTTAGTTCCCGAATTAACGTTCGGATTTCAAAAGCCCGCAGATAACGAAATAACGAAGTAGGTTTAGCACTATCTAAACCTACTTCGTTATTTCGATAGAAATAGCAACAAGGAGATAGATCTCAAGACATCATATTATTCGACCCTTCGGCCGTTTGATCCTTCTTGTAGTCGCACAAATCACAAAGTGTTCTACTCGTGCCTATCCTCACTTTTTCCATCCTCCAAAAAATTGTTGCCAATAAAAAACTTGAACATTTCATATTCAAACCAGCGACAATGATAAAATTAATGGACGGAAAATAAGCGCACGGGTTTTGCAGACTATATGTTGAGCGCCAGCTCTCCACTCGCGTCAGTCATACTCTGTCTTTGCGACATGCGAGCCGTACGATTCGACAATACAAACTTCTAATACATGTACATGTGTTGTACATTTATTACATGTTTGTATTGTCGTATCGTACGGCTCGCACTTTTTGACATGCAGTAATTAGATTCGCTGTCTCTATTTTCTGGCAAATGTAATATGCATACTTTTAGCTACGTTATGATTGATTGTGTTGACTTAGTTTTGAACGATTTGCAAGCGCTGGGCCCATGCATTCCAATAAAACCGTCGCTGATTCAAACAGCATTTAAAGAATAGCTATTATTTAGAGAAAAAAACGTTAGTATTTAAGCGTATAAAAATAATACTAGCACTTAACACTTTATGTCGGGAGAAGAAATACAGTTGAGTGTGTGGCTACGCCAACCTGTACAGAGCCAGCGAGGTGGAGTGTTGCTCAATTGCCCTTCGAGGGTATCCAGGGCCCAGTTCAGCCTATAGCAATTATTAAAGATTGATGCAGCAGATGGACTAGACGCGTGTTATAGAACACCCCTATGGGAGTTAATCTTCTGTACGTAGGCCTACTATAATGCTTACTATAGAAACTGATCCGTGTGAAACAATTTTTGAATTTTGATATTGATTAGAGAATTCAATATGTTAAAGGACAGAGGCAAAAAATAAAATTTTACACCCTCTTCAGGCCATCACGTGTAAATAAAATATAATAAAAAGACACCATGTTCAAGTAGACCCTTTCATTGGATTTCCTTCTTTGTTGTTTAGGATTGATTATGCACATAAATAGAAGACCAACGTTAAGTACATTTTCCATGTAAGTTATATATGAAAAAAAAATGTGACGCGTGTTATTCATTTTTAGTTTTAGTTTTATTTATTTTCCCGCAACTAATACTAATTTTAAGTCGGATCGCATGCTACGTGCCAAATTTGAAACTACGTGCAAAAATTGACCTTGTGCAAAAGTGGAAGACCGAGATATTGGAACGGTATTTTATTTTATTGAATACCAGCGCGTGACCGCTAACTGTTCAATAGCCCCTGAAAACTACTTGCATGACACACATCGTAAGATTTTAGTTCTAAGCTAAATGTTGACTGTGGATTTAGTAATGGAGCTCGAGCGCTCACAATTTTAAAAACAGGTCCAGCTGACTCCTTGTACGGAGTTACGCGTATTACTAAGCCGAAGGGAAAATTCTACTCGTCCTTGTAAAGACTAGACTTTTACTAGAAAAACAAACAGCTGTTCTATAGAAAAATTACATTAACCCTCGACAAAATATATGAAACAAGTGATATTTTTCGCAAACTGAATGTTGGCCAAAGCTCCATATTAAAGGTTGTGAACAAATGAGTACAATACAATGACTTTCTTTCGGCTTAGTAGTACCGATGCGCGATATGCGTAACCCTGTAAGTACAGCGACATGACCACAACTAGGCTAGGCGTGCAATTTCGAACACATCGTCAACTAAAATCAGTTATGCTATGTGTCAAAAAAATCATCTAAATCTAGATTTATCTATCGCTGATTTTATGTAGTCGATAGTTGGAACAATACGAGCAAATTGCAAGCAAGGATCGGCGGCTAAGTAAGAACAAATTGATTTCTTTATGAATCTATTTTTTTTAAAGATCATCGATATAAATAGCACCAAACTGCAACTTATAAATCCAACATAATAGAAGTTGCGAGATATCGATACGATAAGATACGATTGTCCCGCATGTTAGCCCAATTTCGTTTGTTTGCTTGTTTATCCGAATCGTGTGACGGTATCTTTATCTGAATAAAAAGTTTGACAGATTAATCTATTTGCTGCACCAGATATCCACACTTGGAGATGATAAAACATAGCATAGGTGACATTATGGTATCACACAAAATGTATTCAACATATGTTTTGTTAGATCAACTATTTTTTACGTATTTCGTAACCACAATCGCAGCATGCTCTGTTAATTCTAAAAGTGGAGACTGCGTTTAGGCAAAGTAAATCACGCCCAGAACTTTAGGTAGAGTCATAATCATGATATTAGTCAATAGTCTTGCCAAGATAGCCAGCAAAATTTGGGGTTTACCCTGGTTAGGCTCGGTTGTATCCGCTGAAACCCCAAACGGTGGGATTTAATCTCCATGGAACCTCCCTAGCACGTTCCTTGAAACAATATTCCCGGAAGTTCTAGGAGCTTTTCCTCTCTAGCCAGCGGCGAGAGTGTCTTCCCTTGCCTGGCTCCCTGGACTCATTGGAAACGGAAGGACGTGTCACAGCTCCAAATCTAATGATCCGCCAGCCCATAGGCTTGACGATAGGCGATAGGTAAAGACTATTATTTAGACTTATATATATATATATATTTTAGACCATTATTAGGACCTGGGTATGTCCTTAAACTCCAGTACCACCGGAGGACGGGCAGCAGCGTCTTCTTGGTTAACGGTGGCGACCATTCAGCGTTCCCCAAGCCGCCTGCCAAGCGTGGGGATTATGGCAACACCCCTCTATTAAGGGGGAAGCCTTCGTCCATCCGACGTTTTGGACGTTATGGCTGACGACGTAAGCATTACTTGATCTGTGGTAAAGCTAAAAAAGTGAACTGAGATGAAAATAATTATGAAGGCAAGGCTCCAGTATCGAGATTGAAATTCCTTTCTTTTTATATACCTATTGCTCTACAATTCTATTTTTATCTCTACTGATCGAGACTGGGCAGTTTGGAGTGTCGTAGCATTGTTTTCGAATTATTATCATGTGACAGCTGTCGTAGTGTATAACAGAGAGATAATAGTCGCTCGGATAAGAGGCTTGAAAGGGATTTGCTGTGACAGTCCTTTCTCTTCGGTAAAAGTTGGGATTAGAGAAAGGAATGTATCAGAATTATGATCATAGGGGTATTTTCAATTCAACTTTGGCTTAAGTTTATGGATAATTTTCTTTTCATATTATTCTAGTTAGAATATCTATACGTCTTTTGTTTTTGGACTTTTAGACACGAAATTTTGGATTTGGATAGTTAAATTTAAAATGCTGTTGTTTTAATAAAAATATTGACAGGGACCATTTTGGGATGTTGTATGGCAAGTTCTTTGTTTTTGAAGTTATAGTGATGAAAATTGATATTTGGGTAGTTAATGCAAGGAGAGGGCCGATTTTTTTCCGTACGCGGACGAAGTCGCGGGCGATCTCTAAATAATATAATAATCAAAATCAAGTCCATATTTTGCGGAATCAGAAATTTTATTAGCACACTAGAGGTCGCCCGCGACTTCGTCCGCGTACGGAAGGAATTCGGCCCGCTCCCAAAATTCACCATTTTAAATTAGCTCTTTAGCCCCCAAAACTCTACCGACTCTACCGACTCTACCGACTCTACCGACTGCGACTCTACCGACTCCCCCAACCCTTCCAACCCCCCAAACTCCCTCATCCCTCCTCCCAAACCTCCACACTCCCAACTCTCCCAATTCTACGTGCTACCACCAAGACGAATCCCATTAAGATTCCATGACATCTTAAGTTTGAAAGGGTAAGTTACAAAAACACAGAGAGAGAGTTATTTTAGTCAAAATTTATAAAGACGATTTTTGTTTTAGCATATACATTGATCGAAAGTGGTTCAATTGGTTTTCTCGTTAGCGGTTTTCCGCGTTTTTTCATCGATGGGAAACCTTACAACATGCCGTATATGTAATGACACATTGGCGGACCTATTCTGAAAAAAACCAATAGATTGTCCGACGACGTATCAAAACGTATAATTTCCTTTCCTATGCCTTAGTTTAGTGATTATCTAAGTAAGTACTATAATTTAATTATATGACCTTTATTTTTGAGTTAAAGTTTAAAGAGTATTCACTGTTTCACAAATATGCAAGAAAATCAACCAAGACAAGTAAGTAATAAAAAAAAAAATACGACCTGACCCTTGCCAAAAAATGAACTATGAAAAAAACAGTTTAAATAAACCCTGGAGTAAAGAAATGTATAGCCCTCAGGCCGTACCGTGAACTGCTTATAGCGGGAACGAATACGCTCAGCTGCCGACGCGCTGTTAGACTGTGAATTTTATCGCCTCGCAATAAGGTTCCTTATCGCTGAACCTATTCGGTCCCGCTATAAGCAGTTCACAGTACGGCCCCTGGAGGAAGGATTTACCTCTATAAAAACAATTTTCATATTTTTAAATGGCGCCATAAAGCTGCATTACTGTTTTTTTATTTTAAAATAAGTGATTATTTAAGATATTCTTATAAGTAAGTTTTATTTTATTAAATGTTTTTTTTCGTGACGTACCTACTTAATGAAAGATATGTAATTTTGGTGTTATCAATAATTCAGTAAATTATTGTATTGTAACAGAAGTGCTACCTAAATGAAAAAATCCACCGCTTCAGAATAGGTCCCTCTACTTTCCCGCTTGCGTTTGCTTTCTTTTTTTTTGCTTGCTTGCTTTTTTTCTTTATTCGTTCCCACTACAACATCCGTATATCACAAAGCATATTCGAGCGTACATCATAAGAGATGCCAATGGTTATCACCATCTATCTGCATAATTTTCTACCGTTCTTGCGGGGGACGAGGTAAACACTCACGCATGGCGGAGTTTTGGCGGGAGCCATTGAGCTAATAAATATCTATAGAGTCACATCATATCGAAATTTTTTGTTGAACGTATGTACGTGCAACAAAAAATTTCGCTCGGCGAAAATCTCGGCGCACGCTACGCCGACTTTTTGAATGACTTGAACTACTAACACACAAGCGCCCAAGCATACATTGAACACTATACAAGCTTATATCATGCTCGGCTCGTCACTTGACAGTATATAAAAAATAAACACATAATATAATATAATAATAAATTGTAAACTAGTATATAATGCATGTTCAAGTATGTACAACGGCACTCGGAGTCTCGGACGTTTTTTACTGTTTTCACTTAGAGATTGTGTCTCTTTAGATATTAGCTCAAATGGCTCAACACGGAAAAATCATGTCGCTGCATTCTATTAATTTCTTAAACTTGTGTCTTTTCGCGAATTCATGATAAAAGATGGTAGCTTTATTAATTGAGTGTTGAATTACATGCACGAGTGTGGGCAAGTGATATAATGTGGTGTAACATGTCTTTTCATTTTTACGGTTAACTCACGCAGTACCTATCAGCAGGTATCAGCTGATTTTTGTCGCAATTTCAGATTTTTTATTGCTTTGTACTTAATATTATTATTTTCGACATTAAATATAGAAACTGCTGCATTAGTGTCTACGTTAAATTTATAGTTGTAATCCTGTACTTGGCATAGATGCGAAATAAAATTCCAATAGGTATTTTTGTTTTTCGGGGACTCTTGGACTCTGCCCCTCTAGCGCACGCCGAGGACTAATTGGTCTTTCCCCGCGCAGGAACGTGAATTTTCGCGGGGAAAATAGTGTGGATAGACTTTTATCACGGCTCACGTGCTAGGCGGGCTGGTATGATGGCAACTTAGTTCACACAATTAAGGGAGCAACAATTGCTTTATTGTAACTATCACTATACCTTTACTGATAAGAAAATAGAGTCTAGGCAATACGCACGTAAACAAACGTTTATCATTGAGTAATTAAAAACAACTGACGAAATAATTGATGCACAGGCAAGTAATAATGTAGTCATATCACACACACTCATCATTATCAGCCAAAAGACGTCCACTCGGACGAAAGGCCTCCCTCTTAATAGTGGGGGGGGGGGGAGGAGTTCTAGATGCAGTTATAGGACATACCCAGGTTCAACTTACTACTTAATCTTGGAAGTTAATTTTAACCTACTTCAACAGTAGGTAGCCTTAGCAGAGAAATTATTAAAAACACGTAGTACGTATGAACGATAGAATAGATAACGTACGATAGAATACTATATGGAAATTGGGACAGCACCCACAGATCATATAGCCTGATGATGGCTCGTGAACTTAATTTCTCCTACAAACACTACTCACCGTCGTGGGCAGGGGCGAGGTAACGTTCTATGCTTGCGATTGGCCAATCACTGGGATGACGCAACCTGAGATATGAAATACAATGAGATTCTGACGTACTCGCATTGGCTAGCAGTGGTTTTTAAACTACTAATTTTCGTGAGAGGGGAAGTCGGACGATCAGTCAACAGGATTTATAGTCTTTGGACAGCACATATCAATCGTAAATGGAAACATAGAATGGCAAAAAGACAGTGAATACAAAATTAGAAGAGCTAAATCCTCTAAGCAAAAAAGACTTGAAACGATTTTTTTTCTCTCCTGCATTACTGTAGAATAAACGTCAGTGGGAAGAATTTGATTTGGATCCAATTATATTCCTTAGTGCTGCTAGTATTTGGAAATACTAGCTATAATAACGCTCTTATTTATTTATAATTCTTCTATCTACTTATTAATCACATATTTATTGTATTGGTTACGTACTTACTACGTAGTACTATTATTTATTCTGTGGTACTACGTATTTTTCAATGGACCTTTCAATGGACCTGGGTATGTCCGTAAACTGCAACCAGACCCACCGGAGGACGGGCAGCAGCGTCCTCTTGGTCAACGGTGGTGAGCATTCTGCGATCCCCAAGCCGCCTGCCAAGCGTGTGGATTAACACAACACCCCTCTATTGGGAGGCCTTCGTCCAGCAGTGGACGTCTTATAGCTGACGACGACGACTACGTATTTTTTAATAGTTATTGTACTAAGGGCACAGCTACTGTTAATAAAACAAGAAATAATAATTGTGCTGTTCTTATTGTTTCCTCACTGCGGCTGCGGTTAGGCTTCGAATCAATTATGGCTAGAAATTCATCCGCCTTTTACTCCGCGGAACTTCAGTGGAATGCTAATACAATTGCAGAAAATCAGATCGACTATGTTACAAGTCTATCTTTTTGGTAGAGCTTTTTTTATACATCTGCATTTAAAGTTTTATAAGTTTCCAAATGAATAGGCTAGATGACTGTTATTTTTTATTGTCCTATTAAAATGTTGCTTATAAATATAGCTGATTAATGAAAAGAAAAAGAAAATCTTATCAAAAATAAACAACTTATAAGCATTTTAATATCATGCTAGACAGAGAGGCGAAACAGCAAATCGTGACGTCACATCTCTGTACGCCATATAAATTATCTTCTGACAAGTAAAGCGTGACATAATTTTTTGTTTAGTGGGAAAGGGACAGAGTTGTCTCTAACAAAAACTTTAAACGCTCTTATATCAGAACATTATTAACCGAATTAAATATTTTTTTCAATAAACATAGGTACTATATTTACTTAAATTCTTCATCAAAGCTATTGGTTTCAACGATATAAACATCAGTCATCTACCCTACTTACCACCTTACCTTATTGTCTTTGGTAGACTTACTTTACCTATACCGTAAGTAGGTAGGTGGTTCCCCTCAGGTAAGAATTATGTATAGTAAAGTAAGCGTTTGACCTTGTAGTAGGCCCACAATTTAGATTAAAAGCATTATAATAAGCTCTTACAAGAAAATTCAAGTACGTTTCAGAACAAAATACCGCAAAACACTTTGTACAATGCTGGCTTGAAGCCAATCCCGTAATGTGTTAAGTTCAGAATCCAATTACTAATCAGGAACTGTGTCGCATTAATATTAGAAGAGCACTTAGTTCTATAATTTAAAAAATCTCTGCATAACTTTTGGTGTGACAAGGGGCTAAAGAGTTAAGACTTGTGCATTGGTAGAGTCATGTCTTTACATTACGTGTGTGGGAATGTGAAATGCTACGATACGAGTAATGGTTTGTTTCTTTTCTAAATTACTTCCGAGACTTCTCATACTACATGTTTATTGTTTGTGTATGTCGGATGTTATAGTGCATGTTCGTAAATATTCAGTTTTGCAGTTGCAGGGTTTGGGAACATTGGATACGGCCCAACTGAAATCAAAGTACACAGTGACGGATATTATGTTTATACTCCACGAATCCGCACCGCGCCAGCGTGATGGAGTATCATACTCTTAAAGGGTAGGCTGATGTCCAGTAGAGGGACGTTTAAGGCTGATAGGTTGATAAAGCAATTCTATAACATACAGGAGTTTCTTAGATTGCATGACTATTGATACATTTATTATAAAATACGATTTATTATTTTACACATTCAATTGACTAAGTACCTATGTTACTACCTACCTACTACCCTACCTACTTACTACCCTACCTACTTACTACCCTACCTACCTGCAACCCTACCTACCTGCAACCCTACCTACCTACTACCCTACCTACCTACTACCCTACCTACCTACTACCCTACCTACCCATACACAATACCCTACCTATCTACTGCCCTATCTACCTACCTACATATCCTGATGCCTATCTATCCTGTACCTTCCTATCCTGTACCTACTCTACATATCCTGTATCATTTACTACAACTTCTATCTCATCTTTACCCGACTACACAAATAGAGGGATATTGTTTAGAAGTCCATGTTTTGTGTTGTACCACCAAAAGTTTTATTATATTTTGACCAATTTATATGATATTTAATATTTATATGATATTAACGTGTATAAAGGTGTAGGTGTCTACGGAAGCGCCTTAGCACTCCACGTATCATAGCGTAGAGGAGGGTAACCTAATTTCGCATAACAAACAAATGTTTTTGAGCCAAACACGTCTATCCAAATATGTGTAATTTTCAGAACGAATCTAAAAGTAGCTAAAAGTGGAAGTAAATATATGTTTTTTTATGTACAATCAAGTGATGGGAAGAATAAGACGTTTGCCTATTGGTAAGCGTCACGCCTGCTACTAACAGTAGCAGTGCGAGAATTGTGAACTTGCGAACACATCCTGCGCCGCACTGCACTGCGCTCGTCACCTTGAGATATTAGATGTTAAATTTCTTCATACCTAGTAATTTCTCTAGTAACATTGCCCTTCAAGCCGGAACACAGTAATGCTTGCACACTACTGCTTGGCGGTTGAATAACTGGCAAAAGTGTGGTACTACCCCAGGCGGACTCTGCAGTAGAGTCCTACCACTACAAAATAACAAAGAAATAACAACGTGGCTCAACGTAAGGAGGTAGGTGAACTGGTTTTTTTATATTTCATTGAACTACTATAATATAACATGTTTATCACATTAAAGCCAAAATCCACCTATACTGCATTACAATACAATACATGAAACTGTTACCACAAAAACATTATGCCCGTGGCATTTTATTCACATTTCATTTTATGGTTTTTAAATGCGCCTTTTTATGAGTGTTATCAAACTTTTATTTTCAAATGCCACCGTATGAAAGTAATTATTAAGTTTATACTTGTGTACACTTGTACAAGCATAAGTATTATAACATTCATAACGGAATGAGAAGTAGGAACACGCGAATTCAGCGATTATTTTAACATTAACTTTTCGAAGAAAATCTTTCCAGGCTTTAATAAGCACGTACTTATATTGCTTAATCTGTTGTGGAATTAATAGTACATACAACATTGAGTGTCTTCTGTGTACCTAATGTTTAATGTAAATCGACCGAATCTTGTAAAATCGTCGTCGTCGTCAGCCAAGACGTCCACTGCTGGACGAAGGCCTCCCAATAGAGGGGTGTTGCCATAATCCCCACGCTTGGCAGGCGGCTTGGGGATCGCAGAATGCTCACCACCGTTTACCAAGAGGACGCTGCTGCCCGTCCTCCGGTGGGTCTGGTTGCAGTATAAGGACATACTTACCCATGTTCAAAAAATTCTATTTGTTCTTGTAAAATAGTAAATGAAAAATAAGTAATAGAGTAGGTAATAATAAAACTAATAATTAGTGATTATTAGTGGCTCAAGATATTCCTATAATTGATATCCGCTACCTTGAAAAACAGCTGTTGTTTTTTTTTAAAACGATGTTGAATTTTCTGTTTTTATAAAAGTTTGTTCAACCTGATATCATTTATTATGAGACCTCAAAACGATATTGAGGTTCACAAATAAATGTAGTGGTTTTGAGCATTTGAATTGTCTCTAGACTTTCATCGGTCTGGATACAATCTTTTTTTTATTTTATTTTGTGCAGTAGGATAAAGTTGTCTTTGTAGTTTGTTGTAGTTAATAAAGGCATACATAAGCCAGTAAAAAAAATGTAGGTTAGTACGTATAGTAGTTTCTAAGTAGGTTACAAAATATTACCACTACTACTGGCCCAGTAGAAATAAAAGCAAGTTAAGAAAGCCAACAAAAGCGTGATGAATGAACGAGTTAAACTTTTTATTTAAACCAGACCCAGACATATTAATTTTAATCTTTGTCTCTAGCCAGTCACTATTAAGTAAGTAACACGCAGACAAATTGTTTCAAAACAAATGTAAACATGCGATTCTTTCAAAGCTGCATAGCTGCTATAGTCTTCCAAAGGCTAAGCGGAAACATTCTTTACTCGCAACCATAGATCAATCACAAAGAACCTCTCTCGATTGTAATTTCCGAGAACAATACGGTTTTATTGCTTCAACCATAATCTTATTTCGTTCTTTATCAGAGATTAATTCGACGTTTTAGAAATCCAGGTTACTGTTTGTGCCGTCGATTTGTTCGACTTTCTCCCGCTTTGATAATGTTGTAACTGCACGTAAGAAGGGTAATCGTGATGCGTATGGCAATCAACTTGAAATTTAAACACCTTATGTGGATAATTGTAATGTCTTAGATACCCAGTGTTATGACTTTAATTACGCCTAGGAGCGTGAGGTCAACCAGAGCAAGCTAATCGGCCGTAATTTTTTGCAGTTAAGTATTATCTGGTTATTATAATGTTTTGCAAAGAACAGCTTCTCACGATTCGAATCAGACGTGACGCCGTGACTGCGGACGCAAACAAGGCGGCCGCAGGTTAGTGTCACGTCTGCATCGCATCTGTCGCCGCTCATTTCACCCCTGTCTCTTTAATGCCAAGAACTCCAACGAGCTAATTGTTTCCAAATGCGTACAACTGGCTCCGAACTCGTAAATCTTGTTTTGCGATAGTGGATTCGATTTCCGTTCATGGGACAGGCCAGCTGAGCAGCGGCAATGGTGCCGGCAAGAGCCCCGAGACCGGCGCAGTCTGCGTTTTTTGCTGCGATAAAATATTGGAGAGATCTCAGCGCGCGCGCCTCGGCCGGCCACCGCCAGTCCACCGCCGCTCCCCGCCGCGCGCGCGCGTTTTCGTGCCGGTGAAAGACAGACAAGAGATCGAAGCCCGCAGCCGACCCGGCCGCAGAACCGCACCACCGACCGTTATCGCCCTAAATGACCACCTAATGGACGAACGAAGAGGTAGCCAGTGCATGCTCGTGCTAGCTTAGTGTAACGCTTGTGGAGTGCAGTGTTGTGTTGATGTCGAAATGGAGGAGGTTCGCATATTGGATTGGCCCGAACCGCCGGGATCCCATGCATGGCTGCCCGCTTATGGCTTCCAGCATGAGCCGATGGATAAGGATGACTATTTTGGCACCAACGGTGAGTGCCGCTTGCGATCCTTTGTTGCCATTTGAGCGGTTGTAGGAAATCGGAACCCGTTGAATGCGATGTCATCAAGTTCAGTATTGTTGTGGCTTCGGAGTGGAAATGTGGAATGTGTGTTAAGCCGCTTGAGCATGTTGTATCCTCGTCTGTGTGTGGATATGTTGCGATTCAACGAAGCTACCATGAGGGCACTTGCCACATCTCATGGACGTATGCACACGGGTTTCGTAAACTGGTTTCTAGCAGGCTCGTTGGAAAACATTTCACGACGTGAACCTTTTTTTGAAATCTTTATGCGAAAACTAAGTTGATCAAGCCCCCTTGCAAAACAGAGAGAAAACATGGGAAGATGCTATCATAAACTGCGGTCAGTATACAGTCATAAAACGGTAGGTTAACTTAAAAGTGTCGTCATCTACCTGGTCTGACCAAGCATCTGTTTCATAGGTATCTTTATCTTAAAAACTGCAAGTTAGCTCAGAGACTCACTCAATTAGCTTATGAGCACAAAACAAAATGAAGACACCTGTATTTCTAAGAACAATAACCGAATTAAGTTAAGTAATCACTTATTGTTTGGCCCCATCTACATAGAATCAGATAATTAACTTGATATTGTTACCGAAACTAATAATTACTGTGATGGAATAACATCTTTAGGCAATAACAATGGACTAGACTGTAACTTGGTAAGGAGATAAAGACTCCTGATACGACAACCTGAGATCACGTTCTAAAAATAAATGTGCAAGTTGACGCTCCGTCCATAAAAACGGAGAATAAGATAAACAAATCATGCTGGGAATGTAAATGAAGCGAAAGTTAGACTGCGAAAAAGTTAAAATTTAGATGTCCAAAACGGTTTACCCAAATTGGGAGACGCGTAAAATCTTACAAATACAATAGAGTTAGACGATGCTGTTGGTATAATTGCTAAAAGTTCTACTGCTGCTGTTGTACTGTAGCAAATGTTAATGAAAATATTTTTTATTTCTTCTTTTATAAAAATTCTAACTAAAACTTATCAAATAAATTTTCTTACAAGATTCTAATGTTCAATGAAACAAAAAAAGGTAACTTTAATCGTGTAATAAAAGCAATAATCTATCTTCGTTCATTATTTTGAGGAAATAGCTTCCATCATTCATTTTAATAATGCACACGGTACATTTTTACATCGAAACTTCATGAGAAATGATTGAAATGATTTCAATGAAAGTATAAAATTGGTTTTAATATATTATAATGCAAGCTTATGCCATTGATTGTGACACAACGCTGGTTCTCATTATAATAATCGTAAGAAAAATCTTATCCTAACAAAACTTAGTGATTTATAAAATATTTCATAGGCGGTTGTTCTTTTAGATTTCCAAGTAGTAACAAAAATAACATTTTTAACAACAGCCGCATTTGACGTAAAAACCGCATTAGTTTATTACCATCATTAATTGTTAGTGGAAACTTTAGTGAAAATCTTTGTATACAATAGACACGTGAGCTCAACGACCTTATTACGTATTCGGATAATAATCCATAAGCAATGAGATTAGTCTGACATCACCAGCGTCTACTTTCCAAGCGAATTATACCAGCCGTTCACAATAATTACGATAGGTCTCGACATATTTATCGCTCGCGTCTCATAAATTGTCAGATCAAGTTTGTGCAGTTGATCAAACACCAGTAATACCAAATTATATCAGATGGCAGGTATTTAATAATATTTAAACTAGAATTACGGCCATTCGTTTTAGTATTTAAGCTTACGTACAAGCTGGTTCTTATTACTTAATTAGCTGTTAACTGGGTTACTTGATCTAGATAACGGTTCTAAAATATTTTTACGAACCAAGTTTATGTAGTTGTTCTCTAAAAATTTTGGTACGACACAACAATTTACGAGCAAGAATTCTTAAAAATGTATAATAATTATATTATTCTGTATTAATGGTATCGTAAAAGTTATTCAGTTTCAAAAATTGCCCCAGAAAAAATTTCGTACATAATTTCTTCACCATAAGCCGTTATACCTTCTATTATGAAATGCAAGTGAAATGGGCTATAAAAAGTTGCCATTAATTAAAATTTCTCTACGAGAGCACTATCAACAACACATGAACTTTCATAACAATTAAATAATAATATAATTATAGCAAGCATGGCACAACATTTAAAACTTTTCTAAAGAAGAGTGCTTACGATCAGTGACCGGCGTTCGGCAGAGTGACGTTAAACATTCCAGTCTGTCCCAAGTGCAGGGAAGCATGTGGTCAGACCGGTACCCAGACAGTAAAGGTCATTTCTTATCCGTAGGTGAATCGCGTATACCTGTACCACCTTTGCACCGTATATTCATTCGAACGGGATAGGGGTCCCACAGGGATCCGTTTTAAGACCTACACTGCTAATTTAATGAATGGTATTTTGTTCTGGCATTATTTCGTTTTAAGCTTTGAGAGCGCGAATATTATTTATTGTCATAGTAGTCGAGAAGTCGACCATGCTTTTGCAAAATTAAAATACGCCTTTGTTTAGTTGTTGATAGTTTGTGACGCGTGTAGCTAACCCTAAGGTTTACGTGAATACTTTTATATTAGCAATACTACTTTTATCTCGAAAAGGCTATTAATTAGATTTTGTAATATGTATGTTTTTAAAGCTTAAACAGTAAGAAAAATTATGACCTCTGACAGGACTTGAACCTGCTTACGAGCACTGGGATTCTGGGTTTCCGTCCCAACTGCTTTGCCAATTAAGCAACAGAAGTCTGTGGCTTACTCGTTATAAGTCTTTTTCGTCGTCTTGTCTCGTCATTTGTAAATTATGTGTCTAAGAACATCATACACACACATATATTCTACGTTCTTAGTTGTTTTCAACTTAGTTTCTTTATGACTGTATTCTCCGACACTTTCTCTTTAACTACCATTGTGATTACGCGAATGCAAAACTTCTTTATTTTCACCTTTATACGTGTGATTTACTTTCGCCTTGTTTGTTTTACTTGTACCGTTCGCGTTGGAGTAAATAACTGATTCATCAATACAAGCAAAACCTCATAAAATTCATGCGCGAGTTAGCTTTCGTCTAGCCTCTTCAATATCAGGGTCGTATTGCGGACAACTCTCGTGTGAAATGACAAACCGGTGTCAATATTTACCAATGCAAATATAAAGTTTACATACACCTCTTATAAAATAGATGTTGTAGTTACTAATAAAATGCAAAATGTGTGATCACGAGTTAAGAGCGGTTTACGTCTGACGGAAATGTCGTGGAACACAAAAGATAATTTACTGTGGAAAATTTCACAAAAAAAAACAATAAAACTAGTTCGGTCAAAATCCCTAATAATTTGTGTCATAAAATACATAAAAATAAATAAAGGCATTATTTAGTAAATGAAAAATAAACAAAGCAAAGGCGTAAGCTTGGTTTATATAAAAAGGCTACGTTCTCAAAAATAATAACCTGATTTACAACCTGGACAGACATTACTAAAAAATTTAAATACTGCAGGTAGAGCTGCAGCAAAAATGTTATATTTTCAACAGGCTCCATAGATAGGTACAGATGCCAAGATTAATGTGAACCTTGAGCTGTCTCCTCGTGACATTTGAGATAAACCGTGGATCCAGATATCGGAGTCGTGGCTGATACATTCACGGGCTCTGCTAAGACATTTAATGCTATTTTGTCTGCAATTTTATGGGCAGGTGATGGTGCCAGAGGGAATACTCGAATTATTGCTGTGCCTGTGCTTTTGTGATTATGCTTTTATTAACAGTGAAATATATTTTGAAGTAGCTCTACCAGGTAACATTAAACTGTACAACAAACAAATTATATGTGATAAAAAAAACAATTTACTTAAAATGTATCTTCAAAGCGTTATTTTCCATAATTTAAGTACTACTAAAGTTTCATAAACATCACTTCAAGTAAATCAGATCTGTAAGTAGTACTTAGAGAAAACAACTATCTGTCTGCAATTACCCACTAACAAGACTGGATATTAGCGGTGTTACTTAAAATCACCGCTTTTAAAAGTTAATTGACGTTTTTTTATTATTTGCTCTCCTCCACGCGGATTCAGGGGTCCGTGAATTAATACCAAAAAATAATAATAATATAACACTTACGTAATACGTTAAATGACGTTTGTTTTTAAAAACAAACTTTACACTTCGGGCCAAGTAGTGGTAGGACTCTACTGCAGAGTCCGACTGGGGAAATACCACTCCCAGCTTTGCCAGTTATTCAACCGCCTAGCAGTAGTGTGCAAGCATTACTGTGTTCCGGTTTGAAGGGCAATGTTACCAGAGAAGTCTCTCGTTACTCAGTTACTCAAGTTACTCAGAGTGACGAGCGCAGTGCAGTTCGGCGTAGGACTGTGTTCGCAAGTTCACAATTCAGGCACTGGTACTGTTAGTGGCAGGCGTGACGCTTACCACCAGGCGAACGTCTTGCACGTCTCGTGACTATATAAAATACATTTAAAAAAAGTTTCGGGCCAATCTTGAAAATGTTGCATCGAAACTACAATATACCGCACCAATTTCTTCAAGTATATACGCATAATACTTAGTTCAGATCAAATTGTTGCTGTATTTGTAAATATATTTTAACTACTTTATCTAGTAATTCGAAAGTCTTAAAATTATTACGGTTATTAAATCATTTAGCCCAATTCGTTCAAATTGAATATTCAAAATTAACTAGCGGTTTGGCACTTTGCGTGCCAAACGATTTCGTGACAATTCTGAACGTAACTGGGACACCCGGTCACTCTAATCACGAATTCACGAATAAACTCATAAAGCGATTGAATTGTGAAGTTTAATGGCGAGACATTTAATAAAGTTATGTCAAGTGTGGCGGCATATCAGGTATTAAGTGTTTTTCAGACATGCAAGCAGTGCATTTCCCTATCTCAGATAGGGATGGATAGGTAATCGGTCTGTAGCATTTTATCTTTGATTTCCTACCTACTTATCAATTATACTTTCTTATCTTTTATTATTTATTCAGTTTATTGGAAATTCAACTGACTAACGTATTCATCTGCATTAAGTGATGTTATAATTCAAATTTATCACGTAACCTGCCCGTGGTTTCTACCTTTCCAAAAATATTAGTACATTATTAATCATCATGACATTATTTATCATTAGATGGATTTGTCGTATCTACTCGATCATACTGACTTTCTATTTTGATTACTGTTCATATTTGATGACGTTGGTTTCAATGATACAGTGTAGTGATCACTCTGTGTATACTTATGTCCTAAAGCTGCATACAGAACCACCGGAGGACGGGCAGCAGCGACCTCTCTGTTAAGGCTTGTATTTACCAAATTTGCCCCTCGCAAAAACAAATTTATTTAGTCAAATTAGTATATGTAAAGCCCAAAAATACAAAATGTTACAGAAGAACATCCGTCTTAGTAACTTCAGTGGATGAAAACACGATTGATTATACTTTCCTCGATAGAAAAAAATACCGAAACAGTGTCTATTTTTAAACCATATTCAGTTTTATGTCCTAATTACAGCACATAGTCACATAAAAAAAAAATGTATTATAAGTTAATAGTATTTTGGAGAGCATGCTGTGGTTCAAAAGTTATTAATTTCTATACTTTTCAAGTAATCTGAGAAAATCTTAAAAATCGAAGTTTGACACGCACGAATCTGCGTAACCGCCACATTTTTGCTCCGCTAAATGTGACTCTACCTGATACAGCTTTAGACTAATGATTGATCTATTAAAAAATGTGCTTGAAACGTGGAATACCCGGCCTTAACGGTGGTAACACTCTGCGATCACCAAGCCGCCTGCCAAGCGTGGGGATTATGGCAACCCCTCCCTAATAAAGGGCAGGTCTTCGTCCAGCAGTGGACGGCTGATAATGTAAAAATGTACACAAAATGACAGAAGTCTAAGTATTTACGTGGTTTTGTCAAATTTTCGTGGATGTATCTTTTATTCAAATTTTTGCATAGTACGTATGTATCCAAATACAGTAGCCAGACGTGGAAGGTATGGTGGTCTAAGTAAGTTTATTAGTCTGATTTGGGGGTTTGTCTCCACGGATCCCGGGATCGGATTGAGTTAACCACGGATCACGGAGAGTTGGGTTGCTTTGTAATCGTAAATACAAAAATACTAGTATGCACACGTGGCTCAAGTGAATTTGCCAATGTCAATAACAAATTTAAATGGTATAATTTTTTCCTTCATGACTTCTCCAAGTCATAGCAAAGATAATTATATAATGTAATAGAGGTCCCCCGGGACTTCGTCCGCGTGCGGAAGAAATTCGGACCGCTCCCAAAATTCTCCACTTTAAATCATTCCGAGCAAACTCTAACTAATCAAAAATATGAAAACAGCATTTTTTTTGAATGGACTATCCAAATCCAAATTTTCGTGACTAAACGTTCAAAAACAAAGGACTTTCATGCAAACTTCCCCCCCCCCCCCTTTTTCCACCCCTTGGGGGTCGAATTACGAAAAATCCTGTCTTAGCACACCCCTCCGCGTCGAGACGAATACACCCTCCAAATTTTAAGTCTGTACGACCAGCGGTTTGGGCTGTGCGTTGTCTGTCAGTCAGTCAGTCAGGACAGAGCCTTTTATTATATTAGATACTAGATACTAGTACTTATCCTAACTAAGTACAAGCTTCTTCGGAGTTTTGCAATCAATACGAAAAGACATGTTTCACTTTATCATGTCAAGTTGCCAACACTAATGCGCGTATATCAGCGCTACATAAAAATAAAACACAAAATATTCAAACACGATAAAAGTAAAGTTTTGGAAAATAATTAAATGAGGCGACACGATTTGTCGCGTTCCTGACAAAAACTAAGCTTTTAGTAAATGTGTCACAACTTTACTAAGGCAAGACTAGTCTTGACTGTGACTTGCTGTGACCTTGACTGTGACTAAGGTAAATGCACTAAATGCGACGCCACAATCCTACAAAGGCGGAAAGAAGAAAAAAAGTTATCTAAAAATGGGGAATAATACAGCAGTATAAAAAATATGTGAACAAATAAACTATTTTAATACTTTATCGTTACCTTGGCATTTACCTGCAATCTGGGGAAAGTTTAATAGCGTGGCGGTAGAGCACACGCAGATAAAAAACCAATTAACGTTTTTGTAGAGTTCCATTGAGAAATATTTCTCACTGACGTAGAATAGAAAACCGATAGCAAATTAGCGTTCCTTAGCATCAAAACGCGTACAACATACATCTTTGTTATTGGTAGACTCCAAAGTACAGCTAATAATGCAATATGTATAGATAAGAAAGGTATTTATACGGTTATTGTAAACGCTATTTAACAGAATTGCAGTCGAACTTACTGTAAGCATGATAATAATGCATAAATACCAGTCATCATCATCAGCCTGTATCGACCCACTGCTGTTTTTTTAATCTATCTATATATATAAATAAAATACCCCCAAAAAATAAAAAAATATGTACCCTGATTAGTTGTAAGTTGTTCTATATTTCTGGTGTGCAATAAAGTTGTATTGTATTGTATGTTTAAAAGCCTCTGTCCTGACATATTGATTGTTTGATTGATTGACTGACTGACTGACAGACAACGCACAGCCCAAACCGCTGGTCGTACAAATAAACAATTTTGTTCGGGGTGATAAAGTGGTGAATTTTGGGATTGGGCCGAATTTCTTCCGTACGCGGACGAAGTCGCGGGGGACCTCTAGTGTAAGTATAAAAGTCTTGCGTTTGACTGCCATCTGCGTCATGTCATATTGAAGCGAAGATGCAGTCTACGTTGGAGCTCGCTTGTCTAGAAGAAACTGATTCACTCGCGGTTCGAAGACAACCAGATTACCAGATTATAACTATCGGGAAATACCCACACTTCACCATCCGCATTCCACTGTTTAGCAGTAGGTACGTACGGATATTATATACGTATAGGGCATGAATCCCGGAATCTGGGAACGTGAGCTCCGGTATTACAATTCCGGTATTGAGTGATCCAATATCGTAATATAGTAATCAGTATTTTTTCCTATTAGAGTTTTTAAATAAAGGTTTTAAGTGCGCCACAATGGGCCACGAGGCATGCTCAACTAGAAGTATAAACATTAAATGTTAGTTTCTTGTGTAGAGTGGTAGCACGCTTAACTGTGTTTTCCTGTTGCCTGGCCGCTCTGCCTATACCTAGAGCCTAGCACCACACCCAACCCGATATGCATGCAATACAATACGATAGCTATAATAGTATTGACTGTCTCACACTTACACTGCGAGCGTATTGTGTATGTCTTACTTACTAATTTTCGTGTATGTCAATCGCGCTCATGAAGCAGTCATATTATTTAAATACTTAACACAAAGTAAAATGTTAGTCAAATAAATCACCCCTGCCTGCCTGACTATATACCCGGTGCAAAGTTGCCCATGGCACTAGCAGAATTTCCGGGCTAGGTGGCAATGACCAGCCTTTGCACCAGGAACCACCAGGAGCTGAAGCAAAAGTCACCAGTAGTCTCCTCAATTCGGTGCCCTATCTCGCGGACTCAAATTTGGCTTCGACACCTCAACAGCCCGTGGTCTTCACGGCGATGGAAACAAACAAATAATTTAGTTCCATCGCTGCGTATTTTTGGCGCTTTCTATTAGCGCCATCTCTCGCAACTGCTCCCAGTGAGTGATCGAGTGGCTAAAGTGGCTGGCACAGACAGTGCTGAAGTGCATGAGGCGTTCCTCACAGCTTGCTGTCGCGGAAACTTACCTGTGCAACAGCGACATCTCAAAGCGTGATGACCACCATGAAAACACGGGTGCATCTGAGGTTCACCCACCTTGTAGCTCAGGTGGAGAGCTACACGCACACAGAGAGTCATCGTCCTGTAAAGGGAGGCCACAGAACCCTGCAACCATGCCCAGGATTCTAAATGCTATACAGTCCGCAGGCTAGCTAAATCTACCTCGGCAGCATTGTCCGAAATTCCTTAATGTATCTGCTTAGCCCCCACGTCATCCCAAGCCCGCTGGACATGCGGAGCTGCCGGACACAAAGCGCCAGAATTGAGGATCGACTACACTGCAAAAGCGTAGGACACACGGAATACTCGTTGTCACCATCGGGGCGAAAAATAAGAGTGACAGGTTTGCAACCCCATGTGCCAGCGCGAGGAAAGCTAGCAATGCAATATCACGCACGCGCCTCACTCCCAGGCCCTCGTGCCGAATCGTTTGAACCGCCTAACTCGACTGCAACTCTACTCAAGAAGACAAGAAGACATTCAGTCCCGACTCCGGTTGATTTCAAAGTGTCGTCAATATACCAAATCACCTAAAACACCCTAAAACCCTTTATAACTAATTTGTTTCAATTCCGATATTAATACCGGATTTCCGATATTAATACCGGATTTCCGATATTAATACCGGAATTCCAGTATTGAGACCCAATATCGTAGCTCAGTATCGGAATTCAAAACCTTCCGATATTACAAGTCTTATTACGTACACAAAGAGGGTTAGTATTAGTTTATTTCGCTTGACATTGTTAAGTATTGATTTATTGGAAAACACGAGCCCAACATCTATATAAAAATAAGACTACTAAGAGTACTAACTTATTATAAGCACTTGGTCTTTTCAACCGACTTAAAAAAGGAGGTTCTCAATTCGAAAGAACGTTTTTTTGTATGTTGTTCGATTACTCCGCTAATTAAGAATTGATTTTGATGATGCCTTTTTTTGTTTGGTAGGTTACTTCAGAGGTGGTCCCATATACATTTTATTGAAATTGGCTCAGTAATAAAAGCAGTGTTTTAAATCTAAATAACTGGAATAAATCAAAATTACTGGGAAATATGAAGATGAAAAATAATAGATGGGTAATATGATGAGTCGTAATTGAAGTCGGTTTTTTTAAAGCGTTACAAAACTACACAAGATAATGCTGAGATAATGTGTTCGACTGTGTAAGTTCGACTCGAACGTGTCAGTTTTTGGATTTGGAACACAGCGATTAGATTTTGGCGGATGGTAAAAATAAAATGTCAAAAGACAGCCTAATACTGATTAATCATAAGGTGCACAATGCGCAGAATGTGGGAACCGGTAGTCATTTGGTGCAGTAGCTCACGGAGTCGTGAAGGCCTCGCAGCGACTGCTGAGTGCTGACACTAACTTAAGCCTTACTGTATACCTTCCCGTCACAGAAAAGCGAAGGCCCTACTCTCTTAGCTTCCAGTCTAGGTATTGCTTAATATTAAAATCTATTAAACGCTATCTGTCATAAGTTATATTTCGGGAAACCTCCCCGCGGACCTATAACTTGGATAATAGCTTCAAGAAAAAAGATTACAGTCGAATTGAAAACCTAATTTTTTTGAAGTCGGTTGAACAGATAACAGAATCGTTACCCTGAACAGCGACACTACATTACATTATACAAAGGTGGTTCGGAAAGATGAGTACAATAACCTCCTTGGCTTAATAATTCCGATACGGTTAACCCTGTCCTCTTGGTCGCTACGGTCTCGACAAAGCTTCTTTTTCCTATTGATGGATGTTTTTCTCTCTTTTATCGCCTTGGAATAGCTTACAGGCTGAATACTTACAGAAGGGTAATTTACGAAATTAAAAGAAGAAAGTGAACCTATTTGAGTCCGACACGACGACGTAAGCATTAATTTCGTAGAGTATGCAATTATCCTTTTTAAAGTCGATCTGGCACAAGGCTTGCTGGATCAAAAGCTAGTCACCTTCGCCCATCGAACCTGCAATGTCATTACATCCACGAATACTGAGCTCTTTAGACTCGAATCAAATGCGATCTATTGTGACGTGGAAATAGTTTCTTAATCTTTATCTCTTTCTCTGATCTTTATTTTTAAGCAAAGCACATGCAGAAATATAATTTTTATATTTCTTTCTTTACCTATGTAGGTACTTTAATTTTTTGAAAAAAATCGAGTAATCAATACGTATTCTTATGTATTGCCTATAATGTTAATGGAATATTTACATATGCTCCTCAGAAATATTTTTGGCTAGCTTATATTATTTTCTATTTTACTTAAATGACTCACAACTCAACTCATGACTCTATCAATTTTAGTTTTTGCTGATTTAGGTCTTTACCAAAGAATTTTTTATTTGGCTCCTCTACCTTTATGCTAGGACTTCAATTTTTTTTGGCGCAATGAAAATATGCTTTGTTCGTTATTTTTCATCAACTTTAGTTGTTGCTGAAGTAGGTCTCTACCAAAGAATTTTTTATTTGGCGCCTCTAACTTTTTGTTGGGACTTCTATATTTTTTTGGCGCATTGAAAATATCATGCTTTGTTCGTTCTTATCTCCTCTATCTCAAAGAGGTTTCCTTTTCACTTTATCTCTCTCATCTGTATGTGCTTGCCAGTTATCCTTGACTTCATTAATATAAATGTTTGTGAATCTTAAATAAATACCAATTCTTTCGAAAACTACCATAGACCACCACTTACCGCCATCGTTCTCATCTGAGACTTTCCTTACATGTTTTCCTTTATTTAAAAGGGATTACTCACGTTTAATTAAATCGGATACTCCGACAATAGCTGGTTTCATTCGATCACATGCAGTGACCTTTTTCAAGGAGTGAAAACAGAGCGCGACGCTCGTGATTGCGAAGCAGCAGGCGGCCGCAAAAATGTGTCAAAACCACGTCAGTTTTCATAGTAAAACCCGTTATCCTTGATTTTATTAAACCAAGTACCTTCAAAACTATGAACGAATTGCACCAACGCATATTTCTTCTATAAATAATCATGAAACATTTTGATTTTCCACGCTCAATCAATATAAACGCACAGAGCAGTATTTCAAGGCGTCGAGCAACAAGCTAATGCCCCGTCACTGACCTTGACAATAGCAGACCCACTAGGTACACAAACGTACCGAAGACAATAACTAACGAATTACGCGCATACAGTGTATGTGAGTCATTTTGAGAAAGATTTCAACGATATTTGCTCGTAATATTAAATATAAGCAATTGTGATTTTGTCATTAAAAAAAATCTGGAGTCAGTGGAAAATTATGATTTGTCCTCATGTCTGGGCAATCTCGCAGGTATGAACCCAATCACCAATGTCCTTGCTTCAAACCTGGTGTTCAATTCTTGAATTGTAGAAACTCACCTATTATCCCAAAATTCTACCGTCATATTACAATTCTGATGTGATACCTGTGTTTCTTTGTCACTTTCGCCTCCCTTTTTGCTGCTTTATCAAAACTTTTCAAGATTGGTAACATCGATTAGGCTGAAGTGTAAGAAAATAGAGGCTTTACATAGAACACTTTCCAACGTTAAAAGTACAGGAAATCCAGAAAACAGGACAAACCAGCTAGTAATAAACTACTATAATGACAAATGTACCTGTTTACATGTTTGCCAAATATCCGGTAATCGCTAGGAACAATTAACAACAATGTCAATTATTTACAACCCATAAACTCAAAACATTTCCAAGGCGTAGTTACTGATTTTGTAATATGACAGGCTGTTAGTTTGAACACCGTAATCCTTCTAGGATTTAATTGTACAACTTAACAACTTTTACTATGGTGCCAACCTTTAAATCGCGAAAAAAAAAATTCTTCTGTTCCATACATTTTGTCCAAGATCGATGAACCTTTTTGTATGGAAAAGCTGTTTTTTTCGTGATTTCAGGGTTGGCCCCATAGTAAAAGTTGTTGATAATGTGTCGTGCAATTCAGTGCCATCTAGTAATAATGACGTTCACTCAAATAAACGATTAATAATCCAAAAACATGAATTTAGAGCTAGCTATAATTTCGCGTGAAAAGCCTTCAACAAAAACGAAGCAAATATATATGAAACAATTCTGAGCCTTGTAAGTTAATAAACGTAATTTGTACAATAAAAAACTGAAGAGTGCAGTACAAACGCACGTAGTTTAACTTTAAGCAGCGATAGCGAGAAGTAAGGCCGTCTACATATGAGTAACCTCTTTGTTCACATGTTATTAAAAGGGAGGCCTTCTTCCAGCAGTGAGCGATTTCTGGCTGATGATGTGATGACTTTGGACTTACTGGAACCTATCCAGGGGCCATACTGTGAACCGGTTATAGCGGGCCAGGAATAGGTTCAGCTGCCGACACTGCGCGACTGCGAACCTTATTGCGAGGTGATAAAAATCACAGTCACGCAGCTGATCGTATTCGGTCCCGGAATAAGCGCTCATGGTCCCTGTGCTAACCTACGAAATGCTTATCGATAATCGTCCTATTCGGTTAGCAATCAAGACATCGTTAAGTTACAATTATATGAAGCCAATGAACGCATCGATTAGGACTCGGACTCTACAGGACAGTTACCAAAATGGCTCTACTTACGACTATGGTTAAGAACCTCTTTCCAATTTTAGGACTTTGACAATGTTAGGAAATAGCAGCTAAGTTTGGTATATATATATATATACTCTACATGTTTTTGTCGACTACATGTAATGCTTTATTGTGATAAAGATCTAAGTGGTTTAAGTTGGCGGTGATTGCGAATTCGTGACCAGTCCAAACAAAATGTAAGGTAGAAGTTAACAAGGTTAGGTTTATTGGAATTACTTGTCATTAGGGCAGTCGTTCTTATTGTTTCATCTTTATACCTAAGTGGTAAAGTTTAAAGTGCTATGACATTTTTTGTAGTAACTTGGCGTTTTCCGGAAGTTATCTGCTACCAGCAGGCAGCGATGCGTTCCATCAGCCAACCAAGGAAATTAGTTCAGACTTACTCGAGAGGAAAATTAATTTAAATATTAGGTCATTATGACTTTTCTTCTATAAATTTTTTTTTTCTCTTAAGTTTGTATGTTTGGCTTATGGCAAGATGAACATTTCCAAATAAATTAGGTCAAAACAGATGTTCCTACTTCGGCCAGAACGGCGCTTTTCATTAGTTGAGTTGGCGGTCGAATGCCGAAATGAGGTTATTGTAAGTAATCATAACTGTGAACAACTTTTATTATGGGCAAACCCTAAATTCGCGAAAGAATCAGCTATTCCATACATTTTACCGCGAGTGAATAAAATTTTCCTATGGAACAGTCGTTTTTTTTCAGCATATACGACGTGTAACAAAGAGGCTCAACAATATCCGAAACCGAATATCTAATTATTAATTTTATTTGTTATATAGGTTTATGTTTATGTAAATAAATTTATTTTCATTTTCATTTTTTCATTTTCAATACTGTATGAACTGAAGGGTTACATACTCTATGTATGTACTCATAATTATTCGAATGAACAACTTTTGCTATGGGCCAACCTTGAAATCGTAAGTAACAGCTGTTCCATACATTTTATCCAAGGTCAATTAACAGCTGATTTTTTTTCACGATTTCGAGGTAGGCCCCATTGTAAACGTTGTTCATAATGATGAGTAGGTACTCTTCAGTAATGTTGAAACTTTTTATTATGACACGTTGTAATAGAAACTAAAAATAGTACCTACTCTAAACTTAGCCCTGTTAGCTCTTGAATCTGCTCAAAATTCGTTTTTACTCATATCTTTGAATCGGAAATAATAACAAAATAGACTAACTTTATGATTATAGTTAATTAAGAAATTATTGTGACCAAATCTACAAACGAATCTTAATTTATTTTTATTTTTATTAACGAGGGAAAGCAGGTTTGTTAGGTGCGTCGTTATTTTTATTTTGGCTTGAGCTGGCCTTTTGGTGAATTTTACGAGACTAATAAAACTCTTTGAAAAACTTTATAGCTTTATGTGTATGTATGTACAAATTCTCTACGTTTTGCTGTATACTAATTTAATGGAAATGTAAATAACTATAATTGATTTTAATTAAACGTTTTTACTTTGTTTGCATACTCACGAGTATTGTATATGATATTAACAGAAAAAACGTTTAAGAGGCTCTTAAGAGGTTGGGTCAAGGGTCAGATTCAACAGGCAGATGACGTCCTTGATCACAGCACGCATTGTCAGGAGGTTCCTCCCTCTGCAGCCCTACCGGCTGCTTGAGTCCTGCCCCGCTGCCGGCGGCACCCTATTTCTTAAGTTTTTTCATTATTTCTAAATGTATTGTAAAAAACTAAGAAATGAAATAAATACATGAAGATAAAACGCTTTAATTATTAAACTTTATTATTATTATTTATCGTGCTTGTATTTGTATCTCTGTTTTAAAATCCCTTATACAATGTGTAACAAAAAGGTTCAACAATACTGACCCTTCAGTTTATTTATGTACTCATCATCATAGTCTGCTGTTCCATACAAAAAGTTCATTGTCCTTGGACAAAATGTATGGAGCTGCTGACTTTTTATTGCGATTTGAAGGTTGGCCCCATAGTAAAAGTTGTTCATAATGATGAGTACATACACACCCTTCAATATTGTTGAACCTTTTTGCTACACATTGTATATACCAGATGTTCTGTTATATAAACAAGTTAAAAAGATGATTTATATACTATACTAAAATACTTATATTTACTTCTGAATCAGAACTTCTGATACAGGGACCATTAAGTTTAGTTTAATCTGTACAGTACAGTACTGTATTTTCTAGGCCAGGTAGGTAGCGATTAATTATTGTTCAAATGTCAGATTTAAATGCCAACTTTGATTAGCTAATTAATTGCACTTAGGTAATCGATTTCCTACATACACCTACAGGAAACATAATAATAGTGCTACGTACAGCGTGACAAACTTGTTTATTTTTGGAAGGATATTTACTACCAAAACAAATTAATTTAAATTAAACAGTGAGTTTTTTTTAATCTAGGCGTTATACTTTGAAACGTTTATCTAGATGTCAGAAGAGCCATAGAGGTGGTCAAAACATATTAGTTAATACATATACCTTACGTATATTTACAAAGACGAACAATTTGAGGTCGAACTCAAAGAGTAATGAGTAAAATGAGTGATGAGTGATGGTGATGAGTGATGTCTTGAGTAATTATCACAAAATTAAAATTAACTCGAAGACCTTTACATTTCGCTAATACATTCAAACACCTTTATACCGGCTGTTAGTTTGAACACCGTTATCCTTCTAGGATTTCGTTGTACTCATTATGAAAAACTATTTCTATGGGGCCAACCCTGAAATATCAACAAAAAAACCTGCTACTCCATACATTTTGTTCAAGTTCAATAAAAAAATTGTATGGAACAACTGATTTCTTTTCGCTATTTCACGGTTGGAACTATAGTAAAAGTTGTTCATAATGATGAGTACAATGATATCCTAGAAGGATAACGGTGTTCAAACTAACAGCCGGTATAACCGTCTCCTGAAAGTGTTTACATCCATCTTTCGTACTAAAGTCATCTCACCAGCATTAGTATAATGAAAGTTATTATACTTTATTTCAGTCACAGAATAGCAAATAACATCTATACGGTCTTAGGCAAAAATCCCGACAATAGACGTGACTTGTGATCTGACATGTTTTCGTAGCGCGTACCTGCAAGTCACGCATTTACACGTAGATTTGCTAGATCACGTGTCACGTATCACTTAGGTGGGTATCGGGCCTTAGATATGCCTTAGAGATGTGCTAGTTTTTACGATCATGCAACTCGACAAGCCGGAGCAAGGAGGCGTGAAAGATACGGTATTTTCGTCACAATGGCTCGAGTGTTTACAGCCTCATGACAGCCTACTTTCGAGTTATTATGATAGTGGGTGGTATTGTTCTGTGCAGAGACTTATAAAAATTTGCCAATAAATATTTTTGCAAAATAATGGGAGTGGAGAGATCGAAGTGAACAAATAGTAATTAATGAAACTACATAATTGATACAGCGAAGTTACTTATGGTATCCGTATCTACAAGAGCTGCAGGCTAATCATGTAACTGTTCGGGATCGAAGGTCCACGTTTGTGTGTGATTGACGATGACGATAGGTACCTTGTGAGCCGTTGCTTAAGATTTTCATGATGTAAGTAAATAGTTGATGCCTGTACAATTTTTAAGATCGAATATGAACTTAATCAATAATTAATAATAATATATATTATTAATTCTTGGCCGTTTTGGTAAAACAGCATCGATGAGTTGCTTGTTAACAACTACTTTTTATTCTTTTTAGCATGTCACCTGTCCTAACCGCAATCCTTTAAATGTTCTTTTAATATATATATATATTTTTTAATTGAGTTATTATAACTGCTTATGTTTGATTGTGTAATTACAATACTACTTAATGTATGATTGACTTATAGATGTAGGTACCTACTGCTTCTGTGTTGTTCATGTTGTGTACACATTTATTAAGGAATGCAATCTAGAACAAATTATTTGTAACCTATACAATGCAAATGTAAAGACTGTGTTCTGTTTTGTGTATCAAATAAATAAATAAATAAAATAATCGGCCTAGTCAATTGTTAAAAGAATTAGAAAAATTTTCATCGTTAGGTCTCAGTTTGGGCGAGCTCCTAAACAATATTTCGTCTAGATTGACGGACTTAATCCTCAGTAATACCGTTGCATATTAAATGGCAACTTACTGGCCAAATGTAGATCCAGTAAAACTTATCAATATTTTTTTATATGGAATATTAATAATTAAGAATGTTAAATTATACAGAAAATATACTACTAGGTACTTACTGGAATTAAATGTATTCTAGGTCACATCACAAGGTTCTTTCGAAAGGAATTAAGTGTTTACGACCAAACTAACGAAAAATATCTATGTACACAGGTTACTGCCCTGGGGCCTTATTTTTTAATCGTGCGCAAAGTTGCGCATGCGAAAGGAGCCGACTTTTAAATGATATTGAACCTTATTCCAAACAGTATCGTTCGAAGGTCAGCTTTTTTCGCATGCGCTACGCTTGCGTACGACTCAAAAATAAGGCCCCTGTACCTACACCATACAGTATACACTATCTATGTTCATTACCGTAATATCTGGAGAGTGCGACCGGGATCAGACAGCCTAGGTATAATACGACCAAATAACCAAATGACGCAAAAAATCAACGGACTTACTTTTATAGTAGCTTGTATGGAAAGCAAACTTGTACTTGCTAAGTACTACGTGGCAAAAAGCGGTCGGCCGTTATAAGCAAAGTAGTAAGTATTAAAGGGATTTTATATCCAAGTAATTGTAATACTTAGTAAAATAATTATATTACTTTACTTTAACATAGATAAAATGAATTTACATATTTAGTTTAGGTTTTTAGGTTGTGACCTAAGATGTTTTTACCTGTAGATGAGTTGTCCCCCTGCCATATTTACTAGACGCAATCAAGGTAATTGCCGTGATCGCTACCAGTCTTTCACTACCGAATGTCCGGTAATACGCTGCCGCTAATCGTATGTTTTCTAGCAATAATATGGTGATTATAATGAATTTCTGTGTATTTAGACACTGCACAATCCACACAGGCACTGTGAAAGACAAAAAAAATATCATTTCACGCGTAAGTACTGTATTTTTATGGCAATGGGAAAAAAATAAATTTATTTTATCTTAGGCGACTGTTGTTACTTTGAAATGGATGACCGAGATAGATAGATCGTCTTTTGTGAGAGAGTGAAAGAGTCACACCAGCGCGGCGAGGGCGCTCGCTCTGGCCAATCAACTTGTGTAGCTAATTACGCCGTAAGAGAAATTAGATATTTGTCTCTTTCTAACAACAGGTGTGGCGTATAAAGTCGGTCATATTCTTTTCTTTTCTTCACAAACTGCATAGAAACATGCATAAGTATATTTATATAGGCAACTTCTAGTCAGTTTTTAAAGCAGTTTTGTTCGACTATAACTACTCTATTTATTTCAACTCACTGGTTGTGACATTAAGATCGTCATGGATTTAGGTAACACAGGGATTAGAAACTACGTAGAATCAAGTTCAAGCCACGGATACCGGCTTGTAAGTTGTATAAGAATGTGCACTTTGCAGGTTTCCCACCGTGTAGGAAATTGTGCTGCTTAACTAAATAAAGGCTTAGGCAATGATTTCTATGTCTAGATACGCCTGACCTAAGAAATCGTAAGACTAAATTCTCTTTGACAAAAGGTCAACGCCATCTCTCCGATTTCGAGGTCACTACGTGCAGCGCCAGTAAGCCGTGGTAGAAGAAGCGCAAACTGTACGAAACTAGAAACGACTTACCTATTACCAAAAAAATATAGTTTTTGTGTAAAAGCAAGTTTAGTTTAACTTTAAATATTGAGTCACCGGTGATAAGAAACGCCACTTTTTTTTACCGGTTTTTTGAAGTGTAATTCGTACAACCCTTCACCACACAGTTTGGCATTTTGCACTCAAGTAATCACGTCGGACGTGCGTCGCAGACTGTGCCGGCATCGGTGTCAATTCGTCTCTTTGACACCGACGAATGGGCGATATTTCAAAATGGCGTCCAACCCGTCCCTACTATGTATGTCTATGGGCTTAGGACATTTCTTAAGTAAGTGGCGAAGTTGTACAAACCCATGACTTGTATCAACTAGGCCAAAATGTCACATGTCTTTTACAGCTCAACATCGTTATGTGTGATCGTGTGTCGTATGTCAAATGTTAAATTTATTTATTTACAACAAGCAGTACCCCGTGGTTTCCCAGTTGACCAAAGACCCTTACTTGCCTAATCTTACTAAAATTTTGTTTGATCAAACAAGACGGATTACTACAATTTCGTCGAGTAAACATAATCTTGCAAATCTTCCCCACGCATACATAATAAACACGAATTTCTTTCATGAATGAAGTTTCTCAGGCATTGTGTATACCGCCATGACCGTTACCACATAAACTTTACCACCTTCTCGCGATAATCACTCTCTAAATTCTTATTACAACTTTTAAAAAACTTGAAAAGATTTTATTTCGACAAAGGCCTAAACTGTTTAAGTATTTTTTACGAGCACGTTTCTCTAAGTTTTCTTGTTAATTAAGATATTAATTTCTCTTGGTACTGTGATATTCTTATGTAACTGTCGTAATGAAGATATTTCGTGTCTTATCGTGGGATTGAAGATGTAATAGTATGAGGTAAGACAATAATACCATGGAAATGTCATAAGATGCCACGGGACAGATAAAAGATTTTACCACAGATATGCGGCCTTACCTAAAACAATCTCGATTCTCTTAGTCACTGCTTAAACTTCTCTGTCCTTATCTAGCACGTGCAACTTCACGTCGGGGAGAAGATGGCAGAGCATCTTAAGCAGTGACTAACGGTTGAAAAGTTTTTTTAAGTAAGGCCGATGATGTACATTGTGTCTTCATTCAAGGCTAAAGTCATCGATTTAACGGAGTTTTTAAAGGGTAAATCAAAAGTAAGGAACTCTGAATTACTGGGAGAGACAGGAAGGGGGGAATAGTAAAAACTTATAAAAGCTTCTGTATCAGTTCACAGCTCACTACACACGCTAACCTGACTTTATGACTGAATTACACGTGTCGTCGTAGCTAATGCTTCGTACTAATACCTTTCGTGTACAGTTACTAATTAGTGCTTAGTAACAGTGTAAGTGTATAGAACCTGATCCTATTTACTAAGCGACAATAAGGTTTTTTTTTATTTGGGCTTATGAGATTATTAGTGATATTAATATTAACCAAGTAGTACTAATGAAAATTACGAAGCCCGTGTAATCTATGCATTAGATATACATGCCAGGTCTTTTTTGGAACCTGCCACATGGCATGGCATGATACATATGAAGGTTAGCAATTATCATACTAAGTACCTATAGATTCTTCCATTTATAGCTATTTTTACTATAAAACAAAAATTTCAAAAATTGAAAAAAAACGTTAAACTTAAATATAGGAATTCCCTCCTTATTTATGGTTTAACACCTAAATGTGGCCTCACTTTGAACTGTAGACCCAATATACTAACCATGTGATGATACCACAAACCGTTTAGAGAAGTTAACGTGGGAGTAAATTGGTCGAGTTACCAAAAACGTACATACACGCTTATCTAGTGATGTGTGGTGTACTATAGGCACCTTTACAGACATTCAGACCTTCAACTTTAACCAATGAGGTCATAATACCAACTGGGATTGGTAGATTAAAGGCGTGTGACATTTTGGCCTAGTTCATACAATTTATGGGAAATTTGTACCACCAGGCCATCTGCGTATGGTAAATGCTCTACGCCTTTAAAAAGAGAATACTTTTAAAGAAAAACAATTACGTAATCCTAAAGCTTAGACTTTAGGACACAGAAAAGCGAAGGCCCTACCTCTTCTTTAGGCATAGACGTGGAGTAGTGTTAGTCATCTCATAATCAATAAAAGTGCACACAAAGTAAATAATTAAATAATAATCTATGCACTGCAATAGTAAATTATGATACAAGTGTGCTATGTTGGTCATTACACTAGAGGCGGTAATATGCGCGCGAGCCGCAGGCGAGCGAGATAAGGAAGCCGAGAGTGTATTGAAACATAGCACAAGAGTTTCATACGACTATTTTCGTCACACTTGCGAGGAAAAAACATTTTTTTTTGATAATAATCAACCACACAGCGAAAACGTCAACAAACATTAATGCGCAAACAAATCAGTAATGCGCGCGCAGGTTGACATTTACTTCAGCGGCATAACTCTTTGTTGGTATTACAATAAAACTGTAAGTATTACCCGGCTATATAAAGAGTGCTTCGTATACGTACGTCTAATTGCAGTCACGTACAAACTTGACTTTACCGGGTTATACCTATTATAGCACCATGTGCCGTAATGTAAAGTAAAAATCACGCGTGCATAATAGCTTGGATTATGAGCCTAAAACCGATGCAATAAGATCCACTTTACGAGCAAGTGTGATGAAAAGCTTGTTTATTTATTTACTTTGATTAAGTGATGAAGAGCTGAGTCCTCCAAATTTTTGATGAGTTAAAATGACTATTATGCTCTGGGATAACGCAATTTTTTCCACCTCATTTTATGTGGTCTGTTTGATAGTAAGTAACTCTTCCTTTATGATTTTTCTTCCTTCCCATTGTTCCTTCCTCTTTTATGAGAACAGCTAAACAGATATTGATACCATTTAGCAAGAAAGACGGCAAAATTACATCTTGTTGGGGGAAGATTACTAATTAAATTGTAGCGATAAAAGGCGGAACTTAGTGAATTTTAAGAAGGAAATAATTAGCAAAGACGACTGACGTAGAATATTTTTATAGCAAACAAAATAACGGTTTAACTGCAGGTACCTTAATAAACCAAACACTTTACGTGTGTGGCCCGAGTGACAACGCTTTGAACGTGTTTAAAACAAAACATAGAGTTGTTTCCTTATTTTCAGACAAATGTTACAACGCCCCGTCATCAGCGCCATTCTATTAACTCTACATGTTTTTTTTTATTATATAACATAGACTAAACATATGTACCTACATGCCTTTGCATAAATTGTATCAACTTAATGCAAAACTACCCGCCTACATGCTATCAATATAAACTTACTATCCAGTCCCAGTCAAACGCACTTTCTCGCAAGCAACGCAGCGTTCTAAAGTCTAATGTACAACTTGCGCCAATGTTTATGGCCGCTCTGCAGCCTTATCACTTGTCACATAGCCCTATTTTCTTTTTTCTTGGCAATAGTATGAATTGGGAATTGTGTTTTTACCTTCCAAGAAAAATATTTACGCTATGGATTTTGATTAGCGCACTAATATGCGTCTATATGAGAAGTATACGTACACAAAAAGTACACACGAAAATCATGTAATTGCACCATAGAAAAAGAAAGCGGTAGCGCCATAGAATAAATAAATTGTCTAAGCTGCCACTCTGTCGTGCAGACTAAAATAGTTACAATCTAAAGGCTTAGAAGATTAAATTTTCCCGTACGCAGGTGGCCTAGTGGTACACATTAACCATACCTCCTTGTATGAACTAGGACAGAGTGTGACATGCCATTATAGGTTGTCCAATATTCGTAATAGTACATTATGATACAAGTGTGCTCTGTTGGTCATTACACTAGAGGCGGTATTATGCGCGCGAGCCGCAGGCGAGCTCGATAAGGAAACCGAGAGTGTAAGGACCAACATAGCACAAGCGTTTCATACGACTGTTTTTATCACCCTTGCGAGGAAAATACAAACTTTTTGGATAATATCAACCACACAGCGAAAACGTCAATAAATGTTTGAGGAAAACGGCGCCCAAACCAGCAAAGTGCGCGCAGGTTGACATTTACTTCAGCCGCATAAAAACTCTTTGATTGGTATTACAAAAAAACTGTAAGTATTACCCGGCTATATTAAGGATGCTTCGTATACATACATTTATAATTGCAGTCACGTACATACTTAAATTTACCGGATTATACCTAATATAGCATTAGTGCTGTAATGTAAAGTAAAGAGCACGGGTGCGTAATAGCTTGGATTATAAGCCTAAAACAATAAGATCCACTTTACGTGCAAATGTGATGAAAAATATATTCTGCATTTATATATATTAAGTAAGCGCACATTTCAAGATTTTTTATTAGGCCCCATCGATGTTTAAGTCAATCCCCAAGCCGCCTACCAAACGTGGGGATTATGGCAACCCCTCCCTATCAAGGGGGAGGCCTTCGCCCAGCACTGGACGTTTTTTGTCTGATGAGTGAGTGAGTGACATGTCTATTATTATTAGTACTACTAATAAGTGTATAAAACTTTAAAGTTCTAAATCCTGTAAACTGTTGTGACTATTCATAGTCAGTATAGGTAGGCAGAGCGGCTTTAAAGTTTGGCACAGAACAGACTCATATGAATCATAGAGTAAGCAAACAGAAGGCAACTGGCGTTACGACCAACTATTGTTTATTTATCAGCTCCGGCAGTCGTTTTTGTTATGCCAAAATAAATATTTATGAGCTAAAATTACTGTAACTGCATCACGGGAAACGTATTTTATGCTGATTAGGTACATTACCTAAGCATAACAAGTACTTTCCCGCCAGTTTTTCTGATATGAATAATAATCACGAAGCATAATCAGCGCAATTTAGTACTCACCGAGTTATTTTCATCGGGCGAGCATCGGGCGCGCCCGATCGGACACGGCGTGTCCTAAATTGCGCCTTATTTCAATGTGTTTAGTATGAAATTAGGATGGGGCGGCAAGCCGTGCCCGACGCCAGATCAGTGTGTCCTGCACCTTAGACACCATAGTAAAAGTTGTTAACAAAGATAAGTAAAATGACCTCCTTTCGGCTTAGTAATAACAATACGCGTATCCTTGTATAGTACACCAGAAAGAAACTAAACACAACGCATACATTTGTCAAAGCGTTTTCGAGAACACTTTCATGAAAGTGAAGAGTCGCTATAAATCTTCTCGAGCCTACTTTGAGCCCAATGAGATCAAACGAACAATCTAGAGCTTTATACAATACCTAACAGCCTGTTTCTTTATTGTGATGTTTGACATTGTATTATAGTGTTTTCATTCTCATTTAAAGTCCACAAAAACAAACTAGAAATAAAATTACAACAGCATACTTATGTAGTTTTAACGTAATTGGAACATACTGTTTGTTAGTTTTCTTTGAAAAAGTGATACATTGGAAATATACCCACAGCCACAGCCCATTCTCCATGAATAGGCTTGATTAAATGTAGCTAAAAGTGATATTTTAAATAATTCAACCCATTAAATCTAGCTTAAACCGATAGTTTAGAAATATTCGCGATATAATCTAACTAAAAGTGATATTCTTGAAATATTCACGATTAAATCTGGTTAAAAGTGATATTTTGGAAAATATACCCGATTAAGGTGCAGGACACACTGATCTGGCGTCGGGCGAGGGCATGGAACGGGCGGCTTGCCACCCCTTCCTAATTTCATACTAAACACATTGAAATAAGGCGCAATTTAGGACACGCCGAGACCGATCGGGCGCGCCCGATGAAAATAACTCGGCGAGTCCCGTGCCTGACGCCATTTCAGTGTGTCCTGCGCCTAAGGATGCACCGCCCGCCAGCTCGAACTCATCGGTGGGCGTGGCTAAAAAGCATGCTCCCTTCATCAAACAAAGTGTGGGAAAGGGAGAAAGAAAGAGAGCGCTCAAATTTTTTCATGTCGACATTTGACTGCAGGATTGTGGTGAATAAACTACTGAACTAATTTATTCCAACTAAAGTTATTTGAAATTTTGATGGAATAAACTATGCCGCTTGATACATTATTTTAGAGTTTTCGTACTCCTTATGTTATTTATTTACTTATGATGTTTCCTGGATCATAACTTTCATGTTTATTAGCTTTTTACTTTCTTATTAATTTACAATCCTAGATAATGAAGACACATATCGATATAGTACTTAGTCTTGGACCTACAACATTACATAGTGGAGTATTATTACTTCCCCGTTTCTATGGAGAAGTGACCGGCTTGTTTACTCTTAAGTCTACCTCATGTTTTTAATTCCTATACTGGTCACTTTTTTTTAAATACAACCGATTTCACCTTCGAATACCTGGATGTCATCTTCATATTTTATAGTAATTTTGATTTAACAACCAAACTACGGAACGGATTTCGATAAAATGTATATGGGACCACCTCTAAAGTATTACCTACCAAACAAAAAAAGAATCATCCAAATCAGTTTATAATTGGCAGAGTGATCACGTAACATAAAAACAAAAAAAAAACATACAGTTCGAATTGTAAACCTCCTTTTTTGAAGTCTGTTGAAAAGTATTCGGTGTGTCGTAGGTAAGCGAGTCGTGAATTCGTGACGTTAACCACGCTAACGACAGGCTAATCCGAGTATAAATACCAATTAACTGATTGCACATACTCGTGCTCTACTACACCGTACCCGTACCTTCAGCTGTAGATTGAGTTTTTAATGAATTCATTCTTGCGTTTTTGGAGTATCCTACCCTACTGCTAAGGGCTGCAAGAATCATATTCTAAAATCCACTACTTCGTTATGCATAAGTACTTTCTCTAGTACATATGTTATGTTTTCTCTAGTAATATGTGTCAAGAAGATACCAAAAATTAAAAAAATAAGGAAAAGTATATGAAAAGTCACGCAAAATTATAGGTGCGGTGCCAACGTAATATGCTTTTCATCACACTTGATCGTAAAGTGGATCTTATTGCATCGGTTTTAGGCTCATAATCCAAGCTATTACACACGCGTGCTTTTTACTTTACATTACGGCACTTGTAGGTACTATAATAGGTATAACCCGGTAAAGTCAAGTTTGTACGTGACTGCAATTAGACGTATGTATACGAAGGACTCTTAATATAGCCGGGTAATACTTACAGTTTTTTTGTAATACCAACAAAGAGCTCTTATGCCGCTGAAGTAAATGTCAACCTGCGCGCGCATTGCTGGTTTGGGCGCCATTTTCCGCAAATGTTTGTTGATGTTTTCGCTGTGTGGTTGATTATTATCAAAAAAAATATGTTTTTTCCTCGCAAGTGTGACGAAAACAGTCGTATGGAACTCTTGTGCTATTAGTCATTACGCTCTCTGCTTCCTTATCGCGCTCGCCTGCGGCTCGCGCGCATAATACCGCCTCTAGTGTAATGACCAACATAGCACACTCGTATCATAATGTACTATTACTTGTTTATTTGGTTGTAGCAAGAGTCGGCTGAAAAACCAGCTACGGCAATATTTTAAAGATTTCAGAAAAAAGATAAAGTTTTTTTCGTTCGAATAGGTATCTCAAATTGATAAGCCAAACGCAAGCCTATTAACAATAACAATAAAAAAATGCCTTTTCTTTCCTAATGCATGCCGACTATGTTTACATGACTGTATTTTAATAATGTATACAATGCCGGTTTTCACATTACGACCTTGAAATTCTTCACAAAACGCAAGGTAGGTACGTAACAAATGCAAATATCAGATAGCGATCTTAGACTTTTTTTTACATAACAGTCCATTAGTGTGGGGCGTATCACAAACAGAAATCGCCTTGGTCTTGACACGTGGACACAGATTAAATAATAGTAGAACGGTCACTTGCTACGCATATTAATAGTCTCAAGTGATTCACATCACTACAGTTCAAGCAAAGCAACTAGTTATGAGCCCGCGAGATATGACAACGGACGCTCGTCATCCGTCTATCAAAAGAATAATGTTCGAAAATTCCAAATTCGAAATCGAAAATCGAACGAAAATGGCGCGAGTGATGTGGGTGAAGTGATGTGAAAAATGGTAGGGATGTCGCGCAGGGTGAGATGTGAGTTATCTATATTCAATCAGATTGAAAGCAACAATAATTAGTTTTGCCATTTATATAAACGGTCTAATTGAGAATAATTTATCGATCTATTGGATAATAAATAATACCTCATTATATTTTATACATATAAAATACTTTTTTACTCGTACAGGGTGTTTTAATATGTATTTAACCTTCTTCTAATTCTTCTAATATTAAACTTGCGATGTGTGCGCATTGTTTAAAAACCGGATGCCGAGTGGTCGGTCATAAGAATAGATAATCATTATTTGCGCCTTTGTTCCTTGACATCATAAGTTATATCACAGATCGCTCATACTAAAATGTCTGCATTTTAAGCATATTACAACACTAAATTATTATCTTCTATTTTCCTGAATTATACTTTCTAATTCGGCTTTATATTAATCGAATCGAATATTTTGAGTAAGGTATCGATTACATTATTTGTCAATATTAATTACTACTTGAATTTGTTAATTATTAGGTGCTATAAAACTAGTCCGTAGTTCAAGTAGTTAAGACGTTTTTATTTGAACTGCAATTTGTACAGAGAAGCTCACCTCCAGTCTCCCGCCAAGTTTCTCAACCAAGTTAGTAAACATGAAACAATCAGAAGAGCAACATAACCTATTTCTGTACGAACGTGAAGCTATTTGAATGCGACGTTGTGCATTTCTGTTGTTGTACTTATAATCTTAATGTCAGAGGTAAAGTTGTTATCTCACTTCACGCTATACTACTTATAAAATGTGTATATTACATGTGAAATATACACATTTGCACTCGAGGTGTAGCTTGACTAGGTGGCAACGGACGAGCCAGTCAGTCTTCGGTTGGGTGACCGTGAGTCGCAATTATATCTGAGCACAGATGAAACGTTGTACTTATTGTTGTTTCCTGTTGGTTACTCTATATTTATATGACAACAATCGTCACTCCTCAGCCACACAACGTAGATCTATTTATAATAAAACTAGTAGTTTGCAGCGAACCGAGACCTCGGGATCCCCACATCGTCCAGACTCCTTGACCAAGTTAGCTCATATTTGAACTTAATAATTTTTGTATAAAACAAAAATGTGTCAAAACCACGTCAGTTTTCATAATAAAACTTGATAATTGTATTTGCACAAACTACTTGCTTATTCATTTTCATAAAGATCAGATCAACGGATCGCAAGTTATCGTCGAACAAATATACTTACAAACATACATACAACAGCCGATCTGCTCCAGTAGACTCGGAGACCTTCGCTTCGCATCGGTCTAAAAACCTACCCACTATCTAAATATGTCAATGGTGTGTTGCCAGTGATGACATATGGAACTAAAACGTGGTCTTTAACTGCTGGCCTTTTGGAGAAACTTAGAGTCACGCAACGGGCAATGGAGAGAGCTATGCTTGGAGTTACTTTGCGCGATAGAATCCCGAACGAGGATATTCGCCAAAGAACCAAAGTTACCGACATAGCTCGCAAGGTTTGCAAGTTGAAGTGGCAATGGGCAGGCCACAACTGACAACAGATGGGGAAGAAAGGTTCTTGAGTGGCGACCGCGAACCGGAAGACGCAGCGTAGGAAGGCCTCCCTCTAGGTGGGCCGACAACATTGTAAAAGTCGCGGGCAACCGGTGGATGCAAATCGCAGGTTGTCGTACAATATGGTGGTCTAAAGGGGAGGCCTTCGTTCAGCAGTGGACGTCTCCGGGCTGATGATGATGATCTAAATATGTACTCGTACTCGTCAGCCAGAAGACGTCCACTGTTGGACGAAGGCCTCCCCCCCCTTTGGAGGGTGCCATAACCCCCACGCTTGACAGGCGGCTTGGGGATCACAGAATGCTCACCAATGTTAACCGAGAGGACGCTGCTGCCCGTCCTCCGGTGGTTCTGGATGCAGTTTTAGGACAGCCCCAATATCTAAATAATTTATAGTGCATCAAATATAATACTTACTTAATAATCATAGCATGGCATCGCAGACAGTCGAAATGGCCACATTCGAAGTAATAACTAGCTGTGGCCGTCGGCATTCCACGCATACCTCTCCGTATCACGAGAGGCATTACAATGAACCGGTTCCACATCCTTTGAGGCCAACCTTTATTTGTTTGTTTTGTATTTGGATAAATTTACTTTTGCAAGCCTTCTTGTTGTGTTAGAGGACGTTCGTTCAGTTCATTGCTTTTAATTAAGAAACACAATACATTACGTTAAAATAACACAGTCATGCTACTTGCTATTCTGTTCAGAGTTCAGACACGTGATTTTTAATTAATATTGGTGTTGGTGTCTATCTATTAGATAGTATTTGTGTGTGTACATGTTTTGATTGATAAACTGGTATGTGTCTGTAAATATAAGCCATAATTTTTTAAAAAAACAAGCGACTGCCTAGCCAAAACAAGCCTCTATTTAAAAAAAAAATGGTCATGTCACTTGGGATTGGGGATGAGGTAAGTATTCTTACGATACCCCATAAATCCGAATTTAAAAGTTATGGTGGAATAAATAAACACACATACATAATACAATACAATGTGTATTATGTAACAAAAAGGTTCAACAATACTGAAGGGTAGGAACAAAAAGTTAATTGATCTTGGACAAAATATATGGAACAACTAATATTTTTTTCGATTCAATTTCAGGGTTGGCCCCATACTAAAAGTTGTTCGTAATGATGATTATATACATACCCTTCGATATTGTTGAACCTTTTTGTTACACATTGTGTAGATACAAACATGAACGCTGAAAACATTACACTCCTTTTTCGGGCAGCCGTGTAATAAAGGAAGACTGCTTCACCAAAACCTAATCGAATCGACACTACTATCGCCATTTCTTCCTCATCCGAGTGAAAGCCTTTCATATTTATTGGGTTTAGAATGCCCATGTGCTTAGAAGTACCTAAAGGTGTACTTAAAGGACACACACACACACATCTCAACTGTAAGAAAACTGAAAATGTTTGTCTTAGCTGAATTTTTTATATCATGTTGAAAATCTTCTGATTATGATTTTTTCATTCATGATTTTAACAGCATAGTTATATTATTACTACACCATTACAATCTTCCTACACACTCTTTGACGTGTGTCAACTACTATACGGCATACGTACTGCGAAAATAAATAATGCACGCTACGATTTCTCAACGGATTCCAACGCAGCTGCAGCCGTCACCGTTAATTGGCTGCGACTCGCGTTCGATTTTTAAATCAATTTGTTTTTTACTGAGCAGACAATATTCGAATTAGAATAAGGATATCGATTCTATGGATCGTTTTTTGTAATTAATTTGCTTGTCGAGAGACTTTTATGTAGAATCATTATAATTATTTTTAGATACGTCAATGATTTTCATTCAATTATCTGAGCTTGTTTAATTTTAAAATACTAGGTATTGACATCTTTTCTCCTTCGAATTTTAACCTTATTATCAAATTAATAAAGTTTTAACTAAATGAAAATTTAATATTATATAACACTATTACCATCATGATTATCCCCGGCAATTTTATAATAATACAGTTCCATAAGAAATTATTTTATTTAGCAGCTCATAAATCATATCGTAGGTAAATTGGCAAATACAGGAGCCATCTGGATGTGGTATGTATTATAAGTATGTATTTACGAAAAAAAATTGTATATAAGTATTCTATCAGCTATCTGGTTTCCATGATACAAGCTTTGCTTTTAGTATGGGGCTAGATGGCGCTGTGTGTAATAAATGTCCCACCAATATTATTATATTATAAATGCTGTCAAATATTCAGCAGTGAAATTAAATTCGTTATAATGTATTGTATTTTTTTTAAACTTACATGTTACCTATTCGTACTCAGTGAACCAGCGTGTAGCTAAAGAGCTAACTTCCATAGCTGGGCAGCACTTTTGGACACAAGGCTAGACCTCACTTCCTGATACTTCACATAAACTTTAGACAGGACAAGGTATGTATGTTATAAAAATATGAAACGTGTAGGTATCGGACACGAACATTATTAAGTGATGTAAGATAATGGATGCAAGAAGTTGACATTGTCTGTTCGCGTGTATGACATGTATCGAGTTATCGTGATTGTCTTGTCACAACACTATTCAAATTCAAATAAACAAGTCTGTCAAAAATATAAAGCTGGAATAACGTTAAACCTATAAATTTTTCTGTAATAAACCTAAGGCGAACAAATGAAAAAGGATTACGGTGAGTATAGACCTCTATGAACCAGACATAAGAGTGCAGCTTTGTTAAGATCCCTTAGGTCTATCCCTTTTTCATAAAATGTCTATCGACTAAAGTCGCCACAACTTTACTATGGCATGACTTGGACTCGACTTTGACTAATTTCGTGTGACTAACTGTGACTTCACGAGATGTTTGACTTGATAATACCTACATAAACTTGAACATTCAGATTATACTTGACTCTGGCAGAAAGCACAACGTGCGAAGCCAATAAAAAAAAACTATTGACTTCAATTTTGGATTACCTGGATGTTTAAATTGTTTACCTATTTTTGATTTAAACCATAAACTATTGAACCAATTTCGATAAATAAATTGAAAAAATGCTATTTATGCACAATTATTGAGTTTTTAAATCACAAATCTTAATTATTATGGATTTCTCTGACATTTGGTGTTTTATTATTATGACATTGGTAATTATTATAATTTAGACTAATATATATTTTGACATTACTTACGTATATATATTTTTGTAACTTTTCATTTCATATATTTTTTGACTATTCATATTTTTTCAGTTTTATTATTCTTCTTTTTGACAAGTGCCATCTATCTATCTCACATTTAAGTACGCCAAATCGGCACAACATGCTAGCTCAGTAACTTTATATACTTAGGTATTTAATAACATATTTTGTGCACAAATGATATTAAACGGACCATATTGTATGCAAATATCTTTGTAAAATTTATATGGGACCACCTCTGAAGTATGAGCTACGAAACAAAAAACTATCATCAAAATCAATTCATAATTGGCGGAGTAATCGCGTAACAAATATACAAAAAAAACATACAATCATCGAATTGAGAATCTCCTTTTTTGAAATTGGTTGAAAGTAGTGTTCCGATGCTAATTTCTAAAACTGCTTCTAGAGAGCACCAATAAGATTGGGACAGGATCACGGCAATCCTTTATAGAGAAAGCCCGGAAGAGCCTACAAGAATTAAGGCCAATTCGACGGCAACGCTGGAGGTCAAGGAAATACTTCCAATGTTGTTCATCAAACCTGTTGGTGATACAACGTTCCTTTGTGAATCAATTCCCTCAGTAAATTATGAATACAAAATATAAAACTACGTTGGCGTGTTTAACCTTTAACGCATAGTTAATAGAGGCTTAGTTCCGGTATTTACTGAGAGAAACCTTTATATCTCGGTAGTAATAAAACGATGACTATCGTGATTACCCAATAAACCACCAATACGCGTAACTCATTTTCAGGAAAAGGCCATTTGATATCCGGAAAAGAAAGAGCCAAACGTAATTTCCTATATTCATTATGCATTTGGCCTAGTTGGGAGACCGCTCCACTTGAAACCGTGACCTCTATTCGTACCTGTGAGCTCTTTTGGGTTTATTTATTTAATTGGTTATAATAATGGTTACTAATAATGGATTTTTGATTACTATTAATAAGGGCGATACTTGCGAATTTTATCGAACACAGTTCACGGTCGCGTAGTATCGGCTACTGAACCTGAAGTGACTGGTTTTAAGATTAGAGATATTAGGTTGGTATATTTTTTAGATCTCAATAAGGCCACTGCAATGAGACTATTTGAATTTAGGCAGCCGGAAGACACTGTTAGCTAGCCAGCTAAGAGAAATTATCCACAGAGTGCTTTCATAATGTAAGCCCATTCAATTTTCTCAACAAGTTTGTTGTCAAGCGTCAGAGACGTCATTTCTCGTGTATCCGTTCGATCTCTCGCTGATCACTCCAAGGTGAATACAATTCGGTCCCAATCAATTCACGTGATGGCCATCATTCGAGAATGAGGCCAGTTTATTGGAGTACGATCTATGTAATACAAATATACACACATCATCAGCCAGAAGGAAGACTCTACTGCTGGACGAAGGCGTCCCCCAATAGACAATACAAGTTAAAGTAATAAATAATTAGAGGACTAGTAGAAGACTTTTCACTAAGCGCCATCTAGTCCCAAACAAAGCTTTGTAATATCCAGATAACTCATACAATACTTATACAGTATTGAATTAATTGGCTTCACATATGGGGGGCATTCAACTCAACATACTAGACAACTTGTGTGTACCACGAAACCAATCCTTACGTCGCGAAAAAAAATCGGCTCTCTCATACAAAATAAAAACTACTACGCGCGACAAAATGTTGGAGTAGCTGATTTTTTTTCTCGATTTCAACGTTGATTTCGTAGTAAAAGTTGTTCATTACGATGAGTTTAATGACCTCTTTAGATAATGCCAATGAATTCAATGTCAACTTTATACTTTTTTAATTTAAACTAGTTTAGTAATGTTTTTTTAAAGTACATACATACATAATATACATACAAGACCCAGACACAGAGCTAACATCTAAGTTCGTCACATAAATGTTTCTCGTTGGTAGGAATCGAACCACACCCTACAGCAAGGCAAGACAAGCAAGCAGACAAGCAAGCAAGCAAGGCAGAGGTACTACCAACTGCGCTATAAGGCAGTCAGCTAGTATAATTAATACATGGTATAAGCTGGGCCTATGTTGAAAACAAGTGAAATTTAATTTTAAAAAACATGACCGCCCTGTCAAATTATATAGCCAGTGTCACTTGGAATGATGTAAGGATTCTAACGATACCCCCCCTACATCCAAATCTATTCAAGCATTTATACTTCTAAATGCTTGAATAGATGGTGGAATAAAGAAACTCACATACATACATACCTACATATACTCGGATTCATAATTAAACGGACTAAACTGACAGATTGAAATGTCACTTTTCAAAATAATACTGCTAGCTAAAAAACCGTACCTATATATAGTTCAGTTCTTAGCGTTCAAAATAATTATTGAATAATAATTAAGTGCCGTTAAATATTTAAAGTGCTGCCACTTGAAGTGCAGGTAGAAAAGGGAAAATTTATTGTGCTATAAAGTTATTCTGTAAAATCTACAGTACTACAATTCTACAGGGCAATTTATTTTCATGAAATCCTTAATAAGGTTAAAGTCGTACCTACACAATTCAGGAACTAACCTTTTAAGAGTACAAAGAGTAATATGACAATATCAAAGTAGTTCACCGGTGTGAAACATTAGTAAGCACATACATAAGTTAACAAAAAAATTATGTTTCTTAACATAAGTTAACAAACTTAATCCTTTAAACTTATGCCAGCACTATTTAAAACTTGCCAAAAAGTGGAAACACTTGAAATGTCAGTTTAGTCCGTCTGATTATGAATTTGACTATAGATAATACTTAGATAAAACATTACACTCTTTATTTGGGCAGTCACGTAAAAAATTTGCTTTTTCTAGTATTTATTTATCGACGCAGTTTGGGCACGGTTTACACAACGGTGTATTTTCATATTAAAATAAGTTCTCTATACATAATTATTATCATTACATTTTATTTTACTCTTTAAAAAACTAGTTGATTATGTCACGCGCGCAGCAGTTACTTTCGCAACAGATTACAGCTGTTAGTGTTTGAGTAGAGATTGGTATTATTATAGCAAACGCTGGCGATACCGCAGACTGCCGTGACTGAATAGCGGGAGTAGCGGTAACTAGTGACGTTGTCGCCACAGATATACGAAAACATGAATCTGTTAGCTGTTTAGATGATAATTGTATACCTAAATACATAAGTAGGTGCTTATTAATTTACCTACTTGAAAACATTCATCATCCTTTCATCGTCCACTGCAGAACAAAACCTCCCCCTTAGACGCCACATTGTACGAAAACCTGTAATTTGTATCGGTTGCCCGCGACTTTCACAATGTCGTATTTTCCACCTAGTAGAAGGCGCTACGCTACGTCTTCCGGTACGTGGTCGCCACTCAAGAACCTTTAGTTCTTCCCCATCGGTTATCAGATGTGGCCTGCCCATTGCCACTTCAACTTGCAAACCATGAGAGCTATGTCGATGTCGGCGACTTTGGCGAATATCCTCGCTCTGAAAATCCTCGAAAACTTTACTAACATCCGAGGTGGACATACTAACATTGACGAAGAGATTTAAAATGCCCTGAAAGAATTGAAAGAAAGTTTTTTTTGTTGGGCATTATTTGTCTGGAAATCATAATATACATAATATAATATATATAATATGGGTTAGTTCTCATCAGTTAGCATCCTTTAAGGGCATATTTTGTACATCAAAATAAACAACTTTTACAATGGGGCCAACATTGAAATTGCAAAAAATCGCTGTTCCATAAATTTTGTCCAAGGTCGATGAACTTTTTGTAAGGAACAGCTGATATTTTTTTCGCGATTTCAATGTTGGCCCCATAGTAAAAGTTGTTTGTTTTGATGTACAGAATATGCCCATAAAAGGATGCTAACTGATTAGAACTAGCCCTGTTTACATGAGATGTTAGCACCTATTTTTTTATATTTGCCGGTCGGACCCCCTAAACCCCCCTTATATACGCCCATGTTCATTACTATACATGTAAATAACCGGCCAGGTTTCGCCTAGCTAAGCTGCTAACTTTTTAAACATAATTTTTGTCTGTTTCCTTACAATGACTGAAAGTCGGGGGTTTTTAATTTAATTCTATTATATCCTAACTAATGTCCCTTCCTCTTAAACCGTACTTTGTATGGAATCCGATAGTTTTCGTATCTTGAATTAACTCAGGAATGCTTAATGAAATATCCCAAGAATGCATGTCTCACAAAAACAAGGTATTCGGTCTAAAGGGAAGCCATAAAAACTACTCCACTCCAACACAATAAAAATAAAATATAAAGAGTCAGCTGGCGGATATTTCGTAAGCGCCGGTTTAGTTTCCAAATTAGATTCAATATTGTTTATATATATTTTTGGTAAATATAGAGTTTAGGCGTAGTTACTTTTAATACTTGCATCATATCGCGTTTAATTCCATTCCATGATCCATAGATCCTGTTTTCCGGTTTAAAAATGATGTACCTAATACCGTATGTTAAACCTGGGCATAGACTATTTCCATTCCCAATTTCGCTAAAAATATACAAAAGACTATTTGGGGGGTAACGCGAACCTATTTTTCAGCAAAAACATTTTTGAATATAGCCCAGGTTCTGGTCTAAGTACTTTCCATGACGTTTCTACTATCTCACTTACTACGAGCAAGACTTTCACCTGGTGGTAAGCGTCACGCCTGCCACTAACAGTAGCAGTGCTAGAATTGTGAACATGCGAATACAATCCCGCGCCGCATTGCACCGCGCTCGTCACCCTGAGATATCAGATGTTAAATCTTTTCATACCCAGTAATTTCTCTGGTAACATTGCCCTTCAAACCGGAACACAGTAATGCTTGCACACTACTGCTTGGCGGTTGAATAATTGGCAAAGGTGTGGTACTTCCCCAGGCGGACTCTGCAGTAGAGTCCTACGCTACGTCTTGAAGCATTTTTCAGTTTTGTGCTGCAAATTAGTCCTGAAAAACTCGGAAACATAAACATACCTACCTTGTTTTGCATTCATCACAATATAGATAATGATCGTGATACATCTTTTTGCTTAAGCGAAAAAGAAATAAACTAACATAACAGAACTTTGTAGGATGTTACATAACTTGTCTAGTTTTCTACCGTTCTTAGATCGAATTCCGTATAACTTTCCATGTTATTTATTATGATGCATAGTTATGTGGTAGGAAACATGGTTATGTATGAAATATTCGCTGTAATGTATGGCCGGAAATCCGATATCATATTTACAATAAGGATTGGGTCGTCGTCGTCGTCAGCCTTAAAACGTCCACTGCTGGACGAAGGCCTCCCGCTTTATAGAGGGGTGTTGCCATAATCCCCACGCTTGGCAGGCGGCTTGGGGATCGCAGAATGCTCACCACCGTTAACCAAAAGGACGCAGCTGCCCGTCCTCCGGTGGGTCTGGTTGCAGTTTAAGGACATACCCTGGTCCGTTTAATGACATACCCTGGTCCGTTTAAGGACATACCCTGGTCCGTAAGGATTGGTAACTATATTATAATAGGTAGCTAAAGTAGGATGTTTCGCTCTAACTTTGATTTCCCATTTTTAACTGTCAATTTTAATCAAAAGCAGGTCGCGTTCGAGACAGAAATAAAAGATTTGATTCTGCCAGCCAATAACACGCAATGTTTGTAGTGGTAGGACTCTACTGCAGAGTCCGCCTTGCCAGTTATTCAACCGCTAAGCAGTAGTGTGCAAGCATGTGTTCCGGTTTGAAGGGCAATGTTACCAGAGAAATTACTGGGTATGAAGAGATTTAACATCTAATATCTCAGGGTGACGAGCGCAGTGCAGTGTGACGTAGGATTGTGTTCGCAAGTTCACAATTCTAGCACTGCTACTGTTAGTGGCAGTCGATTTCACTTAGATATTAACAGCAAAATTACTAAAAATATGTTTACCCATACTACTAGTATAGTATCAATTATCTATGCCCATACTATCAAGTTACCGAACAACAAAGTCAACAAACTGTTCATTGTAAATTTTAATTAGGGATAATTACTCGGAGATTTTGTGTAATTACAGTTGATTTCAGTGGCTCGGCCCATTTGTTGTGATTTAATACTTCGACATCCGGTTGCCGGTCGCCTTGGCAGCTGGTTCTATGCAGACCGCACCGGCAATGTGGTATGTGGTAGTTGGTACCTAGGTCATAATGATATTATATACTTACCTAAATACCCACAGATGTTATTTATTATAGAGATGGCTGAAGATTTGGGAATTGTTCAGTCCTAGCCTAGCATGGACATTGGACACTCATGCATGTGATATACTGAGGTGAAAGTGTAAAATGACTTCTCGTGTTGCGTTTCCAAACTTCATAGAAGCTATTTTATTATGAAAACGGACGTGGTTTTTTATTTTTTGTTATACAATTTTTTTTTTTTTTTTTGCTTCTGTTTTTTTTTTGTTTAAAGGTCACTGGATGTGGTCGAAACTATAGTCTAGATCCGATTTAATTAAACGTGAGAATTCCCGTATGACTAAAATTAAATCCATAGAAGCTCGTAGTAAAGTTGCCACGGTTTTACTATTGGATTTGATAGTGACTTATTGTGTGTGCCTTTGACTCTGGCTATGACTCATTAAACTTGAAATATCAAAATACTTGACAATGGTCAATGCACAAAGAACGACGCGACAATCTTCTTAGGAGACAAACGAAGAAATAAAGATATTTCCGCAGTTTTCTATCTGATAGATTTATTTCAAAATTTTCCCTGTGAAAAAGGTTTATATCGTACATAAATATTATGCCCCGAACTCGAAATAGTTGAGACGATCCCATGTTGATCCATATTTAAATTTCCCTTGAAGTTTTTCTGTTTTATAGGTACACCTACAATTGAAATTTTTATGAGATAGAGATCAACGGAAATCTCACCCATGGTTTTAATCGCTGGTTGCCCACCGTAACCGGACAGTTACGTCATTCGCTTTTCAACACCATGCTTTAATTTCTATGGTGTTCGGGTCAACGGCATGATAAAAGTAAATATAATAGCTGACGTGCAGACATATTAACTGTGGCATTTTTTATGTTATATACACGAACTACTTTTGTACCATAGAGACGAATATAAGAGAGAGAAAGAATATAGTACGATAGATAGGTACAACGTAGTATTTTCTTCCAAGAAATTGCGTAATATCTTCTCATCCAAAATCCCGCAGTGCCTGAAGACAAGGGTCTTCAACCAGTGTGTGGTGCCAGTGAAGACATATGTAATTGAGACGTGGTCTTTAACTGTTGGCCTTTTGGGAAACTCAGAGTGTAACGGGTAATGAAGAGAGCTATGCTTGGAGTTGCGCGATAAATTCCGGAACGAGGACATATTCGCCAAAGAACCTAAGACACCTACATAGCTCGCAGGGTTTGCCAGTTAAAGTGGCAATGAGCAGGCCACATCGCTCGAAGAACTGATAGTAACCGATGGGGATGAAAGGTTCTTGAGTGGTGACCGCGAAACGGAAGACGCAGCGTAGGTACGCCTCCCAGTAGGTGGACCGACGACAGTGAAAGTCGAACACGGAGAAAGAGAGAGAGCAGAGTTTTGGAGGGAACACGGAAAAAAATGTCGCTACATTCTATTATTTTCTTAAGCTTGTGTTTTTTCGCGAATTAATGATTCATAAATCCGTCAAGTCCGACTCGTTCTTGCGACTCGGACAACGAGGGTCCCGTACCACCACAAGTACTAGGTAATCCGCGATAGTAACGAATGTTCAGTGCATTTCAACAGGCTATATATTGCGATTTACGAGATTATAGGTCAGTAAAGACCGGAAAGACAGATGGACAGACAGACAGACACGGTAGGCGGCTTAATAATAGGGTACAGTTGGATTCTCTTTGGGTGAGGAACCCTAAAAGAACTTCTATTTTCGTTCAATTCGCTAACTGAGAAATTTCAAACAAATATGTGGTGAAAACTTATTACGAAACGATTGCGAGTTTTAACACCCAGCGCTGGCTGTTTTAGGCAATTTTAGGGCATGACTTGGACTTGATTTTATGTTATGACTTACTAGAGGTCGACCGCGACTTCGTCCGCGTACGGAAATAATTCGGCGCGCTCCCAAAATTCACCACGTTGTTTACAAAAAAGTATCGTAGCATTTCACATTCCACACACCTAAAAAAAGACAAAAAGACAATTAAAAATATAAAGACAAGACTCTACCATCAATAGGTACCACTAATGCACGAGTCACTAAAAGTTTTATACCTACTTAATCCTTTGATTATATACCCAGAGCTAGATCCTCCAAGACTACAACAAGACTACAAGACAAGAATCTATGCTAAAAGTAAGTGTCAAGTCAAGTGTACCGATATACTTTTTTTAACAAACTATTACCGTTACAGTTTCTAAAAGATATTATAGATGCAAATCCATACGTACATTATTTTTCATGATGGGTCAATAGGTACTTAAAAATCTCTCTTTAATTACTAACGCAACGTGCTCTACATTTGAGGTTACTGAACTTTTAATTGAATTACAAACTGAATTAAAAGCAAATCGATTTCGTTTACTTGGAATTGGAACAATAGACGACAAACCTGTTTTGATTATGCTGACTTAGGTAAATACGTCGTAATGTTTATTTATTTGTAATAGGTACTAACTGCACCCCGCGGTTTCACCTCGTGATAATGAAAAACGGTGATGATGATTATGATAAAAAGTAGTCTATACGCTATTCTGGGAAATAAGCTATCTCCACTCTGAGTATCATGCAAATTCGTTCAACCTTTTTGGTGTGAATAGGTAGTTAAGAAACTTACACATTCACATACCGACAATCTTACGCATAAATATTATATCAATGATATTACATATATACATAAGGAGGGAGATATGTCATATCGCGCCCTAAAATGGCCCCGTGAAGACGGCCCTAAGGACTGTCTCGCCTGTCTGCGCTCACTAAGCGAGACGCGCACTATCCCTTTTGCTCTCATAAAAATGCTATCTTCTTTCGCACTCCAGCGCAACTCGTAAACATGACGGCGCAAGGGTCATTTTCAAACGTTGTTTTATTGCGCGATGGCGCATCCTTCGTAATCTTTGTATTATATTAAATCGCGTCGAATGAAGTTCTTCATATAATAGTGATCGAACTTCACATATGTGGGTAAGTTCGTTTGATCACTAATTATAAGTATAAGTATAATATTTATTTACTGTGCCGTTGCCTTGTTTTTCTCAATACTTTCAAATCTCTCGAGTGTCTAGGCCAAATGGCCAAAAGAAAAAAACGTTTTGTAATATTTTTTCGACTTTTTTTATTTTTTTTATTGGCATCGCACGTTGTGCATTCTGCCAGTGTCAAGTTTATGAATTTGCAAGTTTATTTTATTAAAATCAAGTCAAATATGTCATTAAATCACAGTCAGTCACACGAAACCAGTCATAGTCGAGTCCAAGTCACGCCCTAGTAAAGTTGTGGCGACTTTACAATGAGCATCTACGGAATTTTGAAAACAACACGAAAAGACATGTTTCACCACATTATATCACTAGCACACACTCGTGCATGTAATTCAACACTCAATGAATAAAACACCACCATTATTAATCATTAATTCGCGAAAAAACACAAGTTTTATAAAATAATAGAATGCAACGACATGATTTTTCCGTGTTCCCGCTAAAACTCCTTTTTTCGACTTACCCGCCAAATAAATAAGACAACAACTAATTTTTTTTTCTGTTCATTATTTTCTTCTTTATTTTTGGCAACGCCTTTTGTTCATTCTGCCAGTGTCATTTATATATGTTGAGTTGTTGGTAGAGTCAGCTTTGTAAGGTACACGCAGAGAGACATAATTTTTATGCACGAGTATTTGTCATTTCACAAGGCAGTCAGTTAGAAAGAAAGAAAGAAAGAAATTATTTATTTTTATCACACAAGACACTACAACAACAAAAAACAATTACACAGAAATACAATATAACAAATGAGTAGGTATAAAAACATAATAATATGTAACAGTTGTCGCTGCAGTGTCCAGTGCGACAAAAAAAGGTTAGAGCTCAGCATGATGCTGCTAATTTCTTAGCAGCGCTGGTTTTCAGCACTAACCTTCTTAAGACGCACGGGACTACTAGAAAAAACATAGAGTGTAAGATATTAAGAGAGTAGTAAAAAATATAATAAACATAGGTACGCGTATATAGTATTTGTAAAAGAATTATTATGTTAAAAAATAGGCACAGAAATAAACATTATGTAGATAAATAGGGAACAGACAAAGAAAAATGTTAGTAATAAAGCTGCGAAGGACAAGAATACTAGGGATTGGGCTCATTTTACATAATAAATATGAATAAAAATTATACTACTGCTGGAGAAATAAATAAACAATAAAAAGCAACTGTAAAAGATTGGGTTTTAGTCCAAGAAGTACTTACTGAAGTGAACCCAGTTCTTACTTACCAGACTTCTGCAACTCCAGCAAATACTTCTTGAGCTTCAACCTAAAATTAAATTTAGTCTGAAGCTCCCGTATCGGCGGTGGCAGTGAGTTCCAGCATTTCGTCGCGTTAAACCTGAAGCTACCGCGAAACGCGGCAGAGCCATGTCTTGGTGTGCGTAGCAGTAGCTTACAGGTGGTCCTAACTGGCTTAGTCCGGCTATGGTCAGAAGCCCATTTGATCTTTGAGAACAGATAAGGTGGCAACTGATATTTAACTACACCGAACAATAAAGTGGCTAGATGAAGTGTGCGCCTGTGCTCCATTTTCATAACATTTTGGTTATTAAGAAAAGGAGTAACGTGACTACGCGGAGGCACATTAAAGCAAAAACGAGCACAAGCGTTCTGTACTCTCTGGATGAGACGTGACGTTTTCTGGAAGATGCACGGTCCGTACACTGTGTCAACATAGTTAAATTTGGATAGCACGAGCGAGTCTACCAGCATTATGCGAAGATCAGTGCTGATATAGTCCCTGATCTTATATAAAATTTTAAGGCGATAAAAGCAGTTACTAACTATTTCATTGATATGACGTTCAAATTTTAACTGCTCGTCTAAAATTAGTCCTAAATTTCGCGCTTCATGGACCCGCTCAATCACCTCCCCATCTATCTTTAATATAGGTTTTGATAGAGCAATACTTAGGGTTTGGTGTTTAGAACCTAGAATCATAAACTTCGTTTTCTTAGCATTCAACAGTAAAGAATTGGCAGACGCCCACGCCTGAACTCTTTCAAGATCCTGGTTAACTTGAAATTCAGCTCCACGAATATCACTGGGCTTGACAGACAAATATAGTTGGATATCATCTGCATATATATGAAATTTACAGTGCTTGATGCAGGTAACTATATCAGCAATGTACAAGATAAATAATAAAGGGCCTAAAATAGAGCCTTGGGGTACACCCCTAACCAAGTCACGCAGGATTGAGCGTAACACCTCACCGTTATATTTTTTAATTTCAACGAACTGAGCTCGGTTGCTAAGGTAGGAGTTCAACCAATCTATGACAACAGGATCAAAGCCATAAAAATGTAACTTTGATAAAAGTAGAGGAATGTTTATAGACTCAAAAGCACGCGAAAAATCTAGTAGTACTAGAATAGTACCCATGCCTTGATCCTGAGAAGCTAAAATATTATCAGTTACATCCAGTAGAGCTGTGTTGGTTCCTCTAAGTTTCCTGAAGCCAGACTGCATATCAGGTAAGATATTTTCCCTTTCGAGGTACTCCATTATTTGGCAACAAACTACTTTTTCCAGCACTTTAGAGAGACATGGCAGGAGGCTGATCGGACGTAAATCTTTCAATAAAAGAGGATTTGATATTTTTGGTATGGGTCTCACTATGGCAGTTTTCCAAAGTGCAGGAAACACTCCAGTGACTAGAGATTTGTTAACGATCTCTGTGATTGCATCGAGGCTTTGAGGTAACGTTAGGTTAATCATGTCTAGTGAAATTCCGTCTACTCCTAAAGCATTAGTTTTGATTTGTTTAAGATATTTTAATATAGTGATAGGAGTGACAGTTTTCAAAAAAAACTCATGGGCATTACTAAATTTATTAAATTCGAAATAGGTCATAGTGGAGATAGTTACGTCTAAATTACCGGGTATATTCAGGAAATGATCATTCATTGCATTAGGATTGTCAAATTGTGACGTAATGTCAGTAGAACTTGGGGGCAGAACTTTTTTCTTTAGGTTATTCCACAACAATGTAGTCTTCTTAATGTTGCTATTTATATGTTGATTAAAATAAGCTACCTTTTCAGCATGCAACGCAAGTGACACCTGTTTCTTTAAGTCCTTGTAGTAGGCTTTATGGCTGTCTAGCTTAGTTTTTTGACACCGAGCAAGAGCTGCGTCACGAAGACGCATCATGAGCTTGACAGTGTCAGTAAGCCAGGGAGACGGCTTATCTCTTATGGTTATCGTCTTTATTGGCGCATGTAAATTGAAAAGAGACAAAAGTGCCGCATTAAAATCTTTTACCATACTATCAACATTGTCGCCGGCGCTAATCAAATCCCATCTGATGGTTTCTAAGTGTGAAGTAAAATTTTCCAGAGTAATATCTTGTAAAGGTCTATAAATAATGCACTTAGGGGGTATCTTGGACTTTTTGAAGCCAAATTCACAAGTAATAAACGCATGGCCTATAGCCGAACCAACAAGCTCCACACCCACACTACGAGCACGGAGGTTAGTACAAACAACATCAATAAGCTTTTGACTATGATCTGTAAAATGAGTCGGTTCATCTACCACTTGTCCTAGCCTAGCGTTCGAAAGAAAATTTTGGAAAGTTTTATAATTTGGATCATTAACATCTTGCGCATTGATGTTAAAATCACCCATCAAAATAATATTGTCACAGTAAGAGAAAGAAGCCACAGAGTCCGTCAAAAACTCAAAGAAATCCTCCGCATCTAGCCATGGAGGCCGATAAGCAGTACCAATAATTAATTTAGTGGATTTAACAGTTAACTTAAGCCACATCTGTTCCACATCTGGAGCGACAGGGTGAGAGCATAACCGGGCACTTATGCCTCGTTTAATGTAAAAACCTACACCTCCACCGTGACCACGGCGGATATGACTCGGTCGAGAAATATGACGTAATCGGTAATCCGGCACAACGGGAGCACGCCCATCTTGCCCAGGTTTTAGCCAAGTTTCATTAATCGCCATGAGGTCTACTGAATATTTCTGCATAGCGGCTATAAAATCGTCATGCTTGGTACCTAAAGAGCCAGCATTGAAGAGTCCAACTTTTAAAAACTTGCTATTACCCATTAAAAATATTATAGTTAAAATTATAATCTATTTGCAACAGCAAATATACTAAATAACAGTTAGTGCTGGTTAAAATAAAATAATAAAAACAAGATTTAGCATGAGATAAATTATATACGGGCTCCACATGACAATTACTGAAATACCCATCTAATGATTTTGCGAATAAATAGTAAAAAAATAGAAATAGACACATATAGAACAATTTCATAAAAATACAAGTAATTATGAGATCATATTTACAGCGACAACTGAACATACTTAAACAAGGAGACATGCTATCTCGCCTAAATACCACACAGTTGGCGCACACTAATACGCTTCTGTAAAAAATATAAAGATATATTTTGGTCAAGGTGACAACGTTATAACTTTTATTCTTAATCCAATTTATTCTCAATGAAAAAATAACCATGGATACACGTAAGTAGAGACAAACAGCCCTCAAATAGTAGTTATGTCGTACTCTATTGTAATAGCGGCGGCTGGTAAAAAGTACACAATTTAATTTGGATGACATAAATATTATATGTAGCACAAAGTTACTTAATACAATTAGTATAATTCTAATTGGAAAACAATCACGATAAACGTGCAAAATTACAGTAATAATTGACGAACTGGGAATAGTACAAAGAGCGCTAAATACATCATTGCATAGGAAAAAGCTTCACTATATCGTCTTCGCTACGGATGTTATAAGGTGCAGATGTTTTATCGCGTTTGGCAAATATGCGGCCATCTCTCGTCCACAGGAAAGCCCAATTCTGGACCTTGGATGCCTCTCTAGTCTTACCCAGTAGAACTCGATTAGCTTTTGTAAGACGCTCGTTGACGTAAAAACGCACGGGATCGTGTGGCGGCGCGATGATTTGTTCAGTGGTGACTTTACGACGTACTCGCGCACTTTTGAGTAAGTCATCTCGCAGCGCTCGACGCAGCAAACTAACCGCGATGGGGCGGGGCCGCGTGAATCCCACGCTACCGCCGCCACCGTTGCTATTACCACCGGCCTCACGTCTAACACCAACTCTCCTGGCGCTCACAATATCCCGGTCCTCCAAGGCCAAGCCCAGCTTCCTTGCCACAGCCATCACTATGTGCAGAGTTGCCTCACCCTCCTGTTCGGGAATGCCGGATATTTCAATGTCGTTCTGCAGAGCACGTTGCTCTTGAGTAGCGGCATCTTCCTGTAGTTGGGATACGGCATGTTTGAGGACTCGAACTTGATCTTCTAGTGTAACAATTTTCTCCTTCTGGATCATAGAGGAAGATTGAAGCTCGTTTACTTCCTGTCTAAGTTCCACTACTTCGGCGCACAACTCACCTCGAATTTCTTGTAATTCTGCCCGCATAGCCTGCAACTCATTACGAAACAACCTCATTTCTGAGGCCAAATCCAGCTCTAGCGTCATATTATGCACTGTTTCCTTTGGCATTACAATGCTAGAATCCATACATTGAGACGCCGGGGGCCCTTTGTCCTCCCCTTTGGTAGCACCGGCGCTTATACGGGGTGAAGGAACGAAATCATCGCTTACTCCTTTAATCGGGGTGCCAGTATTATTTCCCCGCGGAAGCTTAGTTTTACATTCCGGACAAATCCAGTCAGGCTTGGCTGACGCTCCGCTTGGCATATTAACACAGGCTCCGTGGAACATCGTTGAGCAGTTACTGCACTTAACGCCATCTGCCGACGATAAGAAGCGACCGCAACCTCCGCATTTGGCCATTATCGAAGTTAAGAAAAGAGTTAGGGGTGAAAAGCAGAGATGGCACGACTTAAGGAGTCGGTATCAGGCTAACTAATACCAGGAAATATTGATAGATGGCAGCACTGGTTCGTCCACTAGGAATGAAGCTTGTCATATATTATTATGAAAACCAAAACAAACACTGGATTGGATATATTAGACCACTATAACACTCACACACTTTAATCAGGACGTAAACTGTCCCTAAGAGTAAAATTTATATATTTTCAAACATAAACAACAATAAAAAACAATTAAACACGAAGAGAGATTTTATACGCGTATTCCGTAGTAGTTCGACTGTCTTCTACGATAAACCGATATGAAACTGTTCAAAGTTGGCTAAACCATGGGTATAAAATATCTACCTACTTACTACAAGATAGGTGGTTAGATTTAGCTACTTCTATTTGACCCCACTCAGTGCTCGTCTCTATTTCGAATTCACGAGAGCTCTCTCGACCGTTACATTATACGGAATACAACAGTGATCGTCTACCGATCATGTTGAGGTAAACGCGCATTGCATAGACCACGACTACCTAGATCACTGGTCAGTCGCAACGCAAGTAGAGATATACGAGTATAATAGAAAACTAGCGTCTGTGCGCGTAATGTGTTATGAGATATAATAATTGTAGAAAAATTTAATAAATTTGAAATAATATCTCTCTCCTATCAGCTTTACAAGGTGAAAACTAGTAGCTAAGTACGTTATTATACTTAATTACTAACGCTACGATACGATTTAATAATGTTGATTAGTTTAAAATTAGAAACATGTAAACGTTATGACAAGTATTTGGAGTACGAATACCGAGAAGAACCCTGTATATTTTAAATTTTAAGTCAAATAACTAGTGGAGTGCATTCATACCGAAGTGCCTAGGCATTCCTTATTCCGCGACAGTTCCATTGCATTATGCGATACTTAATTGGCCAATCTTGACAGATTAATCATGGTGTCTGTCACAGACATTATATAGTAGATGAGTTTCGTTTTATAGTACTAAAACAAACAAACAAAAAACGAAAAACCACGTTAGATTTCAAAAAGACACAATAAGTTAACAATAAAACACAGAGATACAGTAAGTTTATACTTCGACCAAAGGTCATAAATAAATAGAAAGCATCAGCGTACAGTGGACCAGTAAATTTATCGCTAGCAAAACTACGAGAAAAGTGCACGAGAGCCCTAAGACAGGTGCACGGTCCAGAACACGTCTGACCCCGGAGTACACCTGGCGTGAATGCACTCACCGGGTACCATGTACCTGGAATGATGATGGGGACTTCGAACAGCCGAATACGGTAATTTATGTAGGCGCGTATGTAACTGTTTATTTGGTTCCGGGTATGCACAGTAAGATATTCACTTTCGTCACTCAGATCGCGTCATTCGCAACTTAGCGCGTGTAACGGTATTTACATTATTCTAATCTGAAAGTTTTAGGGGCAGGCAATAATATCATTAGGGGCAGATATGTCTGGAATCCGGAGCCGTGTAAATGTTACCCTTGGTAACTTAACCGTGAGACCGCTGTAGCCGACTTTAAATCGTATACGGTTACGGGTTCATATCCCGGGCCTTTTTCGGTGAAGAAAAGCATCGAGAGGAAACCTTTAATACGTCAGGAGTAGAAATTCAATGGTTTGGGAATTCACCGACCCGCAACTTTGCCAGCGTGGTACTTCATTAGTCGAACTGCTAAACAATGGAATGCGCTGCCCGAGTGGGTGTTTCCCGATAATTATAATCTGGGTGTCTTCAAGTCGCGAGTGAATCGATTTCTTCTAGACAAGCATGCTCCATTGTAGAACGCATCTTTTAACATCAGACGAGATAGCAATCAAATCAAACGCAAGCCTAAAAAGAAACGCATTTTGAGTGTCGGTCTATGTCACAGAGTAATAGAATATCCTCCATGGTCTATGTGCACCAGTAGATAATTTATGAATTTTATTATGAACGATTTGCAAGCGCTGGGCCCATGCATTCCAATAACACCGTCGCTGATTCAAACAGTATTTAAAGAATAGCTATTATTTAGAGAGAAAAAACGTTAGTAATTAAGCGTATAATAATATATTAAAATAGGGGGGGTAACACTTATGTCGGGAGAAGAAATACAATTGCGTGTGTGGATAGGCCAACCTGTACATTGCCAGCGAGGTGGAGTGTTGCTCAATTGCCCTTCGAGGGTATCCAGGGCCCAGTTCAGCCTATAGCAGTGGGTTATTAAAGATTGATGCAGCAGATGGACTAGACGCGTGTTCTATGGGAGTTAATCTTCTGTACGTAGGCCTACTATACTGCTTACTATAGAAACTGATGCGAGTGAAACAATTTTTTATTTTATGTCACGATTATTTTATTTCTGTGGAAGTGAATTAAATATGTTAAAAGCAGCTTATTTTTGCCCAACCTGGGTTCAATGGTAGACCAATGGGGCGTAAGACGATGATGCTGATCTTTTAAGCGAATTGACAGAAGACATCACCAAGAATTGAATTTGAAGCAAGTCTTTAAAACACCTAAGTAGATAAAAACAACACTTCAGGCTGGTTCAATTTTACTGAATTTTACGCACAATTGTTCGCTCGTTCATTATTTTCGTCTCACGGTAGAGTGGTTAAAAATAACTGATAGGCCGTAAATAAAAATCATACAGTTCGTAAAAACGTCTGCTTCATATCGTCCAACTCTGCAGGCATCTGTGGTTGTACTATGAACTGTTGGCTTGTAAAATATAAACATAGGTACGAAAGTACATTTAGCTCGCTTTTGTAGGTATAGAGTACACACAGAGATACTCCGGAACGTACCTACTATGAGCTATGGGACCAAACTCGGAACAGGGAGGTGTCACTCCGCAGTTTAGGTATGTTCGGCCGGCGCTCCGTCCAGGTGGACAATGCAAGGCAGAAGTCAGTGGCCGCCCGCACGCCAGCCTCGTCGCACGTAACTAAGCATACGTGATAGAAAGAGAGCGGTATATCTAGGTGAATATATAGCGAGCGGTATCCAGCGCTGTGCGAGTTGAATTGCTACTTTATTGCCTCGTAGATAGAGTCCTTATTTATTTCAATTTCTTTGCGGAGTTAACTTTCTGATAGTAGTAGTGATTTATTCTGTGCCCGGAATCGCGAAAAAATATATTTGCTGTTCCATACATTTTGTCAAGGGTGAATAACAGTTTTGTATGGAACAGCTGTTACTAAAACTTGTTCTCGATGATAAATACAAAGCTCCATAGAAAATTCTACTGTGACGTAACGTAACCTAGAAGGAATTATCATTGTTAACAGTTAGGCCACAGAATAAATATTAGTACTAAGTTAGGCTGTACTTCCACCCATTGCCTGAGATTTTTTGTAACGGGCGCTGGAGATTCCGCAAAGCAGCTTCTGTGCTGTGATCAAACTCCTGCGACTCTCACTCTCTGTTATCTGATTCCCGTGACCACAGGAAGATTTTCCGAATATTTAAAAACCCTGGTTTTATCTAAACTCAATTCTGTCCTTGGAAAGGTTATTGGGTTTTTATTTCAAACACATCCTGAGCCTATTGTTATTGGCGTTGATTCGGCGAACCCAGAAGTTTCTACATGTGTCATCAAAGAATAAAAGTGTTATTTAACCGTTTACCAGCCCCAGGCAGGCCGCTAGCGACAGCGACAGTCGTCTCCTCTGCTAGCGGCGCCTGCACTGGAGGCACTTCCATTAATAAGTATTATTATTTTATGCATGATTGATAGTGGGTGAACTGCCAAAGCTTGCCTAATGACTAAATTATTATACATTCCTGAGTAATAATTCGTTAAGCTAGTCCTTGCTTTGCACGAGTTATCAATAATTACAGTCTTTCAACTCCGCATTAGAATACTGTAAAAAATGTATATTAGGTACCGATTTCACGATCGAGAGCGATTGAAATACTGGTGGCGCCATCTAGTGCTGAATAGCGGTACTACATGTAAATGTGCCCGGTGTCAAAATTTTCTTAAAAAACATTTTGTTGCAGGCGACAACGGCAGCACCCATGCTTTGTACCTCGAAACCATAGTCGAAGAGACGAGCGATGACCTGCGCTCTGAACGCTCCTCAGCTGCGACATGGCTCTCCGACTCAGATGCAGATTCAGTTATACATGTGCGAGGAGCCGCGGGTAAGTACACATCTATTTATAAATAAAAGTGTTCTTTTGTTTATTAAAATAGCAAACTAGAAACAACTTTATTTAAAAATGTTTTAAAAAAACAAATGATGCTACAAGAAAATTTTATACAGCGCCATCTAGTGTCGAGTAGCATTATTACGCAGTAATCCACGTTACTTGGCATCACAGTAAAGTTATATATTGGGGGGGGTAGTTACTTAGTATCAGTCTAGATGGCGCTATTTACGAAAAAAATATTTACATGTAATAAATATTATTGCAGTACGGAAGCAATATGTAGGGTAGATTTTAGTAAACAGCTAGTCGATTTCGATTTACATGATTAATAAACAGTGTATTGACAGCGCATTGAATGATCTAGCTTCATTGTTGATGTTCTACTTTCACAAGATTTTGGCAACTAGAATAATAGGGTAACTCAGACGTCTTGGATGCGATCCAAGTAATAAGTCGAGAAAATGAGCACATGCATACGAATCCAGCCGATGTCATTGTCATTGTCGGCGCCTGACCGAAGCCACGTATCGATCGTGCAAGCCCAGCCCTGAGCGTGGTGTACGCCGGCAGGTTCCGAGTGCGACAGCGAGTCGGAGCGCGAGTGGGCGTGCCCGGCCAAGCGGCGGCGGCGCGAGCGCGCCTCCTCTCCAGGCAGCGCGGGCTCGCTGTCCCGCTCCTCGAGCCTGGCGCAGTTCGAGTCGCTGGAGCGGTCCTGCGCTGCGCCCGCCTCGCCCAGCCTCTCGCCCGACTCGCTCGAGTCGCCGCCGCCCTCGCCCGCGCCCAGCCGAGCGCCGCCGCCGCGTGCGCACCTCTCCGCCGAGAACCTCAGCGAGGACAGCGGCTACAGCGAGCGCGAGCGCCGCGCGCCCCCGCCCGCGCATCGCCGCCCGCCCGAAATAACGTCGCGGCCGCCCGCCTCCGCGGCCAGCGTGCCGTGCCTGGCCGCGTCGCCGGCGCCCGAGCGCCGCGCACCGCCGCGCGCTGTGCGCGCCCTCTCGCTGCCCGCCGAGCTGGACGTGTGCGCCGAGCCGCGCCGCCCCGCCGCCGACCACCGCGCGCGCTTTCGACAGTCCTTCGAGGTGAGCGACTGCCTCACCGTCAGTGTGGCCGACCTCACCGCGCTGGACTACCGGGGCGGCACTCGGCGGCCGCGGCTGCCGCCTCCGCCGCCGCCGCGCGTGCCCCCGCCGCCGCCACCGGTCGCGACGCCGGCCCGCGAGCCGAGCGCCGGCTCCGACTCGACGACGGAGTCGGAGCGCGAGTTCGCCCGCGAGATGGAGACGACGGCGCGCCGGTTGGACGACACGGCGCGGCGAGCGCTCGCCGGCGCGCCGGACTACGAGCGCGAGCTGTCCGTGCTGACGGCGCGCCGCCTGCGAGACTCGTGGGGCGCCTGGGACGACGTGCTTCAGGAGCTGCGGCGCCGCATCGAGCCCTCCTCGCCGACGCCGTCACCGCCGCGCACGCCCTCGCCCGACCCCGTGCGGGAGCCCACCTTCACCTCCACGCCGCTCCGGTGCTCGGACGCCAGAGTGCGCTCCACGCCGGAGCTGCGCGCGCGCGCGACGCCGCAACGCGAGACGCCGGAGGAGCTGCGCGCCTCGCTGCAGCTCGTGGCGCCGCCAGCGAGCGCGCCGCCCGCACGGTCCGTGTCCGCGGGCTCGCGCGGCGTCACGTTCTCGCCGGTGGTGGCGGAGGTGTCGTGGCGCGAGGCGAGCGCGAGCACGGACTCCACGCCGAGCGACGACGCGAGCGACGCCGAGGTGGAGGAGGTGGAGGAGGGGGGATCGACGGAGGCGCGCGCGCCGCACGCAGAGTGCGCCTCCGCCATGACGGAAGCGGCCGCGCGCGCGCCGCGCAGTCGCATAGCCGGCTTCCTCTCGCGGTTCGCGAACTTCCGATTTTCGGGACGCAAGGAGAAGAATAAGTCCCGGGGCGCAGGCGCGAGCCTTCGGGGCGCGGCGGGCGGCGTCGCGCCGGCAGACGGAGCAGCGGCAGCGCGCGGGCCGGCCGCCGCGCCGCAGTACGTGCGCATCCCGCTGAAGGACGAGGGTGTGTCGCGCGCGGCGGCGCCCCCCGTGGCGGGCGGCGTGGCGCACAAGCCGCCCCGGCCGCGCCCGCCGCCCGCGCCCGCGCCCGGCGTGCTGGAGACCGACGTGGACACGCAGCGCACCGTGCTGCACGCGCGCTCCCTGCTCGCCCTCGCGCCGCCCGACCAGCGCGCCCCCCGCCCCCACAAGTCCATGGAGTTCCTGCTCGACAAGGACAGCGCCCAGATAGTACAGGTGAGTTGTCTTTCATTCACCCTTCCTCGTAACGGGCCGGCGACGCGGCCGCGGCCCGGTGTCATGTTTACAAACAGCGCGATCGATGCCGGGCGACGACCGGTACGCGCGCCCCGGCTGCATCTCCACCTATTTGCTAATTATGCAACAATTCGCGACTATACTCAGTATATAGTCAGGTTCCGCGAAGTGCCGGCGGCGAAAGTGATAGCATCTGGTCACGTCTGTCAGCTTCGTGCCTATTCAAGACACGCCGCAACGCCGACTAGTCCCCTCAAACGATAACTATTCATTGTCGCCGACAAATAGATCATTCTCTAGTTAATAAGCGCAACGCACGATAGACGTGAAGTAATAAATAACTAGGGACGTATCCCCGGGGCGACATTACGACACCGCCGTATTCACACTCAATACATTAGAGCCGACAGGACGGAGGTGAAAGTGCGCACATCTGCATTCTGTAGCTGAGCATTGTGTTCATTCCGCGTACATCACCCGTTGTGGGTGTAACTCTAGTTTTATCTCCAGTCACTAACAGATAATCAATACGCGCCGAGCCGGCTGACGGCTGAGGCATCAGCATTCCAGATTCAGCTCATTTCCAATTCAGCCACCGATGATCAAACCCTACTTTAGTGTCGATGCTTCCGACAGAATTCTTTATTTCGCGAGAAAAGGCGCGCGTTACGTAAAAGTGAATGATTCAAAAGCTCCGGTAACTTAATAACACTCAGATTAGATAACAACGGGAACAAAGAGCATTCTTCTCTCGAAAGAATTTATTTGGGCTCTGACTCTACCTCGAGCCAATAAGAAATGGTAAAAGACGCATTCCAACCAAAGGACATACTTACTTAAATCTACATTATTTATAATAAAAGTAGGTACTTTTTGTTCAAGGTTTGATCTCGGTTTGATTTCAAATGTGGGAAAATAATTATAATGTGCTATTCAAGATAAAATGGAAAAAATATGTCATTGAATACGTAAAACGTAAAACGTCCTATACCTTCGCTGGATAATTACTAATTAAGTACTAAGATATAATAAAGCTCTTACGCTTTATATCTGAACAATCTTTAATATCTTAGTTTTTCACTTTCAACGCTGTTTATTATTTCCATAGTTGCAAATACTTAGAACTATTACCAGAGAATAAATAATAGTACTAAGTACGTATTATTACTTACGTTGCGAAACCGAACATACAGAAACACCACCAAACAGATAGTAGGTAGAAACACTGTTGTGTACAGGTATAAACTGCTTCCCACGCCTCTGTTGTTAGCTAACATAACTAATAGCAATAAGTGCCTCTACAATTTGCACAGAAACTACGATTTATATAGCACCGCACTACGTTATAAAAATCCAGAGAGATATTTAACTTTTTGTTTTACTCGTATTTATACGGGAATACACACGTTTAATCAAATCGGATACTCCGACTATAGTTTCTTTAACATCCGGAACCATTTTCAAAGAGTGAAAACAGTGCCCGACGCGCGTGCAGCTGCGTCCTGCTTAGCACTGGATGTAATTGAAACTATAGTCGGAGTATCCGATTTAATTAAACGTGAGTATTGCCGTATAAATAAAACAAAAATGTGTCAAATCCACGTCAGTTTTCATGATAATATAAGATATATTACTAGCAAAATATGGGAAAAAAAAACTAAGGACTTTGGCAAATTACATAGCCGCCACGCCACGATGCAACACAGGGCTATACCTTCTCAGTTCTCTAAAGGCTGCTACAATGCAACTGCAAATAGCTGTACAACGTCTTTCAGGCCACACCCCGATAACTTGCTATCTCGTATAACTCTACCATTGAAAACCCCACCACCTTATAATAAGTATTACATTTACAATAAGGCATTCATAATCCATGACACACTAACCGCTAACACCGCTGCAACACTCAAATGACGTCACTCGGTATCAGTTTGAATTTTAATACCATAGTAGGTAATGTAGGTAAGTAGTAGGTACATACCTATTGTTTACAAACTATCCTATACCGTTGGAGAACCGTCTGTCGGCTATCGTTTTTTTTTACCTTATCAGCTGTTTTAATAGCATTAAATTACTAGTAAACAGGTAAGTTGGTAGTGTTGGTATTTTATTTCTGGATTCTTGCGTTGAAATACGTTTAGAATCGTATATAATTTACTTACTAGTCATTAATCATTAATTATAGAGCTTTAAAATAGTAGAGCTACGGAAGTTAAATGTCGAGGATGTGATAACACAGCAATTTATTAACAAATAGTAATTTCTAATTTGTAAAAGATACAATTGAAATAATAAATATTTATTACAAGTGAACAAATGGAAATTATACCTCTTGCACAAAATCTATCGAAAAATATCTACGTATTAAGTACCTATTAAAGGTACGTTGTAGAAAAAACATTGGAAAAAAATTGTCCACGTTTAAAGACCCCTATTATTACCCTTATATTTTCCTCTCAAATAATGACCTCACTGTCCCAGTTTGATTCATGCTTAGTTCGGACCAAAGATTACGAAGGATGCGCGATCGCGTAATAAAATAACGTTTGAAAATGACCCCCGCGCCGTCATGTTTACGAGTTGCGCTGGAGTGCGAAAGGAGATAGCACTTTTATGAGAGCAAGAGGGAAAGCGCACGTCTCGCTTAGTGAGCGCAGACAGGCGAGACAGTCCTTAGGGCCGTCTTCATGGGGCCATTTTAGGGCGCGATATGACATATATCTCCCTCCTTATATATATATATAATATCATTGGTTCGGACCTATTTTGCAGCCTATAATCCAAAAAGTTTTCACACATTTCGCTGTCAAATATGCAGGTATAGGTCGCGTCATGTAAAAAGAACGCTGGAAGAAAGTAGAGGGGGTGTGTTTGCGCATATTTACACTTGCGCACAAAAGTTCTAGGCTTATTGTTTTAAATAATTATTAATTAGCCTTTTGCTCGCAGCCTCGTATATTGGTTATTGCTAGGTACCACCTCATACCACCAAACAGACCGATAAATCGCCTACTGCGCAGCTTAACCGCCAGCGTTCTTTTTACATGACGCAACCTATACTAGGTATGTATTACGTATTTTTCTATAGTTTTAGTGCTAAGAGTACTTGTTAAGACTTTTTTTTACCTACGTACGCTATACCTTCTTGAGATCTTATACCTACTTCCTGAAAACTTCGTAATAGTAACAACCAACTGCCTGTAGGTTTTTTTTTTCCGGTCTTCTTTCATTGAATCCTATCACTGTTCCTGGGAAACTTGCTCCTAAAAAGGGGCAATAACGATTGTGTAAAAAAAAACAATAATTTTCGTTCGAAAACAATTTTAAACAAGTTTAAACACAAATTATTTTCATAGGAGTGTTGTTTACAAATAAAATAATTCTGGCAGTATAGGTACTTTGCAACCTTTTTTATAAAACAGACACCAAAGAGATGTTATTAAGTTAACAACACAAGCATTGTTTCAAACATGGCCCCATTCATCCGCATGTCCCGCCACATCTGTTTCTTTTTTATCTGCCTCAGACTGCAACGGATTAACAGATGTGATCTCAAAGTATGACCTCCCATGTGCCATTCGCAAGGGTCATTGGCAATTTTAGAGAGCGCCTGAGAACTGTTAATGAGGTGGCTTGGCCTTGTCCGAATTGGTCAACTTTGACACTAAGACCTTGCTTTATAGCTGTCGTCTGTGCTATGAGTTATATAAACTGATTTTGATTTGACACGATTAAATAATAACAAAACATTTATTTAAGAAAAACAAATACATTATTTTATTAGAAAGGATATGTAGTTGATAATGTTTTATTTAATTTTATTTTAGAAAGTTTTTTTGTAGTGGTAGGACTCTACTGCAGAGTCCGCCTGGGGAAGTACCACACCTTTGCCAGTTATTCAATCGCCAAGCAGTAGTGAGCAAGCATTACTGTGTTCCGGTTTGAAGGGCAATGTTACTAGAGAAATAACTGGGTATGAAGAGATATAACATGTAATATCTCAGGGTGACGAGCGAAGTGCAGTGCAGTGCAGGATTGTGTTCGCAAGTTCAATTCTGGCACTGCTACTGTTAGTGGCAGGCGTAACGCTTACCACCTGGTGAAAGTCTTGCTCGTCTCGTCCCTTGAAAATATTAACAATTCTGTGGCCTTCCCTGACGACAGTTGTGCCAAAGCAAATCATTTTTAAATGCTGCTGATGCTGCCAGTCCCTATATGGTAGGTCAATTAATCGCAGAACCGTTTACTTTATCTGTGGCAGGACCAACGATTCTACGGCTTCCACTTTTAACTTTGAACTGACTCGAAAAGTGTCGATTTCTTCTATATGTAGACAGACTGAACCATTAGAAGATGGCTGTAACAGTAGGCCTATTAAAAACGTAACCTAGGGATAACAGCTTACTAACTTAGCTAACAGCTTTTGTACCTATAGGTACATAGCTATAGGTCCACATGAAGACTTTACAGGCATAAACATATTAGCTCATAGGCTTAAGACTTGTGGTACAATTACTTCAACTTGCTAACAAACATCGCAAAGAGGCAGACACTTAGCTACCAGGGAATATTCTCTATTACAACCGGTTGTCTCATGTATTACCTTGTAACTGTTGTAACACGTTGAATGTTTTATGTAAACACGTTGTAGTGACCTTGTTGCACTGAGTTGCATACAAATAAGGTTTTTCTTTGCGTGAGATCATCTTGGCATCTTAGTGGTATACAAATAACCAAACCAGTTTTAGCATATTACCTAAATATATCTCCTAGCTCCTTTTGGATTTTGAAAACAAAATCCTAAAAACGTCTCATGCCAATTTCAAATTTAAACTAGCCAGCGTTCAATCAGCTTTAACCCCATACAGTTGATAATATATTTGGGTCCTCTCTCCCGGGAGAGCAAATTGCATTTGCTCACCAAATTCGATTATGGAGCCACGCGCCGGAATTATAGCTTCAACCCTTCATATACGAGTATGATATGAATCAATAGTACATGTATCCTGTTTTCCCTGCTTTTGGGTAAGTGCTTCACGAAAAGATTACCCGCGGCTTCGCCAAAGTGACTTTAGTGATTTACAACATTATAGACAACATTTTCCTTGATGCGTACCAAACGTTTTGACTCTATGTTCCTAATTCGATTGATCGATTTTCTTGTTTCCTGAGGGGTATAAAGCACATATTTTAGGCCCATTTCATTCCAGGCTAGTCTAGTGTGTTTACTATGATAGACCGCAACGGCACTTACACTGGTGAGCTGTAGCCAAACATCTATAAGCCATCAACCATAAACAAGAGTGAACAGGTATCTTCTAAGTCCTCGTGCTTCATCTTCTAAGTCTGAGGAAGGGTCCGATGGAAGTAGTGAAAGGGTAAAACAGACCCTGCCTTAGTATTTCAATCAATACTGTCTCTCCAAGTCGGATCTTTTATCTCACTGAGTTTAGTCACAAAAAAGCCACAAAATTACCTAAATAGTCAACAATGATAATCGTGCATGTTCCAAAAATATTAAGTAACTAGAACTTTGTTTGCTAACGCTACTTTCTTCAAAATTAAGACTTGTTAGACGAATTAACAATAACTTTTACCTATCCAACAGGGCTAGGATGCGCACCGCTAGCATCTAATATATCGCGGTGACGAGCGCAGTGCATTGTGACGCAGGATTTTATCATCATCAGCCCGGAGACGTCCACTGCTGAACGAAGGCCTCCCCCTTAGACCGCCATACTGTACGACAACCTGTCATTTGCATCCACCGGTTGCCCGCGACTTTTACAATGTCGTCGGTCCACCTAGTGGAGGCCTTCCTACGCTGCGTCTTCCGGTTCGCGGTCATCACTCATGAACCTTTCTTCCCCATTGGTTGTCAGTTCTTCGAGCGATGTGTCCTGCCCACAGCCACTTCAACTTGCAAACCTTGCGAGCTATGTCGGTAACTTTGGTTCTTTGGCGAATATCCTCGTTCCGGATTCTATCGCGCAAAGTAACTCCGAGCATAGCTCTCTCCATTGCCCGTTGCGTTGATTTTATTCGCAAGTTCATAATTCTGGCACTGTTAAGGACAACCTGTTACCACCAGGCGAACGCATCGCACTATTCATCACTCCATTGCAAAAAAAACCTTATTCCCAGACCCAAGATAAATAAGTTCTAACTACATAAATATTCTCCTCGCTCAATAAATGCATTCAAGTAATATCCCGAGCTTTGACCGGAAATCCTGGCTCGGATTTGCGGAGCCCGGATGTAGCTAGTTAGGGAAATGCGATACTTCCGGCGTACCTTCATCGAGATATAGGCAAGTTGTGATGGATAAATTGATTTAGGTATTTTATGAATGTTATGAAATTATCATAGACATACAAAGTAAATCATTGGAAATTATATTTGGTTTCTGGTCATGTGATAGTTCAATTATAATGTCAATGAAGAATCACGTCTAAGAATCATAGTATATAGGTAGCTACAATAATTTTCTCATAGAGATTTTTAAAAAGATAAAAAGTTTTTATTTTTGTTTTTTTTGAGAGTATTGTTTTGTATTGTATTTCTATAGTTATTTTCTTTGAAGCACAAAAATTTGAATTTTTGTTATTTAATATATTTATTTATTGCATTAGGAAGTTATCAATATCAGCAAAACCAGGAGCACCACAAATACATTGATGAACTTAGTAGTAACTCAGTGAACACGCCTTTTAAGATCTCAATAAATAACGTCTTAAAAATATAGACACGCCTTCATAAACATTCGAAACTTTCAAAAATAAAATAATAACATTGAAAAAAACATTCGGCCATCATTTATATTTAATTCAGATACAGGGAGGTATTCTGATACGGTGAATTTAAAAAATTACATTTTGTACTGGTACCACAGATAGCATAACAGTACCTCTCTGATATAGGCTTCAACAATTTTCTTTGTGACTTAAAGTAGGCCATGATCACGACACGACGAAAGAATAAGGTGCCTATTACATTTATTTAAGGTTTTTTAAAGCAAACTATTTAATAAGATAAGTAATATAAATATTTGGTTACATTTAGAACGGTGTCGTTTCGCGAAAAGTTTACACAGAAACGCAAAAGTACTAATAAAAATATTTATTTTCACGATATCTAGAGCAAATAAGCTGACACTTCACTTCCACCTCTTTATCAGGTGTAGAAATAACTATATTTATTTTCTGATAACGGTCGGTTACCTGTGGAATAACCGACCTGTGGATACCCTGTGGATACAGTAATTCGTATTACTGAATTATTTTTATAGAATTAAAATGTCCGACTCAGATATAAATGTACCGATAGTACAGTCAGCATTAAATAGTTGCTGTCTGTCAAGGACTCAGCTCAGTATAGTTATAAACAGTTACCTACAAAAAAATATTTAATGGAAAAACAAACCTGGTTAATATAAGTCACCTAGGCGAAGCGAAGAAAAACTGGTTAGCTAGATCAAATGCTTTAGGTATTTACTATTAAATATCGGTCTTACAAAAAATATACATCTCACATAAAGATATTGTCTAAAGAATATGCTAATTTGTTACACGATAAGATGTACTTTACTCAATCATATAAAATCCTGAAAACAGGATAAAATAAAAGTCTGCAACGAATTATTTAATAATAAAATTTCGTTTCATATAACGTTTATATGAATGATTTTAAGAATGAAACGTTTTCGCCGTGTGGTTGATTATTATCATAAATAGTTTTGGTTTTTCCTCGCAAGTGTGATGAAAACAGACGTATGGAACACGTGTGCTATTCGTCATTACACTCTCGACTTCCTTAACGCGCTCGCATGGGGTTGCGCGCATACCGCCTCTAGTGTATTGCATTGACCGACTAGCATACACCCACACTCTTGTATCATAATGTACTATTAGATTAGCTATCAACATTTATACAGTTTCTATGTATTTGTAACGCGGGTGCAACCGCGGAGTGCAGCTAGTAGATATTTAATATTCCTAGATCTCCAGAAGTTTCAGATTAACGTTTTAGGATTCATAAAGATATGAAACTTCTAAAGCATGCTATAAAATTTAGACTACATAACTAACATTGTAAATGAACGCTGTCTAAAAGCTTACAATATATTATTACGGAAAACACTGGGAGCGTGAGTAATAGTTATTTCAAGTATTCCTGCTGCTCTTCCTTGTGAAGAGCTCTGGGTATTGGTCAGTGATTCACGGATAGATAACGAGTCGGTACTTACTATATTATCTAATATTTATTTATGAGTCTGTGTATTATTTTTGCATAGATATGTAGGATAATATGTAATAGGAAGCTGGTGGTGTAGGTATGTATGTATGATATATGTAATAAGTAATATATATATTAAAACTTAAACAGTAAGAAAAATTATGACCTCTGGCAGGACTCGAACCTGCATACGAGCAATCTCTGGGTTTCCATCCCAACTGCTCAACTCCATCAAGTAAGAGGTCATAATTTTTCCATAGAAAACCCAAGTGTGGGAAACACTTCATATATAAAATATTCAGTAACATGTATAATATATGTAAGCTACATATGTAGGTATGTATGTGTAGTTTTTATAATTTATTTAATTCTTTATTGCACACATAAATACATGAATGTACAACAGGAGTACTTAATGATAAAGCATTTTCTACCAGTCGTCCCCGCGGTTAAAGAGATGATGGCGTACAAAACAAATGATAGTCAAAAGCAAATACAGTAATTAAATTTCAACTAAGTAATAACTAAAAATATTTTGTAAAATTTTAATGACTGATAGATACTGGTTTAAGTATAATGTATAATGTGAAATATTAAAATTGATCAGTACATAAAAAATTGGTAAAGTATGGATATTATCTGTGTAAATTCTGACAATTCTTTGCAAAAAACCTGATGATGCTATTTCGTTTTTCATAGACAGAGAGAGAGAGAGAGAGAGAGTTAGAGTTATTTTTCTTTTCTTTTTTGAAAACAACAAATGAAAAACTTCTCTTAGATAACCTAATGTTGACTCTCTTTTTTTTCTACATGTGGAAAATTAATTATAATTCTGCTCTATAAAATATAAAAATAAAAGTGCCTTAATTTTTACGGTTAGGACCTGGAAGGAGCTGACTCTCTTTTTAGTATTAAATCCGTGGTTAGGGTATTTTTTATTTTAGGTAATCATAAGCCAAGAATTATGCGCTTGCACGTATTTTTTCTGCGTAAACAAATTACTTATGCCAAAACCAAACAATAACAATACCTCCAACTGTTGTATACTGTATCTCTAGTGTACGCTGTATACAACAGTTGGAAATTAACGCCTGATTCAATCACATATCAAACAATACCTGCATACTTAGCACAGAATGCAAACTTTTTGGAAATACTTACCTACGTAATTTGGTATCTTAACTATGTATGTACGTACATAATGTACAACAAAAATGTCCAAACGTGTCTTCGCAAGTAAACAAATCTGACCTATAAAACCTACAACACGTCAGCAAGCCCCGCTCCAGACTATCTGGCGAGATAACCGGATGACCGGCTCGCTAGCCCGGATAACCGTGCTATATCTGGAAATGGGCCGCCTCTCTCGCATCTACTCTTTGTTGAAAGCCTTTTTCATTTACACGAACAGTTTGTGGTGTCTCTGGTTCTACATTACTCTATGTTATTTACAACGAATGCTAAGTAACGAATGGAATGATGTATTATAATAGCTTAAGACGTTCTCAATGCGCTCGTGGTGTAGTTGTAAAATTTTCACATAGTTTTTATTTATTTATTTATACCTACTATAGATTGCCTATAATGCCTACTAGACTAAAATCCTACGCTGGCTAAGTATACTGTATGAAGCCTATTTTCAGTCTTCGGTAATTGGCATTTTAGAAGGGAGTTAGCTAAATGAATTATAGAGATTCACGTCTTTAAGATTACCGATGGCAAGGGCGCAACCAAAAATGTTGTCTGTTTTGGTTATCTCTTTAATCTACCCTACTCTATCATTTATTTTTTAATTTGTAAGGATCTTGAACAAGGGTTAATTGATGGCCTTTTAACTCGGTTAAGAGGGGTATGTTGAACTTTTATTGATATTAATTTAGAGAGTAATGAGTTTTGTTGGATCGTTGAAGTTAATAGCGCCATAGAAATGATAAAAAAGCTTATAAAAACCTAAGCAAGCTTCGTAACGACGTTATTTTTACTTCAAATTAAAGATCCAACAAAAGGTAAATTAAAACACCATTCTTCATTCTTATACATATAGTATTCATTAACTTGTTACTCTAAAACATTTTAATTTGCTACTTCCAGGTTCAGTCAGTTGTTGGTAGTTGACTACATTATTTTTTTTACTAATGAAGCGTTTACTTGAAAAATATCAAATAAGTTTGTACTGTAATGAAAGTACCTCCTTGTAGATAAAAACTTTCATCGTCCACGTTGCGTAGCGGAATCAGTGCGCCATATTGAGCAATGCTAACGGAAGCACGTTTAATTTTGGACTAACACCGCATCAGACCATGCCCGAATGCTAAACAGTAAATACCACAACGATTTCATTTGAAATTCGAATCGAAACGCAATCGATAACTGACACTGGCCGAATGTGCGCGAAGAAAGGCGGACTTTGCACGTTCGAAAAATAAAAATCGTTTATTGAAATGCTGGCTCTATCGAGTTACAAAAACAAATAACACTCACTCGATGATTGCCAACCTATATTGATAAGTTCTGTAATGTGTATAGCTTTGGTGTATAGATATTTTTTCTTTCTTTAAAATTTTTGATTATATACGAGATAGAGAGCTAGGTCCTCCAAGTTTAAAATGGACTTTATTTGAATCTATGTTTTTAATAAAGTCCAGCCCAAGATAAGTCTTGTAGAGCCTAATTTAATTTATAAAATGTTCTTGCGTTGTGTATGTGCCAGCAGTGTGCCAGTGTATTCCGATTTAATGATTTGTTTTAATTGTTTTTTTTTTCTTTTATTATTTTAAACCTCTTTCACAACAACAAGCATAGCTGACTCAATCAGCCAGTCCGTGTCGAAATGTTCAAATCTCACAGGTTCAAATAATATTCTTCAGAATATCGACCTCGTTCGTCGGAAGTTATTTTCCAATTGAAAGCTGTTCATTTCAAAATGGTATTCGGCTGACAATAGTGCGGTTATCGTGAGAGGACAAGTCACTAGATCAGCTATTCCAAACAGAAGGCCAGCAAATCGTAAAACCATCTTTAACAAACTGAAATAAAATGTGTACAAATACAGACAGTCTTACTTAAAAACCTTGCTTAAATTTAAAAACGTCATTTAATTTCCGCGCATTATAAAAATTAGGTGCGTTTTATTACCGGTAAAGTTTAGATGTTTGATTCACAAGGACGCGTCCACCCTTACGCTACCATACACATATAGGATTACTATTTATAAATATCGGAAACAGTTTAGTTTTTTTTTTGTATTATGTATTTTTTTATCAGCTACAGAGGCTTATAGGTTTTAGCGAAGTTTTTAATAAACGCTAATGTTATTTTAGAATTTCGTGGAATTCATTTCATTTTCATTAAAATAATTCTTATATTCTACTTTACGTGTATTTCTCTATAACTACAAGCAAATAAAAACTTTCATGCTATTTTTAAACAACAGCGACACCTCAAAGTGACCTTTGCCACAGAATAAATAACAATACTTATCCTTTGCCCCGACATTCAAAGACTTGAGAATAGCTGCAAAAGGATCGAGTTACGCTTATTATGTCGAATTTCGTAGCGTGGGAGCTACTTTTCTTTATTGTAGGTGGTTAGAATGATGTAGGAAGGTAAGTGCTCCCGGTAACTTGTGGTAATTTCTGATTACAATGTTTGGTAAGAAGAGGTAAGAAGAATTTAGCATAATATTTTAGGGCATAATATTTTAGCATAATATTTTAGTATAATATTTGTCAAGAAATTAAATAACTAAATAAACCTTTGCTTGTGAATTGTAGTAGATTTGTTACTTTATACTTTATAGGCGAGTATATAGTCAGTAAAATGAGTTATTGTAATAAATTCGTATTATTTCGTTTGCACAAACTCTGCCTACTTATTTTATAGGTATATATGTATAGGTAGGTACTTATTTATTTCCAATTGCCACTCTGCCAGTGTCAAGTTATAATAATTTTCATGTTATATTTGCATCGAGCATCAAGAGAAAGTTTAATTCATCAAACAAGTCGCAGTCAACGTCAAACAAAATGAGTCGGTCAAGTCCAAGTCATGCCTTATTAAAGTGGTGGCAACTTTATAAAGTTGCCTCCATCGTCCTTTATAAAGCTGTCTAGCCAGTATACTGTCTTCGATGGAGGCAGATACTACAATTAGATCACTTTCTAACATTTATGCACATACAATAATAGTTGATTAGTTAAATGAAACCACCTTTACATCATATTAGAAAAACACAAATTTAAGGAATGAATACATTAAAATATAGCGACAACATGTTTTTTTCCTCATAAACTGCAACACCTGTTTCCCGCCAAAACTCTACCATAGAATAAATAATAGTACTACGTACAGAAAGTTCACTCCGCAAAGGAATTAAATAAGGACTCTTATCTACTAGGCAATAAAGTAGCAATTCAATTTGCACAGCGCTGGATACCGCTCGCTATATTCACCTAGATATACTGCTCTCTTTCTATCACGTATGCTTAGTTACGTGCGACAAGGCTAGCGTGCGGGCGGCGACTGACTTCTGCCTTGCATTGTCCACCCGGACGGAGCGCCGGCCGAACATACCTAAACTGCGGAGTGACACCCCCCTGACTCTACATCGCCTTTACTACGAGCACAGATAAAATAATACAGCAACGAGTCTACGAGTAATATAGGTACCTCAAATACGCAACTATGTTACTGACAGCTTTCGAACTTCTATTTTCAATGATGATAATTGGACGGTTTTATTGCGTTATCTTCTTCAATAAAGATTGGATAATTGGCCATCAGAGCCCGTAGTTGGGCTTGATTGGTGCAGTTTGCCCCAGAATGTTATCGGAACCCCGAATTGGGGCGCACTCGAAAATAGTCGTTAAATTGAACCAACGACCAATCAAACGTACGGAAGCGTTCTAAAATTGTTGTGCCGGTGGTTTACAATAATAAGGTACTTTTTATTGGAAATAGTATGATTTATGTGATTCACCATCGAATATCCCAAAGATATGAACGCAAACGAAGTAATGATAGTGTTCCTGTAATGGGAAGTTTTCTGACTGCTGTCAAAACGTAGTTCTACAGCCAAAGGATAGACGGCGCTGACGAGATATGGCCCACTTTTTTCACATTTTTCTCTTGTAAAAGCAGTCACTCCTTCACTGCTTCACTTCACAGATCGCCTTCGTTGGTGAAGTGCTTTTCCAAGTTTTCTTGTATCATTTTGCTGAAATTCTGATAAATTGTTATTGTTACGTTACGTTATTGTTATTATTTTATGTTGATAGTTATTGTTATTTTTTATTGATAGTAATTAATTAATTAATTGGCAAGGCGCACTTACTCATTTGCGTGGAATAAGGAAAGAAAGAAATACAATGGGCAAGTACTTTGTTAGGCAAACAATAACCACAAAAAACGCATGAGAGATCTGATATAAATGAAATAAGGTTACTTTTTATTTTTTTGTCATTTTTACTTACCATAGACTAGATAGTGAAACTGTTGAACAGTTTCACTATCTAGCCATGTCTCTTCATTGCCATCGAACGGATTTTTATGAACTATATTTTTTTTTTATTGTCTGTCAGAAAATCGCCCATTAGGTACCTATTGCTAGAAACAAAATTAAGTAAATAGGTTCGCTAACCATAGACGTGAAAGTCCATCGGGAAATTGCATAACCGTACTTCGACAAACTTGTAAAATGTTCGCGATAGTAAAACTCTGTACAATATTACCAATAGTCATTCTGGCACAATGCCAAAAAAAATTGCCGAAGAATAGGAGAAACTTAAACTTTGGTCTTTAGGGAGTTCGTTTTAGTGTTCAAATTCCCAATGTCACGGTCTGTAAGATACTTTTATTTGATTTTGAGACCCTGCGGATGTCAAATCGCTGGCTACGTGCCCTCGAATGCACTTGAGAGTCCAATTTTCCAGTTGTGAGCATTTCGCTCAATTCGCTTGCTACGGTAAGCATTTGTGTCTGTTTTGCTTACCTAATGGCTGGGAAAATGGGAAAGCTTAAGGGCCGAATAATAACTGTTTTAAAATGTATGTTTGCGCTTACTCAAAGAAATAATTTTGACACGATTGCTTGTAGCCTTATCGGGGGCAATAGTCAAAGGTATAAAAATTTTAAGTTGTACCTACGTAACGTACAGATAATATTGATCAGAGTGCGGGTGAAGCCTGGGCTCCTAGGTTTCACTTTTTGTTTTATTTATACGGGAATACTCACGTTTATATAAATCGGATACTCCGACTATAGTTTCGATCACATCCGGTGACCTTTTTTAAAGAGTGAAAACAGAGCCCGACTCGCGTTTAGCTGCGTCCTGCTTAGCACACACTTCACTTCACTTGTCATATGGGAATTACACGTACGCAAATACGTCAAGAGACGTCAAGGCTCTACATCACAATAATCACGGTATATATTTGTGTGAGTGTAGTTAGCGTTTAATAAGCGAAATTGTGACACTTAGGAGGCTTCGCACACTTTTTGCGCAATATTTCAGAACTGCAGGCTAATCATGTAACTGTTCGGGATCGCGATTTGTCATAAATGTCACTTGTCACTGTCACAGCTTCACGGTATCACGGCGGGATTTCTCTCGCTATCGTTATCGAACGAATGCATTGATTTCCTAATTATGACAGGCAAATCCGACGGTCTTTTGGCGTTTCGTCCTGCCCTGCAGGGTCAAAATGAGTTTTGGCGGGACAGAGACAAGTGACATTTATGACAAATCGCGATCCCGAACAGTTACATGATTAGCCTGCTGGGTGTTTCCCGATAGATACAATTAGGTGTCTTCTGTTGTGAAAATCGGTTTCTTCTAGTCAAAATAGCTTCACCGAGCTTAGCCGACGAGATGGTGTCAAACGCCAGCCTATTATTTAGTAACAAAAAGAATTACGTAATGGTACGGGATGTTCCAGGCCGATGATTTTTTGACATGTACACAAAGGAGAACAAAAATTTACTAAATCGGAAAGAAAAAAAAAACTTCTCCGTACTAAATGACTGGTTGTGTGATCCATTATGTACAGGCAAGGCCTCGTATTATTTCTCCAATTTTGCAAACTTTTGCTCTACCTACCTGAAGTAGCCTGTATTGTAAGTATATCCGTAAAATTTTCTAACAATTAGCAATAGTCTTATTAGGTCTTAGGGTAGATGACTGATGTTTATATCGTTGAAACCAATAGCTTTGATGAAGAATTTAAGTAAATATAGTATGTTTATTAAAAAAATTATTTAAATCGGTTAATAATGTTCCGATATATGAGCATTTAAAGTTTTTGTTAGAGACAAGTCTGTCCCTTTCCCACAAAACAAAAAATGACGTCACGCCTTACTTGTCAGAATATAATTTATATGGCGTACAAAGAAGTGACGTCACGATTTGCTGTTTCTTCTCTCTGTCTAGCATGATATTAAAATGCTTATAAGTTGCTTATTCTTGATCAGTTTTTCAGTTTCTTTTCATTAATCAGCTATATTTATGGGCCACATTTTAATAGGACAATAAAAAAAAACAGTCTCTAACCTATTCCCATTTGACAGCATAACCTCAACGCCATATTGTCTCGAGTCCTCACAATACTCCATGAGGGAGTTTGATTACGATAACTTCTGCCGCCAACATTCAATATCAATTAGAATACCTGCCTAAAACGGATTAGTATGGTTGCTGCATAGCATAACACGGATGTTGGCATAATATCGACGTCATGTTATAATGGGTATCCGTTATTATGGATGCAAGACATGACCTAAATGATAAAAGTGACGGTCGATGAAAATTATACTAAAATTGTTATACATATTAACGTTTAATTTGTTTTAAATTGTTTCTACAATTTCGTATCAATGGTCAACAATCTGAAATCAAGACGCTTTTAGTGCTCTATATAGGCAATATTCACAATGTAATAATAATGAGTTCGTTTTTTTTTTTAATACAACCGACTTAAACTTCGAATATCTGGATGACATGTTCATATTTTCTAGTAATTTTGATTTAAAAACCAAACTACTGAACCGATTTCGATATAATTTATATGGGATCACCTCTGAAGTATTACCTACCAAAAAAATAACTTCAAAATCAATTCATAATTGCGTAACATACATACAAAAAAACAACAAAAAAAACATACAGGCGAATTGAGAACCTCCTTCCTGAAGTCGGTTGAAAAGTATTTTTGAGTGTCTATGAATTAGTCTATAATACAAAACCACACGCGTCCGTAGTCGGGCATACGTCGGAATGCGCGTTCGCGGCTATGTTCGACTATTTCTGTACACGGAACTGAGTGGATGCCTTCCCTGGAATCCACACTCCAGTGATCTGATGAGATCGGAGCTCGGCAAATACCAGGCCCGATAGTTGTTTAGACGTTATGCAAATTGGGAAAGCGTTACTAACACCCCAAGACCGACCAAAATAATTTGTAGTCCTAAATAAATTTCGTTTATATTCGTAACTAGCTGGCCCGTCCCGGCTTCGCACGGTGGTAAATACCCATTTTAAACCAACTTAAAAAAAAGGAAGTTATCAATTCGACACATACGTATGTAATATAAGCTGTGCCCCGTGGTTCCACCCGCGTGATGAAGAAAAACGGGAAAAAAAAGCAAAAAAACAACATCGCATCGAACAAAAACAAAACAAAACACAACAAAACGCATCGTATTTTATTTTGAATGGACTACCCAAATACCAATTTTTATCACTATAACTTTAAAAACAAAGAACTTCCACAGACTCCTCCTACCTATAGACTACCTGTCACCTGTCAAATTCCAGCTTCAGGGATCAATTAGTTTTCGAGATTTCGTGTTTAGTCAGTGAGTGAGGGATTTTCGCTTTTAAATATACAATGTGTAACAAAAAGGTTCAATACTGAAGGGCATGTATGTACTCATCATTATGAACAACTTTTACTATGGGGCCAAACCTGAATTTGCAAAAAAAATATCAGCTGTTCCATACAAAAAGTTCATTAACCTTGGACAGAATGTAAGGAACAGCTGTTATTTTTTTCGCGTGTTTGTGGTTGGCTCTGTAGTAAAAGTTGTTGATAATGATGAGTACATACATACCCTTCAGTATTGTTGAACCTTTTTGTTACACGTTGTATAGATAGACAATGGTAATAGGTCTGTGTTTAGATTTCAATTGGTTAAATTAAAAAAAAAATGGGAAGCACGCTCAGCTTCGCCTTATAGCTCAGTTGTTAGGCATGTCTGCCTTCAGCAGCTGTATGGCGTGGGTTCGATCCCACCCAGGACAAAAATGTATGTGACGAACATAGATGTTTGTTCTGTGTCTGGGTGTAGTAGGTATGTATCATTAGTATGTTTTTTTTTTTTTTTTAAAACATTTTTCTGGTTTCCATATTACAGCTTTGCTTAGTTGGTGGCTAGATGGCGTTATGTGAAAAATGCCCACCGAAATTTATTTATTATTATTATTTCATGAGGTGTGTAAGTACATATCCAATGATGCCAGAAATATTTATATCCACTGTGGATTTGATGGGCTAGTTATTGATGGCCAATTGAGAATTCCTATGTTCTGGAAGTCGGCAGTATTGACGTAAAAGCGGGGTTGTGTGCGAACGTAGACATTTCTGAACTCTATGGCATTGACGTAGGGAGAACGATTCCACGCTTGATGATAACTCGGTGAATATATTTTTTTAGATTTTTTTATATGATATAGGCTTGGGTTTGACTGCCATCTCGTCTGATGATAAACGAAGATGCAGTCTACGATGGAGCTCGCTTGCCTAGAAGAAACCGATTTACTCACGACTTGAAGATACCCAGATTATAATTATCGGGAAACACCCACTCGGGCAGCGCTACCCACTGTTTAAAAGTTCGAGTAAAGAAAGTGGAATCAAACCGTTTCGTATGAGTTTTGAATATAGTAGATACTGTACCCCCCCCCCCCCCTCTAAATATTTTTAAAAAATTAAATTTATTTTATTTAGTTAGTTTTCTTTTACTACTTTATTTAACTAGCTTTAACTACTTTACCTAGCTATAACTATGTTACCTAAGCTTCGTTTACTATGTACTACTTACTTATTATGTACTTCTAATATAAAATACCTACTTTTACTTAATGAACGTAATTTGGCCAAGTGATCGTCTAAAGAGGACTCTACGTTGTGAACCTTTATAACCCAAGATAGATTTGAGATGAGCCTAATAGTACCTAAACCTAACTAGTCTAGAATTCAGTGAAACCTAGTGTTTAACCTAACCTAACGCCTGTATCAAAACATATCTACCACACCAATTCTAACATTGCCATCGTAAAAGTGAAAGGTAATAAATATTTGTAGTAGTTTATTTACATAAGAGTAGATCTTATACACGATAGAATGATAGTAAAGAAAATACCATACAATATTCGATTCCTTATGAAGAACCTATCAAACCATTAGTAACTATTACTTATTTACACTGCTTTTCCTACAGTCAGTACACATATTAGTTTTGTTTTAGATACATAAAATATAGCAGTTGTTTCCTACGCCCTGCGGTTTAGTACACGAGTTATTCTGTATAATCAATAGGTACATAGATGATGCAATACCTTGTTATTTATTAGCCTACTCAACTTTCTAATACGGACCTACTTCCACTTATATGGGGTAAATAAATAAACATAGGGAAAACCATCTTGAGAATGGAACTTTATAAAATTACTGATTTAATTATTTTATTAAATACTTATTGAAATGTACAGATCATGTACGGATTCAAAATTGAAATAAAATAAAAGCTATGTACAAGATAAAAATAGTGGCTTAGGTCAGGCGCCCCTCCTCGCACCAAACAATAGGATTCTTCCTTGCAGGTCATCCTCCTTCCACTTTAATGAAGTACTCAAGACTTCATTTAATGGGGGAATTTCAATTACTTTAATAAGTTTCGATTCAAGTCAGTCTCATAGAGAAATTAGATACTACGTTATAGTCAGTCTGGTCTGTTAGCAAGGGACAAGAGGACACATTCCCTAAGTCTTGTAGTCTGTTTGTTCTCGACTAAGTCATCTAACCCCAGCGGCAAGTGGTCAACCGTGGGTTGTGGCGCCTGCAAAGTTTATGTTGGGGCTCTCCCGATCCCTAATCTCGGAATCAAGAGAGTCCCTAGGCGCAACTGACCTACCTAGCCTACAGAAAAGCAGCTAAAGAACTAGTCAGTAAGTCCGTGGTTTTATCAGTAAGTATGTCCCTACCTACCTATGAAATTCTCTTGCTCCTGATCATAGAATCAAAAGAATCTCTAAAAGCTAAAACAGAAGATAAAAGGTCAGGTTTTACCAAATCCTGAACGCTTCATTAGATAAATCTCATCTTAGTTAGTGAGCAACAATCTAGTTAGATAATTTAAGAATCCAATTAGGTATGTAAATACATTATGTATAATAAGCCAGTAGGTAAGTATTATCTATTAATATTGTCAGTTTCTCCTCTTTTAGTAAGAGAAAACATAACATGGCACGGCTAAGCTTGGCCAAAGAAAACACTAGAACCAAAGACAAATATACATGTCACAAGTTAAAACTATGGCTTTCAAATTGCCATCATTAAGATTTGATTTGGTATAATTATTATGCAAAGTTCACAAACTTAACGAGATTTATCCATTAGACCATAAGATTAACAAATCCAATTCCAGCTTGAATGGAATTTTACTCTCGCCGAAGAAACCTGAAATAAAGTTTCCCTAACGTCCCTATATCTCGGCGATCGAATACATTCGCATTCAGATGAAAATATTGGATCGGCGAGATTACCCTACCGACCTATCCTACACCTTTAATAGGGCCCTAATCTTTCTAGAGATAATAAACCCCAGGCAAGCAAGAGACGCGCGAGTCTCGTATTTAATTTTAACCCAACCTAATACGGGGTATTATCTAGATGATATCTAGACGTGCAAATACCCTTCTAACACTACACTGAACTATTCCTGACGGCGGTCAATCCGTAAAAGACACTAAGACCCCTAACAACCCTACGGGAGTCACTTCCAAGTAGGAACTGCCTTATAACACAAAGAACAGCCCTGGAACGGTTGTGAACATCCTCCTAACGTAAGACAGTCTATATGGATTCTGGAAGGCGTCTCTAAGCGTGCTTACAGCGACAACGATCCCGCTAGGGTGCAACCTGAAGTTGTCCAGGACCCAGAGGTTCTCTTAGAGCCACAATCCAAACCCCACACAAACCGGTAGCTTGGCTGTCTTTCTCTATGGGAAAGAACAAACCCTCGGTTCGCTACAAAACCCCGAGCCTAACAGATGGGGAACTTACAGGCTTTAATTAGCTCGGCGTGTAAGTTTTGCAACCATGTGCGAGTCACAATTGTCCAATTTATTGTTCGAAATATGATTTTAACAACAAACTTTACACTCACAAATTTAATCTTTGCACTTATTCCAAACTAGCGTGAAATAAACACCAGGTTTTAAGTTGAGCACTAAAAACACCAAAACAAGTAAAAAATTAAATTCACCTTTTCCCCAATCCCAAACAAAATTTAAAATAATTAATTAATTCCTTTCCAAATTAAAATAAGCAAAAATTGAGCAGAAATTCCCCTTTTTTAGAAGTTAAGTTACAAAGTAATTGGACAAGCGTAACGACCCTAACAAATACTGGAGCACAAGTGACCCGAATCTCCGCGTCGCGGCCTTTTATCACCTCGCTCCGGCTAGCGCGACTTTTCGACCTTCGTGCGCTTGCTTGACCTTGATCCTGCGAACTAGCTCGCGAAATACGGATCCTGTGAGCATGCCCGCGAAACACGGATTTCGCGGCCTTGCTCGCGAAACACGGATCCTGTGAGCTTGCTCGCGAAATCCGGATTTCGCGGCCTTGGGTGACTGTTTTTTTGTGACCATCATCATAATCAGCCCTCTCCAATCCACCCGCCGAGCGAAGGCCTCTTTGGGAGGTCAAATGAACCTGAATACCATCAGTTGCTCCGCAGAGAGATCATAACTTTAGATAATCAAAGTTAGGCATATAATTAAAATGAAAAATGTGTTTGTAGACTAGTTTATATTGATAGACAGTTAAATATATGCTAAATAATTTGAATGTACAAACTATAGGTCCCATTTAATAAAATTAAAGGAGCCTTCCCTATTTTAAACCAGTCTTCCTTTATTATTCCATTAGATCTATATCTTGTAATTCATAGACCCAGTATAATGTAACCAATATAATGTAAGTCCGAAGCCCCGGAGCAGCTGTTAATATAATTTTGTTATCGAAATTGGTACAGCCGTTTCGCTACAGCCAACCCCCAAAATTTACAGAGATGTTAATTTCTAATCGGAGTAAATTTTCCCAACAGTAAATCAACAATTCACAAATATTATAAGTATAAATTTACCACTTTTATGTGCAATTATTATTTGTCAATTTCCGAGTTTCAGCAATGAATTATGTGTAAGGGTAGTTCTATCGACTCTTTCAAATGTATGTTTTATAAATTAAAGCAGAAAATCAAACAGACTTTCATATATATAATTTTTCATCATTGAATACAATTATTTTATATTGATAGTAATATTTGGTAGCATAGTAGCTCCCAGAATTAATAATAAATACAATTTCATAGAATAGTTCGGTAGAACTACCCGCCAACGAGTGAGGGTGTTGTTTTTTTTTTTCATCCTATCACAATATGATTTAGTGTTTTTATACCAACTTGTAAACAATCATCAAAAAACTCCATACTCCGAGCTTGTTAATATATCAGCCATAAAGAAGGCTGTCCTTTTCACAGAAGTGCCCTCATCTGCTAAGGAATCTTGGTTGTGAGGCAATATCAGTCCTAGTGACAATGCGTCGAACTCTCTTACCAAACCTACTTTTCGTTTACCAAGAGATCCCCACGCATCCCTTCCTGACTATAAGCAAATCAATGGCAAAAATGAACAAAAATCCGTATAGCCTCTATATCCCGCAAAGGAGTATAAAATCTTTGTCAGCTTATTTTAAATTGGAGAATGTGTAGTGTAGTAAATCGGATGTTCCTACCTTGTAGAGTATAAGATCTTTATGAAATCAACGTATGTTGATGTTATGCCAGCTGGCCTAACCTAACTCCAATTCTCTTTCATAAAGTTCAACTTGAGGAAGTGTTTTGCTAACCCTCGAAGCCTGACAAACCGACTCTCATCCCGATAGTGCTATCAATTTGAGCCCCTCACTTTCTGTTATAATTATTTTTGTATATAAACATATATATTATTATTCTCTTGCACTCTCTTGTCACTAACCCCGTATTCACGCTGACTCAAATAGACATCACCATCCCATTGATAAAGAGTATTTGTAATATCTTTTGCACAACTCTCATTTACTTTTATTTACCAATATAATTAATTAATTAAAATCTAAATAATTATATTTTCCGTTACAAATTGAAGTAACAAATAGGTCCCAGACAAACACTATTCCATTTTACCTCTTACCCCCTTTTTTTTTTACCTTAGGTAAGTACCATTTAAATAAAACATCCACTATTTATCATCAACATTTTTATTTAAATCAATTACGTAATTTGATTACCTTTAAAATCATAACCATTACCTCACTTTACCATATTATGTAATTACCAACATCAGGCCACACTAGGGGGGGGGGGTCCTCGGCGGCATATCAACTCCGACATCAGACCGACCATTCAGCTCAACCAACCTTACTTACCTATTTATTACCATGCATTACCGTACCTGCTTACCATCTCAGAGTAAAAATATATTACTCTGAGAAGTCAGCGTACCATACTTACTAAACGTTTAGTTACCCAAGCTCATTTAAAAGTTACATTTCCGTTACCATTTTTCCGCCCAGTTACCATACTTACGCTATAGTAAGTATCGTAGCAACCACATGTTAATAGAACTTACAGGTTCAATGAAATAGATTATCATAGTAAATTAGCAAACACACAGTTAATAGGTATTGGGTACACGTATTGGGATAAAACAACAGAGTTTTAAATAAAACCATTAATTTATTGTTCCACAGCACTGAATTTATTAATTAAAGTAGGGATAATAAAATTGCAACCAGTTTTTGTTCTTAGCTTTGATTTTATTAATAATATAACATGACAGAATTATATTTCGGATACGCAACAAAGGTATGCGTCCACAGCACTGAATTTATCAAGTAAAGTAGGGATAATAAAATTGCAACCAGTTTTTGTTCTTAGCTTTGATTTTATTTAAATATTATAACATAACAAACTTATATTCTAGGTACACAACAAAGGTAGACAGACCATGTACATATAACGCAATTATCCTTTTATCAAATTTAGTAAAATTTTGCTAATGCTAATCAGCCTTTTATAGTACACAGTTGGTCTAAGCCCGCCATCGAAATATATTGCGCAGTTTTTTTTTCGTCAAAATAATTTTAAGATATCCTAAGGAAAAGAATCAATGTTCTACATTTATTATTTAAAGTTAACCCTGTAAAAACTTTAATAAAGATTAAACCTCACTAGGTATTCATAATGTCATATGGAAGGATTACTTGGATTCCTTCGATTTTCTTGCGCCTTCTTAAAAGATTCATACTGGTTTTTTTTAATTTTTAATTTTTTTTTTTTTTTTTTTTACTTCGCTTAACATCAGTTACATATTACCATCAGTAACACCTTAGCGTCTTAACATCAGTAACATCTTAACATCATTAAGATTTTAACGCTAAATCTTATAATATTGAACCTAGTTTTTTTTTTATAACATCACTTAACTTCATTAGCGTCATAACGTCAAAACATCATTATCATCTTAACGACTTAACATCAGTAATATCTTAACGTAAAATCTTATAAGTTCTTAACTTATTCTTACTTACCTTTTCCTAATATCGCTTAACACCAGTAAAGTTGTAATTGCGCGGTCTCTTCATTTTTTTATTATTTATCCTCTATTATTTATTTTTTTATCAAATGATATTCCGTTGATTATTACCCCAGTCTAACATTTAAACCACAATTTCTTATGTACCTGTTACTGTTTGACCACGACCTTCGAGCAAATCTATCTTTAAGCTGCCACTTCAGTATCAAACAAACTTACATAATTACATACAATCCATATCTTAGATGTTGATGATGATGAATATCTTAGAAATCTCAAAACCAAATCAATGAACCTCTTTAGAACTAAGAGAAGCTAGAGATATTAAACTTATACCATGCCCTAGAGTTTAATAAATATACTTAGTAGGTAGCTTCATAACATATAGGATGTAGAGTATAACCCGCACAATATACATATATATATATATATATATATATATATTTTTAATACAGATAAGAACATCACCCTTTCATTTGTTTGGCGTCTAATCAAATCACCCAATCCCACTCTGCAACTGAACGTTTGTTATCGGGATTCGAACCCAATACATCGTAAATACTTACTCCTTTGTTACTCGCTATGTAATGGTCTAATGGATTTGTGAAAGTTGAAGTTTGAAATTAAATGGAATCATACCTTATGTTAGGACTAACTCTTTGCTAGAGGATACCCTTCGTCTCGGAAAACAGGGTTCCCACAGGACAGCGAGTGAACCCACAGGGCCTTGCTAGTATTTATTATTGTAAAACAATAAAGTACAAGTACAAGTTATATCAGAAATCCGCCTATTTTTATGATACATACCTACAACCCCCCGCTTGTAATTTTCTTTAGTTATTTACTAATTCTTTTATACGATTTAATTTAATTTAGATGGATAGATAGAAACTCCCCACTGTGCACACCAGAAGCACAAACAACAATAGAAACAACACCCTTATGAACTAATGACAATGTGGAAGCCTTAACGCTAGCAGTGATATCTTCCAAGCAACCAGTAAACAGTAAAAGTTCTACTTATTTCGAATCAGAAGCATTTAGTCTAGTAATTATTTAGGTACAAAATTAAAGGTTCTAGTCTAACGTAGAAACATTGTAATATACGCCATGCCACGCCACCTATTGACAGATTTCTTTATTACTTCAATGATTTAATAACGATTCCCGTAACTTTCCAATAAGCTGTATCCACTCTACTCCTGTTTTTGTTTCGTCGTCACATGGCTGTTCCACTCATTGACAATAGAGGGCGTTATTTTTCTCCTTCAATATTTAATTCTGCATCTGTAAAATATTTTAACCTGCGGACATAGATATTTCAAATTAATTATTATTATTCCATTTGTAATAATAACTTCTCATTTAAACTTTAACCATAAACAACAGCCTTGTTCTTAGTGCTAGTCTTTCGATTTAATTATGAGCAAGTTGGTGTTTGTTATTTTATCTCTTGGCAAGTTGGTGTTTGTTATTTTATCTCTTGGACGTCAACCCACAAAGCGCTGTACCGACCCCCATGACATCTTAGGCAATAGGCAAGTACCTTGTGCAAATACAATCATCAAACCCGTACGACGATCCAAACCTGCCAAAGAACATGGAAGAAATGGGAGTCGCGAGGTCTCAGTTCGCTGCGAATGATTAGTAGGTACAAAACAAACGACCAGTAATTTCAGTTGATAATTGGTGCGATGACACGACGGCATTATTCATAAATTCCTATCAAACTCTAAATCTAAAATAACAAACCGTTTATTTCAATATAATTTAATTATCTAAACCTAATACAATTTTTTATTTCAATATAATTAACTTATTTCAGAACTTCTTACGCCATCTATCGAGTTTAGGACTAGCTATCGCTATCTACATTGATCACTTGCCTTTTAATTTCACTCCTTACCATAAGAGGGCGCTTAAATAAATTTTAGTTCCAACCACGACACGACACTTTTGGTTAACCTACAACCATATACCAGCGGAGATGGCAAGCTGTCTAATTTTCAGTGTCCCTTTGCGTCTTTAATTTACCACAGCGACGATCTACTTGAAAATGCACGTGTTTACCTCGCCCTCATAAAATTACAAAATGTATGTACACCAAAGAACAATAATAAGCGAGATCTTTGATGTACACTGTTTATAGCTATTAGCAATTCCAGCGGTACCTGATCTAAGGATCTAACTTAAGTTAGGCAATGTTACCAATACTCTATAAGGGCAAGAATCTTTATTAACTAAACAAAATAGAATAATATGTTAAGGCCTGTTATACCATCTACTACACAACATTAGCAACATGTCACTGGGTATTGTCTTCGGCAAATGTATAAAAATTGCGATGCCAATTTTAGATTGAGGATATTTTTCTTCTTTACTTTTTGACTCCTCTTTCGCTGCATGCTTCCCTTTACTGAAATTTCTAAGAAGTTGTGTATTACACGATTAAGGATTCATATATAGAGTACAACCTAAAGTAATAAAACTAAGATATTATACCCTATTGAGAGAAAACGTTTTATCATCAAACCATCATTCTAAAATCTTTTCAGCATAAGCATATTGACCATTTAATAGACATGTAAATTCTGACTTGCAATATATCATCGAAGAAGCTTGTAGTAAAGCCGCCACGATTTCACTAGGGCATGATAGGACTTGACCATGACTCACTGTATATGACTTTGATTGTGACTAGGACGCCTTTAACTAAGAAAGATCGATGTAGAAATATGTATGCGGCTGAAAGACTTGTATCCATGGCCAGAAATGATTTAAAACAACAAACTTCAAACCATCAAACGAAACAAAAAAAATACTTCTTTTTTTCTTTCTTTTCTTAGAGTAGGACTTTCTAGTTGAAATCGATTTATTTTCTGTTCTCATAGACTTCAATTCGATTTTGTGAAATTAGAATTTTATATTTACCCGTTATTTACCCCCTGACCTTCTACAGTATAATAAATAATAAGACAAAATACATAACTATGTTTATGGCAATTCCCACCAACTCGATACACACAACCACGTGTGTACCATCATATCACACAAACCCCTACAAAATACAGGCCACCCTTTATTGCAATATCAAATACCTTTATTATATTACAGCAACGCATAATCCGACCCAGCTAGTACTACTGAAAACTTATGAATCTGCTTATTTACTATAACTAATATTATTTAAATTATTAGAGTTTTCAGCTTCGGTACTCTAGAACATTAGTAAAAACTGAAAGCAAAAAGTATTAAAAGCACCATGGAGGATACTCCTTCTATTACTCTGTGAAAAGCACTAACATTTTTTTTTTCATTCGATTATTTCTAAAATACTTTTCAACTTTCTGTGAATCTCTAAGACAGTACGTCTTAGAGATTCACATAGTGACATGACTGATGACAATAGAAGACAAAATTTAAATAAGTTCCCGCTATACATACCCGCTATATTTTTTTCATAACCTATGAAATGAACATAACATAACAGATTTATGCATAATATTTGAATAGAGTTATTTAAAGTATTACAGCATCCACGTTTAAAGCTTGTACAGCATCTACGTTTATAAGTTTGTACAGTGAAACATGTGTCATCCCGCAAATCACCAAAGCCAGGAGACTTCGCATATTACTTCTGAAGAGTTCCTACCATAGAGTAAGTAAACCTGTTCCTACCATGTGATTGTTAACTCAAATAAGTACTATTTTTGTACCTGAAGGATATTGTAACTAATTTGGTAAGTATCTTTTGTTTTGTTATGGTTACATACAACCGCTCGATAATCACTCGAAGGTTCACTTAACATCATAGACAGCTATGACACTATGCACGATAAGAATTTATTGTAAAATAACACTCACTGTGAGAATTTTATCTAACTACTCCGCAACTATTTCTTCCTAACTAGATTCATAATTAACACCTCGTACATGTCCACCGTTCGAGCTAGAATTATTATTAGTAGGTAACTAATAAAATTACATCTTATTTTCCAGGAACCATGAAAGCGATCTACCAGTAGGTAGAATGATTATACCTACTTTTATACAAGAACTAACATAAGTTATTTTTAATATACTTGCAAGTTTGAAAAGTACACAACTGGTTGAGAATGGATTAATGTCGACCTACTTCGTTTTCAGTACCTACTAGATACTGACAGCAATTAATTACCAGGTAATGCAAAGGGTCTTAATTTAATTTAACTCTAAGAGTTAGTAATGTACATCATTTGACAATATAGCAACACAATTTTAAACATAACAAAAGTAGAGTTTGCTACATTAGAATTTGTTTTACCCTGTTTAACACGATCAAAACAAAAGCGTGAGACGCCTAAATTATTCTATTACCCCATAATGATCTCCTTTGGAATCTATACAATGTATCTAGGCCATAATGATACATATTTTGTTTTTTAGTTTTTCCACAACTTTGCTAGGCAAATACCTACAACTTAATTGGCTACTATGTGAGTTTCCCCGTACGATTAAAACAAAAATGTTATTGGCTACTGTTAATTGATATCATAACATTAACACTTTAGTGTGGCGTACAAAAGCTTTTCCCTGAATGAATTTGCCTACAATGACCCCTATTAGCAACCCTAATAATATAATGTGATGTGAATTATGTTATATGTAATTATTTTACTTTAATATTTTCAGTGCTCCATCATGAATTAACCCTAGTTCTATAGAGCTTCTACAATTCCTACTTGTGTAGTGCCACAATAAATAACCGATGACCTATAGATGACACAAGCAAATAAAGGAGCTCTAAACGGTAAGTAGATAACACATTTAGTTTATACTTAATCACATGTTAGAATTTTAATAACAGTAACTAGTATTTGCACCCGCAACCTTCTATTTTATGATTTACAAGAAACTTCTAGTTCACCACAAACTCTGATACTTCCTTCACATTAAGATAATTAAAGGTAGCTTTATTTCCTGTATAATTAAATATCTTAAGTGTGAAATTAAGTTTCACCTCTCCACCTTCGCAGATCTACTTCCTAATATATTTTTTCGAGTGAGTGAAATAATAGTACACAGCTAGTTTAAAATATGATGTGAATCAAATTTCCTACTTTGCATAGTGAATGGGAAAATTAACCATGTATGTAATTTCTAATAATACATTTTCTTTTAAGTAAAGAATTCAATAGTTAATTTAGACAAATGATTACAAGATTTACTATTATTTTCTATTGAAGCTTCCTCCTTCTTTTTCTTATTTTTCTTTTCTTTGTTGAACATTTCTTCTTTTTGAACTTCTTTTTTCTTGATCAAGCAAGTCTCTCACCTGATGGTATGTGTATTTCCTACTTATAGCTGTTTACTGCCTGCTAAAGGTTTAATGTACCCTAGTACCATCTTACTGATTGTTTACTACCGTGTTATTGACTATACATTTTTCCCATTAAATTTAAATTAATTATAAGATCCTAAAGTGTGTTTTATTCCTTTTCAGATGTGACAAGATGAAATATTATTTATCTTAAAGAGTTTGCCTGACAGTTAATACAATTTTATACAATTGGCATTCTAACAAGATTCAAGTAATGCTGAGCTGCAACAAGAATTTTGATTTATTTACTCCGCTACCACATGTTTTTTTTTTGTTCCATATTAAGTTTTATGTTTTTATGTTTATACTATTTCATTATCTTTTATCATTTTACTATTCAACGATTTACAAATTTTACAATGTCGCCCAAGTGTATTAAGCATTAAATAGTACCTAGCCTTTTTGTTTCCATTTCGAAAATAACCAAAAGCTAGGAATCAATTATTATTTTTTGTTAAGGAGAATCTAATATTATTATAGTTCAATTTAATTTAAGTCTGAAATCTAGCCTGGACTGGTTAAGAGAATTTTAACCGATTATATATAATTAAGTTAGTCAGCTATCAATGTTATATAATTACACAACTGCCCAAGAAACCATTACTCTTTTATAGTATATAGTATGTATGTGTTGTATATATTCTGTTTCTACTAATTATGTCTTATAAGGAATATTTTATGAGTATCTAACTTATACCAAGTAGTTTTTACAATTATTTATTATATCTATACTTATACAACTGAAATATGAAATGTTTTAAAGTAGAATCCTAAATATTTACTTACTATTTTAATTTGAGTTTACACTTCAGAGATTATATGTACTAGCATTGTATTATTTCCTAAGGTAATGTACATGTATGAAATATACTTACATAATCCACCCAAAATCAAGTACTATACATATCCCCAAATTGGCACCAGAATTAATCTAAATTAATTGAATTTACTATCTCAACCCCCTAGCTTTTCAACTATAAAACTCAGACCCATCTACTTACGTTTTTTATTTATTTTTCATTAATTATTTAATATTAGTTCATCTCAAATCAATCGCATCACTACACAGCAACATTTTGTCCAGGAGAAACCTGGACAGTAGTCTTAACAGCCTAAAAATACAGATAAAATGAAAGGAGATAAATGTACAGATAAGAACACCTTATAATTATGAAGTTAAATTTTATAATCCTATAATATAGTTCATCCTGGTCGCGGCTATTCATTTTGTACTCCGCCGCTCTATTTTTTTTTTAATATTTAATAATTTATTTATTTATTTTAGTTAATTTTCTTTTACTACTTTATTTAACTAGCTACCTAGCTATAACTATGTTACCTAAGCTTCGTTTACTATGTACTACTTACTTATTATGTACTTCTAATATAAAATACCTACTTTTACTTAATGAACGTAATTTGGCCAAGTGATCGTCTAAAGAGGACTCTACGTTGTGAACCTTTATAACCCAAGATAGATTTGAGATGAGCCTAATAGTACCTAAACCTAACTAGTCTAGAATTCAGTGAAACCTAGTGTTTAACCTAACCTAACGCCTGTATCAAAACATATCTACCACACCAATTCTAACATTGCCATCGTAAAAGTGAAAGGTAATAAATATTTGTAGTAGTTTATTTACATAAGAGTAGATCTTATACACGATAGAATGATAGTAAAGAAAATACCATACAATATTCGATTCCTTATGAAGAACCTATCAAACCATTAGTAACTATTACTTATTTACACTGCTTTTCCTACAGTCAGTACACATATTAGTTTTGTTTTAGATACATAAAATGTAGCAGTTGTTTCCTACGCCCTGCGGTTTAGTACACGAGTTATTCTGTATAATCAATAGGTACATAGATGATGCAATACCTTGTTATTTATTAGCCTACTCAACTTTCTAATACGGACCTACTTCCACTTATATGGGGTAAATAAATAAACATAGGGAAAACCATCTTGAGAATGGAACTTTATAAAATTACTGATTTAATTATTTTATTAAATACTTATTGAAATGTACAGATCATGTACGGATTCAAAATTGAAATAAAATAAAAGCTATGTACAAGATAAAAATAGTGGCTTAGGTCAGGCGCCCCTCCTCGCACCAAACAATAGGATTCTTCCTTGCAGGTCATCCTCCTTCCACTTTAATGAAGTACTCAAGACTTCATTTAATGGGGGAATTTCAATTACTTTAATAAGTTTCGATTCAAGTCAGTCTCATAGAGAAATTAGATACTACGTTATAGTCAGTCTGGTCTGTTAGCAAGGGACAAGAGGACACATTCCCTAAGTCTTGTAGTCTGTTTGTTCTCGACTAAGTCATCTAACCCCAGCGGCAAGTGGTCAACCGTGGGTTGTGGCGCCTGCAAAGTTTATGTTGGGGCTCTCCCGATCCCTAATCTCGGAATCAAGAGAGTCCCTAGGCGCAACTGACCTACCTAGCCTACAGAAAAGCAGCTAAAGAACTAGTCAGTAAGTCCGTGGTTTTATCAGTAAGTATGTCCCTACCTACCTATGAAATTCTCTTGCTCCTGATCATAGAATCAAAAGAATCTCTAAAAGCTAAAACAGAAGATAAAAGGTCAGGTTTTACCAAATCCTGAACGCTTCATTAGATAAATCTCATCTTAGTTAGTGAGCAACAATCTAGTTAGATAATTTAAGAATCCAATTAGGTATGTAAATACATTATGTATAATAAGCCAGTAGGTAAGTATTATCTATTAATATTGTCAGTTTCTCCTCTTTTAGTAAGAGAAAACATAACATGGCACGGCTAAGCTTGGCCAAAGAAAACACTAGAACCAAAGACAAATATACATGTCACAAGTTAAAACTATGGCTTTCAAATTGCCATCATTAAGATTTGATTTGGTATAATTATTATGCAAAGTTCACAAACTTAACGAGATTTATCCATTAGACCATAAGATTAACAAATCCAATTCCAGATTGAATGGAATTTTACTCTCGCCGAAGAAACCTGAAATAAAGTTTCCCTAACGTCCCTATATCTCGGCGATCGAATACATTCGCATTCAGATGAAAATATTGGATCGGCGAGATTACCCTACCGACCTATCCTACACCTTTAATAGGGCCCTAATCTTTCTAGAGATAATAAACCCCAGGCAAGCAAGAGACGCGCGAGTCTCGTATTTAATTTTAACCCAACCTAATACGGGGTATTATCTAGATGATATCTAGACGTGCAAATACCCTTCTAACACTACACTGAACTATTCCTGACGGCGGTCAATCCGTAAAAGACACTAAGACCCCTAACAACCCTACGGGAGTCACTTCCAAGTAGGAACTGCCTTATAACACAAAGAACAGCCCTGGAACGGTTGTGAACATCCTCCTAACGTAAGACAGTCTATATGGATTCTGGAAGGCGTCTCTAAGCGTGCTTACAGCGACAACGATCCCGCTAGGGTGCAACCTGAAGTTGTCCAGGACCCAGAGGTTCTCTTAGAGCCACAATCCAAACCCCACACAAACCGGTAGCTTGGCTGTCTTTCTCTATGGGAAAGAACAAACCCTCGGTTCGCTACAAAACCCCGAGCCTAACAGATGGGGAACTTACAGGCTTTAATTAGCTCGGCGTGTAAGTTTTGCAACCATGTGCGAGTCACAATTGTCCAATTTATTGTTCGAAATATGATTTTAACAACAAACTTTACACTCACAAATTTAATCTTTGCACTTATTCCAAACTAGCGTGAAATAAACACCAGGTTTTAAGTTGAGCACTAAAAACACCAAAACAAGTAAAAAATTAAATTCACCTTTTCCCCAATCCCAAACAAAATTTAAAATAATTAATTAATTCCTTTCCAAATTAAAATAAGCAAAAATTGAGCAGAAATTCCCCTTTTTTAGAAGTTAAGTTACAAAGTAATTGGACAAGCGTAACGACCCTAACAAATACTGGAGCACAAGTGACCCGAATCTCCGCGTCGCGGCCTTTTATCACCTCGCTCCGGCTAGCGCGACTTTTCGACCTTCGTGCGCTTGCTTGACCTTGATCCTGCGAACTAGCTCGCGAAATACGGATCCTGTGAGCATGCCCGCGAAACACGGATTTCGCGGCCTTGCTCGCGAAACACGGATCCTGTGAGCTTGCTCGCGAAATCCGGATTTCGCGGCCTTGGGTGACTGTTTTTTTGTGACCATCATCATAATCAGCCCTCTCCAATCCACCCGCCGAGCGAAGGCCTCTTTGGGAGGTCAAATGAACCTGAATACCATCAGTTGCTCCGCAGAGAGATCATAACTTTAGATAATCAAAGTTAGGCATATAATTAAAATGAAAAATGTGTTTGTAGACTAGTTTATATTGATAGACAGTTAAATATATGCTAAATAATTTGAATGTACAAACTATAGGTCCCATTTAATAAAATTAAAGGAGCCTTCCCTATTTTAAACCAGTCTTCCTTTATTATTCCATTAGATCTATATCTTGTAATTCATAGACCCAGTATAATGTAACCAATATAATGTAAGTCCGAAGCCCCGGAGCAGCTGTTAATATAATTTTGTTATCGAAATTGGTACAGCCGTTTCGCTACAATACCAAAGTACAGTAGCTGTCCAAGGCAACAGAAACGCATGCTCCTGCGTGAACTAGCTGCTTTGATGTTCAGCAGATAGCCATCTAGCTACAGCTAGACATGCAGGTAGGACAAGACCTCTAGAAGTGACACTTGAAAATTAATGTTACCTAACGGAAAAATTTACACATTTTTGTATTCAAGTAATTATTCATAATAGGATTACATTTTTTTTATTTATTATTTTGGCTTTGACCATATCCTGCCTGATGATGCGGTCTAGGGTGGAGCACGCTCAGTTTAATCCACGTAGTCGTGTAAGGTTTGTTGATGATTACATACAGACCAAAATGTAAATTTGAAAAAAATAACACAATTGACTGATGAACCCTAATTAACAATCTATAAGTATTACCATATAAGCGTACCTATACAAATCACGTTTGTCACCCACATTTAATCAGCCTGTTTTTTTTCAACCTGTACGTCATGTTGCAAAAGGAATAAAACCCATATTTTGAGTTGTCAAAAACAAACTCAACACAATACTGTTTAAAGTCCACTATAGAAACTTTATTCAGCTTGAATACTTTCGTATTTAAGCTACCTCCACCTCGCTCTACAAATTGCTATTAAAACTTTACACATGCAACCATATTAGCAGATCGGTAGAGAAAGCTCGTTCCAATTTTATTGTATACAGCGGTTCCCTTTGTCGGTAGCGGGTTGGGTATTCCACTGGACAAACATTAGAATAACGAGCTCATTGTGCTGAAAAGCTCTTCCAATCGCAACTTTACGTATACCAAATACGGCTTAAAATAGAACAGTGCAACTGAAAGGACTAATTTTCACGTGGTGGTTACATTGCGCCCCGGAGTTCCTTAGCAACTATTTATAATCTGTGGCCTTGTGCCAATGCTCTTCCAGTCGCGACTTTATGCCTATGAAATAAAGCTTAACCGGAAAATTACTTTATATGGCTACACTTACAGTAAAAACGTTCGGTTAGTTACCATTACTGAACGTGGTCTCGTTTTAATTTAAAGTTCTACTATTTTCGACTCTATGTCAATAGCGTAAACGTTGAATGTAATAAAAGGTAAGAAATATGGTTGGAATGCAATTATGGTCATAGGGCACCAATTAGTTCTGTGCTGTGAATTGTCTAATTTCTTCGCTAACTCAGTAATTGGGACTAATGCACACTATTATTACCTATACTCTGGTATTATACAGGGTTACCCGGAACGGCGTTACTAAGCTTAAAAGAGGTCATTGTACACAAACACTGTAAAAAAAACTTAAGCCAACACTAAATTAATGAAAAAAATTAGATAATCGATATACATTTCGTCAAGGGTCAATGATATGTTTCTATGGCCAGAGGTTACGTCTACCTTACCAGACCTTGAATAAGGTTTATATTTAAGTATATCAGGCCCCTCAACGTTCCCATACATCTTTATAATAAGCTTAAATATGAACTGAATTGTACTTAGGTACTCATATTTATGGCGTACACGAATGCAATTTAAACGCTGCACCTTGGCAATATACCTACATCGATTTCAAATTCCAATGCCGAATCGACTCAAATCGAGTGGCGTTTGATCGTTAATCGAGATGCTGCAAATAGCCCTCACAGCCAAGGTTGAGCTTTTGGCAAATGATGCCCAAACATTTGCATTGCCGAATAAGATAGGTATTTGTAGTGGTAGGACTTTACTGCAGAGTCCGCCTGAGGATGTACCACACCTTTGCCAGTTATTCAATCGCCAAGCAGTAGTGTGCAAGCATTACTGTATTCCGGTCTGAAGGGCAATGTTACCAGATAAATTACTGGGTTATGAGAGATTTAACATTTAATATCTCAGGATGACAAGCGCAGTGCAGTGCGGCGCAGGATTGTGTTCGCAAGTTTACAATTCTGGCACTGCTACTGTTAGTGGCAGGCGTGACGCTTACCACCAGGCGAAAGTCTTGCTCGTCTCGTCACTTGGTTGTATAAAAATATATATATATATATATTTGGTACCACTTCCTCCCCGCAACAGTGGCACCTAGAGCGGTACGTAAAATCGTATGTACACACTACGGGAGCAAATAAAGAACATTCTTCAATTTTGCTCCCTAGGTGTGTAATCTACTTTAAAAACCTATTTTCTATTTCTTACCTACTTATAATTGAAGCATAATCAACATCACAAACTATTATATTTCACAAACCGCAATTTGTGTTTGTTTATCTTCACTGCAGAAACGTTTCTTCGCAGTCTGCAGCCGATAGCTTAGCAAAATTAACTGACCTCATAATCTTCCTGGAAGAACGCCAGTTCCAGCTAACGTGTGCATTTGTCTGCGGTCGAGTTACGAATAAACTCTGGGTTAATTTTATAGTTTAAGAATTTGATGCTGAAATCTGAAAGTATGTATGAAAGAGAAGAGCTAAATCCTCCAAGGTTAATAATAATAAATATCGGTAGACATTTTTTACACAGCGCCATCTAGCCCCAAACTAAGCAAAGCTTGTAATATGGAAGCTAGTATGAACAGTGAACACAGAGTAAACATAAAGCCGTGCTGTGATAACCTATACAGGGTGTCCCAGAACTCAACGTCAAGCGAGCACGGGGCAAGAGGGGGGGTCATACCAGTTCCAGGAAAAATAAATATAAAATTCCATATTTTTTTTTTTCCTGAAGCATCAAAGTTAGGTGATATTATTTTTTCAACCACAAATCAAAGAAAATGCGATAGTTTTAACAAACATAGCAATTATTTTTGTTTGATTTGTGATTGCAATTGATAGCATGTTTATTAAAGACTATGTTAGTTAAAAAAAACACTGTATAATAATTAAATTTGAGGTCAGAATAACTAAAGATATGAATAAAGGTGTCGATTTTCCTCTTTTTCATGAATTCACCAATTATAACTTAACCAACTGATATGGAATTTTATATTTATTTTTCCTGGAACTGGTATGACCCCCCCTCTTGCCCCGTGCCCGCTTGACGTTGAGTTCTGGGACACCCTGTATATTGGGAATACCGCTACACTCGGGATAGGCTAGATGACTGATGTTTATATCGTTGAAACCAATAGCTTTGATGAAGAATTTAAATAAATATAGTATGTATATTGAAAAAAAAACGGTTAATAATTTTCTGATATATGAGATTTAAAGTTTTTTTTAGAGACAACTCTGTCCCTTTCTCACAAAACAAAAAAACGACGGTGCTTACTTGTCAGAATATAATTTATATGGCGTACAGAGAAGTGACGTCACGATTTGCTGTTTCGCCTCTTTGTCTAGCGTGATATTAAAATGCTTATAAGTTGGTTATTTTTGATCAAATTTTCATTTTCTGTTCAAATCAGTTATATTTATGGGCCACATTTTAATAGGACAATAAAAAAACCAGTCATCTAGCCTGTTGTGAGGTCGTGGGCTCAAATCCCGGGTCCGCATCAATGAACTCTTATTGAGTTTATGTACGGATTATCATACCACTGACTGCCTATTTGGTTAAAGAAAAAATCGTTGCGAAAGTTGCATACGTCCGGAGAAGAAATTCAATGGCGTATGTGAATCCACAATCCCGCAATAGGCATGATGATTACAATTTTTTTATTACCTCATAAAAAAGCTGATCATCAATACAGCCTATCAACGAAAACAAAATTATAATAATTCAAAAATAAATAAGTTCTAAGTATTTTAATTTCAAGCTAGACAGAGAGCGCGCTATACTGAGCTATGACGTCAAGCCTCAGGCGCGGCATACAAATGCTATACTAACACGTGCTTTGCGAGAAAGGGATAGAGTATTCCCTCTCTATCCCCACCTAAAACTTTAAACGCTCATATCTCGGAGATTTATCAGCCAATACAATTTATTTTTCGTGTAATGTATTTAGTTATATTCATCATTAAGCCTGTTATTTGTCATTAATTAAACACTATATGTGATTGATTCAGGCGTTACTTTGCGTAAGTCCATTGTTACCAAAATTTGTTTTAATTTCTAGTGTTTTTCCGCTGTAATATCGTTTCGAGTACTTATAGGATGAAGGGACACACTAAAATCTACTGTAACTATCAACTTTAATTGAAATTGAACCTAACCTGAAACAAAACATTAATTAAACCTGAAAAAAATATGGCCCAAACGCCCTTCGAAGATAGTTCTACATCCAGGCTGATTATGCTATGATTATTTTTATTCGCTATAGCCTCGCTCTATCGATATCTTTTCCTTGAATGATTTGACCCATATTTGATCTTGAAATAATATTTGTAACAAAACACACACAACACACTTTACTTGCACGTTTTATTTACCTATTACCTACATTTTAATCGAATCGCAAGTTATCTCCGAACATAGGTACTCACAAATACTAATTCGTCCAAATAGGCTTACCGGCTAAAGCATCAAACACAAAAAACGTTTTATAAACCTATTTTAGTCAAAAAGTATTTTGTCTTCTTTTTCAACTGACTTCAAAAAAGGAGGTTCTCAATTCGACTGTTTTTTTAAATGTATATTACGCGATTACTCAACCAATTATGAACTGATTTTGATGATTCTTTTTTGTTTGGTAGGTAATACTTCAGAGGTGGTCTCATATACATTTTATCGAAATCGGTTCAGTTGTTTGGTTTTCAAATCAAAATTACTAGAAAATATGAAGATGTCATCCAGGTTTTCGAAGTTGAAGTCGGTTGTAAATATTTTTTTAAAAGCGTATTATTATTCAAACTCAATTCGTAATTCGAAAAAAATGACAAAACAGTTCGGTTTGAAAGAGGTTGCATAAGGCGGTTAAGGCGGTCTTTTGTTTCGCTCCGCCTAAATTTTACTTGCCCCTATTTTGCTATTGCTATAAATGAGTCTGATATTTAAATGATTGAACACTCTTCAATATTGAATAATGTTATTCCCGTTAGCTTTAGTTTCATTCAGAGAGCAAATTAAGCCGGTGCATACAATGAGCTCGTTATTAATCCCACCACACTCAGCGAGATGATTCAACCGAGTCGTCATTGAAAGAATGCGGGCGCAGTTAATGAAGATAACTTATAATTATGGAAGGTAGAGCAGATTTAAAGAGAACTAAGAGGAGAAAAGTGTCCAACTGTAAGCATAAACAGTAAATAACAGTTCCACAACCCTCCCAGAATGGTGCTAGCGTAGCATCAGCTAGCACCATCAGTTGTACACGGATTGAAGTGTTTTTTTTTATAAGTAGTCTTTGTCGTTGTAGTTAATAAAGGCTTAAGCCAAAAAATATATTTGGTAACGTGTACAAAACCTCAACTATTGTATTTACGTAGTCCAAAATAATTTACTATAATACTCGAATGACTTTTGGCGACATCTTTAAAATTAACCTTGCTGCTACACTTAATTTAACGAATTTCAACGGAAACTTTTTCATAATTGTAGAGACGGTATACTCCTTACCTCTACTGCGGAGTACTATTATTTATTCTGTGCCTCTACCCTCCATACTTATAATACATTGTAATATTAGCAATCTTATTTGACTGCTTATCGCGCAGTTGGTAGTAAGTCTGACTAGAGAACCGTAGCGCATGGGTTCGATTCCCACCCAGGATAAAACTTATGTGACAAACATAAACGTCAATTTGCCATAGTAGTGTTTCGCAATTCAGAACTACAGTGTAATTTCGATAATGTTATTTTCATACCACCTGGTCGACAATGTCCTTACGCAATCATTTATATCCCAAGGGTTTATATGATATGAATTTGGAACGTTAAAATAAGTATGAAAACTCAACATAGATACGGGCATCAAATAAAGTTTATTTTAAATTCGAACTGGCTCATTACAAAAAAAAGACAAAAAGCGCTACTGGGTTTTAATTGTCTCGCAGAAATGAGAAACTATGAAAACTAGATTATTCACCTGTCTTCGTCTTGGGCGGCTCGAACCCCTCGCTTTACTCAGGACTCTACTTAAGCTTAAAGTCATCTCTAGGCTCGGGAGTTAACTCTAGAGCTCGTCACGCTCAGGGTCCAATATGCCGCCCGTGACATAAGATACTGCTTCATCCCCTAAGTGCATAATCTACTATTAGATACATTATAGAGTTTAAGTCAGCTTGCACTGAATATTACATGATTACAGATATATTGTGGTTTCTGCGGTGGGTCTCCACTTAATATAACCCCTGAATGTTATGGCAGGCCACATGAGTTAAGGCGCGTTCACACGTGCATGAGATACGAGTTTATTTATAGGGACGCGAGACCGCTACTTCCGCTGCTACTCAATTTTCCTCCAGTTTTAAATAAATAGTGCTGAAAACTAGAGATATTTTGATGCTTATTAACTTTGACACAATTCTTTGTTTTAACTCTTTGATTATATCGAGAGCTAGATCCTCCAAGTTTTAACTGGATTGGTAGAATATTCAGATAGTTTAGAATATTTAGGTGTAGGTATACACTGTATACTATACAGGGTTAGTTCTAATTAGTTAGCATCCCTTTAAGGGCATATTGTGTACATCAAAACAAACAACTTTTACTATAGGGCCAAGATTGAAATCGCTAAAAAAATCTTCTGTTCCATACATTTTGCCCAAGGTCGATGAACTTTTTGTATGGAACAGCTGATAATTTTTTTCGCAATTTCAATGTTGGCCCTATAGTAATAGTTGTTTGTTTTGATGTACAGAATATGCCCTTAAAAGGATGCTTTTTTTTACTGGATAGATAGATTGAAAGCTTTTGTTAGCGAAACTTAACATATTAAAAATGTTGCAGTCTTTATTACCTCTCATCTAGGTACAATTCTTTTGTTTTTGTGTAGTAGGTTAAGTAGATAGATGTAGGAATGTATTCGGTTAGTTGATAAAATTACTTGCTCATTCAAAAATTTGATATATTATGCCATCTATTGTATTGGCAGTTTCTTAAACTTATTTCTGTGCTGACGTAACAAGCAGGACTAAACTGTAAAGGTTTGGAATTGTTTGTAAGGGAGATTTTAAACATAAAATGACTCCCATGCTCCCTTAAACTTAAAGGTTTGCTAGAATTTTATTTAGATAAAGTATATAATAAATATAATAGCCAATACCTTCGAAATATCATGTCTTCAATAGCTTTTTATGCAATGACATATTTTATTATGCAATATTTTTGACAATACTTTGACATGAGGTAGATACCTACTGATACTTCCCCTCACTTCACAGGTGACATGTTCCGAGTCCTGACCCATTTTTGTGCACAAAATATAAAAGCTCAGCGACCGAAAATGGGTCACCGTGTGCCAAAAATATACTGAACTTAAAGCCACGTAGGTGTACACCGTATTATACGTACCGGGGTATAAGCTTGGGCTGTACTAGGCCGAAAGGGGGCATCGTACTCATCTATGTGAACAACTTTAGCTATGGGGCCAACCCTAATAGCGAAAAGAAATCGGCTGTCCATACAGTTTAAACAGTTAATCCTACTAGAATTGTTGACTCTGTTTATTAACTTTTTCTGACTAAAATCATTCTAACCTCCTACAATCCATCATATCTGTTATAGTGTAAGTACAGACATTATAAAGTCGTGCAACGATGGGAAGGCTACCCACCAAAATACAGGTGTTGCCACACCTAGTTTGGTGGCTATGGCTGCAAAATTGTCTAAAACTGTTTCTGAAAAAAAAATGATTTTTACTTAACATTATTTTACTTTAGTTTATCAAGAGTCAATGAACTTTAAAGGAAGTATGAGAACAAATGAGAAGTCTAAGTGAGGAATAGCTGATTTTGATCGCGATTACAGAGTTGGCCCTAAGCAAAAGCTTTTCACAATCACCAAGCTATAACCCGGTACAATACAATAATGTATTAATACATAAATAGACCATAAAGTATTAATAGACCATAGATAATAGTTGATGTGTGACAAAAAAATAAGCACACAAACAAAAGAAATTAAGAAAATGAGAACATACTGGGTATGAAGAGATTTAACATCTAATATCTCAGGGTGACGAGCGCAGTGCAGTGCGGCGCAGGATTGTGTTCGCAAGTTCACAATTCTGGCACTGCTCCTGTTAGTGCTGTGTGTGCGTGAAGCTTACCACCATGCGAAAGTCTTGCTCGTCTCGTCTAGTATACATCATTTTTTTGCCACAAATCTACCATTCCTAGCCAAACAGCAAAATTTCGGATACTTTAGTAATTGCAAACCAGGCCACCCATGTTTTATAGCCGTCTACTTTATATTATAGGTCATGAATGTGCTTACATAAATAACAGCTCCAGTGTATCGTCAGGCTAATAATAAATTGCACTTACCCATATAATGGAGCGCGTGAGATCAGCGTAGCTTTTTGAAAAGAGTCTACAGAGATTTGGTACGAAATTTTATGGATGTAGGAGATCATAAGGTTCTAAATAAAATTGGGGAGTAAATATTTAGCTAAATAAAAGCTGAAAGAGCTTCATAACATGAATAATATGGTTTTATCACACCTAGCTTAATCAACATGTTGATATGAAAACTGACGTGGTTTTGACACATTTTAAACGACACTTTTTTTTTTTTTTTTTCAATTAAACGTGAGTATTCCCCTATAAATAAAACAAAAACATGTTGATAGTCTATTTATTTATTTGGGACAATTAATAGTGGCGTAGAAATAGTTACAGAATAACTTAAATTAATAAATGTGATAACTACGCCACACAAAGCATTAAAAATAAATAAAAAACTTTGGACATTATTCACACAGCGCCATCTAGCCCAAACTAAGCAAAGCTTGTAATATGGAAACTAGATAGCCGATAGAATACTTATATACTATCTTTTTGTAAATACATACTTATAATACATACTACACCAAGACACAGAACAAACATTTATGTTCGTCACATAAATGTTTGCCCTGGGTGGGGATGGAACCCACAAAATACTAAAAGACGATCATTATTCTTTGCTGGGGTAACGCAGTAACAAAGATAAATTACATTTTGACAAAGATAAAGATAAAGAAACATTAAATAGTCAACTCCTGGCTAAAGGCCTGCTCTCGAAAGGCGATTGGGACATGTCTACCACGCTGGCCAAGTTACAGGTTTATGGATTCTCTCTTTCTTGGATTCTTTCTTTACGCTAATGAATTTCATCTCTGGACGTATAAATACTATTAACCGTGTATGATCAGTGTACGCAGGTTATCTTATGACGTTTCCTTCACCGAAAAGCTGGTATGAAAGTCCGTACATAAACTACAAAGAGCCCATTGCGCCGGGCCCCCGCAACCTCACGATTTGAATTCACGGTCTCCCAATTAGCAAACCATGCACTGCGAAATATGGTCTTAAATCTCTACAGCTCATCAAATACTTTACTCTTTTTTTTTTAGATATTAGTAATTTTAGTAGGTATTACAAAGATTTAATTATTTCTAAAACATAGCTGTGCTTTATTAACGTTTTTTTTATAAGCTAGTCGTTGTATTTGTATAAAATTTTTATAATATAATACTTGTCCTAGTTGTATTAAAATTGTATGTTTAAATTGGCGGTTCATCTTCAAACCAGCTGATGCAATATCTTACGTTAAAGTTTCACAGCTTCCGTCTGTTACGTACTCTGACGGAAGTGCCGTGCCGTAATACGGCGAGCAGCTGGAGATCTAATCTCTGGTATGCTATGCACTGATAACGACGTGGGAGGGCTTACTGATAACACAGTAGGCACAAAAAACGGAGGTTTTTTTTTATGGAGTGGTGTGGCGAGACGTTCGCCTAGTTGTAAGTCACGGTTGCCCATAACAATAGCACTAGCAGTACCAGAATTAGGAACTTGCAAACAAAATCCTGCGGCGAACTGCAGTCGTCACAATAAGATATAAGATGTCAAATTTCTTTATGCCCAGTGATAATGTCCAGTTGAAGATAACAGACATGTTATTCAAACATGTTATTCACTATCTGGACATGAATTAAAATTCTAGTGTGTCCAGATGGCGAAATAACAACTGATACCAATTTTGAGTTTCACTAGCTGGACACACCGGGTATTCACGACGCTTGTCCAGCCCCTCGAGTCCACTTGGAATAACCCAGCGTAATTTTTCTGGTTACATTGCCCTTCAAACCGAATCACAGTAATTCTTGCACACTACTGCTTGGCGGTCGTCTAACTGCCTACTTCCCCAGGCGTACTCCGCAATAGAGTGCTACCACTAAAAATATTATGGTAAATGACGTGAAGTACATACAATTTTTGAAGATTTTTGAAGTACCTACATTATTACCTAATTATTATTCTAGCCTATCGTGTCCCACCTCGGGGCAAAGGCGTCTCTGCCCTCTTTCCACATTTGTCTGGTGACTGCTATTTTGGGCCAATATTTCGTAAAATTATGTATCTATAGTAAAAGTTGTTTATAATGATGAGTACATACATACCCTGCAGTATTGTTGAACCTTTTTGTTACACTTTGTATAGTCTAGTCTAGGCTTTATACCGGGTGTTAGTTTGAACACCGTTATCCTTCTAGGATATCATTGCACTCATCATTATGAACAACTTTTACTATGGGGCCAACCTTGAAATCACGAAAAAAAAACAGCTGTTCCATACATTTTGTCCAAGATCGATGAACCTTTTTGTATGGAACAGCTGTATTTTTTCGTGATTTCGGGGTTGGCCCCATAGTAAAAGTTGTTCATAATGATAAGTACAATGATATCCTAGACGGATAACGGTGTTGAAACTAACACCCTGTTAATTTTAATTAAGACTTTATTCTGTTCCATTCTAATGCCTACCTACATAAACATGTTTTTTAGAAAATCTTGTACTGATTATCTTTTGTTTTGTTTCAGGTAAATACTGGTTGTTTCGTCGTGAGTTTAAATTTAAGATTCACCGAGTGTCATGTCGAGTAAATTGAATTAGCAGCCGTGCTCTTTAATTTAATTAACTTGGCAGCCACTTAACATTCATGAAGGTACGTTTGCATGACACGAAGTACTTGTACGATATAGAACAAATCATAATTACAAAATTCTATAACCACTCTGACAGAAAACACCGTATTTCATCATCGTAGATCTTATTAGAATCTGTTTTTAGAAAAAGTTAATTTTATACATTACGTTTGTTTGCTTTAGGTCTACAATGTGATCAATTCTGAAGGTTTAAGTTGACAGAACTAAACTAACTAAAGTATTGCTGTCCTTAGCTAACATGCCTAGTAAAAAAGTAACAGCAATATTTTAATTAGTTTAGAACTGTCAACTAAAACCGTCAGAATCGACCACAATATCAATCTTACTACGACGTTAGGGCTGGCTACTCAGCCTATGGTTACCTGTTCTACTTATCTACATAAGTAGGTACATCATATTTTTATATATTAATAGGAACTTCTTATTGGCAGAAAAAAGCAAAACACATTTAAAAAAAAAAGACAGAGAAATTAAAAAATACTCGTTTACAAAAAAAAACGGAGGAATATGAAAAAAAAAGAATAGTATTTTGGAGTACTTTTATTTAAACAAATATAAATACCTGTAATACGTAATTTGCTACGAATAAGGTAGAACAATTGTAGTTTAAAACGTAAATTATACTTGTATCTACGAAAAGGCTATCATTATGTTGTAGTATTGTCACAGTTCATAATATTTTTGTATTTACCTTGTATAAAGAATAAGTGCCTACAGTTTCTGTTGTTCAATTTTACCTTGAAAGATACCTACGTATTAGGTACAGCGTTTAAAAAGTATTAGGTAATTATTAATTAACTTACTTTAAATTTTCCTAATGTTTTCCTTATGTAGAGGTGTTATAAAATTAGTCTAATTTAAAATATTCCTATTATTAAATATAACGTTTTATGGATAACATTTTACCTAAACTGTTACTCGGAACAGTCAAATAACTGTACTCGAAACTGTTATTAAATATAACGTTCTCGCGTAGCAGTCAGCGTAATCGCGAACGAGTTAGTAACTATGTAACCGTATTTTGCATAATATACTATAACAAATTAATAATCCTATTTTAGTGAAAGAGTGTTTTGTCTTCTTTTTTCAAACTCAAATCGTAATGCGAAAGAAATTTGTCAAAACACGTTTTAACTTTTTATTTTATATTTTTGAACTAAAAATAGATTTGAAATACGTTTTAGCGTTTTATGCATATGACGGTTAGACTATGTTACGTGTAAGAAATGAATACATTAGTCACTCCTCTAGGAAGCCAAAACGGCTTTCAAAACAGAAAGCTCAGTGTATTTTCTATTAAATTTCTTGAAATAAATTCTTATACAAGATGAACGTTGTAAAGTAATTATGCCTGCCTTTATAAAGTTTTCTACAGTATAAAACAAAGTTATAAGAATCTTTTCAGCAGAGTTTACACTTTCAACAAGTTCTGACTTTTCAGTGAAGTTTAAACGAAAGCTTACTTGAGTTTAAAAATGTTTTCTTATGATTTCTGGACTTTTATTTAATATAAAATTATTTCGCCAATGATCCTTTGCTTATTGAATTAATTTTACCTAAAGGTAACAAAAGCGGATACTTCAGCTCTACAAAAGAATAATAATTAGGTAGGAAAGGATTTCACAAATTAGTATTTTTTTAAATCTAGAAAGGCAAAAGGTTGTTGAGGCAACTGTTGTAAAGTGGAATTGGTTTAGCCACGTCTGCCACATACGGTCCTATTGATACGGTCCAATAGGTCCATAAGACCTATTGGTCAAAACCACTACAATGTGTACCTACTATATGGTCCTGGGCATGTCCTAAAACTGCAAACAGAACCGCCGGAGGACGGGCAGTAGCGTCCTCTTAGTTAACGGTGGTGAGCATTCTGCGATCCCCAAGCCACCTGCCAAGCCTGGGGATTATGGCAACGCCTCCCTATTAAGGGAGAGGCCTTCGTCCAGCAGTGCACGTCTTCCGGCTGTTGATGTGTGTACTCCAGCATAATCCACACAGCTAGCGCAGCCGTTACGTTTTTGAAGGAATTGAGAGTCTAGCTTTAGTCCCACTGCAACTGGACTGCAAAATTCCCCGACTGCAAGAACTGGTAACAAGCCTGTGCCCTACAGTGGGATAGTCACGACAAAGAATATATAACAAAAACTCTAGATATATTCTTCAGAATAGTTTTTTATAAACCGATTTATAAAACATGACACTGACAAGAAACAAACTCAAATGTGTCATTTCGAACAAACAAAGCAAGCCCCTAAGGCAGCCCTAAGGACACCTGAAACGGGGTCACGACTCACGACTCACGCACACCTCGGTCTTCATGTCCTGAAGTATTGCATCCCATTCATCGCTAGCATTAGCCATTCACATGACAAACAGACTGTACAGACTAACAGAGACCCAACTTTCAAAATCATATGTATAATCCCTCAAAGCTATGTTCCAAATCTTAAAACATTGCGTTGAGTTCTTCAAAACAAGGTTGTCGATGTAATCGATATTGTAACGGGTGATTTTTTAAGAGGTATAGGATTTGATTTTCAAAAAAAACAAAAAAAAATTGAAAAATTTGATGAAATCTTTATTGGAATCGATAGAACGATCAATATAATTTAATGTTTGAAGATGATTTCATGCAAATGCTGGCGGCAGCTCCGGTTTAGATGGCCCATTCGCAAGACCCAATTTCGGCACACTCTCTCCAACATATCAGCCGGTATATCACGAATAAATGCTTCAATATTGGCTCCCAGTGCGTCAATCGTCGCTGGTTTATCCCTGTAGACATGAGCCTTAACATGGCCCCACAAGAAATAGTCCAAAGGCGTTAGATCACACGATCTAGGCGGCCAATTGACGGGCCCAAAACGTGAGATAAACTGTTCACCGAAGGCGGCTCTCAATTGGGCCATTGTTTCGCGTGCCGTGTGGAATGTGGCACCGTCTTGTTGAAACCACATGTCAGGCATGTCCAATTCTTCCATTTTGGGCAAAAAAAAATCGCCTATCATCACACGGTAGCGCTCGCCATTCACAGTAACGTTTCGGCCATTGTCGTCTTTGGGCCATCTAAACCGGAGCCGCGGCCAGCATTTGCATGAAATCATCTTCAAACATTAAATTATATTGATCGTTCTATCGATTCCAATAAAGATTTCATCAAATTTTTCAATTTTTTTTTGTTTTTTTTTAAAATCAAATCCTATACCTCTTAAAAAATCACCCGTTAGTTACATTGCCTTGATTGAACTTAGTTTATACTTAACCCTAAGCTAAGAATACACAAATATAAATATGCGAACAGCTCTATTAGAATTTTATAGAACTATACAACGTAGACTGAAGAACAAATAAACAAAGACCAGACACAAAAAAATTTAGCATTTTTTTTTGGATAGCCATAATCTTACAAATTAGGTACATTTATTGACACAGCCAGAACAATATTTATTTCACATAAAAAATGGGATAGCTAATAATTTTACACTACTTATTATAACAGTAACTGCTGTAGAGCTGGCTGTAACAATTTGAGAGATAAAACTATAGACAACTGTTTAGTACTTCTAACAGGTTTTCTTAACATTTTTGAAGGTGTGCATCTGTCGGTTTCTGAATCCAGCCAGTATTACGGCTTCATACTCGCGCATACATACGAAGTACGCTTTCTTTTCAAGCCCTATCAAAGGAGCTTTTCAGGCGAAGCCTGTACACGTTTGTACAGACGCTCGATTACCCGACCGTGGTTCCAACGAACATCATTTTACCGAATGTAGAGAACGAATAAAGATATTTTGTGGTATTGGCGAATAAATTTTGCAGAATTTAACTTGCATCTTCCAACCCTAAAATTCAAACGAAGCCTGCCAATATCAACCTCTATTTTTTCTTTTCAGTGAACAATAACACAAAGAACAAAAACCTAGCTTGCTGGCTTCTGTGTTAACCGAGTATAATATTTGTCGTGATGTGGTTTAACGGTAGCATTTAAAACCTTGCGCAAGAAACCGCAATCGCACAAACGCAGTCAGGAACAAGGAAACAAGAAAGTTACGAGGACTTCAACATAAAAGCTCTCATTTTAACAGTTCTATTTCGAAATCTTAGTAGAGCTTGTTCTATCTCGTTCCCATTCCGGCCGGATTCCGTTAAATGCCTAAATAGTAAAGTGTTGCATCAGAGGGAAGTCTGCCAAAGAATGTATTTTGGATTAAATTAAAACAGGCCGTTTTATTGTTATGGAGTAGTAAATGGCGATTTTGGGCGATCAAGTTCAGTTTATGGCGATGTTGTCGGTGTTTCATCAGAGACAAATACATTTTCATGCTTTTGTTATCCTATTCTGGCGCACAGTGGCTATTTTGTCGCTGTTAGTTTCCAGAGTAAAATATATATTTTTTATAAAAAATATCACATTGGTTTCTTCGATAGGAGTACTGTGGGAGTACTACATTCTTTGAAAAAGGTCACCGGATGTGACCGAACCCATAGTCGGAGTACCTGTTAGACTTAATAAACAAAAATGTGTCATACCTACGTAGGTAATTTTTTTCATAGTAATACTGTATTTACCTTCAACTGTGCATTGTTTTTAAAAAAATCTGATAAGTACAACAATGCACACATTTAAACATAATATCCAACGAATTATTGCTAAGTCCTACTTATTATTGTATTCTTTATCTAAAATTAAGCTGTCTACGACACCACTTCCGTGAGCTTCCATGGCGCCCGGGGTATTTTGGGCGCTGGCTTCCAGAGGCTTGTTTATTTTGAATGTCTCCATCCAGCTTGATGGATGACGACATTATTGTTAATGAGCAAAAGATTATGTTGCTTTGGTTTAGCTAGTTTTGGAGTGAGGATTGCGGATATTGTTATAACAAAGTACCAAACAGTAAAGACGACAAAACTTTTCAAATGTAAATTCAAAAAACTTGTTTTCTCAGGTTTTATTTATTTGATATTTTGTATCTAAACGTTCAAAAACTTGGATCGGCGTTTCGTTTCGCAGTATTATTACCCAAAACAACCAAATTAGGTTCTTCCAAAGGTCTTTTATAAAGTCCCACAACGTTCTTACCATACCATTTCCATACCATACCAGTTCTTACCATTGACTGCCTTATACTTATAGCCTTATAGCAGTTGGTTAGCATGTCTGCCTTCAGAGCTGTAGGGCGTGGGTTCGATCCCCACCCAGGACAAAAAATTATGTGACGTACATCGATGTTTGTTCTGTGTCTGGGTGTAGTATGTATTATAAGTATGTATTTACGAAAAAAAATGTATATAAGTATTCTATCAGCTAACTGGTTTCCATAATACAAGCTTTGCTTAGTATGGGGCTAGATGGCGCTGTGTGTAATAAACGTCCCCCCAATATTTATTTATTTTATACCTTTGGCATGAAAAACACGCCCACATTCTCTACGCATTTTTTTAAGAAAACACAAACTGCAAAGTTTACCCACGAGAATGTGTCAAAGCCACATTCATATTTATAGTAACATTACCGACAAAACTTAACTTGTGATGAACTCTTTCATCTGTCTAGCCAGCCAGTCGATTATCGTACCAATCTTTCGACTTATCCTATAGACTTCCAATCGCCATCCGTCATCGTTAGAGCTACACAGTCAATTTAATCCAATTCAGTACCGCCTGCACTAGATTGGCCCTTGTAGACCGGTCCGACAGAAGGCAGGATGTGGGGACCTCATGGCGAGATAATAGTACTCAGGTGTTGCCGATTGCTTTTAGGTTCAAGGCAATGTCCATTACTATGAAGAGTTGTGATTAACCATCTGTCCCGAGATCAATATCTTTAGTTGTTATGGTGCACAATCTTGCAAAAATACCAAGTTTGTACCAACGGCTCAAATCGTCAAACGGTAACAGAGTTCCTTTTGATTTTTTGTGCTTATGTGTGAAGTGAATTTTAGCGAGACGTACTAAGGGATTCTGGAGAACTCCGAAATTTAGAACTAGTGCTAAGTTTGGAACTCACAGATAAAATTTTCATTAACGAAACCAAGTACAAATCTCAGAGTCTACTGCGACAAATCTGCAGCGCGAGTACCGTCCTTTATGTCGTTAATTTGACGTGTCGATATAGATATTATATGACGAAATTGAAAAAAATACGATTTTTATCGAATGTTTCCGATTTAAATGTCAAATTGATAGATCGCTAAGAACTATACTCGCGCTGCTGTATGCCATCAAAAACGTAAAAAGCAAAGAAATACGCCGCAATCACCACAAAAAAAACCGCAATTCTTCCACCGTAAAAAGGTGTGTTGTGAGATCTCATGAAAAGCTGGAGTCAGTTATTTAAGATAGTATGGAAGCACATGTTTAACAACATTCGTTATAAATTGTTTCTTAATTAGTTACTTGCAGCTGCAGTTAATTCTATATTAATAAATATAGTAACTTGTCAATCGCACGGCAACAATAAAGTAACTTGTCTATCTAATATTTTATTTTAATGATCTGAGAAGGTACCACGTAGAAGCGCTATATTTGGGCTGTGTGATTGCCAAGTCATTTATTATTATTCGACGACAGACATCTTAATTTTTAGAAATTACTTCTAGTCCATAACTCATTTAAAAATTAAATAATTTTAAGATAAATTGGTATCGGGAATGCGTGGATACAGGAGTCGCGAGGTCTTTGAATAACTAGTTTATCTTTTCATGAAATTCAAATGTGATTTTGCTGTGAGGGTAGGATGGTCATATCAGGTGCAGTCAGTTCTGCCCACATTGTGTTCCTGCAGGATGAAAAGATTATCTGACCGACAGTGTCTATCAAAAGTTACGTAGACGCATAGCTTGTGGAAGGATGTGAGTTGCAGGAATCAACAATTGTTGATTCACCGCAGGATGAGTCGTAAGATGATTGGATCATGCATTCATGCAGTTCTAGGACAGTAGATTCGTACTTTTGTTGCCTGGTTAAATTAATGATTTCCAAAGTATTATTACCATAAGAATTTAAAGACATTTTAACCGATATTAAGTACATGAGGTGCGTATCCGAATTATTTTCATACTCGGCTGTTTCCAATACATTTTGTTGTGAGTCAATTACTAACTAACCAACCAAACCAACCTTTTCTTTGCTAATTCTTTTTAGGATCTCTGTGTTGGCCTCATAGTTAAGTTGTTCACGGGTTTCAGATTGGTACACCCCAAGCTTATAACTATAGGCGAATGAGATCAAATGGAGAGTGTAATTCCAAACAATCTCATCCTGTCTAATCCCTCACACTTTAAGTAGCATATTATTATGGGATCACTTAGACCGCACCCGCACACGAAATTCAGAACGTTGTAAATAACGAAATCTTTCACCTCTCATGGTGTCACCTTTTTAAAACTCTAGGAGACAAAAAGTACCTAAATACATATTATATGTATGTCAGCTATGTACTATAAACACACGAAACGACTGACATCAAAGACCTTTGTACTAGAAATAAACCGTTCATTTTATTTATTTCGCTTTGACGACGAATGGTCACCATTCTTTTGATCTCAATTACATTTAATGGAGTTTACGAGTGAAAGGTGTGGACGAAGTGGACAAATTGTCGACTTAGAGCGAGATTCAAATGAGATTGTCCTGAGAAATACCTAGGCAGTATTTTTACGTTTTATTCTAGAGAAAAGTTATATCTTTGGAATTGTATTGTTTTTGTAATTGAAATTACTTTAAATTCACAGAAATAGTAAGAAAACTTAGTCACAGAAACAAACCGATTTTACATTCGGTAGCTTAGGTACCCAGCGTACATTTCCACATTAAATGGCAATAATTGTACCACGTTTTATATGTATTACTTATCTTACTTACTATAATTATATTAGTAAATTATGTATAAAATATAGAGTCGTGACGACTCTACATTTAGACATATTTACCTCTACATAATAATGGTAAGCTTACAGAATTAACTTAATCATAAATAAGCGTCCTAGAAAACCCCGCCGTTTACATTTTTAACTATTATTTTATGTTTCCAAGTCTACAGTGTTTTAGTATTTATTTTTCGAAGTTCCATTTAAACCAGACTTCACGATAACAGCGCGAAAGCTCGTAAAGTTGATGAAACATCATTCTTCGGGGTCGATGTACTGATAAAGGGAATCCACGTTGGGTCGCTATTGCAGCGTTAATTTTGAACATCTGGATATGTTTCTTTACTACGCAGAGTTAATTGGAAGTGATAACGGAGTAAGAGTAGTTAGAAATACAGTGAATAGGTATTTTTAGTGTTTAAAATTGCTTGCTGTTTCTTGTGTGTTTAAATTGTTTAGGTATGATGAGGATATGTTCTAGAGGATACTGCTGATTGGTAAACGTAGCTTAACTTGTGTTGAGACTCGATAAAAGTACCTATGATAGACGATGGGAGAGGCTGGAAATGAAAAAGCCGATTTAACTGACGTGCTGACTGAATGTCTCCGTCCTCCGTCCATGGGAGAGGTGTATGTGATGATGATTGCAATCTTAGATTAAATATACGTTAATATACGACCTATATTTATTTTCAAATTGCAGTAGACAATGTAAGTTTTTTTTTACGTAGGTTAAAAAAATACACAAACAATAAAAAAGGAGGCTGATGAAGCTCAACGCACACGTTACAGACAGGTGTAGTATAGGACTAATTCATCGCTCGGGAACTAAACGACCACTGCTGGTTTTCTCTTGGGACCGGCAGATGACGTTAGGCACCCTACGCAATGTTTCTGTAAATAGAGTACCTATTGCACAATACTTGAAATAAATGTAGATTAATTTATTAATAAATAAATGTTGCCATTCGTAGCCCAGTCGCATCGTAGGTACATGTCAAACGTAACGATGAAAAGTGCACTGAAATTTCTCTTGGCTTACTGCCAGTGCGTTCGTCTGAAATAAAGCCGTTTATACACGTGAGAATTGGCATTTTTGGGGCAAAATGGTGTATCATGTCGATAGTCAGTTCGCCTCCCTGGATAGTTTTTGAGAACCATTATTAAAAAAGTATTTTAATGATTTCATTAATGCGATGCACATGCACATTGTACAATGTCTGTCTGTCTTGCTATCTAAAAATAAAATATATACAAATTGACTGATTGTCCTTTATCGCACGTCTTAGTTTATTTTTACCCTAAATTGAGTCTATAGTAAAAACTAAATACAAATCGGATCATAAAATAATAAGGTAGAGCTACACAGAATAAAAGGAAGTGTATCCTCCGTGGATAGCTATTAGCATTTTGATACGGCAGACAGCGACAGAGAGCGGTAGACAAAGAGCGTGCTGTAGCTAGTCACGTCACGTCACATTTGCCAGCGACAATGATAAAATGAATAGACGGGAAGTAGCGCACGGATTTTGAAGACTATATGTTGAGCGCCAGCTCTCCACTCGCGTCAGTCATACTCTGTCTTTACGACATGCGAGCCGTACGATACAACAATACAAATAAACTCAAATGTGCCTTCGTGTGCATTCCCCAAGTGTAAAAACACTACTAATAATCGCAATAAAAATTTGGTGATCACATTCCATAAGTAAATATACAACAATCAGTGTATTTTGGCACAACTGCAATTAATTTCAATAAATAAATTTATTGAAATTAATCGCCATTTTAAGGCGATTATAATGTTACGAGACAGAGAGACTTCGGAAATCCTTCGTAAATGCTCGTGATTGTTCGAGATTCGAGAGCAATAGACAAATACATGTGTTCTCTTTTTGTCACGCAGTAATTAGATTCGCTATCTCTATTTTCCGACAAATGTAATAAGCATAGTTTTAGCTAGTTATGCTTGATTGTGTTGACTTGTTAATTTTTAACGATTTGCAAGCGCTATGCCCTTCCATTCCATACAAATAAAATAAAAAAGTAAAAAAAAAATTTAAAAAAAAAGTAAAGTAAGTAAGTAAGTTCTATAAGTACCTACTAATAATACTGGTTTTGTGGTAACTTTATTAGCCAATTTAAATATTATTTTCAGCACTTACATTGCACAAATTTCAAATCTTCTCATCGGTTTTTTCCCCTATTGTAATTTCAAAAATTCTAAAGCATTTATAGATTGATCCATTGATCAAAATTTGTTTCTAAAATAAAGTGTGCACCTGCCTTATTGAAAACCGCTCAAGCGTAAATAGACAGCGTAATGGAAATAACTTTCCACAATCCAATGTTCAAAGCTTCGCGAATAGCCATTTTGTTTACAATGGTACTATTCTTTATTCTGTAAATTTCTATTACTTTTGCGTATTCTGTGGTTATGGTAAACATTGGCAGACCCCACTTTCTCGCGTTTCTATTGATATTCCAACTGGTTTAGGCATAACGACGGTTAGTTGCTGTTTGCGCATAGAATTTATTCTTAGAAGGGCTTAAGTTACTCTAGATAGTTATGGGGTGGAGTTGCAGTGCATCATTTCAGCATTTAAAACCCCACTGCTGGACATAAGTCTACCCTCGAAACGAAACGTGATTGTACGATATTCCACCACGTAGGCCCGGTGCGACAACTGGTACTAATTTATCCCACTAGTACAATCGATGTACAATAGGCTAGATGACTGGTTTTTTTTAATTGTCCTATTCAAATGTGGCCCATAAACATAGCTGAATAATGAGAAGAAAATGAAAATCTGATCAAAAATAAGCAACTTATAAGCATTTTAATATCATGCTAGACAGAGAGTAGAAACAGCAACTCGTGACGTCACTTATCAGTACGCCATACAAATTCTATTCGGACAAGTAAGGCGTAACGTCATTATTTGTTTTGTGGGAAAGAGACAGAGTTGTGTCTATCAAAAACTTTAAATGCTTATATATCAGAACATTAATAACCGATTTAAATTATTTTTTCATATTTACCTAAATTCTTCATCAAAGCTATTGCGTTTCAACGATATAAACATCAGTCATCTACCTTATTGACCGGACCAGCTGACTCTAAGCCAGAGCATGGTACAATTATTATTATTATTATTATATTATTATATCCTCTAATTTAATGCTCAAAACAAATCCCATTCCTGTTAGTAAACTTTTTCAACATGCCAAACCAATATCTATTGGTTTGATTCGTATAATTATGTCCGTGCAGAGTGTAAATTTCGTAATGACATGTTTCCAGTTTCGCCAGTCTAAATATCTCAAATTGCGGTTGCTACACGAAACCACACGCGTTTACCGCATACTACATTTTACCTTTTTTTTTTGTACACAGCGCCATGTAGCCCCAATCCAACCAAAAGTTTGTACTATGGGAACTAGATAGCTGATAGAATAGAATACTAAAATATACAATTATAATATTGTAAAATACATACTTATAATACAACACCCAGAAACAGAACAAACGTTTATGTTCGTCACAATAATGCTTGTCTTGGTTGGGAATCGAACCCACACCAAGCTCTGAAGGCAGACATACTACCAACTGAGTTATAAGGCAGTCTTGATTACATACCGATGTAAGTTGCAGCATAATCAGCCTTGGATTTAGGCCTACACACGGAGGGCATGTGGGCCATATCCACCCTGCTAACCAAGTCGGGTTTCCATCACCAAAAGCCAGGAGTATGAAAATTCGTACATTACCTCCAAAGAGCTCATTGGTTCGAGCCTGGGTTTAAACCCGCTACCTCATGATTTCAGTCTAGCGGTCTTCCGATCAGGCTAGCACGGCTTACAAGCAGATATAGAAGATTTACTAAAACACTCGCAGCGCCGCGACACCATGCCACCTGATTGGTCCCGTACGAGGTAGGGCGATGATACTCACACCTTTGTTAGTATATTATAATCTTTTCTATGTCGTTGTCAATAAGCCTACCAGTAGTGGGTATAAGTATATAGCTTTAGAATTCTAGTATTTAGTCTAAGTGCGATTAGGTCCAAATTTAATCACGTCGCCGCCGTCGGGACAACTGAACTTTTGGATAGGCTATATCAGACAAAAAGGGACATTTAGATAAAGGTCAATAGAGGCGCAGATGCCACCCTCTTTGTTAAGTCCACTTGACTCCCCGTCTTGTCTTTGAAAGCTTTTGCCTGCCGCTATATGATATGAGTACTTATAATACGAGCTATATGTATAGATATTTTTATTTTATTAACTACATAAATTTAATCGCTTAGGTAAATAATCAGTGCCCACTTTTGCAGGCTAAATCACTGTCATAATTGTCAGTGAGGTATGAATATGAATAGACTAACTAAGTTCTAACCACAATGTGCAAGGTGCAAACATTTCTAAGGCGCTAACACAGTTTTATTTATGGTATAGATGGAGAGAGAGCTAGATCCTCCAAGCTCCAAGTACACAGATGTTTGTCTAGATCCTCCAAGTATAGATGCTTAGCTAGATTCTGTAAGTTTAGATGCGATGATTACGTTGTAGAGTTCAAAAAGTGATACTTAACATATTATAATTAGGGAATGCAATCCCGACTCGAGATTGCAAATTCGAGATCCCGCGGGATTAGAAATATCAATCCCGCGGGATCCCGGAATTTACGGGATCCCGTCTAGTTTAAAAAAAATGTTAAATTCGGATGACTGAAAAAGCTAATAACTGCTTGTTTGTGATAGTGAGGTTAACTAAAATAACATATTACTCGAAAGAAAATAAAAACCTTTATTCTTTAATCTTACCAACTAAATAATTATCAGGTTTTAAGGAAATTAACATAGGTAAATTAGGTAATCAAAACAATAAGCATATTTCAAGGGAATTAGGAAGTAGTTACCTACGAGTGATTTTGAAAATGACTCCTTAAAAAACAAAGGGTATTAATAGTGTCATCTGCTAAACGGCATCTAATGTCCGTTGCAATGTACCCCGCTGCTGTAAATGCCCTCTCCAACTCAACACTGGTTGGCAACAGCTCTCGCATTCAATTTAGTGTAAATTTTATGGATTGACATCATATGGACGTGTAAACCTTTTGTAGACCCGGATGAGGTTTTGAGAACAGCTTTACACAAGTTGCATAGAGCAGTCAAATTATTAACTGCTTTCTTAAAATATCTCCATACCGGTAAACGGCTGTTGCACTCCACGTACGCTTGACGTCTGGATTATTTGTCGACATTTTAAGGTATTAACAAACTAACACTTATAAGAATCCAATAGTTTTGTTTATTTAACTCACATAAACAATAAAAAATGCGTAATTTAAGAAAAAATAATCACTACAACTGCACAACTAAAACAATGACGAACGTGAGTTTTGGCGGGAACACGGAAAAATCATGTCGTTGCATTCTATTATTTTCTTAAACTTGTGTATTTTCGCGAATTAATGATTTAAAATGGTGGTGTTTTATTCATTGAGTGTTGAATTACATGCACGAGTGTGGGCAAGTGATATAATGTGGTGAAACATGTATTTTTGTGTTGTTTTCAAAACTCCGTAGAAGCTCATAGTAAAGTCGCCACAACTTTACTAGGGCATGACTTGGACTCGACTATGACTAATTTCGTGTAACTGACTGTGATATCATGACATATTTGACTTGCTTTTCATATAAATACTACATAAACTTGACACTGGCAGAATGCACAACGTGCGATGCCAAGAACTAAGAAAAAAAAAAAAAAAATGACGAACGTAAACAAACAAATGACTGCCTCTCCGCGCGCATATACTTCTTTCTCACTTATTCGACACAGTTCTATATTATCTGTCCCACTCGTCACCTGTCGCTAATATTCAGAAATAGTCGGAATAGTTTTCTAACGCTGTTTGGCGTTCCTGCCGCTCGCGGCCGTCAGTCGGCGTTCCCAGTATATTACTCTGCTCTATGGTCAGCGCGCCGCTTGCGCCCCGAGTGGACGTGTGTAACGTCGCTGACCACTGCCGCCCAATCCCGTCAATCTTGAACGGGATCTCGTCATATGATGCGTCGGGATTGATCCCGAAAAATTACACGAGATCTCGCGAGATCGGATCGAGATCGATATTTCGTAGGTATAGGTGTAATTCCTCGATATGATTATGTATTAATATTTTACTATCAACCTGCTTAGTATTGTGATTTCTATCACTTTATTATTATTATTATTATAAATGCGAAAGTTTTTCGGTTTGATACTCCTTCATGCTGAAACGGCTGAACGCATTTGGATGAAATTCGGTATAGAGGTAGCTTCATCATCATCAGCCCGGAGACGTCCACTGCTGAACGAAGGCCTCCCCTTAGACCGCCGCACTGTACGACCAGTTGCCCGCGACTTTTACAATGTTGTCGGTCCACCTAGTGGGAGGCCTTCCTACGCTGCGTCTTCCGGTTCGCGGTCGCCACTCCAGTTGCCACTGCCGCGGTTGTCAGTTCTTCGAGCGATGTGGCCTGCCCATTGCCACTTCAACTTGCAAACCCTGCGAGATGTCGATGACTTTGGTTCTTTGGCGAATATCCTCGTTCCGAGTTTAGAGGTAGCTTATAGGTACCTTTAAATAAAACATTATGCTACTTTTTATCCCAAGAAGCGCAGCCCGCAGCAAGCAAGCAGCAAGGTTTCTTTTAGAAGAAGACAGTAATTGGATCTCCGGATACACAAAGATACAAGCATTTCAATCTTCTCTGAGTTTCGTGAAGATAACAGAGATTTCCTGCCCAGTCCCTTCACTGTTTCAAGTCAAGGAGCTTTGGTCCTTTAATCCCGTATTAGCCCTCTGACCTTAATCCGAGTATAATGGCGGATACTTAAGAAAAAGCTTAGAAAAACTCAAGTATTTGCATGGCGTCTCTTTGTATTTGACTTTAGCTTTGTGCGTATAAGATGGAATCATTTGTGTTGCTCTATTTGCACGATTAAAAATACACACAGAAACCCTATAAACTCCTTGCTTAGCACTATCTGATGAACCTAAATCTCTTTACCCTTTATCTATCCCTTCATTTTGCGTAAAATGAGTACCAAATAACTAAATAAACTAGCATAAATATTTTTCACTTGTATTTCCTTTCATGGTTAGGCGTAGGATTGAACTAACCAGTTTAATGTCTAAGCGCCTCTTATTAAAATAAATATAGCGACTATGCGGCCTAGATTCTCAGATTTGCTAAATAGAACGTAATTCAATACTAGCATTATTTTATAGAGTTGTTTACGCCTTCGGAAAACTCCTTCGCAATTCGTCAAACGACAAGTCTAGTTAATTGCTCGTATCCATTCACAACAGGCAAGAATTTACGACAACAACTAGAGATAAGGATAACAGTGGGTTGACATGTAAATAAGAATATTCAATTTAATTCCCCGAATGTTGCCTTATCCATTCGAGTTAATTTTTTTAAACTCGAATGTGGCATTTACAGATCTCATCCGCGATGACTATGTACGCTTTCGGTAAGAAGTTGAAAAAGAAATTCAATAACATATGCTATTGTCTAAATATTAGAGCATTAAGAAATGCATATACCTTTCTTAATGCTCTAAGTTGATAGGTTTAGAACCCAATATCGAAATGAAAATAATTCGAATAATCAGACACAGTCATAGCTATCGGTCGATCCTTTTGTCCATCTCTAATTTATTTTATACTTTTCAACAGGGCCGTGCTAAGAGCACGTGACAAAAGTGACAAATAGGTGAGGTATGTCGTAGCTTGTCCATTTTATTACGACTAATATATTGTCCGCTATTTTGTACTATGTTCATTAATACACCACAATTTTTTATTAATGTCTTAAATTTTAAGGGGTCATTGTACTCATCATTATGAACAACTTTTCCTATGGGACCAACCCTGAAATCGCGAAAATAATCAGCTGTTTCATACAAAAAGTTCATTGACCTTGGACAAAATGTACGGAACAGCTGTTTTTTTTCGCGATTTATGGCTTGACCCCATAGGAAAAGTTGTTCATAATGATGAGCACAATGACCCCTTAAACTTTTACACATTCATAAAAAAATGTGGCTTGTGATGTATATTCATCCGTCCAACGATTTCTTAGTGCTATTTTTCTTGGACTTTCATCAGAAATAACCGAAATAACCTAGGTACCTAATAAATAATTCTAGATTATTTGAATAATAACTAAAGCCAGTGATCTTTGAAGTTCAATGTCGTAGGTATAGGACTCTGAACAGATGATCTCTTTGGGTACGAATTAAAAAAAAACTTAGAGACAGCTATCGATATATCGTGTATACTACTAACCTAAAGTTTCACAAACTCCAACGGCCTGGGCTGTGCTTTTAATCATTCTCGGCCCAACACCTGGGTAGAATACTGAAATATCAAAATAAGATTTACTAAAAAAATCCTTTGTAGTCGACCAATCGCCCTTTCATGGCAGGCCTATAGGTATAGCAGTCAGATTTTAATTGGGTCGGCTGATGCAGTTTGCAGATTAATGAGCTCTAAACTAGTTATTTTTTCTTCTTTTCTTTCCCTTAATTTAAAAGTAGCAAAATGTTCTGAAAGCTCTTATATATGCTCTGATTTTAAACAAATTGCTCTGAAAGGAAACTAATTTTTAATAGATGAATATTAGGGGTGCCATATAAAGTGAAAAATATATATATCAAAACGTCTTTATTTAGGCAGAAAAAAATATTTGAAACATTTATAACAATTTGAACCCTGGATCCACACTAGAAGGAGTCCTGTATCACGGGATCCATATAAGTTAGATTATTATGTCAGTGCGCGTGACAACGCATCTTAAAGATGGGACACATCATGCTAAACACCTCACTTGCAGTAGATGAGCTCGTGCGGAGAGGAGAACTAGAACTGACCAATTAGACGCATGGTGGGTGGATAGGGCTGCCGCACATGCTGCCAAAAATGTCATTAGAGACATGTACCTACTATAAAGGAAAGTTACCTTAAGGCATGGTATAATAATATAGTCCGCCAGGTATGACACTCCCGAGCGACAAAGGTCACGTGACACAAGCCTACGTCATCGACGTGAAATGACCAGTAGCGTGAAATCATAACTCCCCGTTCTCCTTATATTACCTGTGGGAATCCCATAAAACTATGTTATTTTGGTTGAAACTATGTTAATTCGTGTTTAACTTGAATCATTTCGCTTGAGCGGACACGAAATGACAATTGAAATGGTTTGTGTATTTTATAATTAATAAATTATTAAAAGATTTGATTCCCAATTTTTCAATTTTGTTGCCATTAAGTGGCAACTGGAGTGACGTAAGCAAGTGTCACTCCCGGAGTAGCAGACCTTGTTTTATTGGATCATGCCATAAGGGTTTCTATACCGTGCACTAGGTAGATCTTATTAGTGTTCCTTCTGACCTTCTGTTCATTCTCATACAGTATATAGTCTGTGCAGAATTTCCTCTTTTTTATCTATGCGTAAGCGAGACAAAGCTAGAAATACAAATTGTGAATACGTATTTTTTTTTACATCATTTATTCTTACTATACTTAGAGGCAAAAAAACATCACGCCACAAAGAGCCATAGCACAAGCTCAGAAGAAGTAATAGTACTACGTGGAAGCATGAATGAACAGAGTTCTTCTACGTTTGATTGAAAAACGTCTATGGTTCTTCGATTCCTCAATAGTACAAGTCACACTAGAAAATTGGAAGCACAACTTGTACAAGTCATCATATTAGTACACGATATATCGATAGTTGTCTCGCTCTCTCGGCGTAGTGAAGTGGTTGCACTAGCGTACGGGCTCCCATTGTTGCTATCAAAAGATGAATGATAAATAATTCATTCACTACGATCAAAAAGAAGAGAATGAAAATATTTCTGGCCTACATCCAAGTATGCGATAGGCCTAATGTTCGAGGGGGACAGAGTCGCTAATTACTGTCATTAACACATCGTAGCACACTTATCGCTAACCCTGCTACTGCAGTCTATTCTGTGGTCATGGTTGTATTACATAAGCCTTACTAGACTGTGCTGTGGACGAACTTTTTATAAGTACTAACTTATAATCTATCTACTCTAATCTACTACGAGTATAAGTGAACAAATCTTTACGCAATCCATCTGTAGTTCCGCGAATAGTTGATCTAGCGAGCACAAAGTATTATTTTTGTATACTTTAAAATCACGAGACGAGCAATGGTGGTAATCGTCACACCTACCACTAACAGTAGTAGCAGTGCGAGAATTGTGAACTTGCGAACACAATCCTGCGCCGCACTGCACTGCGCTCGTCACCTAGAAATATTAGAATGTTAAATAAGCAGCTAAGCAGTTGGGACAGAAACCCATAGAGACTGCTCGTATGCAGGTTCGAGTCCTACCGGAGGTCATAAGTTTTCTTCCTGTTTAAGCTTTAAAAACATAGATGTTTAAATCTCTTCATACCCAGTAATTTCTCTGGTAACATTGCCCTTCAAACCGGAACATAGTAATGCTTGCAGACTACTGCTTGGCGGTTGAATAACTGGCAAAGGTGTGGTACTTCCCCAGGCGGACTCTGTAGTAGAGTTCTACCACTACAAAAAAAACGTTTTCGTAGTCGAACCGGTAATTACTTGGGGATACTGAAACCTTAAAAACCTCTTGAGAGATTTTGCTCTTTTCGAGATTCTTGTTTAGTTTTGAGTATCGAGTGTTTCTGCAAAATGTAATCAGTCGCTAAAAGGCGCTGTAAGTGTAACACTTCCCCCTTTTTGTAGGAAATATCCCTCCAATCAAAATCGCCGACGACAACACTATGAACTTATAGAACGTGTAAAACAAATTTCGTCTTCAGATTCTGAAAATACGACCTGTACACAAGTACCAACATCCATACATACATCCATACTCCATTCATACATACATACATTATATGGATTTTGCTAATCGTTGTAAAGACTTCGCTCGCTTAGTCAATTAAAAAGACCCTAAGCGTGGACTATGCTTGGAATCGTTTAATCCATTTTTTCTTTTTCCTTTCCTATTTCAGTGGATAAAGGCAAAAGTCGAAAAAACTATCCCGAGTGTAATCCACATTTAATAAGACCCTTACCTCCTTTAATAAGCGTGGAGTAGGTATAAAAAATTGAATTGAATGAATTTGAATTTGACAAAACCAGTGGCAGATAATCCGTAAGGCAAACTAGGCCCGTGCTTTTTTTTTTATGAATGACTGATGCTGTTGGCCTCAGATGGCCTCTACAGCGTCACCGGACTTTAGGCAAGCGCAAATGGCGCTCGGCCTAGTTTAGGTTAAAGGGCACTTCAGACGGTACGAACCTCGGCTTGGCCGTCGCCGGGAGTGGGGTCAGACTTGCCCTGGCACCCCAGAAGGGGTATGCCCTGGGGCCCTAGTTGGTTGTTCCTGGTTGACTATTTGGAGAGAATCTAACCGATCTTCTGACAGATCTGGGGAGTCCTCGACCTCGCCGGCGAGGTCGGTGCGTGTTTGTGTGTCTCTGGTAACCGGTGCCTATACCAAAAACGGAATACTTCCTGTAGGAGTGGTCGGATCGGGCGAGCCCCTAGGCACGAGCCTTGGCGCTGGGCTCGCCCGATCCGACCACTCCTACTCCCACGGGCGCAAGGTTTTATACAAAGTGGCGCGCGGGCGAAATTTCGCTAAGCTCAAACTCTTGCTCTTTGAGCATTTATATCGCTTATAAAATCGACCCAAGATGTGCTTATAGCATGTCCTGAAAGGATACGGTCTAGAACTCAATTATCCTGAATAAGTCACGATCTTGGTTGTGCCAGACTCCAGAGGGGCGCCGATCAGGTGCTTGCTAGAGCGCTGTCTACATTTAATCCGCCCCTGTACAAAATCTTATATTAGAACAATACATACGTTTCGATATACTTTTCCTGTTCGTTTTCAGGCCTACTCAAGGTTTAACTTCACTTAATATTAATAGCGAACCACAATAGGTAGGTCTAGGTACCTAGTTTGCTTATTATAGTTAAAGGTAGCCCTAAATGGCCTAATCGCGTGACATGTTGGTTTGTTGGTCCTTATTACACGATAATATAATTATGTTAGGCTTTTTATTCGCCTTCATTATGTGTAGCGACAATAAAAATGAATGTTATTTGATCATAACTATAGAGCTATACTAACATGACACGATCACACGTGTACCACGGGTTATAGGTATTGCGTACAGTAATGTACCTACTCTAGCTAGTTATACCGGGTGTTAGTTAGTTAGTAACACTCGGTATTATAAGTATTGTTTTCAACAAAGTAAAATAAGATGAATTTGCTCTACCTAGAATTAATAGTTTTATCCGTATTGGAATTGGTCCGTTTCAAATTAGACAAAAGTCGGATGAACTATTGCGAAGCTATTCCACTTTGATAATATACCAAGCCAGAGAGCTAGACCCTCCAAGCTATTCCACTGATAATAAGGTAGAATTTAAATAAAATTTTCTTTATTTGATTTATTAAAAAAAAACATTCAAAAATATTCAAAAACTTCCTTATTTTGACGTTTATTTGTCTTTCTACTTTTCAAGCTTTCTCCGTAACACATAATTAAAATTCTACACCCTTAGGTTGCACCCGTATCAGACGAGACACCGGTACCATTCTTGTTCCTTATTTAGGTCACGATCTACATTCCATTCTCTCACGCGACGTGACTCCTCGGCACCCCTTTCCTGTAGCAACAACTTATCAACTTCATATCTCCCGCTGGACTTAGCCCCTGCCAACAAGCCTGCCAATACCTTACGAAAGTCACAAAAACTTATATTACGTCCATTAAAATGTAATATCGGTTCACGTTCCCGCGGGATCCCATAAAAGCTAATTACAAGAAATTGGTTTTGGAGGCCCGATACAAGGCTGAATATGTCACGCAATAAAGCTGAACGAGCTGAACACGCCCACCAAACAGCTGACTGCCGTGTCAGCATCCGAACGTATCGACAACATCGACAACAACGCTGTCCATCGCTTCTTTGTCCCCAACAAACTCCGGTAGCCGTCGTGCCCACAGTAGTGGACCTCAAACAGACAAAATCCAAAAAGGTCGCGGAAACTGTCAATGAAAACGTCAGTCACCTGTCAAGATTTAGTTGCCAACTGAAAATTGTTGATGGAAATATTCGTGATAAGTTGCGATATTGTGGAATGGATTGAGGAGTTGTGAAAGTGGTGGTTGGTGAGGGTGTGTGCACGGCACGCGTGCGCCCTGGTGCCAAGGCCACGCGCCGCGCCTCAGTCCGGCTCGGGGCAACGGAGCGGGCGCGTGTCGCGGCGCCATGTCGAGTGCCGCAGTGGAGAGAGCATGAGCAGCCGAGCGCCGAGCCCGCATGCCCGACCCGGCATCAGCGCAGCATCCAACCCGCCGAGCGACCTTAAGCTCCGAAGCCCCGCGGTCGCTCCGATTCAGCCTTGTAATTGGATTTTCTCGTTCGATAAGCAACGTTTCTGATTTGATTGGCTAACGCTTTCCGCTTCGATATCGCAGCTTACCCTTCGACTTCCTCTCGAAGCCTCCCGAGCGCTTGTAGCAGCTTTATTTGTTTTCCAACAAGTTTTATTTCGAGTGATAACTTACGTAATGGATGACGAAGCCGCCGGGTGCATCAGGTTACGGTAGCACTAGGTATCGCCAGTCGGCTGTAGACTTTTGATGTGAGTGCGCGCGTTGACGGTGATTGACCATGACTTGCTGGGAAAGCGTAGGACTGCTGGGCCCGTGCGCGCTCCTGGCCTCGTCCGACCATAGGGTGAGTTCTACTACCCCGGTAATAAACGTCATTGTCGACTTGCCCCTTCAGGTATGTTACGCAAGACTGAAACCCTTTGATAGTAAGATTAAGGTGTCAAGGTCAAACAACCCTCCAACACTTAAATTATTTTCCGAGTCAGTGAACCGTATCGCTTACAATACTTTTAATACGACGCTTTACCTCGCGTTTATGGTATTTTCCAATTACTTTATCTAACTTATCTTGCCAGTAGTTAACAAATTAGGGGTGATACGATAACTGCTTGAATGATAAACGAATTTTAGCATAAACAGCCAGTACGTTCGTCATTAATTAGTTAGTCTTCGTAATGATTTCCTAAAACTTTCGTAATGATTGTTGACATTTAACTAATCATTATTATGTTGTGAAAACAATAACAGCCTCAGTTGCCCTTAAACCACGCACCGAGTGGTGCTTCCCAAATGGTGTCAATAGTGCTACTGACGACAGAAGAGGTTCTGAAAAGAAATGGGTTTTGGTACTGCTTGGACTCAATATGGATCACTGAAGAGATGGAGCCTTTTGAGGAGGTAAAGCCTGAACATGTTTATAAAAAACCACTCACAAGAGACATATACTATACCAAATTCCCGGACATACCCAGGAGTGAATCGGAAGATGAAAACTCTTTAAGCCTGACCGGCTTCAGAATGAAACACAATGAAAGGAAGATGAAGATATGTATAAAGAGATTCAACACGGAGCACCGTAATTCGTGCAATTCTCAGCTCAGTTTGAGTAGTATGGGCCTGACTAAGAGCAACACTTCTCTGAATGAAACTAGAAGAGTTACGTCACTTTTAGTTGAAAATAAAAGCTTCCAATGCTCGGATAATAAATTGCACTCAAATAACAATGATGATAAAGTTCAAGATTTTTTCAAACGCTTGGCTGAAAACATACCACCACCGCCCATCGAGAATTTACTAAATGAAATCCCAAAGATTACTCTAGAACCACCAACTCCAGACAGCAATTTTAACGAGATTGACCTACCGAACTACGCGGAATTCAAGAAAAGCAAATTACTCCCAACGAGCAGTGAAACAAGCATCACGTCCACATTAAGGAAATCTAGACGAAGTGTCAGCTTTAACTTAAATACTATCGATATTGAACATCCATCTTGGTACGAGTCTATTTATGGCATATCAGATTTGATTACACAGTCCAAGGAGAGTCTGCAAGAAAATACACCCACAGATGTTAAAGCGGATAAATCAATGAGTGGCGCCAGCAGCATAGATTGTTTCCCGTCTTGGTCTGAAATCTTGAACGAATGCGAGATCAATAACAGCTTAATCCAGAGCAAAGAATCTCTTCATTCCGTTGAAGAAATTATCAGCCATTCGCACCGTGAAAATGCAAAAATAGAAGACATCTCTCAAGGAGACCGTGATGGATACGCCACGTTTGCGATTTACAAAATTCATCAAACTTATAAATCCGGCAAAAGAGATTCGTCATCCTTGAGAGATTTTGACGCCGACGTCGACGATCTGCAGAAAAGAACTAACGTTTCTTTTTTCACAGATTTGTATCGCTTAGTGCCGAATAGTGTTAATGAAATTCATGAATCGGGAAATAACGTTACCGCTGAGTGCACGGAACTGTAACATTTTGATATATTTTAGCATCTAATAAAAATATATTACTTATAATGAATACTGCTTCTGTTATTTTGCGATTTGAATACCTATTGTTTTCGTGTGCCATTGGTGGATACAGGTCAGACCTTTTCTTTTTCGTGTTTTTTTCTTTGTGTCGTTGATTTTAATGTGAATAGTAACGTTGTTTTTGCGTTGTTACAGCCTCCAGAGAACGAATTGCAGAAGAATTCGGATCGCGTGCTTTCGGAGCACGAGCTGAGAGTCCAAAGGTCACTACAGAAGCTCAATGTACCGGAATGGTGAGTTTTTGAAACCTTTTCAATACTATATTTTTTAATGCAATGGAGTGACGAGACAAATGATACTTTCTCCTGGTGTTAAGAGTGCGACTAATGCCAGAAAAATAACAGATTTCACCCGCGCGTCTTGCATTAGTTTAGAGTCGAAAATCGCATGATACAATTGATGATGATGATGATGGCTTCGAGCAATTTAGGTAGGGTTTTATTAAATTATTCAAAATGTAGGCATGAAATAAAAAAAATAAACGGCTATTGTACTAAAACATTAGTTTGGCTATGTAATTCGTAAAAAATAATGTGGTGTTGTCGCTGATAATTTAGAGCATTTTAATTAAAACAGTTTTTTTTGTTGGTAATTTGTTTTTTGTTTTTTTTTATAAACCAGATATTTTCCAAACTTCTATTCGGTTACTCGGCTTCTTTAGGTTTTTCCCCTACCTGTAGTATTTTTTTTATCTGAGTATTTACGTTCTTTATTATTAAAGTATGTGTTTAAAAATACATCTTTTACTTACTTTTGGTATTAGTCGCCCCCTTAAGCATCACGCCTGCCCATAACAGTATTAGTGCCAGAATTGTGAACTTGCGAACAAAATCCCCAACCGACAACCCAAACTGACAACCGATGGGGAAGAAAGGTTCTTGAGTGGCGACCGCGAACCGGAAGACGCAACGTAGAAGGAGGCCTTTCTAACTTCATAATTTCTACTCACTAGGTGGACCGACGACATTGTAAAAGTCGCGGGCAACCGGTGGATGCAATTGGCAGATTGTCGTACAGTGTGGCGGTCTAAGGCGGAGGTTTTCGTTCAGCAGTTGGCGTTTCCGGGCTGATGATGATGATGAGCAAAATCCTATGCCGCACTGCACTGCGCTTATTTTACTCTGATATACCTATTAGATGTTAAATCTCTTTTTTAACATTATAGTAACATTGCCCTTCAAACACAGCTATGCTTGCACATTACTACTATAACTGGCAAAGGTGTGGTATTTCTCCAGGCAGACTCTGCAATAGAGTTCTATTAACAGTACAAAAAATTACAATATTAAGGGACATCCTAAAATGATCTATTATTACAAAAATACCCCTCTAGCTACAAAGTAGCTAGCCTATCCGTGTTTTATCGGATACATTTCGGAGAGTGTGCTTCGGATCTGCATTCCGCCCTGCCCATTTTCTATCGGACGGCTAGGACCTCGAAGAAGCGACACCGCTTCATGGTTGATATACCAAAAACACGTACGAAACGCTAAACAGTGGAATGCGCTGCTCGAGTGGGTGTTTCCCGATAATTATTCTGGTGTCTTCAAGTCGCGAGTGAATCGGTTTCTACTAGGCAAGCGTGCTCCTTCGTAGACTGCATCTTCGTTTAATATCAGACGAGTTGGCAGTCAAACGCATGACTATAAATAATTTAAAAAAAAAACGTTTTTGCCATATGTTTTTAAATGTTGACAGTATTATGAAAAGTATTATTAGTCCTATGAGATTCTATGATATTTAGCTTGTGATAGAGGTGGGCAGACTAGAATGGCTCGACAAATAAATCATATGGATAAGTCTTATTTCTTGGCAAACGAACACATCCGATATTGTTTTACGTAGAGTACAGATGCGGCGCAAGCTGTGCCTTATCCATGGACGCTATATAAAACCAGCAGTCTTTAAATATTGCTTCCCCGGAAAAAACGAACGGGCGGGACGCAGGTAATCTACATCGCACGGTCTACTTCACGTTCGAGCTGAGATAATCATGTCAAGGCAAGCGAAGGGTTTGATACTATACCAATATGCTGCGGCTTTGGCGAACTTGGTGATTTGTTAGAATTATTTATGTCTGTGCTTATAGGAGCTTGGTACACTAGCACCGCAAAATATGAATACGAATTATGAACCTTTTCTATCTACTACTGGCGCCAATAACGGTTTGTATTTAGAACAAAATAATCATTTTACATATTCTATCTAGTTATCTGAGTCTGATAATTTGTAAAGCTGTAGTAATTTAGTAGAAGACTGCTCGACTTGAAACCGTTAGGTCGTGGGTTCAATCCCCGCGAGTACCTACCAAAAATCGTTTTTTGAGTTTTTGTACCGATTTACACAATACTGGCTGTTCCGTGCGCTCTTTGCCCGTAGTCCGGTTAACTTGTCCGGTCAACCGGAGTACGGGAAAAATATACTTTCCCTAGTACTGTAACCGGACTACGGAAGAGTGTTTTTTTTCCGCAGTCCGGTTAACCACGGAAACTAGTTAAATTTGTTTGTTTGAAAGAAAAGATAAGGAAACATTCTGTGTCCGGAGAATAAATTCATTGGCGTATGTGAATGAACAAACCCGCAACTATGCCAGTGAGGAGGATACGGTCCAACTGTACGATCTATGTATTAGAGTAAAAGTATGTAAAGACTTATTGACCTTTCGACCGCGCACAGTTACGAATGGAAAGTAAATTGGTAAAAGAACGTTAACTCGAGGATTCTCGATTGCCCCTTGCCAGTTCTCCCAGTCAAAAAAATTTTTCATCGAAAGCTATGATAAATTTTAGATCATGCTGTGTTGTGCACTAATAAAGACATATTTCATAGTTAAGAGAAACATGAAAATAATCCACCTCAGCATCACCTTACCTAAAGAAAATGTTCCATTACAAATTCATCATCATCATCATCATTATTATCATCATCATCATCATCAGCCCGGAGACGTCCACTGCTGAACGAAGGCCTCCCCCCTTAGACCGCCACACTGTACGACAACCTGCCATCATCATCATCATCATTGACAGCTTATTCAGCCCAGTGCAGCGTAAATCTCCTCCTTCTATCGCCAATCTTCCCTATTTAGCGCCAATCTTGCCCAGGGGCCGTACCATGAACGCTTATTGCGGGACCGAATAGGCTCAGCTATACAGAAGCTGCACGATCGCGAACCGTATTACGGCGTGATAAAATTCAAAGTCGCGCAGCGTCGGCAGCTGAGCCTGTTCGTTCCCGCAATAAGCGTTCATAGATTCAACAGAATTTTCCGATGTCATCCAGCCACCGATAGACTGGTCTTCCGCGGCAGCGCTTACGATCACGTTTTTCCATTTCAAATTGCCATTAGAATATAAATTTGTTAATGTAGATAGATACGTTTACTTGACATTTAAATTAATAATATAAATAGGTTAGACCCGTCTATGAAACGGCTTAGTTAAGTTAGTTTATAGTCTATAAATTATTAAACTCCTTATAAAATACTAGATATTTAAAATTAAATCTTAATGCGAAAACATTATTCGTCGAAAATTCCCCCCCGTAATGCACCCTGCCCAAACGTGCCCATTATAGCGCCGGCGTTACCGCGCTGGATGGACAGAGAAATCTGCTGCGTCAAAAACCACCCAGCGCGGGGGTCCCGGCCTTTCTCTCTCAGACGCTGCCCGATGTCCCCTATGAATTTCCTTGCATCGGCACACCACGGGCCCGCCGTTTCCACAGCAAAGGGGACAAAGTCGTAGGCCTGGGCCAAATCGGCATACTTACGACTCTTGCCCTTTGCGGCCAACTCTGCAGCGGATATATAATATATATATAAGATAAGATAGCGGATAGATATATATATATTTTTTTTTTTATTTCTTTTTTTTTTTTATTCTTTGTATTGTACTGTTTTTGTATTTAATATTCCTTTAATTTTTTAAATGTATAATTGTGCGATTCTAAATATAATTGGCCTTACCGTGTTAAATCATTTTATTTTTTATTTTTGTGATTCTGCCTCTATTTAATTTAATTCTAAGTTCAACTTATCAGTTGATAGCTAACTCCCCATAACGAAACTAGGCATATCAAACAGATACCTACTTTAGCTGCCACTTAACCTAATGTTGCTATTAGCTAATCTAATCGAAATCCCTTTATGTATGGCATCTGCCGTCAATCGACGTAATTTGGCTCATCTTGCCGACAGTTTCCACATCGGCCACTTCGACAAGCTAATCATAATTATAGGATGCAGGTATCTGCTAAGTACAGTTCGCGTCAGCGTCACATGTCTGTCATAGATGCATAAAGTCTTGCCGGATTCGAATATATATAAAAAAAAATAAAGATGACAGAAATTTACTGCACTGCACCTAGTGTAAGGACGGTTTTTTATCGATCGATAAAAATTATATCATAATCAATAAATAAATAAATATTGGTGGACATCACAAACCAGCAATCGATATCAATCAGTTTTGTCGGTTCCAAATGTAATTTTTTGTATAAATTCGCCGTGAATAATCTCTTGTTGACTATACAGGGTTAGTAGTCCTTATCAGTTAGCATCCTTTTAACATATTCTGTACAGCAAAACAAACAACTTTTACTATGGGGCCAAATTGAAACCCCTACCTTAAAAACAATCGCAAATTATGTATTATTTATACTGTTCCTGGATTTCAAAAAACCCATCATGTACCTTTTGAGACACATGAGTCTGTGTTTCCCAGTTGGCAGTGTTTTTTGCTGGTGATTTTTACTGCTTCGAATCCCTATCTCGCCTTATTGTCGTTACGTTACTGTCGCTGACTGTACATATTGACAAAGTCTGTTTAGGAGAGCTAGACGCTAACTATAAGGTCTCCTCTCACGCCCTCGTTAATTTACGTCGGGTTCTGTTGTAATTAACTAGGTCCTAATTGATCCAGCTGCAACCGGCTGGAGTGACTAATCGACGTAGGACATAGAAATAGTCGAGGAAATGACACGTTTCCTGCGTTGACTCGTCAGAATTTGCTCTATGTGTATGGGAATGGATAGTAGATATTATTATCAGAGCCATAGCCATAGAGCTAGGCGTCGAAGACCACCGATGGCTTCGTAAAAAAATACTATTCTAGTAATTATAATAGCATTTTGAATATTTTTGTATGAAGTGATTCCACACTTATGGTATTTCTATGTTTTTTTAAAGCTTAAACAGGAAGAATTTAATTTAATTTAATTTAATTTAATTTTAGCTTAATTGGCAAAGCAGTTGGGACGGAAACCCATAGCGACTGCTCGTATGCAGGTTCGAGTCCTGCCGGAGGTCATAATTTTTCTTCCTGTTTAAGCTTTAAAAAAAACATATAATAGCATTTATGATGTTTTTTTATTGTAGCTGGACTGAAATCTAAGCAAACATAGTACTTTAAAAAAACCGACTTTAATTTCGATAACCTGTATGACATTTTTTCCCGGTTGTTCTGATTAAAAACCAAACTACTAAAACGATTTCGATAAAATTTATATGGAACCAACTCTGAAGCCTCACTGACCTCTGAACAAAAACCAGACTCAAACAAAATCTACTCATAATTGGCAGAGTAATCGCGTAACAAACATACAAAAAAGTACAGTCGAATAAAGAACCTTCTTTTTTGAAAATTTGCACAAATGTCATAATGATTACCATCATCACGCTTCGTGCTAATCTGAGTATTGTATTTAGTCAAATAATAAGACGAACAAGTCGCTATCCAGTAAGAGATAACGTCAGCATAAGATCATGGCTGCGGTACCTACCCAGAACTTTAAACATCCAAACAAAGTCAAATGCAACACTGCTTTGGCATTCATTGCTCTAAAGACAACCGATGGCGAGTCTTATTGGCCCTGTATTTTTTTTTTCTAATTTGTTGGCATCGCACGTTGTGCATTCTGCCAGTGTCAAGTTAATGAATTTTCAAGTTTTTTTACTAAAATCAAGTCAAATATGTCATGAAATCACAGTCAGTTACACGAAATTAGTCATAGTCGAGTCCAAGTCATGCCCTAGAAAAGTTGTGGCGACTTTACTATGAGCTTCTACGGAGTTTTGAAAACAACACGAAAAGACATGTTTCACCACATTATATCACTTGCCCACACTCGTGCATGTAATTCAACACTCAATTAATAAAACACCACCATTTTTAATCATTAATTCGCGAAAATAATAGAATGCAACGACATGATTTTTCCGTGTTCCCGCCAAAACTCTCCCTGTAACTTTTGTACCTTCAAACTGGAACACAATAATGCTTATACTGCTGCTTGGTAGCAGAATATCTAATACTGCCTTGGTATTCACCTATCTAGATGATCTGCAAAAGACATCTACGAAGACCATTATTTTCACTTTTGCGTCGATGGATAGGTAGCTACTACAGGAAAGGAAAGTGGTCCTCCGAATTCCTCTACCCGAAGAATTCTTTCATAAATAACTTTTCTTAACTCGATGCTGGAATTTTTATCGGAATTGGCACTGATTCCTACAGTTTGGAGTGGAGGCTGGAAATTCTTTCGAAACTAGGTCAATTCAATTAACTATAACTAGACCCAAACATGTTTGGAACTTTTTACTTTTGTTCAAAAGTACGTGTATCGGTTCTCTATAACTACCTATATAGGATACTGACCGTCTTCGAGTAAACGGTGACTTTGCCTATTTCGCGATTCCTGCGACAACATCGATTTATCAGCAAAACTTTTTCAGACGTCTTAGACAAGCTTATAAATAAGTTAACTTCTGTGGGAACAGAAATGTTGTAGTAGCAAAAACAATTGAAAACTTAATTATAATCATTAAATCTGTTCTTATTTCCAGGTACAAAAACGCACCAGCCCCTCGCGAGGGCTTCCTCCTACGCAAGCGTCTGTCTGACGCGTCCGCGTCCGCAACCCGCTGGAGTGGCCTCAACTCCAAGACCACCTCCCTCGGCAGCCTGGGCGGTGCCAACGTGCAACCGCCGCCTCCCCAGCTCTCGCCTCACACGACCAGCTTCGGACGGTGGTCCACTAGCCGCCTCAACTCTAACCAGGTGAGCCTTGACTTGAAGGACCAAAGCAATTTCATCTTCCTTCATGAACGCCACTAACGCGCTACCAAAGTTCTCGCCTCAGACAATCATCTTCGGAGGATGATCCAGTCGGCGTAATTCATTGCCGTGGATGCGCGGTTTGTGACACAATCTCATGCCAGATTGAGACAATTAGCCCTCTAAAATGACGTCCAAAATTTATAATAGATATCGGTTCACTTGAATATGTCGTAACCACGGTGGCTTCTCAAAAAATGTGCTACAAGTCGAGCTATTGTATATGCAGCAACGGGGTTGTCATATACGTCAATGGCTACTTAACTAACAACTGATACTACTTGAAGGACCAACACAGTCTTTATGCCGCTAACGCGTTTTTAAAATGAATTGCCTCATACGATCAGTTTTAGATTTTTTAAGCCGATGGTCAGTGAGCCAGCTCAATGTTAGCCAGGTGACACTTGACTCAAAGGACCATGCAAGACCGCCTCGGTCGCCTCTGCAGAAGGCGCTCGAATGTGTTCCTAACGCGTTCCCAAAGTTCTGCACGCTAGTTCGAAGCTGTTAGTATGAGCTAACATGGCCCATGGTGAGCCTGGACTTAAGACTAAGCCACATACTTCTGTAGCTTGGGTGACTTACTAGTCTAAGTCGATGACTCGATGAATGAATATCTTAGACGGTTAAGGTGACGGTTGAGAATACACGTAGGTACTTAAGACGATTGGGCCGTATGATCAGGCATAAGAGATTCGGATACGATAAATGTTTGGTTTGATCATTATAATCCAAACTTTTCTAACTATAACCAATGTCTTAGATATTAGGTAGTACCTACACATCAACAGCCGGAAGACGTCCACTGCTGGACGAAGACCTCTCCCTTAAAGGGAGGTGTTGCCATAATCCCCACGCTTGGCAGGCGGCTTGGGGATCGCAGAATGGTTACCACCGTTAACTAAGAGGACGCTGCTGCCCGTCCTCCGGTGGTTCTGGATGTAGTTTTAGGACATACCCAGGTCCCTATTTCCTAGGTCCCAGGTAATAGGTAGTACCTACGTCTATGATTATATTCAAATCAGCAATGTGAATGAATTAGTTAGATAACTTCGAATGGAAAATTGTCAGGATCTGCGCTCTAAAACACAAATTCATAGAAAGCGATACAATTGTCACCGTTTTATATGGTTTCCTCCCAGTTTTGCTATTTCCCCAGTTCATTCACCGATAGCCGCCGTATTATGTAAACGAGTCCATTGTTTTATTTCACGAAGTGCCTTTTGAATTTTAATATCGATCAATCTGTCAACTGTAGCATGACTTTGCGATTATGGAACCTTGATAATAACGAGTAGGGAAGGCTGATAAATATTAATTGAAGGCCCTGATGGATATCGCAAGGGTCCGAGACAGGCTTTGCAATAGCGAAGTTTGTTGTAAAACTGGTTGTGCTCTGCTAATCGGAACTTCAATCTAACTGGCTTTTGAAGTAGGTAGGTATGGTAGGTGGGTACGTTTTACAGGCTCGACTTGGTACAGTAGCTATGTAGAGCTAGAGACGTTAAGTGGGACTATCAAAACTAATGAGATTTGTACGTTGTTTAAATAGATGTGCTTTTCAGCCTTCTTTGTATATTCTGGCAAAAAAAGGTGGGACCACAATTGCAAAAATGTTCTTGACTACAATAACACGACAACAGTCAACCTAAGAGTAGGGCCTTCGGTTTTCTGTGAGAGTTCTAGTCTTGAGTACGACGAGAACTGTGTACTAAATGACGTGTTTCTGGTAGTACGACAGAGGCAGATGATTGGATGAATTCACTTATGCACTGTATTTCCAATATGATTGGATGAATTCACTTATGCACTGTATTTCCAGGAAAGAAAAAAATTTTGGGTTTCAAGAGTTTTTTGCCAAGCTATATAATTAGGAACTCGGATAGGACATTATATATCTGTCATTGTCGATTGGAGGTGGTAAGTATTGTTAAAATGTGACTAGTTTAAGTGGATCCGCGGGTCCACTGGCGAGCGGGTCTAGCTGACCGAAGTTTCTGTTATGCGATTACTCGATTTCTTGATTTTGATGTTTTTTTTTCTTATGTGATACTTTTTTTAAATCGAAATTTGGCTTTTAAATCAAAATAACTCGAATAAATAAAATAAAATGGAAAAGATGAAGATGTCATCCAGGTAGTAGAAATTGAAGTCGGTTGGTTTTTTTTTAAAAGCGTATTATTTATTACGTCCAGACTTCACCGTGCTCGTCTACACGCAGCAGCATCAGAGGCGCCAGCCCGCTGTGCTCGCCGTCAGCGAGGTCTTCGTTCAGCGCGCGACAGCCCTACCTCGGCTGGAGGAGTCAAGAACGACTGAACAGTACGCCCAGAACTCCTCATGAAAGGTACGTGTTGGCAATATTCCAACAAAAAAGTAGAATAGTGACTAGAGAGATAAAGTAGAATTATGAGTAGAATTGTAGGGGACTCTATTGCAGAGTCCACCTAGGGAGGTGGACGGAGGAGGTGCCACACCTAAGCTAGTCGTCGTCAGCCATAAAACGTACACTGCTGGACGAAGCTGGACTGCACTCCTTTATAGAGGGGTGTTGGCATAATCCCCACGCTTGGCAGGCGGCTTGGGGATCGCAGAATGCTCACCACCGTTAACCAAGAGGACTCTGCTGCCCGTCCTCCGGTGGGTCTGGTTGCAGTTTAAGGACATACCCAGGTCCAGATTTTTAATTGTAGATGACAAAAAATGCACATATTGATTTACCTATAGCATTATGTTTTGACCATTTCCAGGCTAGCGTCATCGCTCCTCCAACAGTCGGCTTCTGCCAAAGCATCCGAGGAGATCCAGACGTCGATAAAGGAAGTGACGTCAGCTATCGTACACTACGTGTCGGGACTCGAACCTGCGAACGGCGACCTCGATACCACCCCTTCACCGCGGTCCAGTCAGAAGCTGTACTGGCTGGAGAGCTCTTTTGTTGGTGAGTTATTTAAACAAGGTCATTCATCAGCCAGAACACGTCCACTCCACGAAGGCCTCCACTTTATTATCTCTTCACGCCAAAGCGGTTGAACGGATTTGGATGAAACTCGGAAAGAAAATAGCTTATTTTCCGGATAACGTAAAGGCTACTTTTTATCGTCATCGTCATCAGCTTTTTTCATTATCACGCGGGAGAAACTGCGGGGCGAACCAAGTTTATAATAGAAATGATTCTAGCGCCATCTCTTGTAAGCGCTGCATTGGACCATTTTCCTCAGTCGACGGTTAATTTAGCGTACCTAATCATTGACGTATAAAGCGTAATATAAAATTAAAATAAAGATAATACGCTCTTTAAAAAAAACGACTTCAACTTCGAATACCTGGATAACATCTTCATATTTTCTAATAATTTTGATTTAAAAACCAAACTACTGAACCGATATCAATAAACTTTATATTGGACCACCTCTGAACCTACCACCTACCAAACAAAAAAAGAATGATCAAAATCAGTTCATAATTGGCGGAGTAATCGCGTAACATAAATACAAAACAAACCATAGATGCGAATTGAGAACCTCCTTTTTTGAAGTCGATTGAAAAATTAAAACGGCCTTCGTTTGCCTATCCATATTCGGGGGCCTACCACATAGCTGTTTCACCAGAAAGAACGACACTTCATAAAGAACCAACCTATAAAAAACTTAAAGTAGGTAAAGTAATCGTAGGTCTATCAGAAAATAAATAAGAAACGTATTATACTAATCTGTAGTCATAGAGGTAGGAACTCTATGTCTGTAGTTATGAATATGTTGTGTGTTCCAGGCACGAAGCCCCTCGATTCGCCGCAGACCCCCCTGGCAGTGAGCGAGGCGCTGCCGCCGCCGCACCCGCGGCCGCCCTCCTCGCTGCGGCTCGAGCACCGCGCGGCGCCGGCGCCCGGTGAGCGAGCGTGAACCACGCACACTGCAGGCGCGACACGCGATACACTCACATTCCCTGAGACGACGCGTCGGTGAACGCCGAACAACGCGATGAGTCGCTATCTGACTTGTCAGTACGATATTAGAGGGCAACTTTTTTTATATGCACGGTTTCAAAGAATTATCCAACAATATTTAAAGGTATTCATCCATATTACCTTCGATTCGAAGCATATAATATGTAAACGTTCAAAATTAAATTAAATTGAATAAAAATTAAATGAAGCCATAACGGTCAATAAAAATTAAACCATGGCGTATTCTCCCATACATAGTTAAAATGGCATTATTTGTTATTTTGTTTGACAACCCTAACGAGCGGTCAGTGACCGCACTCACAGCACGCACACTTACGCACGCACGTTGTAGGTAACTGCGGAAAGAATCATGAAAGAATGTGCAATGTTCATCGCAGGAAGGACATTGCCTGGACCGAACGTTGATTGAACGATACCTAATAATAGGTAGGTGCCAACAACCTATGCAAGCAAATAAAAAAAAAAATGCCTCGCTAATGTTGTACCGACTTGTCAGAAAACGGCCTAAAATACAACAATCGATTTCAGATTACCAAGGCTTCATTGCATTTACGCATCGATATCAAACCTGCAGTGTCATAGTTTTATGTTACGTTTTAATACTCGAGCGTTTTTTTGTGCTGTTCTATGTATTTTAGTTCTGTAAAATGGTAACCCATGGAATAGACAGATAAATACAACTTGTATAAATTTGTCTATGCCCATGTTTTCCATATTTTGTGAATTTTATTATCTGTATCTATAATAGAGCTTTATAGACTGTATGTAAGACTCAGGACCATTTTTTGTGACATTCATTCTGCACTTTTTGACTCGGATTTCTATACGTTTTTTGTAAAAGTGATTTTTAATTTTGCAATGTTAAGCACTGGCTTGTAGTACGCTTTCAAGTGTATGTGAATCACGCAACACAGCTTTTTATGCTCGTCTGTCGGTAGTTATTAATTTATTAAAACGTTGCCTGTTCGTAAAATAAAATGGCAACTTATTCTACTTTGAAGTTATCGGTTTATGTATAACGTAGCTGTATTAAATTGAGTTATATAGAATTTTATGGATGATATTTAATTGTTAATTCTATTTCATATATGCATTTCTAATGAAAAGTGTGATGTGACGTATAATATAAATTATACTCGTTATTGATTTACCATTATGTCAGACATATCAATATTTACATTGGAAAATCTTTCATTGCTAATAATAATGTTGAGTCAATAATTTTACTTAGATAGGGATAGAAAATTGTCTTTGTGCACATCAGAAACAAATACAAATAAAATATCTAATAGATAAGTTTTCAATATATAATTGCCATACCTTTTTAAAATCTCCGTATATAATGAACCAGTTGACTCTAGTAATTATTTCGTTTTATGTACAGGTTAAGTTATTATGTTTCGTGTGTTTTTTTTTATTTGAAACATTTTAGTGTTTAGTTTTACAGCTAGTGTTAATTTAGTATCTGTACATACAATTTTGTTTTGCTCTTATTTTACTTTAGGTGCTAAAACTAGGTTTGATTCGACACGATTTTTGTTTTATTTAAATGTTTACATTAAAAGGTAGGACAAAGCTTTAATATGTCACAAAATAATTCAAAGGGAGCATTTATATTGCTATCAATCACTGTCTTTATTTTTATTAAAGTAGTTTTTTTCTTATGGCAACAGTTATCAGAACCATAAAGAGTGGTGGTGAAAAGTGATAAACAGTCTGGAATCTAGAAAAACTCATAATTCCTTCTACTTAAATCACCTCGTAATTTATGTTGAAGCATAATAATGTTTCTAAGTAAATTATACAGGTTCTGATTAGGTTAGAAAATTTCAGGATCGCGTTCAAAATTCGCACCGCCAAAAATTCGAAATGATACGTAACGAAAGTTTTTTGCCTCTGGCAGCAAACTTTAACAATGAAAAATACCACCTATATTGTCTATGACAAAATGTAATAGGACTTTTAAAAGTTTTATTACATTGTAACCTCATAACCTGTATCTATCCTACTTTTCTGCTAACGATATACATAAAGTATTTATGTAGCTCTCTAGGTATTTACAAATATCCCAATTTACCATATTAAGTACCTAAAAGAAAGTGTTATTATTCTATATAGCTGTAGTCATTGTAATTGTACTATTTTAGAGAATCTCGGTACCTTGATGTTATAAAACAAATTATTTTAATGTTGTATCGAAGACTTGCACTAATAAACCTAACTATTTCGTCGTATTTATCATTTCGAAAGTAATTGTAATTTACTTTAGTAATATTTTAAATATAGGAGTTAATAAAATATATTCATTTTTATTTTATTTATTTGGTTTTATTTTATGTTTGTGCTTTATTTTAGCTTTATCGTTATCACGGTGCTTATTGTCTCTAACAACCGTTCTTAAGTCCTTCTTTACCCAGCATTGTTATTTGCTATGTGGTTTGCACTATTTACTACTTAGCAAAAAAATCATTAAAAAATTTACATAGCTATACCCACACCACAGATAACATTGCATTGTACCTAAAAAATACTGTCCAGTTCATACTCATAATAAGCGTTTATACTAAGTATACTAGTAAATAATAAAGAGTGATAATGGAATAAAATGAAATAAATCTACCCTAAAATATTCAGTACTGCCCATATATAAATTATTATCAGCTAAAAATACACAGACTATTTAGTACACAGTCACGTTATTTCACAGCTAGCAACACTTGAGGTAAGTTTTGAATTTACTTCTACCAAATTTTTTGTAGTTGAAATTTCATCGCATGCTAAGTTTCTTCTAAATTTTACTTTCAACGTCCACTTTGCTTCAAAATCATACCAAACCGACGAATCACAGTCTTCAAAAACTAAAATGGCTACTATATACACATATCCTAAATATAATAATGTCCAATACGATATGACCCGTGCGCTTACAGACTGGCAAGACTCCCAGAGGTCTCTAAATCTGGGGATCACGCGGCCGTCTCCTGGTTCTACGACCCTGGAAGACGTGCTGGACTCTCTCTTGGGCCTACCTTCTCAACCAGGAAGGATACCCACGCCTCAGCCTAGCCCGAGAAAATCAGGCAGCCCATATTACTTGATGGGTGGAAAGGTACTTGAATTTTAAGTCACTTTTTTACGTGAATAAGTGACGTGCTTAGAACAGGTTTTACACAGGTTGCTTGCCTGGGAATGTTCTCCTTCATTAGACAGTAGTTTATTTATCAGTGATCCACTTCATTGGTAAGTTATATATTAGGAAGATATTTGTAATAAAAATCTTAAGTTGATGGTTGATGAGTACTAATATCCACCACGTACCCATATAATAGGTAAATTTATAGGTAAAAACTAGCTAATGCTGTAAAGATATGCGCGGCCCTGGCCGCAGCAAGCAGCAAGGCATTGCTACAAGGCAAAAATACTTTTTTCGCATATAAAATTTAATTTCTGAGACGGTCGAAAACTCTAGAAACAATGACCCTCTTCCGTCTCCAGAGTCCCCGCTACGAGCAGCTGGCCAGCAGCGGTCACAGCAGTGCCTCCCCCGCCTCCCGCTTCTACAGCACTCCCAGTGAGGGACCCAGCTCTATCACCGACCCTAGCCCTGATCGCGACCGACCAGGTAGGAACGATATGTAAGTCAGGCCGTTCCAATTTTACTTATACCTTATCACCTCTTTCAGTGGCTGTAGCACGAATGATATCGAATAAGTATTTCTATGGCGAGTTTCTATAGAAAAGGACGACAAAAGGAACACTTTTTGATAGACATTCATGCTGGGGCCCCTGGTTACTTTACCAACATTTGGAAGCCTTGCTGCCCCAATGGGCCTTGGATAACTACGTTAGTTTTCAGCTTCGCAACACTCATGTACCAAAATCAGCTTTTGACGCAGTCCACATTCACATAATATTTACACTCTACAGCTCTGCGTTCTTTACCCTTAGATACTTTCCAAAAACGTTAAAAAAATACGGATCCCTCTAGGTATTCGTTTGGTTTGATTGGTTTTAAGCACAAGGCAGCTTTTTACTATAAGTAAGCATGTCAACCAAAGCATGTGTGTGTTTTAATGCTTCTTTATGTCGAATTTTGTCAAATGGTTCTGAGTCATTTCACATTAATGTTTGCTTATCATGTCTGGTCTGTCTTTACGTAGTCAAGAAGGGTTTTATATTTATATTAATGATATGTTTCAGGCAAGAGTTCAGTTGATAACGCGGCAATGCAAGAGTCAAGGCGGGCGCGTTCAGCGCATGTTGAGCAATCGCGGCGTAGGAGCGAACCTTACGTGCAGCAGAGCGGCTCGTTAGACCGGCGGACCAGCCTCGACGCCGCGGCCCTACGCCCCGCTGACTCACACCTCACACACCATGACTCTAGGCTCTCCCTCGCTTCCTTGCAAACAGAGAATAGCACTGATGACGCGCTCATCAAATGCAAATACCCCAAATGCACATCCCGTGCGCCGCTAACCGATGCTAAAAGACATTATAAAACTTGTCACAACTGTACTACCATGTACTGTTCCAAAGAATGTCGAAGAGCGCACTGGGAGAAACACAGAAAAGTATGCTTGCATTCCCGAGCTAGCGCTCTCTGCAGACAAATTATATCAGCAGCTAAGGAAGATGCTGATGCACTGCACCAGATCAGTACTATAGCTCACAAAGGCTACCTTGCACTCGGTCGCGGCGTCGTAAAAGTATTCTTCACGAGTCCCGAGGCTGCTGAGAAGTTCACCACTCATGGCTACCAGTACCTCAGGGAGCCCGAATTTGTGAAGTGGAATGCTCTCCAACCGAACGAAATGGGCGTAGAGTTATATACAGAAGTTGTTAAACTGTGCAAATCTTACAACCCTGAGACGAGGGTAATTTTATATGTGGCTGTGTGTATTATCAGTGAAGTGCCGACGAAAGGTGCCGTAAAATGGGAAAGACAGATGGTGTCGCGATGCGCGAAGTTACGCCTTAGCAAAAGCGTATCAGCTGTTATAAAAGAGCAGAACCGAAAAAGGCAAAGGCGAGACAGCAAAAGTGCGCCTGATGACCGTGAAACTCTAATACTGACGTCTAAGCTTGTCAATGCGGCCGATAAAAACGCCGCGACAACGCACAAATTTCGTGAGATATGCTTCCAGAACATATCGCAGCAGTTGGAGAATAGAGGAGTGAATCTGAAGAAACACTTTCCGGAAGTGTATTCTAGGTTGGGCGCGTATGTGGACGGCACAACCGATAGATTCATTCCAATGACCATTTACCCGAAGGATGTGACCAGTGGAAAGTCATTTATGTGCATCATAATGCCAGATAGTGACGTAGACTGCTGTACGCCGTTAGATGGTAAAGTCACTACGGTAGACGTGGGCGTAGACCGATCGCGACATCAACTCTCCACCCCCATGTGAGATTAAGTAAATATAAGTAGGCAAATAGCGAATGCTTTGTAAAATTGGATTCCCTTGGATGTAGCAACACCATGAGTGAATCGTTGGCGGATGCGAAACTTCCCGGCTCTGAGCCAAGATGCTATTTGTACCTATTATGATTTCTATCGTTTTACTGAATCTCAATTGTGTTATTTTAAGGACAAATTAGAAATGGGAAGTCTTCGAAACTGTCTATCAAACCAAATACATTTTCATACCAACCAACTTAGGAAATACTGTTAGGTACCTAATTATATTTCAACCTACCCTATTATTATGGAGACATACTTACTACCTTTAAATAAAAACCTGCATATTAATGTATATTGTCTATGAATGTTATTTTATAATGTGGTAAATGTTATGTAATAGAAAATAATTATATATTCTTAATTATCAAACAAGGATTTTGAGTTTACTGATTTATAATAATATTATGTATTTGACAATAGCTTATGATAAAAATTACCTATCGCATAGCCAATGATGGCACAAAATGGGATAAGAATATAAAATTATAATTATTAAATTAATATGTATGTATTAATAAGATTTTTTAAAGAGAACGCTTTTAATATTCACGAAAGTATAATTTTTATACTAAAATGTATGCTTAAAATATCCATGTGAGCGATTAGTGAGAGGTTTATAACTTATTAAAAGTTTTTTAGTAATTCGACTTAGATAGAAAATCAACTTTAGTCAGAATGTTTAAATTTGTTGTTACTTATTATAATGTGGATGGCCCTGTATGTTACTGTTATTCTACGAATCAATGTGTTTTTAAATACTTATGCAAATAAATATATACCAACGTCATTGTTTGAAACAAGTGTACTAAATGATCAATGCAAAATACCTAGTTACAGTCTACGAATATGCCTATTCGTATCGTAGCCTGCATTGTAATGCAATTAACTTAGATCTTTTAATGTGGGTATAAAATAATACTTATCTACCTACTTGTTGTAACAAAATACCCTTAGGTAATTACCTACTTACATTCCATGATACTTGATTGTAGTATTCTATGTGGCACAAATTTACAATGTTTTTATACAAAAAACGTGCCAATGTTGTTATCTCAGTAAAAAATAATACATTCCCATGAAGGTATTCAAAATCATGTAATTTTTTTAACATTACATAGTAGGTAAGTTCATAAAAAACACAAACTTTCAATTTATTCCTAATGTACATTCCTTATTTAAATTTTCGCTTATTTAGGTAGGTCTTATTGGTATATGCTCGAAGTGGTATATAGATACATTACATATACATAAGTACTTATGCATACTTTTACGAAAAAAAAACGATAAAAGGAATCGATTATTCTCGATTATTACTTTGGGTCGTTTGCAAATGTATCCCTTATAACGCTCATAAAAGTTTTTCTAAGATTCTATAAATTGATAATTTTAGTCGTTTTTGAACGAATCTACTTCTACCTATATGCCTGTAAAAATAGAATATACATACCTCTATTTCATTCATACGAAATATAATATATGTATATTCAAAATGTTGCCATATCAATTGTTTTTCATAGTCTGGAATCCAGATTTTTTATCTAGTTGTCCCTTTATGTATTTCAAATAAACAACCCAGCTAAAGAAATAGAATTGTGTTTTATTCCTAACTAGCAGCACCCCGAAGTTTTACCCGCTTTCCTGCAGTAATGGTCACTATGTGTCAAAAAACTCTAACTCCGTTGCTGCGTGAATGACGAAAACAACACACTTTTCACGTTTTATTCTAAAATGCTAAGGCCTTGGAGGATCTAGCTCCGTATATAATCAAAGATTAAGACAAATTGGTAAGCATAGCATGTCCGTATAATATAACTATAAACGTACATGTAAAGATAATGGCGCTGTCATTACTGTGTTAGAATTTTTTCTCTCCACTAATTTTACAACTTTATAACTAAAGAATTCCCGCACGTTCTTTCAATAAATTCAAGTTTTATTTTGTAATAAAACCCTAAACCCTTGTGGGTTTGCGGACAATTTTAACGAACCAATAGCAAAAAATTAAAATTTGAAATGTAATGGAATAATGAACGAACTTACCAACTGAAGTTCGTTTATTATTCCATAATTAAATTATTATTATTATGACAAGCTGTTATGCTTTTATCTTTTTTACCTAGTACTAGTAAGTACTATGTACCTACTTTTACATAAATGTCTTTTATACTCAGTTTTAGTCCTGGTAGCCCAGGAGAAGTCGTATATCATTCGTGAGTTTGGAGAAGATATTGTAACACAAATAACATTCGATCACGGGTCAATGATCCATAAATACCAATTGACGTATTTATGTACGCACGGGCAGCGACAACGATAAGATGAATGGACGGGAAATAAGCGCACGGATTTAGAAGACTATATGTTGAGCGCCGGCTCTCCACTCGCTTCAGTCATACTCTGCTTTCGCGAAATGCGACCCGTACGATAAAAAATAAAAAAAACAAAAATCAAAATCAGTTTATTGATACGACAATACTAACTTCTAATACATGTACATTGTACATGTGTTCTCTTTTTGTCATTCAGTAATTAGATTCGCTATCTCTATTTTCACGCAAATGTAATATGCACACTTTTAGTCCATTATCACGGTCGCTGCCCAGCTGCCCACGGGCATATATTAAGTACTTGTACTAACACTTAATCTATGGCACGGGTTAGGAGATTAATTGTCATACTTTTGATTTTAAACATCTTATGGATTACCTTCAGATTAGTAACCTATAACTTCTTTTCCCTTCTTTCAAGTAACTCTGTGGATAAAGACAAAATACGGATTAACTATGCGGAGGCTAATCCACGTTTAATAATTTAGCCATAATTCGGCCTTAATCAATCAAGTTTTTGATGAATTCCAGTCAAATGAGTCTTTGTCACAGTCAAAGTCACACATAGTCACGGAAAAGTCCAATCATGCCCTAGCTTGGAGGATTTACCGCCACTCTCTCACTTAATCACTGTCCCCTATGTAGTATTCAAGTTGTGGCGACTTTACTTCAAGACTCCTCTGGAGTTATGAAAACTACACGAAAATACATGTTTTACCACATTATATCACTTGCCCACACTCGTGTAAATCGGTATTAATTGAATAAAACGACAGCACACACATTATCAATTTATCATTATCAATCGAAAAACACAATTTTTTCGCGTTCCCGCCAAAACTCCACCAACCTTTTATCTTCGCTGGCGTTGCACATTGAGCATTTGCCTGCGGGTGTCACCACAGTGACATTTCATTGACATGCATGTTTTTTTTTTACCGTACTTATCTGCTGCGTTCCGTAATGCGCTAAAAGTGATAATATCGAGAATCCGACCAAAGTCACAATGATTACTCGATCTAATCAAAGCCCTTATAATTTGTGACTATTAAATTTCGTCGGTTCCGCGATATTATCACTTTTAGCGTATTACGGAACGCAGTAATCATTTGTCAAGGAAAAGTCACGGAATACGGGCGGATAGTTACTTGTTTGTCCGTCCTTTCTACGATAAAAAGTGTTTTGTAATCAAATTATTCAGTGCATAGTTCTCGAACAGTACTTAAAATTTAACAGTCATGGTTCCTGCAAATGTAATGTACGCGGCCGTACCGATTTCTGTCGTTGTTGCCTTGGGTTTGCTTCGTAAGTGGAGGTCTAGGAACTGGGGAAAATGCGTTGCAAATACTTGCCTCAGGGGCAAGACATTCCTGATAACCGGTGCCAACAGCGGTATAGGGTACGAGACGGCGAAAGCTCTAGTGAAGAGGAAGGCACGAGTAATATTCGCATGCAGGGACATTAACAAAGCCAAGGCTGCGATCGCTGACCTAAGGAAGGAGCAGCCTACGGGCGGTGAACTGGTAATTTATTCTTTTGTCAACTACTTAGCACCTCAAGATTGTACATACTGTGCACAGGTACTAACTACCGACTCTTCTATTTTACTTGGCTATTTAGACCATGAGGAATATAGTTCCAATTCATTAAACTAAGATAAGAAGGTCATATCTTGACATTGAACTTTGATTGCCTATACGCTCACAAATTGTATATATTATTCCATACTCTCAGTGATTTAATCATTTAATCCTAAAGAAGGTTTTACTTATTTCATTCAGAGCTTTTATTAGGGAAATAAAACTACCTGTAAGTACTTAGTAAACAATCGTACATTAATAAAGATTAAATTATTAAATAAATTTATTATTTAATAATTTCTTCTACCATGCTTTGTTGTTTTCTGTCACAAATGAGCCCTTCGTGATGTATGTGTGTGAAAAGCACTCATACTCAAGATAAAAAAAAACATCTTTATGTGGTGATTATTTGTCACCACATAAACTACCATTAAGATGGTGCAGAATAGCCAGAGACAGCTCAAAATGAGCTCATTTTACTCATCATTAAGAACAACATTTACTGTGAGAATTAATGTGAAAAAAAAAAAATACAATATTGATAAGAAAAATTTACTTGCCTTAAGATACAATATCAAGAGCTATGTTCAACATCTTTTAGCTATAAAGTAACCAAGTACATTATTTATAGAACACAGATAGAAAGCAGACGCAGTATGATGTTTATTTTCCTAAATCTATTTCTGACATCATATCATTCTGTACTGCTAACCAATTTTTTATAGTTATGATGTCATCAACATCAATGTACATTACTTCAACATGTTTACGAATTAATTTGTATCTTTCCTTGGTAGTAAACCTCCTTTACAAAAGTTTGCAAGCTTAATTACACTACTGCCCAAAAAAAGGAGGAATGTTTTCAGGGTTCATGTATGTATGTATGTGAGTTTCTTTGTTCCACCACAACTTCTAAATGCCTAAACAGATTGACAGCTATATCCTCACATCATCTCTAGTGACACTGGCTTTAACTTTTTTTTGGCCAGGCAGTAGTGTTTTTTTAATAGGTTTGTATTTCACCCTGTCTGATGTTAAGCAATGGTGTGGCACGATGGAGCGTTCCTAGAAGGAACCCGTTTACTCTAATAGGCTAGATGACTGGTGTTTTTTTATTGTCCTATTCAAATTTGGCCCATAAATATAGCTGATTAATGAAAAGAATATTAAAATCTGATCAAAAATAAGCAACTTATAAGCATTTTAATATCATGCTAGACAGAGAGAAGAAACAGCAAATCGTGACGTCACTTGTCAGGACGCCATATAAATTCTATTCTGACAAGTAAGGCGTGACGTCATTTTTTGTTTTGTGGGAAAGGGACAGAGTTGTCTCTAACAAAAACTTTAAACGCTCATATATCAGAACATTATTAACCGATTTTAATAATGTTTTCGATTACCATACTATACTTACTTAAATTCTTCATCAAAGCTATTGGTTTCAACAATTTAAACATCAGTCATCTAGCCTATTATGTATACTCTACATAATAAATTGGACCTGGGTATGTCCTTAAACTGCAACCAGACCCACCGGTGGACGGGCAGCAGCATCCTCTTGGTTAACGGTGGTGACCATTCTGCGATCCCCAAGCCGGCTGCCAAGTGTGGGGATTATGGCAACACCCCTCTATTGGGAGGCCTTCGTCCAGCAAAGAACGTCTTATGGCTGACGACGACAAAAACATTTTTTTGTTTTTGTTCTGTGCGTGAGTAAGTCCCGGTGATAAACATATTTATGTGTTCAAATCACGAAAGATTAAAAGTTTCATCTGTTTACTCAAGGTTTGAAGAATTAATATTATATATTACGGGAAACACAGACTCCGCCAAAGTAACCACAAGCTCGCCGTACGGATAAAAAAATGTGTAATCAAAATGCTTTGTGCTTATGTGAGGAATGTCCTCCATGTATGGATTATGCTTTAGATGTGTGTGTGGAAGACGCAGCGTAGGAAGGCCTCCCACTAGGTGGACCGATGACATTGTAAAAGTCGCCGGCAATTGGTGTTTGCAAATGGCAGGTTGTTGTACAGTGAGGCGAAACTGAAAGGCTAAGGGGGAGGCCTTCTTTCAGCAGTGGACGTCTCCGGACTGATGATGATGTCCATAGTACCTTAATATTCCTTTTACTACACCTTGCAGATCCCTATGCAACTGGACTTGGCATCGTTCGAGTCAATAGAAAAGTTTGTAGAAATTGTAAAAGCGGGCTTCCACAAGATCGATGTTCTGATCAACAATGCTGGAGTAGCGGTGCCCCTGAACCAAGATCTGAAGACTAAAGAAGGGTTCGAAGTACATTTTGGGGTCAACCATCTCGGACATTTCTATTTGACGAGTTTGCTACTGGATTTGTTGAAAAGGGCTACACCAAGCAGGTTAGTTGACTTGTTAATTTTGCTACGCAATTGAGAGAACAGACAAGTTAATTTGAATCTTTTGTTTCCACAGCAATGCTCAAAGGCGTACACTATTTTGGCCTAGTTGATACAATGAGTTATGGTAATCTACTTGCGTTGCGCCCAGGGGTTTCACCCGCGTGTTGACGATAAAAAGTTGCCTATCAAATTCAAATTTTAATTATTAAGATAACTGGGATCCACGGGTTATAAACAAAGGTATAAAAAAACCTATTTTACTATATCTTAATCCGGAAAATAAGCTATCTCCATTCCAAATTTCGTCCAAATCCATTCACCCATTATGACGTGAAGAGTTAACAAACACACAGACACACACACAAACTCATACCGACAAACTTTCGTATTTATAATGTTAAGTTATTTATACCACCTACTTATGGGAAATACCATATCCGACTTATACATATACACATATAACAGTAAAACATATAGATTTAAAACCTATTTTAGTTATAAAGTATTTTGTCTTTTTTTTTATTTTCGTATTTCGCATGAAATTTACAGAACACTTTTTAAATAAAATAGCTTTCAAATAAGTTTTAGTGTTTTATGCTAAAGACAGTAAGCCTTTAGTTTGTATTTTATTTTAAAGTTGGTTTGTAGCACCATTGGTTTAGCCTCGCAACTGGCAACTGAGCTTGTATGCTTTTCTGTGCCAGTATAGTACTTGCTACTACTGTATTTGGAACTCTGTTGGAAAAGGCTTCGATTCTACAACTACTCTCACCATTTCAGTCTTCTGCATTCAGAATGACGGAAACAGAGAGCGTAGTATTCGATTCGAAATCTTTGCGATTGGGTTAAGAGTACGATGCATCTACCCAAGGAATACAAAGTGCATACATATTATATAATATTTGTATTTACGACCTTGTTCGACTGTTGATGTTTTCTTGTAGCTATTGAGTTTATCAAAACTTACTCTCTCTATCTCTCTCTCACTTGAGATATAACATCATTATGTCGATCTATTAATCGTAATTATACCCAGTTTTCACTAGAAAACTTTTCACCACACAAATACATAAATGTTATATATTGCAATGTGGTCAGTAAGTATATAGTAGTTTTTCAGTACAGGCTATACTTTTGAATCGTACGCCAAGTTGCGCGTGCGAGTGAAGCCGACTTTCGAACGATATGAAACGAACGAACCTTATTTCAAAAAATATCGTTCGAAGGTCGGGTCCGCTCGCATGCGCAACTCAAGCGTACGATTCAAAAATAAGGCCCCAGGTTTGCCACAACGTCACGATTTCGAGTCGAGCGGTCGCCCGCTGGACTACCATGGTTTCTCACAGAAAAGTTAGCTTTACTTCAAGCTTCAAAGAAGTTTTAGAAGCAATTTATAGTGTTAACCTTAATACTTTCAGAATAGTAATAGTGTCGTCCACCCTGCATGAGCGAGGTGCCATCAACTTCGAAGACCTGAATCTCAAGACAGAGATCGAGCAGGCCAAGAGAGGCCGAGCCGGTCGCCACAACCCTGGCTACTGTAACTCGAAGCTGATGAACGCATACTTCATGCGAGCGCTGGCTGATCAACTGAAGGGCTCTGGTGTTGACGTGAACGCCTGCTGCCCAGGATTCTGCTACACAAATCTGTTCAGGTGAGATTTCTTTTGATCATCATAATCAGCTGGCGATACCGCCACTGAAGAGAGAAGTGAATAGAACGGAAATGTGACGGGACGCAATAGCCGGCATTAAGTCTATTTAGACTTAATGACCATTCTTCCAATATATATGTTTTTAAACTGAGAATACTCAAAAAAGATAATTTGAATAGACGCGTAGGAAACCAAACCACATTGCATCGTAATTAGATAATTTTAATCTGTTGCAAAATGGCATTTCGAGCGTTTTACTTCAAATGCGCGACCAATGATTGGCATTTTTTCGTCGTAGTTTCTATGCAATTTTGTGTGAAACTGGCGACAGCTGTTTCCCATACAATTGCTTTACAACACTGTTTTGACAGCCGTTATACTTACTTACTGAATAGCGGGAGTAGCGGTAACTAGTGACGTTGTCGCCACAGATATACGAAAAGATGAATCTGTTAGCTGTTTAGATGATAATTGTATACCTAAATACATAAAATAAAATAAATAAATAAATAAAAATAAAAATAGCCTTTATTCTCTGACATTACATATTACAACTATTACGGTATTAGGTAATTATACTAGTTCCTATATACTACTTCTTTTAATATTTGTTTTATTACTAAACTATAACACCAGCACTGGTTTCCCCATCAGGTTGTCCTCCCTGGACATAGGCCTCCTCTAAAAGACGCCACTCCTCTCTATCTCTGGCTATTCTGCGCCACCCTTTTGGTAGGTCATCTTCCCACCTTCTGTGTGGTCGTCCCCTTGATCTCTTCCCATCTCTGGGGTACCAAGATATGACCTCTTTGGTCCATTTTTGTTTTGAAGATCTAACTACATGTCCAAGCCAGCGCCATTTTAATCGTTTGACTTTGCATGAAACATCTGCCACACCTGTGGCCTTCCTAATTCTGGTTAGTCTCCACTTGTCCTTCAGCTTAATGTGCAACATGCTTCTCTCCATCCCTTGTTGGCATACCTTTAGTTTTTGTCTGTGAGCCTTTGTCAGGCTCCAGGTTTGGCACCCATAAGTAAGTATTGGTAGGATACACATGTTGTACACTTTGCGCTTGGCTGGCATTGGGATTTCTTTACTTTTCAGAATTTCTTTCAGTGACCAGTAGCGAGCCCAGGTATTGTTTACTCGTCTTTGCAGTTCTTTGTCCATCTGTGAGTTTGGTGCAATTATTTGTCCTAAATACACATATTCATCCACATATTCTATCTCTTGGTTACTTAATTTAATACTTTGTCTATGTTTATTTGTCATAACCTTTGTTTTGGAGGTGTTCATTGTGAGACCTGCTTTCCTGCTCTCTGTTGCACCTAAATACATAAGTAGGTGCTTATTAATTTACCTACTTGATAACTTTCATCATCATCAGCCCGGAGACGTCCACTGCTGAACGAAGGCCTCCCCCTTAGACCGCCACACTGTACGACAACCTGCCATTTGCATCCACCGGTTGCCCGCGACTTTTACATTATCGTCGGTCCACCTAGTCACAGAATAAATAAAAGTACTACATACAGAAAGTTAACTTCGCAAAGGAATTGAATCAATCAAATCAAATCAAATATATTTATTGCAGTTTGTTGGTAAAACTAGATGTAACATACAGAGTATAATCTGTTTTTAAAGCGCTCCGAAAACAAACTTGTCTCTAAATAGACATGCAATATTAGCCCTGGCATATTCATTACTTGCTAATTATAAGTTATTAGTATTGTTAGTGTACAAAGATAATGTCATAATATAGTAGTTATGTCAAGTTAAATACAATGTCCACAATGTTATAATGTCATTATTAGTTAGTCAATGTTAGTATTCCAATTAAATCCCTTATCATTAATAAATTCTTTTACGGTGTAATAGCACTTAGTCAGTAGTATTTTTTTTTAATTTCAATTTGAACAGATTAGTATTTAGATCTTTAAGGTTTCTTGGCATCTTATTATAGATTACCGGTCCCATACAAAAAATGCTATCATTTAATAATTTCTTATTGCGGTTTACTATGAGAAGCTTGTGTTTGTCACGTCTATTACGTTTAGATTTATCATTTGTAAGAGGAAAATAGTTCGGGTTATTTTTAGCAAAGCATGCTACTTCAAAGATGTAAATAAATATTGAAATAAATAAAGACTCTATATACTAGGCAATAAAGTAGCAATTCAACTCGCACAGCGCTGGATACCGCTCGCTATATTCACCTAGATATACCGCTCTCTTTCTATTACGTATGCTTGGTTACGTGCGACGAGGCTAGCGTGCGGGCGGCGACTGACTTTTGCCTTGCATTGTCCACCCGGACGGAGCGCCGGCCGAACATACCTAAACTGCGGAGTGACACCCCTGACCTAGTGGGAGGCCTTCCTACGCTGCGTCTTTCGGTTCACGGTCGCCAATCAAGAACCTTTCTTCCCCATCGGTTATCAGTTCTTCGAGCGATGTCTTTAGATGATGATAATCGTTAATCAGGTTCAAATAATTTATTATGGTAAACACAGATAACGGCAATATTATTATAGGTGTATTAAATGTAATCTCGTATTATATTACACCCATAATAATACTGACGTCACGTTTGATGTGTATTGCATTTTTAATATCTTTGAGTAGTATGGTAGCTATCAGTCAAGTATGGTTAGAGGTTATAACCTCAAGGTTTACTTTAAAGGAGCCTCGGCTTGAATAACCATTGTGCTTATTTATGGGCTAGCTCCAAGGTAAACCATTGACCAGTTTGTTGAGGCGTAGACAAATACAAATAAAGTTATATATTTCCCCATATTTGATTGAATCTGGTGTTACTTTGCGGAAGTTAGCGGCAGGACACTACTGCAGAGTCCGCCTGGGGAAGTACCACAGCTTTGCCAGTTATTCAAGCGCCAAGCAGTAGTGTGCAAGCATTACTGTGTTCCGGTTAAAAATTACTGGGTGTAATTTATCTGGTAACAATGCCCTTCAGGAAGAGATTTAACATATTATCTAATATCTCATGTCTCAGCCAGAAAATGTCCACTGCTAGACGAAGGCTTCCCCCTTAATAGGGAGGTGTTGCCATAATTCTCACGCTTGGCAGGCGGCTTGGGGATCGCTGAATGTTCACCACCGTCAACGGAGAGAACCTTGCTGCCCGTCCTCCGCTGATTCTGGATGCAGTTTTAGGACATACCCAGGTCCACATTCATAAACCAAGTAAATTTTAATAAAAATAAATAAAAAACACGATTCATCATCATCATCATCATCAGCCCGGAGACGTCCACTGCACTGCTGTCCACGAAGGCCTCGAAAACACGATTGTCCTGCCAAAAAAAATAAGCCAGTGATAATTTAAGGGTTATAATCTAACGAATGTTAGAATGTATAAACTCACATACATACATCCACACATAAACCCTGAAAACATTACACTCCTTTTTGGGGCAGTCGTGTAAAATTCAAAGAGTCACGCTAGACTAAGTACACTCCTCGAGATTAGGTAGAACAATTTACTCGACCGAATGTAAAGGGGTGGACCATGGCAGTTACCAAATTGCACCCGCGAAACAGGCGACGGCTACGCGAAGTGGTCACCGGCCTGGTGGTCAGATGGCATTGAGGCTTGTCGAGAAACAATGGATGAAGCTAGCGCAGGACAGGAAAAGCAGGCGTGAACGAGAGAATAGGTTTAATATTCAGCAGTGCGTGGAAAAGTTAATGATAAGATAGGATTGTTTGAATCTGAAAAAATATGTATAAACGTGTGGATTGATAAAAATAAAGAAAAATATATATGCATTAAAGATGAGTGGAAACATGTGTAATATAATGTCACCATTATATTATACCTACTTGGACTTCATGTTCTGCATAAAGAGGGGTACAAAAAAGTCATAGTAGAAACACGATCAATAGAGATAAATATGTATATAATAGTAGATTACTTGCTCCCGTGGTGTGTATACGATTTTGCGTACCGCTGCGGGGAGGAAGTGGCTCCTTTACCTCCGCGTAGCGGGGCTCATTTAAGAAATCTATAATGTTGTAGTAATATTTATCGACCAAAAATATCTTACTCGTATGTACTCATATTTCTCAAAGTTTTAAGAATTGTAACATTTCATTGTAACATTTGCAAAAGTGGACATTTAAAGAAATGGTCTTTTCTAAAAGTGGCCATTTTTATCTGTGGTCCTAAACCGTCGAAACAGTGTATACAAAATTGGTTTTGGTGCTTTTTGTTTAATACGTAAAGCTAGTTAAGTCATAATCTATACTATTTATTTTTTTAGAAAAGACGCCAAAAAAATTAAAGGAAAAAATCATTTAAAATCACCATGTCATCATTACACTACAAACATGAGTTATATTGTATGCATAATTTATTTATAATGACGCGACGCTTTGCGCCCGATTTGGTTTAAAGCCAAACTGATAAACTACAAAGCACTGATAATATTACATACTTCATATTGTACATAATTAAATATATGTATTTTTGTTTTTTTTTATTGAATGTCATGTACTTAAAGAAACTTTTTTGCTGTCTGTCCGGGGTGGTGTAGTAGAGTGCAAACATTGCTATGGGCCCGGTTAACCCAGTACCGTACTGAGTAGTACCTCTGTGGGTAGTACGGTACCTACTGGCACAGAATAAATAATAGTACTACGTACAGAAAGTTCACTCCGCGAAGGAATTTAAATAAATAAGGACTCTATCTATTAGGCAATAAAGTAGCAATTCAACTCGCACAGCGCTGGATACCGCTCGCTATATTCACCTAGATATACCGCTCTCTTTATATCACGTATGCTTAGTTACGTGCGACGAGGCTAGCGTGCGGGCGGCGACTGACTTCTGCCTTGCATTGTCCACCCGGACGGAGCGCCGGCCGAACATACCTAAACTGCGGAGTGACACCCCCCTGCTACTGGGTTGAAGGATAATGTTCATAGAATTCTAAACCAACCAATGTTATAAGATGTTATTTTTTTTGTTGTAATTATCTTATCGGATTAATAGGTAATTCAAATTGATCTTGTAGTAGCTATCGCTATCATATAAATCGAAATACGATACAAAGAGTATTAAATCGTGATGCAATGCAACTTTATCTTTGTTCATTTTTGTAATGTGCCGAGGTTAAATGGCTTTTTAACTTTAAGTAGCGTGTTTAGAAAATGCCTTTATTTAATAAAGTCGCTAAGCGCGAGTCTTCTTGCGAGTTGCGTCTCGGACAACGAGGGTTCCGTACTACCACAAGTACTAGGTAATTGGCGACAGTATCTAACGAATACGCTGTGATAATTTTAACCGGCTACTTGGTGCGGTTCGCGAGATATAGGGAAAGATCGTACAGACGGATGGGCAGATAAACGCGGTAGGCGACTTATTAATAGGGCACAGTTGCATTCTCTTTGAGCACGCAACCCTAAAAAGGATTAAAACCGGCGAGAAACGTCTCGCTGGTTTTAATGGCTGGGTTAAAAAAATGCTAAAAAAAAACAAAACGTGATTACGGCCCCCTAGTAAATAGTAAAAATTCGCCAAAATTTTAGGGCATGACTTGGACTTGACCGTGATTTTATTTTATGACTGATCGTGACGTGAGTTTTTATAGTATCAGGTCAAAAAACTTGTAATATGCTTATACGTGAAACTGGCAGAATACACAAAGTGCGATGCCAAAAATTAAGAAAGATGTATATTATGAAAAGTAAAAAAAGTAATTACAATTTTATACCGCGTTCCCTTAAAAAAACTATAACATTTATTTGTACATTTCCAGAGACTCAATCAGGTGGTACCACTACATTCTAATGGCGCCTATCTTTTTCCTGTACATGAGGTCGGCCCAACAAGTGAGTATTCAATTTCAAATTCTTTTATCCCAGAGAAATTTACTAGTTTTATCCAATATGTGCTATATTTTGTATGAAACTAAGTGACGACGCAAGTAAGCCTGCGTCTCACTTCAGAGAAATCTTCACCGAACACTATTGTTATATAGGGTTCGTTCTAATCAGTTAGCATCCTTTTAAGGGCATATTCTGTACATCAAAACAAACAACTTTTACTATGGGGCCACCATTGAAATATATATATACAAATTGTATTTAACTCTATGATACAAATGCACTAAACTTGCAGCTGTACCTAAACCTACCTACCTACTAAAAATATTGCACTCCCGCAATGGGTAAACTGTTGTTAGGTACAAATTTTAATATACAGGGTTAGTTCTAATCAGTTAGCATCCTTTTAAGGGCATATTCTGTACACCAAAACAAACAACTTTTACTATGGGGCCACCATTGAAATATATATATACAAATTGTATTTAACTCTATGATACAAATGCACTAAACTTGCAGCTGTACCTAAACCTACCTACCTACTAAAAATATTGCACTCCCGCAATGGGTAAACTGTTGTTAGGTACAAATTTTAATATACAGGGTTAGTTCTAATCAGTTAGCATCCTTTTAAGGGCATATTCTGTACATCAAAACAAACAACTTTTACTATGGGGCCACCATTGAAATATATATATACAAATTGTATTTAACTCTATGATACAAATGCACTAAACTTGCAGCTGTACCTAAACCTACCTACCTACTAAAAATATTGCACTCCCGCAATGGGTAAACTGTTGTTAGGTACAAATTTTAATATACAGGGTTAGTTCTAATCAGTTAGCATCCTTTTAAGGGCATATTCTGTACACCAAAACAAACAACTTTTACTATGGGGCCAACACTGAAATAACGAAAAAAATATCAGCTGTTCCATACAAAAAGTTCATCGACCTTGGGAAAAATGTATGGAACAGCTGATATTTTTTTCGCGATTTCAATGTTGGCCCCATAGTAAAAGTTGTTTGTTTTGGTGTACAGAATATGCCCTTGAAAGGATGCTAACTGATTAGAACTAACCCTGTATAAGACCTTTTGTGCACAGTTTTGGCAATACAAATTATTCTATTCTATTCACATTTTTGACGTTTTACAAGTAAGTCGTTTTGCCACTCAAGACGTTGTCACCACGTAGGCGTTTTAACTTGCAGACGTACTACAAAGATCGTCATTTACCCTGATAGTCCTTCTGAATCTTCTTGAGATTTGTAGGTTTTTTTTTGATAGAACTTACGTTCCGAGGCAAACCTCTTTTCATCTTTTAAATTGTAACAAAATATTTAGATATCTGTTTCAATCGCTCGAATAGGATGTGTTATATAGGCTTATACGTTTTATTATTTTGGAAACAGTTTTTAGTTTCTGTAAAATAATGAACTTATTTAGTATCAGCGCAAAAAAACTACTGTTAAAGTTGCGTGTAACTTTAAAGTGATTTATAAACTGGAAAAAGTAAGACGCCATAAGCCTACTAAATAAAGCGTTGATTGCTTACATGAAAAAAACTATTACCAAAATCGGACAATATTATTTTTTGTATGGACAAGTACGCGATATGATCCTCAAGCACGTTCAATTAGATTTCAGTTTTTTTTTCGGTAGGTTATCCTGTTTCCTCTTGCGAAATCAACGTTATTGTAGGTGAGAATTCCTTGTGTTAAAGAAAAAAAACTCCGCAGTGCTGGGTAGGAATTTGTATTTTTTTTTTCTTCTTAGTTATTGGCATCGCACGTTGTGCATTCTGCCAGTGTCTAGGAATTTGTTTATGTGCTGCCGCTCTTAATTCATGAGAAAAGTGCGAACGAAACATCATCGCGTTTTAAGAGTGGCCAGCGCCATCTAGTAAAATATTTGTTAAACATCAGTTGAAATCGACATTATTTTTAAAATTAGAACCTTATTTCTTTTTTAAGTCTGCTAAAAATATAATGTAATCGTTCCAGGGCTCGGAGACGGTAGTGTTCTGCGCCACAGACTACAGCATCGAAGGCAAGAGTGGCAAGTTCTACCGCGACTGCGTCGAGTACACAACCAAGTACAACTTCGACAAGGAGGTTGAGACCAAACTCTGGGAGGTACAAGTGTACAAGCACAGAATAACAATAGGACTATGCATATAAGACTCAGTTTTGAAACTTTAAACCTTTCGGGGTTTGAACACATAATTAGTGATTAAACGGGTGACGGTCGCGTGTCTCCCCTGGTGTCTCCCCTTGGGGGGGAGACACCAGGACTGAAAAGTCCTGTTAGGCCGGGGAGATATAATAACATACATAAAAAACAAAAAAAAAAGAGTATTCCAGGGGCCGTACCGTGAACCGCTTATACCAAGACCGAATAGGTTCAGCTGTCCGCACGACCGCGAACCTTATTGCGAGGCGATTAAATTCACAGTCGCGCAGCGTCGGCAGCTGAGCGTATTCGGTCCCGGAATAGGCGTTCATGGTACGGCCCCTGTACTAGCACTACATTGAATGAAACCATAAAAATAATTCACGATTCAAGAAATACGTAGGTACCTACTTACTACCTAATAATTTTCACTTTTGTCGCATTTCCACTGGTGGGCATAGGCCTCCTCCATCAATCTCCGAAAGAACTGGTTCGAAGCAGCACCAGTCCACCAAAGGACGAAATAAAATAAAAATGCCAAAAAAATTAAATGAACTGAATGAAATGAAATGCTGATGATGACGAGACTAAAGTGAATATTTAGGTAGTAACTAGGTACGTTTTTCTTGACATTTTAATTATTTTTATGGTTTCATTCATGTAATGCTTGACCAGGGGGGTACAGGAGTACTCAAAATATTATTTTAAAAGTAAGTTCATACAGGGTGTGGCGTAATGAATGGATAACCTTATACCTTCAGTTAGGGGACACCATGATGGTCCAGAAAATAAAAAAAATTGCCTAGTAAAAGTCTCACCGTTTTCGAGTAAATCGTCATTTTTTTAAAATGTAAGAAAATGGCACCCTTCGCCACTATTTTCAGTGGCAAAATTGCAAATAAAGGTTTTTTATCAATCTGTTTTTTGGATAGTAGTCTGAGATAAGTGTGCTTTCGAATGTAAGTTACTTTTTTTGTGCCACTGGTTAAGTTTTTTTCTAAAAAAATAATTCAGCTCAAAGTTTCATGTTTAGCTATATTTTTTTGAAAGTTTAACCTCTCGTGGTTTAAAAAAAATGTATGGTCACCCGAGTGCCCAATCAATAAATAAATTGTCTATTCCATTGAGATTCTAAAATGATATAGCACACTGTGTTTCCAGCTTTTAATACAAATATCATTGACATTAAACTGCGTGAAAGTAAAAATTTTCGAATCCGGATTTCCGGATTTTAAAGAAAGAAAAACTGCATCCTTACCACTACCAACGTGTTCAGTGTTTGCTGTCACGTGATCACCCAGCAAGAGTCGCATTTTGTGAAAAAATGTTAAGGAAAATGAGCAACGATCCCGATTATTTTAATAAAATCTTATGGAGCGACGAGTCAACTTGCAAAAAGGATGGATACTTTAACATGCACAATTTGCACAGTTGGCAACTCACAAACCCTCATGTGACGAGAGAAGACAGGTCCCAGTACCAATTTAAAATAAATCTATGGACTGGGATCTTGAATGGCAACGTTATCGGGCCATTCGAGTTACCGGGCACGCTGACTGGCCAGAGTTACTTAAATTTTTTAACTAACGATCTCCCCACATTACTGGAAAATGTTTCTTTGGAACAGAGAAGTAGGACGTGGTTGCAACACGACGGTTGCCCCGCCCATTACGCCCGTAGCGTTCGTGAATATTTGAACAGCGTTTATCCTCGAAGATGGATCGGGCGTTTGGGGACAATTTTGTGGCCACCACGGTCACCTGACCTCAACCCGCTCGACTTTTTCTACTGGGGGTGCCTAAAAGAGAAGGTCTACAGCGAGCCCATTACCACGGTGGAGCACTTACGAGAGCGTCTACAAAGGGCTGCACAGGAAATAACTGAGGCCAGATATGCGCGAAAGATCAAAAGATCATTCTTAAGACGGTGCAGAGCATGTATTAGGGCACGTGGTGGCCACTTTGAACACTTATTGTAAGTTATGATTGAATAAATAAATGTTATTTTACTAATCTTTGCTTTTTACTTTGGGTTTTACGCAAATGCCAAACTTCTTGGAATTATTTCAACTAATAAAATACATTTTAGTTTTGTCTGTAATTCGAAAAATTTTACTTTCACGCAGTTTAATGTCAATGATATTTGTATTAAAAGCTGGAAACACAGTGTGCTATATCATTTTAGAATCTCAATGGAATAGACAATTTATTTATTGATTGGGCACTCGGGTGACCATACATTTTTTTTAAACCACGAGAGGTTAAACTTTCAAAAAAATATAGCTAAACATGAAACTTTGAGCTGAATTATTTTTTTAGAAAAAACTTAACCAGTGGCACAAAAAAAGTAACTTACATTCGAAAGCACACTTATCTCAGACTACTATCCAAAAAACAGATTGATAAAAAACCTTTTTTTGCAATTTTGCCACTGAAAATAGTGGCGAAGGGTGCCATTTTCTTACATTTAAAAAAAAATACGATTAACTCGAAAACGGTGAGACTTTTACTAGGCAATTTTTTTTATTTTCTGTACCATCATGGTGTCCCCTAACTGTAGGTATAAGGTTATCCATTCATTACGCCACACCCTGTATATCTCCCAGGCCTGGGGGAAACACCAGCACTGAAAAATCCTGATATCTCCCCCAGGGGGGACATCAGGGGAGACACGAGACCGTCACCATTAAACGAACTTCAAAATAAATAAAAAATATAAAATTTATTTTCGTTTTTTTTTGCAGTAAATAAACTTATTTTAGTCTAAAAATAAATAGATATGCTTTTTTACGCTGCAATTTATTAGGATTATATCATTTTGTAACGTATTTTCAGTAGAGTCAAATAGCCTATTATACGTAGCACTTTGTACGAAGAAATTAGTATGTACTTGTGTATATAATATCTACTAATACTAATTACGAGGACAAAGTGCGTTGTATAATTATTTTTTGTTCAAAACGTACGCGATAAATAAAAATAATTTGTTTAGTGCGCAATTAAAAACAATTAAGACTCACATAAAAAGCGCGTAAATGACAATGAATTCATTGGCATTATTTTAAAGGGTCATTGAACACAATGTAATGAACAACCTTAATAGATAACTTTAATATATTTTTTCAGGTGAGCGAAGATTTAGTGAAGGCGAGGAAGCCTCTCTGATTGCAGTGCCAGTCGCTGCTGACTCGAATATACGAGAGACGACCTTACCACTTTTAAATAAACCAACCTGTGTTAAACCGAATCAACAACTAACTTCAGTGAAGTGATCTTACCTTATGTACTAACTTTTAGTTGTTGTGCCACATAGAAACAGAATATAAATTAAATAATCGCTAGGAATTTGGTTATTTATAAGCTAATTCTAGAGGGGTACTATTTGTTACGGGTAGACGAGATATATTATTGGATACAATGTGGTCAATTTTGAAGACTTTAAATAAAACTAATTAATTAAAATTTTGCTGTCACTTTTTTACCAGGCGTGTTAGGTAAGGATAGCAATACTTTAGTTAGTTTAGTTCTGTCAACTAAAACTTCCAAAATCGTCCACAATGTAGGAAAATATGATGTAAAAAAAACTAAAATTATTTTCTGATATATCCCGATTAAGTACTTCTTTCTTCCAAATGTTCTCGTTTAAACCTAGTATTCCATTACAAAGTGATCGGCTTATATGTAGCAATACTATAATGGAACAGACAATTTCTACGCCAGGCCACTTTGGCTAAAAAAATTGTATCTCTTATAAATTTGAAATATTAGTGTTGATTCTTTTGTACTGTTTTTTAAACTAAATTTGGCAGCTTTAAGCCCTGTTTTTTTCTAGTCTTGTCGTGTTAGGGATTTGTACAAAACCGACCCTATCGGTAAGTAGGTCTTTTTTTTTGCCTCATTTTCATGTACACTTGAAAATGGAGTCTTTTTCTATTTTCCATAATATTACATGAGGTGGAACGTAAATGAAAGTTGAAAAGTGGTAAGACGTTTTCGTCAATAATTTTTGGGTAGATGGTGCCTTAAGTTGGTTGAATTAGGGTAGAATTTTTATTGTGACTTAAGGTGCAAAGTCTGAGTGGTTGTGTTAAATGTAAGAGCTGCTACAAACGACGCGCCGTGCGAGACGAGTGAGAATAGGCAAGATGACTGGTTTTTTTTAATTGTCCTATTAAAATGTGGCCCATAAATATAGCTGATTAATGATAAGAAAACGAAAATCTGATCAAAAATAAGCAACTTATAAGCATTTTAATATCATGCTAGACAGAGAGGCGAAACAGCAGATCTTGACGTCACTTCTCTGTACGCCATATAAATTCTATTCTGCCAAGTAAGGCGTGACGTCATTTTTTGTTTTGTGGGAAAGGGACAGAGTTGTCTATACCAAAAACTTTAAACGCTTATATATCAGAACATAAATAACCGATTTAAATTATGTTATCTATAAACATATTATATTTATTCAAATTCTTCATCAAAGCTATTGGTTTCAACGATTTAAACATCAGTCATCCACCCTATTGCTCTTTGTCCGTCATGATATGTACGTGAGCGACAAGTCGCTTTGCGGTGATGCGGTCGGTATTCCTCATCGAAACAGCAGCGCGAGTACCGTTTTTTTTTCTTGTTTAGTACTGGATTTTGGCTCCGCGCGATCAACGTATTTGCCTCAAGCAGGTTTTATAGGTCTTGTTAGTTTTAGAGTGTAGATATGAGTTATTTGAAGTTCAGGAGTAAAGGTAGGGAAACGTTACGCGATAGCTATGAAATTAGTGTATGTCGCTAATTTGATGTGTCGATATAGCTGGTTTCAGCGTCGAATTTGTTAAAATACCGATTTTGTATCGAATTTTACCGTTTTCAATGTCGAATTTATCGATCGTTGAGAACGGTACTCGCTGCTGAATCGCGTAAACAAACGCGTAACTTAATGATATTTTTTCATTGCCCGTTGCTGCATTTGTCGCTCACGTAAGTCGTTGCCTTAGTACGCAAGGTCGCTGCAATCCGTAAATTAAGCCGACACCGAATCACATGTGGTGAGTTCGGCGATCTAATTAGACAGTCTTGCTCGGCTCGGACGGTCCGTCGTCTGCGGTAGCCCTTATATTTTATGAATGTTTTGCCATATGCGTTATAGAATTAATCAAATGACACTAACTATTGATTGTGTCTAACGATGAGGCTACTTAGTGTTCTAGAAAGTATTTAGTCTATTTTGGGCGAAGAGAAGCCATGGCGTGATTGTTTCGTGCTCAATCTAGATTCTTATTTGTTTAAAAAAAAAAACTAAAAGTCTTAGTTTTTCTTTTCTTTACTAGACAGACAACTCTGCTGTTTGCCCGCGTTGATAGGAGGATATAAAAGGGGGGTGTTCGTTATTAATACGAACTATTTATTAGTAGGTACTCGTCGAGATGAATTAAATCTCATAAGTAATGCCATAATAATGGATGCATAATAAATGCATTTTCGTAGAAATGTTGACTCCACTGTATATTGTATTAGCGTGTCGCCAATGTGTCGGTTTCACTTTTGTACGAGTGAGGCAATGAGGGTTAGGTCACACGATGCGTTGCGTCAGCGGCTTTATTTCCACCCGTTGTTAGTGGCCTGCACTGCAAGGCACCACTCCATATCGTGTCTTAGGGTTAGTATTAGAATGGCTAGATCGCAAAATGACTTTATCTCACTTAGGCCACATCTCAAAATATCCGAGTCGCAATTTGACTTAATCGCATCTATTCCACATCTCAAAATGTCCAATTCGCAAAATGACTACATCGCTGCTAGTCCACATCACAAAAAGACAAGTATCAATTGGACCCGATAGGTGGCGCTGAGATCGAATTTTAGGCCTATTCTGTTAAATTTTTGGCGAAATATCTTATTATCGCGCGCCACCTATCGGGTCCAATTGATACTTGTCTTTTTGTGATGTTGACTAGCAGCAGGTCATTTTGCGAATTGGACATTTTGAGATGTGGAATAGATGAGATTAAGTCAAATTGCGGCTCGGATATTTTGAGATGTGGCCTAAGTGAGATGCAGTCATTTTGCGATCTAGCCATTCTAATACTAACCCGTGTCTTATTCCTAAGCAAGTACAAACCGTGCGACATTTTTCCTTAATATGGACACTTATTTTTGGGTAGATAGGTGACCAATATACTCGTTCCATGTTTATATACACATGTGTAGACTAGTTTCCAAAGACTATGTGATTTTATATTGTATTTATTATATTGTTCAATGGGTACATTTTTGTTTCATTTAATGTTTAGGATCTATTCTAACAATTTGCAGCAGAAATTTTTTAGTTTATAATTTACTTTAAGGGGGCGACCAATGCCAAAAGTAAGTAAAAGGTGTATTTTTAAACCCATCGCTTAATGATTAAGAAGTAAATATTTAGATTTAAAAAAATACTACAGGAAGGGGAAAACCCTTTAGAAGCCGAGTAACCGAATATAATATTTTGGTAAATAATCTGGATTATTTCAAAGAAATTTACAAATTACTAACAAAAAAAAACTGTTATAATTCAAATGCTCTAAATTATCAGCGACAACACCACATTATTTTTTAAGAATTACACAGCCAGACTAATGTTATAGCAGAGTAACCGTTTTTTATTTTATTTCATGCCCTATATTTTGAATAACTAAATAAAATCCCACCTAAATTGCTCAGTCACTATCATCATCAATTATATCATGCGATTTTCGACTCTAAACTAAAGCAAGACGTGCGGGTGAAATCTGATATTTTTCTGGCATTAGGCGCACTGTTAAAAAACAGACGACGAAGATGCTATAATATTTCATATACAATTTTGAAATATATATTATCTTCGTGACTTGTTCGTAATTTGTTTTTCATCACACTTGCTCGTAAAGTGGATCTTATTGCATCGGTTTTAGGCTCATAATCCAAGCTATTACACACGCGTGCTTTTTACTTTACATTACGGCACTTGTACTATAATAGGTATAACCCGGTAAAGTCAAGTTTGTACGTGACTGCAATTAGACGTATGTATACGAAGGACTCTTAATATAGCCGGGTAATACTTACAGTTTTTTTGTAATACCAACAAAGAGTTCTTATGCCGCTGAAGTAAATGTCAACCTGCGCGCGCATTGCTGGTTTGGGCGCCATTTTCCGCAAATGTTTGTTGATGTTTTCGCTGTGTGGTTGATTATTATCTAAAAAAAAATGTTTTTTCCTCGCAAGTGTGACGAAAACAGTCGTATGGAACTCTTGTGCTATTAGTCATTACGCTCTCGGCTTCCTTATCGCGCTCGCCTGCGGCTCGCGCGCATAATACCGCCTCTAGTGTAATGACCATCATAGCACACTCGTATCATAATGTACTATTATATGGGTAGCGATATTGAAATATCTTCTAAGATAACATGAAATATTATAGCATATTCGTGTGTGACGGCTTTAAAATGTAAATGTAATAAACCAGTTAAACTGAGCTGCGTGTGCCAGCGAGCTTTGCATTTTCTGGGGCTCAACTAAAAACGGTGACAGGTATTTTTTTCAAACGAAACTAATTCTACTTATAAGGTAATTAAAAGATAAAATTTATTTGTAATAACATTTTTATTTTGTAATAATGAAAATTACAATCGTTAAAGGTCCTGCCCGCTATAACACTATTTTAAATAATATAACTAAATATCAACAGTGCAATAAAATGTAAGAATATTTGTATAAAAATACTAAATACTGGGTGTAATTTCTGCAGTTGACTCAAAATTATTAATGTTCCTTGCTAGGACATCTTTTAAGGCCAAATACGATAACGATGCCGCGATCGAGCGCAGCTAGTCGCCAAAACGCAATGCAGCATCGTTGCAGTCGCTAAAACGCCGATCGCAGATGCTAAAAGACGTTAGTCTGCTTGAGGCCTACACACAGCCGCACAGAAGGCTGATTTCACGAAGTGGCTCCGCCGCTATCATGTCGCAAAAGTAGCAATTAAAATTAAATATAGGTATATAGCATTCCCTTATATCTAAAGAGTCACAATCTCTAAGTGAAAACAGTCAAAAAAACGTCCGAGTGCCGTTGTACGTACCTATACGTGCATTGTATAGTTCACAATTGTTCGAATTTAGACGTTATGTCGATTGTATAGTGTTCAATGTATGCTTGAGCGCTTGTCTTATTGCAGTTCAAGTCGTTCAAAAAGTCGGCGCACTGTATAGCGTGCGCAGAATTTTATGCGCGAAAATTTTATTTGCACGTTTGTGACTATAGATATTAGCTAAATGGTATATAGGTATAAAATACTCGGCGCAGTCCTTTGACGTGTCTTGTGTTTGTTGACTTTTATAGGCACTTACTTACAAATTTACTGACACAACTCGGAACACGAGTTTTTATTTTATTTATTATTATTCTAATAAGGTAACTCATACTGAAGCTAGGCACTTAGTGACGAACTTACCACTAGAATAAACTATATCTACATTTCCATTTATATTCAATAAACTCTACAAAATATAAACGCGAGACAAAAACGAGATTTCATGTATAAGTAAGTAGCTTTAGGCATCGGTAACATAATACTATAATAGCCATGGTGCGTTTCGACTGAGACGAAGACCGGCATAAAAGAAATGAATTATCAAAAAAAATATACCAATGTGCATTTTTGTTTTATTTATACGGGAATACTCACGTTTAATTAAATCGGATACTCCGCGCGTGCAGCTACAGCTTAGCCGAGTGCTAAGCAGGACGCACTACACGCGCGTCGGGCTCTGTTTTCACTCTTTGAAAAAGGTCACCGGATGTGATCGAAACTATAGTCGGAGTATCCGATTTAATTAAACGTGAGTATTCCCGTATAAATAAATAAAACAAAAATGTGTCAAAACCACGTCAGTTTTCATAATATAATACCAATGTGATTGGTCGATTCCTGCACGTCCCCGCTTCGGTGGAAACGGACCCTTAAGAGTAGACAAGTTGGTCACTTCTCCATAGAAACGCGGTAGTATTACTACTCCACTATGTAATTTTGTAGGTCCAAGACTAAGTATCATATCGATTAATCTCTTCATTATCTAGAATTGTAAATTATTACGAAAGTAAAAAGTTAATAAACATGAAAGTTATGAGCCAGGACACTTCTTGTATTTTAGCTCAAATTTAACGCCACATTGGACGTAAATAAATAACATAAGGAATACGAAAACTCTAAAATAATTTATCAAGCGGCATAGTTTAGTCCATAAACATTTCAAATAACTTAAGTTGTGTAGCGTTGCTACACATCACGCTCAAATACAAATAACACACAGCACTTGCAATTTAGTTTCCTTATAATACAAAGCATAATTATCAAGTTTATATCTTTAAATACAAATTTGCTAAATATAAACAGCTGTTAAGTGCTTACATTTTGATTTGACATTACTTCTGTCACCTTGTCGACACAGACAGTGACAGATGTGACACTGACATACGTAATCACGTCCGGCAGCGATTAGCACTGTAATTAAATTGACAGATTTTTAGCTATGGTTCTCATTAAGGTTTTTATCTGTGATTTTTTATGTCAGGATTTTAGTAAAACGAAACGTATTTAATAATGTTTATATTTTCTTGTAAACAATTCGTGTTTGTTGACATAAATAATCAGTGTGATTTAGTGTAGACAGGTTTATTCATTTTTACAAACGTAATTATAAAATTTCAACGTAAGTAAACATTTAGCGAGTTTGGTGACATTTTTTATCATCTGCGTGAGTTGATTCGTGACAAATAAATAGTAGAATTTTAGGACAGGGGTTGGGGTAAAATTGCCACGACTTGAAATTCGTGGAAGCAAGATGAACGGACGACGAACTTTTAATTCTTTTTCGGAAGACGTTGGCGCAGGACGATGGGACGGCGCTTTTCTGAACGCCATCTCCACATTTTATAAAACCCGTAAAAAGGTGAGCAATCATTAGATTTACCACTTCACCGGCATCTTTTTATCTTCTGAAGCGTATGTTAGGCGCATGTTCCAAAGATGACCAGCAACTTTATCTGACGCTGTGATTTGTTTTTCACAGCGGGTTTTCCCCTCTGGGTAAAAAACTGCAATCCACACCGACCTGAAGACGGCGATTGGCTTCCCCACGATTGGCTTCTCCACGATTGCAAAGCGACTTGTCGCTTTCGCCACGCACGCCATAAATGTATGGTAACTTTTTTTACATTATAACTGCGACCGTAGCTTCTTAATACCGGCGTAGTATCATTCTCGCCAATATCAGTAATTCCTTGCTGTTTAGCACTTCAGAATTCTGAAGACTGAGTGAAAACTTCTAGAACTTTCTTCGAGTCTTTTTGTTCGAGTTTTATGTGTAAAAGCATCGACCGATGCTAGATTAGAATATAGTTTTGTTATTATTGTAGGACAGATTGTCTAGCTAGCAATCTGCTCCTTTCTTTATATGTAATTCGCAAAATTGGTTTAACGTCGATAGATTAATATGGTAAGGTCACTCGCTACGGTGACACAATATGTGAAACTCTAACTGGAGTCCGCTATTACCTTAGGCTTACTTTTAGTGTTTTTTTATATAAGATATGAGTACTCGCAGAGTACTTCTTGCTAAAACTATAGCAGTATTTAGGATTTAAGAAAATTAATTTGCATTCTGCAAATTAATTCTGTTGGAATGTTGAAATATTTTTTAGGATGTAATTTTCTCCAAATACATCATTAATATTATAGAACCTACTTTTATTGTTTCTTTTCGCCCTCTTGAAGCAACTCCCATCATACAATCACAACGGTACGGTCCTTGAACCAAAAATCTATACTTTGCTGATTGAAACTTATCCGAGTAAACTTTATTTATTATTTTATGTAAAATATATGTAACAGGTGTTAGGTATACCTTCAAAGGTAGGTTTAGGGTCGCAGCGACGCGGACTACACGTCGGAACCGTCAGGGGCGATTCGCACCACTTGGGGAGATTCGCACCACAATTGGCGATTCGCACCAAGCTTCACCCTTGACCGCCTTTTTATTGAGTTTCAACTTCTAGATTATTATTTTTTTATTCCACCACGTTACAATGGCGCCCGAATCTTTTAAATAATGATTGGAGTTGTTTTATGAAGGCAAAATAATTGTAAAAATTGAAAACTTAAATATTCTTAGAATTTAAGAATTTAACTCACCGAGTTAATACATTGTTACGGTATCTTTTAAGAACCTTATTTTAAGTCATTATAGGTGTTATCTCGACATCATAGAGATATTAATAACGCATTATTTTTGTAAAGAAGTGAACTCTTTCTTTAACATTTCTCAACTTTAACGTTTCGAAATGTCGACTCATTCTGGAAATTACTACGATGAAGCAGCTGGATATCAATCTCCAACTAGTGATACTCCACATCTGCAATTCAGTCCTAATGGATATCGTGAACTCCATATTCCCATCGATACGGTCAACATTGATCAACGGTTGAATCCAAACTATGTCTCTGGAAATTCAGTGACTACGGCGTTATTTCCAACGCTTAGTCATACTACCCACACAACCACAATGCCTATCACGTCTCACTCATGCAGCGGTATGAATGTTATCACACATGCGACGGCAGCGACTTCGCAGCCTATAGTTCATGCTTATGTTACGCTGCATTCGTTTTAGCAAATAATAGTATCTCCAAAAAATTCAACTGTCTTTGAATAGTACAGTTAATTTAGCTACAATATACGCCTTACTTGTTAGCAACAGGACGGGATATTGTCATTGACGGTAAATTCCATTCTATTATGAGGGATTTACCAACTTCAGTAGACGATATCACGTTAGCAGATAGAAGTAAGACAGCCTTGGCGTTAACTGAACTTTCAAATGTTTTTATTAATAGGCTTCGTTTATTTTAAACTATTAATAGTTATATCAAAAAAAAATACTTGGAATGATCAGTCTGTTTTGTAGTGAACCATTGAGATTATAGGATAATACAATTTTGATGAAAACAAAATTAGAGGTATGAAAGCAAAGTATGAAAGAGCATCAGAATGAATCAGACAATTGCATATGAAAGGAAAATTTGAAAGAAACATTTAGGACATAATGAAAGGAACTGCATGAAAGATAATTATGTGAGTGACAAGTTCTAGGTGAAGCAAAAGGATCAAAATGTATTATCTATAAATCGAAATATGTCACAGAAAAGACTATAATCATCTCCAATTTTTCTCATTATTGATCTTTGTGTGTTTTTGACTGACAATTGGTTCGGTATTTTTAGTAGTATTCTTTTAATTTTTTTTTAACCCCACTTTGTCGGCTGTTTTTTTCGGTTAACTATGTTAACCTCTTTTTCCGAAAACGGGGGTATTGTAGCGTTGCTACACATCACGCTCAAATACAAATAACACACAGCACTTGCAATTTAGTTTCCTTATAATACAAAGCATAATTATCAAGTTTATATCTTTAAATACAAATTTGCTAAATATAAACAGCTGTTAAGTGCTTACATTTTGATTTGACATTACTTCTGTCACCTTGTCGACACAGACAGTGACAGATGTGACACTGACATACGTAATCACGTCCGGCAGCGATTAGCACTGTAATTAAATTGACAGATTTTTAGCTATGGTTCTCATTAAGGTTTTTATCTGTGATTTTTTATGTCAGGATTTTAGTAAAACGAAACGTATTTAATAATGTTTATATTTTCTTGTAAACAATTCGTGTTTGTTGACATAAATAATCAGTGTGATTTAGTGTAGACAGGTTTATTCATTTTTACAAACGTAATTATAAAATTTCAACGTAAGTAAACATTTAGCGAGTTTGGTGACATTTTTTATCATCTGCGTGAGTTGATTCGTGACAAATAAATAGTAGAATTTTAGGACAGGGGTTGGGGTAAAATTGCCACGACTTGAAATTCGTGGAAGCAAGATGAACGGACGACGAACTTTTAATTCTTTTTCGGAAGACGTTGGCGCAGGACGATGGGACGGCGCTTTTCTGAACGCCATCTCCACATTTTATAAAACCCGTAAAAAGGTGAGCAATCATTAGATTTACCACTTCACCGGCATCTTTTTATCTTCTGAAGCGTATGTTAGGCGCATGTTCCAAAGATGACCAGCAACTTTATCTGACGCTGTGATTTGTTTTTCACAGCGGGTTTTCCCCTCTGGGTAAAAAACTGCAATCCACACCGACCTGAAGACGGCGATTGGCTTCCCCACGATTGGCTTCTCCACGATTGCAAAGCGACTTGTCGCTTTCGCCACGCACGCCATAAATGTATGGTAACTTTTTTTACATTATAACTGCGACCGTAGCTTCTTAATACCGGCGTAGTATCATTCTCGCCAATATCAGTAATTCCTTGCTGTTTAGCACTTCAGAATTCTGAAGACTGAGTGAAAACTTCTAGAACTTTCTTCGAGTCTTTTTGTTCGAGTTTTATGTGTAAAAGCATCGACCGATGCTAGATTAGAATATAGTTTTGTTATTATTGTAGGACAGATTGTCTAGCTAGCAATCTGCTCCTTTCTTTATATGTAATTCGCAAAATTGGTTTAACGTCGATAGATTAATATGGTAAGGTCACTCGCTACGGTGACACAATATGTGAAACTCTAACTGGAGTCCGCTATTACCTTAGGCTTACTTTTAGTGTTTTTTTATATAAGATATGAGTACTCGCAGAGTACTTCTTGCTAAAACTATAGCAGTATTTAGGATTTAAGAAAATTAATTTGCATTCTGCAAATTAATTCTGTTGGAATGTTGAAATATTTTTTAGGATGTAATTTTCTCCAAATACATCATTAATATTATAGAACCTACTTTTATTGTTTCTTTTCGCCCTCTTGAAGCAACTCCCATCATACAATCACAACGGTACGGTCCTTGAACCAAAAATCTATACTTTGCTGATTGAAACTTATCCGAGTAAACTTTATTTATTATTTTATGTAAAATATATGTAACAGGTGTTAGGTATACCTTCAAAGGTAGGTTTAGGGTCGCAGCGACGCGGACTACACGTCGGAACCGTCAGGGGCGATTCGCACCACTTGGGGAGATTCGCACCACAATTGGCGATTCGCACCAAGCTTCACCCTTGACCGCCTTTTTATTGAGTTTCAACTTCTAGATTATTATTTTTTTATTCCACCACGTTACAGTTGGAATAAATTAACTCAGAGTTTATTCAACCACATTAATGCAGCCAAAGGTCGAAAAAAAAAATTTTGCGCGCTCATTTATCTTTCTTTCTCCCTTTCCCACAGTTTGTTTGATGAAGAGAGCATGCTTTTTAGCCGCGCCCACTGATGAGTTCGAGCCGTCAACTTGTCGATCCTTAAGCTATCTTTTTCAATGGAATTAGGTTATTTATATGTACTATGTACGAATAATGATCAAGTCCGTAGGTATTAATATAAGCTGCAGTGGTGTAGTGTTTCCTTTCATCTATTACGAGATGCACAATATTCTTAATTAAAATACAATCACAACCAAACATTATCAAATCGTAAACATTTATAAATAAGTAAGCATTATTCTCCACATGAGAAATCTAAAAGGCAACTCGGAATGTATTTTCGACACATATGTACAGGAGCAATATATTACCTAAACTTGTTTAGAACCAATATTAAAAGGTCTTCAAGCAGCCTAAAACGGTCACTAACGTGCCACTCCAACCAAAGCAATCTTGTCAAAAATGTCTCACTGTCCACCAGTGGTAATCGTTTTTTTTAGATACTGGCTTAGTATGACATTAGCCAGCACCCTTATCATGGACGTTCGCGATTCCGATTGCGATAGCATGCCATCCTGCTCGTACCAACCCACTCGCGCCATGCACCCTCCTGCTCGCGCACGCTCGCAATCAGAATCACGAACGTCCATGATAAGGGTGCAGATCTGACATTACAAGAATACTAGTAACCGGGCAGCTTATGATCAATCTCTGAGAACATCCGTTTTTATACAAGTGCATGTATGTTGAGTGGTGGATTTTTGGCCGCTTGAAGACCTCTGATATAGCTTTACTATAAGGCAAACAACTGGGTCATGACATCAAATTGTTTTGATGTCAATGAATTCATACAATAAGGTAATTTACATCTTAAAATTGTAGTAATTGTGAACAGGGACCGCGGAAGTACTCCATGACGGGTGGGGCAAACAGAGAAACCTTTGCCAGGTATTAAAATTGGACCGAAAAATTGGACAAATTTACAGCACCCCCCGTTTGATTTTAAGGGGGTCATTTGGCCCCCACTGCCGCGGCCGCTGGTTGTGAAGCACCGCACCCGAATGCCGCATATCTCTAAAAGGTTAAGGTAAATACAACAATCGTTTAAAAAACTCTACATTCAATGTGCAAAAAATAACACAAGAAAACCTATTTACAACTTTTGATTAGGGTCAATTCTGCTATACCATTCTCAAAATTTAGCTAAAAGGTAACACAGGACTTAAGTGTCCGTGTCACGTTTTGATTGTTTAGATACATAAGTAAGAAACTTTCAACTTTTTGAGATTGATATTAAAATCGACTCCGATTTTCTTCCGTTTTATTATTGCTGTATTATTATATATATATATATATATTTTTTATTAGCTGCATAAAAAACTTTGTAGTCTACACTACAAAGTCATCGACAAAATATAACTATTATATCTAGTCTACGTAACAGTAATCTAAATAAATATACAACGTGTAACAAAAAGGTTCAACAATACTGATGGGCATGTATGTACTCATCATTATGAACAACTTCTACTATGGGGTCAACCCTGAAATCGCGAAAATAAAATCAGCTGTTCCATACAAAAAGTTCATTGAGCTTGGGACGAAATGTATGGAACAGTTGATTTTATTATCGCGATTTCAGGGTTGTATTGTTGAACCTTTTTGTTACACATTGTATTAGCGGCAATAGTTTATAAATACGCACCAACTACGAATAAAATAAAATAGAGCATTTTATACATATACGTCTGGTTCAGGCTATAGCCGATACATATTTTCTTTATATTAAATCAGATCACATTATTATGAAGCTGTCATTTCACATCAGCAGGACAGGCCACTTTATTAACCGACTTCAAAATAGGAGGAGGTTCTATGTTCGACGGTATGCTGGTTTTTTTTTATGTGCACTGATTTCTCCGTCAATTGTGAACCGATTTTGAAAACTCGTTTTTTATTTGAAAGGGTATACTCCCGAGGTGGTCCCATATTAATTTGAAGTCGGTTGAATTTTTTTCGAAAAAGTTACTTATAGCTATAGCATTGATTAGTTTATTTGTATATAATATTAGAGATAGTTGCTAGTTATAAAATATATAAGCACAGAAACCATAATAGTACTACGTATAGAAAATTCACTCCCACAGAAACTACTATGTATTCTGTGACCTTACTGAGTTCTTTGATCGTTAACGATAAATCCTTCTAACCTAATAAACTAATCTGTGCTATAAAATTATATGTGTCATCTGCTACAGACGCCAGAAAACAACCCTAAAATAATTACAGCCTTACTTAAAAATGACGCTACATATATAAAAGTCCTGCGCACTTCAATTTTATATTGCGGAGAAGTAAATATCGTTTCGTAACGTAAGCAGCGTTTTTAAGTAAATCCCTTATAGCACATATTAGTTAATCTAGCAATTATGCAAAGGAGACAATAGGAGTAAAGTACTATAAGCAAAAATACTTAACTGTCTACTTCTCGCTAAAGATAACTGTCACCTGTCAAGAAGTTTTTTTTTAAGTTTAGCATTTATGCGTTGGGATGTTGACCCTCTCAACCAATAACCTAATCTATGCTATAAAATAGTCAATCAATTTAACACTGACTATAGGTGTCACAATTGAAAGTGATAACAATATAGCAGAGATTAGTACATTTTAGCAAAAGCTTATGCCTAAAAGGCTAACTATATCAATGTATATCGATCATTAAAGGCTAACCCTTTTAAAAACACTCAACAGCCTAATCTATGCTATAAAAATGTCTATCGTGACAAATGTCACGCCTAAAGGCGAGACAAAATTAATATAGCACACATTATTAAAATAAAGTGTTTATAAAGAACCTACATGCGTTCTTTGGTCGTTAAAGACTAATTCCATAGAGATTCAACAGTTAAATCTTAAAATAAGCAGCACCAAGTAAATATATTTAGTTTTTAAAGTATTCCGAAAGACATGGCCAAGGCTTATAAAACATAGCCTGTGACAGAAATAATATAGCTTTCTATCAATGAAAAGGTTGTAAGATCGGATTATTTTGTTAGGGAGATTATCCTACATCTAAATTACAATTCATGTGCCCAACGGACAATCGTCAAGGTTTGTTACGTCATCAAGGCAACCACCAAAATGCCTACGTGCTTAAACAGACAATCTGTTGCTTCCAACAGATAAGCCGCCGCGTCAGTAGTCACGTGCGGTGCAGCAAGTTAAGGTCGCTGTCGCTGCATTGCATACATAACGGGATAATACCCAGTGAACGGAAAAAGCACGTTTTTTTCCGTTCCCCGCACAGGACGGGGACGTGACGAGCGTCGTGGTAATATCATTTTCCACGTGCCGTCCAGTCCGTTTTGTTGTCACGTGTATTTTCACCGTCTTCAAAAAAGGAGTTTCTCTGTATGTATGTTATGCGTTTACTCGGCCAATTGTGAATTTATTTTGATGATAATTTTTTTGTTTAGTAGGTGATACTTAAGAGGTGGTCCCGTATTTTTCGAAATCGGTTCAGTAGTTTGGTTTTTAAATTAAAATAACTGGAAATATGAAGATGTCATACAGGTAGTCAAATTCACGTAATTTTTTTTTAATGTTATATTACTATATTTTTGTATACAACAATGTCAAGAAATCGTCCGGCACGAGAAAAAACACGTTACGTAGTATGCATAGACGTTAATGCAGCCGGATCGGTTACCGCGTACGGCCGCCGCGTGGGTTCCATCCCCAACATTTATGTTCGTCACATAAATGTTTGTTCTATGTCTGGGTGTAGTATGTATTTACAAAAAAAAACTAAAAAAAAGTATGTAAGTATTCTATCAGCTATCTTATTTTGCATATTACAAGCTTTGCTTAGTTTGGGGCTAGATGGCGCTGTATGAAAAATGTCCTCCGATATTTATTTATTTTTATGATTTTTCCACGTTGCCGCCAAAACTCCCCGATTGTTCTTTGTTTTTCTAAAGTAATACAATGTAGCTGCCACAGATTAAACAATAAATACCAAAACTTGTTAGTTCTCTTGTCAAAGGTATATGATCGGAGCAGCCTCCGCGGTGAGTGGTCCAGTCCTTTCACGGCTCAGCGAGCCTGGAGCAGCAAGTAGCCCGTATACTGGACGCCGAGTGGTTGCCGTGCAGAGTCATCGCGTCTGGGTGCTGGAACATGCCTAACTCTTTCTCCGCCCGCTGATCCAATTCTGCCCACCTGGAAAAAGGCAGAGTTTTATTAGGCGATGGTATTCCACGTTCCAAGCACGTTTGTTACTATATAGTCGATCGTCGATTTTATTTTTTGTCAAAAGCGAAGCAAACTATTTACGGTTACTCAAATCAGTGCGTGTTAAACTTTTATGCAATGTGTAACAAAAAGGTTCAACAATACTGAAAGGTATGTATGTACTCATCATTATGAACAACTTTTACTATAGGGCCAACCAGAAAACGCGAAAAAAAATCAGCTGATCCATACATTTTGTCCAAAGTCAATGAACTTTTTGTATAGAACAGCTGATATTTTTTTCGCGATATCGTGTTTGGCCTCATATTAAAAGTTGTTCATAATGATGAGTAAATACATCCTTCAGTATTGTTGAACCTTTTTGTTCCATATTGTATAATAGGCTAGATGATTGGTTTCTTTTTATTGTCCTATTAAAATGTGGCCCATAAATATAGCTGATTAATGAAAAGAAAATGAAAATCTGATCAAAAATAAGCAACTTATAAGCATTTTAATATCATGCTAGACAGAGAGGCGAAACAGCAAATCGTGACGTCACTTCTCTGTACGCCATATAAATTATATTCTGACAAGTAAGGCGTGACGTCATTTTTTGTTTTGTGGGGAAAGGGACAGAGTTGTCTCTAACAAAAACTTTAAACGTTCATATATCAGAACATTATTAACCGATTTAAATTATTTTTTCAATAAACATACTATATTTACTTAAATTCTTCATCAAAGCTATTGGTTTCAACGATATAAACATCAGTCATCTACCCCCTATTATGCGGATTTTCTCACATCACTCGTAAAGTACCAGATCCAATTTTCATACCACTACGGCATTTCGGGGAAGGAAAACGTGCTGAGGAAACATTGCATTGCATACGTCAGGAAAAGAAATTGATAGTGTTTCCACCAACCCGAAGCTGGGCTAGCTATCTGGGTAACGTGGATATGGTATGGATCAGCCCAACACCTAGCAGTGGATAATCAAAAAGGCTGATTAAGCTTATGCTATACTAATCTGGTATGTCCTAAAACTGCATCCAGAACACCCCTGTGGGGCAGCAGCGTCCTCACGGTTAACGGTGGTGAACATTCTGCGATCCCTAAGCCGCCTGCCAAGCGTGGGGCATATGGCAACCCCTCCTTAAGGGGGAGGCCTTCGTCCAGCAGTGGACGTCTTCTGGCTATTGATGATGATACTGATCTGATTGTGTATAGTGGAACTCTTCAAAAGCAACTGGTAAACCTCTCTAATTTGGGCTTACTTAATGGTGGTCGATGATCGAAAATAAACTAAGTTTTGACAACCCATCATCCAGAAAACGTCGACTGCTGGACGAAGGCCAGATCGAGGTAGAAATTCCTCCTTTGAAAATTTTACTTGCCTGTTGGGACTCACTTTAATAGATAACTTTTAGATCAACACCAAAACCAAAATAACCATCTATAAAAATACTGAAAAAAGCTAGCAGAGATGTTGGAAAAGTCTCGGCACGCAGTTACGGCCTTACCTAAAATAATCTCGATTCTCCTAGTCACTGCTTAAACTTCTCTGTCCTTTTCTAGCACGTGCAACTTCACGTCAGAGAGAAGATGGCAGAGCATCTTAAGCAGTGACTAACGGTTGAAAAGTTTTTTTAAGTAAGGCCGTTAGTCTTTATCTCCCCATAAACATGTAAATATTAATTTTCCTTAGCGCCTACGCGCGTTCAAATTACTGGGCATAAAACATTTGACCTCGTTAATGGACTTTTTGTCGCCGGGTCGAAACGCCGCCTGGGTAATAACAAAGTAAGAAGTACCACGCTGTTCGTACACGAAGGTGACCGAAGTATCGTATACTCCGCGACTTAAGTACCGTCGATGTTGATGACGGTTGCATGTCGCGGGCGCACACACCTCCTCGTACTCAATTCAACATTATAGCAGTACTTATACACGAACCAAACTACAAGTATCTATATACTTAATAGTTTATCTAATTCTTATGCCGCGAGGGTAACAGGAGTAAGATTTACAATTTCATCATCTTTTATGTAAGTTCAGTTGTTTATTCATAATAGGTTTGCGTCTGAAACTTACTCAGTCATTTGTGAATATTTTTTACTATATCGAGGACATAATATAGGACGCGCTTAAATCGGTTTCTAAATCGGAAAAAGGCCTTTTAATAATTTCAGTAGTTTCTCAACCAATTCCAGAGATATGTTTTTTTTCGTGTCCTTACTCACTGCAAGTCGGTTTTTATGAAATAATTATTGGAGTCGACGAACGACGTCGTGAACTATACAGGCGTACGTAAAAAGGTTAGAGTTCGAGTGGTGGCGCCACTGAAGATAGAAGTGAATAGAACGAAAAAGTGACGGAACGCGCTAGCCGGGCATACGTGCAGATGCACGTGTGAGACAATTATACCAGTATAGTATATGTTTTTAGACTGGGAATACACAAAAAGACATTTCAAATAGATGCGTAGGAAACCAAACCACATTCCATCGCAATTAGATCAATTTTAAACTGTTACAAAATGGTATTTCGAGCGTTTTAAACTTCTAATGCGCGACCAGATTACTTTACATCTTATGTAGTGACAATAAGATTATGTGTGATACTGGCGACAGCGGTATTCGGCCGGCCGTTCTAACCTAAGAAGGTAGGGCTTTTACTTTTTTTTCGATGATTCGCCTCGCCGCGATTCTCTCTCTCTCTCTCTCTCGAATCGACTCGCCGCGACACAGTGCAGAGCCGATTCGACCGTTGTCCTGTGTACGAACAATCTTGCAGTTACAGACAAGTAACTGGTATAATTAAGCTGTGCTCGGAGATTGAATCATAAGCTTGGCAGCTGCAGGCGTCACTTTTGCGGGGAACCACCAATTAGAACGGGAGTTAAATAGACTAAAATAGATTATCCTGTTTTAGTATATTACGGTATAATTTACACATGAAACCCTAAAAATAATGAAAGGAAATTACAAAAAATGGTCCCATTTTTTCATTGTTGACGGAGCGCCATAAATTATTGAAATAGGGGAAACTTTTGCCATAGAAATCAAAACCTAAGTTCCGAAGAAAACCAATCTAGTGCGAGTCGAAATTGCGTGTTAATAACGGGCTCATACCAATACACAATACATTTATGTGTATTACAGAATAAAATAGACAGACAGAAAGCTGAGTACCTAAACTTAGTAAATGTGTGCCGTTCAAAGATTACGAAAGATGCGCCATCGCGTAATAAAACAACGTTTGAAAATGACCCCCTTGCCGTCATGTTTACGAGTTGTGTCGAGTGCGAAAGTAAATAGCACATTTATGAGAGCAAAAGGGATAGCGCGCGTCTCGCTTAGTGAGCGGAGACAGGCGAGACAGTCCTTAGGGCCGTCTTCACGGGGCCAGTTTAGGGCGCGATATGACATATCTCCCTCCTTATAGATATAATATCATTGGTCCCGTTAGAAACTTTTCGCGTATGAAATCCTAAAAAAAACTTAAAATCGAGAACCAACAGCCTCGCGTATTCATCAAGGTTCGGTCTATTCAACTTGACAATCGAATTGTATCGAAAAAACCTACTTACTTCCTAGTATGCTAGCCTAGTACTGTTGTGTAGGAAATGATCGATTGTTTTGTAGAGTATGTCCATCAGAAGTACGCGGAAAACTACCACAAAGTGATTTCCGTGTCAACGGCCGGCGTAACACCCCGCCTAGACAAAGACCAAGACTTTCTGCTTTACGCATCCACCTGCCACGTATACAATGTGTAACAAAAAGGTTCAACAATATCAGGGTGTGTGTCACTCCGCAGTTTAGGTATGTTCGGCCGGCGCTCCGTCCGGGTGGACAATGCAAGGATGAAGTCAGTCGCCGCCCGCATGCTAGCCTCGTCACACGTAACTAAGCATACGTGATAGAAAGAGAGCGGTATATCTAGGTGAATATAGCGAGCGGTATCCAGCGCTGTGCGAGTTGAATTGCTACTTTATTGCCTAGTAGATAGAGTCCTTATTTATTTCAATTCCTTTGCGGAGTTAACTTTCTGTACGTAGTACTATTATTTATTCTGTGACAATACTGAAGAGTTATCTATGTTCTCATAATAGGGAATATGCATTTTTTTATTGACTCTTAAAAGAGCTGACTCGAAACAAAACAACACATTGTAAATAAAAAATTTATATAAAACAAACAAACAACAGAGACAGGGAGGGCACTATACTAGTAAATGACGTCAAAGTCCACGATTCCAAACAAATTATTATTACTATCACGTGTCTATTGATGTCCGTGTGTATTACTGTCTAGAAAGGGACAGATGACTCCCTCCCAAATACTTTGAACGCTTATATTTCAGGACTTTACCAGCCGATTGCAATTATTTTATCGATGTAAGCATCAGACTCAGTTAAACTCTCCACTTATTTTATTATTTTTTTATAATCAAAACACATGCATATTCCGTTCTATTATGAACAACTTTCACTATGGGACCAACACAGAAATCGCGAAAATAGCTGCTGTTCCATACATTTTGTCTAAGGTCAATTAACTTTTTGTATGGAACAGCAGTTTTTTTCGCAATTTCAAGGTTGGCCCTATAGTAAAAAGTGTTAATTATGATGAGTATTATATATATATACATACCCTACAGTATTGTTGAACCTTTTTGTTACACATTGTATAACTGGACAACAGACCCAAACCAAACGACCTTCGAACATCTCGAAGCCTTCGAAAGGCGGCTGTCGAAGGTCGTCGCTCCACATGGCCGCGGGGCATCTCTACTTTTGCAGATAGCCGGCATATTAAAATGTAGTTAACTAGTAAATACAATCAGACCTTGAAATAAATATAGCTTGTAACTGTTTGCAGCAAAAAAATCGATTTGGTCGTTAAAATATTAATCGAATGGTGAAGACTCGATGCCGGTTTCAGTCCGACTCGACTCGACTCACAGCAAAGCATTGAAATGTCATTATCATCATCATCAGCCCGGAGACGTCCACTGCTGAACGAAGGCCTCCCCCTTAGACCGCCACGCTGTACGACAACCTGCCATTTGCATCCACCGGTTGCCCGCGACTTTTACAATGTCGTCGGTCCACCTAGTGCGAGGCCTTCCTACGCTGCGTCTTCCGGTTCGCGGTCGCCACTCAAGAACCTTTCTTCCCCATCGGTTGTCAGTTCTTCGAGCGATGTGGCCTGCCCATTGCCACTTCAACTTGCAAACCTTGCGAGCTATGTCGGTAACTTTAGTTCTTTGGCGAATATCCTCGTTCCGGATTGTAACGCGCAAAGTAACTCCGAGCATAGCTCTCTCCATTGCCCGTTGCGTGACTCTGAGTTTCTCCAAAACGCCAGCAGTTAAAGACCTCGTTTCAGTTCCATATGTCATCACTGGCAACACACACTGGTCGTATACCCTTGTCTTCAGACATTGCGGGATTTTGGACGAGAAGATATTACGCAATTTCCCGAACGCTGCCGAGCGTTGGTTGGATGCATTTCATTGAAATGTAAGCTTTGTAGTTCGTACCGTATTCCTTAGCGGCACGTTGCCAGCTCAAGCATTGGCATTGAAAGTTCTGATAATGGGGGTCCACACTGCGTTTTTCCGCTAGCTGGGGCGCATCGTCTAAACCAATAGCTTTGATGAAGAACTTAAGTAAATATAGTATGTTTAATGAAAAAAAATAAAAATCGGTTAATAATGTTCTGATATATGAGCGTTTAAAGTTTTTGTTAGAGACAACTCTGTCCCTTTCCAACAAAACCAAAAATGACATCACGCCGTACTTTTCACAATATAATTTATATGGCGTACTGAGAAGTGGCGTCACGATTAGCTGTTTCGCCTCGCTGTCTAGCATGATATTAAAATGCTTATAAGTTGCTTATTTTTGATCAGATTTTCTTTTCATTAATCAGCTAAATTTATGGGCCACATTTTAATAGGTCAATTTAAAAAAAACCAGTCATCTAGCCTATTCTGGCATTGCTACTGTTATGGGCAACCGTGATGCTTACCACCAGGCGAACGTCTCACTAGTCCCATCACAAGAATGTTTAAAAAAAAGAGTTGACATGACACCTGTATCTTTGCCGCAAAGGATGCTGCAGTAAAATTACCTGTGTACTGCCATAGAGAAAGCTTCGACGACGTTGTTGTCGTTCTTCGCCGACGTCTCTATGTAGGAGGCGATCTTGTTGTCGTCACACCACTGCTTCAGTTGGTCGTGTGGCACCTCTCTGTCTTTTGATGATACGTCAGACTGAAAAGAAAACATATTTGTTAGGTTTTTTTTGACATCCAAATTAGGTATAGAACGTGTAACAAAAAGGTTCAACAATACTGAAGGGTAAGGGTACACCAACAGTAAAAGATCTTAAAAACGAATAAGAAGCCATCCATAAAGTACGTCACATGTAAAGGGGGGGGGGGGAGGGGGTCGACGAAATGTGACATGGTGTGACAAGGGGTGGGCGGGGGTCCTAGTTTTGTGACATCACATTTCAAATTTAATAAATCGAATCGCGAAATTTGAAATATTAAATTATTAAGCTAGACGTGTCAGAGAAATTCTTTGTTTGGATGATATAAATGATGATGCCATATGTTTGGATGAAGAAGATGTAGACCACACCACCACAAATGTTGCTGACGTTAACAACTCCAATGAGAACGAACTGACTTCTATGCCAATTATAAATAATTTAAAGGAATGGATTCAGAGTCCATGGACTGAAGACAACTAAGTTCCTTTCTTTTTCTTCAATTAATAGTTTATTAATTTGTAATTTTTTCAAATATTTGATGTTGATTTCACAATCAAAAAGTAATTTGAATGGAAATGAAACTGATTGTGGAACTGCTGTTTTAATAAAAAAAATTTTAGTTGTAAAATTGCAAATTTTTGACGTCACACCAGGGAGGGGGGGGTCTAAAAATCATGAAATTCGTGTGACGTACTTTATGGATGGCCCCTAATGGGACATACATCGGCAGTACAAGGGCGGCCTTATCACCTTAAGTGATTTCTTCCAGGCAACCTTTGGATGGGCAGAACAAATAAATTTAGTATTAGTGCGGTGGCGCACATATAAATAAATAAACAATACATATCATAATTTATATATACCTAATATAAATATATACATACGTACCAATCACCTTATGGAAAGATAATGAGTATAGACAAGATTATTAAAGATAGGAAGAGATTTAGCGTTTCTAATAGAAGAAGGGAGCGCATTCCACAGCAGGACACCTTGAACAGTGAAGGACATTATTATTGGAAAGATGTGGTGTGGTGATAGAGTGAGTGGAAGAAGGGACTCGAGTTGATGAGAACGAGAGGATCGTAGGGAACTGGAGTGCGCTTGGATAAACTCAAAGCGTTCCTTCAAGTACATCGGGATGGTGGGGATGAACAGGATCTTATAGAGAAAGGAAAGGATATGAGAATTACGGCGAAGTCGGATAGGTAACCATTTAAGCTTTCGACGAAATTCGGATATGGTCATATTTTCGTAAACCGAAAATGAACCGGATGCAGAAATTTTGTTTACTTTCTAGCTTGTCGAGTTGCTCTTCGGTTAAATCTAGATATAGTAGACGTCTGCGTAGTCCAATATCGGGAAAACGAGAGCTTTTTCCTATGGAGCCAACCTTGAAATCGCGAAAAAAAGGGTTAGTTGTAATCAGTTAGCATCTTTTTAAGGCATTTTCTGTACGTCAAAACAAACAACTTTTACTATCGGGCCAACATTGAAATTGCAAAAAAACAGCTGTTCCGTACATTTTGCCCAAGGTCGATGTTTTTTTTTGCGTAAATGATAACGCTCTTGGTCGTTATTGACTTGCCACAGGCAAATATACATCATAGTTGCTTAAAAATTAACATTAGCCAGAATTAATGAACAAAAGTACGGCGCTATTCGGGTTGTGCGAACAGCGTGATGAATGCATTACATACAAGGTCATTTTAAATAGACGTAGGTATAATTAGTTTTAAAATAACAGTCATAATAACACTGCTTTTTTATGTATGGTAGGTCTTCGGATGTAGGCTATAAACCAATGTAGGCACTGCCATCATCTGTTACAATTTTCTTTGATGCAATCCAAGGGTTCTATAACCACAATATTTGTGGCATCTAACCCCAAACTTTGGGGCATGTAACCACAAAAGATGAATCAATTCATTTGCAGTGAGCTCGAGCTGCCGCCGGCCGGTATGCGGCGTTCTTATGATACTAGATGGCGCTAGAGTCGAGTAAGCACGCGGTGACGTTTGGTTTTTAAAGACGGGTCAAATCATTGAACCCGTTTTGTAAGAAACAATTTTTACCCAGTATTTTTTTTTGGAAGTTTTTGAAGTCTTCAACCGAATAGTATTCGTGACAAGACGTGTCAATTAATAACAATAATAACTTCGGTGTTGCCATGTGCACCGTAATCAGCACAAATTTACCAGCTACCGTCGAAGCATGATGGCATGGTGACGAAATCTACCATAATTTACAGACGATATTATTTTGTAAAAAAATACTTAATTAGGTCACCTGCTGAACCATTTTTTTTACTTACTGATTGTTTATTTTTAACTAAAAAGTTAATTAGAATTAATAAGATATTGTTGAAAACGTTACATTTTTTGTACCCACCAAAATGTTTTTTTTTTATAAGCACACAATACAAATTACAATCATGAATAAATATGATAACAGCATAAAGTTATGCAATTCGCAATTCAAAAAAATGTGTACATAACAAAAACCGTATTTAGCTTCTTAAGTTTAAGTTTAGCAAAATTAAAGAGCTTTAAACTAAGTTAAAGTAAACAGTAACTAAATTAAATTACATAGATATTAATAAATATATAAGACAGCAGTTAATCAAATGGCAACGTGAACCTGCAGAGTACGCATAACCACGAGCAGCCTGCGGGAGGCGGGCGCACTCCGCATGATCACACTACACGCATGCATCTGATTTGACGGGTTTAAAAGATTCAATTCAATTGGAAATAATATTATTATTATTCTCCTTGTCACTCGCATGCTTGCGTTTACTCTAGCTAGAGTAGCTAGCTAGCAGCCCTCTTCCGGGGTTCCCAGTGTTTTATGAGCGTCATTACATTATTAAAATTAATCTCATGCATTGGTGTCCTGCAGGGCTAACATGCGCACCGCGAGAAAATTTTGTCGTGTCTTTATGTCGTGCGAAAACGAGACAAACTTATACAGATTCGTAGCCTTGTCCTGTTTTGTAGAATCGAGAAAATTTTCTCGCGGTGCGCATGTTAGGCGCTCTGGGTGTTTTAAAAATATAATTATGTTATTATGTATAATTTACAAAGGACAAGTTGTTGTTTTGCATTGCCGCTAAATTTGCAGAGGTAGACGATAAATTATACTCATCTTTATGAACAAGTTTTACTATGGGGCCAACCCCGAAATCGCGAAAAAACCCAGCTGTTACCTAAGATGTTTTTACCTGCTATAACCCCTCTATTGTTACAACTCACTGGCTGTTACATACATTTTGGACAAGGTCAATGAACTTTTTGTATGAATATATGAATAATTTTTCGTGATTGCAGAGTTGGTCCCAGAGATTGCAAGTGGTCTACCAATCATTCTGTATAAGATAAAGCAGTAGTATGACTTCAAACAAACGGCCGAATCCAATCACATGATTAAAAGCGTGCCCCTTTACCCGCTACGATATTTCACGGTACGCTCAGAGCGAAATACGCGCGCCGCGCGACTATCACTTTTACCGACACTAGGTTAGGTTTTGAATTCAAACCTACTTCACGCCCGAGTCAAACTACTGCTTAGTGCTTTATAAAATATACAGTATATTATAAAGTATCTTATATCGTATCGTATCGGACAATCTGAAAACGCTCGACTGCATAAACTCTTTTGTTAATAATAATGTGTTCCTATGATACTAGATGGCGCTAGAATCGAGTTAGCACGCGGTGGCGTTTGGTTTATGAAACCGGCGTCCGATTGAACCCGCCACGCATAGACCGTCAAATCAAATTACATGCCCCGTAATTTCTCTAAGAGTTTTTGAAGTCTTAAACCGAACATTCGGGACAAGACGTTATTTATTGCGTATCATATTCATAAAAAAGTGAAATAAAATTCAAATTGTTCTTACTTAATAAATTATAAATGTATTATATAGTGATATTCTTTAAGCTGCACCCTTATCATGGACGTTCGCGATTCCGATTGCGATAGCATGCCATCCTGCTCGTACCAACCCACTCGCGCCATGTGCCCTCCTGCTCGCGTACGCTCGCAATCAGAATCACGAACGTCCATGATAAGGGTGCTGGTCTGTAAATAAATTTAAACCTATTTATTCAAGTTACGCGCATGCTTCCATATCACTTAATCATTTTCCTATGGTTGCATAGCTTCACAGTGGTCTGTGAGTGACGTCATTACCACTCTTCTCACATTAGACTCGCATAGTTTATTTTATTTCCCAGGTATTTTAAAATATATTATTATGTATCTGGTTAACATCACTCCAGGACAGTAGATTAATTATAATTTATATATTACCTTATCGATGTTACAAAATAATTTATATTTATTTTTAACATAATTTCCCTTTGCTCAGTTTGGGGCTAGATGGCGATGTGGGAATTTTCTATTCACTATGACTTAACCACGCATAAAACAATAATGTTATCAAATCGCGAGAATTATACAGTTTATTTTTCATTGATATTTTTATTGCATATTATTTTTCTTGTGTCTTACATTATGGGTTTCTTTTCAGTCTTTGTTTCGCAAGCTGCATTAATATTATTAATAATTGCTTGCTTGTACCTTGTTCCCCACAACCATAAATGGGTATCGCTCGATTCCGTTCTTGACCCCAGCATAATGCAGGAACTCGTTGAGCCACATCTTGATGTTGGTGAAAGAACTGCGATCGTCGATAGCATATGCCAGGATACAGATATCGGAGCCTCGGTAGAATGGAGTTCTGAGAGACTTGAACCGCTCTTGGCCAGCTGTATCCCAAACCTAATTGAACAAGATGAGATGTCAGTGTGAGGCGTGTATTTAGTTGTTAGCTCCAAAATTGTGATTGCACAAGAATCCTCAACAAATTTTGCCAAAAATATGTTTGCACTCCAGGAATCATACATTTTTACTAAAATAGGTTAAGTATTTAACTCATTAGCATTAAGAAAGATCAGTGAATAAAGGCTTTTATTTATTTATTTTAATATTTTTAATGCATAGACAGTGAGTAAAATTATGACCTCTGGCAGGACTTGCACCTGCACATCTATCTATCATTTGGGTATTTCTGGGTCTCTAGGTATTATGGCGGGTAAGGCAGAGACTTCTGTAGCTTAATTGGCAAAGCAGTTGGGACGGAAACCCAGAGATTCCTCATATGCAGGTTCAAGTCCTGCCAGAGGACATAATGTTTCTCACTGTCTATGCACTAAAACCATAGAAATACCTAGTGTGAAAACACTTCATATAAAATATTGTATTATTTATTTGCTTTATTTTATTTGAAACAACATACAACTATAATAATTACCAAGATTGGGCGAACACATACCTACAAGGAAGAACACAATTAGTGAAACGCCTACATATCACAAGTCACAACATAATCTAACAGTGGCTTTATAAATTGCTGTACAAGGTTTTGTACACATTTGGCTTTGTTTATTAAGATATTAATATGATGTCATGAATATAGAACCTTCTCAATATGTGTATAACTAGTATGTATAAGCTATCCACTGATTTTCATCAAATCTATAAGCCAATTCGAAGGTGAGCTGGGAACACATAAATGTAATGTCATGCAAATTATCACATTCATAATAATGTTGATCTTGTGAAGTAAAAAAAACTGATAATGCCTAATATAGTACAAATTGATAGTAGATATAACAAGATTTAAAAAAAAAGACAATATTAGTGTGATAACACTATTGTAGACACTTTTTATTTGGGTAGTGCAAAACCAATTCTTCAATTTTATTATATGTCCACCACAGGTGGTAGTGCATAGTGAGAAGACGCATCTTGAAACCTTGAAGTTGTGGATACGATCCCAGACCTATACTAAAGACTCTTTTGGAATAACAAAAAGAAAAAAACATACACAAGCCACAAAAATAACACAAGCTTTTCTTAGAAGGAACATTGTGAAGAAACCTCCATATGCCCAGAGAAGAAATATGTGATATGTGATACTGGAGCTACTATGCCAGCGGCCCAGAGCCTCGCTCCATTACTTCAAGGAGCTGGGTTGGCTCGGATAGACGCTGCCGGGGGAAATGCACAATACACCCCAAGCTGGACTTCAGTGCAGGACTTATCGCACCCACTTCAAATAAGATACCGCCAATGTGCTTCTATGGAACTTCTTTGGAAAGTCCCAAGCTTTTGTATCTTGTCAGCCAGTGTACACAACGAGGAGACCAAAAAATGCTCAAAATTGGTCTGGAGTTCCAGTTGTGAAATGATGCCCTAAAAACCTGCTCGAGCACATTGAAAGAAGAATAACTCACACCCTTGATTGATGCCTTATCATTATAAAAGAATGCTATATACTGAATTTCAAACAGACTGGAGCATGTCCACCTAGCAAAACTTAATAGAAAATGTACTCCTGCTGTAGTTTGTAAGTAAAACTATCCATTCAAATCAGTTCTTCAAGTTAGTGTGTATCAATCACTGTTCAAACAAACGCTA